>JAUNZM010000080.1:1261250-2522500 GCA_033459285.1 Clamator glandarius
GTGCTGGTTGTCCTGTTGATCAGGAGGAGCAAACACATGCCCACTGGCCACTTCCCTAGAGCTGCTGGATGTGAGAACCAAACAGGCAACCAAATGTCTGTATCAGGTGAAGAACATCTAGGAGGCACAGGAGGCTAAGTGAGATAGCGGCAAAATGGCTGGGAGAGAAGACGACTCGGGAATTTATTAAAAAGGGATAAATAATTTTATTATACTAAGGTATAATTAACAATTCTATGGAAGGGAAATAACATAGAGATTCATATCGATAAGGAGACTGTATCATAAGCTTGAGGAAAAAAATCATGGAAAGAAGGCGCAGAAAATGTTATGTCTGCTCCTACTTCAGGAGTTTCAGGAGAAGCACCTTAAAAAACCATTACAGAGAGAACGAATAGCCATAAGAGGGGGAAGAATCCAAGAGAAAATAAATTTAATCTTTTTTTAATGGAGAACCTAGTTTGTACTCTGGTGTGGGAAGACGGAAAGAAAGTATTGGATACCTGATTATGTCAATGTTGTATCACCTGTCCAGTATAGTTTAAACCCCCGATTGCCCACAGTTATATAGCAGTAGGGGTTTTTTTCCCAGTTAATAGCCAAGTTGATTCTTTTCAGATTTGGATCTCAATAATTCAAACAAGACAGTTGCTTTGACTCTTTTCCGGAGATGTTTAACCACATTGTGGTGGAGACTGTGTAAATATTGAAGCTGCCAAGGCAAAATGCATTCTGAACCTATAGTTAAAAACATGTCTTGTTTCCAGGTAGTACTTGTTGCTGAATCCTGAAGTATGTAATAAGTGTTGCTTTGAAGAACGTTTTCTGTCTTTAAGCTAGAGAAGTATATTTCAGCATCTGATAACTACAAACAATTTCAAGGCTGCTGATCCAGACTCTTAAGACAGGCTTGAATTTAGTTAAATTTAGTTTCAGACTGCTTTTAACAAACTTCCCTCCTCCTCTCCCATTGCATATTCCCTCGGTGGTCTTTCAAAAGCCAGGTGTCTGGGATTGTCTCCAGCCTTCTCTGAAAGCACCCCAGGCCTTGGATTAATACGCGAGAGCTGCCTTTTATTTAAGTCCATATAATTTCTGCTCAATCAAACCCACTTGCAATGTACAGACAAGATGAACCAGAACCTTAGCAGGTCAGTAACACATGGTTTTCTTCTTTTTTACTGAATTTACCCTAAAACGTTGCACTGTTTTGCAATGAAAGCTGAAGAATACTGCAAAGGTGAATGGGATTTCTGATTTACATAGGGTTTTTTGGAGATCTTTGCTGATTTTTTTTTTGTGTGTGTGTGTGTAGAACTGAACTAAAAACAGCATGTAAAAACTTTCCCTTACTTGAAGGGTGTGAGTGTAGATCGAATGTCAGGGTAAAATTTGATCATGTATACATGGCATGATAGTACATTAATAGTATCAAAAATAATTTCCATAATACATGGAATGGATCTACCTAGACTGCATGAGTGTCATTCTTTTATACCAACTTCTCACTCCAAAAGCATTGAAAAGCAACACTTTAATAAAAAGTTTTAATTATTTAAATACTGTTTTAAATTTCTGATGTCTCAACAAATCCAAATTTCTTGCTTTTTTTTTTTTTTTTTTTTTTTTGCTTGGTTTTCCTTTGGCCTGTTTTGATGATCTTTTATGACTTGGCGTTCCTTTTTCTTATGGTCCTCCTCAGTATTGTTGAAAGTGGGTCACAGGGATTTGGTTCAGCCAGGAATGAAAGGAACAACCACAGAGAATAGTGAGCCCTGCTTTGAATGTGTTTAAACTGTTCGCACTGCTTAATTTGCAAATGTTATTAGTGATTGTTTTGATTAGAGGTGATATCCAAGTTCTTCTGCCTGGTTAGTGCTTGAGCAGTGAGAAAACACAATACAGAGTTTTGTCAAAATAAAAATGATTAGGCAAAAGAGCCAAATTTTAGAATACCTGTTACCTAGGTATAGGCTTTCTTGTCACAAGTTGCTTTAAATGATACAATTCAGTATTAATGTATTAGAAATGGTGCAAAAATAATGCCCTTTTGTCTCTGCTACTTTTTTTAACATGAAAATAGTGCCAGAATCATCAGTTAGTTCCAGGTCTTAGATATAATATTGTTCATACTTAAAAAATATGGCACTGCTTCATGTCCCTATTAAGCAAATAATTGTTTCCTGTACTTCGTTATGGATGTACCTTACATCTTTATGGATGTATTTCTTTAGACCGGATTAGTGAATTAGTAAATTATTGACGTGAGATCATTCTTGCTTTTAGTGTACCATGCTATAGTCCTTAAGTGACTTCAAAATTATAGTGACTGCATTTTATTACAATTTATAAATCATCCTGTTGATGAATCTTATCTGGCTTGAAAACTTACATTTTTTTAAAAGGCATTTCAATAATAATTATACAAAAATCTCAGTTTTATTGCTCTCTTAACTCTGAATTATCTTTATTACCTCTAATCAGAGACTTGTTTTTTTCAAGAATTTCTAGATTTGTTTGTGCCCTGCACGTATGAATAAAGGAAAGATTCATGAGAAATAGCATGAGAACATGCTATGTATTCTACAAGTTAGTTATCTATGCTTTATTATAAAACCCTGAAACATAAGCAATGAAGTTATAACAGAATTTTTTAAGAGGAGACCATATAAATGATTAGATTTAATAGCTGATGGTATCTTACGTGGGGAAAACAGTTGTATGAAATTGGTGCTAGGTAGGTCTTGGTCCTGTATTACAGCAAATGGTTAGGCTAAGAAAAAAAATACAAGTCTTAACATAGATGACAAAAAGAAATATAAATAGGGAGTAAGTATTCATAAATACAGAAATGTGAGGATTGTAACTATTAAAAGCTATGCTTAAAAGTTTGGGTAACAGTTGCAAGGAAATAAGAAATAAAAATAATACATTGTGGACTGGAATAAAAATTCACTGTCTTTTGTGAAATATTTCTTATGTGGAAGTTTCATAATCTGTTGGTATAATTATTATGACAGGACATTGCGGTGCTCACTGGCTCACCATGGTGTGAAGAGGAAGACAGAGGATGTTAGGATCCCTGATGGTATTCTCTATAGATTTTTTTTTTTTTCCCCTTGTTTTACCATACCATGGTTGATCTGAAATACAAACACTAAAGAAATTACTGTGCTCTTTGCTTGGTTTAAATGTTATTGAAAGGGAGCCTTTCAAGAAGGAACTAACTCCTATCTAAAATGCTGTCCTCTCAACACCAAAAATGTCTGCGTGAAAAAACAAACCTTAGGGATCTTAATGTTGTCATTGTACATAGTAGACTGGGAGAAAACAATGATCCATTTAAGAGCAAGTACTGAACTTATGGAGGTCAAGGCTTGATGATGGTGCACCTCTCATGTCCAACACAGGAGGGATGCTTTGCCTTTCGTAGCATACCTCTTGGCCCACATTTTATTGTTTGTTGGTATCATGGTACTTTGGAGTACTCGGAGACCCACGGTGTGCAAATAATGCCCATGTGCCATGGCTTCTGCGAAGAATTGTCTAGAGCAATTGACATGGGGATATAATGGAAGATTTCTAGTGCATGATGGTGATAGCTTTACACAAGCTTTGACCAGCATCTCCAGCACAAATGGTCCAGGGTGCTTTTCAATAACTTCTGTAAATACTGCGATCCCATTTTCACTACCTCCTGTGAATCATGAGGTCACCAGCTGTTGTGAGAATTGATATATGACCTGCTGTGTTTTACATAATATGAAGGCTCTTTACTCCTCCTATCATTTCTGCTACCTTTTTCTTTCCTGTGTACAGTGGTTGAAGTCTTATTTGACACATCTTAGTATGCAAACCTTCTCTGTAAAAAAATAATAAATAAAAGTAGCTGATGGTGTGTCAACTGAAGGTGAGCACCAAGAATATGTTCAGTGCTGTTTCTGAGAGCTTAGTGAATGACTTATTTAAAAATTAAAACTTTTCACTGTTTTTTATACTTCCAGAAATTTGGTTTTATGACCATATTTTGCTGTTGATGATACATGTCATAATCCTGGTTTCAAAATGAAATTTTAAGAGGTATGCTTGGGTTTTTTAGTGTATTTCTCTAATGTATATTTTGTCATAGAATGAATCATAGAATGGTTTGGTTTGGAAGGGATCTTGAAGATCATCTAGTTCCACCCCCCTGCCATGGGGTGCCTGTGTGTTAATTAAAAAAAAAAATACTTTTTAATTAAGAAAGAATTTCTGAGCCTAACTAGTTGGAAAAAAAATGCTATAGGTTGGTGAGGGAAGGTTGAGTTTGTGAAGACAGCCTGAGGGAATGGGCTCATACAAAAGTTTGATCATTATAACTGTGCTCATCAAAGAGAAAAAGATAAACCATTGTGACTAAAGAGGACGGGAATAGCTAGTGGTAAGTGGGTTGTAGCTGTTTGGGGAGAGGGCAGATTTTTTTTTTTTTGCTAATCTGGGTAGATTCCTTGATGCCTAGCCCTATTTTAGGGAGAGAAGTGCTGTTTTACCACTCAATGAACTCTTCAATCAGAACCGTAAATAAAGACAATTGTGGCTTAAATAGATAAATGTGAGAGTAATGTATTGTGGGATGAGATTAGCTGAAAGAATACTATTTAATGGAAATCAGATTTGCTTTCTAAATATCTGGAATTTAACAGAACTATCTCAAGGTTCAGACAGTAATTAATCATGTTGCTTGATTATCTGGCATTTAAACTGCACAGTTTGATTTCTTGCAATTTATAAACAATGCAGAAGTAGTAATGGAATAACTAGATATAAATCTCCTGTTTTGTGGGGGGTTTTTTTAGCGGTTACAGAGCATTATTGGGAATTGTGGAACAACTTTCAGTATGGTAAGGCATGATCCTTGATGTAACCACTTTAAAGGACATATGATATATTATAAGTGGAAAGCTTATATACAGAGCTGATACTGGCCAATTGTGAGTACCATATAAAAATGATGTATTTTTAAAGGCTGAAATACACTCAAATGAAGTGTTAAATTTAAATATTGTAAGCAGTTATGCTGTAGTGTGCAAAGCAAATGACACTTCTGTACCAGATCTTGTTAAAAGGCAGGTTTTGTGATAAGAGTATTGGATTTAAATTAACAGTGTGCAGAAGACATCTGTATTGACTTCTTATCTGTCAAAAACTGTCTTTTTAAACTAAATTTATTATAGGATGTTGCAGTTTTGGTGGTGTAAAAATTGCTTAGCCGACTGTGTGACAATGCCTTTTTTGTTTTCCTTTGTACTATGCAAAACCCAGCAATAATGAGGGTTTTTTTTAAATACGTATTAATAAGGCATGTAAACTCACTCCTTCCACCCCTTCTTTTTTTGATCTTTGAGTCATACTGTCAGTTTTGACATTTGCTTTAGCTTACATATGGAAGGGATTTGTAATGTCTTTTGAATAAGACAGGAAGGTTTAATGGTCTGTCCTGGAGATAGTCCTGACACCTTTTCAGTTTAAGAGCAGGCTCAACAATGCAATAGTGTAAGAAAATTGAGCTTGGCTTGCCCTTTCAATAGATATTTTGCAATGAAGAAAACATATGGAACTTGCTATGGAGAAATTTGAGAAGTAGCCAACTCAAGAAGGCTCGGGTCATTACTGTTTTTCTTGGCTGATGTTGATGCTATGTAGCAATTACTGAGGATTGAGTGAAGCTGGAAGTCATGGCTTCCAAGTAGAAATGTCGGTCCCACCTCTTGAAGGAGAAATGTAAGAAGGCTTGCATTAGAGAGACAGCTGATACTTCAAGGCATAATGTGTGACGATGACCTTGGGGAAAAAAAAAATCAGGCTGACAACAGACCAAAAATTCTAAATATTAAGTGAATATTGATGTAGTGTTACAAGAGTGGAACACTGCCTTCAAGAGGTAGACTTCTAAAACTCAAAATGAGGTAGCTTTTGAACAAGTGCAAGTTGTTCAACTTTCTGTGGAAACAATTGCGTTGTTTTGTGTGACTTGCTCTGCATGGGCTAAGATTAGGAGCAATAATCTCTCTTGGAATTAAAAACTGAATCTAATATGTGACTTGTGTTACAAAAAAATGGGTGGAATTTTAGCTCTGCTGCGCAAGCCTGTGTCTTATTTTGCAGTAAGTTAAAATATTTCTTTAGTTATAGTGAAAGTACACATTGGATATACTTACAGTTTAAAATATTTTAATAATTTGTAGTAGGAATATAAATTATTCCCCTGCTTTAGACTTTGGTCCTTTAGAATCTTAACTGTGCTGTGACAACAGAGTTCAGATATTAAACAAGAGTTGTGCAGGAGCAGGTGGAAAGAAGCAAGAAGAGACCAGATGAAGTATTAAATGAACAAAAATTAATGTGTGCTCCTTAATTTGTAACAGGGAGTATAGAGCAATACAGGTAAAATGATTAACTACTTACCTTTGCTAGATAATTTTTAAGAGCTTTTTAAAGAGACTAAAATCCTTCGTGATACATTGTATAGTGTTTGGTTGGGGTTTTGTATATATGCGTACACTGGTGTATTTCCTAGGCCAAAGGGACATCTTTGTGATGTTCCAAACGACCTTGAAGATATAAACTGCATTTATTTTCATTATCGGTATGGTTCTTTATACAAAACATGCTTTATATTTCATGGTACTTTTTTCTACAAAAAAAAAAAAAATGACACCATCTCTGGATTTTTTGCCAAAACCACTTGATTCTGCTGGATCTAGCACTGCCATACATTAGGCACTTGTTATGAGGTTTTCTTTACAGTTTTGCAGTGCCATTGGTTATACATAACTAAGTGCGTGCTTTGAGGATGTCTGGCCTTAGGAGCTTTTTATCATTTTCCGTTTCTTAAACCCTTTTTTGACTGTTTTCTAATATATATGTATTGGAAAGCTGTGTGTCTAAATTGGGTGGCATCTTCTTACACTTGTATACCTAAGATGAGTCAGTCATGTGAAATAAAGGAGACTGGGCTTTTTCTGTTGTTATTCAGGCAGTCCTTGGTATGTATTCTGCAAAAGCTTTTTTTTTTTTTTATGAAAATGAAAAACTGAAAAGGTTTGAAAATGTAACTAATTTGTGCTACAATGATTTGGTTTGTTCACTGACTTCTCTGTAGCTGTTTGCATGAGCCACACAGCATGTTCATATACAGAGAGCTATGTAGTAATTTTCTGCTGTTAATTGGAGTTTAATAGGATTTAAATTGATGGTAGAGCAGAATAAACAGCATAGTCTTCACAAATACTTGAGCTTTTACCAGAAAGTGTTTTACATCCTTACAATGATCCATTGTGGAGACCTTATTGTGAACCTAACTGAAGGTACTGAGTCAGCCAGGTTCTTCTGACCTTTAGAACGTAAGGTCAGAGTTTGAGAGAAGTTCTCAAATAACAAAAATACTTTTGGTTTTACTGAGACAACAAAGACCTCTTAGCCAAAGCTGGGTAGTTAATATTTTCTGAGTGGTCTCCCAAAGACAAAGTGCTTGTCAGTTACAATTTCATTATTGCTCTTCCACGTGGTCTGACAAGCCTGGATCCTTCAAAAGGAGGAGAACACTGAGTTATACCACATGCTGTATGTATCCAGTTATCTTTCCTAACCAAGTAAGTGAAAAAATTTCTTTCAGGGACCTTCTTGCTTCCATTTACTGAATTGATCTGTGAGTGAAATATGTACCTTTAAGTGAATGTACAATTTACAGTGAAAGATCAAATTGTTAGAGGAAAATATTATTTACCTATGGCACAAAAACATTCTATCTGACTTATATATAAAAAATTGCAGTGCTTTTAATGTGTGCTGCTGCAGGAAAACTGGAGGCTTTATCATGAGTTAGAATCCATAGGCACTGTAACCGCTAGAATAATTAGTCTCTAGCCTAAAATGCAGCTACTATATAGTTAGCTATGAGGTAGGAAATAAAGTTTGTATTTCTTTAGGTAGATGACATACAAATAATACGTGTTATTTTAATTAAGTAGGGTTAAAGTAAGAAAAAATGTAAGTCCTCTCGAAGTTTCTTGTTCCCTGCATATGACCAAGAGAATTACAAATAATAGTGAAAGAGATTAAAAGATGTTAACATGAGATGGAAAAAGTATAACCATGCTTAAACAATTATTTTTCACAGTAAAGTAAAATACTTTGAATTTTTTAATTAAAAAGCCCCAAAACTACAAACAAAGCAAAACAAAAAAAAAAAAAACGGCACCACCTCCCATGCTCTTGCATGACATCCTTGAAGTCAGTTATTGAAAAGACATAGCAGGAAAGATAAGGAATATTGTTGTTTCTATTGCTTAGTTTAATATTTATAAGTGTATTCCCATTTAGGAGTGGGGTTTGGAATTCTTGGGTAGATAAATCCTGTACTTGATATCCTAGTTAATAACTGATTTGGAGTGCTGCTCTTGTCTGCATGAAGTCTTTCAGCAGTATAGAGCTGTGTGATAAGGAACTGTAGTTTTAAGACAGTGAAGGATATGAGTAGATCAACTACACGGTTTTATCTTTCAGTCTTTGTCACTGTAATTTATACAGTAGGACTCATAGGAAGACTCCAGGCTGGGTGTTTGTTGGTAGAGGAATAATAAGCAGTGGTGAGTTGCAAATCAGAAATTATAATCACTGAAAGAAGTTACTTTATGGCTTCTGACAGAACTACTTTAGCTGAAGGGTTCTTGGGATGTAGGGAACAACCTGAAAACGTTACAAGCAAGTTCTTTGGCTTGTCTAAAAATCTTTTGTTTAAGAACTAGTGAAATAAGAATCAATCCCATTGAATCCTTAATATGCAGCCAAAGCTAAGAAATGGGAACGTAAATGCAAAAGGCTAACACCTTTATTAGCTGAAATATCTTTTAATATAATAAAATTTTTGCTAAACATTCTAGTGCTTAATATTTTGTGTCAAGAGGTTGAAATGGATTCCTTAGGACAGCTACCAATGTATTTTTAGTTGGCTTTTTTATGTATAAAGAAGAAAAATAATTAAAGAAAATTGAACATTTGTATTTATGGTGTCTATGGTACAGAAACTACATGCAAATTCTAAAGGCAACAAGGTGATTTTTTTCTTAGTTCCTTTTTTTAATATGTGTGATTGACAAAAAATATAACATGCTGTTTTGCTCAAGAAAATACATTAAAATTTTACATATGCCTTTATAAAGCATGGTACTTACGCAAAAAATGTCAATTCAGATGAGGATTATGCTAATTAATGTTATGTGGGCTACACAGCATTTAACAAACAGAATAGCTTTGCTAATGCATCATTAGCAAAAAAATTCTTTTTATTTCTCATAATTGAGTGCCTGTGCATGCCATGTGTTTGTTGTACTGAATAGTAGGCTTGCTAAGTTGCAAATACTATTGATTACTTGTACTGGTACCATGTGTAGTATGATAAATGACTTGGGCATAAGTATTCAAAGAGAGCTCAAATAGCCCAGACTGTATTAATGTCTTAATAGCAGTATGTTCTTATGGATCTCTGTGTAGCAGGTGAAGTATCCCACACAGATGAATATTTGCACTCAGTATTTAATCTAAAGGACTGTCAGGAATGCTTCTGAAGGCATCTGCAGGTGAATATGCAATACTTCATGTCTATCTGAATAGCATAAACATTGGAAAACCAACTGCAAATTTAGAATGGGAGAAAGTAATGTCTTGCCTGCTGTGATGTCCATGAATCAAAAGATAGTCTGTGTTAATGATTGGTGTTTTGGAGATGAATGTAGTATGCCTAGCCTTTTGTTTTGAAAGATAGGTAGAAGTTGTTGGAATGCTGAGTTGTTTTCCCCTTCATAAGCACATCTGGACTGACAGATTTAATTCTGTGGAAGGAAAAATTTGGCACATTAGTGCTAAAATTAAGGTATTGGCTATTAGCAGCACGATCCTTCTGCTCTGCCTTTGTAGTCTAGATTAACAGTGGAAATACATCCGTAGAAAACCTGCTTTGGAATAAAATTTGCTGCAGAACTAAGTGCTATGTAGAGACTCATAAGCTGGGGTGGGGGGGCAGTGGCAGAATTTAAATGGAGTTACCCAAAATATTGAAATTTTTGAGATTTGGAGCTGTTATTGAATATTACACGCATACTTAGCACTGGTGAGGCCACGCCTCAAATACTGTGTTCAGTTTTTGGCCCCTCGCTACAAGAAGGACTTTGAGATGCTGGAGTGTGCACAAAGGAGGGCAACAAAACTGATGAAGTCTGGAGCACAAATCCTATAAGGAGCACTGAGGGAACTGGAGAAAGAAGGTTCAGGTGAAACCTTATTGCTTTATACAACTACCTCAAAGGAGGTTGTAGTGAGGCAGGTGTTGGTCTCTTAATATTACGAAATGTTACTTCTCTAAAAGGGTTGTCAAGAGTTGGAGCAATCTGCTCAGGAAAATGGTTGAATCTCCATCCCTGAAGGTATTGAAAAGAAATATAGATGTGGCAATGGGTGATGTGATTTAGTGGTGTACTTGGCAGCGTTACATTTATGGTTAGACTCAATGATCTTAAAAGGCATTTTCCAGCCTAAACGATTCCGTGAATTTTTTTCTGGGATGGTATTTAATGATACCCTACTTCTTACTTCCCCCACCTCTAGTTGGCAAACGTATTTTTAAACGGGTGTGTTTCTTCCCTGTCTCACTGCCAGTAAAAAAAATTTTAAAAAAAAACACCAAAAATTTTAGCTATTTGTTCAGTTTTTAACCAGGATGGATTTTAAGAATGTGTAGCTGAGGGTATACTTTCTGGCTGAGGCCAGGTGAATCATGCTACTTGCCAGGAAAGTATTTCCCATGAGTTTCTCACACTGAGAATAACCTTATTGACAGATGATGTGTTTTACCTGCTTCCAAAATCCTACCGTACCCAGCTGCTGTGCCCCAGGTTTAACAGCTGGGAAATCATCAGTTTTACAAGGGTTGGAGTAACTCTTGGGTTTTTGTTTGTGTGGGCTACCAGCAGAATGAAATATTTATTGTTTTAAAATCTAAAATACTTAATTTCTTCAATAATACAAATATAGAAAATATGCTGGAATATAAATTTAAGTAAGATTTCTTTTGAGAGAAAGAACCGCATAATATGTTTCTGCATTGTGGAATGCTACAATTTGAGGCAAATGATATACCAAAAGGTTAATCGTGTCCTCTTTTTTTTTTTTATGAGGCAGCTATTTCTAAGCTTTTCACCCCAATTTCTGTCAACCGCACTTTCACAATGAGCAGCCCAAAGGAGCATAAACAGCAGCTTCTGTTGTGGAGTGCGCTTCCTTTTTACTTTAAAGCAATGATTAACCCTTTTAAAAATTTCCTTTTGATGTGACCAGATAAAGAGACTCACGTAGGCCTTTGGGAATTTCCTGCACTGAACCTTCTTCAAAAATCATGACCTCGGCTGTCCAAGCAACAAGGCTCTCAAGTTGTTGAAGTGGATTTAAATGAGAAGAATGCAGAGTGTCAAATATGCATATTTGTTGCTGTGGATGTTGTGTAGTGACTAGCAATACGTAACACTACTTGAAGCGCATGTGAGTATATTAAGTACAAAATTTGGTTGTTGTTGATGGGATAGAAAGCAAAACTGGTGTCCTGCAGCAACGCAAGTGGGACAAATACCAACATCCTCATAGGTGAACATGCAAACATTTAGTATGTAAAAATGAACATAGGTTTTATTTACATATATAACGCAATACCAACAAATTCTTAATAAAAGGACATTCTTTGTAATGCAGATATATGTATACCTTTTCCTTTATGGTCATAGCAACTTCTTGTCATATGAACCAAAAGGTCCTAAGAGAAGCTTTCTCTTCACAGTAGAACAAGAACTCAATAACTTGTTGCTCAAAATTCTATGATAGAATGCATGTCTGTCTTCCGAAACTGGGTTCTTTACTCATTTCCCTGGGAAAAAAAAATGCACTCCAGTGATTGTTTCAATGTCAGCATTGGGTTGTAAAGGGAGTTTCAGAGATACTGTACTTATCAGCTCCACATGAACAGTTTGTGGTTTGAAGAGGGAACCTGGGATGGAGAAATCCAACATTCTGTATCCAATTTTACCCAGTGGAATATGGCATTAAACCACCCTATTGCGAGTTTAAAATTTTATCTTGTCTGTTGGAACACTAGACCATATGGTTTATCTGGAAAAGCTTATGGATAGTTTCTTCATCACAGTTTGCTCATTTTCTACATTATAAATCAGATAATGTGAGGAAATATATTGTGATAATCAAAGGTAAAGCTTAAGGTTCAGCATTATACATTGCCTTAATTATTTTATTGGAATGCAAAAGTTGGGCCTTTTTGATTTAGATTTTAAGTTTGAATTACAGTCAGATTGAACTGAGGACTAAAAATCAGATGACTGTAATATTTAATTAGGAAAGAGTATGGATGTTCTGTTTAACAAGATCTACTTGAACAATTAAGGCACGGGTGGACGAGGTGCTAAGGGACATGTTTAGTGTTTGATAGGAATGGTTGGACTTTATGATCTGGTGGGTCTCTTCCAACCTGGTTATTCTATGAATTTAGCATCCTCAAGAAAGAAATTGTTTTCTTAATGAACGGGACTTGGGCTATTTTCTGATATTGGCCTGTCCAGTTTTAAAGAGTGTGCTGGTGGCTTTTTTTTTTTTTTTCCTTTCCATCATGGCCTGCATTTGTCTCCTTTTAAATGTTTTGTTTTATACGTTAGTTAACAAATGGAAGATTTTCTTAAGATGTGTATTTAGGATGTAGTATTGCTAACTTGTAAAAGTACATAAGCAATGCAAACACATGCTGTCTGAGAGAGACAGACTGGAAAGCTGTGTATCAATAGTTATTGATATATCTGTGTCATTGCTGTTTATTGCAATGTCTTTAGATCCATGTTTTGGACATGTTGTAGTTGTTTCTGAGACTTGGAGCAGAACTGCTTCACAAATGTCCTTTCACTAGAAGATTGCAAAGTGAAAATGAGGGAGCAGAGGGTATGCCAGGACTATAATAATGTTGATAACATTCATTAAACTGTTTAAGTAATGTATTCAGACTGACTGGTGTTTCCCAGCTTCTACATCGCCCATTATGTGTTCTAGTAAATTAAAGCTAGGAAACCTTTGTTGGAGTTATAATACTCAAACTGACATCCAGTTCCCCCAGACAATGGGTACAAGCCTGCAAGCCTCTCTAATTCTTTCCAGTCTTTACATTTATTGATTCTTTTGTAAACGTGTTTCATCCAATCTATTACAAACAGCACTGGTTAGAAGTGTGAAGTTTACCACGTTTGACCTAAGGCACGTTAAAAACAATAGCTGTTTGGCACATAATTGTGCATCCCAGACACACAATTTTTAGAAGAAAATATGGATCTGTAACTGCTCAACTGGTTTGATGCCCTTCTTTGCTTAGAATGACTGACATGTAAATTCTTTGATCTGACTGCTTTGGATACAAATTTAGTTCAGCTATCACTCACATTCTAGGCTCTAAATGTTTTATTACTTGAGTTGTCTTATGTAAGTAGTTTATTTTGATTCAAGACTTCATTTTGTCTAGTCGTGAGTAAGGTTTTGCATATATAGATGTATGTTTCTTACTGAAAAGTTCTACTTTTCCTCAGGATGTCAGGTTTTTACTTCTTTTTATTGAAAAATTACCATAGATGCCATTCATAATCTCTGAATTGATAGAGCAGTGAATTTTAATGAAATTAATATATTATATTTTTATTATTTTGTGCATATCTTGTACTGTAAAACGTATGTTATACATTATTGATAATAAACAAACACATCTTATTTTTCTCACCATATTCATCATCGCTTTCAAAGCTTTGAAGTTCAGTGAATAATTTATGGTAGTTCTTAGTGTAAGGAAATCAAACCATACTCCTGATCCTGCTTGCTTTTTGTCCTTGTTTTCAAGCAGAACTTTGATTGGTGGCCAAGCTGAATGATAGAGAATGTATGAATAACCAATGGGATGATTCATGCAACAGACTGAAAATTAAATTGGATATTTTTATTTAAAAATAATTCTTTGAAATATGTAATTTTTTCTGTGTTTTAAATATTTCAAACTTATTTCATTGGTTATGAATTGCATAAGTTAATGATGAAAGTAAATAATTTTAATACAAAATGGAACATGTTTTCAGCCTACTTTTGGTCTCAAACTTCAATCAGAGTGTCTCTTAGCCTGGTTAAATGACTTGCTGAGACATGTTGTGTTTGCCAGGACTGAAAAAAAAGATGCCAGAGTACAAAAATAAATACATGGTTTTGGCCTTTAATGAAGTGATCTGTAGAATACATGTTCTAACTCCTTTGTTTTCCCTTGTGCACATGGAGAAACCAAAGACTTTGGAGAGACTTTTAAGCAGTGAAGAGATTCCCTCCCCCCCAGCCCCCCTGGTCATTCAGGCTCTTCAGGATCACTTTATTTACATGTTCTTATAAAAAATATTCCAATAATATATTCTCAGTTTTCACTTGTATTGGCTTATCTAAAACTTAAATAAAGCAAAAAAAAAAAAAAAAAATCAGAGATGTATAAAATTCTGTGTAATTCTGGTACTTCCAGCTACTGGTTTGGAAGAGCTCCGTGCCAGCCTTCAGAAAGAGTGAGATCAGGACAGAGCGAAGTGGTTTGAATCCATCCTCATTTTGGCTGCAAAAAGCAATGCAGCATAAAACCTCACCCGTAATTTTCCCAAGCTGGGTGGGGAGCTCTGGTACAACTTTAATGTTTCTGGCAATTCCTCTGTTACCTTTCTTTTTTTAAAAAAAACCCAAACAAACAACAACCAACATTGTATGCATATAAATGCAGATGCATGATGTACCTGGGCTCAGGGCAACAGGGCTGCCTAGGACTCTTTGGCCTTTCTTGCTTCTCTGTGTGTGGCTGCAACCTACGGTACTTGTCATGCTGTGTAGTTTTGCATATGTTAAAGCCCTAGGTTTTCGCTTTGTTTCTGACACAGAGTGGGACAGGGAGCAGGGGTTATAAATAAGCGCTGTTTTGTGCAGCTATAATTACAGTGAGGCACCACAGTGAGGCTTTAAAGGATGCCTTCAATGCAGGGCTGGATATATTAGGCACTAACAGGAGGCAGCAGTTATTCTGTGGTATGGGATCCTCTGGGTCTGAGGTGTAGGCTGTTTTGTGAGGCTTTATGCATAAAGGTGATTTATAGATATCAGGAGCTAGATGTGAAAGTTACCAAGAATAGCGAGAACAGCTATTTTATTTTTGCTTTCTGGAGGTTGTCTTCTCTCAAAATTTTTTGTGTGCTGTTGTTTCCCTTGAAATAACTATGGGTCCTGACTTCTGTTGGCAAGACCACATTCAGCTGGTATCTTCATTGGCTCACTAGTTTTTCTGGTGTGGCAGGTGACAGAAGAGGAATGTTTTAGGAAGTTTCTAACTTTAACAAATATGTTGATAATTTCATTTGGCAAAGGCATGTTAGTGCTTTATCCCTCTTGAGTAGTAATAACCTTTTTTTAAAAAAAAAGAATTTGTTAGAACATTTCAGGAAAAAGAAAAAGCTACTGTCTTTTGAAGTTGAAAGTGTTAGCCTAAATACAGATGTCTAAATACATCTACTGTTCAGTATTGTTGGACAGTGGCAAATTCTTTCCTTTAGGGATCTGTAAATGATGTAATGAGCAAGTATTCAATCTTCAGTCCATAGCTTTAGCTGCTTCTTAAAACGTACTTTAGTTTGATCTTGTTCTAAAAGCTCTGTTCCTTTCCTCCCCATGGCTTTCTGCTGTGCTCATTTTGTCTATTTTTAACTGCTACATTGTAAAAACAGTGATGGCAGTTTGTAAAGTTAATGACGTTTGCAGATGAACACCCATGTTCTTTGGGAAGCTTTAAAATTCTTAAAAGGATATCCACAAAAACATTGCAAGTAACGCATGACTACAATGTGACCTTGTGCATGTTAATTTTTCAGTGCAAAAAGAACCAGTATACTCGCCTAAAGCATTGTTGGCTTTCATAGATCAACTTGAAGGATTGGGGCTTGATTTCTGCAAGGAACGTGGAAAGTATTTGTCAGCCACAGCTCCCTGTTTGCAACAATACATCAGCTTTGAATCTTTCTTTAGTCCTAGAGAGCATCTACTGACAGTATGACTATGATAGAATGAGCCACATCCCCCCCCCAACTTTTTACTTTCAGTGTCACCTTGGGGCATCATATCTAGTTTCCAGGTAATGATAATTTACTAATGGGTTTTTAGTACTTATCTTTTTTTGTTCTCTTGTGCAGCCTATCAGTTCTTCAGAGGCTGAGTTCATGTATTTCACAAAGTGGACACAATAATGCTGAAGAGGAAAAAATAACACAATAATTTTCAGGTCTTTTTCTAGTCGGATACTTTGAAAGCTTAAGAAATGTGTAAATTTTTATTAGGCTGTAATCTGTTTTTTAAAATACCTGAATTTCTCGGCAAGGAACGTGAAGCAGAAAAAGTGGAGAAAAGGACACCTTCAAGAAGGATAAAATAACCCCAGCTAAAGGAATCAGGTTAATTATTATCCATACATTACCAGTGTTTATGCTACAATATTGTTCACACAGACCTTGGTTATTTACAGAACAAAGGAAGGTCTTCAGTAACTGTCAGTACAGAATGATCGTAGCAGTAAACTTCATGACCATGTAATAAAAAGGAAGATATTAATGAATGTAATGCTTGATTCTTTGTATCAAAATCTTTGGAGTTCAATTAATACAAAAAGCTAGTGTAGCTTTCAGTCACTGCTTTAGAGAACTAAATGTACCTTTTTTGGACACTAGTAGCACCAGTTATTCAAAGTATTGAAGGCAATGTGCTTTAATTAAAATAACTTTTTCTTTTTAGTGCAAATCTACTGGAAGATACAAGTGGTTCATGGTAAAATAAATGAATATTGGAATTTGGCAAACATATTTGTATATAACTTTCCTACAGCTATCAAACTCTTGTCTTTAATGTGTATTAGTTGCTAAATCAAGTCAGATGTTTTGAGGTGAGAACTGGAGAGATGAAAGCAAATATTCATAGCGAAGCTGATAACAGCCTTAATTAAGCTGATGCTATCAACTTTTCCATAAGTCATCTGTCTTAACGCTCCATTTGCATCTAGGAAAGTTTGATTTAGATCATTTTCTTTAAAAGGTGTGCAGATGTCTCTTTGATAGCCGTAGCTGTCTCTCATTGAAGAGCCCAGGAGCTTTGTTTCAGCTGTGTGGCAGTGTAAAGAACTAGGTATATATTGACCGTGAGCGTACCTCTTGGCATTTAGCTTTCCCAGGGTTGACATGCCCTGAGAAATACCTTTTCTTCTCTTTAAGGACTAATGCTTTCTCATTCCAGTTCTTGAACCCTAAATTCCTTATCTTTTTGGTTACTATAGAAGGTAACAAATAGGAAATATGCAAATAGGTGGATAATACTTTACTAACACTTAGCTATGACATCTATTTTACAGAGTGTGTTCCATGAAGCTGTGTCAGGTATGAAAAATTGCACACTATGTTCTGTGTTATGTTCTGAAAGGAGGACATTCACCTTCTGAGGCAGTCAGGCCTTCATTTAGGGCTAACACATGCTGAAAAACATGATTCGATGTATTTGAAATTATATTGGGGAAGACACTTAAGATGGGTGCTCTCTGAGCTTAATGTCATCCAGGGTATCATAATCTGCCAGTTTTACAAAACGAGCCCAAAATCTTGGTATTCTAGACTAAGTTGCAATAGTGGGAGGCAAGAAAAGGATGACAGGTGCTGATCAGATGAGGTTTTCTCTTGATTGTATCAGTGTTTCCTGGGCTCCATCTCTGCTCCTGGATAGCTGCATCTAGCTGGTGGTTTGATGGTTATTCTGTGCATTTGTCTCATTCCTCTCTGCATGTTTCACTGTAGTTGCCTGTTTCATTTTGTATTCCAATATGTCTATCTCTTATGTGAAAAATGGGAATAGCTGAAGAAAATTGCGGGTGCGTGCTTCTTTCTAATATATTTTATCTTGAAAACTTTGTCCAAAAGGATAATTTCAAGCATATTTTTAGAAGCTTTGGTGGGCATAGTTCAAGACAACTATATTCCTGTAGGGTTAACTGCAACTAAACTGGAAGGCTTTGAGATAGCAACTCAGTTGGTGGATTTTTGAATAACAAGTTAGGATTAGGTCACTGAATTGTTTGGATGGATTTCCCTGTGGATTTTGCTGTAGGGCATTGTATACATTGTAAATGTGTTACTAAATCAGCAATGATTAAGCTTTCTGACAGAGACACCTTTTCATTGTAATTCTTTTTGGGAGACAATACTGGAATTGAAAAGTAATTCTTGTATTACAATTTTCTGATCAAAAAATAAAATGTAGCATTTTTTCTGTCTAGAAATACTGTTGTTTCTGAACTAGGCATTTGAGTAGTATTCTTCTATGTAATTTATTGAGAAAAATTACAGGGAATGTCCAGTAACCACTCCCTCACAAATAATGAATAAGCAGTATTCAGCAACTATAATTCTTATGGTCATCAAAATTTAAGATACTCTGTATCATTAAGCTGATTTAAATTGCAAAAGTAATTTGCATGTTTGGCTTAAAATACAGTATTCAAATATTTTATACCAAAGCAAACGTGACATAGAGTTGCATTTTACTGGAATCTGAGAACTGGTATGAAAGCAAAATGAGCTCTGAGCAAGAGATGTGGAGGCTCTGATGCACAGGACCACTTAAACAACAGGCAAAAGAAATCAAGCTTGTTCTGCCATAATTCTGCTGTCTGTGCCTGTATGTGCTAGTATTTTTTTCCTAACTCTTGCCTGCTTTTTGTCTGTCTTTTTTTTTTTTCCTTAGCTTAGTATGCCTTGCATAAATTTTTACACTTTTTTTTTTTATAGAACCTTGGGAAAATTCAAATTTTATTGGTTTTGTGTGTGTGTGCTTGCGTGTATGCGCATGTTTGTTGCATTCTGGTGGTGCTGGTTCAACAGTGTTTCATAACTTCTGAAGTGTTAGGATTTCTTGGTGTCATACCTTGGGTGGGGAAACAGAAAACAGTAAGAAACACTAGCGAATATGCACACATGTGAAATGCCTGAAGTTACAGCAGTGATTCAGGTTGCTCCCTTGGCAATTGGCATTTGCAAGAAACTGATGGGCGAATAAAATATCACTCGTTTTCTTATCTATCTGATATTAAGATAGCGACAAGTTGAGTAGAATAATAAATTTTTGCAGTGACATCTCTAGATGGTGTGTAGTAAATTTGCTAGTAATGTCTGCTGCAGAAATAGCTGAAAAATACTTTTGCAAAAAAGAAAGTTAGAGTTTAAACTTCTCTAGTCTATAATTAATCTGTTATAAAGTGTGGTTTTAATCTCTTTAGTTGCATTTCAAGGGATTTGGAAGAGTCCAAAAGTACAGAAGTTTCTCCATGCAGGTTGATTTTATTTTACTGAGGTTGTAGGAATGTTTCTGGACAAATAAATATTCTGTTGAATAGTTCTTCTTACCAGCAGGTATAGGAATATCAAACAGGAAGATGCAGATCCAGAACACGTGGTGCTTACGTTATCTGAAGAGATTCTCTGATTTGGGATTATAAAATTTATGAATGTATGTAACTCCTACAGAAGAGTGGGTATCAAAGCTTTACTTTGTTGCTTTGTTCCTCTTGGGTTAAATACTGCCCTCCTTACTCCAGCATTTGGCAAACAGTTCACTGAGGTAGCTGTGGTTCCAAAGAGCTGCTGAGAGGAGAAGCAGATGGCAGCTCAGTCATTTATCCATCCTGCACTATTTATTTCTATATTTCTCTGGAAACTGAAGTTAATTGATGTTAAGCTGTAACTTCATACCTCCTGCTCTCTTCTTTTTTTCCGTTTTTACTTTTCTTTCCTCTTTTTTTTTTTTTTTTAAGAGAGGATAGAAACCATGTTTGTTTTGTTGGGGTGTTCTTTGTTGTTTTTTTCTCCTTTCTCCTACTCATGAATATTTCAGAGCTGTAATGAGTGGTCTTTGAGAACTAATGGAGGATGAGGCACCAAAGACTGAAAATTAAAATACACAAGTCAGTTTATTCAGTTTCTAGGAGGTCCCATGTAAGATAAGAGTATGCCTAAAAACTAAACTAGGCTTTGAAGGTTTGGGTGGTTTGTTTTATTTTTTGGGGAGGAGGGGTGGAGGGGAGAGGGAGGAGATGACACCAGTCCAATCTATCTTCTTTCCATATTGAATCTTTCTGATCAGTGTGGATTTCTGAGGAATTTTGATGATTTGCCATGTGAGATAACAATAACTTCCCCTGCAGCAAAAACTTCTTCGGGTAGATTTGCCACTGCTTGGAGAACCCCATCTACAAAATGACTCTCACAGTCTACACAGAAGGTTCTATCCAGTCATGTTTTGTATGGTGACCTCCAGGGCTACTGATTTTTTGTTTGTTTGTTTTCATGAGATGGTGTGAGCTTTATTGAACTTTGCCATTGTGTCTTAGTACAAGGTTAGGATCAGATAATCTTAAAATGAATTGACATTGCCTGATAAAAGAGAAGATTTTGCTATTCAGAAAGCACTTATTTGGAGTAGTGGACCATCCTGTGTGGACATAATTGGATATATTTAAATGACTGCTGATGGGCAGGAGGAGTAAAAGACTAAATACAGGATGGTGAGCAGATACTGACCAATACTACCATTTCTGTTGAGAAAAATATGTAAGTTAGAGTATATATTGACCTTGAGCGTACCTCTTGGCATTTAGCTTTCCCAGGGTTGACATGCCCTAAGAAATACCTTTTCTTCTCTTTAAGAACTAATGCTTTCTCATTCTAGTTCTCGAACCATTGCCTTACGGCTGGGGATGGTGGAGTGGGGCTGTTAAAAAAACAAACAAACAAACCAAAAACAAACAAACCCCCCAAAATTCAAAATCTGAGCTGAAGTTTGTTGCACAATCTGTAAACGAATCAGAACTGCTTGTTGTGTGTCCTCTGTTGGTCATAGTTCTCCAAGAAATAGTATGATCACCCAGGAGCTATGTGGATAGGCTCAATTAATAGAGATTGTAAAGTGTGGCGAAGATAGTGTAGAGAGAAGCCATTAAAACAGCAATCAAATCTAGTAAGGTCACTGCAAATTGGGCTTATTTACTTCATTTAATGTAATTTTTCCCTCAGTCTTGCCTCAAATCTGTTAAAGAGAACGCCACATTTCCTGGTGAGAACATCAGTCAGAGAACGAAATGAGTAGTGGATGTGTTGAGCCAATGCCAAAGTAGATCTGATTTCTGTTCCTGGAAAGCCTAGGATCCTCCTCCCTTGCGTTCCTGCTGTCACCTCTCAGTTTGCTTGGCTCTTAAATTCCCAGTTAAGGGCTTTAATGCTGGGTGAAGAAAACAAAGTGACTTATTTTGTTAAAGATGGCTGTATAATTAATTGTGACTATTACAAGTAGTGTGGATACCACTACTGGTTTATGTCAATGTTACTACATTTTAATCATTTTTTTCATCATCATCCTTCAAACCCAAATCCTGGGCTGGAAGAGAGAAAAGACACAATTCCTGATTGTCTGCCACAGTAAATAGGAGAGAGTAGCCTGGTCCCATAGCACTACAGCTTCTGTATACCTTCTGGAAATTCAGTTTCTTACTCCTCTTGAAACTAATACAAAAACAACTGTGAAGGCGAGAACATTATTGTCCATAAATTGCCTAACATTAATTCCTGTTCCAATTCTGTGCAGCACGTGTAAGTGAAAATCTTGGAAATATGTTTGCTAAATCATGTGGTAAATGGTATTGTTGATGATCGCAGAGTTGCTCTGGGGATGGAATTGTTAAGCACTTATTATAGGAATCCAACAGGGCAAATTAAGAGAAACCTCTGTGTGTGCTTGTTATTTTAGGACGTTTATGCTTGTCTTCTGAGAGACTTCACATAGGACCTCATGACCTAGAAAGACTTGCTGTCTTTTAGTCAGAGGTTAACTTCTGAAATCTCAGTTCCTGACCTATCAACAATGAAAATAATCACCTCCAAGGGAGGGTTTAGTGTTATTGTTCTTTAATGCTAAGTAGCTGAATATTGCTATTAACACACATAAAGTAGCTTTTTAGCATTCTGCTTAGTTGTATGTGGTATTTTTTATTTATAACCAAGTCTTTTTATACTTGTAAATTAGGGGGGATATTTTATGTTTCATTGTAAGTAGCTGCTGTGCAGTTTCTTATTTATTTGGAACACCATTGCAAGTATTTCCTCAATACATGAGTGTTCAGATTCAGTGGGTGGAACTTTAATGTGTACGTGTGTGTTCCTTGGAAATACTATTCCAAGTACACAAAACCACTGTGAATGGTAGTATTTGCCATTATAATAAATTCTATTATAGAAGAACAAATGCATGCTATTTTTGGCTGATTTTAACTGTTCTGTTTTAAGACTTGAATTCAAGTCCATTTAAAAGAAGTATTGCTAATGATTTTACTGCTTGATAGAGATGTACATTCTCTAGATGTACATCTTTAAAGTTATATAAATTTCTAATGTGAATATACACGTGTATACTTCTAAATAGGGTTTGAACTTCACGATGTATGGCACAGGTGAATCACTTTCCTCACTATTTTTTGCTCCCTAGCTTCACTTAACTTTCTCTGAAGTTATATTAACTATCTGCAAAGCTATCATAATGTTTGAATGCATTTTTTGCCAGTGTCATGTTTTCAGTAACTTCTGTGAATAGCTTTACTGACAGGTCTTGAATTCCAGCTGAATCAGGCTTTTGGCAGCATCATTATTTTACCAGTGATGATTATTATAACAGTAGAACTCCCCTTTGAGGAAAAAAAGAACTCATCCATCTTTTGTAAGATTCATACATAAACTTTATTACTATAGTAAAAAAAAAAATATATATATCATTGTTTGCTTCTTAACCACACAGGACTTATACCACTGGAAAATGTAACCATGCTTACCTTACATATATAGTTATGTGCACAGTTAGGTTAGTTTTAGAATAAGTGCATGACAATACAAGTATAGCGTAGTAATAGAGTGAGTTTTGTTTTAATTTGTAGAACGCTGAAAAGTTTGAAGAAAATCTTAAAAACACCTAAAGTAATATTTGATCCTTTAACCTCATCTTCCTATGGTAAGGCTTTTCAACTTGGGGTTTTGTACTTATTAGGTATAAATACATATAATATTCTGGGACCCTCTGGATTTAAATAGGGTTTTCTCACCACCGTTGACAGTTCATTTGTATCTGCAACTTGTGTAGCCAGTCCTTAGCTGGCTTCTCTGTAAATTATATTCTAGCCATGTATATTCATGAGTTTCACTTTTCTTCTCATTTTCACCTCTATCTTGTTTGTAGTATGAAGGATGGTAACCAAAACTAGTTTTATCTATGGCTTCTATGGCTGCAGAATACTCTATGCATGTAGAGGCTGATATCAATATACCTTAAAGAAATTGCAAGAGAATCAGGTGATCAGGCCCAGTCAACACGGGTTCATGAAAGGCAGGTCTTGCCAGAGTAATCTGATCACCTTCTATGACCAAGTGACTAAACTCTTGGACGAGGGAAAGGCTGTGGATGTATCTTCCTGGACTTCGGTAAAGCCTTTGACACAGTTTCTCACAGCATTCTGCTTCGGAAACTGTCGGCCTCTGGCCTGGACAGGCGCACACTCTCCTGGGTGAAAAACTAGTTGAATGACCGGGCCCAGAGGTTGGTGGTAAATGGAGTTAAATCCAGCTGGAGGCCAGTTACAAGTGGGGTTCCCCAGGGTTCAATCCTGGGTCCAGTCCTGTTTAATGTCTTTATCAACGACCTGGATGAAGGCATCGAGTGCTCCCTTAGCAAGTTTGCAGATGACACCAAGCTGGGTGGAAGTGTGGATCTGCTGGAGGGTCGGGAGGCTCTGCAAAGGGACCTGAACAGGCTGGACTGCTGGGCTGAGACCAACGGCATGAGGTTTAACAAGGCCAAATGCCGGGTCCTGCACTTGGGGCACAACAACCCTAAGCAGAGGTACAGACTAGGAGAAGCCTGGCTGGAAAGCTGCCAGGAGGAGAAGGACCTGGGGGTGTTGGTTGACAACCAGCTGAACATGAGCCAGCAGTGTGCCCAGGTGGCCAAGAAGGCCAATGGCATCCTGGCTTGTATCAGAAACGGCGTGACCAGCAGGTCCAGGGAGGTTATTCTCCCTCTGTACTCGGCACTGGTGAGACCGCATCTCGAGTCCTGTGTTCAGTTCTGGGCCCCTCACCACAAGAGGGATGTTGTGGCTCTGGAGCGAGTCCAGAGAAGAGCAACGAAGCTGGTGAAGGGGCTGGAGAACAAATCTTATGAGGAGCGGCTGAGGGAGCTGGGGTTGTTTATGCTGGAGAAGAGGAGGCTGAGGGGAGACCTTATTACTCTCTACAACTGCCTGAAGGGAGGTTGTGGAGAGGAGGGAGCTGGCCTCTTCTGCCAAGTGACAGGGGACAGGACGAGAGGGAATGGCCTCAAGCTCTGCCAGGGGAGGTTTAGGCTTGAGATTAGGAAGAAATTCTTCACAGAGAGGGTGGTTAGGCATTGGAACGGTCTGCCCAGGGAGGTGGTTGAGTCACCGTCCCTGGAGTTGTTTAAGGTTAGGGTAGATGAGGTGCTTAGAGGCATGATTTAGGGATTGGTGGGAATGGTTGGACTCGACGATCCAGTGGGTCTCTTCCAACCTGGTCATTCTGTGATTCTGTGAAATTCAAACTACTTCATATTGTGAGACTATAAAGCTATTGGCATTAAACTGACTCAAGATGATGAACAGTATTTCAGATTTGGAAGAAAGCAAAATTCATAGGCATTTTAGCTTGTGTAGCATTACAGCACGTGGTGATGTGGTACAGGATCTCACTGAGTGCATTGTTGTAGAATAATAAAAGTAGGAGAAGACCTCTAAGATCATCATGTCCAACCATCAGACTGACATGATCATGCATACTAAACCATGTCCCAAAGTGACATGTCTACACACTTTTTTTAGCACCTCCAGGGATGGCTACTCCACCATTTTGCTGGGCAGCCTGTTCCAGTACTTCACCACTCTTTCAGTAAAGGAATTTTTTTCCTAATATCCAGTCTAAGCCTCCCCAGACACAACTTGAGGCCGTTTGATTCAGAGGCATTTTGGAAGATTTCTGAAATTCTCAACTAGTATCTTGGGCTGTGAACTGTGGTAACTTTACTGCTTCTGTTGCTCTTGTAGCAGAGTACAGAGAAGAGGCATAGAGATCAGGCAGTAGTACTGCTTTCAACTGCAGTTGCTAACCTGCCAGGTTTGTGTGCTATGTAAACCACCATGTCCCTTTGTCTTGCAAATCACATTGGCTGCAAACCCTGACAGTACAGGCAGAACAAACCTGAAACTTTAAAAAGCTGGATTAAGGACACGTCGGTGTTTTTCCACTTTTCGGTTTGTATTTAAGGAAAAAAAGGTGCGTAGCATTTTGGAGGTGGCATGCAGCAACATGCAGGAATGCCTGGTAATAGCAATACATAACACTTCCCGCTCCTTATGAATCCTGAAAAGAATTTCGGGCTTCTGTTTGCAATGGCAGTGATAGACTGGATAAGTGAATGAGGTGCTGCAGAAACAACTCCCACAGTTGCGTATGAGGACATAAGTAGTACTTTTATAATGAAGATTGTTACTGAATGCATTGTTGCTGGTAGTTCACATTAAGCTTCTGTTAGGCTAATATTTTTTTAAAAATAAGGGCAGCTGAACATATGCATTAAATGTGCACTGAATGATAAACAAATACAAGTAATTTGCTGCACTTATTAATGAAGCTAGTGGTAATGTTGGTCTTGGGAAGTGTAACAGACATTCCTTTTAATGAAATTAAGTGAACAATTTGAACATAATCCCTATTACAGTAATATCTCTAGGTGATTCCTGTGTCTTTATAAGAATTCCAAGAGCTACATGTACCTAAGGAGAAACAATAAAATTACTTTTGTAGATGTTCATCTTTAATATTTGTTGTCAGAATTCCTGAGATCCTAATAACCAATAGAAAAAAGGAGAGAGCTTTTAGTCCTGCAGGCTAGATCTGCAGAGTATTTCAGAATATCGTGTAACAAATCGCTGCAAGTGATTTCATACAAATGATGAAACCAGATAAAATGTTGTATGATGCTGCAGAGTATTTTAAAGAAGGATTTTAATATCTTGAATATGCTAAAATATCACGTGCAGATTTGCTCAGTCTAATTGGAATTTCACAATTGTACCATTGGAAAGAAGAATTTTTGTGCACATTAAGTTCTGGGCAGGGGAGGGGAATCTGACTATAGTACAATATAAACTAGATGAGAATTAACTTTTCCTGAAATGCATAACAAACTTGATTGTCTAGCTTGCTTTTAGCAGCACAGTGGGTTTTATAGTGCTTCTGTAATTTGGATATTCTGATTTGGAGAATAATTAAATTCCTGGGCAACACTGAATGACTTAGATTCTTAAGTCATATAAAGGCTATTTGATGTAATAGAATTGGTGGTAAGCTTTTATGTTCCATTTTAAAAAAATTTGAAAATATTATAAAAACAGGTTTCAATAGGGTTATTTGAGATTTCAGGGAAAATTCTATTCTTGTGTGTTAGACTGTAGACAAACATTCAGTTTGGCTCTGTCTAATAGATAAAAAACTTACATTTTATTTTTTCCTGAATTCCACTTGCTGGTGTAAACCAAGGGCTCAAACTTCCATTTAATACTGGAAAGAGAAAGCCCCTTGAATTTAATGAAAAAAAAAAAAATAATTTGCATTTAGGCAGTGAATAAATACTTCCAGAAAAACTGAAAATCAGGGAGACCTAGGATATCCCATGATTTTATATTTCAGGAAGGGGATGCTGATATAGGTATTTTAGACTATAAAAAATAGCAAGAGATATTTTTAGTTTTTGTAACTGTAACTCGCATTTGCGAGGTTGGTGTTCTGTTCCTGTTTAAGCAAAAGTAAGGCAAGGTTGCATTGTTCTTTTTTATTATTGGTGCTTATATAAAACCACTCAAGCCTGGTTCAGAAAGCTGCTCAGAGCAAATATTAACCTTAAACTTCTCTTAACTTCCTCCAGCATTGTGACTGCTTTCTGAAAGAGTGCACCTTGCAAACGTTAAAATGTCAGAGCAAAGGAACTCTGTCAACAGGACAACAAAGATAGTGACTTGGATTGATTTAAGTTCTTAGAAAATGTTATTAACTTCATTATTCTGGGGTGTTTGGGATCAGTTTGTGTCTGAAAGGATGTTGTCATGTGTCATGTTATCTAGTGTCTTCTGTATACTGGTTGCTTGATACCTGGCTGTGGAATGTGAATGTTGGGATGAAAACACCATGAGAAACCCCATGGGTGGTGGTGTGCAGGACCTTTTCACCTGGCATAGGCTGAATAATGATGTAATATTTTACATTATTTTTAAAGGGAGCATCCTTGGGAAAGGAATGGCTCCTGGGTAGACAAACTGACTTTTTACATATGAACTCGGAAGCAGTTAATCATGTCTTTGGCAGTTTTGAGGACACTTGTGAGTTTTGAAGACATTTGTAAGTCTGATCTACGGGTCATCATACAAAGAGAACTGAAAGTTGCAGTGGGAGTAGTATTTCCCTAAGCATTTAGAGGACACCCTGGGGAAAAAAGGAATTTGTGCAATCTGGTTTGAAGGCAGCTGAGAAATTCCCTGATGGAAAGAAAAAGCTATGTTAGGAGGAGTCTGGATATGCAGAATAATATTGGCTTGAGTTGGTGAGGAAATAGAGAGAGAGGGATGAGAGTGCACCATTACAGTGTTTTGTTTGCATGTGCATGTTTGTTTCAACATTAGCTGAAGTTAAACACTTTTTGACATCACTCTTTTGATGTCATTGTTTTCACTCATTTTCCTGGAGGTATGTCCTGTAAATCTAGAGTGTCCTCAAGTTTTAGAGCCCTGTAAAGTGCTGCGCACACAGTGAACAGAATTTCATGGTATCAGACTTTTACTAGGAGGCTTAATCATCTCCACTGTGATGTCTAATTTATGGAAAGGGTGAGGAGATTTGCGAGCGAGGCCAAGGAGAGGGACTATGTCAAAGCCTCTTCAAACACAGCCTTAAGCTCCTGGGACCTGCAGTCCTTTTTTACCAAGGCTGTCAAAATAGTACATCTCCATTAGTTTACGTGAAGACATTCCAGGTGATTTCTGACCAGAAATCACTGTTTCGTGGCAGTATACTGATACATTTTTTTTTTTAATTTGGGAAACACATTAGTCAAGTTCTGAATGCTTATTTTGCAGTTCTAATAGCTCTTGTTATTGTCTTAAGAGGTT
This sequence comes from Clamator glandarius, assembly GCA_033459285.1. NCBI lineage: Eukaryota > Metazoa > Chordata > Aves > Cuculiformes > Cuculidae > Clamator > Clamator glandarius. Next base: position 1,289,686 of record JAUNZM010000080.1, read on the forward strand.
CTCCAGTATATGGTAAGGTAAATTGGGGAATAATTTTAGTCATATGGGTGTTTTTCAGGTCATCTAGTCCAGCCTTTTGCTCAAAGCAGGGCTACCTTCAGAGTGGAGTCAGGTGGCTCCAGGGCTTAAGTCAAGCTCAGAAAATTCTCAAGCATGGAGATTTCACAGCCTCTTCTGGCAGGCAGGTTCAGTGCTCTCATTATGAAGCTGTAGAAAGGAGTTGGCAGTGTATTTTGCAGATTTTGGATCTTGCTTCTGATTTGGATGTCCCAACTTTTACTTCTGGGTAAGATGCCAATTAATTTAACATGCCAAGCCTGTTTGTTGTGATCTGGGGCTTTTAACTGATGCCCTCTAAGAACACCTAGGCAGTAGACCTTCATTGCTTTTAGATCAATGTTTAATTGCTGGTGTCCGTTTTGATGTCCTTGAGCCACTATGGAGTGTTTTGTAACTCCTGAATTGTTTAGTTCTGTTACCTTGTAACATTGTCTACTTACATTTATTTTCTGTTTCTCATATGTGTAATATGAGTCTTCATTCTGTGGTGGTGAGATGTGAGCTTGCACCTAACTCTGTCTAGAGTACCATTATTTTCAGCTGGCTTCAGAAAAAATTGGTATTGTGCTGTGTGCATCAGGTTGCATACCTCAAGAACGCTAATATTCCTAAGAGATAAAAGGATCTGCAACTAGGAGATAACCTAGTTGAAACATGAAGCTACTGTTATGCTAGTTCTTGGAGGGAAAATAAAAGGGGGGGAAGAGTAGTATTTTTCTCATGTAACTCTAGCAATTGAGGGTTTATAAAAACTGGTGGTTGCAGATAAAGATATCCATAAGGTTTTATCACTTCATGTCTGTGGAATTTATTTTTTCTTTTATTTTGTACAGTATACATACTACTGTCTTTGGAAGAAAGGTAATCAACTGCAGTGTTAATGAAGTGCAAGGATCTGAAGCTGTCACTCTTCTAAATGATGTTTTCAGGAATGAGACCTTAGTTTACCAGATACCTTGTAGCAAGCGTCTTTTGGAAGTTTAAGGTGCTGTGTTTGTGAATTACAATGAAAACACAGAGGATGTGTTTATGTAGTCTGTCTTGTATATTTTCCAAAATATATAATTGGGTACATATTTTGGAAACATAATTTCTTTTAAAGCAAAAATGGTGTGTTTGGTACAGCTCTGGCACTTGTGTTGCCTGAATTAAAGGAACGTGCTATTAGTGAATTATGCCGGTCTTTGTCTCAGTCTTTAACAGTACGGAAAGTTGTTCCCTCTGTGCGCAACTCCAGGGGTTGGAAGAGAAGTATGAGATTCCCAAGGTCCAAGAGGGGGTGGTTAGAGACTTGCTTGCCCAGCTAGATGCCCACAAGTCTATGGGGCCGGATGGAGTCCACCCAAGAGTTTTGAGGGAACTGGCAGATGTGCTGGCCAAACCCCTTTCCATCATCTTCCAACAGTCCTGGATGACTGGGGAGGTTCCGCTGGACTGGAGGCTGGCTGATGCCGTGCCCATCTATAAGAAGGGGCGCAGAGAGGATCCAGGGAACTACAGGCCTGTCAGTCTGACCTCGGTACCGGGGAAAGTCATGGAGCGGGTGATCTTGAGTGCGATCATGAAGCACTTGCAAGAGAACCGGGTAATCAGGCCCAGTCAACACGGGTTCCTGAAAGGCAGGTCTTGCCAGAGTAATCTGATCACCTTCTATAACCGAGTAACTAAACTCTTGGATGAGGGAAAGGCTGTGGATGTGGTTTTCCTGGACTTCAGTAAAGCCTTTGACACAGTTTCTCACAGCATTCTGCTTCGGAAACTGTCAGCCTCTGGCCTGGACAGGCGCACACTCTCCTGGGTGAAAAACTGGTTGAATGACCGGGCCCAGAGGGTGGTGGGAAATGGAGTTAAATCCAGCTGGAGGCCACTGACAAGTGGGGTTCCCCAGGGCTCAGTCCTGGGTCCAGTCCTGTTTAATGTCTTTATCAACGACCTGGATGAAGGCATCAACTGCACCCTTAGCAAGTTTGCAGATGACACCAAGCTGGGTGGAAGTGTGGATCTGCTGGAGGGTCGGGAGGCTCTGCAAAGGGACCTGAACAGGCTGGACTGCTGGGCAGAGACCAACGGCATGAGGTTTAACAAGGCCAAATGCCGGGTCCTGCACTTGGGGCACAACAACCCTAAGCAGAGGTACAGACTAAGAGAAGCTGGGCTGGAAAGCTGCCAGGAGGAGAAGGACCTGGGGGTGCTGGTTGACAACCGACTGAACATGAGCCAGCAGTGTGCCCAGGTGGCCAAGAAGGCCAATGGCATCTTGGCCTGTATCAGAAACGGTGTGACCAGCAGGTCCCGCTGTGGTTATTCTCCCTCTGTACTTGGCACTAGTGAGACCGCTCCTTGAATCCTGTGTTCAGTTCTGGGCCCCTCACCACAAGAAGGATGTTGAGGCTCTGGAGCGAGTCCAGAGAAGAGCAACGAAGCTGGTGAAGGGGCTGGAGAACAAATCTTATGAGGAGCGGCTGAGAGAGCTGGGGTTGTTCAGCCTGGAGAAGAGGAGGCTGAGGGGAGACCTTATTACTCTCTACAACTACCTGAAGGGAGGTTGTGGAGAGGAGGGAGCTGGCCTCTTCTGCCAAGTGACAGGGGACAAGACGAGAGGGAATGGCCTTAAGCTCCGCCAGGGGAGATTTAGGCTTGAGATAAGGAAAAAATTCTTCACGGGAAGAGTCGGTTATGCATTGGAACAGTCTGCCCAGGGAGGTGGTTGAGTCACTGTCCCTGGAGGTGTTTAAGGTGAGGGTGGATGAGGTACTTAGGGGCATGATTTAGGGATTGGTGGGAATGGTTGGACTCAACGATCCAGTGGGTCTCTTCCAACCTGGTTGTTCTGTGATTCATTCCAAATGCATGCCAGAAAAACTTATCCATGTATCATGTTGTGGCAGTTTTCAACAATTGGCTGAGAAACTGTTATAAAAATACTTTAAGAAATATTCTAACATATAAATTTCATACCGCAAATCAAATTAAGCTGTTTTCTTTAATATGACTAATTTTAAAGCTTTTGAGAGAAAATATAATTCGTGGTATAATTTTCTAAGACTTCCTTTATTTCTGTTGAGATCCCTTAATACCTGCTTGATAATAGAATCAGAAATTCAAGTCTGCTTGGAAAGGTGATCTTTTGCTGTAATATAAGCCTAGAAGTTGGAATGCGTTCTAATTTATTGTTGTATTACAGCACTTTTGTTCCCCTGTGGTTAACTTGATAGGTCACTGGATCATTACTGCAAGGGACAAATAACAGCTATGTACCTGGTTTGCTTACATTTTTTTTCAGTCTCTAATCCTGGTAAAAGCCACTTGAAATCAAAGCACTTGAAGGGAATTGCCAAACATGGAGCCAACCTTGGAAAAGATTGAAATCTTAATTTTTCACAGCCCCTATTCTGAGTTTCAGTAAGAATCCCTTTTTAAGAAACAGGTTAAGACCGTATTTGTACATATGGAATTAGGTAGGAATTAAGCATTTGCACTTTGAGAATCTCTGGAGACACCTTTTTAATATCTGAAGGGTCCTGAATATTTTAATAATCCAGCTGCTAGACTCTTTTTGATTTTTATTTTTGTCGTGTAAGTGTGTATCTGTTCTTTGAGACTGAATATTATACAAGAAATAAAATCATAAAATATGTTTTGAAGACTGATAGAGAACTTGTTGGACTGACTTGGTGTCCTAGGGCATCTATTGTCTAATTAATAGCACTGTTATCTTCCCTGGTGATCTTGGCTGACAGACTTGACCTTAAAGCTTTAGAATTTTTACTCTGCATGTTTATTTGCCTATAGAACCTTGTGGGAAGGAGCTCTACTGCACTGCCTAGTGCACAGAGATGAAGCAGGTAGCCCTTGCCTTAGGAATTGTCAGGACACCCATGAAGCAGACAGTTAGTGAACCAAAGTGAAGATTCACTCCCAATCAAAATTACTTAGTGCCCCAACAGACAAAGTAAACCACAAGTTGGAAGCATTGCTACACGACTGCATTAAGATTTCCTTTGTTTCGCAAACAGTCCTTTAGAAGGATGACCAAAATGTGAACAATCACTCACTCGTGAAAGGAAATCTCTTGCTCAAGGGTAGACAGAAAATAGAATCACTCACCCAGAAGGATGAGGGGTCACTCAAAGGTATATCCAGAAGAAATAATCACTCACTGAAAAGGAGGGTGAGGGCATTTAATCCCAGGGAAGTTACTTTGGGTGGCATCCAGCTCTAAGGGGTTTTCCAGCGGGACCCAGTTTTATCCCATAGTCAAGTCTGATCTGTAGTCATTCTGACTGGCTGAGGACCCACATCTTCAAGGACTGAATACCTGGCAACAGTTCTCTACCTCCTCCACACCTAGCAGTGCCAGGATAAAGGGAGTGGGCATTTCAATAGTCCATCATTGATCTTAGTGTCCTGTACAGTGGGAAAGCATCTTCCTCCTACCTCCTCCCTTCAAACCTGAAAAAAAAACCCCAGTCAGGATTCAACAGGTTAAAAGTCTTGGTCTTTGTCTGGTCTGATATTTGTCAGGTCCTTGGTAGGCCATGATCTTTATTGGGTCCTTGTCAGCTGTGGTTGCACTTGTCACAGCAATGTATGGTGTTAAGATAAATTTAGCATATGAAGGCCTCCAGCCAGCTGTGTGAGTGCAGGCTGAGAAAGCTGAAGTGTATATTAGAAAAAACAGCTAATGATTTTAACACCTAGCTGTATAAAAACGTTTCCTTTAGTTGGTAATAGTGTGCTTACTGTGACTTAAACTTTTGCTATATACATAATTGAATCTGAAATGCTGAATACCAACAATTTTTTCCCCCGATAATTTAGTGTTGTTTGGATCTTAAAGGGTATGCATTAGAAATGCAAGCAAATGCTCGATTTATGCACAATTTTGGTCTCATAAACAGATGTTTCCTGAAGATATGAATAGGTGTGCTGATCTTGCATCTAAGTGTAGTCTTTTTCATATTTATCTTCCTTATTTACTCATTGAAAATTAGAGAAGATACTTTATTGTTGTGTTGCAAAGTCATTTGTTATGGGTTGTTAAAATGCTGCATGGCCATTTGTTATAGAGTTGTATGGCTGTTTGTTATAGAGAGTTAAAATGTTGACTGCGATTGCAAGAAATTGAACTCTACTTGGATTATTAACTTTTCTCCCCCTAATTGATACCTGAAGTGAGAGCACTGTCATTTTAAAGTAGCGGGTTGCTCTAACAATATTTGATAGTCATGAACTCAGAGCCATAATAGAATTACAAAGATATGTAATGGATAACACAGAAAACTTAGGTGGGGAATTAATAAAATCATAGAATAACCAGGTTGGAAGAGACCACTGGATCAAGTCCGACCATTCCTATCAATCACTAAACCATGCCCCTTAGCACCTCGTCCCCCCGTGCCTTAAACACCTCTAGGGAAAGTGACTCAACCACTTCCCTGGGCAGCCTGTTCCGGTGCCCAATGACCCTTTCTGTGGAAAATTAATTTGCTTTCTGGTTATGCTGTCTTTTCTTTTAGAAAATAATACTTTGATATTTATTGCACAGACGTGTTGCCAAGTGGCAATCAAGTTCTGTTGTTGTTCTTGTGCACAGCGAGTCATAAATTTCTTGCCAATTCACTGGGCAGTGTGAGATAGAGAAAGTGGAGTTGTAGCTACCTTTAGCCCATCTCAACCCTACCTCCTTGCTGCCTGCTCTTCTGCCGTGGTGTTGATGGCTTTGCCTCCCTGTTTTGTTGCTGTGGCTTCTCCCCATCTCCAGGCCTGCATAGTGCTTGGGCTCCGTGCCCTGCTTTCCTTCATTACCTCATTATTTCATCTTAAAAATACACTTTGGTTTAAGAGTGCAACAAATCAGTTCCTGGAGTATCCAGTACTCCAGTAGGAGATCAAAATGCCCATACAGTGCCAGATATCACTCATATTAATTACCTCTGCTGATTTGTTTTGTTGCATTTTTCTTTTCCCTGGATTCACTTTCTGTAAGCAGATTTAATGTTTAGTCACATGCTGCCTCTATCCATACTGTTCTGACTTGGTGCAGACCTGGATGTTGTCTTGCTTAAACTTGAGTATGTAACACACTTTGTCTTGTTTGGCAGATGTCATAGTCTAATGTTGAGGCCCAGTGCTCCATGTAAAATCAGCGCCATCAGGTGTCAGAGCAGTGCTCACCTCTGCTGCCATAGTTTTGGAATCACTGTCTTATTAGCCTGGTAAATATTTTTAGAGCGCTGATGGTTTTATCATGTCAATAATTGACAGAGATGGCTATTAGTACAGAGGGAAAATTGTCAAGCAAATGTTTTTCTGTGTTCCCATCGTAACTGTCAGTAAAGGCCACAAACAGAATTAAACATTTGGGTCAGATTCTATGGAACTGCTGTTAGAATTTCTGAAATGGTCAGATGTTAAGAATTCTGAAAACAAATACCTAGAGAGACTAAAAGAAAGATATCATAAAGAACTATATGATATCTTATTCTCCAGAAATGTAGGATTGGTGTTAGCAAACCATTTTTATTGTTTTGCTGCAAGTTAACTACATAGTTGATAAAACAAAGTCAAACTTTTCTGGATGAGTAAAATTTTCAACTCAATTTCTTAATGTAAAGAATCCTTAAAAACTAGATGACATATTCTTTAATTCTTGCACCAATTTTTTAATGTTACTTTTGGTTGAAATAAAAAACATATCCATCATATGCCTCTCTTGTGAGGCATTCCCTCGTCTTCCTGTATAACTACAAGGATGAAGGATGGATGTTGTTGTAATGTGTTGGAGAAAGGTCTGTGTTTTAAAATGTCAGATAGAAACTGAGGAAGTTGTCCAGAAGATGACATTTTTTTTTTCTCTGACTCATTTCTTTCCTTGTGCCTATGCCCAGCTGAAAAAAAATGGCACAATTGTATACTGAAGTTGTCTTTAAGTTTCTTTGGAGCACTTCATTCATTTGTTCGCGTCATGTACTTTATAGCGTAATTACAAAATTTACCAGAAAAAAAAGAAAATGCCTTTTGGTTTGGGGGACTTCCTTTAATTTTTCACTGTTAGTGACTTAGAGTGGCATTAATCGTTGATTTGACTAGACTTATAGGATGCGTCCTAGGAAGCAAAACCTCTTCCAGACAGGAAACAACTTTATTATCTCTATCACATTTCTGTTATTCAGGTACATGTTTTATGATAGTAGTAACTGCTACACTTCTTAAGTGCAATATGTGTATAATAAATTTAATTTAGATTTTCAAGTCACATACAATAGACACACAAGGTGTAGGAAGTTAACAAAGTGTGAGAAGTCATGGGCTTTCTAGCAAATCAGTCATTATATAATTAAAGCTTTCATCAGAATGCGTAAAACTAAAAGATGATTTTTCATTTTATGTGTTAGTATTTAGTTGCAGATGGGAAACTTGCAGTCATATGCATTTCATTCCCTAATTCCTAAATGATGGGTTTTGCAGTGTGAATAGTGTAGTTTTTAGGTGCAGTTTTTAAACTCTTAGTTTTCACTATTGCAACAATGTCTGCGGTACGAACTGCAGAACTATGTAGGAAATAGCTGGAGAAGCTCATTACGTTAGGTTTAAGAGATGGATGTGTTTGAGTGAGCTGGTGGAGTTCACTCCTTATTTCAGGACTTTGAATGACTTCTGTTCCTTAAAGGGCTCCCAAACTGAACTGGCAGCACCATATGCCAGACTGAATGGTGTTTTTCTCAAATAAAATTGAGATTGCTGCTGGGATTCAGATGTTGACCCCAAAAAGCAATGCAGTGGCATGGGGTTGCTGTTTTAAGTAGCGTGGATGCCATGCTTGTATTCTTAGAGTGGAATTTCTCCTGTCCTTTTATCTGTGTTTTTACACTATTAATTGCTTTGGGCCCTGGACGATGCCCTTAAGGTATGGTGAATTTTCTTGAAATATGTCAGAACGCTACTGACCAAGACACAAAAAAAATTGAGGATCCTGACAAGTTATAACCAAGCTAGTGCTAAAACTGCTGAGCTGAAGTAAGAGAAGGTACTTCTGTAGCTTAAAAGGCATATTCATTCAGACTTTCGAAGTCTACCTATATACAGTGGATCTCTTAAATCTTTAAAATGTTATCATTTCAGTTCACAGAAACACCTGATAGGCCACCAAAGCCCCAGGTGTTCCCATGGTATGCTGCTCAACTTTGTTCCATCACTGCAGGAACAGATTCTAACCCTAAAGTCAGGGAAGAATCACCTACGTGTCTCAACAAACAGGAGTCACGTGCAGCTGGAATGGTGGCTTGTGTATTACTTACACCATTAAATGTTGTCTTGGGTATTTAGCTGGGGGGGAAAGACACACTTAAGCAGAGTCTTCCCTATTTTTTCTGCCATAAATTAAAGAGATGTGACAAGATATAATTGTTGGCACCCTTGGTAAATGTACCCTTGGTTGTGCTTGGTCTGATGGTGTAATAACTCTGGCAAATTCTGTGAGCTAGTGAAAAGAGCAAATATAATTTGATGTGCCCTTCACTTTTCAGTTTATTGAGAAATTGCTAGGAATAAGATCAGTACCATTGTATAAAAACCTTGTAGTAATGTATCACTAGAAAAATGTTATCAGTTTACCTGTACAGATTTGCTTATTAACATGTTTGTTATCTAATTGATAATTAAGGTTGTCATTCTATTGAAAAAGAAAGTTGTATCTCTGACTTGACCTTTTTAGCATAAAGCTTTTTCTACCATACCTTTAAAGATGTCATTTCAGAAATATGTAACTTTTCTAGGGCTTTGTCTCATACAAGTTTAACACTAAGCATCAAAACTAAACAGAAATTGGTGCAGAAAAAAAAAACAGCTCAGAAATTATAATTTTCTCCTTGGCACCATCTAAGTGTGAACAAAAAGAGTGACTGTCTAGTAGCCCTTATTGTTGAACTGTTCAGGTCCTTGACAGCTGGATCATTTTCTTCATATGATTTCTTCTGGGATTGAATAGAGTACTGCCATGCTGAGCATTTTCCAAACACAGGAGGACCAAACAGGAGACAGACTTATCTTAGATTGACGACTAGATTGATAGTAAACAGTGCAGAAGGTTCAAGCCCCATGCTAGCATGAAATCATATGACAGGTAGAAATATTTGCTTATAAATTGAAAGAGTAGGTAATAATAGTGTTTTTTATGATTACATTACATGATATTTTATGATTACACAGACTAATAGCTAGCAGATGGCAGAGTATACATTTTACTTGTTTAGCAAGATGATGGATGGCAGTGATAGAAAAACAGGTTTTTTCCTTGTTACATTACTCTGAAGGCTTGTAGTGGACAGGCAATTTACAGTATGAGTCAACAATAATTTGTACCTGCTCTAGATTTTTTGGGGGCCATCAGTTATTCTATTTCTTATTTTATTGGAGTTTTTTGTCTTCTTTCAATGATATTTGCTGCTTGGGGAAGCAGGGCTGGGGGGAACTATACATAAAATCTGTTTAGAAAACCAGGTCTTTAAAAGGGTACTTGTGTGCCTGACAGCCTACATATATAAATAGTATCTATTTATATGAAGACTAAATGTTGGGAGGTTTTTCACTGTTCTGTTTCAATGTTTATCATATTACTCAGGCATTTCGATGAAAAGAGATGTGCTCTGTCTTTTGTTTAGACACCTCAGAACAAATCTACATTGTTATATGACATGCTACTGAGATAGTTAAAGCTATCCAGTCACAACAATAATTGCAGTGGTTTTCATCCCTTTTACTTAATTGGTGTTGACTTACTTAAATTAGCTGCATGCATGTGTTTTATGTATTGGCTATTTAAGTGTTGCTTTGTAGGTTTTTTTTTTTTTCCTTAAATACTATGGCTTGAGAATACTTTATAAACATGAGTCAGGTTGTTCAATGAGTAGTAGATGTAAAAACTTGATTTCTTGTAGATTCATTCCCTACATATTTTAGTCTCCCTTGCTGGATGCCCAGCTCCCTTCCATGTCTCCAGCATCTGCCATTACTTTCAGTCTGTCTCAATGTTTTTTTAGCCAGGTTAGGTACAGCATGCTTGTGGTTTCAACAGACAGTACCTGAATTCTGATTAGCTGGTAGATTGCCATCTCTTCAGGGGAAAAGGACAAAACTATGGTTGCTTGTCCCCCAAGAGTCACTGTGTTGGGCTTTATTTTTCTGTAAGGTCTCTAACCTCTGTGAAATTCATATCTGAGACGTCTAGCATTTTGCCAAATTTGATAGAACTCGGACAGCGTGGTTCAGATGTTATGGGTTTGTGTTTAGTCTTCTCATAATAACGTTAGTTTCCTGGAAAACTTAGGCTGAAAGAATGAGATGGCACCAGGGTGTCTCTTCTCCTTAAAGAACCCAATAAGATTATGGATTATTACCTTTTTCCTCTAGTGAAAAGGGAAGGGAAATAATTGTAATAATTATGGTCACTGGACAGCATAAAACATCACTTGAGATTTTTTTTTAAGATAGGACTCTTGCCTTTCAGGCAGAGGATGCTCCATAATGTATATATCTGATCTCTAATAGAAAAAAATATCCCTTAAATTCCCCTTATGAATATATACATTATAAGTCTTGAATGTACATTAGTGTTAGGAAGCTCAGTTTTGTACCTATTAGAGGTGGATCCACAGAGTCCATTTAATTCCATCAACTTATAACTCTTCTTTCAAAGTGTTTTCATCACCGCAAACTGCTAATGGCCTTTCATCAGGGAGAAAGCCAATGATGTCTCACTTCTTGCAGTGTGAAAAGAAGAAAATATATTCAGACAGCTGCTGGCAGCTTTAGTGATCCTGTATTCCATAGTACCTATTCCCAAGGCACGCTTTTTTCCTGGTCAGTGATAGATTTATTTTTTTATTTCCACCATCTTCTGCTTTTCATCATTGCATTCAGATTTGGGTGGCAAATATATATGCTGACAATTGCTGTCTTGTTTGGCTTCCCTACCTTTGACTTAATCTTCAGCATTCTCTGTGAGACCCAAGCTTCAGACCCATATGATGTTTTCCAGCTTGTATGTGTAAAAATGAAATGACTTTGGTATCGATGCCTGCCTTTGGCTCTAGAGAACAGAAAGAGAAATAAGCAGTAGAAATCTAGCTATCAAGAGCCAAAATTCTTCAAAAACCTGATTTTTACATGGAAACATGAATTTTGTACCTGAATTGTCAGTGGTAAATAGTTGAGACTGGCAGTATGAAAACAAAAAATAAGGAGATCATAGAACAGTTTGAGTTGGAAGGAGCCTTAAAAATCATCCAGATAAAACCCCCTGCCATGAGCAGGGACATCTCACCAGACCAGGCTGCCCAAGGTCCCATCCAGCCTGGCCTTGAACACCTCCAGGGATGGGGCAGCCACAGCTTCCCTGGGCAACCTGGGCCAGGGCCTCACCACCCTCATGGTGAAGAATTTCTTCCTTATATCAAGCCTAAATCTGCCCCTTTCTGGTTTATACCTGTTCCCCCTTGTCCTATCACCACGAGCCTTTATGAATAATCCCTCTCCACCTTTCTTGTAGCCCCTTTTCAGGTACTAGAAGTTTGCTGTAAGATCTCCTCAGAGCCTTCTCTTACCCAGGCTGAACAAGCCCAACTCTCTCAGCCTGTCCTCTTGCTGGCAGTTCTCCAGCCCTCTGATCATCTTTGTAGCTTCCTCTGGACTCTTCCAACAGCTCCATCTCCTTCTTATGCTGAGGATTCCAGAACTGGACACAGTACTCCAGATGAGGTCTCACAAGAGATAAGTAGAGGGGCAGAATCTCTTCCCTCACCATGCTGGCCACGCTCCTTTCGATGCAGCCCAGGATACAGTTGGCCTTCTGGGCTGTGAGTGTACACTGTTGAGCTTCTCATCGACCAGCACCACCAAGTCCTTCACTGAAGGAGATGAGGAAGATCAATGCTGGGCTGGCCACCTTAAATTTCCACAGTATCCCTGTTAGGGGAAGATGAGTATTTAGCAGAAAGTGACACATCAGAAATAGATTTGGGGTATGGATGGCTTTATCGTGTAATACTAGCTGGATTCAGGTTACGAAGCCAGGTTATGAGATGAAGGTCACAGTTGCATGTGTGCTGTAGGCATCCCTGCTGGACTGCAGCTTTCACTTACCTGCACAGCCACTGTACAGGCACAGGGTGGGGAAGGCACCCAAATCAAAACTGACTTGGCAAAAATGACCATTTAACTCAAGTGAGCTCTAGTAGCAGGGAAACCACAAACTTTCTGGTGGGACAAAGGGCAGGGATACACAGACCTGAGTAAAAGCGATTGAATGCAGGATTACTGCTTTCAGGACTACTGTGGGTTTACGCTTGCATAAAGTTTCATAAAAAGTAATCTTAATCCTATTATAGAAATACATATGCAGATTTCTGGATTAGAAGATTACAGTGATTGATGTGCTTGTGCTGTTAGTGTGCAAATCCCAGAGTTTTGTCAGGATTATAAATGCTAAACTAGGTAGTTGGTCTTAGTTAAACAATATATAAAAAGTACAATTGACTTCAGTAGGCTTTACCAAGATTTTTATTAGCTTTTTGTTTGCAACATTCATTCTTAATTCTACATATAGTCTGAAGATCTGCTAGATCTCCTTTGTAAAATTATATAGCGAAATTTTAAATAGAGGCCTTTTTAGAATGTGTGCTTGAAATATGTATCTTATTGCTGCAAAGCTACATTGTCCTGATTTTTAGAACTATTCAAAGTCAGTCCTTTGTTAAAGCTTGCTTTTTTTTATTGTGACTCTTTTGTGGTTTTAATAGCTCTCTTGTTGGGAAGAAAAAGGACTTTGCATTTTCTATGTGTGTCTAAATTATGCCTTCATGGTCTCATTCCGATATGTTTAGTTCTGGTTTTATCCTGTTTATGTCTCACGTAAATCACTTTGAAACCCTTTTAACAATGTAGTACTTGCATTAACAGCCATCAATATTTGCAAACTGGACATTTACTCACATTGGGTAATAAATACTTAAATTGTTCCTCAAAAATGTCTCAACACATACATCGCAGCATTTTTACCAATTAACTTGGTATGTAAGATGGTATGAATATTGATCAGATTTCAGAATTGAACCTCTATATTTTGAGAATCTAGTGAAAGTCAGCTGCAGATTGTCATAACTGATTTGCTGTGTATTTAGTCAGTGAAGTGCGAGGGAATTTAAGAAGTCAATGGAAACTTTTTGTTTCATTTTTCAGAACTTTTAAGTGTTGTTTTCCCAGAATATTCTCCTTCAAGGTACATCTTCAAACAGCTTTATGGGCCAAGGGAAGTTCTTAGGAATTGAGGGAGGATGCCTGTTGTCTGTCCAAAGTGAAAACTACTGTGCATTCTTACTGCCAGCTTTGCAAGCATTTCTTCAAGTACCTGCATGCTGCTGATTTGTATGCTGCTAATGTGTGTGTCTCCAAGGAAGGTGGTTCAAGTGTATCTCAATATTAGAACAAATGGATTCGGGTTTTCTGACAAGCACTGACTACCATTCAGATCTTTGTAATAGATTTTACCTCTGTATGGGAAATAAAATGATTTCATACTAATGATTTTTGCCCATTAACCATTTACTAACTAGTGTAAGTAAAATTTGTTAGTGTTTAGGGATTTTTGGTTTTGCTTTGGCTTCTAGAGAAGGCAACCTATTTTACTATTGTCTTTGTATCAATGAGCATGTTTTAGGTTCTAACCAGAACCAGAGCTGAAGGTAGATAAAATGTTATACTGTGATCCATCAGTGTTTTCGTACAACAGTGAATCAGACTCTTATGCTAATCCAGGATGATTGCTTTTAAAATCTGCAAATCAAATCCCTGCTTTGTGAAGACAGCCATAGCAATGGAGGAAGGGGGTAACTGCCTTTTTTTTTTAAAGGAAAAAAAAAAAGCAAAAGCCAGTTGTCTCTCTTCAACAACTGAAAAAAAAAGATAATTATTTACTGCTTTGCATATGACAATGTCTAAGTGCTCTTTTGATGATAAAAGGAATAATTTATGAGTAGTTCTGTTTTCTGACCTTTGGAATATAAGGTATCCATTGTACTGCATTCCTTAGTCAAAAAAAAAAAAAAAACAAAAAAAACAAAACCAACCAAAAACCACCTGAGATGCGGGGGACAGAAAAATACTAGAGAAGTAGCTCATATCTCCAGGAGACAAATATTTAGTTAGAAAAAGACTTTGTTCTTTTGCATATTGTGCCTTTTTATTCACCTTTCATAATAAATCTGTGGTATTTTGCAGTGGAATTTGCATATTGCATGCAGGAGACAGAGTATACAAAGTATCTGTGTATATGTGTTTATTAATTTATTACAACAAATAACTTAAAGTAATAGAATTGCACAAATAAGACCCAGCCCTGTACTTTTCTAAAAAAAAGCAAATAATATTTTCCCCTGCTGTATACCCACAAAAGCATATAGAAAGAATGGAGGAAAAAGAATTTTATTTCTCTCTGTCTTTGTCCCTATGTTATCTAGTCCCCTCTCCTTTTGCTAAGTGATGCTGATTTGTTTATACATTTTAGTTAGGAATGTAGGCTTGCTCTTGTTCCTGCTATAAATGTTAGTGTTTGAGACAGGAGCAAACGTTTTGCTCAGGGTCAGAAAAGGCAGGTCTCATTTCAGGAACCTGACTCAAAAATTCATTCTGTCCACTTAGTTCCCTCCTTGTCATGTGAAAAGCTGGTTTAAAAAGTGAAATAATATCCATTTGTGCTATCAATTTTTTGTGAGGAGAAAAATTGTATTAAAAAATATTGATCTGAATGACTATGCCAATATGTAAAACAGCCATTGGCTTATCTTATGTATTTCCAGTCTGCTCCTTATAGGAACATATACCTTAAAGTAATTAATAATTTTTAAAAAACCCAACTCTCTCTTCCCCTACCTCTAAGGGCAGTTACTCTATGAAGTAGAGGGGGAATTGGAAATGCATCCACCATGTATCTTGTGTAAATTAAGTTTTTGATTGTCTTGATAGAGGATAATTGCTTAAACATGACAGTTAATTTGTTTTGTGTTCCAGTGAAGCTTCAGAGAAAGTATGTTACAGTGTGTACAGTTGATCTGAAATTTTATTGAATTTATACCAGAGACATTTTAATCTCAGCTTGAAGTACAGTACTCTCTGTAATTTCTGCAGTAAATAATATAGCATACTGTGTAATTAATAGAATTCTGTGTTAATCTTATTTAGGATTTACTGGTAATAATCACGTCTCATCTATGAGATATTAAAAAATTAGACAAATGCAGTATTTAATGCCTGACCTGGAGTATTTAAGTCGGAATATTTTAGCTGAAATCATTGTTCCCATGGAATGAGAAATACAATAAAATCTATTTTCTGTTAATAGTGTATAGACAGACTTGGTTAAAAGTCGCATTTGTAACACCTCCTTATCTCTTTATTTGATGTATTAATTTGATATAGTAGGTGGATTATTAGAAACTAATATATATTTGTGCTTCTCATTCCTATGGTTTTATTATGTTCTCAGATGACAAACAGGCATTAAGAAATCCAGATCTTCACTGCTAATTTCTCAGAATCAGTTCCCAGGTTTTAGTTTAACATAAAATTCAGTTATTTCATTTCAATTTAAACTAATGCTGTGTGGTTACACCTCAGTCTTACATTATGCTTGTGCTCAGAGTGATTTGAATAAACTCAGAATGTCCATGGAATTGATGCTGCATAACTAATGAGAAGGTTGCTGTGTATTTGATAACACTTATTTTGTTGTTCCAGAAGAAATGGAACAGAAAGGAAAATAATGAAAGGGAGCAAAGCAAGGAAGGAGTTTCTGTGGTGTGGATTTGTTGTAGCCATTTGCAGGGGTTCTGTGTCCCTGGCATGGCATGTCCTACTAGAAGAGGAGTGCTAGTGCTCTTGGGAGCCCTTAAATATCTAGTTAATATGCTGAGGGTGAACAGATCACTAAATGGTCTGCCTCAATGCTCTGCTGTTATGCTGCACCACATTTAGATTTAAGAATGAATTTTAAAATAGTGCCTTGACTGTCTTTTAGCACGTTTTTGCAAGAGTGTGGTGTCTCTTGTTATTTTGTATTTGAAAAGGATGCTTTTAAGTTTCGGTGTGCTTTATTATTATTCATAACAACAGAAATCTCGGTGATATGAATGTGGTCACTTTACAGAAATACTGGCAGCCAGGCACTTCAGTTAACAAGGAACACTTTCACTTCATCATTATGAGAGATGTAGCCTTAATTCTGGAGAAGCTGTGTCAAATGAAACACTTGCCGCAGCATCCACTTATGACCCAAAATAATTGCATACAGCAGAACAAGTCTAAGGGAAAGTATTAGGCTTGAGAAAGTACTGATAATTTATGCCCTAGGTTTAATGTTCATGAGTTAGGATCTCTGATTCACACCATAGTCCCTAACACAGCCAGGGAGTGAGATGGAGCAGGCTGCTCTGCATAACCACGCTCGAGTTCCTGGTGGCTTGTATGTGGGGAGCCTGGTGCAGCCTCACCCACCGGGAGGGTGGTGGTAGCAGGAACACGCCAGCGTTCAGATAGGAATGATTGAACTCAATGATCCAAGAGGTCTTTTCCAACCTGGTGATTCTGTGATTCTATGACTATGAGCAGAGATCTTCAGCATCTGGAAAACAAATTTAGCTTACCCTTACTGTGCTTTTCTTAGAATCACTCTTCTTGTGAATGAAAGTCTTAGTAATAAGTATAATGGTATTTTATAATATCATAAAAAGTAAGTTTAATCTTAATTTATTTGATTGCTGCTGTGGCAGAGATCCTGAAGCACCTCCTCTACTTCTTTTCCTGAATAAATTTATTCTCCTGTAGTTGTAGGTTTTGGTTACTTGCCTGAAAGCTCTGTGCAAATGTCAAGTGGCACTGTATATTAAAATATATCATTATTCCTTTCAGTGCCATAGCATGATATATCTGAAGTATAAGATTTCTAAAGGCATACATACATCTTCCTGAGAGACAGATTTTTGCAAATTTGTCTCCATTTACTCTCATTAGTATTAAATCAGTAAAATTGATAACAAATGTCAGGCAGTAATGTTTCTGGTGAAGCCGACCATCTGCCTGTTTCGTAATGTGAACATTTATGCTTATAGTCAGTATACTTCAACAACTGTGCCTGAAATGCCAGGTAGTAATATCCGTTATTTGAATAAATAATATGTATATGTGAACAATAATCAGTTCCATGCTTTCTGGCAAATGTAGGTATTAAAGGGGATTTCTTCCTGTGGATTGTTCACCTCCCTTGAAAATGCCATCTTCTTCTTAGCCTCTGTTTTATTTCAGTTGTGAGTGATTGTTTCATAGCAATGTGTTCATTTTTCAAACTAGTTAAATTCTTTGAATCACTGAAACTTGTGAAAACTGCCAGTCTACCAACTGAAGTAATGTTGTGTTTCTAAAACAGGATCACATAGCTATTGACTTAACGGTTTGTTTTTACAGAAAGTTTTTGATTAAAAACAAACAATAAACAAACTAAAAGAATAAAAATATCTAGGAAATCCCTCAATGAAAGCTTTTAGGACTGCAGTACAGCTTGCTTTTTCTTCTGCAAGGAGTGATGAAAGGTGAAAAATTAGTTGTTTCAGATGACTCAGTTTGGTCATTCTTTCCATATTGTGACATGTGCTATTAGTGGGATGGGTGGAAGCTGATGGGCTTTGGTCTCCTCAGTTTTCCCTAAATCTGAATTCTTCACATCAGCAGTTGAAATCCATCCATTTGTAGCTGGATGCTATCAGCTCTTTGTTCGCATTGCCAGTTGTGAGAGGGAAGTGAAGCCGTCGTGTTTGGGAGAACTAGGCTGAGCAGATCACCGCTCAACCCCAGTCCTGTCACATGGACGCTGTGCAGCCCCTACTAGACCCTGCCTGGGGGAAGCAGGGGATGGGTTAGCACTGGCTGGTTTTCCAGAAGTGCTGTTACACGTTAGTTGCTCAGTAAACAGGCTAATGTCCATCAGGACAGGTCATTTAATGAGTAGTAGGACTTCACAAAAATCACTGGCAGAGATGAAGAGGAAATGGAAGAGAGAGGCGTCTACTGTCCCTAGTTTTTCCTCAAGCCCTTTTCAAGGAAGAGGAGATTCTGCAATGTCTTTGTCACTGTGGAATCTGTTGAGACTGTGATACAAAATAGGACATTCTTTGGTTTCTACAAAATTTTAGTAGTAAAGCTGCATACATTGCGTGAACATTTTCATCACCAAGAATCACTGTAAATAAAATTAGCTGAAAGGTGCTAGATATATTCTTAATTCTGTTTTACAGTAACCTTTTCAATCTGAATAAGAAAGGATTGCTAACACTATGCACTTACAATGTATAAAAAAAGTTTACTGAGTTCTTGCTAACAGTACATAAACTGATCCATGCGCTCACTGTATTTCTCACTACTTGTGATCTTTCTCCATTGTGATTTGAGGCTGAAAACTAAGATCATTGGATCATTGAGCTATTCTTTTGATTTCACAAGATCAGATGACTTGAAATACTATTTGACAAAAAACTCCTGTGATAGTGCAGCAAAGACCTCTTTTGTGTACTGACAGTTAGCAATTTTGGAATGCTTCAAATAATCAAGAATTGTAAGCAGAGGAGATTCATCAGTGAGAAAAATAAATTGAGGAAAATTTTTCTTGAGGTTACCATAGTTTTGGATGCCATGATGTTAAGTGGAAGATCTGGTAACTTGCATACAGTTAAAATCCTACAATAGAATCAAGGTCTACAAGTTCTGCCAAGGTTCTTACTGAGTAAATGATCAGCAGAATCTGTCAATTGATGTTGAAGAATATAAAAGGCAGCAGACGTACAAAATTGCAGCAGGTTTTAAATCTGTAGTGTAGAGTGCCTCAATAGAAATGAAATGCTTTAAATCACATCAATAAATCATATGCATATCCTCATAGAACACTTAAATGTAATCATATTAGGGTGTTACGGTTTTGTGCTCTGTTACTATGTGCATAGCATCATTGTGATTTGAAACATTTTAGTCTTCCTTTTTTTCCTTATCTTCCTAGTTTTCTTTCTTATTCCCATTTTTCTGATCTCAATAATAAAAAGGTAGATTCTCATATACCGTTTTCTTATTCGTTTGGAAGGCAAAGTTTTGGCAAAAGGATGCAGGAGTTCAGATTTACAGGCCTGTTGCTTAATATGGCCTCTGCTTAATTCAAAACCTGCAAGATTGGAGAGAACTCTCCCATTTTCACCTCAAGCCCACATAAACATATGCTATATGCCATAAATAGATGTCATATGACTTATATGAAGCTTAGAACACACATCTGTTCTCCAGGAGGTGGAGTTAAACATCCCTCACTGTTGAACCAATATCTAGATACTAAAAAAACCCACCAAACCCCAAGAAATGTTACAATAATTTACTGCTAAGACTTCTTTCTTAATAAAATAGATAGTATTCTTACTGTTAAGTAGACTTGAGCACGATGGTGTATTTCTGTTTGCTCATTAACCATTTTATACTATTATATGGTATCATTGGTATAATGATATAATTTGTTATATCAATATGTATTAACTAAGTTCTTATATCATAAGTGTTTTCTATAGTTAAAATTTTGTTTCCTCAAGTAATAAGCATATTGCTTAAATCTTTAGTTTGAGAGAAGCAGGGGCATAATATCGAAACTGTTTAGGTTCTGAAAGAAGAGAGTTTGGCATAGACTGAGTTGCTAGTTAGTCAGACGCTTATGGAGTCTTCAATTTTGGTTTATTCTTGACATGTACAGCACCAATTATAGCTGATATGTGCTGACAAGTGATATTTTCACTTTACTGTTCTACCTAGCTAGATAATTTAAATAAATGGGTAAATGTACCCAATACCTGGAGTGAGCTTGCCTACCTGCTGCTTTGCTTTGTAAGAGTTGGCTTAGATTTTCAGTTAATAAAAGTTTTAAATGTCATATCTATAAATGGCCTCATATAAAATCCTCCAGCTAAGGAACATTTTTATCATGAATTGTTTGGTAGTGAAAAGAGAAGGTACTTGGTGTTAGACCTTAGTCATAGTCTTTTCCAAAATACTTGTTAAGAAATTGTATTTGAGATTGACCTAACTCTGGATAATGATGAGTGCCCTGAGGAACCTTGCAATCTCTATGCGCAGGTATTATTTCTTTCATTTTCTCCTTCTTATATAACAACTACATTTCTACAAATCTCTCATCCAACTGCCTCCCCTATCCTTTTATTGTGGGCATTTTTCTATACATCTCTTAAAAGATAAAAGATGTATATTTGTTCACTTCTTGTGTGACAAGACCCTTGCCCTCTTGAGCCCCTCTCACAAGGGTCACTTCTTGACCATCTGCTCTTTCCGATATATGATGTCGAAACTACACTGCAAACTGACAGTTATGTGCTCGTGATTCTCAGCTGTACATATTTCTTGACACCTTTAATGACTCTTCTCTGTTCTCTTTGCCTGCTTGTGTTGACTTTCCCTCTAAATACTTCACATGAATGTGTTTCTCCTGGGGACAAATCAACTGTTCTGCTTGTATAGTTGCTATTGAGATTTTCTGTGTGTAACCTCAGTATCACATTTGATCCTGAACTTCTCAAGTGATACCTTTCCTCTACCTATAAATCTCATTTGCTCTATGTAACACTGGCATTTGTTTAGTACCTTGTGGTCTGAACTTCTGCTCCTAACAGTTTCATTTGTCTCTGTTCTTTCTTTGTCTCCGTATTTGCTGTGTGTGAAAGCAGCATTCATTCTCTGCTTGGGTGTCCTATAACTTGGCTGGCTTCCAGTTAATTTTGGGCATCAATATGAAAGCATTCTCTTTTACTCCATATCTAAATATGCAGTCTTATATATTTTGCTTTCAGTGCTTTCCTTTCTTTTTAGCACAGATCTTACTTACATAAGTCAAGTGTGTTTTAGTAGGAACTCTTCTGTCATATACATTGTTTCAAGGTAATTTTTAGTCTGTTTTCTTCCAGCTACTCTTATCATGTCACTTGGATGTACAGTTTTCTTAAAACTTAGTTCTGAAGTTGTTTGGGGTTGTTTTATTTTCATAGAATCATAGAATCACCAGGTTGGAAAAGACCTGTTGGATCATCGAGTCCAACCATTCCTATCAAATACTAAACCATGTCCCTCAGTGCCTTGTCCACCCGTCCATTAAACACCTCCAGGGAAGGTGACTTAACCACCTCCAGACACACCAGATGTTGAGCCAGTGTCCCTGTTCCTTTTCCAAAGGCAATGCAATGAAAATGTTGCTGGGGAAAATAAAAAAATTGCAGCTCTTTCAGTGCTCCATCTCTCCTAACTGGTACTAACAGGAGTGCTCCCAGCAGACAATGTAAGCCTCTGTTATTGTATAAGCAGTACAGTACTTCTTCATGTCTTTAAGAAAATTATAATGGATGCCAGGGCAAAAAAAGCCAGAGTCAGGTAGGATGCCAGGGGGAAACTTGCTAGATTTTGAAGTGTAAGTACACTTCCTGTGATTCATACATATGTAGTCCTTCAGTTTTTGGAGAATAACAAAAAACAAACTCCCTCTACTGTGATGACTGTTTAGGGTATTCCTGCATTACCAATTCCAATACTGAGGTCCTTGGCTAGTTTAATGGTTTAGGCAGTCTCTCAGAAGATGGTTGTTCTAGAGGTCTAGTGATTAAGCATAAAGCAGGTATTTCTTATTGCTTCTGCATTCCTCTTCGTGATGCTTGGAACTATTTTGGGCAGGCTTCAGATGTCCTTTATCATCCTACTCTATGTAAGCACTTCTGAAGCTGTAGAGATTGTGCTCCTCAGTACAAGAAGGACATGGAGTTGCTGGAACGTGTCTAGAGGACGACAGCAAAGCTGGTGAAGGATCTGGAGAACAAGTCTTGTGAGGAGCAGCTGAGAGAACTGGGATTTCTTCGTTTGGAGAAAGGAGGCTGAGAGAAGAAAATTGCTCGCTGCGACTAGTAGAAAGGAGGTTGTTGCAAGATGAGTATTGGTCTCCTCTCCCAAGTAATGAGTAATAGGACAAGAGGAAATGGCCTCAAGTTGTGCCAGGGGAGGTTTAGACTGGATATTAGAAAAGATTTCTTTACTGAAAGAGTGGTCAAACATTGAACAGGCTGCCTGGGGAGATGGTAGAGCCTTTGTCCCTGAATATGTTCAAAAATTGCATAGATGAGGCACTTTGGGACATAGTTTAGTAGGCATGATGGTGTTGGGCTGACAGTTGCACTTGATGATCTTAGACATCTTTTCCAACCTTAATGATTCTATGATTCTACTTAATTTGAAAGTTTTAAATTTCCGATTTTGTTGAAACATTTTTCCTTAATGTTTTGTCTACTTTATAAAGTGTTTCAGGAGTATGCAGAGGTTTGGAGGAGTTTTCCAGACATAATTTAGCATATCCTTAGTAGCCACAGTGCAGGCAGGTAATTGTTAGAAGTTCTTGTTGGGATTAGTCTTCAGCTTGCAGAATGAATGTTCTCTATTTAAGCAGACAAGTAGTTTAAGTGTGTCTAAAAGAGATTGTAAAAAGGTCTAACGATAATTTCTCTATTAATTAGAAATAATTACAAATTAGTTGTTTTGGAATAGGAGTTGGGGATAAAACATAAATGGCATAATATTAGTATGTGATATATAGTATAGTAGGCATACAGTCTTTTTCATTAAGGCTACTTATAAAAGTGACTTCAAGTAGAAATAAAACTTTAGGTTTTAATTTATGACTAAGATTAGATTAATTTCTCATTGTAATCTGGAATATTGGTTCAAGTATGTTGACTGTACATTTTGGGGTAAAAGGGGAGAAAAGTATTAATTTGATTCCATTCTCACTATTTGGCTATAATGGAATATTATACGTGTGAGTACTGGTCCAGAGGAAGTAGCTGTTGATTAGCTGAACACCTCCTTATTTTTTTTGTGGAGATGGATTTCTGTTGCTCAGTGACAGCCTTTTTTTTTTTTTTTTGGAACTAGACATTTTTTCCCCCTACTGCTGAGTATCTGGTTTGCCCTTGTGGAAACACAGTATGTTGCTTATTTTTTTCACTGACCTTTATCAACAATACTCACTAAATGCTGTGAATCTACAGTTAATCTTACTTGTTTAATTTGATAAATGGGATAACAATTTTCACTACAATTCTAAAATGCACTCAGTTTCAGAGTGATTCTTTCTTGGCTTTAAAATAAGAAGAGCGAGATGTAACTATTACCTTTTTTAGTGTTTTCTACGCATGCTAACTTATTTGAACATCTTGGGAATTATATATGTTGTGCTATTTTCTTTGAAGAGTTTTTTTCATTCATTTGTTTTAAGCTCTGGATTATGCTAGGGAATTGAGGAAAAAAATTAGTTCTGATTTGGTATTCACTACTTCAAAACAAGTTGTGTAGACTTGTGAAAAGGCGTTGCTGTTAGATACTTTTACTGTAGGAACTGTGTCTTTGAAGTACGTCTGCTGTGGGCAGTTACCATATCAGGTATGAAACTTATGAGTGTGTAACCAGGGGTGGCAGTTCACAAACGTTTCAGCTACCAATGTGAAAGGCACTACATTTGTTGAATCCAGGCATGCCTTTCTGATACCAGAGGCAGTCACAAAATGCAGTGCGTAGCTCAAGACTACGTATGTTGCAGGCCAATTTTACAGTGTGTGCCTTAGCTGGGGAAAGCTTCAGGAAAATCGAGAAATGCCAAGCAAAGTGTCATCTCTGGGATATAGTATAGCAACAGAGATCACAGAATCACAGAATAACCAGGTTGGAAGAGACCCACTGGATCGTCGTGTCCAACCATTCCCACCAATCCCTAAACTATGCTCTTAAGTACCTCATCCACCCTAACCTTAAACACCTCCAGGGACGGCGACTCAACCACCTCCCTTGGCAGACCGTTCCAATGCCTAACCAAAATTGATGATTCAGTATGTCTATTTTGTGTTGTAATTAAAGCTTTTATGTTCAAGCCACATTGGAATCAGAGAATCATTAAGATTGGAGAAGACCTTAGAGATCATCAAGTCCAACCATACCTGTCCGCTACTAAATCATATCCCTAAGCATTTCCTCTACCTGTCTTCTAAATACCTCCAGCAATAGTGACTCAACCACCTGTGCCAGTGCCTAATAACCCTTACAGTGAAGAAACTGTTCCTAATGTCTAATCTGAACCTCTCCTAGTACAACTTGAGGCCATTTCCTCATCCTATTGCCTGTCACTTAGCAGAAGAGACCCAACACCCACCTCACTACAACCACCTTGTAGTAGAGAGTGATAAGCTCTGCCTTTAGCCTCCTCTTCTCCAGGCAGAACAGTCCCAGATTCCTTAGCTGCCCCTAATAAGGCTTGTTCTCCAGCCCCTTCACCTGCTCTGTTGCCCTTCTCCAGATGTGCTCCAGCACCTCAATATCCTTCCTGTAGTGAAGAGCCCAAAACTGAACACAGACATCGGAGCTTTATGATGCTTCTACTGGTGTCATAGATGTGAGTCAACTGTCCTGCTTGCAATCTGCTCTTGGTTGTAAATGAGAGCATGAGGTAGAACTAGGCAGAAGGCTTTTCTCTGCCATAAGGTATCTTATTAAGATGTTTGAGTGTTGAGTTGACAGTTCTGGTTTACTGTAGGCTTCAGAAGTACCGTTTCAGACTTGATGCATACCAGTCCGTTCAGGACTGCACAGAGCCATTTTCAAGTCTGTCTGTGCCAGCCCCATCTGACGAGGGACAACAGACATGATTTGGCCATTAGCAGTAGGGGAGGGTTTCCATGGGAAACTAGAAACTTCAAGCACTCTGATCTGTTTCTGCTGGAAAGTGCGCAGATACTTAAGAACGTGCTTACTTCTACCATCAGCATGCACATATGTGATTTTACATGCACAGGAGCTCACTGATATTTTCAAATGCATCCATTTCTGGTGGCAATAATTAGTCCTTTGCTAAGTACACCTGATGATACTTTTTTTCTCCAGAAAGGGGTTTTTATCTGATGTTAAGGACATCCTTGGTCCATTGTCACTATCCTGCAGAAGGATGGTCTGCTTGAAAGACTGGCAAGTCAGTAATACAGCTGCATGTTTTTGGAAGGAAGACTTGTCTGTTATTTTTTCACTCACTTTTCCTTCTCTGTTGCTTTTACTTCCCTTCTGCCTATCACTTGCTTCCATTTCTCATTTTGCAATGATGATCCAGAGCCTTGTCTGCTAGTATTTCCGGAAATAAACTGCAAAGCTTACATGCAGGGCAGAGGCAGGCTGACACAGGTAATGCCCAGCTCTAACCTGCAGACATAAGGAGGCAAATCCAAGAAAGTTCTAGTCTCTTCTCATTCTTCACTCTTGCTCTTTCCCCATGATATCTGCTCTGACAGTCTACACACATCATACACATCAATAACCCCCTCTTACTGTGGGATTTAGATGCAGTGCTGTGTGCTCAGCTCCCCTGGCTGCTTGTGTGGCTCTTATCCAGTGCCTGATCTGTTCCTGGGAGCACATTCTTCCTCCTCATGATTTGTGGGTGGCAGGGCTGCAAGTACCAAGCTTTGTCATCAGAAGTGTAAGCAGTCTTCTTCGGCTCTAGAGTAGCCACTGTTGTCCTTCACTTTCTACTATGCGGATGAGACATTTTCTTGCAGCTAGCAGCTGTGTATGGTTTGTAGGGTTTGGCAGGTGTTACTTGGAGCACTCTTAGCTAAAAACACTTCAATATTCTTCACATTTGCAAAGTTAAGTGTGCTAAATGGCTGTGAAATACTAATAGAAGTTGAAGGGCTGGCGTCCACACCTGGGCATTTGGGATTTGGAGGTAAGTGAGAGGGTTAAGCCTTCTCCAGCCTGGACAGGACAGCACTACAAGATGATGCCAGAATTCTGGTGTTATTGATGCCTTCTCATGGCGAAGATCAATAACTATCAAATACTTTGTGTTGATATGTAGATTTTTTTTAAATGTAGTATTTTAATTGAAAGTTTAAAGCTTTACTAAAGGGAAAGGAACTTGGATGATATGATTTTTCATAGTTACACTATTAGTCATCGGTAAGCAGTTTTTTGCTTTTTTTTTATGCTCCCTTGCCACCATACCTGAAGTAAGTCTTTGTGTGAGATTCTTCGGCAAGCTTCATGCAGAATATAAGCACAGCAAATATCTCTAGTGATGTAAGCTTATTTATAAATGAAAAACAACAAAATATTTCTATTGAACTAATGGAGGAATCCATAAGCTTGGGAAGTCTTCTATGCAGAGTCTTTCACCCAGCCAGTCTATAGGCATTCTTTGCCTATAAGGCTGCTGTAATCTAAGTTTTTTGCGAGATCATGCATACAAAATTGACATATCTGGAAAAGTGTTGCTTCAGATGTGTGTTCTTCTGAATATTCCTGAAATGAAGAAAGAACTGACAGTTTTCACGCTGGTAAAATTCTATTTGGCTCCCCAAATTGAAGACTTATCCTTTTCAAAGGGACAGAACACATTTGTTTCCCTTAAACTGTAGTCTTCTGTCCATTTCTATTGCATTTCAGCTTGAAATGTGCTTGTGCTGGGATAATGAGATAGATCAGGAGCCTTTCCTTGTATTAAAATTCGCTTCTAAGGTTGTAGACTTATTTTTAAAAGCTCTCTCCAAAGTTCAAAATGCACTTTGCAGAACATCATTAAATAGATTAGATATAAACGCAAATATATTTTGTTGAATTTTCTGTGTTGTTTTATATATGTGCATTTGCTCTATTAGTAGTAAAAATAATACAATATTGGAAAAAATATTTGCAGCTAAGGTACATGGCGAAATAGAAGGCATCTGAGCAGAAAGTTAATCTTGCTGCAAACAGTTATCAACAGGGTGTTTTCTGCCTTAGAAGTAGGAAATAATACAGTGAATTCATCAGAATATTTTAATTAGCGCTGTGGTTATGATTGTCTCTTTAAAGCTAGGTGTTGATAAGACCCAGCACTTAGAAACTGAATTTTGTTTGTTCTTACATCTCTCTCAAAATTAAGATTGATTTGATCTGCCAGCATGTGACCTTTACAAATCACAACACTACTTTATCACTTGATCCTTCTTCTGAAGAAAAACTGCTTAGAAGATCACACACCTACCATCCATTAGTATCTCAAAATCAATACATAACTTGTGAAATTCTCATCTTTCCAGAAGTTGCTGTAAATAAAAATGTGTAATATGGAAGTGATTTCTTTAGGAGAATTGTTGTGATCATAAGATTTGATAAATATACAGTAGTTGAAATAACAGGCCTGTATTCTGCCTTTTTCAGTTATATAATTAAAAAGAATCCATATTTTTCATATTGGTGTCTTTTTAAAAATACAAATTCTTTTTCCCTTGCTAAAACACCATTTGCTACCAGAAAGGAATAGGCTCAGCTGGGGAGACTTTTCCCCCTTTTTTTTTTTCTATGTAATGGTGGGGCATGAAAATTAACAAATTCCCTGCAGTGTGCTTTGAGCTTTTACAGAAAATGCCATATAAAACCCAGGACTCTCAGCCTGTGAGGCAAACTCCTCCTGGACTGCCCAGTCCAAATATGTTCTCTGGTGTCTTATGTGCTTCATATCCTCTTAATTTCGCATCAGTTGCTTGATGATGCTCATTGTCCTACATAAACTAGCATGCAGACACAGTGGGTTATAAGAAAGCAGAGCCAAACTAACTCACCGCCACCAAAAGAGGCTGCTCTCTGAGCTGTGCCAATTCTTCTGCTTCTCACACGAGTTATGGTATTCAGCATAGTGAGGTGCTTCAGCTCCCTGACCCAGTACGAATATATCTCTTTGAGGTATCTTTTGCAGGGTAGGGGATGGGGAACAGGAGCAGGAGAGTTTTCTGTAAGTTTCCACGAAAAATAAAATAAGACTTAAAAAAAAGCCATGCAAAAGATTAAAAATATGAAGTTGCCCAGTTTTCAATTGGTTTATCCAACCTCTTTTTTGCTACTTTAATATCTTGCAACTGTCCATAGGCAAGAAACTAATTCTAAATGAACTTGTGAGCTTCTGCAATTCCTCTTCTGGAAATTAGTGGAGTTTTTTCCTCATGCAGTCCCTCTGTGGACTGATGAAAACAACCCAGCAAAATCAGTTGTTAATTTTCTAGCACTTCCTTATTTATGGCTTCTAGATACAGCACTCTATGTATACAGGTTGGGTAGAAGGGGAATGAAACCCCCTTTTTTTGGCAATGATCGCTTGGTAGTTTGAATTCAGAGATGCTACAGTGTGGTGCTGCTGGAATATTCTACAAATATAAGAACAACTCTACTGGACATTCAGCTGGTTTAATGTACTCTTTCCTCCTGTGTGTGTATATTAAAATGTTTGAGGAAATCCCTACTTTTTGAGTTGTAAGAAACAGTGAGTAGTTGTATCTTCAGTCTTGATGAATTTTGTTACTGTGTTATTCATCTCATTAGTTTTTAGCTAAACTTTCTGTGAGACCTTTGTCCATAGGGAAAACATTTACTTGTAAGTTGTTTTGCTATCATTTCTCTTGTGGTTTGTCTCTGGGAGAATTTTCCCTGCTACACCATAGCAACTTACATTTTTAGAGCCTGTCTTACTAGGAACAGTATCAAATGTATCCTTTATCATGTTCGTTTTCATAGAATCATAGAATCACCAGGTTGGAAGAGACCCACCAGATCGAGTCCAACCATTCCTACCAATCTCTAAACCATGCCCCTCAGTATCTCATCCACTTGCACCTTAAACACCTCCAGGGAAGGCAAGTCAACCATCTCCCTGGGCAGACCATTCCATTGCCTAATGACCCTTTCAGTGAAGAATTTTTTCCTTATGTCGAGCCTGAACCTCCCCTGGCAGAGCTTGAGGCCATTCCCTCTTGTCCTGTCCCCTGTCACTTGGGAGAAGAGGCCAGCTCCCTCCTCTCCACAACCTCCCTTCAGGTAGTTGTAGAGAGAATAAGGTCTCCCCTCAGCCTCCTCTTCTCCAGGCTGAACAACACCAGCTCTCTCAGCCGCTCCTCATAAGGCCTGTTTTCCAGCCCCTTCACCAGCTTCGTTGCTCTTCTCTGGACTCGCTCCAGAGCCACAACATCCCTCTTGTGGTGAGGGGCCCAGAACTGAACACAGTACTCGAGGAGCGGTCTCACCAGTGCCGAGTACAGAGGGAGAATAACCTCCCTGGACCTGCTGGTCACGCTGTTTCTGATACAGGCCAAGATGCCATTGGCCTTTTTGGCCACCTGGGCACACTGCTGGCTCATGTTCAGTCGGCTGTCAACCAACACCCCCAGGTCCTTCTCCTCCTGGCAGCTTTCCAGCCAGACTTCTCCTAGTCTGTACCTCTGCTTAGGGTTGTTGTGCCCCAAGTGCAGGACTCGGCATTTGGCCTTGTTAAACCTCATGCCGTTGGTCTCAGCCCAGCACTCCGGCCTGTTTAGATCTCTTTGTAGAGCTTCCCGACACTCCAGCAGATCCACACTTCCACCCAGCTTAGTGCTATCCGCAAACTTGCTAAGGGTGCACTCGATGCCTTCATCCAGGTCGTTGATAAAGACATTGAACAGGGCTGGACCCAGGACTGAGCCCTGGGGAACCCCACTTGTCACTGGCCTCCAGCTGGATTTAACTCCATTTCCCACCACCCTCTGGGCCCGGTCATTCAACCAGTTTTTCACCCAGGAGAGTGTGCGCCCGTCCAGGCCAGAGGCCGACAGTTTCCGAAGCAGAATGCTGTGAGAAACTGTATCAAAGGCTTTACTAAAGTCCAAGAAGATACATCCATAGCCTTTCCCTCATCCAAGAGTCTAGTCACTCGGTCGCAGAAGGAGATCAGGTTAGATTGGCAAGACCTGCCTTTTGTGAACCCATGTTGACTGGGCCTGATCACCCGGCTCTCTTGCAAGTGCTTCATGACTTTCCCTGGCACTGAGGTCAGACTGACAGGCCTGTAGTTCCCCGGATCCTCCCTGCGCCCCTTCTTATAGATGGGCATGACATCAGCCAGCCTCCAGTCCAGCGGAACCTCCCCAGTTATCCAGGACTGTTGGAAGATGATGGAAAGGGGTTTGGCCAGCACATCTGCCAGTTCCCTCAAAACTCTTGGGTGGACTCCATCCAGCCCCATAGACTTGTGGGCGTCTAGCCGGGCAAACAAGTCTCTAACCACCTCCTCTTGGATCGTGGGAATCTCGTTCTGCTCCTCCAACCTCTGGGGTTGTGCACAGAGGGAACAACTTTCCTTACTGTTAAAGACTGAAGTCTTACTTCATTAAAAAAATTTTTTTCTTCTAGCAGTTTGGAAGATCTAAAAGAGAACTTTCACAGACATTTCGGTATTTGTTACTATATCCATGGACTGTTGTATATACATATATAATACATATAGATAGATAGATCTTGTATGTCTGTAAATAGCTAGACAACCATGACTTTAACATTTCTTGACAACCACTGTTATTTTATTTTAAATCTGAATTTGATCATTGCAATTCAATGAGATGCCAATGAGATGCTTTGGAGTCCAAGAACTGCACCTGTTGTCCCTGATGCAGTTGCCTGACAAATGTCTCCATGACATTGTTCTCAAATGCTATCAAATTGTTTGGTCTGTGGAAAATAAAAAGAAATACCTTTCCACAGGATTAACTTGGACTTTCCCATTAGTTGGCCTTTATGCTTGTACTTTCATTGTATTTACATTCTTACAACTTCCTAATATACTGAAGTAGCTTTCAGTTTGTAAAATATTTGCTGGTTTGCTGCTAACAACATTTTGAATGAAAGAAAAGGTTTTACATTCTTACAGTTACCCAGAATACTCAGGGCCATGTAGCTGATGTTGTCTTCAATTCTGTTTTCAACAAGCTGATAGAAAACCTGAAAAGTCACATTTTACTCCCAATACGATACACGGTAGCTGTGTATGGTGTTACTAATTTCATATGATGATCTAAATGGGATCATTCAGATCATGCCCTTTGCAGGGAGTGTTTGGAGATCACTGATGAGAAGGCGCATGTTCTTGCAAACTGAGCAAGATTTGTAGGGAAAGTAGTGAGGGATATTGAATTCAGCAGCTCTGTAAAAAACATTATACAGAGGACACCTTAAGGTGTCCATTGGGTTCTGTGTCTCTAACGTATACCTAAAATTCTCCTCTTTGCCCAAGTTAAGGTCAATGGTTAGCAGTGAAACCTGAAGAGTATATGGAGTGGAAAGCGCTGTAGGAAGAGAGAATTCTCGCAGCTTCTTTACTGTAAGCTTGGTTGTGGGGTTTTGGGTTGTAGCAAACCCTGACCTGCTATGGAGGATGGAAGGGAAACTTTCTGCTTCCAGCAACTGCTGCTGGCTCCCGCTGGGAGAAAAATTAGTGAAGAAGGTGTGTAAATGGATAGAGATTCCAAGACTGGGAGGCAAGCTTGTTTTGGCACATAACGGTATTTTTTTTTATATTTAAATAGTTTACATTTCCCAAGAGAGTGCTTCAAGCCTTATTTTACATATTGTATCTTTTACTGACAGCTGTGATTTGTGATTGTTTTCTCTGTTTGAAGCAGAGGTTTTGAAGCATTACATTCTAGTGATGCTTCACTGACAAGTATTTTTTACTCTAAATAAGCTTGCTATTATGTGTTCTTTATGTGGTTGTTTATAACATAATTTCTAAAAAGGGGAGATAGGTCATAAATCTTCATCTGTGTTGTCTATTAGGTTTGCTTTGTTGTGGTGAAAAAGCATATTGGGAAAACTCTTGAGAGGGACTATACAAACGTGAACAGCCAGATACAAATTATTAGTGGCTTTGTATTAAGTGCTTTGGACATTTTCATACAATTCTGTTCAATAATTTTTTTGTATAGAATGCAGACTTGCATGTGGATTGTGAATAATTATGGAAGGCAATTAAATAACCATGAAAGAAACAGCAGTAGTAATTATAGATAGTTTCCGTACAGTATGTTACAAGCAACGTTTTCTTTCATACT
The DNA here is from genome assembly GCA_033459285.1 of Clamator glandarius. Lineage (NCBI taxonomy): Eukaryota > Metazoa > Chordata > Aves > Cuculiformes > Cuculidae > Clamator > Clamator glandarius. Next base: position 1,321,797 of record JAUNZM010000080.1, read on the forward strand.
CATCACAAATTCTGATATTCTGACTAATCACTCTAAGGTGAGCTGTCAAAGCTTATTTAAAATTGGAATACCAAAACGTAAATCATTTAACAATTTTTTTTTCACAGCAACAGGCTAACTTATATACATAACCGTGTGACCTTGAAAGTTGTATGTATAATTTTTTTCTAGACATTAGACCCTTTGCTGCAGTAAGATTAAACATATATGTAAGTATTAGCAGGCTTAGCAGCATATAGCGCTGTACATATTCCAAAAATCCATTTATTACCATTTTTTTAATTTACTCTCTGTTTTCCTCTGAGCATGGACCTAAGTGCTTTCTTTCTCCCTGCTCCATCCTCCTCACTCCAATAAAAAGTAATGAATAGAGTTTTTTGTTGTTACTGGTAAGCTTTAATGATCTTGGTGAAAAGAGACAAGCAATTAATTTGTCAAAATTCTTCTGGTTTTCAGTACATAATTTGAAGTGTGAACGTATTAGGGAGAAACAATGGGAATCTGACAAATAACAGCTTAAATACAATATTTTTTTTAAGATTTCAAGTTGACAATGTGTTCAAGTCAACTTACAAGCTTTGAAACGAATAACAGTGCAAATCCTTCACATCAGTGTTTTCAAATTATCCAAAAAACTTTGGAATCAACCTTAAAAAGAGATGCTCTACTTGATTTGATTTGTTACTGACAGTTGTGCATACTTCATAGAAGTTTCTTTCAAAAATGCAACAATTCAGATGTAAAAAAACTAAAAACTGTATCAGAATTGGCAGTGTCTTACATTAGCATTTCCGTTCTATGTGCTGACTGTGTTTTAACAACAAATTAGAAATATGTAATGGATTTTTTTTTTTAGTATAATTTGCTTGCTGGTGGGAGGGATATTACACAACAAATTAGTTGTACATGGTATTTATTATACCGACTTTTCTTGTTTACAGCTGGAGATAAATTCTTAACTCTCCATTTTTGTTTGCCTTCTTTTTTCAGTATAGTACATGATGGTGGTAAGCAAGTCCAGAAAAAAAAATTCACGTTCATGAGCACTGGTTATCAGTATTCATCGCAGCAGCCCAGAGGACAGGGCTCTGAGCTGGACAGTAAAACCTGCAGGTAGAAATTTGTTTGAATTTGTTAGATTGCATGAAATGCCTCTTCTGGTCTGCTGCTTAGTTTCCTTCCATGCTTCACCAGTAGAACTGGGAGAAACTCAGACTTTTACTCTCTTTCCAACAAGGAAAATCACCAAAAATTTTACTGTGTTATTGGTTGTTAGTGGCTTAAGACAAAACAGTGGAATGAAGGAGTTAATTACTTCGATTTTTTGGTTTAAAGTCTTGGTCCTAAATAGGAGTTGCTGTGCCTATTGATCTGTTGAACATAGCTTTGAGCTTACCTTATTGGGTTTTGTCTCGTATTTATAAAAGCTAAATAGCTGCAGTAAATCGCTGAATTTATAGTATGAATTTCTACATATGCATCTTGTACGCTGGCCATCTCACTCTGTCACAGCCTTTGGGGCAATAATTTGTTCCAAAGAGGCAGGCTGGTTTCTAAGACTTCAGTGTTCATTTAGAATAAGAGGAAATGCCCTCAAGTTGCACCAGGGTAAGTTTAGATTGGGTTTTAAGAAATATTACTTCACTGAAGGGCTTATCAAGCATTGGAACAGGCTGCTCAGGGAAGTGGAGTCACCATCCTTGGAGGTACTGAAAAGACATGCTTAGAGATATGGCTTAGTGGTAGACCTGATAGTGTTAGCTTATCAGTTGGATTTGATGATTTTAAGTCTTTCTCCAGCCTAAAAGATTCTATGATTCTGTGTGGCTAAGGAGAGCCTGCAGCTGCCTCTCATGGACTCTAGCTTATATTATTCCCATCTGTGAGTGCAGTAGCTGCTCTATTAATTGGTAGGAGAGTAGCCTAACAGTCACATGTCTGAAGTGTTCCCAGTATTCTCCCTTTCTGTCGAGTATACGTAGTCTACCACCAAAACAGGTGATTGAATTGTTCCCTTTACCAGACACCTAAAAATATCCTGTCACCCTGGAGTTGTGCATACGAGCATATATTAGAATTCTTTAGTACCTGAGATAATCTAGACTCACACATGGTATTTTTTAGAAATGCAGAGACAGTCATACAAAATGACCACGAACTCAGAATGCACTGTAACTGTCTGGATTACTTACTTTTACACAAGATTTTTGCATGGAATATTGTAAAGGTGCAGCATCTGAGAGGCGAAAAGCTTATATCTACTTTTGATTCCTCATGCAGCATCCTTCTGACAATCTGTATAGAATTGAGGTGTTTAGAGAGCTTTTAAATTAGGAACAGAGACTTTTTTTTCCCTGTTCTCAGAGTGATAAATGTCTATTTGTGGTATTTTCTCTCAAGAAAGTATTAGAACAAAATTTATAGCACGTAAGTAAGTACACACTGGATTTTGGTTGGTTTTTTGTTGTTATTGGTTTTTGCGGGTTTTATTTTGGTTGGGTTTTTAATGGGAGGGGAGGAGGGAATTGTTCATTTTCATCCATGTTTAGGGGTGTGCGTGGGGAGGTAGATCTTAGTGAAGGACACAGGGGAGAAAGGTTACCCTGCTCAGGAGATAGTGCTGTTGGGTTTTTTCTGTTGAAGTCTGAGAGAGTAGTTCATTGATCTCAATAATGAAGACATTGAAAAGTCCTTCAGCAAAACCAGGGAGACCAAATTTGACATTTCGTGATATATCTAAAGTTATTGGGTGAGAAGTAAGGAAATGGTGAAAAGATGTCAGGAAACAAACCACAAACTGCTAGACCTTATTTAAACTCTAGGGACTGGGGAGGGGGCAGTTTGTTCCCTGAGGAGGGGGGCAGGATGGGGTTCGGAATTTTGTTTCATTTCTTATTTGAGAGAGGAAGCATCGCAATCTTTCATTCTCCTTTAGGTGGTCGTCTTCTTTGACCACGAAGTTGATTTCAGCCAGAGGAAGGACAGAATGAAACAGATAGGTAAAAATTCTTAATACAGCAGAGCGTAGCATCTAACTGGCAGATTTTTTTAGTATCAAATACTTTAGCTTTCTTCATGGTTAGACACATACTCATGGTTCAGTGCAACAGCCTGCAATTTGGTGCATGTTACAGTTCAAGAAAATTTCAAGTTGGGAAAGTTCAAACAAGTCTTCTTTATTTGGAAAATGAAGCATTCATTGTAATACAGATCCTTTGTATATGTAATAAATTTTCTTGGCCTAAAAAAGGTTAAAATTTAAATGAAGGAAGGAGAAGATTCAAGTAAACAGTGATTAATCCCTTAAATACTATGTTGCATAAATCTGTCTTGCTCTGACAGATAACATTTTCAAATAAAACTGCATATTGTATGTGTGTATATATTGACAGCCTTCCAGTGTACTTTTTAATCATAAGCTTAAAGAGAAAGTGGTAGTGGATTTAGTCTTTTCAGAAAAACGCCTGAAGGGGAGTATTCTCAAGCATTAGTCTTTGGAAAACAGGTGATTATACTGCTCATATTTATTTTTAATAAATGTTTTTTTAAGTACCACTGTTTCTGTGCATCAGTACTAGATTGCCTGGTTGCAATACGAATGCTGACATCTGTCTATTTTATAATTAAACATAGGCCTACTGTACGTCAAGTATCTGAAATAGCTACAGCAAACATGAGTGCTAGTACTGTGTGTATAACCACTGAAACTTGTCATTCCTTTGTGCTCGTATTATTTTTATATTCTAAGCTAAACAGACTAACTGCTGCTAAGAAGCTGTCAGGGGACACATGTCAAACACGAGGTGCATCATACGATTGGACCAGTGCTGGAATGGAAAAGGCAGTGGTTGGAAGGGGGAAAAGAGTGACCTTTTTCTCTCAACATTGCCTTTTCACTGAAAGGAACAGATGAGTTTCTGAATTATTCACAGTACTGAAAGCTTATAATTGTTAGCAGTGGTGGCAACAGCAGAGTATGGAGACAGGGTTCATTTTTTTTGTCAAAATGCCTGTTTCTGAACCTCATCAAAGGATTCATTTCACAAAACCATCTCTGGGAATTTGGTTATTTAAGGTTTGTGGGAGCGAGGGCAGTTTCTTTCAAAAAATCAAATGAGAATATTTTCTTCATACTTTTTTAAGGATCTGTGTTGAAATACAGGTTAATAGCAGGTCTTACGCAGTAATGCAACAAAGAAGCTCCGTGGGAAGGGTTTGCTGTTTCAGCAAGTAATCTCTGTGATTCAGTTACAGTGTTAGTAATAAAGCACATTTTTAGCACAAAATATAGTTACTAGATAAGTAAATTACATATATAAACAAATAAAAACCCGTAGTAGTAAAATGTACTTCCAACAAAGATTGGCAGTAGGGTTGTTTTCATTTTAACTGATACATGGTGGAAGTTAGGGCTTTTCTTGAGGTTTTGCCTACCTAAAATACGGACTTAGTTTCCAAGAAGTCCTTAGCTTTTAACAATACAGAGTTTAAAACTCCTTCATTTCAGTAAGTCAAAGTTAATACTATGTTATTTAAAGTTTCTTCTCCTTTTTTTTCTGCAGGTTATTGCTGTTTATTATGAATTTGGAAACTTTAGATGCAGTGTGTAATAATTATGTTATGATTTAGCATGCATGTCATTTGTGTCCTATGACAAAACACACATCAGCTAGACACTTGCCCAAAGGAGAGCTTGTGTGGCAGCATCCGTTATTATCATTACTTTCTACTGCATATTACTAAAGACAAAGGTTTTGCCTATGGAGAGAGGAAGGAAAAAGCAGCAGAAAGCAGCAGGAGAGCTAATGATCTATAGTTCCCAGGAACCCAAGTTTTTTAAAATCTTCCAAAGTTTTTACAGTTCTCTGTTTGCTTTTAAAAGCTATTCCTTCTGGATGGGAAGATGTGCTTTATTGATATACTCTCAATCTTCTTAAGGTAAAAGAGCACATGTCATAGATAACTAGGAATTTCCTAGTAGTCCAGTTAATGTTTAACAGTCTAATAGTCCATATGAAGAAAAGCCTCTTTAATAATACACTTAAAATTGTTAAGCAAGACTTCCAAGTGCCTGCCCCTTTTTGGTGTTATGCTCACCCTTTGAGTGTTCCTCTGAGTTGTGAGGGTGGAAGTGAAATGGCAGGCGTGTGAGGGTCTTTCTAAGAAGTCACCAGCACTCCCTGACCTTGACTCCAGGGAGCACAGTGTTCGTGGTGGGAGTTGCCTTTCTTCTCAAACTTGGCCCACTCGGGGCTGGCTTTATATACTTTATTGTAGCCTGCTTCATTCTTATCAATTCCCAGCTCAGGTTTGGGAAGTTGCCCTGAAGCTTCCACCTGCCCGAGCTGACATAAAGACTTTCTTTCTGTTAACCAGTGACTACCATGGGGCCTAAGACTTTCTCCCTGGGATTTTCAGGGACAGGCTAGGCAATAATTGCTTGACCACCTGGAAACCCTTTAACACAGCTCAGGTCAAGACAACCCCGGGCAGCTCCTGAGACCCTGTGCTGCCAGGTCAGTGCAAAGCCTCTGGCCTTTCACTAGCATTGGCAAGAAACATATTTATTGGGCTTCTTCATATATGGAAATATAATTAGATTAAAGCTTTCTAAGATCGTGAGCATCTGGCTCATATTTCCTGTCTAAGAGAACTGTGTCAGTCGACACTACCAAATGTACTCAAACCAGACTGACAGAAATAATAGCTGCAGGTCAGAAACTTCTTATTTCAGCTTGGCTAGAACGATTTATTTATTTAATTAATGATAAAACAAAGTAGATACAAGCAATAAGCTAATGTTGTGCTGCGTAAGGAGGAAAGGTAGTCTTCGCATTTTCTCCAAACCCTATCAAACTCCTTTTTGCTCCTCTGGCTTCATGACTCTCCAACATGCCATGTCAAGGCACAGCCTCAGCAGAAGTGTGGAATGATGCTGTATGCATTCAGGCACCTCATTTGTAGAGTTTGTAGAGTGCTGCAGCACAGGTTTGCTCCTCTTGTATCAGCGTTAAAGTGGGGCATCTGCAAATGGGAGAGGAGAGAAGAGAATGCTATTGCAGTTGGTATTGCCCTTCTTCTTCCTTTTTAAAAAAAATAAGGAAAGCTGTACCATTTAATTATTTTTTTAAATAAATTTTAAACTAAATTTCTTGTAAGCATCTGCCAAGTTCTGTTGGCTTCTTCTTCAGCCCCTAGAGAGAGCACAGACTCCTCAAGAGACTCGCATATCTTTTTTCTGTTGTTACATGAATGAAAACCCAGACTAAAATTTTATCACCAGAACCCTGGCAAATGTTACTTTACGAATATGACATTTGCCTGTTTGGATGAAGCCAACCCACTTCATGATTTTATGGATAAGACACCCAGAAACTGAGACTGACAGATTGCTTTTTAAAAAAACTCTCTTGTGTCCTATCACAAGCATGGTATGCATTGAACTGCTAGGCTTAAGCTTTCGGGACTGACATTCTAGTACGGTAAGATACTACTTCATTAGCTCCTTATAGCAGCTGTTACTGAATCACTGTAACGCAGTGTCCAAGCTAACAATTCTGCAGGACAGTCAGTGCCCATTAAACCAGAGTCACTTACCAGCCAGCAGTGTTTTAGTTGTTGTTGCCATGTTGTTGTGAAAGGTAACTAAATGCTTAAATAGGAGCTGGAAGATACAGCCTCACAGCAGGGGTTTTGACTTTTGGATAGACAGTCTTTTTAATCTGAGGCAGCAGCTCCTGATAAATCCAGCACCTCTGCCAAAACCTGCTAATGTCTCCTTCAGGTACACAGGAACGTAGCCCTTTGGGTATAACAGGTAAGACAATACAGAACAATACATCATTAGCAATATTTCATTATTGTTAGTCATGCTGATCTTGTTTCAATAATAAATTTCATTTTAATTTAATAAATAGATAAAGGGAATTTGAAGGCAATTAGATATTTGTTTTTCAGTCCTCACTATCAGTGTAGCATATATCCAATGGCATTTTGCACATTTGACTAATTGCTTTGTCACTTAAAATTTCCACCAATGTTTATTTGAATGGGGAAGAATTCCCTGTTTGTTTTTCAGGGGAGGTGGAAGACAGACAAGTTAAAAACTCAGCTTACATAGTTACCAGAACATTCCTGCCTTGCCCCTTCATCCAGCATTCCCTGGTTATCTTGGTTTGGTCACTTCTACCATAAAGAACTCATTATTGTAATATTTATTTGTAAGTATTAAAGTATTTGGGAATATACATTGCTGAAGGAGTAAGAGAACTAAATTAGAGACATAAATTTCTCAGGCTGGCTTGACTTCAATTAGATGCATGGTGATTTTTGTTACTTTAGATTCAAGCGCAAATGACTTCTAATAATACTTTCCCCATGACGTGTCCTTTGTTTATTTATACATATGTAACATTTTTTTCATGTATATGTATTTATATGCACATATACACCTTCCACTATCTTTGTAATGTTCAGCAGGAGCATTTTTAAGCATTAGGGGAGCAAGATGTGCACATCAATTAAGATCTCATCATTATGTGCCTGGTCAGGCCACAGAGTTATAAAATCCTCACCTTTCCAGTCTTTTACCTGTTTTGCTCTAGTCTCCAGCAGTATGTTTCAAACTCTCTGTGCAAGTCTTTCTCTATTACAGCTCTGCTTGTTTGGTGTTTGTGAGGTTTTTTTGTGTTGTCTGCACTACTTACTGCCTGTGCCTGAGAATTCTTTGATTACATTTACTTAAATACAATTATATGGAGAACCGAACTGATATAAAGGAATATTAAGATTTCCTTTATCCCTCCTGTCCCCCCCCCCCGAAAGATAAACTCCCCAAATACCCTATGTTAAATCATTTCCTTTCTGACACTGGCTTCTTGGAAACCCCAGTTAACTTACGCTCACACACAAAATGTAGCCCTAATGCTGCCCTACAGCTCTATGCAACACAGGGCAGTCTGTGTGTGAATTGGAGATGTAGAGTAGCCCTTTTGTTGTTCCCAGCTGAATGAGCCCCCTCCACCCCCCAAGATAAGTGTGTCCCAAGATAATAGCCAAGCAGTGCGAACCTCTTCATTCGCCCTGCTTGGTGTGCTCATCCTCTCATCAGAATGCGTTAAGAGCCTATGATATTCATCAGACTGGCTCCAGTCTCAGGGCTTATCTACATCAGTGGTTTTAAAAGTGCACTCTTATGTCAGCATCGCTACATCTGCACAATAAATTTTGCTAGCTTAAGCTAAGGTAAATTCAACTATGTTGGCAAAACTTTTCAGTGCAAAATGGATCTCTCAATACTTTGTTTTTTTAAATGTTCTTCTTGGCTATGCAAATAGAGAGACAAGATTTTGGTGCTACCAAGTTCAGGTACTAGTGCTGGATGTTTTCTTTCTTTTCTGATGCCTTCTTCAGTCCTGGCCCACCCCTTAGGAGTAGGAGAGAAAGATCAGAATTTTCCTAAAAGCTTAAATGCTTTTAAATGTAGCTAGTGCAGTTGAAGGACCTTCTCAGACTGGAGAGGGGCAGATTTAGACTAGACATAAGGAGAAATTTCTTCACGATGAGAGTGGTGTGGCACTGGAACAGATTGCCAAGGGAAGTTGTGGATTCCCCATCCCTTGAGGTGTTTAGGACCAGGTGGGATGGGGCCTTGGGCAGCTTGATCTAGTGGGAGGTGTCCCTGCCCATGGCAGGGGAGGTGGAACTAGATGGTCATTAGGGTTCTTTCCAAACCAAACTATTCTATGATTTTCCCCCTCTGTTCTCATGAGATATCACCTTGAGTTCCATTCTGGAGTCTTCAGCACAGGAAGGACATGGATCTGCTAGAGTGAGTCCAAAGGAGGGCCATGAAGATAATCAGAGGCCTGGAGAATCTCCTATATGAGGACAAGATGAGACAGTTGGGCTTGTGGAGCCTGGAGAATAGAAGGCTCCAGGGAGACCTTAAAGCAGCCTTTCAGTACTTAAAAGGGGCTTACAGGAAAGCTGGGGAGGTGCTCTTTATCAGGGAGTGTAGTGGTAGGATGAGGGGTAATGGTTTTAAGCTGAAAGAGGGCAGATTTAGACTAGATATTAGGAAGAATTTTTTTACTGAGGGTAGGTGGTGAGGCACTGGCACAGGTTGCCCAGGGAAGCTGTGGTTGCCCCATTCCTGGAGGTGTTCAAGGCCAGGTTGGATGAGGTTTTGAGCAATCTGATCTAGTGGAAGGTGTCCCTTCCCATGGCAGGAGGGTTGGAATTAGATTATCTTTAAGGTCCTTTCTAACACAAACCTTTCTATGATTTTAAAATCACATATATTTTCTTATTAGGTATAAGGTCATGCAAATAATGAAGTAGTGATACTTGTACTCTGTGTTTCATATTAAACCAGAATTGAAAGTATTTGAAACAGGATGGAAATTAAACTACCTGCTCATCTACCCAGGTAGTCCATATGGACTTGTCTGAGACATCTTTACTTTCACTGTTGGAAAAATTCTCTTCCTTGTTCTGCTTGTGGTTTCCTTGCCCTTAAATGAGCCAAAGCCTGCAGTGTTCCTAGCTTTCAGTCTTGCACTTATGGTTGCTTATTTGGTCAAAAATACAATTGTATGTAGTTTAGTTCTTGTGTAACTGAACTGTGGAGCTTTTCTACAAATTCCAATCAAGAAAGACTCATTGATAATTTTCAAATATTTTCATTATTCAGTTATGGCTAATTGTCCTTGTGGTTGAAGTCCAGCTTTCCATTTATTTTATGAAGAGATTAATTTTTTTTAAAGGTTAGAAATTGCCCATCCTTTAAAGGTCATCTTCAGATCTGTTGCTGAAGTGAATTGTTACTTTAGTTAGAATTTGTAATCAATGATTGTACTAAGAAATTCTGAGTATTATCTTAAGTGGGAATTTAAGGAATTTAAAGAAGCAACTTGCCTTCCTTCTGAAAACATAATGGGAAGCTGTTCAACAATTACCGTAGAAGCTTGGGCTTCTTTTGCAAAATTGGGATCTCTTGGCCATGAAGCACTTTTCAGAAGTCAAGACTGTTTCTCTTGGATGTGACTGAAGTGGACCAGGTGCTGTCCTTGGGCTCTCCCAGCAGCAACTCTGCTGCTGTATCCCCACAGTAGGAATTTGGCAGCATGTGGAGGTACAGCTAGGTGCCTCACCTACAGGTAACACAGACCAGCAAAAGAGGTCAGTACGAGGCAGTTCTTCATCTTACTTCCCCAACTCCCTGAAGGAGGCTTTGCATTATTAAAGGTTAATTGTTCTTTAAGTACTGTTACCAGAGAGGATCTTGATTGGTAGTTAGGTAAGGCCATGCTAGAGGCTGTGTGGAGGCTTTCAGTGAGAAGTAATCCATTGCTAAGTACTGTGGGAATTTTTGTCTCGCACAGTTAGCCAAAGAACTTGTTTTAAAATCTATCATTCTTTTGTTTAATTAAAGTCTTAGTTGTGTTGAAATTGGAGACAAAACCTGGGAGGTAAGAATGCAATGGGGTGATACAGGACAGAAAGTTTTTGTATGACCTTCAAAATAAGGCTAAAAATCTGATGCTATTAAGGGGATGGTTTGAAAGAGTAGGGATTACAGAAAGGAAGTGATCCAGCAGGCAAACAACCTCCTGCCTTTATTGTCTGCTGATGTTGGATAGTGCTGAAGAAGAGACAATTAAAGGTTGTGACAAGAGAATGCAGCTTGTGCAGAGAGAGAAGCAGGAACCTGGGGAGTACAGAAGGAGATGTGACAGCTGATACAGTCTGAATAGATGGGATAGTTGAATACAGTAGTGGAGGTTGCTAATGTATACTTAATCATATTAAACAGTGTTTTACTACATGTTACGTGGATATTAGCTAATAAATTTTCACTCTACAGTGTTAAGAACAGTAAATTAATGTTGTGATAAGACAAGTATATGGTACTCCATCTGTTTCCATGGGCATTTTTCATCATGTTTGGGACTCTCCCTGTTCATATCTGTGTGGTTTTGATATGTTGGTGTTTTAAGAAGGAAAGTCACAGGGGTCAAGGGGATAAGTTTCAAGAAAGTAGAGTTCTAGAGCATTAAAAAAAGGCAGGATGCCTCATACATCTTGCCAGTCACACTGGATTGAGGTGAGTCACTAACTATTCTCCATGTTTCCACGCAGCAACAGTATCCTAATTATAATGTGACTGGGACTGAAAAATCTGGTTACCCGTCAGATCACTGTGAAAAGAAAAATCTTGTGAATTTCTCCAGAGTATGTGGAATTTCAGCTTTCACTATGAGGAGCTGTATGTGGAAACTAAGGCTGATGGTGCATATGTATCTCATGTCACATGGCCACAGCGTTAACTCTAGCATGTACCCTTTGCTCTTCTTTCTTCCCTCTCCTGCGTGTCATTCTCGTTGCAGTTTTCTCAGTTCCTTCTTTCATTTCCAGACACCTTCACAATGTTATTTTTGGCTAGTCCTGTGACTGTGTGCCCAGCTCTTGAATGTCACATGTAATATATTTCACTTCCCTTATAGTGACTTGAGAGATGTATTATTTTTGAAACCTCACTGCTGTCAAATTGTTTGAAATTAACTTTGAGTTGTTGAAGGGGGAGTTGAATGATTGAGAGCCTGTTCAGATGATGAAGCTGACATACTGATAGCTTTGTTCTCCAAAAAGAAATGCAGAAGCCATTCTGCTGTGCTCTTTGCTTTGGGACTCGGAGACTGTTGCACCTTTGCTGATGCTCGTGGCTTCTTACATGTTGTTCCTATGTCAGGTTCTCCATCCCACTTGCTTTAGTTGTAAAAATCCCCAGATTTCTGTGCCTTTGTTCTTGAACAAAAGTGGACTATGCAGAAGAGGTCTGAGCAGGTGCAGAAGTAAACTTGGGAGGCACAGTTCAAGAAGAAATTATACTTGCATAAATCAGGAGATCATTGAGACAGGCTGAGTAAGAAGACAGGGAAAAAAATATTCTTATAAAAAGACAGAGAAGGGAAAGAGTTGATGGCATAAAGGATGAACTTCAAGTTTAAAAGAGTGGAGGAAAGTATTTAAGCCTTTTTAGTTGCTGCTGAATAATGAATTACCCAGTGCTGACTCTTTCTCAGAGTTTATTACTTTGCTCAGAAGTAAATGAGGCAGAAAGTTTCTCCCTTCTGAAGTGTTCTTTGTTCTCTTCCTCTGCTCAGTTTTTCCTCTTTGACTCTTCTCTCTTTCTAGGCTTGCTGTATTACTTCTCCTCCCTAGTGTTTTCTTACTGGGTGCTAATTATTCTGTCTCACTCCACTTTCTGTCTTTATACTGCAGCCTTTCTGCTTTCCGATCTTCCTTTTCCTCTCCATCTTTTGATGACATATTCTCACCCTCATGCTCTCTACAGGAGCACACCACATTATTTCAGTCTTTTGGTCTTCACGTTCCCTTTCTTACTTAGCTTTCTTGGCCCTTCAAGAAAAAAACACTTCTTACTCAAATCCCTCAAATCAGAGTCAGACCTTTCCTCCCATGATCAGAGTTCACAACAGTTCCTGCAAACCGTTCTTTCCAGAGGAACAGAAATTGTCTATGTAACACTGTACTGAGTTCCTCTGAAGCAGCTGTTGTACACAGAGCAATTTACTCAGTGTCTTAGTCCACCCTCCTTGCAAGTTTTTGGTTTTTTAATGCAGGCCCCACTTGGTAATAGCCCTGGGCTATTAAACCCTGGGCTGTAACTGTGCATAGCCAGCATACACCTGTTTTGAGTTTTCTCTCCTGAAAGTTTGCAGCCTTGCTCTGTGAAGGCTTTTCCAGTAAGCAGCTGTAGCTCCACCCAGAGAAGTACTTCTTCCACTCCTGTTGTTGCATGGTGCACATCATCTCTTTCTGCCCATATTGAGGGAAGGCACAAGGTGTGTTCTCCTGACCCCCCTCCAAGGATTTCTATTTAAAGTAATGGCAGTGCAATTGTTAGACAAAAAGGCAATCTCTGTGACTAACCAGGACACCCTACAGGACTCTTTATCTTGCTAATTTTCCTGACTTTTATAGCAAAAATCTTTAATCATGAACACAGAGTATGTTTATGTGTTGTTTATTCTATCACTAATGAAGCTGAGGTTTTTAGATAGACTAAAGCAACTGTTTATTAATGTTACCTCCTATAGTGATGGCAGGTATGAATGATCTGTTCCTTGAAATGATGGAGAAAAATGCTTGAAGAATATGCAATATGTTTTACTGATCTTTATTTTTCTGTTTGGTTTTTTTTTTTTTTGGTTCTTTCTCTTTTGGGAGGGTGAGATGAGGTGCTTTTTTTTCTTTGAACGTTTCCTTGTTTGTAGTATAATTCTAAAACATCAGGTTAGTTAGTGACTTAAGGAAGCTTTTAAAAAAAAATTTTAGTTTATGGACTACCTATCTGGCAGACAATATGTTTCCCAGTCCCTCTTAAGAATGCTGACTTCAGATGCATCCTCTCTAGTTTCTGTGCTGGAAGACAGAGTTTTAATATTAAGAAGTGAGTTTCTAGATATGATGACCTGAAATATCCATGTATTAAGAGTCATCTGTTTGACTAATGGCACACCATGGCTACAGATCATCCTAAGCACCTCTTCAAAGTGTCATTTTTCCAGCTCAGTTGATTTCTGACATATCTCACTTTATCAACCATTGAACTGGAAATTTCATCACTCTTTTATGCCTTTTGAGTTTTTCTTAGTATTTGTTTGTGATAGGTTTTATGGGTGATTAGTTGTGTGAATTGTGAGTATTTTTTGTGGGGAGGTTTCCTTAATTTCTGTTTGATTTTTGCATATTCACACTTGGCCTTTTAATCTAATCATTATATATATACCAGCTAAATTTGCTTTGTTCTTTTGCTATTAAAAAGGCATGCAAATACCGTACCTAGTGCAAATTGTAACTAATGTAATGTTTACAGTAACAAACAATTACAGATTAAAAGGAAGTTGTGATTAAATGAAAATTATTGCAATTGCATTAATGTATCTGTTCAGCAGCACTAATTAGATATTAGATGCTATTTTCAGCGGCTATTGTCAATGCTGACAACAGGCACCATCTTGACTTGCAGCCTGTAGAATCCTCTGCTCTTTTTTCAGACAGGTCTTCGAGCCTGTTTTTTCTCCCAGAAGTATCACAATTCTTTTACTGCCTGTACTTATGTAGTAATGTGTCGTGAAAGGAATTTGTTCCCAATCTAGGCAAACGTTCAGACCGTACTTGTATCCAGGGATGAACGTGGAAGGATCCATGATTCTTAACACATAATAATAGTGATTACTAAGAAAAATAATAGTTATTCATTAATTATAATGCAGGCTTTTGAATCCAACTGGCAATGCCGTCATTCTTAGGAATGCCTAAATTGTTAGGTTTAGGTGTTGAGAGGCAAGGATGTGGTATCTAAGTTCCTTCCCCAGCTCTGCTCTGCTGGCCTCAGGCAAGGAAGAAAGCCTCTAGCAGCATGCTGTTTTCCTTACTGATCCTTCTCGTGATGCTGAGTATGAGAGGTCCTGTTTGACCTTTCTTAGAGCAGTATTTCTTACTCTGTTACTGTTCTTCTGTAACAAAGAAATTTGCCAGTTTTATTGCTCATTTTTGAAATGTTTTCAATTCCAGCACTGTATGTCTGAAAATAATTGCTCTTGCTCTCAGAACTAATTCTGATTTTGCTCTGTGTATTTTGAGATGTCTAAAATGGCTTTACACATTGAAAGGCAGTGTAATACACACTACAGTAGATCCATAAATCGACCTAAACAGTGACACGATCTTTTCTATACAATTATCCTTTTATTCTGGTAACAAACATTTTATTTCTTACCTTTTTACTACTTTGTGCCTGTGTAGCTGTTTAGATATCAAAGGGCATAAAATATTGTGGCATAGCTAGACTTCTTATTCAGTTACTTTAGCATTTTTTTGGCCAGTTTAATGCTGGAAGAAGATTCTTCAAGTGAAAGGTGGGGAGGGAGCACTGTGTACGTTAGGCAGGATTGCCATCCTGTTGCCAAGCTATAATAACCCTTTGGGGAACTGAGAGCTGAAGCTGCTGAATTAAATGCAATAATTTTCTATAACAGTTTAAGAGACCTGCAGGCATGCTGAAGTTGTAGCTAGGTGTTTTAGATAACCTTAAAGCCTCATTTACATCTTGGATAATTAAAATATATACTACATTTTATGTCTGTTGTACTTCTCCCATATTGCAGTGTAGGGGCTTTTTTATTGTAGAAAAGGTAAGTAACTTTTTATCCTTCTCACTGCAACAACTTGATTTCACATTGTATGAAGTGACAGAGGAACTAGTAAATAGCTGTACTGGGGAATTTTAAATACTATTTTAAGTGTATTTAAATTTTAAATTAAACTTCCACTGCTGCATCAGTCAGCTGTGTGTGTTTCTGAGCCTTTGGCCATCAAAGCTCCTGCAGTAACTTCGACATTTTTGTGTGAATATGCCTTGTGCTCTGTTTTTGTATTTACACCTGGGCTTTCTACAGCACCTGGAGTAAAAGAAAGGATTTAGATAACAGTTTAATTGTTTTCATTACTGTTTGTACATACCTTATCTGACTCGGTAATTAAATATTACGCTAAATGTGATAATGATGTCAGAGGTCTTCAAAGTAGCCTGGTGCATAAGGAAATGAGCTCTGTGGTCCCAGTGACCTGGTCATGTACAAGAGATGCTTCTCTGGTTCTCCTGCTTTTCTTCTAAACTAAGTTTAAAATAAATATTTAAGTATTAATTTTAAAATACAAACCTCCAGTTATGGTTTTGAACTGTTTGAAAAACTTGCAGTGACGCTGGGGAAGTGCAGTTTGACCGAGGCTGTGATCAGCTGAGCTATGTACACCAATGGGATGGGCATGACTATATAGGAGCTGACATGTCAGTCTGGTGATTAGCATACACTCTCCTGTTTAATCCAGCCGGGAGCCTGTAACATTGGATAGATCAGTGAAAAGGTCATGGGAGATCCTAGTGCTTAGAGACACAGATGAGCATCCTCAGTTTTTGTGCTTAGAAAACCACAGACAGAAACTCAAAGCAGTGGCGTGTGCCAGCAAAATCTGGTTTTATTTTCTTCAGTATATGCAGGTCATTTCACATTAGCATTGTAATACAACATGTAACAGTATTTAGAATGGCTCTTTTGATATCTGTTTGTGAGTGGGTGGGTTAGTAGTTCAATAGCTTTGTAAATATTGCTCTGTGAAAATTCTTTCACTTAATTGAAACAAAGCTATTCAATGGACCATAAATATTGACATATGGGCAAAAACTTCTTGCAGATGAAGGCAAATGTTTTTGTAACATGTCAGAAAATAAATTTACTTTTATTTGGTTTAAAATTTTAATGTGATTTGTCAAAAAACTGCTCATGCATCAAATTAGTTGCTGTGTTCTCTTCCATTTATTTTATACTCATTACCAATATTTCACCTTAGCTTCTACCACATTGTAAAAGAAAGTGAGTCAGTGCATTTGGGTAACTCCCCCTGGGACGCACCTTCTACGTTATAGGGAAACAGAGGAAGAAGGAAAATGAAATATGTTCAAATTTGTGCAACAGTGGTTCACTTAAGTCTGAAGGTTTGAGTAGGAAAACTTGCTAATATTTTAACTACAGTGATTTTTGTAAGAAAAGAGCTGAGTAGATGCAGTAACTGACAGTTTGGGTTTTTTCTTAAAATGTTTTACCCAATTATTGAAAGTATTTATCTAAAGTTGGAGGTGAAGGGTGTTTTTGAGGAGCTGGAATTTTTGATGGGACAAGTAAGTCCTGCACAGCCCTGAGACTGTAGAACATCGTACTGCAGTAAAAAGACGTGTGGTTCAGATCTTTTAAAGCCATCTGCAAGTCTTCCTTTCTTTGACTTCTCGTTACTGGCTTACTATTTAAACATTAGCACTTATACACATTTCTGTATTCTGCAAATATGCTTGTGTTCTAATAATGGTAGAGAACATTTAATTGCAGGCAGATCTTTAAGATAGCTTTTATTCTGTATTTTTTATTCTGTATTCTTCTTTTAGATATGTGTATTAAGTCACTGCTGAAATAATTTCAAAGGCAAGAGCTTGAGAATTTTAAGTGTTTCCTAAAACTTGCTGAGAGGTGCTATTAATTTTTAATGTTAAAGGTTACTGGAGGTAAACAAGTGTTTTGTATAATGCTAGATTCAAAAACTGGGTTTTTAAATCTTTCAGGTTTGGTTTGGTTTGTTTCGAAAATCATAGAATCACCAGGTTGGAAGAGACCCACCAGATCGTCGAGTCCAACCATTCCCACCAATCTCTAAACCATGCCCCTAAGCACCTCATCCCCCCTCACCTTAAATACCTCCAGGGAAGGCGACTCAACCACCTCCCTGGGCAGACTGTTCCAACGCCTAACAACCCTTTCTGTGAAAATGCCCCAAAAATCCACTAGTCTTAATTATTGTGGCAGCATAATTATTGTTGAAGTATCTCCATGATGCAGAGTTATTACATTGCTTGTATTTTTTTAACTTTTTTCATTCTTTGCCTGGAGAGGCCATAGGTAAACCAAGAAACTGCATTTTCAATTTTATTGAATTCATTGACTTCCATGAAAGCAGATCAGGACTTCTTCATACTGCAGCATTGATTAAATCTTTGAGGATTTTAGCTTGGTATAGTCACATAGTATAGTCCAAAGAAGAGTTTGTCTGGAGTTTTTTGTTTAGGTGTTGTTTGGTTTTTTTACATTATAAAAGCTTGGAGACTTGGGAAGAAAATTATTTAACCTTTGATAATGAATAGTGGATGTCAGTTTTCCCATGGCACAATTTAGAGACATTAGGAATTAGTGGCCTTTTAAAGTCTTGAAATGTGAGATTAAAGAGGAGTTATGCTTCCACAAGAAGTCTTTATACTGCAAAAGAATACTTGTGTGTGTGTTATTAATGATTTTTAAAATCACGATTCAGTTTAGTGTTAATAAACCAAAATTTATAAAACGTCTATGTTGTGTTTTGAGCTAAATTAGAGTCAGTTTTGTGACAAACTCAGCTGCTGCAAGTAACTTTGTTTTTCTGAAAGCTAACTGCATGTTTTTGAGACAGTTTTCTTCTCTAAAGCGATAACACAGGGCATTTGTATGCAGAAAGGCCAATGCTTATACTTAACCAGGGCCATCCTCAAGCTGGTGGAAAAGGAGATGCACCTGCGAGGAGGTACGAATAGGGCAGGTGACCCTAAACTGACCAACAGAATATTCCATCCCATGTACATCAGACTCAATATAAAATTGGAAGAACACGAGAGTAAAAAGGTGAATCGAGTCAATTCGCAGAAGTTAAAGCTATATAGCTTTAAAGCTCAAACCACAACATAAGTGTTTCAGATAAATTAAAAAGATGTGTTACGTGGGCATGCAGACAAATAGTTATAAATTTAATAAACTATTCTGTTGTAAAACTTTGCTTTTTCTGTTCATGATTGCTTAAATGGAATGCTTTGTAGCTTTATCTTCTAGTCTAAAATGAGATTCATAGGTCAAGAAATTCAAGGGCTTTTTGGAGAATTTCAAAACAGAGTGATGAAAGACCGATTCCATTCCTGAACTTGAATTACAGTTCTGTAGTAAATTAAATACTCTCAAAAAATCTTGTCAGGAGTGATAACTAATTAGTTTGTTTGATATTAAATGTTTAAAATTAAATAGATGAGGAGTTCTAAAGCAACCTTGGTTTTGCTAAGCAGAGTGCAAATGGAGTTAGCTCTCGCTTTGTGATATGTGCTGTAAACTGTCATTTTCATTCTCCATCACAAAGGACTTGACCGATATTACTTCATAAAATAATCAACTGTGGTATTTGAGTACTTAAAATTGAGGGGAGCACAGAGGAGTAAAGGAAGGAGCCCTAATACATAAGGTGTTGAACAAAAATATTAAGGCCTCAGTTATCAGCTACAGTCACAAAGTATGACAATCATCCAAAGTGTTCTTGATTTAGATGTTTTGTTAGCTATTTAATGATACAAATTGTATTATTCATTTTATCTTAACACTCTTCTTTGAAAAACAAATAAAGGCAAAATTTCCAAATGGTTTCTTACTCTGTCAGAGATGTAGATATTTTTGTCAAGTTTGCAGGAACAAAGAGATAAAACTGTGAAGCCTTATTTTGAAAGCTAGGTGGAATGAAACACAGAAGTAAAATAAAGGGTAATAAAAATAAGATTCTTACTGTATTATTCCTTAAAATCATAAGAGAAGGACAACCTATTTTTGACTGTAGTTTACTAATAAATAGTTACTAGCTTTCTAGCACAAGTTATGTAGAATACACTGCCTTTAAGAAGTCTTCTTGCATATCACCTATGGTTTTGTACCTTGCCATGAAATTATGTGTGTATGTTCTTGATAAAAACAATTTTATTAGAATAGATATGACAATGAAAAAAAAGTCGATCTAAAAAGTGGCATTAAAAACAGTTTCTGAAAAGGAGGAGGAAGTCAGACTTGACATTAAAGCATACATCCTTCTCAGAAAAAGAGAAACAACTTACAGATAGACTTAAGGCAAGTAACACATTCATAAAGCTGAAAAGCTATGTTTTTTCCACTCAGTTCTCAGTCTGCTTTTAATTTTCTAATCTGTGGTATAAAAGTGAGAAGTATTGTATTGTTGTTTACCAGAATTTCATTGCTAATTTTTTGATCAGAGTAGCTCATGCATGCAACTCTGGGAAGTCTTGCAAATGTAACACAAGTACATCTCGCCCATCACTGATGAGATCTTTCTTTCTCTTCCAGACAATTAGGAAGCAATCACAGCAGTCGGAGAACACTAACACATCAGCAGTTGTCTTTCTAATTTCATTATAAGTGAATGTAAGCTGAATGTAGAGAAGACTTCCAAATAAGCTGGACTGATGTGCACAGAGAAGGAATGAAGTATGGATGTGAAGGAACGTAGGCCTTATTGCTCCCTGACAAAGAGCAGACGTGACAAAGAACGGCGCTACACAAATTCTTCGGCAGAAAATGAGGAGTGCAGAGTGCCTACACAGAAGTCTTACAGCTCCAGTGAAACCTTGAAAGCTTTTGATCATGATTCCTCTAGGTTGCTGTATGGAAATCGGGTAAAAGACTTGGTCCACAGAGAAGCAGATGAATTTACCAGACAAGGTAGGCAAGATGGTTTAATTCAGAGTGTATAATTCATTAGAACCAAGTACCAAAGCATTCTTGCTGCAGGATAAGTATGTTGTTATACTAGTTTCATCAGTTTTAGTAATACTTTACACACATAGTACACTCCACTTGCAAAACATTTAGGGAGATACAAAGATGGGAAAGCAATGTGTGCCATCTTTGAAATAAATAAGATATGATGCACAGGAAAGTTGAGTAAATAGCCCATTTTGGACTATGGATCAGTGACAAAATCGCAGACTCTAGTGTGAAGTATCCAGGCCTTACAGTTTAAAAACTGGACCCCCAGCATAAATTCAATTTATTAATCTGTTGATTGTCCCAAAATTTGCCACTCCAAGATACCTAAAATGTAAATAGCTTCAAATTGAATCAAAATTAACAAATATCTTCCAAGAAGGCTAAGCCCTATGAACAGATTTGAGGAAACATAGTGTGTGTGGATAAGCATACTAATAATGCACTAGCTCAGTGCCTTTATCTTTCAGCTTGGAAAAGCAGTAACAGAGTAAAGTGAGTAAGGTAAATTAGTTCATGATTAATGCATTTAGATTTGTTGGGGGAGTTTTTTTAGAGGCTATCTATGTTGTCAAACCAGATGCTAACAGGTTGCTGGAGCTCACTGTTGATTTTCTGAGTTCAGGACTGGGGAGACATGACGGATCTAAATAGTCATGGAAATGCTCAAAACTTGACTGGGTATGTCCTGGGCAGCTTGCTGTAGCTGACCATACCTGAGCAGTGGATTTGGACTAGATGATCTCATTAGATCCCTTTGGACCTTAGTGATTCTGGGAGTTTGCACTTGGCTCCAGTTAGGGTTAACAACTTATGAATCACTTTTGGATTCAAATTTGTAGTCTCTGGAACTGGCATTTCTACAATTCCACAACTAAATTACTTAAGGAGAATGGAAAAAGGTGTGAAATGAGTGGCATACTGAAGCCCAGCTATGTACAGAGAGAAAGCTAGGCAAAGAGCTGTGTGAATGTATGCCTTAGTCTTCTGTATAAAGCTATATTCTCTTTTATGAGGAAACAAGAATAGATTTAAGAGTAGAAAAAGAAGGCTTCCTCCTTGTGAGGAAGCCCTTATTTTTAATTTTAGAAATATTTAAAATTACTTTTCCTATTGGTGGTTTCTGTTTGTTCCAAGTAGAATAACTTTACATTAGAATTAGAGCTGGGCAGATGATGTTGACTTTTTTCCCTACAAATGTTTGCAAGGGAAATAAAAATGTTTCTCTTCGGCTCACATAACTGAGGCTTGTTGCTACTGTACTCTGTCTGCTTTCTGCTGTGTATTTTTGGTTTCTGTGATGTGTTGAAACTTAGGTCATCACTACTTTCTAGTTTTTAAAGTCATTAATCATCTTGATCTCATACTTTAATGAGGTAAAATCAAGAGTAAGTTTTCCTAGACCTGCAATTTAGGCAATTTCTTAGTAATAGTGACAAAAATATATCAAAATAGGCACCATTTAGTTAATGAATTCATAAACCATTGCCTGAATAGAATACTACTCTTTTTAAACAGCGGTAATTAAATAGAAGAAGTTATGTAGGCTGACACAGCACATATTATGGTGTGCTAGGGCTTGGAGGTATTTTCTCTTTATTTTCTCCAGAAAAGCACCTAATGTTTAAGTAATACTTATCGCCCAATATGCAATAAATGATGTGCCTATAGTCCTAACATAGCAGTCTGGGATGTGTGGTGTCATCTTCACCTTTCTGTGATGTCAGCACTGTCATCTGTGCCCATCTGATTTTTTTCATTGTCCTTTCAATCTTTTTTGTATTGCTTATTGGCTTCCTGTAATGCACGCTGGTTTAGCACCTTAGGGGACTACCTGCAGGTTTGATAGGGTCAGGTTATGAAGGGCTTCTTTTGCAGTCTTAGGTAGTGTGTTCCTTTGATTCATCATTGACTCAGAGATTTTACTGCTTCTGGCTTTGTAGGCATTTTGTGGAAAAGATGTTCAAGGTCATTCCAAAGGATTTTAAATAATATATAGAACATGCTTCCTTCTATTTATTTTTTTCCTCTCTGCCTAGAAATAGAGTGCAGATGTGTGGCTTTGACAGTCTAATTACATTCTAGCCTGCTAAATCAACAGAAAAAAAAATCTATAAGCAAATAAAGCAAGTTTTAATGAAAACCTTTAATTGTAAATTAGTTTTTAAAATTAATTATGAACGGTGTCTCCTTTTTTTTCCTAGACTGTGTAAAAATAACAATATCAAATATCCAGTGTCCACTGGAGAGCTACTGGAGCAGTTACATGAGTTTCTTGAGCCTCACAAATGTGGCACTCTTTTAAAATGTCAGTGTGTTTATGGCTGATATTTTGGAGTGAAGCCCTTCAAAGCTTTCTTCTACTGTATCAAAACTTTCCCACCTCTTCTTCCTGAATTGTCTTTGAATATGTCTTCATGCTTCCTACTTCCCAAAATACTATGATAGGAGTTCAGAAAGGGGTGCTGCCATAGGAGATAGGTGCACCCTACTCAGTGGTTGCTTCATCTAGGATGTCTTTACTTGTGGGGAAGTTCTCCAACTGTTGGTTCCAGTCAGTCACAGAATCTTTTTCCTCATCTGATGGATTTCTATTGCTTGAGACCATTTGCACAAAGAGAAATAAGAGCTTAAAAATGCATAAGTTGGTCAATGTAGTTCTGAAAACAGCACTTAAATTATTATATAACTTGGATTATCTTGTTAATTTTGAAATCCAATTGAGAAGACTTGAAGAGTGGGTATGCTTGTTTAGGAAATAGTGACTTCGATGAACAGCATGTTTTCAGTTAGCATCAACAGGAGATAAGACCTACTATGGTCTCGCTCCCTTCTTCTCAAGCCCCTTCATCTATTACAGGACTGATTTTGTTATTTAACACTTTAAATGAGGATTAGTTAGCCTACTATTTTTAAAACTTCTAATTCAGATATTTATTTTCACTTTGTTGTTAAAGCCCACATAAGATTCAAAAGAACTGGTAAGCTTGTGAATAATTAAACTCAGCACCTAGCCTGTAAAAGAAGACTGAGAGTTTGGTTTTTTTTCTTTAAAAGTATTTTTAAGCCAAGTACTCAAATTTTGTATTGCATGTTTGAGAAGATACCTTATCTCATCCTTGACAATGGATGAAGCAGCCCGAAAGAGTATTTACTTCCAAGGTGTAACAATGACTGCTCTTTTTATTAGGGAGGAAGAAGGCACCTATTTTCTTATGCTTTGAAGTATCCAACTATAATGAGCAACCTGATTATATGTACCACTTCTCTAAGTGAAATCAGCAACCTAAATGTTTGTATTTTGGAATATGCCCAAGTATCTTGCTGAATTAAGATTAAAGCTGACTATAAAGTTTAATTTCTCTCTTGTACAAAGATAAATTCCTGTGTTTACATTAAACTGCTATGTGAAGTGGTATAATATATGGAGGGCAGTGCTATGCAGAAATATCTGAAGGTGTGACATGACTATGCCCATGGTAGGGGGGTTGGAACTAAATGATCTTTAAGGTCCCTCCCAACCCAAACTATTCATGTTTCTATGATTTCATGTTTCTATGATTCTGTGATTGTGTAGCAGGAGGGAAGGATTATAGAAATATAGAAAGTAAGCAGTATTTTAAAAATTGCATCTGGAAAAAATAATTGGAAGTAATAATATAAGAATATGAAAACAATTTGAAGGACATTGTGAATCAAACCTGGATGAAAAATGAAAAGCTTTTTATACAGGTGCCATAAGTTAGTAAGAAAAATACAGGCATGCAAACCCTTTATTTTATTTACCATCAGGTATATGTTCAAGAGAAGAAGAATATGCAATACCTCTTAAGGAATCATTGTTCCATTTCAAAGAAGTTTGTTGTCATAGGACAGCATAATGATCCTGTGATGATCCACTTATCACATCAGTGAGTTTTTGCAAAAAAAGTGGGAGGCTGACCTATGAGCACAGGTGGCAGGATGCACTGCAGATTTGCATGTGTTCCTATTTTCATAAAGAAATCACAGCACAGTTTGTGAACTGTGTGAATTGAAAACCTAAGCTGCAGGAGATCTTTTGCTAATAGTAGACCAGATGAGATAGTGCAGGTTTTGTTGAGTTTTGGCTTTTTGACAGCTTGATTCAACTATGATTTAGCCTCCAGGTAAAGTTGTTTGGTCTTTCTAGCTGGCAATGAGAGTGAGTTGGCTGTGTTTATCCATAAGAACAATTTATTGCCAACCAAGCCTCAACATCAATTTATTGTCATGCTACCCCTTTCAGTTTTGCAGAAAAAAGTACTTATGTTCATGATTTTGTAGACTTAAAGCGCCTAAGTTAGATTGAATGCCCTAATACCTACTTGGGGCTGAACTTACCAAACAAAGAAAAGTTTTTTTTTTTCCTTCACAATGTGCTGAATCACTCATACCAGTTTGCTGAAAAGCAAAGCCATGTACGGTATGTTACATGGTGCAGTTGTATCTTAGCTATTGTTCAGCTGCCACTCCTGTGACAATTAGATTTAGGTGCTAGAAAAATCTAACCATTCAATGAAAAAGGGACATAAACCAGGAATATATATGCTTCGACAATTTGATTTTGTTATTTAAAATAATAAGCACTGTCAGGGATACATTTTTAACACTTGAGGAATAAGAAATATTAATTGCAACTTCTATCCTAATGTAATATGACTTCAAAGTCTACTGCTTTTAAATACTAACTGCTCAAAGTGAGGTTTTGGATAGCAAAATGATTAATCTTTTTAGTTACCATAAATGTCAGCTGTAGGGTTAAAGTATTTACATGGTCATGGTTTTAAACCTAAATCTAGTCCAGTTGTGTACTTTAAACTTACCTGTCTTTAGCAGTAGAAGGATAGATACGAAAGATCATTCTTTGACTTTCCACTACATATGACTTATTTACAAGAAGGTATGAAATTATACATAAGTGACTTTGTGATTTCCTGATGAGTAAATTAATCCCCATTCAGTGACATGGCAAATGCTGTCTCTGAAAATCTGAGGCAGATATTAGAATTAGTGTTTTATGTTCCTGGCTGCAGCGCAAGATGTGTCCTGATTGTCATTGTAGCAGATACTTTTTTGTTATGCTAAAACCCAGCCACCTGCAGCATCTGCTTGATTTGACTGGGTAACTTCTGTAAGCAGCATGCATTGCCAGTATGTTCTGGATAATTTTGTGGCCTTGAGCTAAGCGCATAACCTTCTGCCAAAGGTGGGGGGTTTTCCCTCTATATTACAGAAATAATAACACTTATCCACCTCACAGGAGTGTTGGAAAGATTAATTAGTTTATGTTTGTGAAATGCTTTGAAGATGAAAAGCCCTGTAAGTGCGAAGTAATATTGTCATCTCTCATTGTTATAGTATTTACTTCTCAAAGCAACAATAAGAAGTTAATTGGTTTTCAGGTTCCAGGTGATAAGGATCTGTTGACTTTTAAAGTTATTCTGTTAGCTTCAGAGTAGTACTAAGAAAAACATTTCACTTTTATTTGATTAGGAGTATATTTAGCTCATGCTCAGTGATATGCACGCTTGCTCTAAGGTATTCATTTAGCTGAAATTGGCCCCTTGTGGGTCATGGTCTGTAGACGTGCTATGGATCTGGAGACAAAGGGCAATTGTGATTCTCCAGGGAAAAATCAACCTTGGATATTGGCAGAAGACTGCTTGATCAGGCATTTCTACACAGCCTTGGTCCACAGAATAAAAGCCCTGTCTTTGACTAGTCCAGTTGCAAAATAAGAGAATTGAGTTCTTGGTCATAACGATTAAGGATTTATAAG
Organism: Clamator glandarius; assembly: GCA_033459285.1. Lineage (NCBI taxonomy): Eukaryota > Metazoa > Chordata > Aves > Cuculiformes > Cuculidae > Clamator > Clamator glandarius. The sequence goes on from JAUNZM010000080.1 coordinate 1,347,795, forward strand.
GTTAGCACAGAACCTTCACAAGGACTTTCAGCCTGATAGAAAGGAAGAGGGTTTGTAATTGCTCTTATATCTCCATAACTCATATATTGAGATGTATGTGCTCCTGTTCATAATAAAAACTGAAGTGAGGATTGGGAAGATAAACAGTTCACATGTATGGCTATGAAAGTTGACTTCAGAGGATTAACATCTATGAAGAGATTAAAGCTAGAAAAGTGTATGGTTAGAGATGAGGTGAGGGAAGGAATGAAAGGACTGAAGACTCCCGTCTGTCCCATCTATTGATTTAGTTCACAGGGCTGAGAGTCAGGGCTGTAGTCCAAGCTGTAAGCAATTAGGATATTCTGTCACTGGCAAATAAATGCAGAAGATGAAGCAGAGATGTAAAATAGGAGTAATTCCTCAGGAAGTTCCTTGATACTTTCTGAAATTAGTTTGTAAAATGTCACGATTTACTGGCTTGAGAGCCAGCACACCATATTCCTGAGCTGATTAAAGCCGAAAGAAGAAATGGCAGTCACAGGACCACATTTGTCTTAAGTTTTGTGTTTCTACTTTTTTGCTTTGCTGTGCCATAAATATGTCAGAGTCATAAATCCTTTCTTATCTTCAGCATAATGGACATTTTGGTAGAAAATCTAAATTAAGACAATGCTACACTACATTTATTATGGGAATTTACAGAATGGAAACCCTTTTTGGTGGGTATGGTGGGAAGTGCGAGTGAGACAGGGAGTAAAAGAAGGTTTCATTCCTGCAGAAATCCTTGGATATGTGTTCTCATTGTTCTTCCACTTCCTTACAGCAGTGGTCTTAGCACCTCCTTCTGCCCATGCATTATAGAACCGATTCCCGGGGCGGGGAGGGGGGATGTTTGTTTATGAAACCCTACAGAAAGAAATATATGGGCAACTCTGAATAGGTCTGTTGTTTTTTTTTTTTTCTTTATACCAATTCAGAGCCTGTTGAACTTATCAAGTTTTCTACCATGCTGTGAGTCATATCCCTCTGTGGTCTATCCACTCACTTTTAGTGGCAGACATGCCTTCCAACTGTAGAATTTTCTCTCCTTCCCATCTGGAGGAATAGCAGTGAGCTCTATTTTGCATGCTTCTGTTCCTGATGCCTTCTTCCTCCTTGCCTCTTTTCCCTGCTCCAAGCTGTATGTCATGTCATTAGCACCGTGCTGACCTTAATGTGGCAGTTCATACCTGTCAGATCTACAGTTGTAGGCTCTCTGCAGACTGGAAATCCATCATCTCTGCACTGCTTACCCTTGGGTCATATTTTCTTCACAGCTATCACATTTAGTCTGTATTTGTGTTTTGTAATAAATGGAGGCTGAGATGTTGATGATTTGGTCCCAAGACCCAAAGATTGAGATAAAGGCCTAAAATGTCTATACTGTCATTCTGGTTATGATCAAGACTTTTTATTCATGGAGGTGTATTTCTTTTTTTGAAGCCATGGAATCCTTTCTTGCAGCCTATCATCTGGACAGTTGTGTCAGTTTCTCTTTATTTAGTTTGTATATGATGTACCCATAGTCATAAAATCAGATTTTTTTTACAAAAATCCAGATTGTGAACTGTGATGTGTAAATTATTAATTCATATACTGGAATACAATGCTGTATCTAGAAGCTTTGAATTGTGTGCTTGTGAAATTATCTTCTGCTGACTTTAATCTTACTCTTCAGTAACTTCAGAAGGGCTTGATGAACAGTCCGTTATCCTTATACTGGATTAAGAAGTGCTTCTTATGTTCTCATCAGTGGATTAATACTGAGGATCCCCTTCCACCCTCAAGGCTAACAGGGAATAGAATTACCAGTCTCTCATACTGCACAGAAGTGTCTGCATGTTTGAATTGTATATTCCACGGTTTTTCCAAATTATAAGTATTGCATTTCCTTTGCATCGATTCTGCTCTATTTCTTAAAGTAAAAATTTTCCCAGGCTAGCATTGCAATCAGTGTCTCCTTGTGATTCTGTAGTTTAATGGTAGTAACAATAGATAGCTCATTTAAACATAAAATTTGAAATACTTTAATTCCCCAGAAACAGTAAGTGTGGGGAGGGTTGGTTTTTTTTGTTTGCTTTGGTTTTTTTGTAGAATTGTCTCAAGTTTTGAGTCCTTCAGGGAATGGTTTAGGTCAGAAGAGGCCTTAAAGATCATCCAGTTCCAACTTCCCTGCCATGGGCAGAAACACCTTCCACGAGACAAGGTTGCTCAAAGTCCCATCCAACCTGGCCTTAAACACCTCCAGAAATGGGGGTGTCCATTATTTCTCTGGGCAACCTGTCCCGATGCCTCACAGTAAAGAATTTTTTCTCTATGTCTAATCTAAATCTACCTTCTGTCAGTTTAAAGCTATAACCCCTTGTCCTGTCACTCCATACCCTTGTAGAAAGTCCCTCTCTAGGCATCTTTTAAGCCCCTTTAAGTACTGGAAGGCTGCCATAAGGTCCCTCTGGAACCTTCTCTTCTCCAGGTTGAACAACCGTAATTCTCTCAGCCTGTCTTCATAGGAGAGGTGTTCCATCCCTCTGATAATTTTTGTGGACCTTCTCTGGACCGCTCCAACAGGTCCATGTCTTCGTTGTGCTAATGGCTCCAGATCTGGATGCAGTACACTGGGTGGGGTTTCATGAAAGTGGAATAGAGGGGGAGAACCACCTCTCTTGAACTGCTGGCCACACTTGCTTTGATGCAGCCCAGGATACGGTTGGCTTTCTGGGCTGTGAGCGCATGTTGTCAGCTCACATCCAGCTTTTATTTTATTCAATGCTGTTTATTATTACATAACTTATTGGATATATTGGAGAAGTACCTGTCTTTCAGATGAGTCTTACAGCTCCTTTCTGAATCAGATGATGACAAGAAAAGGAGGCTAAGATGGAGAAGTGAATAGAATGGAAAGGTCAAGAAAGAGAGATTAAGAGATGACAAGGAAGAAAGTTGTGATGAGTGAAAAGAAAACCACAGGAATTAAACAAGATGAAAACATGATACAGTGGATTAGAATGGTTTAAGTTTCACAGATAATTTTCACAAAAAGAAGAACAATAGATAAAATCAGACTTAATTAATAACAACAGAATACTATGCTAAATCAGAAAAAAAATTTTAACATAGGCAAAGCTCATTACCTGTCAGTCTTCACTGTGCTTTCTTACATCCTAGCAAACAGAACTTTTCAAGTACAGCTTTGAAATCTCCTTTTCACTAAATATATTGTCAAGTTTGTGTAACAGAATGGATGTGTGCCCAGGTGGCCAAGAAGGCCAATGGCATCTTGGCTTGTATCAGAAACGGCGTGACCAGCAGGTCCCGCCGTGGTTATTCTCCCTCTGTAGTTGGCACTGGTGAGACCGCTCTTCGAATCCTGTGTTACGTTCTGGGCCCCTCACCACAAGAAGGATGTTGAGGCTCTGGAGCGAGTCCAGAGAAGAGCAACGAAGCTGGGGAAGGGGCTGGAGAACAGGCCTTACGAGGAGCGGCTGAGAGAGCTGGGGCTGTTTAGCCTGGAGAAGAGGAGGCTGAGGGGAGACCTCATTGCTTTCTGTAACTACCTGAAAGGAGGTTGTGGGGAGGAGGGTGCTGGCCTCTTCTGCCAAGTGACAGGGGACAGGATGAGAGGGAATGGCCTCAAGCTCCGCCAGGGGAGATTTAGGCTGGACACTAGGAAAAAAGATTTCACAGAAAGGGTCATTGGGCACTGGAACAGGCTGCCCAGGGAGGTGGTTGAGTTACCTTCCCTGATGGTGTTTATGATGGTGGACGAGGTGCTAAGGGGCATGTTTTAGTGTTTGATAGGAATGGTTGGACTTGATGATCCAGTGGGTCTCTTCCAACCTGGTTATTCTATGGTATCACATCTATTACTCATTCTCTCTTTTCTGTAATGATAATCTTCTCACCTAACATTCCAGCTTCTGAAGACAGCATTTATACACTTCTTAGCAGATTCTATAGAGCATCTAAGGCAATGGAAAGACACAATATTTTATTTATGAAGAAGTTACATATTTTCCCTTAGAAAAACATGTAGAATTGATAGTTGAAAGTAGATGATGTTTAAGATCCCAGGGTTCCATGGAATTCTTGCTAAACCAGTCCAGCCCTGCTTTGATGATCTAGGAAGATGACATCTACTTCATGTTCTCAGTGGTCCTGTAGCGACTGGCCCAGTGCTTGGGAAACAGAAGAGACAGTTTTGCTGCCTGTCGTTATATACAAAGAAGCTAAGTTTTCCATCCTTAACTAGCATATAATTGAACTATACTTTTCAGGAATTAGTAAAGTGAACAGCCAGTTTGCTGTTAACAGAGCTGTTTTCACAGCCGTCATGTGGATGAGTAAGGAAGGCAGGGTACTGTTGGATCATGTCAATAATCTTGAGCTCTTGGTTGTACAGAAATGATGAAGAATTTGAAAGATGTGGTGCAGCTATGGGCTGGCTTCCACTCTACAAAAAATGTTCAGAGGTATTGAGAATGAGTTCCAAGCAGGAAAAACATAGAATCACCAGGTTGGAAAAGACCTCTTGGATCACCAAGTCCAACCATTCCTATCTGCGACTAAACCATGTCCCTGAGCACCACTTCTACCCGTCTTTTAAACACCTCTAGGGAAAGTGACTCAACCACCTCCCTGGGCAGCCTATTCCAGTGCCTGGTGGCCTTTCTGTGAATTTTTTTTTTCTAATATCCAGTCTGAACTTCCCCATGCACAGCTTGAGGCCCTTACCCGTTGTCCTGTCACTTGGGAGAAGAGGCCATTACCCTCCTCTCTACAACCTCCTTTCAGGTAGTTACAGAGAGCAATGAGGTCTCCTCAGCCTCCTCTTCTTGTCTAGGCTAAACAACCCCAGCTCCCTCAGCTGCTCCTCATAAGACCTGTTCTCCAGCCTCTTCCCCATCTTGGTTGCTCTTCCCTGGATTCGCTCCAGAGCCTCAACATCCTTCTTGTGGTGAGGGGCACAGTATTCAAGGAGCAGTCTCACCAGTGCCGAGTACAGAGGGGGTATAACCTCCGTGGACCTGCTGGTCACGCCGTTTCTGATACAAGCCCTTCTTAGCCACCTGGGCACACTGCTGGCTCATGTTCAGTTGCTGTCAACCAACACCCCCAGGTCCTTCTCCTCCAGGCAGCTTTCTAGACAGACTTCTCTTAGTCTGTAGCACTGCACAGGGTTGTTGTGTCCCAAGTGCAGGACTCGGCATTTGGCCGTGTTAAACCTCATGCGACTGGACTCTGCCCAGCAGTCCAGCCTGTTCAGATCCCTTTGCAGAGCCTCCCGACCCTCCAGCAGATCCACACTTCCACCCAGCTTAGTGCTATCCGCAAACTTGCTAAGGGTGCACTCGATGCCTTCATCCAGGTCATTGATAAAGACATTGAACAGGGCTGGACCCAGGACTGAGCCCTGGGGAACCCCACTTGTAACTGGCCTCCAGCTGGATTTAACTCCATTTCCCACCACTCTCTGGGCCCGGTCATTCAACCAGTTTTCCACCCAGGAGAGTGTGCGCCTGTCCAGGCCAGAGGCCGACAGTTTCCGAAGCAGAATGCTGTTAAAGGCTTTACTGAAGTTCAGGAAGACCACATCCACAGCCTTTCCCTCGTCCAGTAGTCAAGTCACTTTATCATACAAGGCTATCGGGTTCGTTTGGCAAGACCAGCCTTTTGTGAACCCGTGTTGACTCGGCCTGATCACCCTGTTCACTTGCATGGGCTATGTGATAACACTCAAGATCATCTGTTCCATGACTTTCCCTGGCACTGAGGTCAGACTGACAGGCCTGTAGTTCCCTGGATCCTCCCTGCGACCCTTCTTGTAGATGGGCACAACATCAGCCAGCCTCCAGTCCAGTGGAACTTCCCCAGTCAGCCAGGACTGTTGGAAGATGATGGAAAGGGGTTTGGCCAGCACATCTGCCAGCTCCTTCAATACCCTCGGGTGAATCCCATCTGGCCCCATAGACTTGTGGGTGTCTAGCTGGGCAAGCGAGTCTCTAATCACTTCCTCTTGGATAATGGGAGCTTTGTTCTCCTCCTCTAACTCCTGGGGATGTACACACATGGAACAACTTTCCTTCCTATTGAAGGCTGAAGTAAAGAAGGCATCAAGTACCTCAGCCTTGTCCTCATCCTTTCTCATCCATGCCCACTATCTCATGTCTAAACATAGATACAAAAGGAAATGAGTACTTTTCCCATAACACAGTATCAGAAAACCTTGTGGTCTTTGCAGTAACACTTTGGCATCAGTGCTGCTTAGAAATAAAATAAAAACCTGAGAAAAATTACTTTCCTCGTTTGCTCTCTAAATAAATGAGACGACTTTTAATTAAAAAAAAAAAATCAGAGTTAAGTAAGGAATTGAGGAAATGTGAGGGAGAAGATTCGTTCTCCTAACGACCATGACCCTCATTTTGCATCTATATAGATTTAGCTGTTTCACAGTTTTTCCAAGCTTACTGTAAGCATTTTTGTCATGCATTTTCACAGAATGATTGTAGGGAAAAAGTGCTTGACTTGTATGGCACAAAGGTGTTAATAGGCAGACAGAAGCCAGCAAAGTATAAAGGAAGAATAGATTAGACAGGAGACTGACAAGTAATGAAAGATGCAGAAACAGCAGGCATGGCATGACACTTCATCAGAACCATAACCAAGAACCAAGCTAAACAAAATTTTTAGTATGTGTTACGATGGGCTTAGGACATCTGCCTTTTTGGTATTGTCTATTCTCTTACAACAAAACTGAAGTCAGCAAAAGCACTCAAACTATATTTTCTCTGGTTTAAAAAGTAAGGGCGTGGGTGTATTTTCATGGTAAGTTGGCAGATGCTTTGAAGTATTTTCAATTTTTTTTTTCTTTTCTTCTTTTCCAGATTTTTTCTAAAACCTGACTTACCTACTTAGCAGTGGTTAAGGAATTTCTGAGGACAGTGCTGATGTCTGGAGATGCTGACAAATTCTCTGCTGAATATTTTTTGTTCATTCCTGCTGTTAATTTCTTTCCCCTTTTCACATTTTTTAAGATAATATCTCTGTGTACATATTTAGTATAGTATAGATCGCACTTAGAATAAGGAGTGACAACTGAAAAACCATTGCACCTTTTCTTTTGTTTACTAGTCCTCTTCAAAAATCCAGTTCTACTGGTAAAATTTCTTACTTGAAGCTTAAGTTATCATAGATGTCTTCAGATAACTTACCCAATCTAGGCCAGGGAAACAAATGTGCAGCAGATTTCCATTTAATTCCAGCTGTTATCTTCTGACTTTCTAAAATAATCCATAATTTCTGCATACATCAAACTTGCTCATATGCATCAGTTGTTCAAACTAAAAGAAATCATTTACATTTCTAGACAATGTAACCTGTGTAATTCTGGCAGAGAATTACACATACTTTCTTTCAATTTATATAAAAAAAATATATATATATAAAAATACATATTAAGATGATGTTGGTATAATTTTTGTATGTATTTAACTAATCTAGCTAAGGAGGTACCCCAGGTGTGCAGGAATCACGGCTTACACAGAAAGCGATTGCAACATAGCACGTAGATGTATATGGTTACTGTTGGCAAATGCTCCGTTTTTAACAGTGATTGCTGCACAAGCTCCTGAAAATTGTTTTAGAGTTATTACATTAATTTTGTTCTTGTCTGCACAAATGGAGGGTGTCAGCATTCCTTACACTACCCATAAATTGATATTCTTAGCAGAGAGAGATGCAGTATCTAATTGTAGCATGGTAGTAAACAGCGCTGTTGTCAGTTTTTAAAACCTAACTTAATGATACATCATCCTAAGTAGTCCAAAACTTCCAAAGGTGACTCCAAAACAAGTCTCCTTTGACCTTTGTGCCTACTTTTTTTCCTATTTTATACTTCAATTTTTTTTCGAAAGAAAAGGAGGAAAAAACCAACCACCAAGCATTACGCCTATCTGTTTATTCTGCATCTACATTTTCTTCTCAGGAATTAGTTCATTAAAATCTCCAAATTGTTTTTAAGTCTTTATGAACTGCTGAGGCACTTATTGTCAGTGGGAGAAATTGCAAATGTGCATATAGTGTAAGAGACTAATGATTAGATCCCTCACATTGAAGGCATTGTGGAAAGGTTAATTAGAAACTCTAAGAACACAAGCAGAAGAACATCCTGTCTTTATACTCTCTTTTTCCACTGAGCTCCTACACCCTTCTTTACAGTTTTTATTTTTATTTCTTGGTATTCTTCATAATGAAGCAGAAGCCCCCAGCTATTCTGCTGCCCACTAGGTCTACTTCCCAGCTATGTTCAGCTTCCCCTAGATCCTTGTAGACTTCCTGCTTTCATTGTTTAGGAATCGTAAGATGATGTAAAATTTTTGAATCACACATGTATAATTTCCTTTGGCATATAAATCCTATAGAAATACGTATTTTTCCATGTCAACTTTGTGGTTTGGGGATTTTTTGTGGGTTTTTTATTTGTTTTCTTTTTCGTTGTTTTTCATTTGTGTAGACAACTTATACAGAGCGCAATCCTCTTAGTAAAGCTCTTAGGAAAGCTTTAATTCAGAAGATGATTTAAACTGATGTTTCTAAAGCTGTTACTACATTTCTGGGCTACGCTGTAAAACTTATCAGTATAGTGAAAAGCTTTAAGATATTGAAAGTAATGAGAGAGCAATATAAAAACCTGCCCCCCCCCCCTTACTGTTTTCGTCCTATGACAAAGCATTTTGGTTTTTTTACCACTCACCAGAGGGGAAAAAAAAAAAGAAGAAAATATTTTATATGGAGGTAGGCTGTTGTAAACTTAAAGTAAAAAAAAAAAATCTATTAATAGGTGGTTGGTGGTATGTTGTGCCTGAGACCAAGTCCCCCTAGAAAGTGATCATGGAGGGTGTTGTTATATAATGCCTGAAGTAGTTGCTTTTAACAATAACAGTTTGCTTAGGAGGATAAAAGTATGTGTGTGTCCCTTCAAATTGATGTGTCTGCACAGGCATCGCTCTGTGTGAGTCTCTGAGTGCAGAGAGGTCCTTTTTGTGGTGGGGGGAGCTGCGTGATGCAGGCTGGCTGAGGAGCTGCAGCTTGCAGCGTTCTCCCACAGCAGCTGGTCTAATTGTGGCTCAAGAGGCGGCATATATGTCCATCTGCATCATTCCATGCCTCCAGATCTCAGCACTGTGAGGTTTTAGGGAACGTGCAACTGCGTATACACCTTAGATATTTCATGGAGGGGGTTACACCTGCATACATACACACATGCACATGGGCTTATCCTGTACTTGGTTCTGACTTCAGGCAACTGTTTGAAAATTTAGATTCACATAATAACATGCCATAGACATAAAACCAATGTTCTAGCATGTATTAAACAAAATGCAAAATAATAAGCATTTCTGACACTTTACTACTTTGAGCTGTGACCCTACTACCACTGGGCGGTTTGTTTGGCCTGTTTGCTTCTCTTACTACTTTCAGTTCTCACAAAATCTGAAAATCCACATGGCATGACAGCTTTATATAGTGATGAGATATTATCTGTGCATGATAATTCTCTGTTCTTACACCCTTCACACTCCTCTGTATAGTCATAGATATGCTTATTCCTTTTATATTTACCTTCCCAGCTGTGTTTTCTTTCAAATATTTATTCATAGCTGCATAATAAATACAGTTTGATTTGTACCTAATTGTAGTAAGTGATTTTCATTGTTTATGAAAGTCATTGTCAGGATTCATTTATGGTTGTGATGTTGAAGAAACTTACAGTGAGATCTTCATATGACCGCAGCAATAAAACAATTAACCAGCTTCCTTAAAAAAAGCTAGTGGCCAGAGCATTAACTTTCACTATTTTAGGAATTATTTACACTTTTGTATTCACACTACTGAAATTCTATTACTTTCTGATTGATAGGATTCTGTTCTTGCTGTAGTATAAGCCTTAATTATCTCACTAATGTATTTTTATGTTAAATGACTAATTTAGGAGAAATTAGGATGCCTGTCAGATTCAAAAATTGAATGTGTGTTCTAGTTTGTTCCCAGAGCTGTGAAATAACTGTGGGCTAGGGTGGGAAAGGATTATGGGTATAGACATGCAAATGAGCTTGCCAAGTGTCTATGTACCATAAAATATCTTAAATCTATGGACATAAAAGTAGGATGAAGACACAGCCATTAAAAAGGCAGTCATTTTTGAGTGTCACATAATTTAGACACTTTAAGTTATTGAAGTGTCACGAGTTTATTGCACCTAATTTATTAATACAATCATTTGGGATTCACTTATGTCTCTTGCTCTACACCAAAACAGAGGCGAAAAGTCTGTTGAAAATGCACAGACTCTGCTTCAGCAGTAAAAGCCTAAAATGTTTCTCCAAATGTGGAGACATGAAAAATAACAACTTTATTGTGGTCCTTGCAGATAATTGGTGGCCATGTTCCTGTTTGTTTGTATTTCTATTAAAGTAAGGCAGAGAGATCCCATAAAAACCCATTTAGTTTCTCCATTGCCATATTGGGTGACATCTGTACGGGGAAAATAGCCTGTTGCTATGGCCTCTAATAAAGAAAAAAAAAAAAGATAATCCTGACAAACACTGTGTTACAGCTTTCATGCTTTGAAAAAGGAAAAAAAAACCCTCCAAAACTGCAAGAAAGAAAAAGTTTTTAAAAGTTTGTTATTTTTAATCCTTTCATGTGCTGAATTGGCTTTTCTTAGTTTGCAGGTTCAGTTACATTTTTTTCTCACCTAGGAGCACTTTTGATGTGTTTAAGCAGTTGACAAAACAGTGCTAAGGTGTAGTATGAATGAAAGGGTCACAGCAGAGAGCGGGAAACAAAAGAATCCTCATGATTGTAATAGGTGCAGAGTTTTGACAAAACACTTTGTGTGATACCTGAGACAATTATACACATGAAGAGTTTTTACTTTTAGGTACTTAAAAAAAAATTCTCACCTTTTGTTATTTTTTTTTTCCCCCTAATCAGGACAGAATTTTACCCTAAGACAGTTAGGAGTTTGTGAACCAGCAACTCGTCGAGGACTGGCATTTTGTGCGGAAATGGGGCTCCCCCACAGAGGTTACTCTATCAGTGCAGGGTCAGATGCTGATACTGAAAATGAAGGAGTGATGTCTCCAGAGCATGCCATGAGACTTTGGGGCAGGGGGGTCAAATCAGGGCGCAGTTCCTGTCTGTCAAGCCGTTCCAACTCAGCCCTCACTCTGACTGACACCGAACATGAAAACAAGTCCGACAGTGAAACTGGTAAGTTCTTACGCATATGCCCATATATAAGTCAATGTTTTATTTGCTGTTTTGGTTGACAGTGGATAATTTTAAATGATTGAAGGAATGGCCTTGAATTATTTACTGAGTTATTTTTCTTTCTCATCCCAGAAAAGTAAATATTCAGTATCAGTCCTAGCTAATGCAAGCTTTGGGTGTGATGTTTTAGCTGTAAGTTTGAAAGAGTTTAATCACAAAAAAAGATTAGCTCTATTTTATCTCAGGCCATGTCACCTGTTACCCTTTGGGCAGCCGCTAAGTAAATGGTGATAAAGTTGATTCCCCAAGGCCTGCTTGCAATCAAAGGTTTCATTGTAAACTATTCTTCAAGACATCTTGGAAAAGTTGCAGATTCTTAGAATGGATGAATGAACACAAAGAATAGCTTATTAGCAGGGCTCATGTGATTGGAAAACAAATTTGATTTTGCTTTAAGCTTCCTAGTTGATGAGAGCAATTGGAATTGTAGTGAAGAGGGACATGTGGCCTTTGATGTGCCTGGGGGACTGGATTACTGGGCAATTAAAATCTGAAAAAAAATCTACACAGCAGCTTTGTAGGATGTGGAGTATGACCATCATATATTAAAGCTTAGTGTTTAAATGAAAAGAGGTTAACACAATTGACTGATTCATTGTTAAAGCTTTTCAGATTTTTTTTACCTCCACTTGGGGCTATGAACAGAACCTAATCTGGTGTTTAATGCTAAATGCACAAGTCTTAGAAAACATTTTATCTTTGACTTCTTTTTATTTGCAGAAGATTTTCAGCATTACTAGAATTAAAATAGTTGCTCAGTTATCTTCATAACTTTCTATATGACAAATTCAAAAAACAAAGAAAGAAAAATAACTAAAAATGAAAATTAGAGTGACGGCTATTGCCTGTGTGTCCACAGGTCATTTTATTAATTTATTAAACCTGTCTGCTCAGATGTACAAAAGTCAGAGCAATTTTATTTCTATCCTATGTTAATAACTGTAACAAATCATGGGAAGCAGTAATGTTCGTGTGTATCTATGGTAATCCTTTGTAAAAAAAATGCAGTTTTATTTTAAAGTACAAGCAGTAATGTTTAGACCTATTTATTTATTATTTATTATTTTAACTTCATCTTGAGAAGAGGAAACCAAACCTACATTTTGATACCATTTACACTTGTTGCCTTTCCTCTGGTTCTTGCTGATGCGAGATGGCTGTCTCGGATGGGATCCTGCTTTTTTGTGTTGGACTTAGTGCGGTGCAGTACCTGAGGGGACAGCTTTCGGTGTTCATAGGTGTCTTGTCTCATGCTTGGAAAATTTGTTTTGAGTTGGAGGAAAGTTTTGGAAAAGGAGGACAGGTATACTTGCCTGCCTCCTTTTGGCAGTGGAGTTCTGTTGGGTGATTCTTCGTATTTCAGCTGCAAAGAACTCTGTAATAAATCATTGAACAGATCTGTTATTTTCCTTTTGAAGGGTCTATACTGAAACAGACTCTCTTGAGTCTTATTCTAAAAACCTAGGCTAAGGCTCTTGAAAACACATTTCTATATTCATGTATGCATTATAATATGCCAAAACTTCTACCATGAGTTTAGAATTAGAGTTTTACTTCATTTTTTACATGTAAAAAGACTGTGAGTATGTCAGAAAAGACCATAAAAGACATTATCCTGCACTGGTGGAAATTATACAGGGAATGTGTGATGTTTGATACAACTTCAAAGAAGAGTTTAGTCACTGAAAAGGATTACAGTTGATTTATTTATTGATAGGGAGGCCAGCAGTCCAGCTTAAGAAGGTATTGGGACTGCTGTGAGGCTAATGAAATTTTGATGGCTTGAGAGTCCCCTAGGGTTAAGAAATGTATATAACTAGGACTGTGTCATGGGTCACCATTTCAGCGGAGATGTTACAGAAGTGGTGAAAAGCTTAATCTTCTTTGGTATTTTTCTCTGCATTTTTGTTTCCGCTGAACATGGGAGATTTGGCTGAGAAACAATTTTATACATGTATTTGGAACCCAGTATGTTCAATGTTCACAACAGAATAGAAGATACAATTTAAAGCCAGAGAAGCCATTTCGTCCCGGCAGGCGCAGGTGCTCAATCAAAGGACCAAACTGCAGGTGTGAGTTTTGTTAATTTATGGCCTGAAGTTAATAGCTGTGCCAATGTACTGTTAAAATCTGACAAACCTGGTAAGACTTTGAAACAAAAGTTAGAATTACAAGTCCTCTGTACTCTGTCCCCCTTTGCTGTGCATGAAAGCTTCCTGACTGAATTTTGATGGAACTGTTTTACAGGTAAATATATTTCTGTGCAGCATGTTTACCTCTAAGGTAGATAAGAAGCAACAGGTTATGGAGGGCAAAACACAACACCAAGTAGTATAATCCTTCCTTGTAACCATTGCTTGTATTTGAGATACTGTGGATTGTGCATCCCTCAAGAAGGCAAAACTCGAGGTTCTGTTGTGTAATTATAATGAATAAGTGCAAATATTTTGTTGAAGATATTAACTTTTATTTGTTGAGGTCTCAATATTATGTTTCTAAGCTCCTACAAAAGCAACCTGAATTTGTGAACAATATTGACAGGATTAGAAGATTCTTTAAACAAATAACATTGCATGAGATTAAGTTGCAAAATTATAAATATACTAATAACATATCATGTATACCAGCAGGTTTTTTTATTCTTTTCTTTTTTTATAAAATGTCTGAACTGTCACCCAAACATAAGGTTTATAGATGTATTCTCACATCAAAGGTTTGGGTTACTGCTCAGTAAATCATTCTGAGGAGAAATATTTTTCTTTGAGCTCTTTCAGGTTCCATATATGACTCTTGGCATCATATTCTGAGCGATTTGTCATGTCAGCCTCCCTGAAGGAGGACCTGCATCTGTTAGTCTGGGCAACCTACCAGTGTCACTTGCAGTATGATGTATCAATTGGAGCACACTGTGCGTGCATGTGCTTCTTCAGGCTTTCATCTCCTTTCCCATTGCAAGTTATTTCATAAATGCTGCATCAAGAAATTTGTTAACTGTTCTAGGAGCTGTGGCTTTGAAATATAGTCAGTCCATCTTTTACAGGCTTGCCAGTAACTTTGTTATTGAGCTGTTCTAAGATTATTAAAGCTTGTCTTTTAAACTTGATAAATATTCTAGTGAAGTGTGAGGTAGAAGTTTCAGTTAGGCTTCAAATGGCCTTTTTGATTAAAGGAACAATATATTAAGGTAGCTTAGAAACCATTTATTCATGTACATTATTTTTTATCCATAAAATTGCAAACACTGACTTCATGAGACATTAGAAAGCTAATAAGCAAAACAGGGAAGTTAATTGAGCAGGTTATTGCTGAAGTCCAGCTGCTTAGGAAGTTTTTATTTACTGTAAAGTTATATGACCAATTTTGCGTGCACCTTTTCTTCCAAACTAAAACTCAGGCTGTGGCAGTGATTGTGACTGGAAAATCACTAATTCAAGACTTAAGCAAGTTCATGTTGCCTTCTGTCTCTTTGGAAGCAGAATTGACAGTGCTTCTGAGAAAGAGTTGGGCACTCGGGATGAATACGTGCCACATAGTTGACTCTGCCCACAGCAACAAAGACTAGCTAGGCATACAGAAAATAATTCTGATGGCACTAGAATGTGAGGGTTTATTTTCTTACTTACTGAAAGTTTTGTCCTGATAGGAGTTTTTTAGAAAACAAGAGATCAGAATGTAGCAAAGTAAAAAGAAGGAAGGGAAAGAGGAGAACGAGATCATGGCCTTAGGCAGCTGTTCTGAATTGGTTAGATAAATGATTTGAAATTTGGACACATTTTTCACAGATATAGAAAAATAGATATTGCTGGTAGAATGTTCATTGCTGACCACCATTTCTGTAATGAGAAAATGTCAGTTTATCGGCTGTGTGGGCACCTGCTTGCCTCCTCTCCAACTTAGCCAGTTTCTGAAGGTAGCATTTTTGTGAACCTAATGCTTTCTTGTCCTTCCAGAATGGTGAATTTACTGGCATTCAGATCTCAGAAAAATCAAGCGATACATTGGTAAGATACTTGTCAAGACATTATACACCTTTTCTCTCTAACCTGGTACATCTATAACACGTACTTGAACTCCGCATTCTTAAGTAATGCACATAATTCAGGAAGTAGTGTTACACATTTCCACTTGTTTAACATCCTTGGTTTTGCTAAGTTGAAAAGAGGAACTCTTCTGAGTAGAAGCTGCTTGGTACCTGCTAGCCATATGCTGAGATTGCTGATCAAAGCCAGCCACGTGACTGATGAATTAATATTCATCTTACCATCATACCACCATTTACACCTTCTTCGCTCTTGCCCACAGTATTCCATCTAGCAATTATCTATGCCCCATGCATGCCAATAACTCTTAAATCCTGCTTATCTGCTGTGAAGTTTCATGACCAGGAAATTGGTCTGTTTTATGGTTGATAGAAGTCAGCTCTGAAACATTATTTAATATCTAAACAGACATACAAGCTCTTCTTTGGCTGCAAACACACGGAAACAGAAATACATACACAAAAGTAGTCCCTGGTTTTCTGCAGTATTTTCTGTATTTCAGTATTTTCATGCAAATGCTTAGATTCTGTTATATTATTATCATAGTTCTGTGTATATATTTCAGTAGATCTTCCTAGTGTTCACAGTTAACGCAGTTGAAAAATCATGTTGGTGATTCCTGGGAACAACTGGGGTCACCTCTTCCCAGTAACATTTTGAGATCTCCTGGATTTCAGAGGTTTGAGCGTCACTTAACTTGCTGTTAAGGTGAGTCAAGGGATTCCAAGGGGCCATCTTAATGATATTTTCATAAGACTGGTACAGAACATCAGGCCAGAGGGTGAGGCTTTTTGGAAACACTTTACTGAATCTTCTGACACACAGGAACTGTAGGCTTAACAACAGCTGATGGCACTAAAATTAGAATTGGGGTCTGCAAGGAAAAAGAAATCTAAGAAGAAAATTTCACTCTTGGCTGCTAAGCTTATAAATCCTTCTGATGTTTAGGAGTGGTCAAAGAGTTGTTTAAAGACCAACTATCATAGCTCAGAATTTCTCCAAAGATCTGAACTTCATGAAAGAACCATGCAGAAAATGGAAGGAAGGTCAGTTTCTGAGGAAGAGCTTATGAAAATGCAACTGGGGAGGTCCAGATGTTCAAGTCAAATTGAGACATAATCAGCAAAAAAGGAAGGAGTTGTATAGAAACACGACTACTAAGAAAAGGCAAAAGAGGGAGGTGATTTATTACTTGACAGCGAAAGAAGACTGGTAGTATGTTGCTGATATGTTTTCTTCTGGTTGTTTATGTTTCATCACTTGCCATCTGAGCAACTGATCACAGAAGTTACGTTTATACTACTAAATAAAGGATGGGAGGTTACTTAGATAAATGAAATTTATCCTGCATGTATAGAGTGTCTACAGCCTCTGGGCTATTTATGACTCATGTCTGAGAAATCCTTGAGGATTAATATGGTTCTACAAGGCAATAACAAACAAAAAGGACAACTTTAGATGGGACAAAGAAAAGGAGGCAGAACCTGCCTAATCAGTTAGACAGGAAATATCTTAGAAAAAAAAATGTAAAAAGATTATGCTTTATAAAAATAAGCATGTCTTTGTATTGTACTAACTGAGTCTTGTCAATCTATGCTGATTCCTTCCTGTGATACTGTAAGCCACTCCTTGATAAGGAAAACGGAGCAGATTAACAGTAATAGGTATTTTGATGTTAGTAAGGCTTCTGAGACTGCCTCACTCCTGACATAAATAAAAACAGGGTCTAGGTTCATTATTGCAAGAGAAATGTACAACTTCTTGGAAAAATCCATAAATAATGCTTATCAGTATTTGACGAACTGGCAAGTTGAATCAGGTAATACCCCTCATAGTGTGTCAAGATTTTCTTAATGACTTACATAATGCAAATAGAACATTGTAACCTGGAAAGAATTGCATCCACTTTGTAGGACAGGATGAGAGCTGGAAAAATAATTCTACATGAAAAAAGTGCAGTTCAAGTGGAAAGACCTACATTTAAGTGAGAGAAAAATGAAATTTCCCAAATGTGAGAAAGACAAGTCCCTTAGAAAATCATAGGATAATCATAATTTAGCTTAGAGTGGACCTTTTGAGGTCATGTGGTTCAACCATTTGCTTAGAGCTGGACTATTATTAATGTAAATGAAGTTGCTGAAGGCCTTGTTCAGTTGAGTTTTGAAGATTTACATGAAGAGAGATTCCACATAATCTCTGGGCAACTGTTCAGGTGCTTAACTAACTTAATTATGATTTTTTTTTTTCCCTCTTTATAGCTAATCAGAGCTTCCCTTGCTGTGAATGTGACCACTGCCTTGTGTAGTGGAAGACCAAAGTTAGTTTTCCTTTTCCAAGTTGTATGCTTCACACCCCAGTCATCATCATCAGATTCTGATGAATTCATTCTAGTCTGTCAGTATTGTATGAGTACTGGCAAGCCCCATACTGAATATTATACTCTAGATATGGTCTTCAAATGTTGAATAAAAGGGACTAATCACTTCCCAGAGTATGCTGTCTCCATTCTTCTGAATGTAACCCAGTATGTGGTTAGGCCTTATTGTTGAAAGGGCACACTGCTGAATTTGGTGTCCACGTTGACTCCCCAGGTCTTTTACTACAAAGCTGTTTTCCTGTGAGCTCCAGCTAGTACTGTTAGATGAGGTTATTCTGTCTTTGGAATTCATGAGTTTTTTTCAGTCAATTCTTACAGCCTGTTGAGATTCCTCTGAAAGTCAGTCCTGCCCTGTAGTGTGGTGATCACTCTCTCCAGCTTGGTGTCATCCATGAACTTGCTGAAGGCACATTCCTTTCTATTCACTCACAATAAGTTAAATTTAGTACAGACATAAACCAGCATCAGACCCAATATTAGCGCTTAAGGAATATGATTCATAATGGCAAACAAGTGGTCTTTGCAATAATGTTCCTTCAGCCTTTTTATACAACCAGTTTTCCACAAACTGCTCTTTGTAGCTCACCCATCCAGTCCATCTCTCTCCAGCTTGGCTACCAGGAATCTGAGAGACACTTTGTTGAAAGCCTTGCTGGTATCAGGGAAAACAATATCTGCTGTTCTCCCTTTTTCTGCTAAGGTAATTATCTCTTCATAAAAAGCAATCAGGTTGCTTGGGTGCGATTTGCCTTTGGTAATATTTTAGCTGTTTCCCAGCCATGTTCTTTTCATATGAAGGATAATTTTAGTAGTATTTGTTCCATAATCTTCCCTGGGATATTGGGGTGAGGCTGACAGCCTTTGTTTGACCACATACTACTTGCCCTTCTTGAAGATAACATGGCCTTTATCTGCTAAAAAGTCGTCCGAACCTTCATTGCCAAGACCTTTCAAGGAATCACAGGTTGGCCTTTCAGTGACATTGATCAGCTCTGTGGGTGTCTCCTATCTAGTCCTCTGGACTTGTGTACGTCCAGCTTGTGTAAGTGGTCCCTGACAGCTCACTCATCCTCTGCAGTGGTAAAGCTTCTCAACTGTGATTGAGCTTTGGCTTCCCTATCCCCTATCCTGCATGTCCAGGAAGCATTTCAGTTTTCCTTCATCAGCTGATGGTTATAGTGGTTAGTTATCAGCAGTGTTCTCTATAGTGCATGATAGTTTCTTCCATGACCTTATAACTTATCTTTTATATACAGTACCGCTGAAATAATCCGACCACTTCACTCAGCAGTGCTAAGACAGAAATTTTGTGTGTCTCTGACTGGTTTTGGGACTATGTATTGATTAAAGTGCCAGTCCGATGGAGCCTAGAGAAGGGTTAATAAGAACGATTATAAGTTTTAAACGCATGATAACAGAAGTGACTGGGAGAATTCAGACTGTTGTGCCTTGACTGTTCTGTCTAGATATTGCTGTTATTATAAAGGCCACATATGGCAAGTAGGACCAGATGCAAAGAATGCAAATGGTGAAAAGCAGAAGTTAGCGCAGGTAATGGCATTCCAAAGATAATTCAGTGAAATAGATTACCAGGAACTACATAAATATTACCTCATCTTAACGTGTTTTCGAAAGCATTTCTAAAATGTTAGTGTAGTTCCTGCCAGTCCTGGTTTGTGGAGGAGGATGTGAAAAAGAAATTCTTCACTTCCTTTCTGGTTTTGTTTTCTGTGAGTCAATTGTGTTATCATTCAACCCAAAAATTAATGAGCAGGAAGCATGTTGAGGAAATGAAGGCTATAAAACTATAACTTTGCAATTTACTACAATATTAGTATTTGGAGTTTTTTTCTTCTAATTAGAAACAGTTAACTTTTCATAAATTCTTTACTCTTAAGTTTGATATGAAAACATTGCTGTTCAGTCCCCCTAAACAAAATGTGCTCTTCTGGACATGCTTGTGCAAGAGAATCTTAAAGAAAAGAGCTTTTTCCTTTCAGCTGTATTTTAATTGTGAGGTTGCCATGAAAGCAAAGCATGTTTTGCACATCCATAAACTGATGATCTCCGCTGTTTTGATTTGGAATGTGGTTTTGATGTCCTTGAAAAATCACAGTGGTAGCAGTAAATTGTTTTAATTAATGAATTAGAGAGCAACAGATCTGCTGAATCAGGTTTATTGATGTAGTTATCACAGGAATAAAAAGGAGAAAAAAATTGTCAGAGCTGTGAGAATATATAGTTTGTTGTTATTTGAAAGCAAGTTTTTCGGACATGACTTCTCTCATTTCCTGTATAGTTATGTGAATATAGAGAGGGCATGTATGCATACAAATATAAATATATGCATATGTTTATATATCTATTATACAAAAGCAAAGTAATGGTAGAGGTGAAGTCTAAATATTGCCAGCTCTATATAAAGAGTAAGCTTATTCATATTTGGTTGTTAAAGGTTTTTAAAGCTTCATCTAATTTTCATTTAAAATAGGATTTTAAGAGCGTTTACTTGTATAATTGTGTCCTTTAAAGTAAATGTAGACTGTGCTCTTGTCAAAGTATCAGTAATAATTATAGGTGACAGCCTTTGTATGCTGGTCAACGGAACGGCTGGAGAAAATTTGTCAGGTTGATTTAAAAAAAATGCTGCAAAACATTTTAGAATAGACAATTCTTTAATTAAACCCATTTAAAGACTTACTTGATGTTTTCTGGATAAAAAGTTCCATTTCTTTGATTTAGGTAAGAATCTAGTTTGAAAGCAAGTTTCAAGTCAAATTTTAAAATTAATTCCTTTTACAGTTAATAAAATAATATTGGATTGAACTGATCAGAACTTGTTTTGATCTATGTAATATGCTGCCTGATCTGTTGGCAAAATGTAAGCTGCTTTTTCTTGATTTTAAGCTGGGAAGAAGATGAGGTATCAAATTTCAGGAAAATAAATGCTTGTTAAGAAGTTGTTTAAATCTTTCTTCAACCACCTCTCATTCAGTATACCATCTCCTTCTTAAATTATATAGGTTTTGTGTTTATTTATCTGTTGCCTTCATTTCTGTGGCGCAGAGAATTGTGGTTTTGGCAGATTGAAACTAAGGAGAATTTTTTTTTTTTCCACTCTGCATTGGAAACCTTGCACTGTAGCGGCCCTTGACGCCTGTGGTGATCATTGTGGATTAATCCAGGTTTCTGTATGCTACATGGAAATTTGCAAAATGCTTACTGATATCTTATATGTATTTTTTTAATTTCACAATTCCACAGCATCAAGTCAGGCAAAATGAGGGGGAACAATATAAATTAATTATGGATTAAATTACAAATATGCACATGGTTAGTATTTGTATCTCATATAAAGAGATGCATAATAGGTAACAGTTTTCTTGGAGTCTGAGAGTTCTTTGCAGCTGCTGTGCCAAGTCTGTGCTGCTGCTGAATCCTTCCCTGGGGTACCTTGGTTTGCTGACTAGATACGTCTGAGACAAAATGTGAGCATTTCCACCTCTGGTGCAGTATTCACAGCAGAGAAAGAAGCAACTGACCTGCGAAACCTTTGTTCTGGATTGTCAGGCCATGACAGAGTCACGTCTGACAACAGGCTGATTTCTCTGGTTGACTACGTTATGATAGCTTTTTGTACTTTGTGGTGAAATAGATGCATAAATGTGTGTATTTGCTATGTATGCATATGTATGGCTATCCTTACAAGACCGTTTCTTAAACAGTTCTATTTTCACAGCTGATACACATGGTTTTCTTACAGACTCAACATACAGGGAAGACCAGTTTCTTCTTCAAATGACCTAGAAATTTTAAAGCATTTCCATAGTGACTCCATGTGCAGTCATGAGCATAAGCATAGGAAAGTTATTCTGGTGGTACACACTGACCTACTATATGCTGAAGAAATACTGATTTCCACCCTCCCCCCCCCCAATCAATTAAAATTTTGTAAATGTAATGCCTCTATACACTGTTTTATAGTTACAAATCAAATGTCTTATATGATTGCTGATGACTAAGGCTATGGAGTCTCAGTTTGCACCTGGTGCAGATAGTCTAAAGAATTTGAGTTGCTTCATCTCTGTATAAAACTTGACTTTCTTTTTGTAGTGGGTTTTACTGAACCAAAGTGTATTAGCCACTTGTGCAGTGTGTAGAAAAATAGCATAAATGAGAAGTACAAGATCCTTTTTGGCAAAAGTTAGTGCCTGGAGAAGGTTTCAGAGTTGTCTTTTCTGCCTGCTGTTGAAGATGGATGTTGAATGTATCAAGATAGTCTGTAGTCTTTGAAGTTCTTTTGAATATTCAAAAATGCCAAGATATCTAGGTAAAAAATACTTTGAAAAGAAAGGCCTCTATCATCACTGTTGGATTAAAGGGGTAATATTTAATCTCCTTCCATGTAGAGTTAACCAGAATTGTTCAAGCTGCTAAGTTCTTCGTTGTGTGATTGTAGCATGTTCCATAAGATTTATTTTAAAATGCTTAAAAGCTGCACTCAGTGTGGGATTCCAATGCTCGTTCTCTTAACTACTTTAGCTGCAGAGAGAACATAAGACATCTTTTTTCATTAACCGTCCTTGCTGCTTGTTTGCTTTCAGTGGAGTTCTAGGAGATTGTTATATTGTTTTGTGAACTCAATACTGCTGGGTCCTGACTGCTTATGACAATTAAGATGAGATGAGATTCTTTTGTTAACAGGCCCCAGACTTTAAATTTATAGGGACTAGGCACCATCTGCTCTCAATTAAAGGTCCTGAGCTCTGAAATTAATTCCTTCCATTGGTCCATTAGACTCAATCTTTTTTTGACCCAAAGTCATGATAAGGTTATATTAGCCTCTTGAGCCTTAGAAAAGTGAGGAGTTCATGCAGGGACAGTACTGGGTATTTACTTTAGTTCTTTTATCAGTATAGTTAGAAGGTAGAAACTAATGATTGTTTTTCCATTTTACAGGTAGAGTGAGATTTTTTAAAAACACCCTGGAGATTTAGAGCTTGCATCCTTATGAGTTGTAATAGGACTTGTGCCTCTACATCATGAAAGTGCTGTTAAAAGTATTTCCCAGGAAAACCAAATTAATATAGAGAACATTGACTAAATTCACAGAAAGACTTGGTATAGAAATAGATTGAGCATAATTTTCCGTTGTTCCCAAACTGACATTTGCTTGTTAGATTAGCTGTGTTTTGCCTCAGCTGTCTTTCATTGATTCCATCTGCAGCTGCAAAATGATGGGGGATCTTACCAGAAATCCTGGCTCTAGAATTGTTCTGCCAGTGTTTTTGCTGAATTTATATCTGTCCCATGGTGTGAAGATGTTTCAGAGCATAAATAGGTGGGTGGGGAAACTGGTTCACATTTTTGTGGTTGTAACTTCCCCCTTCCTTCTCATTTCCTTTCTCTATTTAAGAAAAAAAAAATGTGGTTGGCTCTGTGAAAATACAGCAGGAAATATTGTAGAGCAGAGAGAACCTATAGTCACAAGATTTTTAGTTCCAAAAGAAAGTCCCTAAGATGCCAAATACCTATGCCGGTTGTTTAAATTTAAGATCAGTTCCTCATATATGTGAAAACTGATTTTAAAGGTTTCAGGAACTGGTGTTTCCTCAGTAGACATTTGTTTAATTTCTACAGTGCTAGTAATTTTCTGGAAAGCAGTTAGTGAGAGTATTGTTTTTGAAACAAAAATCTGTTTATTGTTGTTATGGTTCTCCAGCCAGCAACTAAGCACCACCGAGCAGCTCATTCACTTCCCTGGTTTGATAGTTTAACAGGTAAAGCAAAAGCCATGCATGTAAGGAATGCAGAACAAGGAATTAATTCACTATTTCCCTCTGACAAGCAGGTGCTCAGCCATCTCCAGGAAAGCAGGGCTCCGTCATACATAGTGGTGACATGGGAAGATAAATGCCATCACTCTAAATGTTCTTTTCCTTTCTTCTTCTTTTCCCCTAAGCTTTATATGCCGAACATAATGTCATATGGTCTGGAATATCCCTTTGGTCAGTTGGGGCCAGCTGTCCCAGCTGTGTTCCCTTCCAGCTTCTTGTGCACCCTCCGCATACTAGTAGTGATGCGGTGTGGGAAGCACAAATGGCCTTGACTCTGTGTGAGCACAGATCAGCAGTAACTAAAACATCCCTGTGTGATCAACACCATTTTCAGCATAAATCCAAAACACAGCCCCAGCTACTATGAAGAAAATTAATTCTATCCCAACCAAAACCAGCACAAATGTCTGAGAGTATTCCTGTCTTACCCAAAATGCAGTTTATTAGAATGCTTTGGAATCTACTGGCCATTAGGCTATGAGTAGAAACAAGCAAGGAGGGAGTTTATATGCCTGGTTTTACTCCAATCTGACAACTCCCGTGACATCAAAAATGCAGCAGTGTTTGACTTCATACAGGGAGCAAAGAGAGTCAAAGTGACTGCCTTTTCAATGTGGAAGGAATGATTTGTGACTGCTTCACCTAAGTGTTGCTCATTCCCGTCCTGTCAGTCGGAGGTTAAACTCTAAAATTCGGCGTTTCATTACTCTTCTCAATATTTTCTGTAAGTTCACCTAACTCTCTGACCAAGTCATAAATTTCTTATTCCCAGGACAGTGAGGATACTTATTGACTGCCAGTGCCACAGAGGTTTATACTTTCAAGGCTGACTGCAATGCCACATCCTTCTGCCATCTTGATGCTGCCAAGGCAGTTTTATGTACTTGTGTCACTCCTCCGTTGTTTTTCATGTTGCCAGAATATGGCCGTACCTGCCAACCAAGCCCCATTACTACTGGCTGAAAAGTGCTCAAATACTTTTAAATGTCCATGGGGAAAAGGACTCTTCTTGTATTCTAGCAGTTAAAATTCTTATTTCCAGCAAGGCCAAGTCTCAGACAAGAATCCGTTGTCTTTAAAAAGTGGGTTTCACTACACTCTAGGTGTAGGCATCTGACAGCTTTCTAATTGGGATCGTAAGAAGTATTTTTACTTAGCGGCTTCTGTCTGCTGCCTGCAATTAGGACCTCATTAAGTTTAATAACTTGGAAGAAAATTATTTTTCAACATTACCTAAACTAGAGTAATGTTGGAGTCCCTCTGATACCAGGCATTGTTTGTCAGGTGTGGCTTAAATGGCTCTGCTACACACACATACATTTTAAAATTCTCTTTTAGTTGTTACAAATCCCTGGCTACATTTTTGAAAAGACAATTTAGAGTTATCTTTTTTTTTTCCCCTCAATGTAACATATCTTATAAAATTACTAAGTGAACTTACCCAGAAAATGCTGAATTCCATATGAGATCCAACACAAAAACAAAAAAAAGAGACCATGCCTGTAACTCTTCTTGTTCAACAAATTAAGAAAATCAACTACAAATCAGCTTCAAAATAGTTCCACTCTTAATTAACACAAGGCTGTATAGGATGCTTCAAACATTTAAAGACATTCTGCAGACCATTTTCTGAAAGGCTGTTGAGGATCTCTATTGTTCTTGCATTTACATCTTCTACAGACAAAAACCAAGTTCCTTTGGGTACCAATTTGATCTTTGGGAAGAGGCAGAAATCACATGAAGCCAGTTCTGACAAACAGGGTAAGTGCTCAAGCACCATGACATTGTTATTAGCCAAAAAATGCTTCACAGGAAAGGCATTGTGGGCTGGCACACACCAACATTTTCTGACTGAGAGTAAGAAAACATCTATATCTGAACACACATCTACTCATACTGAGTGAAGCAACTGAGCTGAGCTATGTCTCACTTTGACAGGTTAGAACATGTTTTATAACCATCTCCTTGTCTTTCGCCTCCCACTCTTGGTTCCCAAGCTATAGGTTTAGTCTTGATTTTTTTCTGTGTAGGACCTCATACATTAAATTAATAATGTTCTCCTTATCCAGAAAGTCATCTTTGTACTTCTGGGACTTAAAGAACACATTTAAACAACTGTAATGATTTTGAAAAAAACAGTAACACAGACTATGTACTTTTAGTTAGCAAATTGCTTTAGACAAAACACAAATTAATTTCTTTCTTGTTTTCTTACATCTTCTTTGCACTATCAAATATATTGATTTTTGTGGAAAAGTTAATCGGCTTACCTTTGTTCAGAGTGGATTTTTTTCCCCTCTGATCAGCTCTACACAATTGAATTTTTTATTCTCTTTTACAAGGTATTTCAATGTTATGAAAAAAGCATTAATGATAAATCATTGCTTTAAAAATGAATCTACTGTAATGCACTTTTGTTGAGGGTGGAGAGTTAATTGAACTCAAAGATTTATGTTTTGTTTTCAATGAGAATGGTATCTATACTCGGTAAGTAGAGCTGTTGGGGAACTAGATTATATGATTCCCTCTTGATTCTGGTTACCCCAGAATTCATAATATGACTAAGAACTAACCATTTACTTGGTACTATTGTTTATTCCAAAATCCAGTTTTCCCCTTGATTTAAAACATTTTAAAGTAGAATTTGAATATTGTGTACTAAAAGATGGAAAAAACAATTTCATACTCCTATCCAAAAAGAAATGCTTTCTGAATGCTCTGCAATTTTATCTCTATGGTGCAATAGTTGTCTCCTACAAAACAGCCAGAAAGTGTAATATATTTTTTTGCAAAATGTGCAATTATCCTGCTTTGCCTTAAGAAACAGGTAAACAATTAAAAAAAAACCCCACAGACAAAAAAAAAACATAGCCTTTTCTTCCATTGTGATCCTACTTTATTTTTTCCTTGTTAAATCAAGCCTGACCTGATCTTTTATGAGTTGTTTTTGTGTCTGTATTACCTCAGGCTGTGCTCTCATCAGACTTCACAAGCTAAGTGGACTTGAGTTTTGGATAGTCTGTGGAAATAATCAAAGAAAATGTACCATAGTCCTGGATGTGATGATAATGGTTCATTATGTCCATTAAATTTAGTACTGAATCAGTGCTGAGTATTCTGCTGTGAGTTAAGGTTAGACTCTGTGTCCTGATCACTTGTAATTACTAAAGTGCAGCTGTTAGTTCGGCTGAACTCCAATCCCAGGGACTTTCGTTCTGTTTATCAGTTTCTTTTGAACTGTTACATGTGGGAAGCCTTTGACATATTTCCTTTGAAGTCAGAGATTCTGCAGTGAAGTCCTGATTTGGTCACTAATTTGCTGTCTCTGCATACGCCCATTGCTTCAGCTTCCTGATTTTGTTTTGCTGCTTATAAATGGGCATCATAATGCTTATTTTCCATCAAATTTCCTACCTATGCCTTTTTTACCTCCTTAAACTAAAGAATTTGAAAAGGTTGTGTATCTATTTACACAAATTATAAGCAGCTTGAATATACTTGATTTTTGCATATTCTGAATAAATGGTAATAATTTTGTATGTTCTAAAGTGCATATTAAAGTGGTATTACTGGGCATGTATTCTTTATGTACGTGCACAATAATAAAGAAGCAGAGAAGTTACTGCCCTTTCTTTGGTTACATGCCACCTCCCATTTTAGCAGGGTACCGTTGAGCTAGTGTTCTTGTCCAGGCTTTGGCTAAATTCCTGCAAACATCCTGAATTTATTCTTTTGATTTTTTTATTTTATCAGTACTCCTAGATCAAGTACTGACGTTTTTCACACTTCTGTAATACCATTTCATATTTTCCCTTATCTCCTCTCCAGGGCTCTTCAACCTGCAGCTTCAAATTCTATTCATTCAGTAACAGATGAATTTTGGATTTTTTTGAAATGAATGGAAGTGTCTCCATCTCCTGTTTTGGAGAGCTGCACATGCTGCCATACTCAGTGTGCTTGTTTTTTTCCCGTAGGATGCATGAAGCGTGAGAGAGAGAGAGTGGAGGTAGCAGACCTGTCTCATTAGAGCATTGCTGCCTTCTGCTCTGTTCTCTGAGTGCTAAAATGTGATGCCTGCCATGGTGTATTTTCTATGCCATACCTTCCTGGACCCTGCTTGGAGTGTACTGTAACCTGAGGTGGCTTTTTTTCTTTGCTTAAGAGCTGTAGGTACGACACAGCAGAATTCAAGAGGAAATGCTTGTGTTCATAGTATTTCCTCATTCTGCAATGTGGGATGGCTTTAGCTTGTCGGGTGTCTACATTTAAGGAGATTCAAGAAATCCATAGCCCTTGTCATTTTAGTGCTCCCATTTTTCAAGCTCTTCTGATGCACAGCTTTTTAACTTTCAAGTTGTTTGGCCATCTTTTGAGTGAGCCTTCAAGAAGTATTCCATTTGTAATTTCACTGTATGGCCTGTAACATATTGATAAAAGGATTTTCCAGATAGCCAAGTATTGCAGTGTATCTATTGGTGGTGGAAGCACACTTGAGGGACCAAATCCATATGTAGATTGACTACCATCGTCAGAAGTTTCATGCAATCTGTAGCACCAAGTAGACTATCGTGAAAGCTGTAGTTTATCAGCTCACATTATTCTACATTATAGAGGTGGTTGGAGCCATCACCTACCAGGCGTTGAAAAAAAATTTTATTCCTGTGAAGGCTATATGTGAATAGCTGGAAATCTTAAATTATACTTGCATATGTAGTGCTGCTTTCACAACTTCACTAATACCATCTACAGGTTTGGCTGGAGTTTGTGTAGTGCCTTTATAGGTACCACCTGAACAGCCTGATTTTATAGAGCAAGAGCTGGCTTGATGACTGATCCCGTGAACGTGTGGAAATTCTTTGTTATTTTCCTTATTGTGACTGTTTGCATAAAATGCACCGTGCAGAACAAGCAACTTGCAAATACAAGGGATGTGGTGTTGGGAGGAACTTAAATTACCTAATCTTTCTGGAATTGAAATTTGTCACGCTATCCCACACAGCGTTGTTTTGCATCTTATTTTTGTGCCTGAGTTCAGAGAGAAAAACAACTCATTTGAAAGCTAGAAGGATGTGACATTCATTCATCTCATCAATGCCAGGAGGCAGTCTGTCTTAGAAGGAGATCTTGTCGTATAAACTTTCTGTTTCCATGGGTTCTGTCATTTTCAAAGTAGTCAAATGATGACTTAGGAGTGGTTGCTGAAGGAGTTTGTGTGGGCAATATGAGGAGGGACCTACCCCTGCATGATTAATTTGCCACAGAAGATAATACCAAATTCTTAAACCCAATTCAGAATGAAGTAGAAATTATTGCCAGATAACTGATAATAGTTCTGGTATTTTAAATTAGCTGGGAAAATAACCCTGCAGTCTTGTCCCAACTAAGCTTGGACATTCCTCTGCCAATCTGAAAAAAACCCCACAACAATTAATTTAGGATGATTAAAAAATAAAATTATCTCCTGCACAATTTTGTGTCCTACACAGGGCATATGCTTGCAGAGCCAAGGTCCCATCTGATCCAGTCACTGGGGTTGTTCTTGAATGCCAGTGGCTTGAGCACCACTAAGAGTTATTTTATCTTGTAGATTCAGGAAATCACTTTACAAAGCAGAAAGCATGAAGACTTTTTCCTTAAAGTAGAAAGATTTTACAAATGAGATTTAGGCTGTTTGGATGCTAAGAGAGTTTTAGGAGCATTGAACCTAAGTCAGGCAGGGCAAGGCTTCAAGTCTTTGTTTGCAGTATTTGGTAATGAAATGCTGGTTCCAGAATTCCTTAGGAATTTCTTGCAAACAATTTTAGAGATAGCTAACCTGTAGAATACCATGCATGTGTTCAGTATTTTAAAGATCTAGAGGTCTGCATTTTTCAAGTAACATATAAGATTAAGTTAAAAATTAGGATAATGGACTTCTTTTATTTCACATCAGGATCAGTGAAGTGTCACAGGTCTGACTGCTTTCACTGGTAAAGTACAATTAAAATCAATAAGCGTATAGCTAGATCTGAAATACATCAGTTTAAAGAATTTTGGTTGCAAGTTCTTCAGCACAAAGGCTTTAAAGTAGGGAATAAACTATTAAAAGGCTAAGCAAACTGGTGACTAAATTCATTCAGAAACAAAATTATTCAACAGTATCCAATGCATATTGTCATAGCATAAATTTTTATCTAGCTAGTCTTTTTAGGAGCATTTTGTGCAATTGCTATAACCTGAATATTAAGAACTAGATTATTCAATATTTCAAACTGTTTAGCAATATTTGCAGAAATTGGATCTGCTTACCTCCAAGTCCCTGGCTTTTCTTAAATTGAAAGAAAGTATTCACATATGTACATGTGAGTATGTGCAAGAACTATGCAAGGCTATAACCTATATGATTTTAACAATATTTGACTGGTGGCATACTTCATAGAAGCACAAATATGAATCTTAAGATATGGAGAATACCTAAAGGATATTTAAAAATTGGTATCTACACCTTGCTTTATTCTAATGAAGTGTAATAGAAATTCTCTTATTGTCTTTCAGAACAATATTCGCATATCGTGCTATTGTATTTAAGGTATTTTAGTTTAAAAGCTCTATAGAAAGCATTTCAGTATGTCTATGGATATATTAAAAACTTAATATCAAAGAATACATCAAGGAGTAAAAAAGTTACTAAAGCACTCCCTTGTGCTGCGATTAATTTGTGTATTATCAAGGTCTTTATTATGAATGCACTTCCTAATGTAGGCCTGTAATAAACAGAGTGTAATTGAATTTTCAATATTTTGCCACCAGGGAGTAATTTTCTTACAAGACCTTTGCTCCATCTTCTGGCTAATTGTCAGCAGTTACTCAGTATTACTGCATTAATATCACTAAAGAGTGAAAACAGAAGCTACCTGCTTCCATTGCATGCAAGGATGTGTAATTCCAAGCGTTGCCTATTTACCAGGTTTGAGTTGTATGCCATTATGACTTGCGTCTTCATTAATAGCATGGGGTTTTTTGAAAATACAGCCTTGGAGACAAACCAAACCTCATAAATTTGGCTTGGTGTAAGTTTTCAATCAATTTGAGTATTCCACAGAAACATCCACAACATTAGGAGTGTCAGGCACACTAGTGAGAAGAGCATTTTATGCAACCCATGAGCAAATGTATATTTTGTTTTGTTTCTTAGCAAATATAGTTATGCATTTTGGAGTATCCATTGCCTTTTACCTCCATTACATGTTGTGTTAACCCACAGATACACCAAGAACAGAATTATAGACTGCTGTGTGTGCAGAGGAATCTTAATCTACCTGCTAAATAACCACAGGCTGAAGTTTTGTGAAGATCATGGTTCTACTCCATGTCAATATTTTCATTAAGATTTTGAATGTTTTGAGTAGTTTTATTACATTTTGCTGGAAGTATGAGGCTGGGAGGAGCTCCAAACACTTTGCTGGAAGGGATTACGATCTTCATACATTCGACTTGTGAGTAAAAACCTGTAGTAAATAAGCTGCATTTCAGTAAGAAATACAGGTGTGATTCTGAAGTAGCAATAATTAATTCAGACCTCCAGTACTGGAGAACCACTTGCTAGGCAGAATTGCTGTAGGGAAGGAGCTAAGTACTGGAAAGGATTGTTCATATAGAGTGACCAACCAAGCAATCATTTTGTGAAGAGAAAGATAAAATTCCTGGGGGCATATGTAAGCATGGGTTTTGTGGAATAGTCATAAGTAATTCCTTCTGCATCTCTCAGCACTAGTAAGGCCTCATCAATAGTACTCTCTACCACTAAGATTCACAAATCAAAATTAACTTTTGGAACCAAGACCATGGGAAAAAAAACCCCAGAATTACTGAAACCTGAAAGTGTGTCCTCCAAGAAACAATGGCAGAACAGGGCTTTCTCTAAAAAAGGGAAAATGGTGAGAACACCTTGCACACTTCTAGATACATAAAAGGCTGATGGTAAGGAGCAGGGAACAACTGCCATTTATAAGCAGGTCAGAAAATAATGTGCTAATTGTTGAGAGAGTTGAGATGTTTTGGGAAGGTTGTGAAAGCTGTTTCCCAGGGGTTTTAAGAACAATTCAGTGTTCTATTAAGAATGGATAATCCTTCTCACTGTCTTTTTCATTCCTGTGAATCTATGGTCCCTGCAGATTGCCACAAACAATTGGTATGAAAAGCTTCTTTTTGAAAGCTGACAGAAATAAAATGTTTTGGATCATCTGTGGTTTCTGTGATAGGGGCTTTCTATGATGGGGTAACCACATCAGTGGACATGGGAAAACCAACTGATGTAATCAATCTGAACTTCTTAAAAGCCTTTGACACGGTCCCCCACAACATCCTTCTCTCTAAATTGGAGACATATGGATTTGATGGGTGGACTGTTCAGTGGATAAGAAATCGTTTGGATGGTCACATTCAGAAAGTAGTGGTCGACGGCTTGATGTCCAGATGGAGATCCGAGACAAGTGGTGTCCCACAAGGGCCCATACTAGAATCAGTGCTTTTTAATATCTTTATTAATTATATAGAAAGGGAGATTGAGCACACCCACAGCAAGTTTGCCAATGACACCAAGCTGAGTGGTGCAGTTGCCATACAGGAAGGATGGGATGTCATCCAGAGGAACCTGGGCAAGCCAGAGTAGTGGGGCTGTGAGAACCTCATGAGGTTCAACACGGCCAAATGCTAAGTCCTACACCTGTGTTGGGGCAATCTGTGGTTTCAGTACAGGATGGGGGATGATGTGATTGAGAGCAGCCCTGTGGAAAGGGACTTGGGGGTGCTGGTTGATGAGAAGCTCAATATGAGCTGGCAATACATGCTTGCAGCCCAGAAGGCTAACTGTATCCTGGGCTGCATCAAAAGAAGTGTTATTCTCCTTTTCAAGTCCACTCTTGCAAGACCCACACCTGGAGTATTTTGTCTAGTTCTGGAATCTCCAACATAAGAAAGATATGGAACTGTTGGAATGGGTTCAGAGGAGGGCCACGAAGATGATCAGAGAGCTGGAGCATCTGTGCTATGAGGACAGGCTTGAGAGAGTTGGAGTTGTTGAGCCTGGTGAAGAGAAGGCTCTGAGGAGACCTTATAGCGACCTTCCAGTACCTGAAGGGGACTACAAGAAAGCTTGGAGAGGGACTTTTTACAAGGGCATGGAGTGATAGGATGAGGGAATAGGATATTCTTCACAATGAGGGTGGTGAGGCACTGGAAAAAGTTGCCCAGGGAAGTTGTGGATGCCCCTTCCTTGGAAGCATTCAAAGCCAGGTTGACTGGGGCCTTGAGCAGCCTGATCTTTTGGGAGGTGCCCTTGCCCATGGCAAGGGAGCTGGAAATAACCAACCTAAACGATTTTATGGTTCTATGATCTACCCATCTCAGTTGCTTAGCTGGCCTTAAATAGTAATAACAATGCATTTTTGTTGGTTTTAACAGTTTTGCAAGCTGCACTGTTGAGAATTGTTTTGATAATTTATTTATTTTTTAACACCTGCCAGTCTGAGAATTTGCCAGGTTTCCTGATATCTAAGTGCTGTACTTTAAAGTCCAGCCAAAACTTCTGTATTAGCATCAGAAAGTAACCCTAGACCAGCAAATGTTTTGCAGGATTCTGCTGGCAAATATGAAAATACCATTAAGTGTATTTACAACATAACAAAAGAGCATCAGTCTACAGTTATCTAAATCAGTTACTCACCTCATCTTCCTTTCTTGGAGGGGGAAACACAAAGAAACAGGGAGACAGAATGCTCAAGAGCGGGAATTGCTACCTGTAGCACAATCATGCTCTCTTCACTCCAGCACATCTTTCTAATGCTTTCTCCTCCTAACTGCCATTCAGAAGATCCAATACTGGGACACTGTCAGTGAGATGAGTACTGAGAAACCAGGGTGCAAACAAAACAGGAGGAGGGAATTAATTAGAATAGCTACTGGGTATTTTGAAGCATTAGCAAAATGGAGGCTGATGCTTGGGCTCATCGGGGTGGAAGCAAAGGAAGTTTTAATTCTGTGCAGTCTTTGAACAGAAGAAGCAACTCAGGCATGATTTTAAGATGAGGAAGTTGACAATTTTATTTTTAATAAGAAATTGTAATAATAACCTTGCATTCAATTTCTTGGCAATATTCTATGATGCTGTAGATGTTAGTTGAATATAAAAAAGTCAGCTTAGGTAAGACGTGAATTCAGGCTCAGTAGCTGGCTGGTAGATTTAATAGCCTTTAAAATTTGTTCAGTGTAATTTTGAAGGTCAGAATTAAGGTACAGAGCCACAATCTATCTCCTTGTCATCTATTAAGAATTACTTGCACTTTGCTTCTCAATATAGTCAATATAAGTCTCTGTAAAACATGTGCCTGAAACATGTTTTAATTGTACCTGAGCTTTTCCTCCAGCATCAAGAATCTGCATGCTTTTGATTTTTTCACGTTACTATGCAAAGGATATTTGCACTGAAAAGGCATTATAATAACTCCGTAGCATTCATATGCCTCCTGGAAACCTTACAAGAAGTTCAAAGTGAGGAAATCCCTTCATTTCCCCTTAGTCTGTTTTGGCACGAGCACTAGGACTCTGCTTTCATCAGACCTGTCAGGTCTCATGATTCCAATGGGAACTGATTTCCTCACTAAGGTTTCTCTGCCATTGCTTATGTTCCTCTTGTACAGGACAATAGTGCTAGAACATCTTCTGGCAAAAAATTATTTGGCTGATTAATTTGGTGTATAGGATCCCACAGCAGAGCCTTACAGCAAGTGAAAACCCCTTGAAATTCTATGGTCCCCTACTTCGGCCTTGCATGACCATTCCTTTCCCATTCTATGTTCCTGTAATCTGGCTTGTATGAGTCCTGGCATGCGCTTCAT
This sequence comes from Clamator glandarius, assembly GCA_033459285.1. Taxonomy (NCBI): domain Eukaryota; kingdom Metazoa; phylum Chordata; class Aves; order Cuculiformes; family Cuculidae; genus Clamator; species Clamator glandarius. Next base: position 1,382,275 of record JAUNZM010000080.1, read on the forward strand.
GAGTCACAACTTTTATATTATTTAACATTAGAAATTCCCTTCCCAAATTTACATCCAGACAAACACAGCTTTTCTGTTTCATACCTTTTATCTGTGATATTTGAAGTGCTTCTTATTTATAAGGTGTCACAATTCAACACTATCTCTGTGAAGCAAGGGGTGGTATGGACCTTCTTCAGATGCACAGCAGAACAATATAGACTGATTTACTAACTGGGGCTTAACGCAGATTTCCTTCTTGACGATGTCAGTGAAACATTTTTTATAGGGAAAGGGAGCACATAATTAGTTAGAAGTACTGTGGTTTTAAGCTAAGGAGTTAAGAATTGCTTGTCAAGTAGTACATGGACAGTTGGAAGGCACACATGAAGATGAATGTGAAGATTTCAGTATCTAGTTCTTGGATGAAGTGTGTTGGCTTTATGAGGAATGGGAAGTGATTTATTTCAGCTGATATCTATCCACTTATCACCAATAAGAATCGTGGGAACATTTTACAGAGAAGAAGGCCTGGATGCTGTGTAACTGATTAATACTGAGCAATTCTAACAAGGCCTTGAAACAGAGAGACAAAAGATAAACAAAGACCAGCTGAATGAATACAACAGGTAGTTCAGTGGGAACGAGTACCAACTGAAAGCAAACCAATTAAAGAGAACTATCAACATAGTTAATTTTAGTGTAACTTGGTTTCTTAGCATGTGCAGTAGTTTAGCCAATAATATGTTAGTAACAGCTTTATGGACAGCAACCTTTAACCAATAATACACTGTATTGTAAATGTAATACTGAAATGTAATAGCCTTGTGGGCACCCAGTTATGTAACCACAAAGGGTTTATAAAGAAACAGCTAAGCTTAATAAATTGAACACTCCCTGATCATATTGATCTCTGCATTTGATTCCATGATGCTCCTGTCAGCAAAGAATAAAAAAAAAAAAATCAGTGAAAATCACTGCAAGGTTTTGAGATATATTCCTACAACTCAGCAGCAGGAAGGTTTTGGTAGCCAGTAGGTGGACAGTAATTGGACTGAAAATTGGATGGTGAGATCATTTACGATGACAACGCATAGAGTGAGAATTATTGCTTTGGTGGTGAGCGTGCACTATGCTTTTTGGAACAGATGTAAATTAGAAAAAAGCTCACAAGTGGTCAGAAGCTTAAAGATGCTTTCGTTTTGCCAACCTGGTTCACTTCCATGGAATGGGGAAGATGAAATGTCAGATCTACAGGGAGCTCCTGGAAATTCTCGAACTGTAACTATACCCTTGAAATAAATTTGCATAGTTGCTGTTGAAATAACAAGAACATGCAAATATCAGTTTGAGATTTAGATGTGTGCTGTGTTTTTTTTGCTTTTCAGGTGGATAATGAGTCTCTTTTGGCCCATAGGGTGAGAATAGTAAGATATATAACACAGAGAAGACAGGATCAAAATAGGAATGGGGAGCAGGTGTGGGAATTAGCTGGGCTTCTTGGGGCCCACGCTATATAATTTAGATCTAGTGTGCATAAGGGACATGGCATAACCCCAGTTAAGACCTCAAAATGTAAAGTTCAGCAGTTAAGTGAATCCTTTTCTTTTTTTTAACATCACTTAAAGCTGCTACAATATGGACTTGGTGTCCAGCTTCTGGAACAGAAAATGCCTCTCAAAAATTGTTAGTAGAGTGAGTAAAAACCACTTCTATAACAAATAATCCTGTCTATTGGAAAAACAAATGGCTCTTTAGTAGGCATTTTCCATCTGGAAAAGGTATATGGAGAAAATGCATATACTGTGTCTTCTTGATGTATGTTTTCATATATTGTTATGAACAAACATACAAATAGATCTTGTGCGTTTGCTGATTCCCTTAAGAAATAATGTTATTAAGGTGCTAGTGAATCTGCTATGGAAATAAAAGCAGCACTGTTTTCTGGTCCTCCTTTATTCTTTCTCTTGAGGAATATGTTAGGGTAAGCGTAGTCTGCATTTTCTTTGTTATTAAGCTTTAAAGTGTTGTCAGTAAAGGTGATGTGTGTTTGATAGCACTTGTGGGTTTTTTACATTGCTTTTTCTCACTCTTTCTAAATACGGTATCTCATTCTTTCACAGCATCTCTGAATTACTGCTGCTTGCTCCTTGAGATCCTGTCTATATAAGCACAGTCCCTCTGATAGGTGTTTCTAATTAATCTATTTAACTCATGCTTTCCAACTGCATTGAAACAGAGTGAAGTCTTTTCGACTTAAAGTGTCAGTATAGGTGGGATTCATCTCCCTGAAGGTTTTTGTTGTTTCTGTGTTATTCAGCAGATCTTCTTAACTTCTTCAAAGGCAATCACTCCCCCCAGCTTTTTTTTTTTTTTTAATAGTCAATGAACTGGGATCTTTGTATGCTCCATCCTTACCAAAAGGCAGACTAATCATTTTTTATGTCAGCCTCTTTTTTGGATTTGTCTGAATGGAAATGTGTACTGTATGCCTGCATTCTCTTTGTAGTCAAAAGAGAGCAACTCCAGAATGTGGATCAAGTACTTTGGGGCATAAGTAGTTGCCAAGGTTATGACAGGTGATTTGCTCGTAAGTGTGTGTGTCCTTGTAGAGGAAGCATTAAAAAGTGTTACAGCTGAGTTAGTTGTATGTCTTGACTACCAAAATAGCCCATTTCTTTCCCCTGTTAGTGCAAACTGTCCTCATTTTCTTATATGGACAAAAAGTTCCTCAACAATTTGCTTGGGAAAATGTGATTTTCAGAAATTATACTAGAGGAATTGAATAAACCCATTGTTAACATGATGCAGCAAACTCAAAATGACAACAACCCTCCTCCCTACAGCAGCCAACACTGACAACAAAACCAAGAAATCTGTGGAGGAAAGAAAGGGTAAAGATAGTTACTGATACTGGAAAGAACACATACGGTTTGAGGCAAAAATGCCATTAGAGGGTAATTGTTCCAAAGACTGCAAATAGCAAAGAATTAAGAAGGAAAATCATCGAATCCAATGCGACTTTTCTTATAATCTGTTGCTGCCTAAATTCTCCTTGTTTTAGGGGAGGGGGGGAAGAGTGTGTGTATTTGCTTTCTTTTCCTACTTCAGCCTACGTATTATAGTGGCCGCAGATGCTGTGCACAGCAGAGAACATGGGAATGAAGCAGACACTGTGCTGTTGTCATGTGTGTGTGGTTTTTCACTCCTCAAAGAATAGTCTAGATCATGGTATCGCATGCCGTTTTAAAGCTTAGAAATTAATTTGGTGAATTCTTCAGCATTCAGGGATGTAGAGTTAAAACATATTTATGTGGCCTTGCATATTTATGTGGCCTTGGATTTAGTGTACTGATAGTATTTTTTATATTCCTTGCAAAACTTGTAACATCTAGCTTTAAAACTGGGAATATTATTTGATATCAATTAAGCTATTTTAGATGCATAAATTTATGCCAAACCTACCTGCTTTTTGTGCAGGATAGCTTTGCAGACAGACATTTTAATTCCATAAAACTGTCTTACCTCTGAAAAAAACGCACAGAAAATTTAAATTACTGTTTGATATCAAATGGCCTCAAGTTTGTGTTGTGTTTGCCTGTACTGTAATTCATGCAGAGGTTGCTTCAGAGAAAGTTATTCATATGAGGTCTCAAAACTTGTAGTGGTTTGAAATCGTGGTCCACTATGTTCCATATGCTATTTGAAATGCTGACAGCCCACTTTCAAATAGAATTAAATGCAATCTTATAAGTGATGGAATGGAATTGTAGTAGTGTTTAGTAAAAATTGGAAGACCAATAAACATACTAGAAATTTAACAACTGCATAAAAAGTTATTAGAACAGTATTTGTAATAGATTTGATTTCTACTGCTTAAAAAGCGTGAAATACTAAACGTCGTTAAAACCGTTATTGCAATCATTTCCTTACAGCAGGACAGTTTGAGGAGATCTTCTGCATGAGTACCTGTGCTGGTGCTGCTGCTGGCATGATTGGGACATGACACACTTCTTTTGACTCTAGCAGTAATTGTGATGCAATTGAAATTTGGAAGCCTGGGCATATGCCTCCAAGCTGAGAATCATCAGACCGAGGGCAATGCTAACCTTCATTTGGTATTGTGGATGTTTTTGCGGCTGTGATATGGCCAATGACTTCTCAGCTGTTTAGCTTTGCGAGAGCGTTGTCTCTGAAATGCCAATATTGTAAACAATATTTTTTCTTTTGTTTGTTTGTTTTTTTAAGTAAATAACATTAGGTAAGCAATAGGCAAGAGTCAGGTCTGTTGGAAACACTGTGTTAAGATTTAATTTTCACTCATTCCACTTTAAAGTATGCTTCCAGCTTGTTTGCATCATTTTGCCACATCTCCCATGTCATTACAGAAACATGTACTTCTTCCCATATACTTCTTGTTATACTGATAAAACAAAGAGCTAAGAAAATGCTTCTACAGCAATGCAAGTTTGATTTTTAAAACAAGCCAAATTCATTTCTGGTTTTCAGTTGTCACTGAAAACCCATTGACTGTAATAATTTTAAATTAATCAGTTCAGTAACTATTACCTGGTGTGCTGAAGTGTGAAAATACAAAATGAAAAAAAAAATTGCAAACAAATATATATAAGTATATCATGTTTTAGTAAAAAGATTACCAATGTAAAACATGTATTCCATTAGGAACAAATCACAAACATCAAGGTATTTTTGTAGATGCAGGGAGTTGTGGTTTAGTTTTCTATCGGAAGGTGACTGCTTAAAGGTCATTTCCCAGAGCATAAGTCAGATTCTTTGGGGATGTATCCTTTAGCTTCATCTAATGTTTCATTGACTGTATAAGCATTAAACTCGGCAAGAATGACAGGCTGCAGTAAGTGGATCCCAGGTGGGCCTTGGGAGCTGCAGAGCCAGCTGTTCCCCAGCTCTGATAACTATTTTAGATTTGCGGATCCTTTTGCATCTGACATGGCATGCCAAGCCTTTGTACTGCCCAGTGCTGATGTTTTAAAGGAGAACGGCTTAATAATTTATTAAGTGCTACGTTTCCTTTGGGCTTTATCTGTGTGATGCTGTTGAGTCACTGAGAAGTGTAAATACACAGAAGTTAATAGAAGCATGGTCTTGAAGAAAGCCAAAGCTTTTTCTTTTTTTTCTTTTTCTCCTTTTTTTTTGAAAATGACTCCTCTGAGAATTTATTGTTTACCTTGCTATGAAAGGAAAAAAGTTCTGTTTTTTTAAATCACAGCTGAAACATATTTTGAGTTTAATATCGTGCCCTCCTCAAAATCATGATAATTAACAGTATTTTCCTGTTTTTATGCATCTTAACTACTGATATTTTTTCAACTGATTACCAATATCTGCCTTTTCTCACTTCTGTCTCAGCAAGCACTGTGTACATGCATCAGCTCTTTATATAAGGAACATGTTGTTGTCCATCACCTGTGCCTTTGTAATATGTTAGTGTAGGCTTCTGCCAAGCCATTAAATCTCCCTAAGGCTACCTGTTCCACAATGCTAGAAAAAGATGATGAAGAAACAGTAGTAAGTCTTCAGCATTTCTAGGCTAAGAGAAATCAAATTCTGCTTTCTGGTTCCCTGAATAAATGCAATGAAAAATGGCTAAAATGGATCATATGCACATTTTTTTCTTTAATGTCTTCTGTCCGTTCCTGGAAAATCATAGCATAATGCAGTCTTGTCCGTGTATATGGATTTATGATATCCATTTAAATGTCAGTCTATATTTTCTGTTACATATTTATGAGTAAGTATAAATGACACAGAAATACAGAACTTTCATACCACCTTTTTCGGTAGAATTACTCTCATAAGTTTGCTATTTAGATACTCCTTTAATTTAGCAGTAGAATACAAATTCAGATAGTGGCATCAGAGACTCCTTTTGAATACAGTTTAATTTCATTCTTTATCCATTTGTGAAAAAAAGATTGCCAGCTAGAAACTTTTATAATATGTAGTGCCTCCTCTTTTTCTCTCTTGGCAATCCACTTATACTCCATGGAGGAACCTACAGGTAATGGGAAGCAAGGGGACAAATCCTGTTGCAGAAGAAACCAAAGAAATTGGGGTTAGGATTGAGCAAATCAAAATACCTGTGAATACATGATAAACAGTGTGGCAGAACACATTGGTAGAAGTTAATCCTGATATGACAGAAGTTTTCCCACTCCAGCTAGTAGAGTGTTTGGTCTGTGTCTGTCTGCATCCCCTAAATCTGGGGACAATGCCAGGCAGATTTTTAGATGCTACATTTCTGCTTTAATTCCTGTAAAATCACCAACGCTTCATTACTAAGAAGCTGAGATAGTGATTATATAGCACTTGCAGACTTTATGCTGATTTGAGTATCAGGATATGAGAACGTGAATTATTTTCCATCTATTCAGCAGCATTTAGTCTCCTTGGAGGCACAGAGCATTGTGAAAGCTTTCCATATCAGAAAAAGAGCAGACCAAACCTGATAGGTATCAATATCCACAGATCTGGTTCTAAATGTAAGAAATGATGCATTGTTTTCTTCAGATAAAGCAAGCAAACAAGTTGAGAGGTATTAAAGATTTCCCTGAATAAGCTTGGGGTTTTTTTTTACATGTAGCTCTAATATGAAAAGAGGCTTTATGGAAATGATCATTTCTAAGTGAACTACTGGAAGCCTTAAGATGTGATTTAGTTCTGTTTTGTAACAAAAATCCTGATTTATATATCCCTCGGTCTTGAAAAGTTAACATGCCTTTGAATTAGTGAACTGTGTCATGCTCTGTCCTGGTCTTGCTTGTAAATTAATAAAATAAGGTAACTTTAAATCCATCTCCAAATTGCCCCCTTCAGTGTTTTCCCAAAAGTGTTCAAAATGGTGTTTCACTGAAGCAGCCGAGATGAAATTCAGCAGAAAGAACAGATCTGGTTTAGATCATAACGTTGGCAGCTTTAAGGAGAGTTTATTCTTTGTAAAGGCAGCAAATCCAACACAGAAATTGTAGAAGCACAATTAATAAAGATTTTTGCAATACATCTTCAAACAAAATATTTTTCTTAATTCAGATTGTATCTCTGTGAGTTCCCATGGTTTCCAAAATCACAATTGGCTTTACAAACACCGAAATAAATATACAAAATTAGTGTATTTGTTCTTTATATTCAAAACTTAACAACCTCCCCTTGCTTTCTGAATGAGGTTTACAAGCCAGCATGTTTTCTAATAGGCTTCTAATACTGTTGGAGCAAACATTATTTCAGAAGAGACTCTACTTACAAGCACGTGTCTCACTACTACACATCCCCAAAGCCAAATATAAACTTGCAAACACAATTGAAAAGCTCATTCCTTTGTGAACTTGAAGTAATTTTTAACTTGGGGCAAGTTTTATTTTGCTCCTAATAAGGAAAGCAGCAGTTACTCTATTTCTTTTATTTGAATAGGCGATATCACAATGGAAAGATGTGAATGTACAGTAGAAAATGAGCTGTAAGAGGAAGCTGGGTGATTAGGGGCTAGCTTCTCAAAGTAATTGTTGGACAGACAAAAAGGTGGAAATAGTGAACAATTACTCTCAAATGTAGACGTGAAAAAAAAAGTGGGTTTTTTTGCTGAAGATAGTGTTTGCTTCAGTAGCCTTGCTGCTTTAAAATTACTATCTTATTGAGTACATTTGATATATATTTACCTATGCCAAGAAAGATTAATTTATAAAAGCTCAAAATCTTAGTCATAAGAACTGGCTTCCTCACTTGGCTTTTTTCAGGGGTATAATTCAGTCTCACCTTATTCAGAAGAAGACTCTTATTAATTTAGTAGACTTTATACCATGTTCCTACCTTGATGTTGCTTAGCTGAGCTCCTTAGAGATGCAATATTATGGAGGCAATTTTATAGAAATACATGATACATTTCTTTAAGAAACTTAATTTTTCCCAGTTTGTTATATCACCCCCAGACAGTATCAATAACAAAGCATTTCTGCATTCATTGAAAAAAAACCCAGCCTACTACTGTAAGCATTAACTAATACCTGGATACATCTATGTATACTATTCTCACAGTCTCTTGCAGGAGTGATCAATATACACTGAACAATGTAATTTGATCCCTTCTTATTTATGGTGCACCATCACTATAACATAAACCAAATAAGTTGTTGTTGTTTTGTCATTTTTAATAACATTCTGGTTTGCTTTAGGCATGCTTAATTCTCTTCATTTCTGACCTATTGATCTATAACCAAGCAGAAATGAAATTCACTCATGAAAAAGAAATAAAATTTTCATCTTAATCAGTCAAGTGCAGCCACCTCTGGGCCGCTCAGCTTACCTGCTCTTACTACTACAACATCAGCTTCAGATAAAACATGTAATTAGCTCAATGCATCAGTATTATTATGAGAGGAATAATACAGTTGTAAAATCACACATTTAGAAGCCCTCTCTAAAATGTATTTGCTGGACTTTCACAAAATTTTTTGTAGTTAATCTACTGAGACAAGGTAGATAGGTTACCTGCGGTAATGTCCAAATACCAGGCTTTTTGTGACCAGTTTTTCTGTTAAGAGATCTCAGAACATTTCCTTGGTAAGACTGGTTGAAATATTTGTCTTAATCTGGCTAATAAATACTACTGACACCTCATTAATTAATAGCAATAGTCTCAGTCAAGAAAATTAGGGTTGCTAGTTTCCAAAGCAAAATTAGGTACCGTAGAATAAATTGACAAAATATTGTACTTGAAGTCAGGCATGACTATATGTTTTCTTTCTGATTTGGGAGATATGTTCTTAGCAGGTAAATAGGTGATATTCATTGTTGATTATTTTCTGTCAGATTCCCACCACAGTGCCTCATGGAGTATTTGCTAGCATATGAGTTCAGCTAGGACTATCCCGTCAGCCCTAGCACATACCTTTAAAAACTGTTTGGTTGTGACAGAGGACATGAAGAAAAGGTTTGGGTCTGTTTAGTTGTTGGCTTCTGAGGTCTTAATAGCTTTCAACCCCATCAGTCTTGGTATCACTGTGTGCTTATTATATTGATATTTTTTTTCCTCTGTGAGGTAGCAGCAATACATTTGCTTTGAAAATTAAATTGCAAAATAATCTCTCAGCAAGTCTTAAAATTGCATCAGTCCAATGGTTTATTTGAACTGATCTGATTTTCAGAGTATTTTATTTGTGTTTTGCTGATTAGTAAAAGCTTTATTTCTAGTCACCTTGCCAGAGTTGTTTAGAAATGCTTTTGTGAAAATGGAATTGATTTTTCATTAAGGAGCCTTTATTTTTGGCTAGAGATAAGCCAAATTGACCCAGAATATTCTTAAAGCATATGCAGTGGATTGTCTGAATTCTTAAGCTGTCATTTCAGGTAGTTTGCTAATGTGGCATTGATCAATCTACAGATCCCAAACTCTGGAGAAGTGATAGGAGTATTGGCCACAGGATGCACTACGGGCCAGAAAGATAAATTGTTTGGGTTGTCTTTTTCCAAGTTTAAGGTCACAATTCATTCATCTTGTTACTTTGCTGTATCCCTTTAGTGTCTTCAATTGCAGGATTAAATATTGAATGGTGGCAGATCATTCAATATATGGCTCTTCTACTTTGGCATTAGGAGTCTTTTCATGCTTAAAATGGAACGATGTGCACACAGAATGCCAAAGGTAGTCGTGCCGATGATCTATTCTGTAAGATTAATCCCACAACAACATTATCAGGCAATTCTTAACACATCGATTTATCCCTGATATGACACTTCTGAAACAAATGCATAAATGCTTGGCACATACTCAGCATCCTTGGAGGAGGAATGTGGAATTGAACGCTCTACTGAAAAGATCCACATTTAAAATTAACCCATCAAAAGCTTAGAGAGGAAAATTTTACACTTCTAGGCTGAAATTCGTGGCCACTCATGCAAAGCTGGTCCAAAAGAAACAAGAACAGGGTAACAAGAAGGATTCTTCCCCAGAGAACAGATCATAGTCTACAGATTCACCACATCCTTTGTTTACAATGAGAGTTGTGCTATTATACTTTCCAAGCAGAGAAATGCTTCGTGTTTCAGTGCCTCTGGCTTCCCACACAAAAGGCTCCTCTCCGCACCTCTGCAGAGGTCTGCTCCAGAGCCCCCAGGTAGGAGCAAGATGCCTCGCAGACCTTTGCTTTACCGCTCTTCTCTTACAGTTAGCAAGAAAATACAAGCTTTGCAAAGCTTTTGGTTTTCTGCACTGGGGAAAGGAGCAAGAGCGTTTTGCCTCTAATGATTGTCACCTGTGCATACTGTATAAACACCTCCTGTGTTTTCAAAGACTATTATATACAGAATGTGAAAAGCAGCACAGCTGTTGAAGTACGTATGTCCATTTAAAGGTTTTGTAACTAGCATTGCAATTGTAGTACAAACCAGCCAAAGGAAGGAAAGGAGTTGCTATTGATTCTTAGCTTTAGTACTCTTTTATATAAAGTCGGATTTTGGTTTTGTTAAATCTTTCAGCAAGTTATGAGAGACCCTCTGTATTTCAGAAGCATGTGATTAACATCAGCAAGTGAGAAGTAGCTCCAGCGGTAAAAATGTAGGCTTGATTTTTAAAATTGTATCTGATAATTAAATATATGTTCCTGATGAGTTGGATCAAAAGTGAAATTCAGGCTTAGTCCTGCATCAGATGTGTGTATGCTTTGTCAGTGGGTGCAATTAAAAGCCTTGGGTTCGATGCCTGTACTTCCTAACAGTGTATTAATTACGCTGCCTGTACAGATGTCTTCTACTGATACTCACAAAAGGCTGAGCAATTTTATGGTGTCACTTATATAGCCAAGCAAACACCAAAGAAGAAGGTGTTGCAGAAATAATATCCAGGAAGGAACTTTTGCTCTGAGCTGTAAGGTGACACCTAAACATTCAAATTCACAATAAAGGAATTTCTCCTTTGTATTTAACTGCTCCAAACATGCCTACACTTTCTGGCAAAATTAGGAGAAGGAAATGTCTTCTGTGATGCGGTCTTTTGGGATCCCCCAAAACTGCCTAGAGATTATTAGGTTACCCACACATACATACATATACATACATATATATACACATACAACACATACATGTATGTGTCAAACCTCTCTCTTTCCAAAATTATTTGAACCCAGGTATCCTGTCTCATAAGGAACATTTGATATTGCTGGAGTAGTAATGGCACTCATCCAGGATATGGACAAGTCAGACACAAGTCTCACATCCAACTGAAATTTGTTTATTTGAGGAAGAACAGTTTCAATAGAGAAGAAAGGCTGATGGACACCTGCCTGAATAAGTCTCATGAGGTAGTCAGAGCACATTTCCTGAAAGGCAGGGGTCTTTTTCAAGCACTTTCTTCTGGAGAATTTAATTCTGAATCACTCTTGTGCTGTGTAAAAGGTACAAGAAGTATCCTCTCATCATCTTGTTTGTGATTCAGTCAGTGTGTGTCCATAAGGGAATTATACCCTGATGCACTTTTCAAAGCAGAAGTTACAGATTTGTTAGAGATGAGCTTAGTGAAACTAGCTGACTAGAGATAACAGGACAAAATTGATTCTAAGGTTTATTCTCAACCATTGATTTGGGCTGTTAGCTTAAGTATGAAAAATATATGCTAGGTCAGGTTCTTAAATTAGTGCTTTTTTACAGTGTTGAATGTATATAAATATTAAGATGCATGAATTCTGGTTGCCTGCCTGCCAAAATGTCATTTGGATATGGTTATTGTGTATATACAGCTACTGGTTCTATGTGCTGATGTCTGTAAGTATCCAGGCTAGCTAACAGGACCATTGCTTTCTTTGCAGTTTCTTCGTGTAAGTGATTCTTTAAACTTACCATCATTTTGAACTTTAAATATTTACTGAATTGAACAAGTTGAATTGAGAGTTGAAGCTTATTGATATTCAACATTTTTTCTTAATGCCAATAAAATGTTTTTGTTGTATGCAAGGCCTGTTGCAGTTTGCTTTAAATTGCTAATGTCTTTATTTATTTCTAGTGCCACTATAATGAAAGCTTACTTGGCTTTTTTTTTTTAACTGGAAAATAGCGTGTATGAAATGCTCTGTGGCTGGTCATATGTTTGTTTGAAAAAGTAACTTTATGTGGATGTGAATAGTTGTTAGTTATGAAAAATTGGCATCCTGCTTCCTTTGAATTTGTTGACAAGTAGAGGGATTATATTCAAAGACTTGTTACTAGAATCCCAAATTGTCTTGAGCATAGAATTTAAATATATATATATGTGTGTATACATAAAATTAGGACTTTTTTTCCTTTAGCCAAAATCCTTGCTTGTACCAAGAGAATATTTTAATTCATTTTGCTGTTGTTGACATCAAAAAGCCATCAAAGTCAACATAAAATATGAGCAAAAGATCCTTTCTGGGGATGGAGGGTCTGTTCTAGTATTTGTGCTGTAGCTTTGTTATTTATATTATCCACTTGTTATCATGCAAGATTCCTTTTGATCTCATAGAGGATTACATGTAAGAATCAACTGCCAAATATGTTGTAATGCAGATTCAAAAGTTTCTCTTTGGTGTTTGAAATAATTTTTTTTCAGATATCTTCTGATACAATTAGATCCTGCATGAGGATATTCTTAGACAGCTACATGTGTTCCTTAAGTATATCCTTCCTTGTAGCAGAGATTGCAGTTAAATTGCTGCATAGGTGTGATGGTTTAGACACCACAAATTATCAAAAAATTCTCTCTCTTCTTCGGCCAAGATGTTTCTCCTGGGCTTGAAGGTGAAATAGCAACGATGAGAAAAACAGCATGTTACATTCTTAAGTCTATAGGATGATAAAATCACCAATTACATGAAAAGTTGACTGGAATGGGTTTCCTTATTTAAAAAAAAATTTAAAAAAACCCAAAACCCTGAGCAACAGACCACTTTCACTTAAATGTTGATTTTTCTAGTTAGAAAATGGTTTAATCTGTTAATTTCCTTTCTCTGTTTTTTTTTTTTTTTAGCACCGTAAATTTAATAGCCCCATTATCACAGACTCACTAGCTTTATTTTTCATTGTTCCTCATTTTTGTCTGTCAGATTGGCATAAAATTCAAAGTGCAACTTCAGAGGTGGAAAGCATTGCTGGCCTGGCGATTTGACTTCTGATATATATAAACGTGAACCAATGCTCCTCTGTTGATAAGCAATGTATTTGACCCATGACGGGCAGCTTGCTCTTCTGATGGAGCAAAATATTACAGCTAGAGCATGCAGGCTTCTGCTTCGCTGGACTTGGAATAGATTAGTGAAGTTCTTTCCCAGCTCGAAGGGTTTTAGTTTGGTTCCCTCCCCATCTCCCATGATGGATTATAGATAAACTCATACGCAAATTTATAGCAAGATTCCTCTGAGACCCCTAGCTTTTTATGAATGGAAAGGTCATTTATAAATGTTCAACATCATTATATTTTATTATTTTTCCCATAGGACAAGATTGCTGTGTTTTCTGTAAGCGGCTGCAGTCAGATTTTACAACCACGCAGATTTAACATTCTACATATTACTTGGATTTAGGTAACTGAAGACTCTGTAATGAAAAATATGTTTGATTTCAGCTCATGGAGGCCTCTTTTATTTATATGTTACAATCTTTAAACCAGAACATGGACTTTACAAGGGTCAGAAGTCTTCAATTCTAGGTTACTGATGTAGAGCCAATCTTTGCTTAGCGTGTTGTTTCCTATAATGCCAAAACCCTCCAGTTTTCTCTGACAAATCTGATTCTTCTTTATTGGAGTGGCTTTGAAGTACACTATTTGTGGAGCTGTGTTTGAACCATGGGATCATATTGATGCTTGGTTTGGTTACGCGGTTGTACTTCATATTTGTATTTGCTGGTCTTAGTTCCTGAATCTTATTCCTTTGGGCATAACACATCTTTCAGTCACTGTAACATCTAGTTTGTTATCATTTAAAAGCATTAATATTAACTAGAAAACTCTTCACCCAGGGAAAGTCCAGGACTTGAACGTGTGCAGCCATAAGTTGCATTCATTATTGCAACATAAAAAGTCAATTAGTAAATTCGAGAGTTAAAGCAATAAAAATAGCTCTGTGATTTGATAGAGTGATTCAACATCAGGCACTGACATTCGTCAAGCATTTCTTCCATGGTTTAAAGCTCTAAAGGCAACTTGGATTTTATTAGTAAGGGTTGGTAGCAAAGTAGTTCCCTGTGTTATCACTATATCCAGAACCCCTATGCTCAGTCAAGTCAGAGAAGATAATTTTTTCACATTCCAAAGCATGCAAGCAATGAGAACCCCAATTATATCTGAGAACTTTTTAAAACGTGTGAAACACGTTCTCCAGCTTGCAGATCTGTCCATGACTAGTGCCAGTTTTTAAGTATCTTACATAAAAGAGAATGGCTGCATGGCACAGGACTGTACTCCCACCTCACAGCAATATTAAACTCAGAGTCAGAAGAACATAGTGTCTCAGGTCTTTCAAAAATACAAACAAAATAAAACGAATACCTGACAGTTCAAACCTCACAATATCTCCTCTTGAGAGGTTTAGGAAAGGTGGTTTCTCTTAAACTGAAAGATGTGTTTGTCAGTGGTGCACAGCTGTGTTAAGTACCAACTTCTCTGTAAAGTATTCAGTGGCCCATGAGGCTTTAGATTTATAGATTCAGCTCAGTGTGTAGTGCTGGACACTGATGTTAGCTCTATCATATTAGTATTTAAGTGGTGCATAGGTAGGACTCTTAACATACTTTGTCAGAAGCATCTAATTGGTGTTTTGTCTGTTTATAAATTGTACCATACTAGTGGTACCATACGAGCCTGCACAATACCTTATTTTTAGATGTGGTTTATCACCATCTATTGTTCAAAGAGAAGTGAGTCTTCTGTTTCATAGTGGGGCCTGTTATTTCACAGGGTAGTACAGTGTGATTCCTTGTTCATTTGTTAGTGTTCTAGGAAAAGATGATTTATTGACTTGAAGGGAGAGGATTATGGGCCTGTAGTATATTTAATAGCTTCAGAAATGTCAGCTTTTTGTATATGAAATCTACTAGCTCTTTTCTCCGAGAGGCATCTCAAATTTTTGCATTGATGTTCTGTAAATACCAGGGGGGTAGACCAGGTTCTTGCAACGTTCTCGTGAAACATTATTTTGATAAGACATTCTGAAGGGAAAAGATTTCGAGACATTGCTTGTGGGGAGTATTGACAATGAGAACATAATGAGATCAAGAGGCAAGTGTGTCAGCTGGCAAAGAAAGTCTTATTCAAGAAAGTGTCAAAAGTGATAATATTTAATAGGGACAAACCATTTCTCTTCCTCCTGTGCATTTTCCCTATTTTTTGCCATCTAGCAATAGGCTAGGAAAGTTCATGTTTTCCTTCAAGTGCCTGAACTCCATCTTGCACACATAGACATACGCCGTTACTGTTTTTCCTAGTAAGAGTCTTGAATAGACAGGTTATAAACCAGCCTTTTTAGAGTTCAGATAATTGTCCATATTCCTCTAAAAATAACACGATGTTAATCTACTCCTAAATAAAGACAACTGTCATTCCTGAATAGGTGCATAATAAGATATATGTATACATGCATGTATTTTGTGTCTGGTTTAAGATATCTCTGATTGCTCTTGCTTGCAGTTTGTATCTGCTGTCTTCTTAAAGCCTGCAGTTGTCAATCTGGGCATATATACGGTGGGCTATGATATCACAAATATGTAAGTTTTATGGTCTTGGTATTATTTGTTCCAATGTGGTACATGGAGCTGAACACAGGAGCAAAGGGGAAATGGTAATGTGTGTCATGGCTTAGTCTGCACATTTCTTGCCGTGAGATCTCTTCTCTTCCCTTCCTCTGTCTTTTCCTTCCCTCTTACTAGTGAAATTTAAATCTGTTGTCTGGGGAGTTTGCTAGGCAAGTGAAGTTTTCTGTAGCGTAACTTTACATATAAGCCAGACTGGATGTTAAAGAAGCTTCAGGCATGTAGGGACTAAGCAAGCTTTGTCCAGTGCTGGTTTACTGCTTTCTCTGTGTTCACCGA
Source organism: Clamator glandarius (assembly GCA_033459285.1). Lineage (NCBI taxonomy): Eukaryota > Metazoa > Chordata > Aves > Cuculiformes > Cuculidae > Clamator > Clamator glandarius. Next base: position 1,398,319 of record JAUNZM010000080.1, read on the forward strand.
TGTGCTACAATAAGGCAACATGAAGCATGGCTCCTCCTTGACATTCCCCAGCACTAGGTAAGGTCTGGTTTAGCTCTGTTTTTAAAATATGCTTTTCTGAAAGTCAAGTTGTAATAAAACCAGCCAAGGCCTTCTCCCATAATTCAGCTGCTCCTGGAATGTAACCCCCAGGACTGCTGAGTCCACTTGACAGTCTGTGGGTTTCAGCTGGAAGCCACAGATGACTTTTACAGCACCTGGCAAAGGTAACCGAGAAAAATTGAGCTTGGCAAGATTAAATTTGCTCTATAGAGTTCTTCATCTTCAGAGGAAAATTCTGAAGGCTCTGTGAAGAAAAAGAAAGTTATAAAAAAGGCTGAAAATTACACATGCCTTCTCTGAAAGTAATTTTTATATCATGATAGTTAAAAAAAAAAAAAAATCTGACCTCTAGCCACCAAAATGCACTAACCTTTGGCAGGTGGAAGAAAAAAGAATGTTTGGTAGGTTATTCAAGTTATATTTATTACATAGGTACACAGTTCATAGGTTGTTTCATCCTATATGAATATATGTCAGGCTGCATTGATACTCGCTAGATGTCAGTTTGTTCTAAAATGAGTAGCACATGTTTGTGCATCTGATGATGCTTAAAATGAGACTGTGTGCCTGAAACATGCACTGATTCCCTTGCTCTAACAAAGTTAGGGATTTCTTTTTCTTAAAGCGATGAATATAAGAACTGCTGATTTATCTCAAAATACTTGTACAACTATTGTTTATGTAGTATCCTGTCTATGGAGTATATCCTCTGGATGCTTCCAGATTAGTTACGTGAACAGATTTTATAGATACAGAAAACTAAAAGTGAAAGTTGTGACATTTTGGGTAGTGGAAATGTTTCTCCTATGAACTGAGAAAGACACTATGCAAAAGTTTTTATATAGTGCTATTAATCAGAATGGATTTCTTACCTCTGTAAGGGCCCATATATGCACTTACAGCAGTAGTTACTCATATTTGTAAGCACATAATCCTTACTGTAGTAATATTGTATACTAATTCTTTTTTATATTTGCTAATTGGTATTTCCTATTCAGGGAAGGGCCAGAAATCACATTTGGGCCATAAGGAACTGCTGCTTTCCCCTTTAGCATGAGGGAGAGAGCACTCCAGTTACCAACTGAGCGTAATGTAAGTGGCGTACAGCTTGTATTAATTTAACACTTGTGATGTTTAGTGGCTACAGCTAAGATTCAACTCTGCACGGCAATGGAAATGCGTACCAAATCTGCTGAGGTGGTACTGACCTGCATCAGAAGAGGGCTTGCTTGGAATTGATTTCCATTAGATGTTTTCCCAGTTTGTCTCTTCTAGCCATTCCCCATGTGAGTTATTCTTACAAAATGTGAGTTTATATTTTTGACAGCACGGCTGCAGGAAGCACAGCTTGCAGCTTATAGCAGACAGAGTTTTAGTATTTTGCTCTAACAGTCTAGAAAATTATAATATATTCCCAGAAAGCAATAAATGTAGCCAGAGTACAATTTTTACACCTACAGATAGCTCTGCAGTTATTTTTTCCAACATCTGGTGGCCTGTGAGCCTGAATCATTGTGGCTTCAGCCCTTCCTTTGTTTCTTAAGTCTGATCTGCCATGCTCAGAAAGCCTCCTCATTTGGTAACACTTGGTTTTGTGCCTGCTGATGCTAGGGGTCTCGCCAGCATTGTCTAGTCAACAAAGATTCTGGCCCACCTTGCTGCTGCTGCTATTTATATTTATAGTTATAGTTACAGTTACAGTTATAGTTATGGCTGAATTTAACTGAGGAAATTACAAATAGAACTTAGATACACTCGGACACACCTGCTTATAACTCCTGAAATACCTGAACAGAAATGTCATTGTGATACTGTATAAAGCACCAAGAGAGACAAGTGAGAAGTTCTGAAGCATGATCCAAACACCAGATCCCTTCATAGGGGTTTAAATATAGTACAAAATCATGTTTAAAATGCTTTTTCCAAGCTGTGTGAACAAAACCTTTATTAAGTTAAGTAAAATCTGATTTGATATAAAAGATCTCATAAGTCATCTTTTAAGATGTTCTGTTCACTGTCAGGAATGGTAGATGTTCATAGGTTATATCAAATAATATCTTCCCCCCACTTGAGTTAATTTGCAGCTATTTTTTCCAACTAATTGGCTTTCCATGTATTCATTTTATTCTACTTTAAGTTTAATATTTAAACTGCTTAACATGCTAATCGATTAGTAGAGGGCCAGACCCTGCTACACATTTTTATCATGTAATTTTATAGACCTATCTGCACCTAGTTAATCTTTTTCCCTTGTGAACCCAATCAAATTGTCTATATCTGAAGTACTTGCAGTTCTTAAAGGCACAGATATCCACTGAAAATCGATATTCTCATTATGGTTGATGATTCTGGCAATTTTATTTTTGTGTGTTGTAGTCCTCTAGTCTGTTAGGTCTGAAGACCTGTGAACCAAGGCATAAGGTGAAGATTATTTGTTGCTCTTTTAGTAATTATTGTCACCAAAATCTAGTTTTTGTGTATTTGTCAACTGTGATACAGCTGCAGATTTGCAAAGTTACCCTATAATGAGCCTCAGGAGACTTGGACTCCGTGTAGTGCTGGGTAAGAAACAGTATCAACTACAGTGAGTCCAGTCTGCTAAAAACATTAGGGACTCAAGGTGAGTACAACATCATCACTTATTAAGGTGGCAGGTTTCCCTCATTAACACCAGGACACCAAAGGTTGTCTTAGATGGATGTAAGCACTGTGATACCTGGTGATCCTTGCTCAGAGAAGCTTCTTCTTACTGGCAGCACTGAGAGCTGTGTGTGACCCTGATGCAAAAAGGCAGTGGGGACGTATATGGTGTTGGGTCAAGAACTGAGGTTTAGAGTGGAATGATTTTCCTTGGTGTTCTAAGGGAAATTCTGGGTGTGAAGGGCAGGTTGTGTCAACGCAGGGGACGTGGTGCAGGGTGGCTGCAGGGTGTGTGGATGTGGATGGGCAGCACTGTGGGGACTTGTGGGAAGCCTAGGGAATGGCATGGGCTTGGGAAGCAAGAGGTCAGGCTACTGCAACATGGGGAAAGGATATGAGGGTCATATATGGAGTAGGAACAATATGTACAGTGGTAATTTTTTTTTTTTTAAATCAGAGAATCATAGAATCACCAGGTTGGAAGAGACCCACCGGATCATCGAGTCCAACCACTCCTATCAATCACTAAACCATGCCCCTCAGCACCTTGTCCACCCCGTGCCTTAAACACCTCCAGGGAAGGTGACTCAATCACCTTCCTGGGTAGCCTGTTCCAATGCCCAGCGACCCTTTCTGTGAAAATTTTTTTCCTAATGTCCAGCCTAAATCTTCCCTGGTGGAGCTTGTGGCCATTCCCTCTCGTCCTGTCCCCTGTCACTTGGGAGAAAAGGCCATTACCTTCCTCTCTACAACCTCCCCTCAGGTAGTTAGAGAGAGCAATGAGGTCTCCTCTCAGCCTCCTCTTCTCCAGGCTAAACAACCCCAGCTCTCTCAGCCGCTCCTCATAAGGCCTGTTCTCCAGCCCCTTCACCAGCTTCGTTGCTCTTCTCTGGACTCGCTCCAGAGCCTCAACATCCTTCTTGTGGTGAGGGGCCCAGAACTGAACACAGAATTTGAGGAGCGGTCTCACCAGTGCTGAGTACAGAGGGAGAATAACCTCCCTGGACCTGCTGGTCACGCCATTTCTGATACAAGCCAAGATGCCACTGGCCTTCTTGGCCACCTGGGCACACTGCTGGCTCATGTTCAGTCGCTGTCAACCAACACCCCCAGGTCCTTCTCCTCCTGGCAGCTTTCTGGACAGACTTCTCCCAGTCTGCAGCACTGCACAGGGTTGTTGTGCCCCAAGTGCAGGATCTGGCATTTGGCCTTGTTAAACCTCTTAAGTGTTTTTGAAGAATGGGGTACCTTAGACTTGAGCCAGCATGATATTCTTTTTTCCTTTTTGACTACAACTTTGTCACCCCCAGGAAGAGCAAAAAAAACCCCAGCTTACTGTGTTGTTGGTTTGATTTTGCTTGTGTGTTTGAAAGATGTGAACGAGAAGTCAAGGAAAATGTATTTTAGTGTTTTGATTTCAAATTAGTGTAGTGGTTTAATCAGAAAAACTTACTTTCAAAACTGGGAAGGATTGCTATTTCACAACTTTTAAACATTATTTCTTTCCAAGTATTATTAGGCTGTTGATTCTAGGCATACACTTAGAAAACCTGTGTTTAATTACAAAGCCCATTTTCCCTTACAAGAGCTCATCATATTTTTCAGGCAACAAGTCAACGTGGAAGCATTTATGTACCTTCCTCTCTATTAACCCAATATATCTGTCTTTGGTCATGGGTTTGCTCTGTTAATATGTATGTCAGAGACAGAGCAGGCAGGTTACTAATGAGAAGGTTAAAGGTGACTTGCTGAAATGGAACTACATAAGCCAGACTTAATGTGAAAAGACAAAGAAAAGCAAGGAACAGATGAAGAAGAGAAAACAGCAACTGCCTGTTCTAAGATCTGTGCAGTAAGGGTGAGGTTAGCCTGCATGTTCCCAGCTTATTATGGTCCTGGTTTGCCCTGTTTCAGCATATCTGAAACATACCTATTCCAGCATGGGTTATTTCATTAGGTGTTTGTCTAAGATCAAATGTTTTCATAAGTCTATATCGGTAATATGTAAATAAAATTAAGGTAGCGGTGGTTCAGAGAAACAAGTGAAAAGATGGGCATTATTTACAGTGAGCAATGAAGAGCAGAAACATCTCACTTTGTACTGACACCAGCTGATAGATCTGCATGTTAAAAGGCAGCACTCTGCAGTCCTGCCGTTTTGCGTGCAGAAGTCTGTCTGCGTTAGCTAGGAGCTTCCCCCAAACTAACAGACCTTGTCAAGAGGGATAGCATGGTGCTAACACTCCTTGATATTTTGCAGCTCAGAGGTACTTTTGTACTTGCCAGATCAGGTATTTCAGCAACCATACACATCCTTAGATGTGTAATTTGAAAAATGTTTTTATAATAAATGGAAGGAAGGCATGACCCTATTTTACAGAATCAGTAGCAAATACTTGATAAGAAGTAAGTTTTTTAATAAGCGCATTGGTTTTTAAACGTGTTCTGTTTTCTGAAAACAAAGAGTAATCAAGAAATATAAGAATCGAGATGCCAGTTGCAGATTCTTATTTTCTTTTCATTACCATAGTTACCTGCACATCGGTTATATGATAATTATTAATGTCTCACTGGCTTTACTGAGAAATGAGATTTGGTTTCCATGCAGAAACTTAATAAAAGCCAGTTTATAATTACTAAGATAGAATGAAAAACACCTTTACCCTTTTTATCAGGTGATAAAATATTTTGATATTAGCACCCATGTAGCTAGTGTTTGTAATGTTTTTCAGGTCATTGAAATCATTACTAGTGAATAATGCATTGTGGAAAAGCATTGTAAAACAGTCTGTAGCCTTTCAACTGATTTCTTTCATGTCATTTCATTCAGTTTAAACCTGTTTGACATTGCCCAAGAAGTTACTCCCTTCTCTTCAGCACCTACTGGTGGCGACCTATAAATGAACAGCTCATCCAGAAGTATGAAAGATCTCATTAAATCTATTTTTATGTGAGTTAACAGATCTCCAAATTAACCTTGCTTTAAAAATCAAATAAAATAAGATAGTAAAGGTCAGCCTTTTTTTATAACAAAGTTTGCTGACCACAGAGATTTTCAAGCCTGATGGCACATTTGACTGCATGGTTGTCTCATCATTTTGGCAGTGGTCTGTTTGATGCCAGCAAGGAATGCTTAGACTTAGTGGCAGTAGAGTCTTGTATTTTATGTTTGATTTCTCTTTATTTCACTAAGAGATGAATACAAATAACTATATTTTGACACAGTAGTTGCAGAAAGAGTACGTAAGAAAGCCATGTCTTGCATGTGGACTGTTAACAGTTTAAGACAATTAATTAGACCTCCAAAGACAAAAAGTGAACCCATATATGCTGCTAGTTATAATGATATTCAAGTATGTCTGAAGATGTAGAGAAAATTGATTTTAAGCATGTTACTTTTTCAGTATAGGATACAGAATCTAAGAGACAAATGACAAACATTTCCAAAATTTGCAAAAAGGAATGTCTGTAAATAAGAACACCTTAGTAACATCAAATAAAGGCAGAAGAAAAATATAATAAAGCATTAAGAAGAAAAATGGAGATGCTAAGAGTAAAAATAGCATTTTAGTAACAACATTATTACAACATTTATACTTTTCAGTTTGTGTGTGTCTTAGAGAACTAAAATCTGATTATAAAACATGTCAAATAAAAAACAGTGGGGACCGCAAATATTTGCAGCAAGGTGCAAGACAATTTGTTTATTACAGTGATTAAAATTACTGCTGCACTGAACCAGATGAATTTTTTCTTGTCATTTTTATTTCAGTTTGCACAGTTTAAATAACAAATAATATGCTTCCTTTGGAAGAGTGCATTGTGTGGTCAAGATGGTTCTTCCCCTTTTAGTCGCTACCTAATGGAACACATTAGCAGTAGTTAAAGTATTCCGGAGTTGGTTCTGAAAACCTGCCCAATGTTGAACTTGTTCAGGCATCTGTGACATAAAATCACACCTGGGGACAATGTGACTTGTTAAGAACCTACTTATAATATCTAAGTTGAAAAAAATATATATTATCATATGGACTTCAATGAAAAGATTATGTTTTATGCTGTCAGCACTAAAATTACTCTGACATTTAAAAAATCATAGATAACTAACATATTGGTGCAATAAATTCTTTATTAAATGTCATATTGGTGGCTAAAAAAGAAGAAAAAATCACAGTTAATGTTTGGTTAGGTAAGTGAACCGTTTAATTTATGACTTTGTTAAACAGAGGAAAATGAAAATTAGGAAATACTCTCTATATGGAAAACTAATGTAAAATCTCTTTCAGTAAACTAAAAACCCATTTTACCAACTGAAAAAAATATTCAAATCCAAAACTTGAAATGATTTCTTTAAGTTTGTGCTGAAAACTGCCTTAGATAGGAAACATGAGGAGGAATGTCTTTCCTTGAATGGGGCAGGTTTCTTGTTAAGATTAAAAGGAATGAAAGGAATCCTAACAATGTTAACCAAATCTAGGTAAAAATAGAGGAATCCCCCAGAGTAAGACAGAAGGTGCTGAAGTAGTCAAAAATATTTACCTTCATTGTTCAAATGGAGGGAGAGGAGACAAAGAGGACAGTTAGTTCATATGATAAATTATTTACCTTTTCCATAGGAATATTAAATTGTAGTTGTTAATACTGGATGTTTTCAAGTACTATGGCCAGATAACTTCATTCATGAGTGCAAAAATGTGTAGTGAAACAACGGGTATACATAAAGCACATGAGTTAAGACTGCAAACACTGATGCCAATTTATTGTGAAGTTCCATTAAGAATATTGAAAGAGCTGGCTGAAGAGTTCCTGCAGTTGTTAATGTTGACTTCTATGAAGTTTTTGAAACAAAAGACAGACAGTGCTGCTCTCTATGCTTTATAAATACTGACTATGTATAATTTCACAAGCCTGACTGTTTTTCTGGCAAAATAACTGACTGATTGTCCAGGCTTTGAACAGCCTGGTCTGGTGGGAGGTGTCCCTGCCTGTGGCAGGGGAGGTTGGAACTACATGATCTTTAAAGTCTCTTCCAACCCAAACCATTCTGTATTTCTGTTAACGATTCCTGTATCACTTGTGTGAATTATAACATTAACATTCAGTGGCATTTTAGAGTCAAGAGGAATTAACCACTGAAGCCATTTCTATAGTTTTATGAAAGATTTTCAGTTGCCTGAAGTTTTTATCATCAAATTAAACCAGAAACGTAACTAGTGGTAGCTCTGTGGCCAGTGTTCTGTGTGCTTGCAGTGATATCTTCAAGTCTGACTTCCGTTTGTAGTGTGCAAGACATGCAAGACCATAAACCTTGGCAGGTTTACACCATGTTACGATTGCATTTTTTATTTAAAAATCTTTGTGAAGGGAAGATACTAGGAGACTTCTTCTGTGATGTTGTTTATTTCCAGCAGCTGTCTTTAGGCTGTCTTCTTCACAGGCTTAGTTAGCATAATTGATATAAAGCCATTTGAAGTGGTAAGAAATGTGATACTTCAGACCATCTGCAAAATGGTGGCCTTACAGTAAAAATGAAATGAATAAAATAAGGACTAGGTACTCACTGTATTAATCTTTTTTTCTCTGTCTATGATATTTTTTTTACCTCTAATAGAGCTCTAACCTTTAAATGTTCTCCAAGTTGAACAATTTTTCATGATCCAGCTGTCTCAGGATTGGTTTAGTTCAGTTTAATACATCTTTTGATTCACTATTGGGGGGTGAGAGTGAGCTATATATGGGATTTAACGCCTGTGCCAGACAGGTGTTAGTAAATCTTTAGTTCAATAATTTTAAAATTATTCCAGTTGAATAAATGAATATGATCTTATTAGAAAAAAAAATTCTTAAGTTTTTTTTCCAACAAATAGCTGTTCATTACTTTTCTATACCCCTTCTCCAAATAAAACATAAACATACCAAATTCCTGCTTCAAAAGATTAAAAAAAACCAACTGAATTGAAGAATATTGATGTTTTCTTGATCTATATTGTTAAAATGGAAAATAAAATTTGTTTTTAAGGATGTTACTTCATATGGCAGTTGAGCCAATCCAAAATCCATATGCATTAGAAAGGGATGATCCCATCCCACTTCACTCCAGCCAGATGCTGTGACCATTTCTTTTGTAGATTTAGCACTTAATTACACAGACACAGAGCATGTCAGTTCACTGCATTATCCAAGGGTAATGGTCGATGCTAGCATACACTACGCTGGCACGGCCTTGATCTTGAGTCTTGCTATGTGGCGACTGTTACTTCTTTGTATTGGGTCAGGCTTTCATCCAGTTTCTTAATGATCTAGTTGAGGCCATTGAACCAGCAGACTATTATTCCCTGCTCCTCTCCCCACCTCCCCACCACCTCTACCCCCAATGTCTTTGGATAGTTTCCCAAAAATTTAGTAGCTTGAACTTGCTCCTTGCAGAGTCAGATGAACAGCACAGCTGACACAACATTGGGAGACAGGGTTTGGAGAAGATAGAAATAACTGCAGCAGCACTAAACATTTTAATGTCAACTTCAGTGGAACTGTATCCTAACCCTGAAAAAAAATTACCTTGCATCACCAGCCAGCTGAACCAACTCACCCTGCAGCTGCACAGGCTAATCTAATAAAAGGGGGAGGAGGGAGGCAAGGCAGGAATCCGTGGCTTCAAAGAAAGTAGGACCTCCCCTTTTGGCAGTCTTAGACTGGTAAAGCTCTAATATGAAACTGCTTAAGGTTTACTGAAGAATCTATAAGTGACTCAGTTTTGAATCATCTAATTTGTGTTCATATGTACTTTCTTACCACTCATCACAACTCGTATTTACATTATGAAGTTATTTGTGAGGCAGAAAAAGGAAGAAATTAATTCAAACCAAAATTTTAAAATGCAAATAGGACTTCCCATAAATAATTAACTTGTCGAAACATGTACTTCAAAACTAAATGTAAATTTATTTTGGATCCAATATGTCCCCAGGACCCCCCTGTACTCCCTCTTGTAGTATGCATAGCTTGTCATGCTGTTGTACCTTCTTATTTGACCTCCCTTTCCTAAGAAGGTACAAGGCATAATACAAATTCGCTATCTGTTACCAGATATGTTCCACCTGTATTTTCCCAGCCTTCAGAAACTGGGTCTCAAGTTAGAGAGATGCGGTAGATCTGGTGCTTAGATCAAGCAGGGAAGGGCCATTAAACAGGAGGGAGCAGGGCAGTTATATCTAACATAAGCTCCAGAATGTCACTCGCCTCTTTTCTTTACTGATTCTTTTTTGTGTCTGTTTAACCATCGTTTAGATATTTCAAAACGACACCTTTGTTTCCACAAGCTTTCTTGGCACTGCTGACATCCACGTAGGCTCCCAGCTGAGCGAGCTTGCTGTCAGACTATCCAGATGTCCTATGCATGAGCAACGCATGGGACTTTGCATCTGCTTCACGTAAATCTGATGCTGCCAGGACAGTTAGCTTGTTTATTCTGGGTGCGGTTGTAATTTTCAAGCCAGAGAAAGAGTTACTGACACCAGCCTAGTCTAGTTTATTAGCCTCATCTGGTGTAATATAGCTTTATGAACAGGTTATCCAGAAAAGAATCTTTTATTACAGAGGGTGAAGAATATAGTGGTATTGGAAGCTACAGTTTTAACTTCCTATTAAAGCAGCTTTTAATGTTTAGCTTTTACTTATTGAGTTTGTAACTTTCCAGATTACCACCTCCTTGTCCTTAGGCAGATACTGGAATACTTGTTTTAGAAGTGAAGTAACTGTACATTAATCATCCCATATACATTGATGAATTATGAGTCAGTGCTGCATCATCTAAAAACAGGCATGGGATTTGTGAGATTGATAAAAAGTTGCTTTGTTTCCTTCATTGTTCATCTCAAGTTTGAGTAAAGAGGGAGTAAATGTTAGTAATAGTACTTTCAGGTATCTGATAGTGCAAGTTTAGAAATGAATAGTCAATATTATGTTAAAATAAGAATGCTGCTTCATAACTGAGAACAAATAATTTATCACATTAAAAAAAAAAAACCCAAACTTGTCCTTCTGTAAGCTCCAATCAAACAATATTACTCGTTGGTTTGTGGGGTTTGCTGGGATGTACATTGAGCCACTTACTTTCCAGAGTCCTACTGAAGAAATATTGAAAATTATTTCTTCTCTGCTAATTTTGTCAAGCCACAATGATTCCCTGTATTTCGCCTGAAGGCATCCTTTCCTTTTCCCTAAGTTTTGGCTCCATGACAGGTTTTATAGTTGGGAAACTGAATATCTAGGTCTGTGTTATTGAGAATTAAATGCTTCCATTTGTTTTAAGTCTTAAATTCAAAATTAATATATATAAAATCAGTAAGTTCTAAATGAGTAATATAAAATATGATTCAGCTAGTGCTGAATTTTTTGTCTCCAGTCTATAATAAGTAACAAATCTATGAATAATGACACCGCTACAAATACATTTTGTCTTATGATTTCAAAATTAGATATTATTACTTTATACAGTTCATTTTCTTCAAAAAGCATTAAAGTGATGTGTTTTTTATACGACTGTTAATACCATTGATTCACACCAGTAAGACTCTGCCAGTTGGTCCAGGCACCATGCAAAGGCTTGAACTGAGCTTTAATCCTCCTTATCTTGTCATGGACCTTTTAGGAGGAAACGGAGAAATCCAAGCTCACTCACTGAGCTTGGCAACCAACTACTTTAGCATGTCCAATCTAACTGTATCATCTTGTACCTTCTTTGGATCCTTTCCACCTCTGTCTCGAGCCTGAGCCACTATACCTGCAGAAGTGTTTCTGCCCTTGCTGTGAGGTTATACAGCTCTGTCACGCATCTTTTCATATACTTGTCTGCCAGTACTGAATTGCTTCAAGTAGATTTCCTATAGTTAAAGAGAAAAGAAAAATATAATGTGGGTGGGAGGGCTAGATGTTCCTTTCTTTTACTTCAAGAAAAGAAAAAGGGAAAAACTATTAATTTGTTTTCTTATGTTTCCCAAAATGCAGAACTGCTATTGTACCAATTAGTGCTGAACAGTGAGGATGGTTTTAAATAATCAACTACATAATTGAACATATTTTGAAGCACGAACACAGCATCAGTAGAGTTGTGTACTGGAGTTGAGCTGCTATCTTAAGACAACGTCTGACGGTGTTTGTACTGGAATATCCTAAACTCTGATGTTCCTTGACCTCTCTCATAAGGATGACAAATATTCAGAGGTTGTCCTATATCTATGTAGATTACTCTCTGTCAAACACATAAACCAAATCTCAGTTTTTTTGTTAAGGGAGAAAAGGAACTTGGAAAGGAAATCTCAATCATGGCTGGCCCTGCAGTTCAGCTGTCCAGATCAGACAGTCATTAAAATCCTTGTTTCAACACCCTTAACCATGGTTAGACTGATTCTTGGTTAAATACATCAGCTCAGAAGGTCAGTTATGGTTTTGTGGTGTTTGTGGTTGATTTGAGTGGTTTTTTTAGGGAGAAGAGGGGGATTATTCTGTCACAACATTATTGATAGAGACTTTTTAAAATTACATAAAATAAACCAGAGTAAGGCTAAGTGTGTGAAAATTTTGATATTTTTGTATATACAGCTACTGGTGGTTAGTTTTAGCTCCATTTAAAAAGTAAAATCAGTAGAAATCCCAGGAAGCTAAATATTTTGGAAAGTTGTAACTCTCTTAAATACTTTCTTAATTGTTGCTCTTATTTCCTTCTTGTTACTTTGCCAGACTCCATTTTATGAATTGTGGCTTATCGTCATTTATAGTACTAGATCTCCCCAGTTTCTTCTCCATATTTCCTGTTTTGTAACACAGATCTTTGCTTCTGAGTAGTTAATGTTTTAAATGCCATACATACATGATATTAGAAATATTTCTGTATGATGACTAATGGTAGCAGTAGACATATTTTATCTAGGTCCTTCTCCTTGCTTATAAGCTTATTTTTGTCATTTTTGCTATATAAGAACATGTCAATCTTTGCCTTACAATGTAATTATTTTAAACATATTAAACCCATAGTTCTGCATCTCACTCTGTTGGCATTACAGAGTAGAATTTGACAGCCGGGTAAGAGCATATTTTGCTAGGTACTACTTCCTGCAAAGAAAAACAGAAAATATATGAAGTCCATTCAAACAAAAAAAAACTGAAAGAGAACAACTCTTCAGTGCCAAATTTCCTAAACTTCCTTTCCGATAGAAAATCAGAACATAGGAAGGGTTGTTTGTGATGACATCCATAGCATCATTCCAGACTGCTGCTCTTTTTTGCATTTTCTCTGTGTTAGGAGAAAATCTGTGTACCCATGTGTTTAGTTTAAATATTAGTTTTGGCAGTGGAGTGAGATGTATAAGTCTATCACCACTTTGAAGAGACAGGTTATCTGCCTCCTTCAAGGAGTACGACTTGTGTAAAATCCAGTGTTTAATCACAGTCCTACTTATACCACTTAGTTACAGTATCACCAGACCAATTATAGCAACATCCAGGCTTATCAGAAGTCTGGGCAGAACAAAGTCTAGAGCTATTCACTTACAGTAGCAGTTGCAGTAGCTCAAATTTGAGAGCTCTGAAAACTAGTGTGCTGCTGCTGCTGTTCCTGTAGCTGGGCTGCGGGGAAATGTAATTTTAGTCTCCAGTGCTGTCAATCTGGCATCTTTCACAAGTAGTGATTTTGTTATGCAAAAATTTAATCTGTCTGCCATATCGTAGAGGGGGGTTATGTAGAAAACAATACTTTTTTCTTAAAAAAAAATAAATAATTGTTGTTAGAAGAGAATTTGGGTAATGACTCCTAAAAAGTTGTTAGCTCTGAGAGGACAGACTTTTGAAAGCCAGTACACAGTGCCAAAATCTTGTATTGAAAAGTTTTGGCTGAAATACCAGGACATATAGATAATATGGTCCCAGAAAACTTGCCAGGGAAACTGCAGTCAGAAATGTAGGAAACTGTCCAAGATTAGGCCTCAAACATGCTGCATTCATTACCAGCAGCTGTGCGTTTGAGAAGTGCTTCTTTATACCACACAACCTAAACCACTGTGGCCTGTCACTGTCATTTTATAGCAATTTGCTGACTTTTTAAGGAACAGGAAAACATTTAGCTAAAACAGAAGTTTAAATGACTGCCAAAAGATAATTTAAGGGAATTTTAATGGCTACTGAGCGTGTACTGTAGAACTGTGCTGAACTGCAGATATATTTAAGATTTTACTTTATGTAATAAAACTCACTAAGGACATTTAAAAAAAATGTGTTATAATAGTTTAATGTTTACTGTAAATCGCACACACATACCTTAAAAGATTTCCTTAAACAGCCAGAAAGAGAAAAGCGATATGACAGTAGTCGTATTATTTTAGGCATTAGGGATTTTAAGTTGTTGACATTTGCTTCCAAGATAAATTCAAATATGCCTCCATTAGGGGGAGTTACACATTCATCACTAAGTGCTTAAGATTTTCAGACAGTTCGTTGTGATAGATTTGCTCTTGAATGTTTTTGTTAACGTCTAAAATACTCTGTTACTACAGGTACTAACTTGTTCCTTTGTAGTAGGATCTTGTTTTTAACTTTTTTTAATCAGCATGCAAAAATTTGCAGCAAAGAAGGTCCAACTTGATCAATTTCTGAATACTTAAGGAAGAAAAAAAATATAATAGTAAAAATTAATTGGAGGATTTTCCAGAATGGCATACAGATGGTAAAGTATAGAAAACCTTGAGGAAAATTCTCTCTCTGAAGCAGTTTTTCCTTTGCCCATCTTTTTTTGTTGTTGTTGTCTGTGAAACTGCTTTTGCCTCAGGGTGGTTCAGGAAATCTATCAGTGTCTGGTGTGTTTACTTTGGTGCAGGAGAGTTTTAAATAGCAATGTGACCCTTGTGCTGGATGTTAGCATGACTATTATCAAAAGGCAAAGATTACTCATGGACTTCAGCTGATAAATTCTTGTGCCAGACTTTAAAGTATATAGTTGTAGATGAGTTATTGAAGTCATGTACTTGTATACCTAAGTACGCTCCATCTAGCTAGGTTCCCATGTAACATGGTTAGTGACAGTTCCCTTTCCTTTACATAGGGAACTGAGAACCACACCCAGCTGAATTCTCTGTGGAATAAGTCCATTGCATGTTTTCACTTGAATCACAGTAGGAGTCACTGTGCCCTTGCACAGCCCTTGGACTATTTTCCTCACTGTCTGCGGTCCAGCCTCAGGAAGCACTGGCTTCTAGAAAACTTCAGAATTTCTGGGAGGCCACGTGAGTAGAAAAAAAGGATTTCAAACACCTAAAAGCTAGGATTCTGGTATACTACATTTGAGGATTTGTCTCAAAATTAATGCCAATATTGGTATTTGTTCTTCAGAACTAAGCCCTAGTGGAGACTTGGTATCCCCTACTTACCCAGGTTATCACAAAGATCAAGGACAGTTCAAGGTGGGAAGTAGAGAAGGGGGAAGATGAACTGATGGCAGCAAATACTTAAGTTCATCTTTCAGCAGTCACTGTCTTTGCCTAGATAGATGACTGAGTTGTGTATGCATAGGTCATCCTCATTGTAGCAAACAGTATTTTGATCTTTAGGTGGTGGACACAGAGATGTGAGAATAACTCGTTAACCAAAAAGTAGGTTGAAACTTTAAACGTGGAAGAGCTCTTTCTTGACATAAAATTAATACTTTTGCATGCATATCCATGCAATTTGAAGAACAAGCTGTTTCCCATACTTTTCTATTATTTTATATCCCACTTCCACTAAGTACTGATAAAATGCAGTGAGATGAGTATTTCAACTTTACTGAAGGACAAGCATCCCCAGACAGTGGGATGGAGGGAAAAGTAATTCCAAAGTATAGGAACATCCAGATTCTTGAGAAAGGACTAATGATGCTTCTTGCAACATAACAGATGGCAGGGGGAAGCTAAGGCAAGTTGTGTGCATGGGGGGAAATACCTCAGAAAACACTGCTGCAGAAAGCAGAATGAACTCTTTTGAGATACTAGTAATGATAAAACTGACTTTTTACCAATATTAAGGACAAATTCTATAACTTGATTATCTTCAGCACATTTGTAATAAAAGCTCCATTTTTACTGAATGCTTCTCAAATCTTTGAATCCTTCTCCAGAAAGCTCAACTCTGACTGTCACAGGTTTTTGGCCTCAGAATTGATCCAGTGTTACAACCCCCTAATTTGGGTCATAACATGCAGTCGCACTGACGTTTTCAATACTAAATGTAGCTCCACTTTTCCCCATAGGTTTTCATTTAGGCTTTCACTTTGCATGCTTTGCTCTAAAGTAGAAGCACACGGTGGGTAGGAAGAAGCGGAGGGAGGAACGCTTTCCTGTGACTTGTGCTGATTCATCAGCAGTTTAAAAACTCCTCTGTCACACCACTGGCTTTTTTGTGCCCTCAATATATACATACTATATTTAATTGCTAGAGAAATACCTTTTCTGACTAATACTCTACCACTTGCTCGCATTTTGAGGGCTCTTGTACCAGAGAATTCAGCTGGCCTTTGAGTTCCTTCTCTTGGCAGATAACACCAGAGCGTGCAAGTCTGGCAGTGCTTGTGGGAACGTCTTTAGTGAAATGCATTGTTAGTGAAATAATTTAGATGATGGAATTAGGAAATGATAGTGATGAAGTTGGCTGCTGTGAAAATAGCTACTGAACGACAGAGCCGCACGAGTTCTTAAGCTGTTTAACAACTTGGATCCATGGCAGTCTGATATCTATGTAGTGGCGTGCCCAGCAGATAAATGGAGTACAGAGAAGTGTAGTGGGAAGACTCTAAGGACTATTACATATGATAACTTCTACTGTGTTTTGGAAACTTGTGCAATGGTTCACCTTTCTTGAGGTAAGTCGAGTCCAAGTGGTGGTTGTAAGACTTGCAGTACAGGCTTATGGCTCTGTGTGTGAGCACAAGGTAAACAGGCTTAGTATAATGTAGGGAGCACATTAAAAAAATCCATAAGTATGGAAAAAATAAAGGAAGAAATATTTTCTTCTCCTTCCTCCCCTCATAAGTAAATGGTAATTTTAAATTTTGGATAATGTCTACTTTCTTTTTCTGAATATGCCACATCTGCTGCTATTGAGTAAAATTATTTCACTAGCAGTTCGTCATGTTGGCAGATATTAAGTGTACTGGGTGGAATGTAGAAAATTATCACCTGTTCTCTAGGAGAATTAATATCCAACAAATCACTTCAAGGTGTGCCATAAATGCAGTTCTAGATGCACTACAGCACTTAGTCTTGTGCCTAACAACCCAACCATCACCAGGCATTCATCATCTGCCTGAATGCATATCACAGGAAAGTTTGTTCATGCAGGCAGGCAGTTCTGAGTGTAGATAAAGTATACATAAATCCAATTATTGTGGTTTATAAAAACCTCTTCTTCTCCACCCTCTCACCCCCAGAAAAGGTGATAAGTCGTCTGCATAACAGCAGCCCACAATGCGCTTCTTTTTAACATATAAACCCAAGTTAATGTTTTGGAAAGCATTTATTTTATTTTAAACATATGATTTTTATAACTATTTTGTATGTAGCCCACTTGCAGGAATATGGCTTACACCAGGTGTCAAGAGTAGTGTGAAATAATTTTTATGCCATCTTTCCAAGGCAATAAATGTCATATAAGCATATACAAGTACAGATATAGTACTTTTAGATGAACATTTTCAAACTGTGTGTTAGAAATCTGTTTGACAGACTTACCCAAAGGATGACACTTTTTCTGATCTTGCCAAAGCAGCAACTGTGTAAAAAGAAAATTTGCTCTGGTGGTTGGTTTTTTCCCCAAGGAGTTATGATGTAAAGAGAGGGAGGAGAAGCTGTAATTAGGAGAAAAGGTTTCTTTCTACTGAGAAAAAAGAGAAATCTCTGACCAAAATGATACAGTGAGTTTTCAGTCATCTACCCTACAATAAAAAAGACAAAATAGAAGATGAAGGACAGCAGCAGCTGAACCTGGAGTCACAGCCACATAGTCCCTGTCATGATCAGGATAATGCTTATTCCAAGACATATGTGAAAATTTTTTTTGTTGGAATGACAAGGATATTGATTTTTTTCTATGTGTCTGCCTCTGTTTTTAAAGTATCTTTTTAAAGATGTCACTTCAGAGAAGTACCTTGAATTTATTTATTTATTTAGTTTTACAGTAACCAGAATACGAGTTAAACTTTTCTAGAGATTTTAGATTACAACTTTATCATTAAGGAGAATAGAGTGTTTTTCCCTAGAGCTTGTTCTCTTATACTGATAGAATTGCTCTGCTGGTGGTCTTTACTAATTCTAAGACATTCACAACAGAGTACGTTTTTCATGAAAGCCAATTCTCTTTGTCAGACCTCTATACAAAACCATTTTACTCTAAATGGATTGTTTCAAATAGCCTACAGATACTTCGTACCTAGTTTGTTATGACTTGTTTGTTATGTCTTGTATCTCAGGAGTTTACATACCTAATTCACCTCTTTTTCTTTCCAGTTACTTTTTTATGCCACTTTTATTTGCAGTAAATATTTCCCTCTTTTTCTTTCCAGTTACTTTTGTATGTCACTTTTATTTGCAGTAAATATTTCCCTCTTTTTCTTTCTGACAAAAGTGTAAATTTTTAATTAAAAGAAAAAAAAAATCCAGCAATCCAGAGGGATTTAGAGCTGTGGACCCAAGTATTAAATGTAAACCAAAACTTAGTCAGTTGGAAGCTGCTTATTATGAAGATTAGACACTGAGTCTCCACTTTAGAGCATTAGCTGTGCAAGCAACTGCTCCTTTGCCACCTTCTCCAGGTGAAAGCCAGTGAGTAGCAGCTGCTGATAGAGGTTATTGAAAAAAAAACAGGACAAGGTGCCACAACTATGTATGTTTCAGGATCTTCAATAATTTTCTCTTTAGGGACCTACAGTATGATGATGGGCTGAAGTGAGTCTTGCAGGATACAGAGCTCAGTTTAAAGAGAGAGATAAGGCTGAGATTATAGAAGAATTTTTCTTTCTTCAGTGAAGGGTTTAAACTTTTTCCTAAAATACTACTGCCTTCTCCTCTAAAATTAGATAAAATGACCTTAAAACATCAGAACATTATTTTGTTTGTTGTTTTTTTTTCTTCATCTCACTACTGTTATTCATATAGCAGTTCTGAAACAAATAGGATTAACCTGAGAGGGGGGTATTTCTTTCACAGGGCTCATTGATACTTCATCAAATCTCTCAGAACTTTTGTGGAAATATCTTTCTTCCTATCACTTAGCTGAACTATAAGCTAAGGAAAGCATGTATGCTTTGTGTTTCCAAGAACTATGTTAATCATTCAAAGCATATGTTTTCTCTGTTGGCTGACAGTACTGTCTGCATTGAACAGAGGAATTTATTAGTAACTAAACCATATAAGTACTATGAAAAGCATCATGATCAATACTTATGTCTTCAGTAATCCTGATTTTGGAGACTAGGATACTCAATTTGTATAATAACTGTAAATTTGTACTATATTTGTGACAGAAATTACTCCAGAGTAGGATGATTCTAAGCAGGGGATTGTCCTGTTAAACAGCAAAATTCTAGGTATTGTTATACAAATTTATTTTGCAGTTTTTACCTTGCCTGATATGGCATTGAGCTCATTGGGAAATTTGTCAAACAGCAGAGGAATGTTATTTATTTCAATATATTAATCTACAACATTCAGAAATCATAGAACAAACATGCTGGTTAGTTTTGGTTTGCTTATTAGGAAAAAACCCCACATATTTCCACTTAGATTCAAGAGAAGTTTCATAATTCCATCATTTTTTGAAAGGACTGTAGTTTTTGCTGTAATTCTTGCCCTACCCATTTCATCTACTTGCTTAAAACTTCTACTTGTACTTTTAGTGAAATGCTGATCTTAAACTGCAAAATTCTTAATACGCTTTTGAGAGGGGGTATAAAAAATAGTTAAGCTTTATCGATGTGAATGAAAAGGAAAAACGTTTATTGTTTTCACATTTGAACACTGAATCAGTGAGCTTATCACAATCTTAGTCTGTTCTCATTTAAATCAGCATCATTGCTGCATGAAAAATGGCTCATGTTAATGTTTACTTGTGAGAAAAAATCTATTCAATGTAGCATGCTATTTAAATGCTTAAGAACTGCAAGATGTTCTACATGTAAATACATTTGGGCATATGTCCTTTCCCATGGGAACACACTGTACTACTAGTCCTGTTGATATCAGATACTATTCGTGAGACTTTTATTTCTAGAGAAGAATTTGCCTTTTTTTAATACGCTTCCAGCAGGAACTGGAAAGCTAAAATATAAATATTTTGCTTGATTACGTCTGTTTTGTAAAGCAGACATGAGAATGTATGTTGCTGTTATAAATTATACCTTATCTGACAAAAATGTTTCTCTTAGGCCGTGTTTAGATTTTATACCTTATAACATGCTTTTTTGTAAGGTCATAAGAAAGATTCCAAAGTGATGCACTAATGCTATGCAGTTCTTCTAGGCAGACACTCTATTCACACATGTTTGTAATGCAGATGCAGACAACAGTATTTCTTTAAAGTACACCTAGCATTTCAGAACAAGTAGTTGTAACATTAATTAACTATTTATGATAGGATGTCTTAATAGGGCACATAGGCTACTGCTATTCAAATAGGTGAGTTAGTATTTGGCTAAAAAGGTGTTTGTTCCCTTTTAATAAAAGTCACTGCTCATCATTAATGTTGATAAATAGCTGAAATTATTATATCCGTGATGAGAAGAAAGTTTCAGCGCTTAGGACAGGCCTTGGAAGACTATACAAGGTATGGCGTTTTCTCTCTTCCACGGTACTACTTTTGTAGTCAGCTTTGAGTCTTCATTTGCCATATTGAAAACAGGCATAATGAAGTTTTCTACTTTGGCATGATGGCTTTCAGAGAAGGTAATAGTAAGGACTGAACTGTTATGTGCTGCAAGGAGCATGGCTACTTGTAACTGTGACTGTCTAGTCTAATGAGTAGCCAGAGTCACCTCCAGTGTAACCTCTTAAGTCCTTTCCAGGCATCAGTGTGAAGTGATGGAGTTACCAATGTGTCAGTTCCACGTGATAATACTTACCTTTAACAGAGAATGAGTAGGGCTGTTAGCTACTACTTTTAAATCCCTGAAAATATAAAAAATAATCATTGTGACTAAGCTGCAATAGCCCTCCCTCCTCAGCCAAATGAAAAGCAGCCAGTTTGAAAGCTGAAACAAAGCCCTGCCTCCTGAAACCAACCACATTTGCAGTATTCCCCTGTTTTCATACAGTCTGGAAAAGTATGAACTATGCAACGTGCTATGAAGGCAATAAAATTTGAGCTCTTCTGGATCAGGGAAGAGGAATCAGTTCCAAAAGCACTGAGTTCCCACAAAGAACATCCTGTTAGCAGTTCCTCGCCCTTTTATACCAGCAAGGCCCCAGCTCAGTTGTTTTCTCTGATCTAGATTGTGGCAATATGAGAGAGTGAGGAATAGAAATTCTTTCACATGTCAAGGCCAGCTGTGCAGTACCTTTCAGTCTTTTTTAAAAAAGCTAAGTTTTCAGATGACCCTGCCAGTGACCTGAAAAAGGACACCTTGACTTGAGTTCAGCAGGGGACATGTCTCTGTTGCCCAAGAAATGTAGCTTCCAGTAAGGACAGTAAAAGTGGCTACCATAGTGATAAATGTACCTGCAGATAGCTGCATGGATTAACACAGTTCTAATTTATTCCACATTAAGAAAAGGACTATAATGAGTTATTAATAAAGAAAGACTAAAAATGGGTTCAAATTCAATGGTTAATGCTCTCATAATTTACTGTAATAATCCTTCTGACCAAATAATTATTAAAAAAAAAAAAGTGCTTCTGTCTTTTCCAGTGTATGAAACATTTATGCTGTTCTTGCCAATCCCACACTCCCCACCCAAGTTTATGTTTTATCTTTCTGCTGTTTGGGCATAAGCAATGTTAGCATGAACTGTCGTATCTGTGCTGGAGTTTGCTTCACCCCCATTTGTCTACTCCGCGTAAATATTTTCCTAAGCAAACATCTATGTTTTAGGCATCTTTAGTGTTGCACCTAATAGATTTCATAAATCATTCTGCTGGCATTAATGGGACAGTGGAATCTCAGCACAGGAGGCATCAAAGCAATGGAAAATTCCATTGCAGCTGACTGAAAATGGAGAGAACAGGATCCACTGCAGTCTCATCCAGGTCTGTTCCAGGATGGAGAGGTCAGAGATAGCTGGGTAAAGGATCGTCAGCACTGGCATAATGAACAGAGGCAGAATCTTTTTCGCTAGGCTGCAATCCTCAGCTAATGAATGTACAGTGGTACGTATTTGTAGAAACATCATACAGAACATAGAGGTGGGTAATGACAAGGTAGCTTTCTTTTGGAGAGAGAAACTGTCTAACTGCCTCTTGCCTTCCATAGCATCTGGCTTTTGGAGGACCCAGTGTCCTGCTTCCTGCACAAATCCATGGGAGTCTTCTGTACAAGGGGTGCGATTACAGATGCCCTCTAAGGGCTCAAGAGCACAGCATGAGCTGACTCCAGGCATCCAGATCCCTTTCCTCTTCAAGATCTGTAAAGATATATGCCTAAATTAATTACCTACTTAGAACATTCTTCAGTGACAGAAAGTGCTTATCCATTCAAGCAGTTTGGAAAATAGTAGTTACATGATCTAATACCCCATTTATTATAACTAGACCCGTTGGAAGGGATGCAGAGAATACAAGTGTTACTGTGGCACTGCTAGAGACTTGATTCCTTAACTAACTATTAGCTCATGATTTCATTTCATACCTCTTCTTGGCCAGTCTTGCAGCTATCACAGATGTGAGAGTCGGTCCACAATTTGAACTATAATAAGTTTCCGATTTTCAGCAACACCACCCCACCCCCGCAGATGGAACAAAGTGTAAGTCAGTGGTGACTCTATTACAGATTTCTCCTTGGTTGAAGTCAGAGTCTGTTGCATATCTGACTCAGAGAGCTTCAGTTCAAGATGCAGTACTAGTGCTATTATTGGGGGGATTTTTTCAGTGTTTTTCCCCTTTGCCAGCCAAGACTGCCCTCGTCAGGACCTGGCTACTTGGCTCATTATTTTTTTCCCATTTCACAGAATTCTACCATTTCAGTCTGTATAGTTTTTGTTTCTCTAGGAAGTTGCAAATGAGCACTAATTGTGTGAGCTTTTTTAATATTACTGAATTTCTTATGAATAATACATCTAAAATGTGCTTTTATTGCAGCCTTCTACATAACAGTGTTGAATCATATTCTGGAATGGTATTATCTTCCCTGGAAGTATTCTGTAGTCATTAACAGTATCTCAATCTGATTTTTGGCAAAATGCAGCTTCTGAGTAGCTGCTGTGATAACGTGGCCTATGTCAGCAATGGATCTTGTAACAGGGTGAGGAAAGATAAGGCTAGTCAGTGTTAGTGAAGATCCAAGGTGAAAAAAACCCACAATAGGAGTTTTGCAGGAATTGGTAGGTATCACCATACTTTCTAAGCTGACTCAGAAATAGATTTTTCATGTAGTGGTGTCAAGAATGAAGTTAGGGACATCATTCCTATAACAGGCTATAAATAAATAAATAAAATCTGATTCTCTTCCTACAGATAGAGGCATTAACTTGAGTTTGATTGCCAGCTGAAAAGGAGGGTTTCTGTTTTGAATGGGGACGTTTATATCTGCATATATTGTAGGCATCTGGTTGTCCTGACTCTCTGCTGTGTTTCAGAAATGAGTGACGAGCGCTCTGAATGCTGCGTTTTGTTTCTGTTATTTGATAGCTTTTTCTGACAGCTGTGATGTGAAGGCTCTGCACCTGATTCTGGGTCTGGTCACATTGGGCTGCGGCTCCAAAGGCCACTCGGCTATAAATTGTCAAGCGGGGTGTTTTGCAGTAAGCTGAGATGATTTTACTCACAGAATCATCAAATAGTTTGGGCTGGAAGGAACCTTAAAGATCATCCAGTTCCAAGCCCCTGCCATGGGCAGGGACACCTCCCACCAGCCCAGGCTGCCCAAGGCCCCATCCAACCTGGCCTTGAACACCTCCAGGGATGGGGCAGCCACAGCTTCTCTGGGCAACCCGTGCCAGTGCCTCACAGCTCTCACGGTGAAGAAATTCCTCCTTAGGTCTAGTCTAAATCTGCCCCTATCCAGTTTATACCCCTTGCCCCTAGTCTTACCACTACAAGCCTTTATAAACAGTCCCTCTCCAGCTTTCCTGTAGCCCCTTCAGGTACTGGAAGGTCGCTGTAAGGTCTCCTCGGAGCCTTCTCTTCTCCAGGCTGAACAAGCCCAACTCTCTCAGCCCGTCCTCATACGGGAGGTGCTCCAGCCCTCTGATCATCTTTCCAGCCTCTTCTGGGCCCGTTCCAACAGCTCCATCCCCTTCTTATGTTGAGGATTCCAGAACATGTTTATGCCCACACGGGCGCATGTGAGGAAATCCTGTCTCCTGCGGCGGGAGAAGGGATGGTGGCAGCTGCATCTGCTCCCGTTCCAGCGCAGGTTGCGGGGGCGGCGGCAGCGCCCGCGCCCCGGGCAGGGGGGTCTCCTGCTCCTCCTCCCCGTTCTCCTCCTCTTCCTCCTCCCGCCGGGGACGCCGCTCTCCGCTCTGACGGAGCGGTAAAGCGGGCGTATCCCAACGCGAACCCACCTTCTGCGAGCACCGGCTTTAACCTCATTTCCGTAAACGCGTTACAGACTTTTGGTGACAATTTGCGTGGGAAGCGGCGCTGCAGATAAAAGTTCGCGTCGTGGCGAAAGCTCCGCTTTGCCATAAATCCCCGACGGCGTTGCTCTTGCGGGAAGGATCCATTTCTGCCTCCCCCTCCCCCCCCATCCCACCACCACCACCATCCCCGCGGAGATCCCGACCTCCAGCCGTAAGCGCTGCTGCGACCGCGGCGCCGAAAGGGTTACGGGACGCCGGGCTCGCTCCTCGCCGGGGAGCGACCGCCGAGGCGGGGCTGGGCGGGGCGGGGAGGTGATGCCGCGGCCCCTTTCCCCTCCCTCCCTCCCTCCCTCCCTCCCCAGGCGTGCGGGTCGGGGTGCGGGGGCGGCGCCGGGCGATTCCGCAGCTCGGGGGAGCCGGCGGGTTGTGCGAGCGCGGCGGTTTGTAGTGTTGCTAAAGCCGAGAGGTAACAGCTTTCCCTCCTCTTTTCGTGCCGCGCTGCTCAGAGAGCCCGAGCCCGGCGTTCCGGCTGGGATGCGGGAGGGTCGGTCGGGAGAGGTCGGAGGTGGAAGAGATGAGAAGTTGGGGGTGTGATTTGCATTGGAGGTTGTTGCGCCTCGCCAGGCTCCCTCGACGAATGCTTGCGCGATGGGGAAAAGTGTAAAGCGCTTCTAATTGTGCTTCCTAGAGGCTGGATACCTGCTGGGCTGGGGGGGAGAGGATGGCGGGGAGTGGGGGTTGCGCCAGCTGAAAAGTCCAGGCGGAAAAATGTAACTTTACAACAATGCAAATAAAAGTGGGGGGGGGGGGGGGAAGATCAACCCTAGGTTCATTCCTAAAGGAAGGAGAAAGCCTTCGTTTAAAGCTCGGTGTAATCGTTGGACGTTTATGCGGGCACCTGAAAGCAAGGCTGAGGCAGAGCTGCGGAGTGGGAGCCGGGGCTGCGAGCAGCCACATTGCTGCCTGCTCCTCGTTTAAAGTGCTAGCTCCTTCTTTTAGTGGGAACCTAACAAACGATACGTGTGGAGTACACAGCTGTGCCACCACACCAACTCATGCTCTCTTCTTAAAGCTTAATATTATCAAATTCATTGCCTAAGGATGGAGCGGTTGAAGATTTTATCCTTTTTTTCACTATAGTGGAAATACTTTCAGTAATTGAAAGCAGATTCACGTCTGGAGTTGTACAAGCTAAGGTTTTTGTTTTTAAAATAAACCTTTTGTTCCCCAGTTTTAGATGTTTTGGTCAACCATCCGGAGGCCTCTTTTTTTTTAATTGCTAGAGTAGACCTTAAGGAAGGATTGAGGGGGAAAAACCTGAGAGAGGTATGTCAGCAATTAAATTTACTTAACATTATAATGTCTGTATTCCAGTGCATGAACATACCGTTGCAGCTTTTGTGCTCACTGCCTTTTAGTTTTCACGTGAATTGGAAGTACTCATCTGTCTGTAAGAGTGTTTTGCTTTGTTTTAAACCATCGTAGCTTATGTTCACCTGACTTAGTCTATTTGCCATTTCTTTTAACAGTTCATTAAAGAGAAAATCTAAACTTTGAAGATTTGTGGGAATACTGATTGCTCGAGTAAACAAACCTGACACTTTGCAGCGATAGCTTCCTTTTGTTAACTTTGTGCCTATTTTCTGGCCCTTACTGTGGGAGGCTCTTTAGAAGCCTCACCTTCCAATATTTCAGTGAGAAAAACTTAGGATGTGAACTACCAGACCCTCAGACAAAGACTTGAGCCGCTCTGGATCTGTTACCCGCTTTGAAGGTAGAGAACAATGGAGAGAGATGAAGGGGAGCACCTTCTTTCCTAAGCTCTCTAATCTGCAGAATAAATTCACTAAAAAATGCGTGGAAAAGTTATTGAAGATGGCAAGAGTCCTCTATCCTTTAGAAAGTGCTTAATTTAATTGCTTAATAGGCAGAAGAATCTGATTGCCTGGTGTTAAATACAGGCTATCATTAAGATAAGAATTTGTACATTTGCATAATGATACTAAATAGGCCAGGTTTATTTCCCTGAACTTCTTGATGGTATGCATGTAACTGATGTAGTTCACTTTTCCCTCTTCTCTTTCAAAAGATGAATCTTTTATTATATCTTCAGTAAGTTCAGGTGAAAGTGTTTGAGTAAAACCTAGGAAAGAGAAAGTGTTCAAACCAGAACAGAAAACGTAGCCAAACATTTTTTTTTCATCCATCAGATTGGGGCTTAAAACTGTCAGGCAGCTCAGGTACTATAAATGATGTGTTACAAAATTTTTTGATTAATTGCTCTGCAACTCTATGTGGAGAATGGCCTCATATACGTCACAGTGTAGGTTTTTTTCTTTGAAGGATTTATAAAAAGGCTGTGTTACTGTTTAGCAAGAAACCTACTACAAGGGAACCTTTACAGAAGAATTTAATGCTTCGATGTTTTTGTTTACTTGTCATTTTTACTTTCTAACATTTCTGGAGTAGGATTGAGAACATGTGAAGTCATAGAGTCCATGCAGTATGGATACTTCTTTTTTTTTTTTCTTTCCTTTTGAAGAAAGGCAGCTGACGTGGTAGTTGTCTAAAAAAATGGTAATTAATGGTATAAAAAATGTGAAATGTCACTTCAAGTATGTGTTCTTTTTAGAGGTCCACAACAAGAATGCTTCTAAGTACCGAACAGTGTATCACGTAAACAGACCTGGCTTAAGAATTTATCTTGAGTTGTATTCTTGCATTTCTAATGTGCATCTGTGAAGATTTAGCATGACTTGTCAAATTAATGAAATGATCTGATAAGCAGTTATGAGATCGGACTTTACAACTTTTCTTTCTCTGACTTGCTCTACATCCACATTCACTTGTTGAACTAAACAAGAAAAACTAAAAGATCACAATACGAACGCTCTGTACAATGCAGGCGTTTGAGCGTGATATCAGTAAATAATACTGCACTGTATTGTTTTCCAAATGAGAAATCAGCTTTCTGCTTTTTTCTGCCTATCTACAAAGACCTTATCGCTCATTATTTCATTCTAAATATGACTATAGGCTTTGCTCCATGTGGGTTTGACTTTCTTAAGAGGTAGTTGCAGATTTATGCATTTAAGAATAGCAAGATCTGTCTATTCAGTAATGCACAGAGAGAGAATACTGTGAGCGGGTGACCTCAGTAATGGTTTGAAGTTGTATACATCTTTTAGGTCTGAACTCTTGAAGATTTTTATACAAAATAAGGCATTGGGATGAAATAAAGTGACTGGACTAATAAAATAGTTCTGTAGTGTTCCAATTTAAATGAAGCTTTTTAAATGTTGGGGACAAGTGGAAAAAGTGGTACTAGTATTCCTTTAGAAAGCTTCAGCCATGATAAACTCTGAACTCTGAAGTATTCTGAATGGAGAATAGTTATTCCCCTTCTTTGCCTAAGAATGAAAGAATTGAAAGTACAGCTAAAAAGGAAAACTTCAGAATTCATTGGGGGTGACAACAAAGTGTGTAGTGATCTTTTAGGACTAGCTAGGGCAACCATTTATCCAAGTTAAAATGGAAATAACTGTTTTGTGTGAGCTGCGTCCAAGTAGATGTTTATTAAACAAGTCATTTAAGTGTAAGAAAGTGGTAAAGCTCTAGTACCTGGATGTGGTTTATCATTCTAGTGGAATCTACATGGGAAACAAAACAGAAGTTTACAAGTTTGAGACCTAGCTCAGAGTAAAGGGCTCGCCTATGATTGTTACATACAGCAGAAAGGATTTGCACAGTGGTAGTATATAAATCATGGCAAACTTCAGGTATTTGATATGATAATCATTGATGGCAGAAGCACTGATTTTTGTACTTCGTATTCTGAATTCAGTCTGGATTAAGAAATGTTACAGCGAAAGATTTAGCCAAATACTGCTTTGAAATTTGGACAAACTATGACTGCAACTCAAAGTAATGATGGCCTGACAAAATGGTAAAGGTACATATTGTTGTCATTTTTGAAGATCTATATTATGGTAAAATTCTGCTTAAATACGTGTAGCAGATTTTCTGCTTACTGTATCTGCTGTGGCAAGGGAACAGTGATTTTTGCAGTAACAGTGTGCTCACGTATCTCATAACACATCAACAGTCAGTTACATGTTTTTATCTTTCTGATACAACTTGATGTTCTGCCTCTTTCTGGCTCTTGTGGAGGATTCAGACCTATACAACAGTATTTCTAAGATGCTTTAAAAAACAGATTTAAAAAAAAAAAGATTAATCTAAAATAAGATCTCTTGCATGCAACTGCAAAAAGAACATCCAACTGCTTTCTCTGTTTGTTTTTTTTTTTGTTCTTTTTATCCTGCTTCAGTTGTTATTAGTCCAAGTGCTATTGATGTGTTGGGGTTTTTTTCTTGGTATAAAGAAGGGTTAGTTTCCTGGAGAACGTTTTAGGAGTCAAGAATATATATGAATAAAAATTAAAGAAGAAAGTAACTGCTATTATAGAATGGTATTATTTAGTAATTTTTCATCATTGTATAAATCATGAGAAAGCATTACCTTAAGTTTGTGAATTGTTGTAACTGCCAAACTAAATTTGAAGCCACTTTAATTTGCATCTCTAGTATAGTTGCTGACCACACATGAAGGGAAAGAAGGAAAGGAAATGCTTTTATTGAGCAGCTCTTGGTTTAATTATATAGACTTGCTTTTTCCTAAAACCTAATCGTACCCATGTATGAAATATCACCAGTTCCAAATCTGCAGAAACTTCTGAGTTGTTAATTTTTGCAGAACGTTTTTCCTCTTAGTCAGAAACTGCGTTAAGGAAAAGACTATTGTCCAGGGAGTTGTAAAAGTAGTCTGGAAAGCCTTTTATGCTCTTTCTTTTAAATAAAACAGAATTGCCTTATGTAACAAAGTTAACTTTGTTAACCTTTTATAATTATTTAACCATTATTTCATTTTACCCCCTGCTTAAACATTGTACATTGATGCAGTAGACACCTGGCTGTGCTCTTAAAAGTTTATTTGTCTTTCAATTCCTGTGATAGTAGGGGGCAGTATATCTCCTTAATTATCTTTGTTCAGGGAAATGTTGAAAGGCCAGGGTAGTTAAACAAGGCCATTCGGATTTGCAGTGAGGTCGAAGTCAGATGCAAGGAAAGTGGTTAAATGCATTATCATCTTATTGAGCACATCATCAGTAAAGTGACCTTGATGGAGGTGGAAAAAGCCATTTGGCTTTTTTTATGACAGTCACCTCTCAGCTGGCTTTATCCCTGCCAGAGAGTACTTCACACAGCTCTATCACAGTCTCCTCTTGTTGCTTTGAAATCTGATTTTTCTTAATTACAGATAAAGAGATAGAGGCTGAACACTGAAATGAACTTCTCTAATAATGGCGAATTTTAGTACTTAAGAGTTTATCCTTTGGCTTGGGAGATACGGAAATTGAATATTAAGGTGACCTTAATGTTGACTGCCTGCCTTAAAGGTTCTCATAATGGCAATAATTGTTTTCTATTCATGCAAGCTTTTATTCTACTACTTTTCAAACTGCTTTTAAGTTACCATGAGGGCAGGTGAGCCAAATTCCAGCCTTAGCAGCAGGGACATTATTTGTTTTAACATATGTATATTTGTATTTTTATAAAAATACTCAAGCCATGGAAGGCCTGTGGCTAAGCTGTAGGCAAATAGTTCAGAAAATGTATAACCAATGCTTAAATTCTTGTGTCAGTTATGCTTTATAATGGCAGTCAATACTGATGCCTTAAAAGCTTACAAAAGTAAAATTTCAGCTATTTCACATTAATTTAAGTATTTAGTCAGTGTTCTCTCAACTCTCCATCTTCCCCTCCTTCCTCTTTAGTTGCCCTTTCTCACTCAAAAGGAGTTAATTTCTTTGGTGTAAAACTACACTGATTTGGAACAAAGTGTCATTTTAAATTTCTGGCTTTGAAAAGACCTCAGTGCTAGTTGTACATTTTATAGCGCACTCTGTACAAGTGTTGGCATAATTATGAGGGGAATTTTAAAACAAATGCACAGGATGCAAGGGAAGATGATATCAGGAAAATGGGATCCAAATTTGAGCACCTTAAGACGGAGGTTAATTGGCTGAAACTCACAGCAGAGCATTAAAAATTATTAGAGACTAGAGGGAATGATTTATAAGAAAAGATGAAAGAAAAAAAATATAGCATAGTCACATGACAAACCAATAGAAGAACCATCTGCAAGATTTTTAAAGACCATGTGGTCTGAGGTGGTATATCTAGATACAATAAAATGAAATTAAGGACCAGAAGAATATCAGCTGCATATCAAGACACATTTTGTAGTGGTTACATCCTGGACATTATGGAAAACATCTTAGTACAGTTTATAGAAGTCCTGTTTTTTGAAAGTACAGATATTACTTGGTTTATGGCAGAGTGTGGAATGTGGCTTTTATACCTTTTGTTTCTAAGTTTTGACTAAATCTTGTGAATTTGAAGGTAGATGTATTTAATTTCCACTTTGCAACCAGTGTTCTTTTATTCTTCAACACATAGGTGATCTCCCAAGAAGAGAACAGGGTCTTCCTGCCATCACCTCTGTCTTTGGAGTTGGAAAGTATCTTGTAGTTGTATCTCCTTGCAACGTTTATAGCAGAAAGAAAGACAGACCATTACCCCAGGATATAAAGTACTTTTCTGAGACCTTTTACTTTAGTCATTGGGATTTTAAACTTGCCAGCTGTTAGCGATGTTTTGGTATTGCCTTTTGGTTTGTAGAGTCAGTGTGTGTACTCAGTATAAAGTGTCATCCAGATAGAGAACAAATCTTTTTCATTCATGCCAAGTTCCCCTTGTTCCTCACAGACTTGTTTTATTGATCTAGATGGAAGTGCTCTTTTTTTTTGTTTTGTTTAATTATTTTTGCTTTCTCCTCAGAACTCTTGTACTTTCACTCATGTTCTGCCATGAAGCCAGAGGATTATCTGAGTGTATGTGTGTTTCCATGTGCCTATTCAGAAGACAAGCCTTTTGAAGGCACATACACAGTGCCAGAGTTTGAAAATGTAATTCTGCCTTCTCCTGCTGTTGAACTTGCTTTTTCATCAGGTAACTCTAGGAAGGTCACTGCACAGATACGCCTGTCCATTGTCTTGTAATGATACTGAATCTTAAGATCTCTCCCGTCAACCAAGAGACAAGCAGTGAGCTGATGGATCTTGTGTTGAAGAGGATCTCACTGTTCCTTGACAAGTGTGCCAAAAGCGCTGTCAATCTGTCAGTATTTGAGTCGCTTTCATGCTCTAGAAGTTCTTCCCCCCGTTGTTTGTTTGGTTGGTTTTTTAGGGAGTCCAGTATGTATTCCCAGGAAAGTTTCTTTTTAACAGCTGTCCTTTCTCCAAAACATACAGTAAGGTTCATGACATTAAAAAGGCATCTTCAGAGTGTTTCAAATAATCTCATTTTGCAAGCCCTGCTACCCATCATTTGTGCACGATCCCAGTATTTACCACTTTCTTATTCCCCCGAGATCAAGGAATCTCAAACATACTTTTCTGACAGACAGTTTCTCTCTGGATGTAAACCTTTCTCCCCAGCTGATTTTTTTTCTATTGGTGGAATTTGTATAGTATTTCCAGTTATTCTTCAGCAGCTCAGCCAGCTTTTCAGAGAAGAGACCTGTGTATTATTTATCAGTTCTCTTTTCTTATTCCTGCCCTCCAGCTTTTACATTGCCCCCTCATCCTAGTCTTTTCCACCTAATTCTAATTTACTACTGATCAGAGCCATGGCAGCAGAACCAGTTATGTGAGGTGAAAAGAAAAGAATAAAAATAAAACCCCACATCTGACAAAGTTATGGGTTTGCCTTTGAGGTAATTGGTTTTGCTTGCTGTGATCTCAGTGAAACTGGGCAGAGCTGCGCATTCTTCATCTCGCTTGTGTATTGTCTGCGTTTGTTTCCTGTAGTGCAACTGTACCCCATGAAAGGTAGCAAATCAGTCTTCCTGAGTGTTTGGGTTCTCTCTGCAGCGTAGAGCAGAGCTTGTGCCAGAATCTGTTCTGTGATTACTTTTTTTTTTTTTTTTGTCGTTTTGTGTGTGGTTTTATGTGGATGGAGTTTCCATGTGTGTTCTTGTGCCTAATGTGGTCAGTATTAAACTTATATGTGATAAACTGCATGGGGGTCCTTACCAAGAAATACAAAAATGTACCGTAGATCCTATTTTATCAGCCTGTGAACTACTCTAGTTCCATGGAAGTAGATTTACTGGGTATAGTCTGTATGGAAATTATAACTTTTATTTATGTAATTTATACACTGAGCTGTGTTTAGTCTGAAAAAGCGTGCATGCATGTGTGTAGGTTTGCATTTTTAGCCGAGGGAGGGAGTCACCTACGCTCAGCTTGCTGATGTTCCGACTCTGTAACATTATACCTGTTTGCTGCCAGAGACTGTTAAAAAGTGTCCTAGAATTCAGTAGATAAAAGGCCATGGATGTTGATAAAGCCAGAAGCCTTCACAAGCAGGAATACTTGAGGAGTATTTAGAAAGTATCAGTGCCGTCTGCTGTTTGCTGCTGTAGGGTAGTGTGCTGCTGGCCAGCAGCTGTAGCCATGAGGCATTCCCTCCTTTCTCAGGTTTCTCAAATGCTGCAGTATGGTGGAAGAGGGAAATGAAAAAGGGATAGAAGAGACCAGCCAGTTGCCTTTTTTTTTCACTGTAGAGAGAGAAAGTTGACTGTAGAGGAAGAGAGACAAATTATAGTCTTTGTCTACAGTAACAAAAGGAGCAAACCAGGGTCCGTTTCTGGACTGTCATGGGACAAGCATCGCTGATGAGCACATGCTGTTCACCAACAGTCCTGAGACCTCCTTCATATGACCTGTGGGGAGCAGGACCTGGCCCAAGCCTCTTCCTGAATTGGGTGGGGTTTTTTCTGAAAGAGCGTTGGATGTCAGAGCCCAAAATTAAGGCAGGAAAACTACTAGAAATTTTAACTTGCTGATGCCTATTTGTCAGTGCTTGCACTCAAGATTGCACTAAACTGCCCTGTTGAGTTAGTACAGATACAAGCATTCAACCTCAGGCTGAATGTAGGGATAAGCGGAAAAGTCAGACAAAGGCCCTTACAGGGACACACCTGTCTACTCTAAACTAATTTGTGTTTGACAGAAGCCATTAGCACTTTCAGCATAACAGTGCAGACTTAACAACAAATTCACCCAATATGTCTATCTCAGAATTTTCACTTTACCATCTCTGTTAGATCTGAATTTCTTTGTTCTTTTTTCTCTCCCTGGTTGGAGGGGCAAAGCTTTCCAGTATGGTCCTGACAGACCTTAAGCAAATCCCCCATTTCTTAAGATAGCAGATATCTCCACTTTAGTAACTCTCGATTCAACAGATTCACTTCTGGATTCAGAGATATCCAAATTATGCTTTTGCTTCCAGGTTTCTTTGTCATGTAGCTCTTAATTCAGGATAATGAGAATTTTTTTTTTTTTGCTTTTTTTAAAAAAAAAAAAGAAGAGAAAACCAAACAAGAATATGAAATGTCAGTTCCCAGTCAGCTTTGCTGCATGTGTAACTACCTTGGTCACATAGGAGTTAGGACTCCTCCCCCTAAAAAGTCGAGAGGATCATTAGCCCAGCTGAAGTGCATCTACAGTAATGCACACGGCATGAGCAACAAACAGGAGGACCTGGAATCCATCATGCAGCAGGAAGGCTATGATGTAGTTGCCATTACAGAAACTTGATTGGCTGACTCATGCAACTGGAGTGCTGCAGTGGATAGCTGTAAATTCATTAGAAGGGATAGGCAAGGAAGGAGTGGCGGTGAGGTAGCCGGTGTGTTAGGGGATGTTTTGACTGTTGAGCTTAATGACAGAGACAATAAGGTTGAGTGGTTATAAGTAAGAATCAAGGAGAAGGCTAGCAAGACAGAGATTATGGGAGTCTGCTGCAGACCACCTAACCAGGATGAAGAAACAGATAAAATATTCTATAAGTAGCTGTGAGAATTCTCACATTTACTAGCCCTTGTTCTTATGGGGGACTTCAGCTTACTGGATGTCTGCTGGAAATACAGTACAGCAGAGAAGAAACAGTCTAGGAGGTTCCTGGAGTGTGTGGCAGATAACTTCCTGACACAGCTCGTGAAGGGAACCTGCTGGACCTGTTGTCTGCAAATAGAGAAGAACTTGTGGATGATATAGTGGTTGGAAGCCACCTTGGGCATAGTGATCACAAAACGATAGAGCTGTTGATTCTTGAAGAAGTGAGGAGCAGGGACAGCCAAACTGCTCCCTTGGACCTCCAGAGGGCAGAGTTTGGCCTGTTTAGGAGCCTTGTTGAAGTGTCTTGGGAGTCAGTCCTGAAGGGCAAGGGAATCCAGGAAGGATGGCATTCTTCAAGAAAGAAATCTCAAAGGCACAGGAGAAGGCCATCCCTATATGCCAAAAGATGAGGTGGTGGGGAAGACCGGCCTGGCTGAACAGAAAGCTTTGTCTGGAACTCGAGGGGTGGGGAGTGGGCTAAGAAGGAGTTTATGACTTTTGGATGAAGGGGCTGGCCTCTCAGGAGGACTATGTAGATGTGAGGTTATGCATGGAGAAAATTAGAAGAATCAGAGCTCAACTAGAACTTTACCTGGCTACTGTGGTAAATGACAATTAAAAGTGTTCTATAAATACATTAGCAGGAAGAGGAGGGCTAAGGAGAATCACCATCCTTTACTGGAGGCAGGAGGAAACATAGTGACAAAGGATGAGGTACTTAATGCCTCCTTCACCTCTTTAATTGTAAGACCAGTTGTTCTTCAGGTACACAAGCCCCCTGAGCTGAAAGACAGAAATGGGAAGCAGAAGGAATCTGCCATAATCCGAGAGGAAATGGTTACTGACCTGCTACAGCACTTACATGCGCACAGCGCTATGGTCCGAATTGGATCCACCCAGGGGTACTGAGGGAGCTGGCAGAAGTCATCACCACTTTCTGTCATTTATCAGTAGTCCTGGTTAATCATCCAGGGAGGTCCCAGTTTCCTAGGGTATCAAAGATCTGGGGAACTACTGTAGGCCTGACCTTGGTGCCAGGGGAGGTTATGAAGCTTATAATTTTAAATGCCATCATGTGGTGTGTACAGGACAACCAGAAGATGAGGCCTAGTTAACATGGGTTTACAAAGGCAGGTCCTGCTTGACTAACCTGGTCTCCTTCTACAACAAGGGCACCCACTTAGTGAATGAAGGAAGGGCTGTGGATGTTGTCTACTTAGACTTTAGTAAAGCTTTTGACATTCTTTTCTTCCATATGCTCCTGGAGAAACTGTCTGTTTGTGGCTTGGATAGGCATATTCTACACTGGGTAAAAAAACTGGCTGGATGGTCGAAGAGTTGTGGTGAATGGAGTTAAATCCATTTGGCAGGTGGTTACAAGTGATGTTCCCCAGGGCTTGGTGTTGGGACCAGTTCTGTTTAATACCTTTATCAGTGGTCTGGACAAGGGGTTGAAATGCACCTGCAATCGGTTTGCTGACAACACCTAGTTGGGTGGACATGTTGATCTATTTGAGGGTAGAAAGACTCTGAAGAGGGAACTGTATAGGCTGGATTGTTGGCATGAGGCCAGCCATATGAAGTTCGACAAGGCTAAGTGTTGGTTTCTGCACTTGAGCCACAACAGCCCCATGCAGTGGTACAGGCTTGGGGAAGAGTGGCTGGAAAGCTGCTTAGTGGAAAAGGACCTGGGAGCGTTGGTTGACAGCAGCTGAATATGAGCCAGCAGTGTGGCCAAGAAGGCCAGTTAACGTCCTGGCTTGTATCAGAAATGGTGAGGCTAGGAGGAGCAGGGAAGTGGTTGTCCCCCTGCACTCATCACTGATGAGGCCGCACCTTGATTACTGTGTTCAGCTTTGGGCCCCTCACTCAAAGGAATATGTTAAGCTGTTGAAGTGTGTCCGGAGAAGAGCAACAAAGCTGGTTGAAGGGTGTAGAACACAAGTCTTATGAGGAGCAGCTGAGGGAATTGAGGCAGCAACTTTCCCAAGTAACGAGTGATAGGATGAGAGGAAATGGCCTCAGATTGTGCCAGAGGAGGTTTAGACTGGATGTTGGGAAAATTTTCTTCACTGAAAGTGTTGTCAAGAACTGGAACAGGCTGCCAGGGAAGTGGTTGAGTCACCATCCCTGAAGATATTTGAGAGACCTGTAGATGTGGTGCTTAGGGGCATCATTTAGTGGTGGAGGTGGCAGTGCTAGGTTAAGGCTTGGGCTCAATGATCTTAAAGCTCTTTTCCAACCTAAATGCTTCTATGATGCTGTATGCCAGTTCTTGCCAGGTTTGTTGCTCCTCTATCAAGGAAATCAGCTGGAAAAAAAATTCAGCTCTTCCTCATTTTTATATACATTTCCACATTTTTTTAAACACTTAAAAATATCATGGCTCATATTAGTGGTCCTATTTAATTTCTTAAGTGAAATGATTAAGCAGTAAAAAGCTTTTTAATGTGTTTTCTGCTGGGTGTAGATGTTTGAAATACATTTTTTTAGTTCACAGAATCTCTTCCCTAACAAACACAGACCATCCTAAAAGTCATAAAAAAAACCCTTTGTACCATCATATTCCTGTTGCTGCAATTGTATTTTAAGTTAGTTGAAAAAATATATAAATGTTCCCTTTTTTTCTACCCATCTGAAGAATCTCAAGAAATGCAATCATGTCTGTTCTAAGTCAGTTGTAACTCCCACTAAATAAATTGATTCAATATCTCTTTGTGGCAGAGTATTGACCTAGCTAGTTTTTGTTTTGAATGGAACTATACCTCTTTTATAAAGTCACCATTGCTCTGTTTAAAGAAAATTATTAGCAGAGAAACCAGATTTTTGTAAAATAGTGTACTTTGCCAGTTGAGCTGTTAATCATTAACAGCTCTCCCTTTCATTCAAATGCTGCTTATAGTTCTGCAGACAAGCCATCTACCTTTGTCACTGGTAACTCTGGTTAGCTCAGTAGGATTTAAATAAGCAGAAAGAGAAAAGTATCAAGCAGCCAAACAGGTAATAGGCAATTCACTGTCACTGTGGCCATTCTTTAAGATGTGTCATGCTTTGAGGTGCCACAAAGTCTTTTCTGTGAGGCAGATGTGCGCTTGTGCAGTTGAATGTGTTTTTGAAAGAGGCCCCCATGGTAAAAGTCACACTGACTTAGTGGGAAGAGTTAGCTTATTGGTCTGATTAGTAAGGAAATTGTACCAATAGAAAAAATGGCAACAATAAGGTACACATTTCTCTGAAATATCAGAGTTCTGCAAGTTGTCTCTGATGTGGTTAGTAAAGCAAGTGTTAAGTTGCTGTGCTTTTCTATATAGGGAACTTGCTTGTATGGAATATTTGCTAGTATGGAATCAAATGTAATTACACATCTGTGGTATAAATGAGCCAGTATCAAATCAATTCACATACATGTTATGTATGACTTCACTACATATATTTGGGTTTATGCTATTTTATTCTTGTAATTTCCTGTCACGCTAAAGAGAAGACTGTGAAAGGTACTGTTAGTTTCCTGTAACTTCAGCTATCCATACTTAAAATCTCTGCTATTGTGTGTCTACTATAGAAAACGTAAAACTAATTTAGATACAGCCTCATATTCCAGTGAGCTTAATGAGCTCACTTTCAAATACAAAAAACGACAGACATTATTAGAACATATTATATATGTGTTCAAACTTTTGGGGTATGTTAGAGTTATTTGAGAGATGTCTAATAAATCTTTGTCATAATGCTTCTGTATTAAGTGACAGCTCAAGTTCCCTGTGCAACCTGAGTTAAAGAAAGAAACCTGTTTGAGGTCACAGATAGAATCTGAAGTTTGAATCTTTGGTGCTTCTAGTTCCTGTGACAAAATAGGGATCATTGACTTCCAGAACTGTTTCAAGATACCATGAACTAGTTTGTTGAGAGCATCCATCCCTATTGCATTCAGATACCTCTGCAAAAATAAACCCCAGTGTCCCCAGTTCAGACTGTGCTACAGAGCTACCCAGGAAGGCACAGGGCCAGCATAGCTTTGGTACAGCTTAATCTGGAAACCACCAATCCAGACAGTTAGACCAAGACAATGATTATCAAAATAAAATATTATTATACATTAAAGTATTATTAACATTTATTAAAATAGCTCAGACTCTTAAGGTTAAGAAACTGGAAGAAATCCCAGGCTTTTTATTTTTCCCCACCTTTTCAGAGGAAATTTGTATGCTACCTGACAAAATTTCATCCAGATGTGAATAAAAACCGCTAGATTACAAATGCTTGAGAGACAGAGTGCATAGTGCAAATGACAGCTCCAGCACGGCAATGCCAGGAGCTGCTATAATAACTTAATATTAAAAATGCAATAAAATCAGAAATAAGCACCTCTAGATTTTCACGTTTGAGAAGGAACTTTTGACTGAGATGCTTTGCTTCTGTAGAAGTAATTCCCTGCTATGTTACAGCTACAGCTCTAGCAGGTCTTTACATGCCTACAGGAGTAAATCAGTTTTTAAAGAAGTAGTGTATTTGAAACTAGCAATCAGCTTTTTGCTTTTTTTCTATCTTCATTACAAACATCTGTAAACTTTGAAGTGCTGTCTGCTGAAGTGGAGTTCCCTGAAACAGATGTCTTCTTTTCATTTAATGCATTCAGTACCTTGCTTGGTTCTTCTCAGGTCAAGAACTCTTGCAATCATCATAATGTAACGATATGTTTATTTACTTTACATATTATAAAAGTGTTAATTGTGGGTACCATTCAGATGGTCAGCATTTGAGAATTGTTACCCTTTTCATTTTATGAAGACCTTGAGAAAGGGGGAAAAGTTGTTTACTGAATGACTTGTTACTGTTGTTCTGAGACATCCTCTCCTGGTTTTCGTCCTTCATAATTGATTGCAAGCACTCATGCGTTATTTTTTTTTCTGTCATGAACACTCACAAAAGATGGATTTCAAAAGCAGGTTTGCAAGAAGCAGATTATGACAATATTTTAAACTTCTTTGTTCACATAAAGGAAAAGGATGTTTTCTAATTGTTATTGTCGTTGTAATGCATGAATAATAAAATGTGACCAACACCATTAGGCAGCTGACTACAAGTAATTTTATTGGATAGCAACAGGATACAAGTGTGGCTATGTATAGGAATATAGGTATAATATTTATGACTATGACTACAGTAAAACAGTAGTCCATTATGTCCCTTGGAGAATATTGCACAGTTTAACCCCAAGAGACTTAGAAAACCAAGTGTAATGGGATATTCCTTATCCTGGTATGGCGCATTCCTCCTATTACGTCCTAGTAAAATTTAAACATAATCTAAGTTGTACTTTTCATACTTGTCTGTGACTGATGCTAAAACTTGCATGTTACATGTTAAGATGTTAAAACTCACATCTGTAGCTAATAAAATAAATAATCTTTGATAATATGAGTGGAAAATAGGTAACAAAATTACATTCATTGGTAATGAATATAATTTAAATTTTTAAGTCTCTAAGGACCATAAAAATGTTTTCCTTCATCATTTCTAAAAGGCATTTTGTGTAAGGCCAAAATTCCTGCGTGAATAAGTATAAAAAAAAAAATCAAGTAGTCAGAAAGTTAGACTAGTCAGCTGAAGTATTTT
Source organism: Clamator glandarius (assembly GCA_033459285.1). Classification (NCBI taxonomy): domain Eukaryota; kingdom Metazoa; phylum Chordata; class Aves; order Cuculiformes; family Cuculidae; genus Clamator; species Clamator glandarius. The sequence continues at coordinate 1,438,429 of JAUNZM010000080.1, forward strand.
GAGATGACAGAGCTGTGAAAAGAATTACAGATGCTGGTTTCTTGAATATAGCATGAAACAACCTTAAAATTGTTGAAGAATATGTGGTTTAACTAGACAGTAAATTTACATAAATACTGTAAGTTAATGCATTTGTTTTTAGTATGTGGAGTAACAGCATTTTGATTACAAACTTAGTTTATAAATACCAAGAATATGTTAAAACCATAGCGCTTTTTTTTACCTGTAAAAGATCCTAACTGGTTACTGCAGATACCCGGAATAAAACCACGGGTCACTTCATGTGAGAGGTGATGAAGATGCAAAGGATGCAATGAAAAAACCCATAAGCTCTCACATCTGGTAGACCTGCCACCCATTCGAAGTGGGAGAAACATCTGCTATTTCAGGGAGAGAACGTTAGCTTTCCTAGTTTGAACACAGTTCTGTTTCTCCTGCTGATGGAATTGTATCTCAGGTAGAATGTTTACTGGCATTTATGTGTTTATTTACTTACACACCTCATCCCACCCCCCATTTCTATTAGGAAAACTAGTCTACAGTTAGCTGCAGTTTTTGTAACAAATAATCTCCACGTTGTAAATATTTTGTCCGCTGTTTGACATTATTATTTTACGAGGGAACTTTGTGCTGGTATTTTAAAACAAGGAAAGAACTAATTGGCTTTGCAAAGAAAATACGGACAGTGACCACACACATAAACATTGTCAATTAAAGAAGTATCACCCTGCCCTTAATTGTAGTGAGTACAGGGGTAATGCAGTGACTTAAAATGGGTGCTTGCTGAGAGAACCCAACCTTTTGCGTGTTACATTTTTTCCTGCATGTGGTGTCACAGTTCTCCAGCCCTGAAAGTCCTATCTTCACTTTAGTTCAGACTAAGATTTGTTCCTAAAGCTTTTCAGTGAAAACCCTCACCCTGACAGAAGTCCTGGTTATAAGTCTGATTCGGCTGGCTGCCTGTGATAGGGTGGAGGGTTGTAGCACATGGAGGAGGATGAAAGCTGAAGTTTATGTTGCTGTGCTGTAATAAAGGTGAAATATTTCGATTATCTAATGATGATCCATGGACACTGCTACTACTTTATGTAGTACACTACTTTGTGTAGTACATGCTGTTTCTCAGGGTGGCTAGCATAGCTGAGAGAGGAATTGATAACAAGCTCTTGTTTCAGTTGTACATGGTGTAGGCATGTACAACTTGTCTCTATTATGAAAACATTTTCTGGCAGGATCTGTCTGTCTTTGATTTCTTTAAAACATGTTTTTTCCTTTTTTAAAAAAAGGACAAATCCAAGTTGCTGTAACAAGGTGCTGTTTTGGAGTTTGTATCATTATTTGTAGCACTGAGAGCTGGCCCTTTTTTATTTCAAAAATGTTCTTAAAATATGTTTAAGACAAGAAGAAAATAGCAATATGTCCTCAAGTGAAAACTTCTTCAATGCATGCGGTTTACATTTAATATCTTAATGTGCTGTGCATTCATTAATTTAATGCAAAAACACCATCTGTGTAAAAAAGATCAAATGAAATAACTGCTGGCTTTTTTCTTACATTGAACAAAGTAATTGCCAGATAGCATGCAGCAGGAAGAGCAAATGCCTTCCCCTTCTCTCCCCCACCTCTAACACTGCGACTAGAGTTTTCCTTTATAGTCTCTCCATACAGGTGTGGTAATCGGCAGGGTGGATTTCCACTAAGGGGAAGCTGGTTGCCATTTCTGAGCTTAAATCCCTGACTGAATTCTGTTAACTGTTATCCATTCTTACTGGGCTGAGGGGACAACCCTGCAAGAGGAGAGATGCAGCCCAATGTGCTTCGTGCTGGAGGCTCACTTGAAATGGCCTGAAGGCTGCATGCTTTTTTTCCTCATGTCTCATTCTGAAATCTTCCTAATTTTCCTACCCTTCTCCTTTGCCTCTGCTCTGATTTATTTAATTGCCTTATTTTTACCCTGTGGGCTTCTTTGATTGCTTGGTTTGTTGGTGAATTGTGTTGTTTTGTTCCTCATGCTGACTCAGGACTCGGACTCCTTTTTGTTGCCTAAGGAGGCACGGTAAGGACTGTCTCAGTGGAGCCAGCAGTGCTTTTGGCTTGGGCTTATCTGTGACTGGACCGAACCTCTTCCTTCTGGTTCAGACCAGTGGCTTGACAACTGAATGTATTTTTGAAGCAATATATGCCAATTTAAAGGGAAGAGCAGAGAAAGGCTTGGGGCACCTCTGGAAATTCAGGGACATGTGAGCAGCAATGTCTCTCCTGCCCCTTCTTTCCTCTCCTTGCCTCCTTTCCCCATTTGATAATTATCTTTTTGTTAGTTTGGTTTAGTCTCACTGAAAACTTGAGATTGTGGGATGGGCTCCATTCCTTTTCAGGAAAAAAACCCCTCAAACTGTCTTTCAGTTCAATGCCCTACTAGAAAACGTAATGACTTATGGGACTGCAGATTTCCATAAGGATCCTCTCTTAGGTGAAGTAAGTGTCACCAGACAGAGAAAAAGCTGTACTTCGGCTGTCCTGTGAGACTTGTGCTCTTCAGCCAGAGCAGGACTGGTCGCAGGATTAATTTTAAGTTCCTTACTACTTAATCCACAGCAGCTGCTCATGTGGTGTTTGGTGCTTCTCCTTTTACTGTTACTGCTTATCTGCTTAGTTCTGGCCCTTCCTAATCCCAAGTCAGTATTGGTGTGGATAGCAAGGTTGGAAAATACTGATTTAGGAAATGAAAGGTAGCTTACTTGCTATCTTGAGGAACCAGGACCTTGGCACTTTGCTCCGGAACCTACATGTTTATGCTCTGCGCTTTCAAGTTGATGCAGGAGGAGGTATCAAATCCTCGTCAAACTTCAGATAGTTACTAAGTAACTTACTCTTAAGATTAAATTTGCATTATTAAAGGCAAGCTATGAGCCTTGAAACATTTCAATTAGTAATACATTTTGGCTTCAAAATGCTTTTGGATTATTTGTGAGCACCTCTAAAGAGATACTGTGGAGGTTGTGGCTAATTATGAGAGCTGCATATGAGTGTTGCAATTGACCAGCTTTGCCTTTCTCAAACAGTGAAGAAGCAAACGCAGACTTCTTACACAAAGTCTATGTAAGATGTATCCTAAAGGGAAACTATTAATTATTGGTGTATATCTAAGCAGTTACAATTTTAATATCCTAGTTCTTGGAGTACGTTATTATTATATCCCTTTATACTTCAAACCAGGATCATAGAATGCACAGCATAAAATAAAATGCTGGGCTTTCTTTGCAGTTGAAGGTGGGTGGTGGGCTATAAAACAAAGATACCCAACTGAATTTTGATTGCTTCCCAAATAATTGCAATGCTGCATAGATCAGAAAAACACTCAAAACGTCCAGTATCTTTGAGGATACTCTTCCAAGGTGGCTTTCTTTTAGCTTCTGGGTTGCTATTTACTTGTCACTGCTTCTCAAGCTTGTCACCCACAGGTTCAGAGCAGCTCACACTGTTGCTTTTAACTGCTTGGCAGAACTGCTGTCTGCCCAAGGCTTTACATTTATCAAGGGTTGCCCTATTACTCTTGTCCTGTTGGTTGATAATATTAGGTATGAAGTACAGTTCCTGCTTATGTCAATAAAATTTTGGCAGAGGCTCCACCTACACTGGCAGTGTAAGAACTGCAACCCATAGGATCTGGTACTAGAACAGACAAGCTTTTCACAGCCTAAATTAGCAGGGGCTCAGCTTTGCACGTGGAACAAGATTTTGTGCAAGGGTTCAGATCTTTTTTATTATATATAAGGTCCTCATATGATTTAACAGATAAGATTTTTGAAGGAGTGTGTTCTCAGAGACAGCAGAGGATAAGAAACGGCTGTTGTTACAGCCATTACTACCCCAAATCTTGGGGTAGAGTCACATTCTTAAGGCTAAAGTCAATCTTGAGCTAACAGTTCACTGCTGCCAAAAATATAATGCAGAAGAAAAGGGGGACAGGAGGGGCTGGGGGAGCGAAGGCACAGTTATCTGTTTGATTAGCAAGTCAAATTGGCTTCCCATGCCAATTTCCATGTATGGTGAGGGCAGGAATGGCTGGCTGCAGCAGAGGAAAGTAGAATGGGGTGTCCCATTTTCAGTGGTGGAGCATGAGAATAGCTCAGCCTTAAACTGGAATTTCAGCCTTTGCAGCATTGGTGTCTTTTATCTGTGAGCTTTTAAAAGCCTTCATCCTTTTTTGCATCTTTTTTTTTTTAGCATTTACCTGAAGGCATTCATGGTGACAGAACGGCTTAAGTGACTGCGTTTTCATACCTGCCTTTGTGCTACACCTTAAAGTCTTGTTCTTTAAGGGTTTTTCCTTGTACTTGAAATGTCTGTAGGGCATGGTTGTATCAGTTAAACACGTACATTGATGGTTGCAGTATCAGTGAAAGCGGAGGTTTCAGTGCTGACTTGCAGAGTATTTGCTATTTATTTACTTTTCAGGCTACCCAGTGGGATATGGGAGTGAACTTGTCCTGTTCTTATTTGAGCCTCGGTGTGCTTACTGTGCACATTTGTGCAATTGCTGTGAAGAAAAAAATACAATAGATTTGGAAACCTAAGCAACTGCAGGGGCTTTCTCCACAGAAAAATAAAAGGAGTCTGTCCCGGCCGCCCTGTGGGTTTGCACTCTGTGGCTGTTTGCTACTGTGCCCTGGCAGCACAGGAGCAGGGTCCTGCCTGAAAAACATGCTGCAGTACAATCTGAACTGCAACTGGCCCTCTGCCCAAAACCCTGCTGCTCAGTGTCATCCCCCTTCTGCTTTCAGGGACTGTTTACTCCTTAAAAACACCTCTCAAAGAGCTGCACAAGGTACATGCAGGCAAGCAGTTTTAAATAATGTGGCTCCTTTAATAGCTAGTCTTTAGAGCAGAGTGAGATGAGCTAAGCTTTTTGATTTTCACGGAGCTGAATGTTTGCCCAGTTCCTCTGTAGCATACACCCCTAAGGAAAAATGACAGTCTGCATTGCTAGATGCCATGCAAGTGCCATACTGTACCCACAGTTGGTTACTCACAGGTTATAAGGAGGCTGCTTTTTGTTATAACTGCACTGCAATTTGCTTATTGACCTTTGAAAAAAGAATAATTGCATTGCTTGGCTTCAGGTATCACTTTGTACTTCTTTTATTTGCTGCTCATAATTGTACATGTTTGTAGTAACTGGTAGTTTCCTATTTCTGTGAGAGACGATGAGGAAGTCTCTTGAAAGAAATCTTTCCTCTCAATATATGAGACTTTTGCTGTTGGCCCTTCAAACTTACTCTTACACAAAACTGGCAATGACGGGCAAAACTAGAGGGTGAACCAACAAAGAATTCATTGCTCAATTTTTATATTAGGTTGGGGTTTTTTAATAAACAAAAAGGTTTTTGTGGAGTCATCCCTGCTCTCTCCTAGCACTTCATTTCATGCAAGTCTGCAAGGGAGCTGGAGAGAGGGTAAAATTCAGGGAATAGATATCATCTAATCCTGGAGCATGCCAGGGAGGGAAGGCTGCGCACAAGAAATGCATGTGCTCCTGGTATGTTCACTTAAGGTAGTGCAGCTTTCCTACCGAATGTATATTTAAAATAGAAGGTGAATAGCAGAGAACACTAGTGAACAGCTCAAACCTACCGTGGCTGTTTAAAAAAGGCTTATCTGGTAACTAGTATCTCTGAAGGGTTATTCTGTGTTTTTATTCTGAGGCCTACAGGAAAGCTGATTAGGGACACTTTATCAGGGGGTGCAGGCATAGGCCGAAGGGCAACAGTTTTAAGCTGGAAGAGGGTAGATTTAGATTAGACAGCAGGAAGAAATTTTTTATAGTGAGAGTGGTGAAGCACTGGAACAGGTTGCCTAGAGAAGTCATGGAAGCTCCATCCCTGGTGATGTTTAAGGCCAGGTTGGATGAGGCTTTGAGCAACCTGATCCAGTGGAAGGTGTCCCTGCCCATGGTAGGGGAGTTGGAACTGGATGATCTTTAAGGTCTGTCCCTTCCAGCCCAAACCATTCCCCGATTGTATGATTTTAGTTGTTTTTCTGAAGGCTCTTGCTAACTGATTCAAAACTTGTCTGGAGAGGTCAGGTTTGTTCTTCAGTTTTGCTAAGAGTGAGTGCTATTAGAAGAGATGTGAGGCTGTACAGCCTTTTTGGGCAGCGAATGCCCACAAAATGACCTCCTGTTACCAAGTGTTACAGGAATAAACTCTTGATGTGGGCACCACAAGGGCAGCACACTGCCTCTTGGCACTGAACCTGTACTGGTGGTGGTTGTGAAGCTTACTTGAATTTTGAACAAGTGCACAAATGTCTCTATCTTGAAATTCAGTTTGTTCCAAAATGGTCCATGGTCTAAGAAGCTTAACTCTTTAATTTCAACTATTTAATTAATTTCTTGACAGTGGAAGAGAGAGTGTGATATAGCAGCAAACCAACTAGCTTTTATTTAAAGAACATTGAGCAAAGCATTGAAATGTCTGATGTGGATCCCTCTTCTACAAAGCACTGAGATACACTCTGTCTTTGGTGCAATATTTGTACCTCATCGCCTTTGCTGACATTCATATAACATGCAAATTTAACACTATGCTGAAGTCTTTTGCAGAATTACATGGGAGATAAACACCAGCTTTAGCGCTCCAAAAGGTACCTGTCTGTTGATAAAAGCTAAGCTTACTATCAACAGATAAAATTGTGTATTTTCCACAATACTCTTCACTTCCCAATTTTAATATAAAATGGTTTCAAAAGTTGAAACTTTAGTGTAATTTGATTCACCTGAGGGGAGGAAACATTGAGAAAAGAAAAAAAAATGAAGATATATTTTTAATATATTATTTTTTGTTTAGCTAGTATGGCCTGCGCTACTTGTGTGTAGTGAATCATCTACTCTGTTTCTCACTAGCTGACAGAGCTATTAACTGTCAGGAGATATTAACTCTTATTCTTAATTCAGTTCAGGATGAATAAGACAATTCCATGTGTAGAATTTAATTCTTAGTAAAGTAGGAGGTATTTGTAAAGAGAGTAGATAATCCAGATAAATTGCAAGTTCAGATTAGCTGCTTCCTTGTAGTTAATATTTGCTGAGAGCTGATTAGGAAACCAAGTTAAATTGAACAAGTGTGCTTTCATTTCTGGAGCTTTGTTCCAGGCTAACATTAAGTGTGAAGATACTGGTTGCCATTTCATGGAGTGCAGGTTGCTTGATCCATGAATTCTTACCAGGTGCTTTCACTGGTGTACAGGGGGTTTTTGTCAGTCAGTATGTGAGAAATGCTCCCAAATCACCTACTGGAAGCGCTTCATAAATGACAATGCCGCTTTAAATTTCTATGGGGGAACTTTATTGTGCTTTTTACTAACTGAACCTGAGAATCTTCTAGATTCACCATGATAGTCTCTTGCTGTGCTACAGGTAGTTTAACTGCTGGTTCTCAGCAGCTTTGCAGAAGGAGAGGTTGCTCTATATTGAGGGGGTGCACAGTCTCCTTAAAATGACAGTTGTGGAAAGGATCTCTGGATAGTGTAAAAATCCAGATTACTGTTTGCTTTTTAAAACTGGATGAGAAATTTTTATAGGCTCAAAGTGGCATGGACCGCGTGAAAGTCCTCATCTGGATAACCTTTTTTTCAAGGCCTTTCCTCATCAGCAGAATCTCCCTGCGTTTTCCTGCCAGAGGTTGGCATCCCATGGGCAGTGTCTCTGGCCCTCTGAACACTCAAAAGGCTTTGAATATTCTCTGTGCTGGGCCTGGTGTTGGTGGGACCTTTTTGTGGTGGCAGTGTACAACGCTAATACCTTAAAGGGCCTGGTTTTTATGTTGTGTGCCAAATGCTGCCATACAGTTACTGCTGTTGGGGCCCCAGGTGGTGGGGAAGAGCGCAGATGTGTGGTCCCTCACATGCTCAGCTATCTAGGCTTCTGAAGTTTATAAGTAACCTTTGTTGTTTCATATATTCTGAGATTATTTTGTGGTTTAACCATGACAACGTTCTTCTGGTTGAATTCGGTACTGGATTAAGTTTAATCTTTAAAATGCCCTGACATAAATCCACACACGGAGAAATACGTGTCCACAGGTTTTATCCTGTAGTGTTTGGTGAGGAACTCTTGTCACTGTTGTGCAGGAATAAAAGGATACATTAGTGCCCAGGCAAAGTGAACTGAGTAATTTAGGGAACTCTAGTCTCATTGTTTTCAACTGCCCTACTTCTGGTGTCTTTATTAGTCAAAATCTTTTGTCTTGCTTCATGGAGGGCTTATAGGTGCAGTGGCAGAAGGATGACTGAAAGATGGGCTTATTTTTGGAAACCTAATTATAACAGCATCATTTTACTTTTCCGTTATTGTTGCCCAAGGTTTGTCATGTTTCTAGTGTTGCTATTAATGTCTTCTTAAATGTCAAATTCAGACTGCTGAGGGTGATCATCTCATCTCATAATGCTAAATATATACACGCTGTTGAGAATATCTGATGTAAATGTTATGCCAGACCCTCTACATATGCATATTAGAAGTCGTCTTATGCTAAATAGCTGCTATCAAATATACACTTAACAATTTTCCTAAGCGGCATATGAAACAAATTGCGACTTTTTTTCAGGAGACCTCATACTATTGTGTTGTTTTAAGTGATCCATGATAGGAAAGATCTTGCTTCTGAATAATTGTGACACTAAATGCTGCTAAGTAAGAAATTACAAATATGTCTTCACTGATTATTTGAAAGCTAATGACATTTCATTCTAAATGTCGCTTTGCAAGATCTAGGTGCAAGTGAGCACCACCTAACAACTAGCAGTCAAATGAAGAAAAACAAAACAATGCCTCAGGGACAGCCTTAGTAAAACTTTATAATATATATAAAAAATAAGTTGGCCCTTGTAGTCTAGTAAATTCAATACAGTATCAATTATTAATGATAAATTGCTCTTAATTTTTTTCTTGCTGAGTTGTTCTGGAAATGAAAAGTCACTTTAAGGCGTAGGTTCTTAGCGTCCTTTAATTAGTTGGCTGGTTAATTGTATGTGAATGCCGACCATGTGCAGATTAAGTTGTAGTGCTCAATTTACTACTTCTTAGAAGCAGAATATGTTAAGCTTTCCTCGGCTATATATTAATTTCATGTGTTTTAACTATCTGAAGTGTACAACATTTGTAATTTGGATTGAAACATCTATTAGTTGCTCTTGGAACTGGTCTTTAAACTCTTCTTTGTAAGAAATCACTTGTAGCTTCCCTGTGTAAATAAGATTGCAAATATAAGTGACAAATTAGTCAGTATCTTGTTGTTCCTGAAAGTGCTTGCAAATGACTGTGGGGATTACGTGCCAAGGGAATAAGATTTCGCCTTTACAGTGGTTTTGTGATGTTTTCTGTGTCCTTTAATGCCATTATGCTCTCTTTGTGCTTTAAAAGAAAGGTCTTGAGATTTTAGAGTTATAAATACATGTATTATATTCACCCACATCTCTAAAAAAAGGACATGTCTGACTTGTGGCATATGTATACATAATTGTGGGATTTCAAAGTGCTTGTATCTTGTTAGAAAAGTGAACCTTTGGATAGCAAATATGCAATTTTGAAGAAATGAGCGATGCCATTTGTTTTTATTAAGCTGGGATTTGAATGTTTGGAGAAAGCATTGGGGGAGGCATTTCTTTTGAAATGGAAGTAGTATTCCTCACTTGTGATCTTAATAATATTATTTTTTGCATAGTTATATTCTTTATAAATAAGCATAGGAATCTGTGCCTAAAAGAAATATACTTATTTTCCATGCCTAGTTGTAAATTGAGGTTTTTTATTATTGTTTTTACTTTCATGAGATTTTCTGTGTAACACTGAGACCAGAATTGAATATACTTCTCTCTTTTATGTGTCATCATTGCTTTTTAATGGAAAGGCCAATGTGTTGGTTACAAAATATTGATACATTGAAAACTCTTCATTCTGTAATCAATTAGTAAGTTATAAAGAAAAGAAGTTAGTGATGTTTTTCAGGCAAGAAGCTGCAAAATAAACTTAAAATTAACTATTTTAGCTGACCACAAACAAAGGAAAAGACAAGGACAATGAAGATTGGAATTCAGCCGTGACTTCTTTTTTCATTTGTTCAGTGAACACCTTTCCATCTTTTGTGATGATTTCTACTCTTGTCCTTTTGGTTACTCTTGTTTTCCAAATACCAAACCTTGTATAAGGAAGCTTTTATGTCTTAAGAAACTTGCACTTTCTATGGAAGATCAAGGTTTTGATTGGTCAGCTTAAATTTACAAAAGCCAACATGCTTGTATGATTTTAGATGTCATGTACAATAAATGTAGATTACACAACAAAAATTTACAATTTTAGACCTGGCTTATGTGCTGATGCATCTTTTTGCCTCAAGAAATTTTAATTCTCTTGTATGTTTTCCAGTGTCTGACCTTGAGGCATTTTGTACTGTTTCTGTAATTATGCTTATGAAGTTGCATTTGGGGAAAACTTAGGGAGTATTGAGAAATCTTATTTGTAAAGGTTGCTCTTCAGTATGGGATGTGTGAAGGATTAGTTCTTTTTCCGTGCGTTGTTCTTGATTACAAGAAAATTGTATCCTGCATTTAGTAAGGTAAAAGCCAGCGCACTTTTCTTATGCAGTAATAGTGGTCTTCTGCTATAGAATTAAATTAAGAATCCAGTAAAATGTATTCTAACTCAGGCTAACAATTTTAGTGCTGTTTGTGTTCATGGTAAATATGATTATTCCTAAGTGTGTTTGAGATTAAGGATGGCTTTATGAATGCAGTATTATAATTATTTACTTCATCCTCATTTTGATGCCTTGCATTTCAGTGGATGAAGGATGAGGATGTTTGTTTGGTTACGAGGAATTCTTGCAAGAAGTCGATACCTGAAGGAGGACCAGCCAGTATGGAGAAACTGGCAAATACAGAGAAGTGCAATTAGCAGAAAAGGAAAGAAAATTAGTTTAAAGTGATAAGTAATCAATGACAATAGAAATAAGGGGGGAAATTGCAATATATGTCAGAAAAATACATAGATTGCAGAATAAAATAAGCATAGCATTTCTCTGGAGGAAGTTATCTAAGTCCTAAATTTTTTTTTTTAGAATAGACTGCATTCACTGAGAAATTACACATATAGAAGCAAAGAGAAGAGTGGGATAATTTAGTAACTCTTTTCTATCTCTAACTTACAGCTGTACCCAGAAAGAAAGATTCAGTTAACATGAAACCTGCACTGCAGACTTAGTGCAGGATGTGCTTCACCATTTCCTGAACAGTGAATTGGAAACAGCAGGGCACGATAGCCCTCTTCCGCGTTGGGTAGATCAAATCAGGGCATTCAGTAGCTGCCTTACATTAATTTCATATAAAAGTTTAGTGATGGGTGGAGAGGAGTTAACCTAATGGTGAGGAAGATGGTGCATGCAGGAGATGTGTGAGAACCCTTGCAGTAGAGCATATGATGGATCACAGTGGAGTATAAGCATTATTTTACTTTTTACTGATGTTTTTGAAGTTGCATAGTGTCAAGGCAGACCTTGTGAAACCTGCACTTTGTGGTGGGTCATGGCACCATGGACAGTAGGGTAGGATGCCAAGAGTGCCCTCTCCATGCCCTCCTCTATGAGGAACAGCTGAGGGAACTCGAGTTGCTTAGCCTAGAGAAATGGAGGCTCGGGGGAGACCTTATCACTATTTACAACCACCTGAAAGGAGATTGTAGTGAGGTTCATCTCTTCTCCCAAGTGATGGGTGATAGGATGAGAACGAATAACCTCAAGTTGTGCCAACGTCCCTCAGATGAGACATTAGGAAAAATTTCCTCACCAAAAGGGTTATCAAGCATTGGAACAGGCTGCCCAGGGAGGTGGTTGAGTCACCATCCCTGGAGGTATTTAAAAGGCAAGTAGATGAAGTACTTGAGGATATAATTCTGTAGTGGTCAGATATGTCTGGACTGTGCAGTTTGGACGGATCTGCAGGAATGAGTGCCTGAAAATCCAGTCTTTTATCTTTCTGAACTTTCCCTCCCTTGCTATGATTACACCTGTGACAGCCCCATAGTGATATTTGTTGCTACTCTTGATATTGTTAATATTAAATATTAAAATTAAGTATAAAATATTAATATTTTAGTAGTCTCACAGGTCTCCACATGTTGTTAGAGCCTTTTTGTACTAAGTGCTTTTCAATGAAATAAAGGCGCAGACCCTGTCCTGAAGAAATTGTGATATAAAACAAAGGGAGTGTGAAAAATGGGGAAGGATGACTCAATCACATATGTGTATTATATATTTTGATTTTAATTTATGAGCAAAACGCCAAGTTTTCCTATTTTCTCTTCAGCCTAGTTTTTGGGTGGCTGATTTGGAAGAAGAAACTGCAAATACATGTGGGTTTGGTTTTACTTGCCCTTCCTTTGTACTTTTGCTCACTTCTGTAATTCATAAAAGCTTATAGCTTCTCTTCTCACTATTTAAAAAATAATTTTAGATGCAATGTTCAAAAAGATTAAAGAGAATTAAATTTATAGGTTGAATTCCTGGCTGTTCCTATCTTACATTTTACTCTCTAGAGAACATCCCAGTACTCAAAAAATGCCTTATATAGCTGAATTTTACCATCTTTACTCAAATTGACGACAGTACAAATTTATTCCAGATCTGGGATCCAGATTTATTATAACTGTTTGAAAACAGATATCGATTCAAATTACTACTTTTAACAACTATTAATAAAATGCCGTTGTCTGGTGGTCAAGTGTTAATTTGGATGACTTAAGAGTGTGGAGTAAACTGTTCCAGAGGGAGCCTGCGCTGCACCACATGTGGCCACGCTGCACAGGAGAGGCAGTGGGGCAAAAGCACAAATAGGAGGATGTTGCAACGGGACGGTCCAGCAAATTGGCTTGCTTTGGTGAGCTGGGGTTACTCTGTCCATCCGGGCAGACAAACACAAGTTGGGCAGTGGCTGATTGCAGTTGCAGCGATTAGGAAGAAAATTTGTGGTTTAGATAAGATTAGCTGAGGCCAGACAGGTTTTTTTCTGACTTCCTTATAGTACTAGCTGAGCAGGAACAGCTCAGAGAAGACAAATTATTTAATTTGTAATGACATGTGAGGATTTTTACAGTGTCTAATATGCAAGGCCCAGCATGCACTGTGAACTGCACAGTTCATTCATACTAAATACACGCACGATAGAGATGCATACACCAACCCCAGTAAGAAATAGAGACTGATACAATGTGAGCCTTGAAAGGGCAGCCGAGACTTTAGCTTTCATTAGGATTTCTGCTACTGAAGGAATACCTGAGTGTACAAAGATGGGAGGAAGCCTCTGCACAGGTGTCTGGCGCAGTTGCTGCTTAGAAGCAGGTAGATTATTCATTTCTGTATCATAGCCTTTATTAATTCCACTTTGTTATATCTGAGCTAGATGCTGCTTTATTTCTATGTGTGTGTGGCTTTAAAGGTTTGTCTCCTTGTTCAGGATTCCTTATCTATAGACCTTCCTTTCTTCTCCCCTCCTGTTACGAAGTGAAGTGAATCAATCTGCTCCATAAAATTAACAGTAATATTGTGATTGAGATTGTTTCCTTTTGGATTGTTACAAAAGAATGACAAGTTTCTGACTGGTCTCCCTGCCCTGCTGGCAGGCATGTCTGTTTTGTATGGCACTCCAGTCTCTACTTTTTCTCAGAAAGAGACCAAATCCATCCATATTCTGACTCATCTGCAAGCTCTATTTACTGTTCTGTGTAATTTTCCTATTAAATTTATTCCACTAACCTTAACATGTCATAACAGTCCTACAGAAGTTCACAATTTCTTCTTTTTCCGCTTTCTGTGAAGCCCAGGTTTGAAAAAATGATGTTTTAAATACTGTGTCTTAATATAGTTATTGATGATATATTTTCCACATATTAGTATTTCTAATGTTGTCTGTTCTTTTGAACTGATTTTTTTCTAACAGTCTAACCTTTGAAAGATTATAACAATCATCTTCCCATATATATATAGCAATAGCACAGTGACATCTCTTTTTATATGAAAACACAAGCAATGTCGACATTTTGTATTTTGTGTTTGTGAACAAAGTCTCTTTATGAAAACACTAGCTAATTTTTATGTGCTTTGTTTATTTGGGATGTCTAATTATTACACATTTTTTATCAGTTTGCTTATGGCTATATCGGAGCATGGGCGTTTTTACAATATCTTGCATTGACTGACTTACATACGTTATAGCAAAGCTTGTAGTTTTGTGGTCTTTTTTTTTTTTTTTTTTATGCTGCCACCAGTCCTTGAAGTACATCAACATGAATAACAACTGTGATGTTTTCAAGTTGGTGTCTTAAAGCAAAACAGGGGCATGGCCACTCTCTCTAGCAGAGCAGTGTACTGGTCTCACAAGTTCATTATGGCATCACTCTTATTCTACTCTTCTTACTTCAGTTACCATCAGTGATATAATCATTTTATAATAATTTCTAAGAATGTGCATGGTCCAGCTTCTCTAGCTCTTTTTGTTGCTTCTGTTACTATAATATTATACAATTCTATGGTGCCCTTCATATGTTTCCAGCTTGCTTTTCTCATCTCTGTGCAAACCAACAAAATTCTAAAAAGTGTGACAGAGCTCTCTGAAGCTCGCCACTGTGCTGCAGTGGTTAAGACACAAGGTGTTGATAACCCTAAACATTGTCTATATCTTGTGGTGCTGCCCCTTGTGCTTTCTCTGTGGTGGAGTCTTCCTCTACCCCCTTCCGCATTCCTGGCGATATGTGAACTTCATGTTCATGTATTTGTTAAATAGCTGGAACAGGGAGCTATAAAACAATTCAAGTGAACTTTGTGCTCTTGACATTCGCTCAGTCACTAGTGCCCTAAGGGGTATCTTCTTGGAGCTTTTGTTTCCTCTTTCAGAGTTAATCAGAGACATAAAGACTATTTTGTCTGGAGACCTACAACTACTGAAAAGCAACAAAGGATCAGCACAAATCACTAAACTTCTTATGGCATGTAAGACTTGGTCATCTCATTAAGTATTTATGTACGCACTTTTTTTTTCCTGCAGCTGTCATATTTCTCAGAGGGGACACAGTACTTTATCACCATATCCACTTGTCTTTATGCCTCTTCATGAAGCTGCAGTGGGAAGCTCAATCATTTTTAGCAAGTCAGACATAGTAGAACTGCTTTTAGTTCAAGCATTTTTCATTCTTGCAGGAAAAAAATTCTGGGTATGAGCTGTTTAGATTCTGTTTGCCTGAGTATGAGCTGGCTTTCATAATCTGTTATTCTTTGCAGTATCTAAATTCTGAGTGGGTTGTTTCTGGTGTTTTGGTTTGGGGTGGTTTTTTTGACTTTTTATTTGATTTGGTTTGGGTTTTTTTGTTGAGGTTTTTTTTTTGTTGTTAGCCTTCTAGTTTGCATCATTAATATGATTTAATCTTAACACAGTGAGGCATTTCCTCTTCAGAGTCTTATTTTTTCTGAATAAAGGATTTCAATTGTGGGAAATGAGTATTTGATTTTGTACAGTTCTGTGCATCTACTGCTTGCAGGTCCTGTACTGTTCACATTGTTCTTGGTGCAGAGCATCAGTGCAGCCTAGATTGTGTTAGGAGTGACTGTGTTGTGCTTCTGCCATCTGGGTCGCTATGTATTCAGAAAGTACTAAGCTTCACTAAATCCTAAAGAGCGCTTTCTGACCCAAATGGAGAAGTGAAGGTGTAGATCTCTGAACTTTGCTACAAAAAGGAGCTAAATTTGTCTTCCAGCAACATCTGTATGTACTGAAGGGTTTTTTTAACCGGTCCCCACAGGGTAAAATATTAATATTATTTTATCTGTATTCTTTAGCTTTTGAGGGTCAGTGCGAAGCTGTGCTCCTTTTTTTTTCCTCTGTTACCGTGCATTTGTTTTTCTGGCTTTTCTATTCCCTATATTTTTCCTATATATTTTTTGGGGGTTTTCTTAACCTTATTTTAGAGATCTTATAAAATGTGTGAGAGGACATGTATGCAGAGCTCAATATGTAACCACAGCTACTTACAATGCAGATACAAAAGCAGTGAAATTTTCTCCTGCTTCTGTATGTTTTATTTTGTCAGGAGGATTTCTTACTCCTGTATGTTGATGTAAATGTTTGTATTTCAGTACGGAACGTTTGTCCCAAGACTGGAATTCATTACCTGCTACACAGCTTTCCCAGGATTCTGACTTTTGGTCTTGTATGTTTGCAATAGTGTATTTCACATTCTGATGTTCTACTCCATATTCCTATCGAACCTTTCTGCTAAGCTGCAAGCACAAAAATTTGATTGTGTTTTTATCTAGCATCTTTGTATTTCAGACTACTATCATAATGCAGTACAACTATTAAGTAATCTGCTGCATTTCTAATCTCCATAACATTGATACTAGAACACACTTTTCATTGTATTTTCTCAAGTTTGGTCAAAATCTGATTATTTCTGTACTGAAAAAACTATTTTAGTGTGTATGACACTGATCCTTTGACTTTTTTTTTTTACTTTCTCTTTGAATTAATTTTAGTCTGAGGACAGATACTCTGCTTTAAGTAGAAAATTCAGTGAGTAGCTTGTCTGATAAATTCACACTAAAATGCAAGCAGATGAGACAATTTATGTGAGTAAACCAAAATGTATTTCATAGAGGAAAATCCTTGTCAGAGAACCGTGCAGAGAAAGTGATATATCTGAAATCATGAAAGGCAGTTTCTTTTGTTAGCTATTCTGAAGAGGAAGAAAAAGTTTAGGCCAGAAAATAAAGAAAAATAGAATTAGCAGTTGTTATCAGGAATATTAGTGTATGATTCCGGTTTGTTTCACCTCTCTCATGGATCATTGACTTTGGCCATAACAGAAATTTTACAGGAGTTTTACCAGAACCTTTACCAACGTGGAAAATTTGTTTCTGAAGTTGTTGTCTAGATCTCTTTTAGTACTTGACTCTTAAATTCGCTGATCTGGTGGTACATGGGTTAAATTAGATTATCAGGACTTTAAAATGCATTTAAACTTTGGGCTAGGAGTGAATTAGGTCCTGTGTTCTGGGCACTGCGGACTTGAATGGCTCCTTTGAAGGAATCCTGCCCTAGAAGGCTGAGCAACTTCATGCTCATTGACAGTAAGACTCATAACTTGACTTATGGCAATAGATTCTGTATGCGTTTGTGCTTCAGATGTGGGAAATAAACACAGTGCTTTAGATGCTGGAGCAACTCACAAGGAGTAATGAAAGAAAAACTTGCCTCCTCCTATGTAAAGTCATTTTCACTCCTGCTGTTGCTGCATTCAACAGCAGAGTGGCATCACCAGGGTCAGTGAGACCTTAGGGACTGTTGTTCTTTTAACTAGTGCGACTGAAACATGCTCTGAACAAGGTGACAGGACTGGAAAGCTCTCATAGCTGCCCCTTTCTCAGCAATGCAGTTGCTACTGGGAAATGTCACCGGCGTGATTTGGTGCGTCAGCAGCATTTACGGTCCCGGATGGCTGCAGGCAGCTCTAATTATTTGTTAAAGTCCACTGATAGCACAGCTAGTAGTGTCCCAAAACGATGCTGCTCAACTTCACAATTTGCTTCCTGCTCAGAGGTGAGAGAAGGGCTATTGAGCAAGAGCTATGGGATTATCGGAGGTGTGAGAAGAGCTGATGCCTAGAGGGGACAACAGTTTGTTTTGTAAAATTTGTTTTTTATTAGAAAGTGCATTTTAGTAACCATTTCCGTAGTAACTTCAGAAAATATTTGAAGCGTTATCTGCTTCTTGGGTGGAAATCAGCTATAAAGTAATTTCAAGAGATTTACCAAACCTTTGTGTCTTTTCCCCTGTCTCTTTTTGTCCTCTTTTCATCTTCCAAATTGCATTTTCTGGGAATTAAATAATAATGGCCCTGTTTTGTCAAAACTCCCTCACCACTGCAGGATCAAAGCCCAACGAGAGTGTGGGAGTTTTCTAGCAATACACTGAGTTTCTGGTCTGATAATTCTTGGGAACAAAAGTATGACTTTGGTTGCTCAAATCCCAGCTGCCATATTTTCAGGTAATTACTGAGAAAAACAATTTACTGTATGGGAAATTGTAACTGAATGTACCCTAATTTCCAAGAACAAGTACATTTAGAGAATGCTTCATATTTATGGATATCTGTTGCTCTTATACAATGGCCAGATAAGTTCCAAAGTGGTCTTTGAGTCAATATTTCACCTACCTCATCAATTTATGATAGAGTTTGGGAGCTTTCATTCTTTTGGAGTGTATAGTTGAGTTTTCATGGTTATATCCGTATTTTATTTCCTTCCCCCTTCCTTCCTGTTCTTCCTTTTTTTTTTCTTCTTTTCTATTCTACTATGTGTATACAGTGATTATAGAAACAGTTTACTGTATCTTGAAGTATCACTACATCATGTTGCATGCAATGCCATAAACACAGTAGCAAAAAGTCAGGTGATACTTTTAGGGAAATGTTGCATATAAAATTACTGTAGGCAATAGGTAGTAACGTTGTTATCTCTGATCTTGATAGATACTTGGTCGTAACTGTAGCCTGTCTGTAAAGATTATATCTGATGTATAAGAAATAAAATACAAAATTGTCACATAACAGTGCACATAAAATTATTTTGTTTGTTTTAACACTGTTAATTCTTGTTAAAATCGACTTTGGTGCTTAGCAGTTTATAAATATTTTCTAAATCTGATGAAGATTAACTATATAATAGTTTTGTCATTCTTGCAGAAATGGTAAAACTAAAAAGACCTTAATTCTCATTTCTGGGGATGGGGTACAATTCAGTTCTAGGTTGTTTTCCTGGTTCTTCTGCAGGTGATTTCTGACTTTAGGTATACTGTTTAGCCTTCCATCCTCCCAAAGTCTTAGGTAAACAGCCTCAAAACCTTAGGTTCGAAACCTCTGTAGTTGATGGCAGGGACATCTGTGCCTTATTGTCACTTTAAGGTCCTACAGATTTTGCATTTAACACTGTCTTAAGTGTCACAGCTTCTATTAGGAGGAAAAGGATTTCTCTTAATAATTAAAAAGGGGCATGTTGCCTCTGCTTGTGCTGATTTGAATGAACAGGGAATTTGCTGAACTCTGTCGTTGGTGAGTGAGGGTTGCAGTCAAACAAGACCCGCTGGCAGCAGCTGAGCCATGTAAGGGGTTTCTGCTGCCAGCTGCTCGTCCCAGCCCTCCGGCCCTGCGTGCCAGGTAGCTGCTCCCTAACCTGGCCTGTCCATCCAGTCCCCATTCCCTCATGCAGTTCTGATAACAAAGGCTTTTTAGCCTGTCGCTTTGACACGAAGCGGTTAGGAAATGAGTGTGTAGTTGTGATGCTGAGGGGTGCTGTTCCCCCGCCCCTCTGGTGAAGAGCAGCTGGAGCAATAACCTTTTCACCCCACTCAGATGCATCCAGGGCAGCGCATATGACGATGGCCTTAGGCAGTCAGAGCTTTCTTACGATTTGAGAGCATCAAGGGATTTTGGCCAGTCTCATTTGCGGGTAGGGAATGCCCTTGATATGCAATATATTCAGAAAGAGTAAGATGAGATAACACTAAGATATTCAATAGCAAAATTCAAGAAGCCCTTGCTGCTTTGCTGCTGAAAACTTGGACTTATGCAAGTTGTTGGGCACATAAGGTAGGGGCTTTCAGAAGTACTGTTCCTGCACTGAGGCGCAGAAACTCCCATTGTAAGCATATACAAGGTTTAATGGTTCTCACTTGAGTCCTGGTCCTACCAGATCTATAGGCAGATGTCTTAACTGTGATCTAAATATGTCTGAGATACATACTTCTAAGCAGACTATGCCATGACTTTCCCCATTCTCCATTACTCTTTGAAGTATGCTGCATGCTCATCAGGCAACAGAAATAATCTGCGTAAATATTCTGAACAGAACTTAAGAAACAACCAACTTCAGTGTTTCTGAAAGAACATTCCCGTTCCAGTTCAGGACAAAGTAGAAGTCCTCAAAATTTTTGTGGTTGATAATAATAAACAACAAAACAAAAGCAACAAAAAAAGCCGCCACAGAAAATAAACAATGTAATTTGTTGGCAACATTTCCCAAGGATAATTTTGAAATGCTTTGTTTAGATTTTAAACTATATAAAATAAATTTTAATGCTGGTTAGATTGCATCTAGAATAAAGTATTTTAAATGGGAAAATAGGAATATTTCTGAAATATTTCGAACTGAGCACAGAGGACTGCATATCTTTGTCGTGTCTCCAGAAAGCCTTACAAGTGAAGTATCTCCTCCAAAGTTAAGGAGCCTTTAAGGTATAGCATTTGGGACTTTAAAATCCTTTTTGGAAAGAGGAGTTCAATGCAAAAAAAAGGAGATAGCAGTATTAAAACACCACAGACATTTTTTAGCATAATTATGTTTCAAAATACATACTGTCTGCTGCTACAGATTTACAAAATGTTGGTTCACAATATATAGAGTTGGGTTGATCCACATGTAAATGGATGTATACTTCATAAAAAACAAACCAACCAAAAAAACACAACAAAATAAAACACCCTACAGAAAAAAAACCAAAAAAATCAACATCAACAAAAAAACCCCCAAAACCCAAGCATGTTTAATGTTGTTACGTAACTGAAACTTGATAACTGGGTTTTCTCCCTCCTTTCACTTTGTTCCCTTGGTTTTTTTTATTCTGATATTGAAGTGCACCAAATGTAGTGGCATAACGTTACAGTAAATGGAGCTAAAGTCAAATGTCCATTCTTAAAGCATTCACATAGTTTTAGCATCACTTCTCTCATCTTTCCTTTGGACTTCATCAAAGCAAAATGCAATCCCTTCTTACCTGGATGTTGCAAGGCAGTGTGGTGTGAGGGGCGCATACTTGAGTATTTCCTTCAGAAACCACAACTAAATGCTGAGGTGGGAAAGAAAGGATTCTGATCCATTTGTTTCATATACTTGTCAGTTAGTGCATCTCCCTTTATAAGACGTAAATCTGTGCTTAGAGAGGTCGCAGTAGACTGAGTTTCAAAGATTGAAGCAAAATTTCTCATGGTGTGTGTTTGTATCCATATAGGGAATCATTTTGATATTTTGTGGGGGAATTATAAATTGGAGGGTAATATTGTGTAATTTCCCTTCATGTACCAAAACGTGCATGTTAAAAAACAAAAGCATTTTCCATGCTTTCAGATACAGCACATCCAACTATTTATTTAAATTGTGTTTTATTAAAGGAGAAGAAAAGAGTGGGGAAAAGAAGAAAAGGTGTTTCTTTCTACAAAGTACTCTCTGAAGAGAGAGTACAAGCGCAATTTCATATTCAAGCTTTCAGCAGTGCCCGTCAGTGTTTGTTACCATCCACTGAGGCTGCACTAACAGTCACCCTATTTTATCCAATATTGGCATTGTCTGACAGTGTTATGGTGTGGTTGCAGGCTGCTTGCTCGTTGTGGCTTTGGGGAATGCTCCTTGCGTAGCAGCATCAGCCTGAATCGCCGTGCACCTGAACCACTGAGTGGAGCCGCAGGAACCGGTGTCAGACTGAGGCAGGGTTGAAACTGGTACAGGCTGAGTGCCTTTTTTTTTTTTTTCTGTATTTTCACTATGGAAAATAATGATTTACAGGCAGATAGATAAATAAATTGCAAGTTAAAGCGTGTTATTTTTCTGGGGTGATAGATTGTATGCTTTTTTGTCAACTGTATTAAAGAGGAAGATGATTTTCAATTTAACACGACTCGTCTCTGCATTTTCCGCTCAAGGCTGTAGGCAGAGCTGATCAAGCCCAGGTAACATGGATCATCTGAACCTTTGTTTTCAGTTTTGATAACTTTTTGGCATACAGGTCTTCACATTTGTGTTGGCAGAAACTAGTGCGTTGACTACATTGCATTAAAAAGGGAAAAAAAAAGGAAGCAGGTCTGCCTGGGCCTGTGTCTGTGCCTTTCTGATTCAACAGAGCCCCTGTCTGTGCAGCTTCTTGCATCTGGGATTTTCATGACAACAAAGTGACTCTGTCTAACAACATTCTTCTCATATATGTAAGCTTTCTGAATTAAAAAAAAACATAATTTACTGACTATAGCCTGTACTTATTCACCAGAGAAAGTCAAGAAAGCAATGAGCTTCACAGGAAAGCCACTCCTATCTGAATGAACTGTTACACACCAAGAGTAATGATTCAAATCTGGTGTAATTACCGCTGCTTTCAAAATAAAAAAATCCTTAAATTTCATTATACTTTTTCACAAGGGCACTGATCAAAAATTTTCCCTAGTGCTCAAATGGTTTGCTAGTCCTCACAAATCCAGATCTTTGTCAAATGGCTTGAGGAAATAAATGGGAGTTCATAGTGCCCAGCTTTAAAACAGGCAGGGGTTACAAAAGGAGGGGTCAGGAGGGTTTTTCTTCCATGTGTTGAATTTTTTTTTTTTTTCGTTTAAGTGCATTGACAAACAAAGGAAAAAAATATCAGCAGCACATCTGCAAAGGGCTACAGCCTTGCATAACCCTCTGAATAAAGTGGAGTTCCCTACAGGCACACAGATCTGCCCACATGGAAGAAAATGTGGGACTGAGCCACGGTTAGACGGTTTAGAACATTAGTTATATTAGTGAAAATCAACATAGAAACAAACCAAGTTAAAATTATTTGGTTTTCCTTTTACATTTTTGTTCACTATACTTTTTTTCTTTTTCTTTGTGCTTCACACCAACATCCCCCAAGACTTGGTTTTTTAATTTGGTTGGTTGATTTTTTTGTGAGAAAAAAACCTCTTGTTTAGTCTGGTGAACTTAGCTACAATTACCCAGTTAGAAGAAGATAGTCTGTGTGAGAACAAACAAGATCTTTAAGCAGGTAAGCTAAGGTGAAGCAGGTAGGCTTATGTATGAAAACAGAAATCAAACTCTTCATTTCTGAGAGCAGTGTGCATTTTACTCTGATAATCCAATATTTTTCTATTAATTATTGTGTTAGGAAATTTTGTTAGAATCTGAACTGCTGACTGGAATATTGGTTGTGTTTATATATAAAATGAGATCTCAAATCTGTCTGCAGAACAGAGATAGAATTATTTTGCTTGAGACATTATTGCTTTTGGGGTGTTTCTTTCCCATCTTTTTACTAGCTTTGTGCCTGAGTTTTATGCTTTGGAAATTTTTTTCAGATGAAATTTTTGTAAGAATAATTTATGAAGCCTTGGAATTCTGTTGAATAGACTGTAATTGTCTAAAATACAAAGTATTTTCAGACTACATTCTGCCTAAGGTGGTCAATCCCAACTAACACAGCCTCAAAACTGAACTGTTGTGTTCTGGCTTGCTGTTCTAAGGGACATGAATGGGCAGGAGGAGGCAGGCTTCATAGCCTGGTGAGGAAAAAGAAAATAATCTGTTTTTTAAAGATTTGCTTTCTTGTCTGGTCATATGGTAAATTAGGTTTGCTAAAGGCTTGTGTTTCCTTTGCTTTCATAAGTGGATAGGTACCCTGCAAATAAGCATGTTGTTTAAAATAACCCCAGTGCTTCATTGATATTAGTGGAGCCAAAACAATGGCTAATCTTGTCAAATATACCTATGACCAGAAGCGTTATTAAAATTCAGAATTGGCAACAGCCATATTGCTTAAGTACTACACTGTTTAAGTTTGTTTTCTTTTATTGTTACAAATGGATAACTGTCCTTTAGCTTTTTCCCATTTGATGGTGAGGTCAAGTAGTGTAGGAATGTACAGAGCCAGACACAGCTATTTTTTTTTTTTCTGAGGACAGTCTCAATTAAATAGTTTGTAGCCTATGAAATGTCTTTTCTGCCCTACACATCAACACATACCAAACGTATTTTTCAAACAGGAGGTTTGTGTTTCAAATTTGTATGTGAATTAATATGTAGTAAGATGGAATGTCTTGAAGAAAGCAGGAATGGCTTATTTTATACATATCTGATTGTGAAGAGGAGGAAAAAAAGTTTTCATTATCTAATCAGACATATTTTTAGCCAGCTTCCATAAGTGGTGTAAGACCCTCAGACTAAATATTTTGGTTTAGAATGGAGATGAGCTGATCCTTTCATGTTCAGTTATGTTCAGCTGGGATAGTTTCAGTTCACATGGAGCTTTATGATGCCCTCTCATTTAAGGGCTAGTGCTGAAACAAGGTCCAAGTCTCTGATGTTACCAATTCTCATAAGAAATTACTTGCTTGTTTAATGTAATCGTTGCAGTAAAATGAATAATTCCATTATTCTGGTTTGATTTTTTTTTAAATTAATTTTATAAATCTTGGAACATATCTTTTAGTGCTTCATCGCCAGGTACTGGTAATCTGAGAAGATCTAAATATATGTTTAATTAATCCACAAAGAATGGGCTGTAGGGGAACCCAAGCTACTGCCCAGATCAAAAGTAATGCACCCGTGTGAGCTCACTGGAGTGTCTGAGGTAATTAGACGCAAGGTTTAAACTGATCCCGAGATGCAAGCTACTGTCTTGCACATTTGGCATTGCATTGAATTGTGGAAATACACTGGCTCCCACAAATAGCTTTTTTCTCTTTGTGCTGCAGTTCTCTGTACTGTAGAAATGATCAGAGATGATTGTGTCCCTGGCCATGGAAGGGGAGTTGAAACTAGAAGACCTTTACGGTCCCTTCCAACCTAAACTATTCTATAATTTTATGATTCAGACTACTAAGCCTATTGAGAACATTTACCTCCATTTTAATATTTAATTCTCTACATGTAAATAACTTTGAAAAGCTTTCTTTACAGTTGTGATCCAAAATAACTGCTTTTTTTAATTGAGAATCTTGTCTGTACTCCGTGCCAAAATGCACTTAACATAATTTATATGATAAGTGGACATGCTATGTTAGTATTTAAAGTTTTACAGTTAGGCAACCGCTTTGTGGTATAGCAATGTTGAATTGTAAGCCAATCACCAGAAATACAAATCTATCCCTTTGGCTGCTTCCAAAGTACTTATTTTCTGAAGAATTAATCTTGCCAACCAAAAATTTCACAGGATGGTGTCACCAGTGGTGGCAGAGTGACGTAAGTGAATCCCGTAGCTGGGTGTGTTCATTGTGAATTCCTCATAACAAGCTCCATATTCACTGTCAAACGTAATTAACATTAATTTGAGAGGTGTCTTGATGGTTAGTTTTGAGTCAGTGTTAATCTGTCAGCTACTGCAATTGTCTTCTGCTTACTTGAGCTATGATCCCTCTCAGTGTTTCAATCAAAACCAACCCAGGGAGAGTGACTGGAAGTGTGCAGTGGGTTAGTGTCACTCGGGAAACCCTTACAAGCTCTGAGTCTTCTCCACTGCTTCAGTAAAAAGCGAAACATGTTACCTACACTCCCTTTGGTCTCTTGGGACTTTGGAGAAAGAAGCTATTGGACTCTAAATACAGCAGCGAGCAAATCCTGAGTGCTGCAGTTCTTAGCACAGAGATTATTTTTGTGATAGCTGTTTTTAAAGAAAATGTCACCAAATTTCACTGCAGTTCTGTACATGGAGTAGCACCTTGTTTCTCAGTGGGACTGCCCTTGTGCTTTGAGCCGCTGTTTCTCTGTAGATACGCAGTTCATAACTGGGCAGTTGTGTGTCCACCTTTCATAATGATCATCAGGATCACATGCCCAGGCTTAATATTGTTGAACATTCCCACAGGGCTTTGTCTCATCAACTTTCAGTGCTTTTCTCAGTGGGAGAATGGTCAAAATAACTATTCTGAACGACAGAGTTTTTGCTACCTGTTCCAATAGCTAAGGGTTCTTAAATGGCAAATCTTCCTCTTTGCTTTGAGATTGTATAAATAGTCACAGAGGTGTGGGGCTATTTTATTTAGGTTTTCAATTAAGGAAAAAGAATTGTGATACAGAACTTAGGGAAGAAATACTTCCAGCCAGATTTGTGGGCTTTGATCTAAAGTAATGCACCAAAAGTAATAAAAGATTAAATGGCCACAAACTTTGATATCAGATTTAGCAGTCATTAAGATCTTTCAGGTATTCTGTAATTGTTAATTCAGTTCTTAGTTCATTAAATATATATTTGCCTAAGTTACAATTGCATTGGCACTTCAGAATTATTTTCTTACATGCAAAATCTCTTATATCTCCTCTGTGTCATAGCTGCCATTAAGCATTTTCAAATACATTTTTTACAAAGCACGTTTACTCTTGTGTTTAAAAGTTCTTTATCACAAATAAAAAGTGCAACTAAAAGACCTTCATCAAAAGCATTGCATGTGCTATATATTTCTGTGTACCTGAGAGCAAACTCCCATTTTCCGTCACTCCCACAAACCCTGCTGTGACACAGTGATGTGACATTTATCTTTTTTTCTGAAGATTTTGCAAATTACTTTTTTTGTGGAAATATCAAGGTGAACTTACTGAAGAGTGATGTAACTGTTCCTGTTAACCTGGCTTTGATTCATGTCTTGAGAAAGTATCTTTAACAGGGGTTCCTATGGACTTCTCTTCCATTGTTTTTTCTAGCTGTTGAAGGGTAAGTAGGGTAACTGAATATTCAATGTAATCAGCTAGGTGTTTTATTCAGGTAATCATTCGATCAGTAGAGTCACATAGGTGTTTTAGGTGTTGTGTTTATTATGAAAGAATCTTTGCAGCAAAGAGATGATCAAACAATTTTTTTTTTTTTTTTTGCAAACTAGAATGTCTGGCACTGAAAAAAGAGAAGAGTTGATATGCTAAAGTACAGGCATTTCTCAGTGTATTGATGCTTAGAAAACCAGAGGACCTCTTGAGTACCCTGAGCTGAAATAGGAGAACTGAATTCAGAGCTAAAAACTGCGATGTCTGGAAGAAAGCAGATGAGTATCCTAGGCTTTCAAAGCTTAAATGACTCATCCAATTTTACTTCTGTGATCTTATAGATTTTTATAATGTAATGGACTGAACATTAACTTATACACACGCACGCACACACACAAAACGCAAAAAATTTCCTTTCTCCAGTGTTTTTCAGTGTTTTAAGTAATTTTTAATGAGAAAGAGCTAGTGAATGTAAAGCCAAGTCCCCTAGATTCTAACACTTTGTGCTTAAAGGCTGTTTCTCAGAGGTAATGCACAGTAAGGACAGTGTGTCTACATATATTTGGTATTTTAAAAGAAGAAAAAATAAGTTGTTTTTATATTGTGATGCAGCCACAGTATCTGGGAGATGAAAATAGTCACATGTGTGCAAATAAAAATGCAGAGTGAAACAACACTTTTGTGGCATAAGTTTAACTCTTAAAAGTTAAAAATTATATGTTTGATTTGAATTTGTCTCTTGTAATTTCTGTAAACTTCAGGAAGCTCATTTTTTTAGAGTGCCATTATTTCAGATATCTCAGTTGTTTTCAGTGCATTCTTCAAAGAAGCATGTACATGTTATGATCCATGTATATACATGCATGAGTATTCTCATTGATTTATGTGGTTACATACATAAAATATTCATACCTTAATAGAAACTAAAACCAATCTTTATTGAGTTAAGTTGTGAATGTGGACACTAGGCTGCAGGAATGATTGATGGTTTTCTTACCACATGCAATAGCCTACCAGGATTTCACAAAACCTTTGTTCACACACTTAAAAATTACCAGAATGTTTCCTTAAGGAGCAGATAGTATAATCTTGAACTGCTGCTTCAGTACTTCAGAGAGATTTTCTTAAATTCTGCTTCAAAAATCAGGTCTGGAATTTAAGGGATTTTTTTGTGTGTGTAAATAAACACTATAAATTGCAATTCCATATAGATTAGTTTGTTGTATTTATTTGAATTTGGTTTTTTTTGGTTTTTTGGCTTTTTTTTAACACTTTCCAACAAAGAAATTGTAAGCAAGGTGAATTATAAAATATGATTCTATTATATTTTTTTGTTTCTGTCTGGCAGTTAATTGCAAGTATCTCGATAAACGATCACAGCTAGAGTTTACCATTTATTAAAAATTTCCTAAGCCTGTGCTGCTGCCTTTTCCTTTCCCTGCCCTCACACTATTTTTACAAAGTTCTTTGCCCTCTAGTTTACTGGAACAGACTCTGCATCTCAAGGAGGATGTTATACCTCCCCTATGGCGTGCCTACTGTATTTGTGTTCTAGTGTGGATTGTGTGTGTGGACTTTCAGGAAATCTCCTGGCTCGCAATACTTTGATTTGTGTCACAGAGTGGTATCAGAGCACACCCATGGATGCCTGCTGGGTGGCACTAAGCTGGAAAACGCGCTCCAGAAGCGCTCTTCCCATTCTCGGCTCAACGTCAACTACTGTCAGCATGCTTTGCCTTACAATGTGTTATGTAGCCACAGCCCACGAGCACTGTGTCCCTGGTGGGAGACTTTGCCCAGGACTGTAGCGTCCTTCTCTGATCCCATAGCACTGGTGCCAACGCAGTCGTGATGTAGGGAACTGGAATCTGAGAGGGAGTACTGTAAGATGGGTACCAGCAATTCGTGCCATTCATTTATCAGAGAGGGATATTCATGTTGTATGCTGTAAACATTGTAATTAAGAACTCTAGTCCTAGTTTGCTGTGGGTAGCACCCTCCTGGTATTTTTTTCTACCCTTCCTTTTTTTCTCTGGCTTGCTTATCCTCAGGAGTGAAATTATTCATGGCCGACATACTCACTCCTGTATTACCCCAGTAATTTACTGCAACTTCTCGCTTCCTTGTTCACCTTTGATTGGTCTCTCCATGTAGTCATGTAGAGCATAACACAAAGATGGCATGTGTTATGCCACAAAGATGTATGGCGTTCTCTGCTGGGGAGAATCAACACATAGAGCAGGCTCACTGCCAAGATGCTCATAATTGAACTGTTGCCATAGACAGGATTACATCAGCATTCATGTCAATCATTTGCTGCAGTACTTGAATTTTTTTCAGGTTTTAGTTTCTATCTTCCTTCTACTTGCCTTATTTTTAACTGAAGCATTGCAGCACATAGAGACATGTATAAATAAAAGTAATTATTGGAAGACATATTAAAAAAGCAAATTCCATCATTCTGATTTTTTTATTTGAAGCAAATACTTTTGTGAGGTGTTTGCATTCATGTAGCTAATAGAAATGGCCAGAGGCAGTCATTCCCATGCAGAAGTCATCATGTTGTTGATACCTAAAAATCTGTTGCAAAACTACCATGGTACCAGTCTGCAGGGCCAGAGCGTTGTCAGTTTGCATTATGCAATAGAACAGCAGCTGTAATAGAAAAAAACAGCAAAGCAGTTAAACCTTGAATTTTTGTTGTCGTCCAACCCTTCTGATTCACATGCAGTAAGTTGTGAGATGGACTGAATAGGATGGCTGTGCTTCACCCAATACCATATCATAGCTACTATTATCCTCTATTACAAAGTTCTTCAGCCAGTAATTTCCTTTTGGTAGCGCTCAAAGTGTTTGGTATTGTAGCTTACTAGTGTGTAGTGTATTAAATGTAGAGAGGTTCAGGATTACAGCAGGAGTAAGTTAGTCTGAGGGGTAACAAATTATATCGAGTGCAGCTGAGATCACTGTAACGAGATAAACAGTGTGCTGTCACAAAATTGTCTCCCAGTTGACAAAATAATCTATATTTTATAGATTGCCTTAAAAATTGAAGGATGGAGTCAATTATAGCCAATTATGATGCTACATTTACTGGAGGAGTTTTCATATCCTTTGGGGAAGAATAAGAAAATGTTGAAGTCAGTCAAAAAAAAAGCTTCTGTATGTGCTTCCTTGCTTTATCTGAATGCAGTTTTTTCATATTTCTTCAGGTTAAAATTGCATATGAAAGCTGGGATCAGATTATCTTTAGGAAAAAGTTTTTTAGTCATTTTATTTTTCTTTGTCTTGAGCATAAAATTATGGTAGATAATGCGACAAATAGAACAAGAGCCGTGAACTTGAACTCTTCTCAGTTAGGTTAGGGTTTACTGCAAAGGAATTGTAAATGCAGCTTAGTGATGTCAAAAACCTGCTTAGACAATGCATGTTAGTATTTTGGATTAGACTTCCTTCTTTTCCAAAATGGAGTCTTGACATCACTGAAGAGATACATAGTAGGTCCTGCATATTTCTGAATTTAATCTATGAAAGTGAAAATAAAAGAATGAGAGCACGGAAAGGTTTGCTGTGACCCATAGGAGCTTTTTGGCGAGTAGATGTAAAAGGGGATACAAAGGCAGTTTATTGAAGATGAACAGACATATATTCTAAAGACATCTGGTCATAGTCTGTGTCTGAGAGGCAAGCATTCATTTAATGGCATAGTAATGTTTAGCTTATCTACCTTCTCCCATTTGGATTCTCAGGTAGCGAATTGGGGAAGTTGTGCATCCCACCTATCTCGGGACTCGCTGTGAGGAGTAGTTTCCCTTCCCTAGCAAAGAATGCTGTTGGTAATTAATGAAAGATTCAGATATCTAGATAAAGATGTATTCAGAGATGAAAGGCTTTGGTAAACAAGTTGTTTGAGTAATGTTTCAAAATGCTATCTTCATTCTGTGTTCAGGATTTCATTTCACCAGCTAGCTTTGGAGGGTGACCTAGTACATGTGCCAATGACAAAAGCTACTTGTAGCGATTCAGATCATGCTTTCTGCTTTATGAAATGGGATTGTAAAAATCCTCTCAAAAATGACAGCTGCAATAGCATTAAAACACAATTTCCCTCTGATAAGATTTTAAGGCATTTGTATGAAAAGTGACACTGCTTTGAGTGGCTCTGTGTCAGCATTATGCAATGTGTTGTGCATAAGCGACATTAATCCATTAAGGGTGTGAGGGTCACTTATTTTTCTCATGAAGTCATTAAATACCCTTATTGATTTCTGTTCAATCACTTGCATTCTGCTGGCATACAGTGATCTCTAGACATGCTAATAGTACTGTTTCTAATAATGTTTGTAGACTGTAGTTTTAAAGACAGGTATTACATTCAAGATAAAAGGAGCTTAGGGAAGCAAGAATATTGTGCTGCTTGCAAATTACCTGAACCTCCTTTATTGCAAAAGATGATTTTGTGATACAGATGTTCTAAAATCAATAATCGGCCATCTTTGATGCATTTGTTTCTTTTTCTAATTGTGCAAAATTAATTTATGTTTGGGCAGCTTCTGTTACATGATGACAAAGCGTCTTTTAAAAATCAAATGCAAACTTGGAAACCCTGTCATAATAAATATGAAATTTGTAGTACTGGTTTTTCTGCTGTAGGTTGTTTAAACCTTAGATTCTAGCAAATGCTCTACTTTGAACTGGCGGGTACTTACTGTCTTGCTAGATTATTTTGTCATTTGAAGCGATGTTGTGTATATGAAATGCTAGTGGATCAAATGCCAGTGAGAGTACCTTTCTTGTTCATTTCTTCATAATGAACAGACCTTCTTGGAGGGAAGTACAGAAGACTCAATTAAACCAAACAAGTGCATTTTAGCTCTGTATGAATGGATGTGCACTAGACTAGAAAATAAAAAAAAAAAAAAGTCATGTTCTGCCTTTCGTACTTTGATGCCATCCTAATGACTTTATCTTGACAGTTAGCCTGAGCTTGTTTCCTTACCTAACAGACAACTTCAGTTATATCTTCTAGTTTTAAAAGGAAATGAGGCTTCGTATGTCTTTAAAATCTGATGGAAGAGTTGTGATAATCTGTTAATTTTTGCGGTATTCTGATATTGTAGTTTTTGCTTTTTACCTCGCCTCTTCTAGCTTTTTCCCTTTGGCTGCAAAGGGTTTATCAGAGTACGTTGCCATCTTTGCCCAGGGTGTAGCAAAAGTGCGTTTCTCTCTGCACCAAACGTGAAGTTTTCGCTTCCAAATGGTGAATTGTATCCTGCTGAGAAATTACTTTGTTTTGTGCCTTTCCTCGTTAGGACCCTGAAGGGGTCCTGTCAGGTCATGTCGAATAGTGTAGGTCATCCATGTCTTGGACGTGAAATGATGCCAAGTAGAGGCAAGTTTATTCCATTGTCTCTGGAGAAGCTGTTGTTCGCTCAGCATTTTCTACATAGGCTGCCTGCCTGATTTCATTGAAGGAAACCTGAGCAAGGCTGTGTTATTAATGAATTATGACAAGCCTTTTGCCTATCAGGCAGAGAGGTTCCCGCTATCTCCTTTTAAGACAAAAACTTAATGGAAGATGCTCAGCTGGGTGAGCTCTCTGATGATACTCCTTAAGTGCTCATCCTACGCTGATGCGAATACGCAGAAAGCCGTGAAGCTGCAAGTGGCAGCGTTTAATACTGTCTCCCTCATAATGCCTGAATAATTTTCTGGAGAGCGATCGCCGCAGCTGCTGTGAACATGGTTATTTGTTTATTTTTCACCTTGGTCCTGGCGGATTGCTGACCTAGCTAATCTGCTGCGCACGCGGGGCCGGCAGCGGGGGGGACACGACGACGTTTCCCTGCTCACGGTGCCAGTGCTCTCCTGAACATGACAGGATCGGCAGCTGGAGCCTAAGACAGGCTGCCGGAGCCCAGCAGAGTTGTGTGGGCTGACTACCTGCTCTGCTCTGCGAGGGGAGTTGAGTGATGCTGGCGAAGGACGGGAAGGAGGCGATGAGGGAACCAGCTTATGTTTTTCTTAATGGATGTTTGTGAGCAGGAAGGAGATGGCATGGGCTGTCGGGGTGAGTTATGGAGCATGTTTTGTGATCTCCCTCCGGTCGGGCGGCTCATTATGTTAAACAGTATAGCTTTTAAAGCACTGTAGCTCTCCTTTTATGTGCCTTGGCCTTCATTTGCTGAAATGCTTTGAGTTCATGGCGCTCAAGTCATTTTGGAAACGGAATGTAATTACAAAGGTTTCTTATGCTTACCAAAAGCTTTTTTGAACTAGCGTAATTATCATTACTTGTGGATACTGTAAATTGAATAACCCCTCCCTAATTACATTAAACTCAAGGGTTGGCTGCTCAAACAGCCAAATAAGAAAAGTTCACCCTTTACTATAAATAGCAAAATTGTTTTTTAAGTTCTGCTGACCTTTAAAGTGAAGTGCTTTACATGATGTCGTCAGGTGTACATTATAAAGATAGCTTGTAATTAGATCTGTAATGAGGAGCTCAGTTAGAATGGCTTTCTGAAAACTTCATTTATTCAGCGTTTTCTAACTGCACGACAGAATTAAAGTTTCAGGGTGCATCAGGGCTTTTAAAGGGGCTGGCTGCTATTTCACACTTCACCTGCTCTGCACCAGTGTTTTGTAGCTGCCCAGCGCTAGTGCCAGCACTCGAAGGCAGCTGCTGTAGCTGCAGCGACTCAGCCCTGCACTTCAAAACCAACACGGGGTCAAGAAAACGATATCTCTAGTGGTCCAGGGTTCTCTATGACAATTAATGTTTCTTCTCTCACTTCAGGAGACAGATAATTACTTAATTTGTAGTCAACAGCAGAATAGAGAGAGAGAGAGAAGATGGAGGTCACCTGTTGGCTTTTTTTTGTTTGTTTTGTTTTCTCCAGTTAACAATAAATAACTGTAGTCATGTTGAAATGTAAGTTGTCTCGTGTGATAGAAGGCTGCAGAGCTGTAGTTAGTGAGTTGATGTGCCTGCCTTGGGTTCAGTCCTGCCTGTCACATTGCACATGTCTGGGCGTTGCTCTAAGAACACTGAAGGCATTTCTCTGAGAAGTTTGACTGACTTCCACTTACTTGCAGTGACTGAAAATTTTAGTGCATTGCTACCAGCTAATACTTATTTTGCTTTCTTCACTCTATTTTAATTAAAATCATGCTGTTTATTCCCTATAGAAGCTTTTTTATTAGTTTGGACTACTTATGTTCCCAGAACGCTTCCTACTGAGCGTCCTTCATGACCTGGCATAAAAACATGCTTGGACAGGACAAACTGAGAAGTGTGAAGTGTGCCTTCGAAAAAGAAAGAAATTTCTGTTACAGTTCAGTGGTAGAGAATTATGGCTATAGGGGAAAAATCCTTATTGCATAATGGTATACTGTAATATTTGAATTGAAATAACTCTTAAGTGATTTTTAATGAAATGTAAGGCTAGAACAAAGGCAAAAAATAATTTGTGGCTTGGTCAATTTCAGAACATGTTATTAGTCCATCCATATTCTCCTGTAGCAACTCTTTAGCTAGACAGTTTAAACTAATGAAATACCCTACGTAGTTTTTATTTCTTATTGAAAAATACTCATGTTCGTATTTGAGACATTTATGTGTTTACAGTTAAAGAATAGTTATTAATCACAATTCTCATTTTTCTTCCAACTTATTTTCTACCTTTCTGTATTCATTCTACTATATGAGAGGCAAACCAAGCATATGGATTGTTTATAGATTGTGGTGGTGGAGTATTTCTCTTATACAGATGCGTGTGCATAAGTGAAGTGAATAGGAAGTATTTTATGCGACTAAGTAAGAAGAGAGCACACTATGTGTAGCCATTATAAACAGACAAGTTCTGTGTCTTGTATTTAACAATCCAAATGAAAACCAGAGCAGTCTCATGACTCATGCAATTAGATGAAGATACCAGTAGTATCAGTCCATTAGCAGACAGGCAAATCCATTTTTGTAAAAGCAAGACATAGATGTTCTAGTAGATACATGTAGAGATTAGCTAGAAATCTGAAGGCCTAGACTTAATTTAGTTGTTCTGTGTTACAAAACCTCAGTGGGCAAAAACATTTGTGTGTTGTTCAAGCACCAAAAAGTCGATTCCAGCAGCACCTTGAGCAGGAGAGCTGATAGGAAAGCAAGTCAGGAAAAAAAGAGCAGTGGGAAAGGCAAGGCTTTAAAGATCTTTACATTCATTTGTTTCTACTTACCCTTTTGCGGGCACTTGTGCTTACTCTTAAGGCTTAAAATCTTCAGTCACTTCAGAATGTCCCAGCAATGTGATTTTTAGCTGGCTGAATACTGTGAGAATGAAGGCAAATCTTCAAATTTGACTTTTCCCAGGTTTTTAAAATACTAGTAAAGCTGTTTGTCAATGTGTAAGCTTTGATACGTGGTAATGCTTTTTAATAGAGCTTATTGATTTTATGTGTTATTTGTGAACCTCTTTTTTGAATGTCTATCAGCAAGTACCTAGAATGCCTTGTCTTCCTGAATTTTCGATGCAGTCTCAGAGAAAACTCATATGAAACCGAGATGCAGACAGTGTTAGAACTGCTCTCTTTCTCCTCCTAATTATAGGTCACTCTTCTGCATTAAGCTTCTTTCTGTTGTGCTCCCACCTTTGTAACAGCAAACACATACTAGTCAGCAGTGAAGCATATATCCTGAATTCCTCCCTGCTGGAAGCAGGGGCAGCATATGAACACAGTGGCATTACAAAGTGACATAATTGCACTCTCTATTTTGCTTCCAGTTCAGTTCCTAACAATACCTAATATTTGGGCTGCTTTCTTTTAGCAGCTGGGCATTGAGCTGACATTTTGATGGCACTATTTATTGTAACCCCAAGGTCTTGCTCCTGGGCGGTAATGTTCAGCTCAGAGCCCATCACTGTACATGTGAAGAAGGTTATTTTTTCCCATGTGCATCACTCTACACTTATCCACAGTGAATTTAATTTACCATTTCATTGTCTAGTCATTCAATTTCATAAGGTCCTGTGATTTTTCACTGCTTGCCCTCATCCTTACTGCCTTGAATAAGTTTGTATCATCTGCAAACTTGGTTGCTTCAGTGCTCAGCTGCCTTTCCAGGTCAAATACAGGTATGGAAAGAGGAGCGGGTCTCAGTGCAGATCCCAGTGGTACTCCACTGGTAGGCTTCCTCCCCTGTGCAGGCTTGACCATTTACCACTAGTTTCTGATTATGTCTTTTGATCAGTCACTTTGCCATGCAGAGACCTCTATTTTGCTATGTGTGCTTAGTTTCTTTAAAACCTTTGGTGAAGTACTTGCTCAAAGACTTTTGGAAATCCACGTAGGGTGTGTTGACTAGATCTCTGGTTAATTTGGGTTAATTTTATAAGACAGGACTTCACTTTATGAAAACTGAAATTTGACGCTTCTCAGACATGTGCCCACTTAGTCTATTTGTTATTATACTTTCTATTAATTTAACTAGCATATAGACATCAGCTTGCAGATTGCCGTTCCCTGGAGCTTTTCTGGAACCTGTATTAGAAGGTAGCAGCATATTAGCCACCTTGGAGACCTCGAGCAGCAAGACACTGGGGAGAGGGATGACACATTGTCATTGGTAATTCAGCTATTATTCCTTTGAATTTTCATCTCAGATGAATGCTGTCTGGTGCCAGCCATTTGTTACTTCATACAGAGAAAGGGCTGGGGTTTTCTGTTTCACACGTCTGTAATGCCCAGTACAGCAGAGTTTTTAGTACCCACCGCTGTGAGATCAGATATTAAAAGCTGGGTTAAACTAATGCAACTCATGCTTCTACTATTATTTGCAGGTTTTGGTCATATACTACTCTCTTTTGGTTTGTTTGATTTTATGTATTTTCATTCCACCTACCGATATTTGAGAGAGTAATGCAAATGGCTGAAGAAAGGGCAAGATTTCATTTACAGAGAATGAGACTTTAAAAATTGTGAAAAAATATAGAGTAATTATTTCAGTTATAAATCTGAGATGTCATTTGAAACTGTATTATTTTAAAAAAAATCAGATGGAAGCAGTATTTTTAATTTGATAGTTTCATTTTGAAAAAAAAAAAAAGCCACATATGGTCTCTATCAGTAATTATCAACCTTAAATTACATTAGTTAAATTTTAGCTCATGGATAATAAATGTGCACCAGCACCATGCATGGTTTCTGAGTGAAGCTTTTGCAATGTTTCAGTTTTGCGGAATATTCTTTCTGCCTTCCTCATTACATGACTTGTTCAAGGCTGAGCAAAGTTATGAGCTACTTTAAAAAAATAACCAAAGAAGTTTGAGGTCACAATCTGCTATTTCTTTGGTCAAAACTGTATTATTTTTGTGTTTTTAAGAGATTCAGAACTGATTTTTAGCCACACTGAGCTTAAATTTTGAATCCATCAGGCTTTTAAGCTCTTTTAACACCCCATAGTGGGGTTCCCACATGACAAGGCAGAAGAGCGTTGCAGGTGAAACGCTTGACAGCAGGTCCTTTTGCTGCTGGAGAGCAAAACGTTGTGAGGCTCCTCAGGTGTCTGCAGAAGCATAGCCACAGTTTTACTACAGAGCTCAGCTGAGGGAAGCTTCCTCCCACTGAGTGGAGACAGAGCGAAAGATTGTCTCTTCCTGTGTTTTTACCTTAAGGGGCTTCATGGTCCTTTATAGGGTCCCATATGATGTAAAAACTGGCAGCTCTTATCTCCAGTTTCACTTTGTGCTGTGTTTCACGTCCTGTCAGCCCTCAGTGGGAGAAATGACTGATTCTGTTTTTACTACTGCTATGGGTGTTCAGAGGTGTGAGGTGTGATTCATCACACGCACGCCACTCAGTCTGATACTCCACCGTGCTCGTATCGGAGGCATGAGAAAAACATACTGTTGTAATTGGGATTACATTTTTCCAATTGTGCTTAAGTACTTTGCCAATTATAGGAAGAAACAATTTCTGTATCAATAAGTTTTCCAGTTTGTCAAGATGAAGGTAGGAAGGATGGAGAGAGAGGAAAACACAACAAAAATGACCAGGTAATGAGCTAAAATTAATTACAAATTATATGTGGAACTAACATGATTGCGCATTTAAGTTAATCTGTTTGGCAGGCAAAGATTAAATAGAAATTTTAGTATAGTACTGAGCACTGCTTATGTAGGAATTTTGATAGGCATTTCATTCTGCTCTTTCATTTTTTTTTCAATTACTGTGAACAGACTAGGAAATTGGAGTTTCTTCATTATTCTTCACCAACACAAGGAAATATAATGTAAACGAATTGCCATGTTCTATTCAAACCTAACTTTTTTAATGATAAATACATGCACTTTACAAAATAGCAGGCTTCTTCAGGAAGGCTTCCCAGCATCCTTCCCCACCATATTTATAATTTATAGAGAAATCTTCTGGGATTTGCCTTCAAAAAGATCTTTTTGACAAAGTATCTTGGAAGCATCAGAAACAGGGCAAGAAACAAGTTGGATATCAGCACTCTGATGGGCTTGGACATTGGCAAGATCCAGCTGTCAGATTTAGTATTGAGGAAAAACATCCCTCACAGGTCTGAATGGCAAAAACTTTGAGGCTTTTGTCTTAGGTTTTGCTTTCAATGAGGACCACCTGCTAGGTTTATATAGGTGTGTACTGCACCCATGTTCAATCCAGTTCATAACAAGGACCGTGGGCAGTGATCTCCTGAGGACTGGGTTGCTGACATATACATAACAGTAATTTGAAAACTCTAGGAGGGAAACTGTTTAACCAGAGAATTTTGAAGGTTTGTCTCAAACATGAAATAAATAGGGAAGAATACAGACAAACTACTTTTTTAAAGAGGAAAATAAAAAGCGAAGTAGGAGTTCAGGAAAGGATGATAAGAAACATTATTAGAAGGAGTTGTGGGGTTTGGGAGCTTTTTGAAGATGTGTTGGGGACAGGGCTAATCTGTGGGCTTGTGGGTACCAGCAGGTCATGACAGCTAAGTTAGATGTCCACATGTCCTTCTCAGTTCATTGCATTTCCAGTATAAGACTATACACCCACACATACTTCTTCACACGAGCCTGGAGTGTCTCTAAGACAATTATGTGAACTTCACATTTGGTGTCGGACATGGTATTTTCTGGCCACAAACTGGCCGTTTGTGCTTCCTTTTTAAGTACGTAATAGCAATGATTATAACAATAATAACAGAGCATTGTGTATGGAAGTGCTGTTGGAGTTGCTGTAGGGAATGAAAGACCTCAAGATAAACAATGAAGCTTGGTCTATTTCCAGACTAATGGAATGCATAAATAAACTGAGAATGACCCTAAAATTATTTGAGGGGGTGTCTATACTCTGGATATTTTGTTGGGGGAATTTGTTACAGGTGTTCTTTTCAGCCCCTTTCTGTAGTTCAGGAATGCACAGCTCATAGTTCGCGTGTTGGATTTGCAGTCCAGAGGTTAATTCAGTCCATTGTCTGCTGCCTTTCAAGACCTGGCTGAAATATTTTGGTGTTTGTCCTTCTTTTCTCAACTCTTGCTTCTTTGACACATGGCAGACCAGCCTAGCTTGCAGCCAGCACGCTTTCTGCTCTAGAAAGGGCTTTGACAAGGAGGGTAACCGAGGCCAAGCTGTGTGAATTATTCTTCAGTCACGGTCTGCTCCCAGCCACCCCCTTTCCTGGCTGCAAGGGAGCAAGCAGGGACTCAGTTGGGCACAAACCCAGGGGTGATGCTGATGTGGAATTGTCGCTGTGTGTGAACTTAGTAAATCCAGCTTTTCTGGAAAGTATTATGCCTTCCGCTTCAGCTGTGCACTTGCAGTCCAGCTGATACTCCCAGGCTTAGCACATTTGGCCATTTCGTCCCAGCCCGCAGACAGCGCCACTTCTGCCACGGTGTGGAGCTGAACCCTGCTGTGGTAGCTCACACAGCTTGATGGGTTTGTTGCTGAATGTACCATCATTTCATCATTGAGACAGAGAATAATTTCCAGACTTCACTGATGTAGGCACTACCTCCTTAAAATGTAGACTAGGAGAACAACTAACAGATTCCTCCTTTTTGCATGTTTATTTTAAGTCTTAATAGACTTAAGTATTTCAGGACTGTAGTAAAATAAATGCCTGAGGGAGCCTAAAATGTTCACACATAACTAGGGTTGGCAGGAGAACAAGAATTCAGTGTCATGAAAAATTTAGCATGCTTGGCATTCATCTTGATGAGGAACTAAACACAGTTCTTCAGAGATTTTTATGAAAAAAAAGAGGGAGAACGAGTTGTTCCACTATTAGCTGGGGCACTCACCTGGAAGGTGGGCAACACGTAATCCTCTGGCCTGAATCAAGCAAAACATTCAAGTGTTTTATCTCTGGTTAGCTGCTGTCTCTGCCCTTTTGTCTATCTTAACTTGACCAAAAGTTGGGGTAACCATCTGAAATGCCTCTCCAGTAGCAGATGGCAGTAAAGGTAGTTCCAGGTATCTTCTTGTGTTGAAGAGTCTACAGTTCCTTTTGGTGTGTGGTTGGGGCATACTTCATAAAGACCTGCCCAACTGTATCCACTTAGTGCATTTTTTTTCAAACATATCTGAGTTTGCTGTCATCAGAAGAAACAATGACATTACCAAAACTGCCTCTTATTTATGTTATTCCATGTACATGTCACAAAATGCTGTAAATAAATTTTAAGTATATTTTAGTATGCCAGTGGTTTACGTTAAATGGCATAATTATTTAACTAGTGCTGCATTCAACACACTTACATGTTCTTGTCTTGATAATTCTTCAGTGCAAGTACCCTTCCTTTTGTACAATAAATTAACTAATGTGTAACAGAAGAAGCATCTGAAACTTTTGAATTGCAATGTAAGGGAAAATGAAAAAAGTGTCCATTAATGAGAAGATTTTGTGGAAATAAAAGGACAAAGAAAGGCAAGATGGAGGAAGGAAGGAGGTAGAGGTTTCCTTGGCTGTAAAAGAGAAGACTGAGACATAGGGAAGCTTTATCTGTAGGAGGTCATAAACACCATGATGTAGGTGGCACTGACTTGATTTCCTATAGGTTTTGCGGTTCTCAGAGGTACATTGCCTGCTGGCTTTGCTGTATTCAGTTCATAGCCTTTGCAGCGTATAGGAGGTGTGCAAGATAAAACCATGGTATTTTTCAAAGCAAAAAGGAGAGGAAGCATGCATTTCTGCCCCAAACTTGGATTCTGGTAGAAGGTAACTGAAGCAAGAAGATGATTTGGTGCACTCTGTCCAGCAACTTTGCATTCAGCTAGCATGAGAACCTCTCTTT
Source organism: Clamator glandarius (assembly GCA_033459285.1). Lineage (NCBI taxonomy): Eukaryota > Metazoa > Chordata > Aves > Cuculiformes > Cuculidae > Clamator > Clamator glandarius. Next base: position 1,479,320 of record JAUNZM010000080.1, read on the forward strand.
CAAAGCTATAAATCTGTTTCTAGAAATCTAGAGGGGTTTGTTGGTTTTGGGGTTTTTTTACAGATAACATCAATGAAGACTAATCTGAACTAGGGGTGGGAGTGGGTGAGCTGGATGCATTTTAATCCAATAGATACTATGAAAACAGACTGTAACCATAAAAATGTCAAATAAAGCAATTGTGTATTACTGTTTACAATGAATTGTTTTCTGCTTTTTCTGCTAATCAGCCATTTTCATAAGTGTATCTTCCTTCCAAATGCATATATATTGTTTTTCCCATGGAGCAGCTGTGGTAACATATTGTACTTTCATGTTAGGATTTTTTCTTTCAAATGGAATGATATGTGAGTCATTTATGCCTAAAACACAGTAAAACTTATTATACCATCATTCATACCACATCTTTTGAAATAAACAGATCAAAAAAGACACTTGCAGTGAAAGCTGGATTCCTGAGAGTTTGCAAGGGGTGATGAATTTTATGGGTTGATGTATCATTTTTAGTCAAAAGAAATTTGTGTATGGTTCATAATATCATTGCCTGCTCACCTCAGCATGTGTAAACTTAACAGCAGTGTGATAGAGGGGTTTGTATTAAGCTGTGTTTATTAACATCCTCCTCTGTTTGATAGAATCAGACTTTAAAGTATCCTGTGATTTGTTTTCTACTTTTGGATGTAAAAATTCTGACCAAGAATTGACTTTGCAGGCTCTAAGTGCTTCAGAAAGCACATAGCGAATGGTAACTGCTTCAGAAAACATGTAATGAATGATTATTTGGACTACTAGGATACCTCATAGATAACAAGTACAAACAACACAAAGAAAAGAAAACATCTAAGATAACTGAGGAAGAAAGCTAAGACAATTTCTTTGTCTTTATCTCTTTGTGTAGATACCGTAGCATTTCAAGTGTAGGAGGCTAAATCAAGTACCATGTAGTAACTGCAACTGCATCAGAAAATTGCATGCGTGTTAGGCATAAACATGCTAAAGTGCAAAAGGAATGAAACATCGGTAAACCCAGTTTCAATTCTCTGTTTCTCTTTTTCTCTGCACTTATAAATTGCATTTTCTTATGGTCTGATCCTTTCAGAGTGAATGTTTTACTTGTGAAGTGTTCCCACATAATCTTCTTGTTAAATAGTGCTGCATTATCAAGCATCATGTGAAATTAGTTACTTTGTGCCTATATGAATGTGGACAAAGTCAAACCATTAGTTGGCGTTTTCAGGAGCTCCTCTCATAATTGGTTACATTACTTCTTTTTATAAAAGGAACATTGTGTGAATACAGATGAAATCTTGGCCAAGAACCTGTTAAAAAGTGTCTCTTTCAAAAGGGAAAAAGAGCAACCGAATAAGAAATTTGTTCATGTCTTTTCTTATCAGTAAGTGCTTTGGTAGATGTTTTGGCAGTAGAGATTTATGAAGGTTGATGTGAATGAGTGGATAATCGTGGAAAGCATGTGCAACAAAGGATGTGAGGAATTTCAGTTTTACAGGGCAGGGCTTCCAGACCGATGCCTTTAAATGCTTCCTTGTAGCAATTAGCTTTTATCTGGCATGTTTTACAGGTACTGAGAGGTGTGCCTTGAAAGTATAATGCTTCAATGTTAATAATTTCGGGAGAACTCAGAGGCTTATGCAGCTTCTGCTGGCAGTCCTACCATTTTGATGAAGAGCAGTTGTTTCAGAGTTTGCAAAGCACTCAGACTAGAATCTCCTTTCATCTCTTTTCAAGGAGATGGATAACATCTGTCGGCAGATTTGGATGGTCAGGTTGGCATTTCTCTTGTCCTTGGACAAAGTCCCAAGGATTCTGGAAGTAGCTTGGTAAAGAGGGTTTGTTAACCTTGGCTGCAGTCAGGCGTAAAGAAGTATTGTCTCTATTTTGGAATTTTCCTTATATGTGTTTTGGCCCAATCTTTTGGACTTTTTGTATTTTCATTAAGATAAAACCTCTTAGAAGTAACTGACATGGTTTATTTTATTTCATTTTTTAATATTCTGAAGTGGTGAAATTGGCAAAGAAATAAAGATTGCGTTATTACTGCTAGATTTTATACCTAACATTTCATGAAATGTTATTACAACCTCCTTTTGTTCATTAGCTCATAACTTTATGAAAAGCATTTTTTGACTGAAATTTTCCATGTTTAGTCTGAGGCAAGAAGAATTATTTTTACCTCTGTTCAGCGTTTTCTGACCTACCTAAACTAATATAAGTGGTTTGTATATGTTTTTTAAGAAATGTTTAGGTTTGGATTCTTCTGAACTTGAAGGGATTACTGACTGTGTTTGAAATTCATTGGCTTTAAATTCTACATGTATCTAGAGCACAATGCAGTTTTGACCAGTATAAACACAGATAAAATGTTAGGAAATTAAAAGCTATCCAATAGTGTGTTTATATAACTAGTCAAAATAAGTTATATTTTAGATCGCAGTACTTTCTTACAGTGTAAGGCAGTGACTAAAAATGTGTAACTTTATAGTGCTTTACAAATACTGTATAAATTTTCTTACCAGTTAAAACATTATTGTTTATCTATTCAGGCAAAAATAAGGGACTGGGTTGGTGTGGGGTTTTTTGTTTAATGCTGAATTTCCCAAGACACCTAAATAGAGAGTCCAGCTTTCTCTGAGTTCTCAATACCCAACCATTTTAATTGTTCTCAGTTTTCTAAATCGCCCCTCAACAAGAGCAGGCTTTGTCAAAAATCTCACCCTAAAATGCCACCTCTGGCCCATTTCAACACTGCTGCCTTAGTGGCTTTGGGAGCGAGCTGACTTTGGTGGTCATGTGGCGCGTTTTCATTTAAGCTTTCCAGCTTCCTGCCTGTGGTGGTCTATTTGTTTCTAAGGTAGAAACATTTTCTCCACATGGGCAAAGCTGATAAGTTCTGTTCCAGCAGAGAAATAAATTACATACTAGTTGTAATGAGACATCGATGTCCAGTAAATGTCCTGTTGCTTGCAAGAGTGGTACTGCGTGAGACAACAGTCGATAATTTGCTGGTAATTCTCTAATTCCTCCCAAAAAAAAATCCTTTGTTAAGGAGTTACGTTTAGTATAGCAGAAAAAAAAGACCCAACAAGGGACAAAACTTGAAAGTGCAGCAGGAGAGGAAGGGCTTTTGAAAATGGAGCAATGAAGAGCTAACAGAAATATCTGCTCAGTCGTGTAACCTTCAGGCACGTGAACCCTGTGAAGTTCAAAACTTCTTCATTGGTTAGACAACTTTGATGTTTCGTTAGCAGGATGGCTTTCTCCTTTCTTGTTGCTAAACTTATATTTTTGTAAGTATTGTGTAGTTCTTCAGTTCCATGGGAAGTTTTTGTAGTTTACTTTATTCTGTTGGGAAAATGAAGGAGGTAGTGGCATGATGTTTTATTACATATGGAAGGCTCTGGCTGTGGTGCCGCTCGTTCTGGTGACTGCCTAACAGCGTACTGGTCCTTGCAGGGCCGTGCTGGGTGGCACGGGGAGCTCAGGCCAGGGCATGTGCCAGTCCCTGGGGCAGCTTCCTATCAGGATCTGGTAAAGATGGTGACAATCATTGCATTCTTCCTTGTTCTTCTTCTCCTCCTCCTCAGGCCTTATGAGGAGCAGCTGAAAGAGCTGGAGTTGTTTAGCCTGGAGAAGAGGAGGCTGAGAGTAGACCTCATTGCTCTCTATAACTACCTGAGGGGAGATTGTAGAGAGGAAGGTAATGGCCTCTTCTCCCAGGTGACAGGGGACAGGACAAGAGGGAATGGCCTCAAGCTCCACCAGGGAAGATTTAGGTTGGACATTAGGAAAAAATTTTTCACAGAAAGGGTCGTTGGGCACTGGAACAGGCTACCCAGGGAGGTGATTGAGTCACTTTCCCTGGAGGTGTTTAAGGCACGGGTGGACAAGGTGCTGAGGGGCATGGTTTAGTGATTGATAGGAGTGGTTGGACTCGATGATCCGGTGGGTCTCTTCCAACCTGGTTATTCTACGATTCTATGATCTTTTAGAATAGTTAAATGTCCAAGAAATGCAGATAACAGGGATATAAATAATCACATTAAAGTTACTAGTTGGAATATTGAGAATTAAGATATTGGTTTTGTAGATCATAGATGAACTTAATGGAACGTTTTTTTCAGCAGTTTGTTGCTCTTTGTTAGTTTCTATCAAAATTTCTTTAAATTGCCATGTTCCCTTCTAAGACAAGAAGTCATATTCTGTGGTCTGCAAGCATAGGCAGTCTGATGTCATTAAGAGCTTCTGTGGACGCTTTGTTTAGAGGGACTGCAAGGCAGCGGCCACGTTGGTAGCAAAAGTAGGCAAAACTCTCATCCTTGTCATTGCTTTGACTTCTTTTCTCATTTGAGGCCTGGTAGCAGTAAGAAAACCCAATTTAGTTAATTAGTATTGCTTTTGATTCCTCTTTAGACTACTTCCTACTAGGGTGGGAGGAACGAAGGTGGGAAATTACCGGATTTGGAAAACTAAATTTGTGACTCATTTTCAGAGATTTATTTTCTCTTTAATAAGCCTCTCCCCCACTCCCTTCCAAAAAAAAAACCCAAGTATTCTTGTGCTCTTCAAGATGCATTTTCCTATTATAAGAAGACTTATCTGCTCCCCACCAATTTAGCCCAAAGCAATGCTGAAAGTACAAAGTACATGAGCTAGGAACAAGTCGTGCTGGAAGAATGATAAACCAGATGTGACATGGCTCAATCTATTTTCACCGCTAATAATAAAAAGTGACAGATAGGAAGAATAAAGAAACATTTCTCCAAAGATTACTTTTTTAGGGAATTATTCTTTATGAATTGCCAGCTGAAAGAATATCAGCATCCAGAAAAATTACAGTCTTTTACAAAAGTCAGGATTGAGAGTGGAAACGGTAAACTCTTCAGCCTCATTGTTGAGTATAAGACATGCATGAGAATGAGAGTGGCTGTCCTCCATGCACCAATCAGCTCCATTTTTGATGCTTGATTCTCTTTCGGGGAGGGGGTGGGGAGGGGAAAAAAAAAAGGTAGTGGTTGTTTTTTCCTGGTTTTTGCTTGTGTCTGTGGTGGGTTTGTAGTTTGGGTTTTTCAACATGAAAATCCTGAAAGTTTTTGAGAAGGGCTGGGTTCTGTCTACAGCACTGTGTGACACCAACTCAATTGTTTGTTTTGCACATGAATTGGTGAATAGGGGGTAGGGAGACTGACTGCCTGCACATCCCCTACACTCAAGGCACCTCTCTTCCCCTCTCCTTCCTCCATACACCGGCAGCGAAGCAATAAGCCCAGGTGGACGAGCGGAGCAGTGCAGGGCTGACTGAGGCAGCTGGTAGCCATCAACGGGTGCTTTTTGCATTGCAGCAGCGTGGAGCTGTGCCTGCACATACCTTGTCGTTTGGCCAGATTTGAGTAGGTGCCAGCTCAGTAACTGTGATAGGAAGGGGCCAAGTCTGTGTCCATACAGGGTCCAGCTGGGGATCCCTGGAAATCCCCTGTCTGCAGAGTCTAAACACTGTGAGCCCTTGGAGGCTTCATGACTGGGATGCTCTAGCTGCCCGAACTGCAAGTTGGTTGCAAGTGGTAGTGGCTTGGCCAGAACTGGGGGCGTGTCTCCCTGCCCTGGCTGTGAGGCTGTCATCACATGGCAGAGGAGCTGGAATCCCAGCAGATGCTCTGAATGGAGAGGTGACATTTTTGTGTGAGACCTTCTAAGTCTCAAGTGTGATAGGAGTTAATCAAAATGTTTTGCAATCTGGTATCGATTTCTTCTCTTTGCTTCTGTCCAAAAGCACACTTCCTTCAAGAAAAATAAATTTTTTTTAAATCGGCATCTTCTTCTAAAAATACAAACACCTATCACTTAGTTATTTTCCGAGTGGAATGATTTTCACTGTCCTGGAACTAGCTCTTTGTTCCCCTTCCAACACTACACATGCCCACTTTTGATTAATGTTAGGGGAAATAAAGTGGAAAGTTCAGTTGAGTTGAGCAGAATAGCTCCTAAAAATAAAACCTGGATGCTAGAGATGCTTGAATCTTTAGTTCACCTCATGAGCTTTTTGCCTAAGTGAGTAGACTTTTGGTCAGCACCCAGCTTTTATGTTATAGGTAATTCCTTTTGAAAATAATAATAAACAAATAAAATAGGTAGTGAGAGCTATGCATTTGAGTTAGGATAATCTATCTGTTAAGGCTCATATTCTGCAGTTTCCGTACAGGCAAAATTCCTCTTTAAAGCAAAGACGAGCACTGCCTGAACTCAGGATAGAAGAAGAAGCTGTTGTGATCATGCAGTCTGACCCTTGAAAGAACAGGGCACTCCTTTTCATTTGGCAATCTGCTGAGCAGCAGCTGTTAAATTTCTGAAACCACCAAAATGCCTCGAAACACAAAGTGTTTGCTTCAGAAATGAGTGTCAGTTCTAATGCAAAACCATTTTTCTTCAGAATTCTTTCTTTTTTTCAGAAGACAATTACAAGCTTTATATTACGGGCTGTGATTACTGAACTACACTTCCAAGAAAAACAAACAAACAAAGAAATTACAACATTTCAGGCCAGCATTTTTCTTGCTGTCTAATGGATTACTTTTGTTTTCAAATCAATGTCCTCTGATTATAGTCTCCTAAAGTTTCAGCTTTCACAGTCTACAGAAGCATTTGCAACTTTGTGAGCTTAAAATACATGTCAAGATAATGCACCTGTTTTGTTTAGAAGTAATAACTTTTCAAGGAAGTCTAGAAGAGGTAGCTGTCATTTGAATTTAAGATGTGGTCACAGTTTATCAGCACTCAGAGGGATTTGAAACTTGGAAAATACACTTCCCAATTCAGGGGTAAAGTAGTCATTACTCGTTATGTGTACTAACAAAGCAAAACAAAAACACTGAAATGGAAAACCCACAGCAGATTGCAGGCTTTGTTCTTACGCATTTGAAAGCATTTGTTTTTAAAATAATTCTTGACATATAGTTCTTACTGAAGTGTTTTTCAGTATGGATAGATTTCTATAGTCTTATTGTTTATATGTCTATGTGTATATATTTGAATGACTGTCCATGTGTGTATTCCCTTGGGGAGATATTCATAGTAGCTACAATGGTCAACTCTGATGTAAGTACATAAAGAGAACCATTTTGGTAATAAATAATCGTACTTTGTGTGCCATGCTACAACACTTTTCAGCAGTTCTATTTGCATGTAGAGTTTTAATTAAGAGATAACTGTCACTGCAGGTTGACTGCAGAAGGCTGCAGTGTCCAGCAGAGAGATGAATGCCAATGCCAAGTTGTACAGGTTGGAGAGCATACAGGGAGTCCATAATAAAAAATGGGCTTACAATTAAAACTCACTTATTACTAACATACTGTGTTATACACAGTGTTGAAGAGGTCCAAAACCTGGTTGCTCAGGGTTGTATATACCAGATGTGGGGCCTGGGTTCTTCTGTCTACATGTGATACGTTAGAAACCGAGACTTTGGGATGTGATCAGTATACTTCTTAGGGGAGTGTAGGTGCCCTATTTAACAACAGTGTGTTACAGCTTTCAGCACACTAGGAAGTCCTAGAACAGATTGCAAAAATTCATCTCAGCTTGATTCAAAAGGACTATAAGTGTCCTTCTGCCTGTTTGTAAGTGTTTCGGTTTCTAATTAATTTAGCCAGAAGACACGTTATTTCTGACCTTCACAAACCACTATCTATCTGATCTCAGTTTTGAAAGAGCCTATTAACTGTTTTATTAGAAAACAAAAACAAAAAAAACCCCAAAACTTGCCTTTTCCAGTTGTGAGAAGCAAAGTACAAAATGGGTATATAGAGCTACTGTTGGTGAGCCATTATACATATAAAATATATTTCCAATAAGTTTTTGGATTTATTTGACATAATAATGCCATTTAAAATAACATGAAATCTTCATTTCCATGAAGTCACCAGCAAAAATTCCATTAATTTAAGAAAAGAAAGGAAATACCTACCTTGCAATTTGTAATTTAATAGCATTTTCTCACTGACACTGAGGTTGGTAAGTACTCTTTACCTGTAACTTCAAAATAAGGTTCTCCCCCTCTGTCTTTGAGATGCAGATAGAGGAATTTTTTTCTTCAATCTCAGTGAGAGGGGCTGCCAAGATGGTGAAAGGAAAAATGCACTGTTCTGCCATAGTTAAACAGCCTAAACAGAGCTGTCTACTCTTGTATTGCCTTAAACAGCTATCAGAAGTTGTATGTAAAAGGTAGGTGTCGGATTTATGCATCCTGGCGGAGATAAAAATAATGGCCCTTCAAATTTTTATAGTGAAATTACTTTTGCAAAGTGTATAACTCGCAATATATCTTATACAACATGAACTGATAATGCTAGGTTTTGAGAACTGCTCTAGATACATGAACAAAAGCTCAGCATTAAAAAAATTCATGAAGCAACAAAAACTTTCCTGACATAAAGCATGATCTTAAGAAGGTGTAGAATTATAATTGCAAAAGAAAATAAACAAGGTTTATTCTTTGTTGCTGGTACTGTATTGCCAGCAAAACGCGTCTGTTTTAAGAGTTTGAATCTGTTGGGAAGCTTTCAGAAGTGCAGGTATTTTAGGGCTCTGCAGAGACCTTCTGGGTCATCTATTCCAGCCTGCTCACCCTACAACAGCAGGAGATCATCACTACTCCTTCTCTTCCAACCTGCATTTCTCCTAAATGCCATGTTCCAAGCATCCAATACTATTTTCTTTAAAATACATCTAGTGAAGATGCAGCCTGTAATTCATCTACACACCCGCTGGTGATGAAGCAAAGTGCTTCATTAGCGTGTCATGACAGATGAAAGTTGAGCAGTTCTTGAATTTGTTCTTCATAATGCAATATAAATAAGCTTAAGTGCTGCTGATGGATTTTGTTTAAGGGAAGGGGTGTTGGCGATCTGTACACAACTGTCAGCTGTGGGTTGTGGCCAGGTGAAAGTATCCCAGAGGCTCTGGGGCTGAAGGCACAGCTCTGCCCTCTGTTTCCGATCCTTCCTGTGCGCTGTGATAGCCCCACTGCGCTTCCCTGCTCTTATACCCACAGGTATAATTGCTGGCAATTGCTGTGTTAAGCAGCAGCAATTGCCAGAGGCTCAACCTTGGACTTAAGCTTTAATATACAAAGTCCCACATATCTCTGTGCCTTCCATTACTACCAATCTATTCATGGCAGTCTTCCCCATTGCTTTTTTACCATCTTTTTATGGGTTGCACTTAACCGACTTGTCCCTTTCAGCTTTTCCACATGTGACATCAGTTCTGCTTCTAACTTTTATTTAACTGTCTTTTAGATCAGTGCTGATCTTTGCACAAAACAGTACAATTTTTTAAACCTAATTACCTTGTACATATATATTTAATGTATCCATTATTAGCTCAGATGTAATTCTTTGTTAATGTTCTTCTTTCATCTAGTTTTCTTTAGGTTTTACTTTCTTTGGGGACTCGTTATTTCCTTAGCAAACCTATTCACATCTTCACATATTGCTATGTTGAGTCTGTTCCTGCTGGAGTTGGCCTATATTTACTGCAAATCTTTTTTGCATTTTCATGTGAGATAATTTTTTCGGAAGTACATAAAAATCATTTTGATTATGAAAATGCTAACAAATTAAAGTGTGTTCATCCTCATAACTAACCTAAAAGATGAGATATAAGTACTCAAGCCCAATATTTCTCATGAAAAATAGCTTACTATCATATATTGGAGTCATATAGTAAAACCAAGAAAGTTGTTTTTTTAAGGTGTGCTCAAGAAAGTTAAAGCAGAATGAGAGAAATTTTTGCTGGGTGTATACTGAAAGAAGTAGGATGGCAAATTGATACTTGTGGTTTTGTGGTTTTCTTTAGAATGAAATATTCTTTGTGTCATTGTGTGCCTCCAAGCTTTATGGAAAAAAAAATTATAATCAATATAATTGGCTTTTGTCATACTTAATGATTTTTGTGATTTGTAAATGTGTTTGTTAGAACTACAATGAGGGATATTGCAAAATATAATACTTATAAATGCTTTTCATTCTATATTAAAAAAATAATTGGAGAGGAATATGCGTGTCATTTATGATCCCTCTTGCTCATATTTAAAGTTGGGTGTTTTTGTAACATGCAGCTTATTTTGTAAATGGCAGTGTAGATAGCTGTCTTGTCTTTTCACTTGGAATCAAAGAGGAGCTCACTGGAGAGATCTACCAGTGCTGGATGAAGTTGCATAGAAATACATGCCCCAGCTGGTTGGCCTAGGGTTGGATAATATAACCAGTTCCTTTTTCTCTGCAGACAATGCAACTTTGTGACAAGAAAAACCTGCCTGCCAGAATTGGGTTTATTTGTAAAAATCAAATCACCACAGCTTCATAAATTCTTGTTGGTATCACAGCCCTAATCTCCTGATTTTTGCAGAATCAGAGATCTGTCCCGACTGAGTGTTGTAGGGGGAGCTTTGCAAATAGCCCCACGCTTCCAGCCTGCCGTTGACACACGGTGTTTTCTGAACTGAGAACCTCAGTAAGCTGGAGCAGCCAAGTAAATGCTTTTTCCAAATGGCTACTCATCAGTGAAGTGCAGTGTCAACTAGCCATGCGACACTTAGACAATTAATATATTTGGATAGATAAGGAATTCACAAAAGGATTAAGGGACTTTGGACATGACACATTTTCAGGCAGCAGCATATTTTGTATGATTACAGTTTGTGTAATCAAAGCTCTGTTGTGTATGAAAGTTAATGAGTGTACATAGAGAAGGTGAGAGGAAGCATAATGAGAAGTGTTATGCACAAGCTCCATAGGTATCACTGAGATGCTGATTTGCTTCAGACAGTGTACGCCTGGAACATATTACCAGAACTCTCCTCTCTAGTAGTCAGAGAAGTCCAAAGTGAATAAAGGAGATTGCTCCAAGCTAAAAAAAACCCAAACAAAACCATAGAATTGATTTGTATTTGAAAAAATAAAAACAAACCACCCACTTAACTATTATTGGAATTATTCAAAAAATGAAATATAATGGCTATCTAAATGGATTTTGGTGCATCATAAATAATGCATTAAATACTCTTATCAAAAAATAACCACTAATCCACACTACTGAGGCAAGCAATATAAAAAAATTAAGGTGGAGCAAGAATATCTGGTGGTATTTTAAGCTGAAAATGTGCCTACTCTCTACTTCCAAATTCCCAAGTTGAGCCCTGGAAGCTATCATTCCTCCACCCTTGTTGTTTCCATGCCTATAAACCTTGAGTTTCATGTGGGAGTTACTTGAGTACTAGTTAGTGCTCGCTTTCCTTCCAGAACTAAACCTGAGTCTTAAAAATGGTGATAATATTGTGCTGTTCAGTATATGTTTGAGATGAAGTGAATGACGTAAACAAGGAAAGAAAACACTTTTAGGTCAGGCTATCAGGGGTTTCTTTCTAGTGAAACCAGTTGGTTAGGACTTAGCAACATGGTTTAGTGATCTTGAAGATACTATGTGATGGATTAAACTGAATATGAAAGCAAAATAAAATTAAAAGTCAGCATGATGGTAGTGGTGTGCAAGGAAGATAGAGGGAATGTAACTCAAGCTATTGGTGCCATTATGATTTATTGTGTTGAACTTAAATATAACATTGAGAGGTGCTGCACGTCTCAAGCAAAATTGTACTACTGAGCACCGTAAAAACAAATCTTTAAATTTTCTGATACAATTCCCCACCTACAACATACTAGTTCATTCAAAATTAGTCCAGCAATCTTCTCACAGCTCGAGATCTGTGCTGACCAAATACTATAAAGAACCAGTATATTCACAGGATAAATGAGGTAACTCTTTCTCTGCTGCTTATTGGGTTTAATTACTGTCTCATTAAAGGACTAAATGTATTGTTATGACATCCTAAATTTTTATTTAAATCTGTCTTCCTTCATGATACCTTTATGATACTTTCAAGATGTAAAAATGGGATGCAGTCGTTGCATATGCATGTTTTAAAACAACTTGTGCATATGGACTCAAGTTTGACAGGTGAAACATTTTAATAGCTTTTTAAATAGTGTATGTATCTGAGAATTACTGCTAAAAATGTGAATTCCTGTCAGAATAACTCATGGTGGGAATTTAGGGCTGTGAGTATGCCTGTATGTGTGAGCTTTGAAACTGTTCCTGTTTCTTTGCTTATGTGTATTATTTTCTTCCATAAGTAGATTTTAGACAGCAATGTCACACTGAAAGTGGCAGTCCTGTCTTTGGTATGTATTTAAGCTGTTTTGTTCTGCTTAAAGGCGTGAAAAAATAGAAAATACCGTATTTTCGAAAAGGTTGTATAACAAATATTTCATTTCAGTTGGCAACTGTTCCTCTGTCATTCTGTGTTGCATAGATACTGGAATTCCAGTAGTGATAGACAAACCATCGAAACAGCAAGTCAGGGAGGGCATTGTGTTGTGTTTCCTAAAGCGCTTAAACCAGTTTCTGACATGCAATTGTCATTTTTTTTCCATCTCTTTTTTCTTGTTTTATTATTTGAAGTAGACTATTTACCTTTCAATGCTGAAAAAGAAAATTTTGTTGTTTGTGTAATATCTTGACCCATATTTTAAATTTTTTTTTTCATAGGTCCTCCCATGCCATCCTCCTCATCTAGTCCATCAGTTACTGAACATTTACACTCCCCTCCTTCATCACCCAACCTCCATGAAAACCAGAGGTGGTTATTAAGTAATAATGCCAGCCAGCCAGTTCAGGACTCTGATACAGATGAGGACTATACTGCCAACTCATATCTAGTGCAGACCGGGACTGTTTCTGTGTCTGTCCTAGGTCATGGTAAGAAGAGAACACTTTGTCCATAGTTTGAATACCCTTTTATTTTCCATTCTTTTACAAAATTGCCTAATAAAAATTAAAGATATCAAAATGACTTTGTATTTTAAACTGATTTTCCTTTAAATGTTACAAATGCTGTTTCTACTTTACTGTAGGATAAATGAGCAGAAAGTAACTTCTAATATATAAAAGCTTTACTGTTGTTTTAAAATGCAATACCTAGATTAAGCTGTGGCCAGTAATGATTTATGTTAGGTAACTGACTGGCCTTCAGTTGTACTTTTTGAGGGGTAGGCTGAAGTTGGTTCAGTTGTCATGATGTTTATCTTCAGACTAACGTAAAAGTTATTTTTTACGACCTCATTGAGTTCAGCAGGTCCCAACTAGTCCTTTAGTTTCCCCGGGCAAGAGAACAGGATTTGTATATTACTGGATAGGGAACTGTAGACTGAGGAAAGAAAGCTAGAGAAGGAGAGATAGTGTGATGACAGAAGGCAGCCGTGGATCCTTAGAGGTACGTTCCCATATTTCTCATCCTCCAAACCAATATGCGTGGCCAATAGGAGTGACATGTACTTGAAACACATGCCGTGCCATAAGAAACCACATTTTTACTTTTTTTTTTTTAATATAAAAAAGTAATAGCAACAAGATTCCATTTTTGTTGCATGATTGAAAAGATTTTATGTGAGTAGGCACACGAGAAGAATGATTTGTTAATTCACAGCCATTCCTCAGTAGATCAGCAAAGCTTGGAGGAAGCCTCTACATTTTCTAAGAACCAGTTCTCTCTTCTGATTGTAAGGAACTCTCCTACAGATGAACCACTAGAGGGGGTTTGGAGAAATATTTTTCTCACAGGTGGCGTCATTTGGTTGGACAGAATTATTTTGCAGAGCAAAACAACTAGCTTTGAGCTTCTCCTCTTAGCTTTGAGTGCAACTTTGGTGATGTGTCTAAAAGGCCAATGTGCTAAGAGCAGATGTGCTAAGAGCAAATCTGAATTTGACAGCCTTTTTGGTTTGAGGGTTTTTTTCCATATTAGGGGCTCGGATTAAGATCTGTAACAATGATGACTTTATTTTTGCATGTTTAACTTGCTCAATATTAAATTTGTAAAGAATTCAAAAAAGAATGGTAATACACTGTCATAATCAGGTTATGTTATGAAGATGCCTCCTTCCATTTATGTCTAGAAATAGGAAATCTGTTAGAAAATGTATGCATTCTCCAAAAGGTAGCCTGGTTTAGTTCAATAAGTCAATACATTTACGTTATTGTATCCACCACCCCTTCCTCTGCAAATGAAAAATGCAAAAGCAAGGGAAAGCTGCTAAAAATTTTAATAGTTGGGATGAACTCCTTACACATCCCTACCTCTTTAGGAAGCTAGTAAGTGTTCATTGTTCCTCTAGGTTTTAGCATTTTGCTCCTTCTGCAGTTTTCAACAGTTGCTTGCCAGTCTGAATTTGACATTTTGGAATATTATTTAACCTCTTTCAACCCAAACTAGCCGAAGTAATATCAGCTGGTCCCATGGCAAGTCAGATCTTGGCCTTGTAGCAGGACAAAATGAAGTGGAATTGATAACAAGCAGGACAGAATTTAATAAATGGTAATGTTGAGAGAGTTGTTCTTTGTTAGGCTTGGAGTAAGCAGAGGGAAAACCCAGCATACTCTCTTAAGTACATGTTCATTTTCCCCTCCCCTCTCTGTTCCCGCTGTGCTTCCCTGTCTCTTCTATCTGCAGATGTCAGACTCGCCTCTTCAGTGTATATGTGCAGTAGAACTGCTTGCAGTTTCTGCTTTCTGCTGTCAAAGAATTAAATCATTGATATATATGCACTCAAAATCCAGTCATGCTGGCAGTCAGATAATACAGTTAATGATCTTTCTCTCTCTCTGCAAGATTAGACTTGTTTTTAGAAGTGCTTCAACATGCTAACCATGAATACCAGATTTGTGATTTCTGTAATTTAAGTGAGGTTTGTTTGGTTTTCTGCTGGACAAAGAGAAGATCATAGGTGTACTGGTAGTGGATTTCCATCCCTGCACTCAGCTACAGAATCAGGGTTTGTGTTACTTGAAGAGATGATGCTTTCGCCCAGCACATAAATGACTGTTGTTTGGAACATCTACTTTTGCTTATGGTTGATTTGTCATATCTTATACTACTGGCCTACTGATGGGGAAAAGATAAGTTCTTTGAAAAAAAGAGCAAGAGCAGAATTTAATAATTAAGCTAATAATTTCTAAGTTAGCTACAACTTTCTCCTACTCGATGATTTGTATTGCTGTGTCGCCTTTTTATCAGTATGTAGATCTAGAAATCTACCTTAGAAAGTAAATATCATTTAATTGTGGCCTTTGGTGCAATCTCATTTAAGTATTTCATTTCTTTAGCGAAAATGGTAATTAATACAGCATGTGTAGCACTTTCACAGAAGGAAGTGATTTTTTTCACCAATTGTCTTTTCATTTATCCAGATGCAAAAGAAATTTTCCATGGTATCAAATGTTAATGGGTACAAAATAACTCCGGTGCCATATTCTGGATTACTTTGTCCAATGTTATATTACCAGGGAGTCAGGGGTGGCTCTGGAAGTATTTAGGGTAAAAAGCTACTGACTGAAAATAATATTGAACTGGTTTCAGTTGTATTGTTTTATGTGAATAGCAAGTTAAATTACCCTCTCTAGTCTGTGCAAACATCTGTCTGTTTTCTTTAAGTCTAAGTTCATTTGATCAATGTAGGGGGTTTTTTATTAGCTCCCTCAAAATGTGAAGGATCTAATCAAGTATTTAGAATGATATTAAACTGAGCCTTTGGGTTTGATTAGTTTGTTTTGTTGACCAATGGGAATTAGCTTTCATTTGAGGTATTTGTTTAAAGAGAAATAAAAATTACCAGCTATCAGATGCTTGCCACATGAGAAGAAAAGGCCTTTGTGGAGGTATTGCTAGTAGGTTTAAAATTTCAGATCAAGAAAGGACTGTTGTGGACAGTTTGCTAGGAATAATTTCATTTCCTTAAATGTAGTGTGTTAATAAATTGTAAAATTCAGAAGGAGTTAAATTTTGGGACCGTCAGTCGTTATAGTGTTCATCTACATAGAACCTCCAGTTTATTCTATTGGTTGTTCCTCTCCTCCAGGGTACAGTTCTGCATACTGAGACTGTTCAAGCGGTCAGCCTACGTGTCTACTGGTTTCAGAACACTTTGCTAATTTTATTGGTTTTGAAAAAAGAGCAAACTGGTTTATAAGAAACAGAGACATCCGAGTATGTCTGCAGGGAAGAGGGACAGTTGTGTAAGTGAGAGGAAGAGTGAACTAAGAGATGACGAGGAGAGAATTTTTGAAGGTGACTGAGATAGAGAGGGTTTCTTTGTGTAATAAAGTCTGCTTCTAAACCACAGAAGTCATAACAAGTCTGTATTTAAGTATCTTGATAAGCGTCTTCATCTTTTTCCAATGAAAATTGTGGATCAGTACAAACTTGAAGGGGAATTTATTGAAATTAGGAGTTTACCTTTCAATGCAGGTATTATAATGAGAAGTAGAGTGCTGAATTCTTAAGTTAAGCAGAGACTGTGAAGAAATTATATGGGTTAAATGTTAATGCTTACTGCTGACAGTGGAGATGAAGAGTCTGAATTAGAAATTGAAGTTTGAGGATTTTTACCCCCTAAGTTGGAAACACCGTGGCAGAACCATCAAATGCAAAATAGAGAAAGTTGTATTTCACAGCAGCATTTGTGTAGTATATTTGAACATTTAAGTTGTACAAGGTTCTCATGTTTTTTAATTACAGATTGTGATGATAGCTCACCTGATGGGGCAATCTGAAACAAATTTCAATATAAAATAAAACGCTTTATTAATTGCCCTTGGTCAAGTGCTGGCTCAGTGACGTACAATAAAAAAGGTTTTGCTCCAGTCACATGGGAGTTGCAGATTGATGAGCTTTTCAGTTCCAAACAGTTAAACTCTGAATTTTAATTTGTGAAAGACAAAAAATAATCTAATAAGGTTGGTTGAATGATAATGTAGAAGAACTCTTTGTGTTCAGGGGTGTCTCATCTTGTTCTATAGACATCTTGCTCTACAGACATCAAATGTTCTGTGGCAAAATTCTTCTATAAACATAATTTAAGGACTTCAGTTCAAATTGACTCATGAGAATTTGATGGGAGAGTTTATACAAAAGTATCTGTCATACAGGAATTATTAACTCTTTTATCATACCACAATATCAAGAAAGCAAAGTCAGAACCTTCTGTTTTTATCAGAAGCCCCTGAGAGAATACAGACCCAATGCTCAGCAGTGACACGGGTAATGACCAGATGCAACAGATATACGAAACAGATGTGAATTTTATTAGGTTTTCTTTTTTGTTACAATTCAGACTTTCCCTCCAACTACCCTGTTTTATTTTTCTGCCTAGATATGTTAATTGATGTACAACCACCATAACTAAGCCGTCTTCCATTTACTATTCTTCCCATTCTGCCTTTTCCTTCCCTACAGAAGCATGACATTGAAGTGTGAATGGCAGTACACACAGGGATTTGTTTTAAAATTAGTGGAAGAGGCAAGTGACTTTAAGGCATCTTTTCCTCCTATGCAACTCTTGTTCTTGCTCATACTTGAGGGTAGGAAGCAGGAAATGTGATTTCTCCCTTCATACCTCACTGGCTTGTAAGAGGGTTGGAAATAACCTGTGAATATTTAAAAGACCCATGGCAAATAAGGTCATTCCTAGCCAACATCTTGGAAGCACCTCAAGTAACTTTATTGCAATACTGCCTACAAAACACTTCCCAACCCTTTTATTTGCCATAGTTATTCCACAAGGGAAGCTGTGTGTGCTACTGAACTAGAACTTAGCAGCAAGACCATCACCTGCCATGTAATCAGTAGCAGTTTAGTTTTGAATAATGGGGAAGAAAGAGAGGGGGGGGAGGAAGGTGCTAGGAGAGAAGGAATTGCAAACATGATGGTGTGAGGTTGAGTCCTTAAAAGCTCTGTGGGCTCTTTTTGGTGAAGTATAAATTTGCATCTTTTTTTCTCCATCATTCTGAGAACTAACAATTCATCCAAATTCCCTAGAAGCTCTGTGGGTATCCACATGCCTTGTTCTCATTATTGTCTTACACACTGTCTAATGAGATGTTTTTATCTCTGATCTCATAATTCGTGATAAATTAGGTTTTCTTATTGTTGTATCAGTACACACAATTTGTCTTCTGGTATGACACTGGTCCTAAGACATGTTACTTGAAAAATGAGTTCAAACTTGTTTGGTTTCAAATAGTCTGTGCTAATACATTAAGAATAATACATCAAACTAAGAGGAATTGTGCTGAAGAACATCATGGGGATATGCTGTAATCTTGGTTTTATTTAACATTGTCACTAGTTATATGGATGAAGGAGTAAAAATGGCACTAATAAAATTTCCTAATGATACTAAATAGTGAGAGTTCTGAGTGCCAACTGGGAACGAAATGTTAATAGAAAAGGACAAGGAAAGATAATTAATTGTATGGCCGGAAACTAATAAAGTGAAATGAGAACTGAAAAATGCAGGCTGGTCTGAGATGCAAGGTATTCAGGAAAAATCTGAGGAGAGACAGTGATAGAGAATTTTAATCAGACATAAATCTGCAACATGGTCTGACTAACAAGTGCAGTTTGAGCTGGGTATACAAATACATCGGCAAAGAGGGAGTCACAAACATAGCATCAATGGAATGTAAGTTCTGAATTTGGGCCTCTTGCTGTTTCAAAGTTCCCATCACATTATCTTATTATTTATTCTACTGTTTGTATGTATTTGGATGAAAATAATTAGGAGATTAGAGATATTAATATATGGGAATAGGAAAGAGAATGAAACTTTGACTCAGTACATAGCCGAAGCACTAGAGAAGTGCTAACAAAGGGGAACCAATCACCCAAGATGGAATAGAGCATGTTGTATACCGTGTAGAGATACAAATAAAAGCAGTAGTATGAAAATAAGGAAAGGAAAGATAAAGCATATTATCAGGAAAAACTATCTAATGGTGAACTGTATTCAGGTATCTAAATCTAGGGAAGTGACAGAAGCTCTGCCACTTTGTACATGAAATTAAAATAAATCAAAATGTCAGCCCTAGTGGTGAGAACAAATGTACGTTCTCTTAGGAAAGGGTGGGCTGGGATAACTTCCTGGAGCTTTTCTAGTAATACCTGTGTGCATTTCCAATCAGCTGTACATGAGTTTGTAATTTATAACACAGATTGCCATACTAATACATGATGTGTTTAATTAGCAGTGTGTGTGTTGTAAAGCACTGTCTGTTTAAATGTAGCAGAAAACAATTTGTCCTGTAGCCCAGACTTCACTCTGAAATTGTTCACACCTTGCACAATAAATCATTTGCAAAAGAGTTGCTTTCCTTTCCCACTTGCTGGATCATTTTGTATCCTGCAAAGTTACAAAATAAGGTTGCCTGTTCTCAGTGAAAACTGCCGATGTCTTCTGGGCACGTGCATGCTCATGTAAATATTTCGTAAGCAAAAATGCTTGATACCCATAAATTCAGAATGCCTGTGATGCTAAATAAAGGCATTTGACAAGCTTTCTGTAAATGTGGAATAACGTCATGGTATAAAAATACATGCTGACTTTTTTCTGAGGCTGGAGAGTGTACACTTCAACCACGGTGTAACAGTGCTCGCAGGCTTGCTCAGTAGCTACAGAAGCACTTAATCTCTTACAGTCAAAATCAGACAATGCAGGAAGGCCAGTGTCCTTTAGGTACAGATCAACAAATTTATCTGTTCCACGTGCTTTAGGCAAATATAGTTGCTTTAAAAACTAAAAAATGAAGTCTTGAATGCTGGCCAGCTTATTTTTGATCCTTTTTGATATTTGATTTCAATTCATGAATCTGTCTTTTTATCCTCTTTCATTGGTTTTTAAGCCAAACTTCTGTCAACATTGTTCCCTTAATGCACAAAAATGTACATTTGTTCGGTTTAATTAAGCATTCAGTCTGTTTGCCAAGAGCAAATTACAGTTCCCTAGTTTCACCCTTACTTCTTCAAAATCAAATTTTGCAAAGTGGTGGGCAATTAGTTCTTTTATCTGATTTTTGTAAGTCATGTTTTTCTTTTTAAGATTTTTGTGGTTTTCAATCTCTGTTTTTTAATAGAAGAGCCAAGACCAATTATTTCTCCTCAGATTGTGGCCTTCATAGCCTTCAAAGAACAGTCTCCCCCACACCTCCTGTATCATTAGCTACAAAACATCTTTCCAAATATGATTTCGGCCTCTTCACAAATCAAGAGATTCAGAGTGACAAATTATCTGTCTTACACTCGAAAGCATGCCAGATGGGACAACCTGCCAACTGTGTATCATACTGCGGATACGATCTGATGTAAAGACATCTCCTCCCCTCCTCCCTTCCCCATCAGAAATCATATTACAAAAAAAGTCACACAAGTTAAGAAAATCTGCGAAAATAAATTAGTTATGAAATACAGTGAAATATAAAAGCACAATGTACTTTCATCAATGAAAGAAAGCTGCATCTAAATATCAGGTCACTTAAACTGAACAAATGTGTACCTGGCTGCATAAATGAACACGAAAGTCAAAAAAGCATCCCTTCTCTGCTTGCACATGCGTCAGTTCTTTTAACCTGCACTATTACAGACATTCCTAATAGCAAGGTAAGGAACTTTAATTTAAATCGTCAGTAGAAGAATCCAGAAGTCATGATCAGGAACAAGGAGGTACTGCTTTTGTGGGGAGAAGTAGGCTCCAACAAATTTGTCGTAGAAGTTAATGTATTAATATAGAAGGTTAAAGGAGAAGGAAATGATCATATAGAGAGTTTATTTGCATTATGAATTAAAAAAGCTGAGGACTTCACCCAGCCACTACTTAGGGTGACTTCCAGGGGTACAAACTGTGTGCAAGCGTACAGCAAATAACTTGTGTGAGCTTGGGATCAGACACAAAAATTTCCCATCAGCACATTAAACTCTTCTTTACCATTTCTTATTGTTCTTTTTCAAGGAGAGGTCTAATATTTTTAACTCTGTACCACAATACAAAATGTTTTTTAAAAGCCTTACTTAGTAAGAAAGGACTAAGGGTCTTGCATGTGCTCCCATTTGTTTGTCACAAGCCTTCATAACTTTTCAGAATACAAAAGTTCTTGCAAATGCACAGAATAAGTTGATAATCTTGATAATCAGTTTGGCAAAGTCTGTGAAAGATAACAAAAAATCTATAATTATTTAAATAATAAAAGGAGGATTAGGGAAACCATACAGTCCCTACTGGACACAGAAGGAACAACAGTGACAGGGGATGAGGAAAAGGCTGAGGTACTGAATGCCTTCTTTGCCTCAGTCTTTAATTGTAAAGAAAGTTGTTCCCTCTGTGTACAAACCCCGGAGCTAGAGGAGCAACATGAGGCTCCCATGATCCAAGAGGAGGTGGTCAGAGCCTTGCCAGCCCAACTAGACACCCACAAGTCTATGGGGCCGGATGGGATTCACCCGAGGGTATTGAAGGATGTGCTGGCCAAACCCCTTTCCATCATCTTCCAACAGTCCTGGATGACTGGGGAAGTTCCACTGGACTGGAGGTTGGCTGATGTTGTGCCCATCTACAAGAAGGGTTGCAGGGAGGATCCAGGGAAAGTCATGGAACAGGTGATCTTGAGTGTTATCATGAAGCACATGCAAGAGAACCAGGTGATCAGGCCCAGTCAACACGGGTTCACAAAAGGCAGGTCTTGCCAAACTAACCTGATCGCCTTCTGTGACCAAGTGATTCGGCTGCTGGACGAGGGAAAGGCTGTGGATGTATCTTCCTGGACTTCAGTAAAGCTTTTGACACAATTTCTCACAGCACTCTGCTATGGAAACTGTCGGCCTCTGGCCTGGACAGGCGCACACTCTCCTGGGTGGAAAACTGGCCGGATGGCCAGACACAGAGAGTGGTGGGAAATGGAGTTAAATCCAGCTGGAGGCCAGTTACAAGTGGGGTTCCCCAGGGCTCAGTGCTGGGTCCAGCCCTGTTCAATGTCTTTATCAATGACCTGGATGAAGGCATCGAGTGCTCCCTTAGCAAGTTTGCAGATGACACTAAGCTGGGTGGAAGTGTGGATCTGCTGGAGGGTTGGGAGGCTCTGCAAAGGGACCTGAACAGGCTGGACCGCTGGGCAGAGTCCAATGGCATGAGGTTTAACAAAGCCAAGTGCTGGGTCCTGCACTTGGGGCACAACAATCCTGTGCAGTGCTACAGACTAGGAGAAGCCTGGCTGGAAAGCTGCCAGGAGGAGAAGGACCTGGGGGTGTTGGTTGACAGTGACAGAACATGAGCCAGCAGTGTGCCCAGGTGGCCAAGAAGGCCAATGGCATCTTGGCCTGTATCAGAAATGGTGTGACCAGCAGGTCCAGGGAGGTTATTTTCCCTCTGTACTTGGCACTGGTGAGACCGCACCTCGAGTACTGTGTTCAGTTCTGGGCCCCTCACCACAAGAGGGATGTTGAGGCTCTGGAGCGAGTCCAGAGAAGAGAAACGAAGCTGGTGAAGGGGCTGAAGCACAGGCCTTATGAGGAACGTGTTTGATAGCAATGGTTGGACTCAATGATCTGGTGGGTCTCTTCCAACCTGGTTATTCTATGATTCTGTGGTTTTTTTT
The DNA here is from genome assembly GCA_033459285.1 of Clamator glandarius. Taxonomy (NCBI): domain Eukaryota; kingdom Metazoa; phylum Chordata; class Aves; order Cuculiformes; family Cuculidae; genus Clamator; species Clamator glandarius. Next base: position 1,501,865 of record JAUNZM010000080.1, read on the forward strand.
AATTTTTTTTTTTTTAATCTTCTGGTTTCTTAGTCTTTAGACTGTTTCATTGGTGGTTGTTTTCAGGCTGTAAAAAAAAACGTGGTCAGTCATTTCATTTTTTTTTTTGTTTTAGCTGAATTAAAATTAGTTACTTTGTTGTGTTCGTTTTAAGGAGTTGATGCTTTGGAGAGCACCCATTTCAGAAGGATAACGTGCACCGTCCTACTGATTATGGAAAAGTTTCTTTCTTCGGCTGGGACTGAGTCTTTGGTTACCAGTGAAGAAAAAGAGCTGTGCAAATACATTAAATACCTAATTTATTCCTTAGTTCTGCTGAATGCTGGTGATTACTAGTGCCTGATTCTGCCCTTCTGAGGAAAGCCAGGTTGTTGTTGGATTAAATGGAGGTTGCCAGCGGGGGTTAATATGGGAGTCAAGTCATTGTAATGTAACTGGAACACATGTTTTGTTATATAGTGTTGGAAGACTCCCTGTTGCAAAAAAAATTAGAGCATTTGACAAAGGTAAAAAATCTGACTTGTTTCTTTGTTGGCGTTTGGCTTCCACTTGAACTCTGTTCTGGTTAGTTGTGAATTGAATGATGGTGTTTTAATGTTTTAAATATGCTGCTTGCTGGGGAAAAAAGTACTTACAAATTCTGCTGGCAGATGCTTGTTTTGCAGTCTTTTGTTGGAGAAATACTGAAGATTTGTGCTTGAGTCACTAAGCAAGAATTAAATAGAAGTACATTGATTGGATGATTGTGAAAATAGAGTTTATCTCAAAGTTGTTTTGAAAAATAAAAGGCTAAGCATTTGTCACTTTTAATTTAACCTCCTCAGATTTTAAGTATTACCAATGATTTTGAAAGCTTAAGGACAGTGCTTAAAATGTCATTTCTTTCTCTGCCCTTCTATCTCATAAACAAAAGGCGTCTCCATTTAGTATCATTCTGCATCTGACGTAACATTGACATGAATTTCTTTGTCATTAGCCCATTAGGAGTACACAGGAGTAGTAACCCTACTTTTTAAGGATGCAGAGATCTGACTAGAAGGCACATCAGCCTTCCGCTCTCATGCAAGGCCAAGGATTCCTATTGTCAGATGCAGTGGGCATGAAAGCAGCAATTTTACAGCACAAAAACTCCAATAACATTTACTGCGGTTGGCTGAGATTGCAATGCACACAGGCACTGCTCAGTCTTGGTTGCTTAAGCACCAGCTTCCCTTGGCCTTTTGCCAGCCTGTGTGCTCCAAAGAGACAAGTCCTTTAAGGGGAAAGAGTTTTCCTTGTAACTTGCTGTGGGGTAAACAGACCATTCAGGCATAGTTTATTGCATTACATACTCGACTATGCATACTGGAATGTAGCAAAGTAATTGGTAGAATTATTTTAATCATTAGGATTCATAGGTATGAGATACATTCTCTGAGCCATGTATGTAAGGATGTTTCTGTCTGTGAAGTTGCTGATCATTTATTACAAAGGACTAAAAATATTCTCTCCATGGAAATTTTGTATGTTTACACTACGGTTACAGAAAATTGAATTAATTTGTTTTTTATTGCTATTCTTCTTTTGAAGATAAATCCCGTAACAGTTAACAGCAAGTTACAGTGTAAAAGCATAGTTCTGTATGTGTAAGAGGATACTTTGTTGTCATGAAAAAACCCTCAGTTTGGAAATACTCTAAGTGCAGCGTTCTTGCAATTTAAAAGTCAGTTAGTTACTGCAAATTCTGCCATCAGCCCAACGCATCTTTGCATTGATACATACTCTGTTTTGCAGTAATGGGCAGTAAATTTGTCTCATCATTGCCATAATCTGGAGATTCCACATGAAATATTCTCCTAAATATTAGTTCACGTGCATTTCTTAAAGCTTCAATTTAACACTGTAGTACCTTTTCAAACCACATATAACAGCATTTATTTATACAAAAACATACGGTAGCTGAATGTACAGAAGGCTGACTTGCCTATTACTGAGTACAATATATCTGTTGCTGTTGTTTGCATTTTTTAGTTCATTCAGAAGGCTTCGAAGAAGAGTAATGCTCTTCTTGAATTTTGTTGCTTGTTATTGGTGTAAGGCAACTTGTTCTATTTATTCTTAAATCCAAAGACTGCAAGGTTCTCTTTGTAGCATGCTCCCTTCTTTCTTCTCGGTGATGTCTTGCACTATGTTCAGGAAAGGTTTAAAATGCACTCTGTGGTATTTCATGAGTCTCTGGGTTAATTCGTGGTAGCTTGTCCTCTGCTGAGCTGTGAAAAGGTGAGGGTATGAGTGGTCTTGTGCCCCTTTCTCTCTCTGTATGCCAGCATCGCAAATGCTTCAGAAAGCAAGTGAGGTACTTCTAATAAATAGCACTTCTGATTCTTTGAATCTGCACAGCAACTCCATCAGGTTTTTACAGCTGGACTCTTGCTGTAATTGGTGCTGGGATGAGATGCACAACATGGGGTTTTGGAGCTAAGTGCTTACATTGTTTTACTGGCCAAAAGTATAGAGCGTAGTGGGAGCAACAGACTTCATGAAATTCACACTTGTATATCTTCGTGATCTTCACCCCTTTCTGACATGCTGCTGTTTTGCCAGCAGGCACCTTAGATGAGGATGGTATAAATGGAAAAGCTGGAAGATATATTTTCTTAAAGCAGCAGTATATTAGTAAAAAAGTTGGTTGTGATCATGAATGCGTGATGTGTGCAAAGGTCTGTTTTTTATTAATAAACTTAAAAGTAATTTTTACTGGTATTGAAAAATTAGAAAGAAGCACTTCAACATTTTCTTCTTCTTGACATCAGAATATAAAATAATGCTCAGATAAAAAGTATCCACTGGTAAAAACAGTAATTGGTCCCCTGTAAGCTTCAGTTTTCAAGTCCTTTAGATCACTTGTGTCCCTGAATATGCATCAATTTTTGGCATATTTACCTGGTTAATTAAAAGATAATAGTTCTTTCTCAAGTCTTTATGATTCATTTTTCAAGAGATACAATATAAAGTTGTTAATTATGCCCTGTAATGTACAGTTCTCAAAAGTCACTGTAGTATTTTTCTTCACATGTCGCTCCAGACCTGTTTCCTCAAGGCCTTTCATCAGTGGCTTGTAATATGGAATATTTTTCTCTTTGTTTACAGTTTTGTATGAATAACTCAAAATAATTGGCATCAGAATGCTCCACAGCATCCTGTATTGATCTCTTCCTCACTCAAGTTGAGGGGTTTTTTTCTTGTGTTAATCTAGTTGCCCGTTTAAAACTCTTTGTTGTCTCTCCTAGTTATAGTGAATTCTGGCAACTCTGTGCCTAAGCCAGTAAACCCGAAGGCAGAAAGGGAGGATCAGTTAGGTATTTTTAACATTCCTTTCTAGCTTCCAAAAAGCCCTTTAGAATTAACTGCTTTGTGAGCCTTCTGGGACAGGGGGTCCTGAGGGACATTCCTATGTACTTGCATTGTTTTGAGCTTGAAAGGGGAATTCTTCCCTCCCCTATTACAGCTATTTACACTGTTAGCTACATATTGAAATGGCTAGGGATGTAGAGAATTGACCAGCAGAATAGTAGCAGAGTGAAAGAGTACAGACTGCCCAGATTTATTCTGTTGCTTTAGCATTAGTAATACTGAAATCAGAATTTTTGTTAAATAAATTCATCTGGAAGTTCTGTTGATTCAGTCTTGAACTTTGGGTGCAGCTTTACTTAATTATCATGTAATGTTTTTTATGATCATGGCCACAGCAGACCAGATCTTCTTTTTCGCTTTATATGTGGAATATTCCTTAAGAGAGTTAAAATACAACCTAGTAAAGAATAAAATGCTTGAACTTACGTATTTTAGCCACACATCTCTAGAAGAAAATACCCTGTAATACTAGTTCCGTGCTAGGGAAGTTGGGGAAGCTTTGGAGGTTGGGGAAGCTTCCATATCCTTCATGCATGCTTTAGCAATCTTAATGTTCTTGTGTGGTGTTTTGCCCCAGATTTAATCTGTTCTGTCATACCTTAAAGGAGCAGACAGCAGCTATGAATTTTGAACCTGGAATTTTAAACTACCAGGTATTTATCTGTGTATTTTTGAGTGATTGATAGGGTGCTGCTTTCACTAAAAGTGCAAGAAATTTGAACTGAGCAGTTCAGTGACATCTGGAAAGCCTTTTGCTACCTTTTCAGTGCTGCTGTAGTTCTGTTTGGCTCATTGGGAGATGTTGAGTAGCAAGGGAAAAAGTAAAGTGGTTTAGTATTTCCACTGCTCAAAAACATTCTCTCTGCTGACACAAGTACCAGACTACTACTTTGCCATGATTTCTGCCTCCAAGAGCAAAGCTCTGCTGCTGCTTTGTAGGTTAATAATCTAAAATGGTGTGCTGTTTCCATTACACTGGCTGAATCTGTGAAGGGAAAAAAAATGCCATATCTGACTGTTCATAGTGACTATGAGTTCTGAGCAAAGCCAGGTGGTGATGTATCAAAGCCTCTAATTTTGAATCCATGGAAGGCACTAGAAAATTAGATCCTTTTTTTCTCGGTGTATTCATTGTTTACCATAATATGAGTGATGGTCTCCATTGCTACATCACTGCTGTGGAGTCCCAGGAGGTGTCATAAGCAGGATTCCCGCATGTAGAAACATAAATGAAGGAATAACGGAGACTGCTCATCAGCAACCCTGTATCAATTTCTGGTGTTGTCAGATGTTCAGATCTTTTAATGAGAGGCAAGTATGAATCCTCTGTTCCACTAGAAGCATATGCAACTGAATAGGGGACAGTTTTTTTGGATATCACTTCTCATCTCAGAAAGACAGGCAGGGAGGTGTTCTTTGTAGACTTTCTGAGCGTAACTGCTGGTAGCCACGTAGAGGCAAAGCAGGGGACAGGTAAGTGTATATGAGAAGGTAGGAATCATCCTGGGTTTGTCTGCCCCTACCACCATCCCTGATGACTCATCTTTTTAATGCTCATTAAGCAGTCAAAAGTGTGGAGAAATACCATATAGTCAAACATACGATTCAACAGATGTGAATGGGCAAAAGCCTTTTGCTCCCTGAAGTGATCTATATGCATGGATGTGATTTTTTTGCCTTTTCCTTCCCATTCTTTGGAGAAGTGGTTATTTTTTCCCCCTCTTGTGCTTAGTTTTAATCCTTCGTGTTGTTTAAGTGTGCTCTTTTAATTTCCTCCTTTTCCTCTTTTTGCCCTTTCTCCTTTGAAGGCTTCATTTTCTTAAGTTATTTAACCTATATTACACCATACCATGCCACTCCATCCTACTTCCCACTTTCTCTTTTATCCTTTTTTCTCTTTTCTAAGGGACTCTCTTCACTGCATTCTCTTCTTGTTCAGGTTTCCTACCTCCCCTTCCTCATTCCCTTTGTTGTTCTCTCCATGGGACAGGTATAGCTCATGAAAAGGAGCTTTGTTCAGAATGTATCTGCCTTGGGGCAGCTATTTAATGAAAAAATCAGCTTTCCATCCCATGTTCCTATCCCTCTGAAGCCCTACACAATAAATGCCAATTACAGTTTTACATAATTAAAATAACCATGTCATATTTCTTGTTTAATATTCGTGTCTTCACATTAAAGGAATGGAATGCTATGCAGCGTGTATGTTTTCTGAAACAAAAAAATAAAAATTATGTTTCTAATCCATATTATAGCCCTCATTATCCAGAATTTTCTTTAACTCTTCCGTTCTGAGAATATTCTCGCCATCTGTAGAAGAGTCAGCAAAAACCACAAATATGAATGCTTACAAGGAGCCTAGTTCCTTTATAATTGGGGATGAAAACTAACATGCTGCCTGCTTCTGATTCTACTTACACTCTTGTGGCAGGAAAGCTGTTAGAAAGGATGAAAATTGATCAGAAAAACACAGCAGACTCTTCTCTTGATGGCTGCTGTGGTTATTGGGGGAATTTGCAGTTGTAGAGAGGACAATGGGAGATAAAGGTAACTGGAATGTATCAATCTCAGGTGGTTTTAACAGTGCAGAATAATCTTAACCTTTTGGGTCCTGGGCTACATGTTCTGCCCCAGGGAACTGAGATATTCCTGGGTACCTTAATATCCTTATAAGAGGATTAAAAGCAGAAATGAGGGAGATGTTGGTACCGGTAATGGTGCTGATTTCCAGAAATGTGAACACTTTTGCTATTGAGAGTAGCTGATCTCAGACTTCTCGGTAAGATGCTCCCACTTAACCCGAAATGCCACAGTCTTTAATGTGCGAGTTTGATAACAAGAGGCTCTTTACGCTCACTGTGTGAATGTTAACATCTGGATTTGTGCTTTTCCCCAACCATTTTCTCCATGCCTTTTATTTCCTCTTTAAATAGTTCTGTATTCCTGGGCGTAATGCACATTATTTTGCAAAAGGCTAGAGTTTAAGTAGCTGAACCTAACAATTAGTATGGAAATGAATATGTTTTAGAAATAAGGATATTGCCATCTTCTCCCCAGAATTTTGGTAGTGTTATTAGATGATATTTTAAAAGTCTGATTTTTAACGGACAAAAGTCAAGTTTGGAATTGCAGATTTCTCTGAAGAGATTTGTGATAGAAAGGAATTGTTGGGAGCAGTTTTAACAGCTCAGTTCTCGGTAGTGTTTCATGCTCACGTATTCTCATTAGAGAAAGTATTTTTATTCAAGAGGTGACAGGCAGTCACCAAGTAGGATTTCAACAGCATTGCTGTGTGTGAAAGACTGCTTTTTGCATCAGTAGAAGGATCATAATATTAGACTAGTATCAGGATATGATTACAGTGGCATAGAAGTGTTTGTGCCTATACGTGAGATGGATGATTAACTGATGGACAGTGGATTATAAGAGTTTAGATGTGCTGGGAAAAAAACAGTCGGCATTTTATCTAGTACATGGAAGCTTTTACAAAAGGTTACCATGTGTAGATGCACACCGCTGCCTTGGTGACTACCACATTGCATGCAGGTGAGATCACACCTCAGAGTTCTTCTGGAGTGGAGGAGCTATGCGTCTCCTCAGAGAAAGCTTGGTAGTGTTGCCCAGTATCTAATCCAATAGCTTTTCTTCCAGTACCCTAACCAGTCATCCAGCAGCTTCTGAGTGGGCCTGATATGTGTTCCTGTCTGCTCCAGGGTTCACAGAGACCTTAGCCATGTACCATCCAGGCACAAGTATGTGAGTCCTCTGGTTGTGCTGGTGGCTTCCAGAGGGAATTAGCTGGCATTGTAACACAAAGCAGGTGAACGTCTGTGGCATATATAACCAATCCCAGGATCTCTTCCCGTGCTCTAGTAATGTGGTTGGGACCCACGTACTTTAAAGGAATGAAAATATAGGCAGTATAGTTCTGAGGCATCCTAGAAACGTGGTCAGGAAAAAAAATTGAAAAAAACAAACCAGAACTGTTCTTTGAAGCTAATCACAAAAACAGGGTAGCTGATGCTTTTATGTCCTAGGACAGAAGGTCCTCTTGGGTGCCTTCGTCCTTCCCTTGTCAGTCTTTTTTATTTTTTTTTTTCCTTCAACACTCTTTCTTCAGTGTCTTTTAATTCTCTTCTATGCTCGCAGAATAGTAGAAACAACTTTGACATGTCTGACTGGTTGTCTCTATACATTTGCTGTTGTGCTTTGTTTATTCCTTTCGCAGGTGTTTGAATTTTTAAGACATTTCGTTGCCTAGAGGCTTTTATTTCTCAAAAGCATAGGAGAGTATTTAAGTTGCTTTTCTTAAAGTACAAGGAAAATAACATAATTTTTTTCATCTCCTGTCATATTTTAGAAACTGGTGAGAATTTTGTGATTATATTATCAATTTATCAGTCTAGGAATTTCTCAATTGTATTTCTCAACCATATGTTCAGTGTGCCATTATTACATATAAGATGCAATAAGATACTTTGTAACAGAACAGTGAGAATTACAGAGTATATTAGAATTTACAGTCAATCACATAAGTAAATGGAAAAAAGAAAAAAAGCCAAAACAGTGGGCTTTGCATTTAGTATTATAACTCCTCAAATTGTATATTTTTAAATTATATATATATTTAATTTTCTGTTATTGTTTTCTTGCTTGGTATGTAGAAAAGAGACACATTGACTCTGTAGAAGAAACTATCTTGTAACAGAAACACCTTACAAGGAAGTAATTTCCATTCATTAATACGACACTCTGAACTGATTAATGAGACCAATATAATTTTGTATTTCAGAAATAATAGCTTAATTTTTTTTTTTTTTGCAAATTGTTCATATTTTATTAGCTGTTTATTTTCTATTGCATTACTTTTCAGATTTATGGAAAGTACTTGTAATTATCATATCCTTCATTTGGTGCAATGAATATATTTTACTGGACAGCTTTATGCATTCAGTGTTACATTTTCATTTTGCAGCCGAAGGCCAATTTCCTATTATGCTTATGCACATAGTTGGTTATTGAGGTTTTGGGTTTGTTCTTGGTGTTTTGAGGTCTTTCAAGCTGCTGTGAATTTTGCAGTTGTGTTAGGCATGTGCAATGCAGGACCAAGTCTGCAATTTTAAAAATTACAAGTCTAAAACAAACTCTCTTTAGCTACTCCCGTAGTTCTGAAGATTTGAACTTATTGTTGCACCTTGTATCTGCAATTGAATATTAAAGAATGACTTCGAGGTCAACACCCAGTAGTTGTTAGTACAGAAGTGAAATAGTTTGTAGTAACTTTTCCAAACTGGTGATTTTCATAGTATCTCTGTCCTGCTAAGAGAATGAGCAGTAAAAGAATACTCTCCTGCCTGGTGCTTTTGTGCTTATGTACTGTGGAGATGGAAACTGTATACAAATTTAAGTTTGTCCCTGGGTTTTGTCTGAACCCGGTAATTTTAAACCATCATGCAGGACTTGTTTTCCTCTTCTGAGTAGCAAAAATGCCATATACTTTAAAGACAAAAGCATGAGACATAGCTGTAATTACTCGGTTTTCGTGCCAAGAAAAAGTTGTTTGAAGAAAGCTTAGCACCCTTATCCCTAAGGAGATTTAAAGTACTACGGGTAACACCACACAGTATCTTCTCACTTGATTTCTAGCAAACAGCAAGGACATGCCACAAGTATAATAGATATTCATAAAGTAAAATTAATGTGTTCTGCTTCTGAAACAAACGTTTATTTTATAACAGTAATTTTGTATGCATATGCACAAATACCTATAGTATTCATATTGTAAGAGCTGTAACAGTGCTGTAAATATCAGACAACATAAATTATTCTTTTATTCTATAAAAGTAGATGCCTTTCCTGGAGTCACATGTTCATCGATGTGTTCCTATACAAGGGCAAGAGAAGTCATGGCTTAAGAAGGACCTTCTTACTGTTATAGCCATGAAACTAAATCTAGAAGCTTTCTTGCATATTCTTTCTGGAGTTTTGCTTTCAAATAAGTTTTTATTGGCTCAGTAATGATTTTTGTGTACACATGTTTTCCTGTCACTGCCAAGAAAGATAAGTAAGTGCAGCAGAAAAATGGTGGATATGGTTAAGCTCAGTCCCTAATGAAATGGCTATTTGCTAGACACTGCACTATTTCTGTTAGTAGGGAGAAACCCGTCTGCACAGAAACTAGTCTGCCATTTCCTCTTATTTTGTATACAGAAATCAAAAGAAGACTTAAAATGCATGTCTGTATTTGATGCAAGTTGTTTCTGATCAAGAAGAGAAACACACCAACTACGGTTGGCTTTTATGGCATGTGTACCAGTAACCAGAATACCTCTGGTTTTATCTGGAAGAGGAAACTATTAAGACTACTGGCCATTAAACACTGGAGCACTAGCTCTAGGGGAAGTAAATCTGTCATTTTAGCCTATTGTGTCAAATACAAACATAACTTGGGATGTTTGGAGCGTAGTGGAGGGGGAGCAGTTCACATATCCTGTTTTACACAAACTATGTGAGTTGGCCAGCTGTAACTATGAAAACTGACACAAGAGATCACTACTCTCTTTATCAGGGAGTGGAGTGATAGAATGAAAAGTAATAGTTTTAAGCAGAAAGATGGGAGATTCCGATTAACTATCAGGAAGAAATTTTTTACTGTAAAGGTGGTGAGGCACTGGAACAGGTTGCCCAGAGAAGGTGTGAATGTCCCATCCCTGGAGTCCTTCAAGACCTCGTGGAAGATGTCCCTGGCCATGGCAGGGGGATGGGAATTTGGATGGGTGATATTTCCAAGCCAAACCGTTCTATGATTCTATGATTACCTGTACATCTAACTGTTACAGATACTCAGACTGGCATGAAAGTCAGCACATCAGTTATCAAATTCCTTTCTTGGGATTTACTAGATAAGAGCTACCATCATCGTTCACTTCAGTATGTGAGTCACTTATTTTAGTGACCCAAGCAAATGATTTTCATCTTATTTTCAGCATGAGGAATATTCAGTAGTTTCCCCACGGCCTACATTTGGGTGAGGATTGAATATAAACAGTCGTAAAGCAGGAATCATGCCACTGGCAGATGTGATATTTTTTCTGCAGCTTCCTGTTTTGTAGACGTGCTAAACAATAATCAACTGGCCTTTACTTAAAGAAGCTGCAAAGAAAAGCTGGAAAGAAACAATGAAGAAGATTTAGGTCAGGTTTCTGAGCTTGAATGAAGCATGGGTCCCAGTGGCATTGCAAGTGTCTTCCTTTTATGTACTTTCCTACTAGTCGGGCCAATCCCCCTGGTTATTGTCAGAGCTAGACAAAACCAGGACATACTCACCCATGTAATTGTTGGCCTAGGGCAGGCGTACTGCATGCCAGCAACCACAGCCAGCTGGGTTCTAGAACAAGTATATCCATCATCTTTCATGGGATAAGGGCTTAAGTTTCTTCTTGTGTCTGGTTTTCCTGTATTTTGAGCTCAATAGATATTTTAAAGATAAATTATTCCTAGTTCAGGAAGTCCTGTGCAGTTGGAAAAGGTTCTGATCATAAATCTCTGAATGTGAAAATTCTTCAGAATTTCCGGTTGACTTCATTGAAGAGTGTATAATACATGTAACATACTATGAAGAAGTCTATACTTACCAAAATTCATTAGAAGAACCTCACCCAAAATTTACAGAGAGCTGTAAAATATTTTGGAATCTAGGCTTCACATTTGTGCTCTTATGGAAGAATATAGCAATGCAAGCATGTTGTTTTGTAGCTGTTGCAGCAAGCTCTGAAATAGCTTTTAAGTTCTGTTAAGTATCTCATTGGTATTTAGAAATTTGAAAAGTCTTTTTGAGGCTACCTACAAAGTCAAGTTTTTATTTTTGAAGGTTCTAAAAAAATAAAAGAACAACGTAATTCAATGATTATTATTAAGTGGTAACAACTAAAAGAGGAAAACTTGGAAAAAAACCCTTACCTTTTTAAAAATAAGTATTCACACGTACAGGGCTTTACAGTGTTTGTATTGCCAGTTTAGGCTACACAATTAATCAGTGCTTCTGTTATCTTGATAATCTATCTGCTTGCTGCTGTAAATCACTTAGACTTGCTGGTGGAGTTGCTGACAGCTATTTAAACTTTCAGCTTTCAGAAATGCCACTAATTGTCCATGTTTACGACTTTCAGAAGCATTTACTTCTAAGGTAATTTTTGCAGCAAATGTACCTCAAAGTCTTCACTGTTTGTTTGTGTTTATTTTCTTTAGATGTGTATTTCCAAAGTGTGAATCCCTTTAATAGATACAGCTCACCAGAGACTATAAAGTGACCCAGTAGGTTTTGGTGAAAATGCTGCCTTGTTTGGTGCGTTGGTTTATCTTTGTGGAAAACAGAATGTTCTCCTGTAAGGCTGCATGTAACCTGTGAAACCTTGCACCTTGCAGAAGGATGCACGAGTGAAATTTCACACTTACGCGTACGTAGAGCCAGGGAAATTTTGCTGCAGGAGCAGGTGGGTTGAGTTGCATGCACCTTCCTACCCACTGTGTCTGTGGAAAAGTTAGGAAAACTTGACCCATATCAGACAAAATCTGATATTCTGAATATCCTCTTTCATTCCCTACTTTGGCAGCAGCATGGAGTCTGCCCTCAGCAGAACACAAAGCGTAGCCTTCTGCCTCCTCTGCAAACACATTGCTCTGTGTGCTTTTCCTCATAAATTCAGTCTTAGGGCAGAGGACCTTTATTCACCTCTGCTGTGTCTGTTCTAAGTTTCACTCGTAGAACATCTTTCATTTCAAGAGCAGTGGAGAGCTGTTGGGCACGTAATTGATTCCTGCAGCCCCCTGTGACTTGGCAGGTATTGTTAACCAGCTTCAGCGGCGAGACCACCGGACATACAAAGGTTCTCACTTGCTTGTGATCGCACTGTAAGCCACTGGCTGTGCCAGGAATAAAAAAAAAGAATTTTCCTGACTTACTTTGCTGTAGTCTTGCTACAAGGCAGCTATCCCTCCTGAAATGTTTGTTTTTAGCCCCCGGTAGTAGTTATAAAAGCTTGTGTTAAATATCAGAGTTCTCAGCCTGAGACCATCTGCTTCCCTCACAATCACGTACCGCCCCCTACCCCCTGCGTGGCTTGTCGCCAGCATTGGGGTTACAGCAGAAGGCAAAAAGAAAGGTATTTTCCCATATGATGGTTTAATCAGAATGTGGACCAGGGGAATGCATTCAAATGGAGGAGGCGTGATTATACCAGGAATAGAGGGGTGTTTCCACTGAGTAGAAGGCAGAAGCCTTTCCAGGGACTCCAGTCATTCAGATCTCCTTCGGCTCTGTGTCTGTACGAGATCTTTTCCCCCTTGACTGGGGCATAGCTTGCTTTATAAATCAGCAGCGTTACACAGTGAGCAAGCTATCTTTCTAAGTGCTCTCCCAGCGTGCCACAAAGTGCTTTTGCCAGGTTTGTTACTGGTGAAATGACAGCTGTTAGGTATAAAGGGAATTTACACACTTTCTGCACATTAAATCTTTTGAAACTCAAATTTTGTTTCTGTAGAAATTAGATTACTATTAGGAGATTTCAGATCAATGTTTTTTTAGAACTAAATAATATATAGAATTTGTAATTCTGCTAGGAGGACATAGAATTGTAATGAATCTTTTTTTTTTTAGCCTTTGCTTACCCCTGAAGAAGCAGCAACATCTCTGTTGCTGCTACAATTGCCTGGAAGGCAGGAGCATTGTGGAATTCAGCTTGCATTTGCTAACAGTACGTGGGAGATTTCATCACTTCTCAGTGCACCATGGTGATGATTTACTCTGTGCTTATTTGTGTATTTTGCCATTGTTTCAAAAACATTTATTTTAGCTCTGCTCCTTTTGGGTCTTTGAGTACACTATCTAGTTGGCTACTTAAATCAAAGAGTCTAGTTGTGAGCTGTGATTTCTTTATCTTTTATCTGTTCTGTCAGTGTCTGTCTTAGAACTACAGTAGTGTTATTAAAAGGAAGAGCTTACTATGACATGAATCAGCCATGTTTTTTTAAGGAGCTTGGTTCAGGCGAGAAGCTGTAAAATTTAGCTAGAGAGTGATGTGAAAGATCACTTGCTAGAAGCAGCTTTGGAGCAGCAACACAACTAGGACACAATGAAAGTATATACAAGGAAAAAGGAAAGCCTGCAGTCATTTGATGAAAATATGTATGCAATTTAAATGTAAGAAAGGCTGATTTTCACAATTCGTTGTGCTTTATACATTTAAAAATATTTCTGGAATTTCCCTTCATAAATTTTTATTTATTATTAGACATAATTGTTTATTATTAGTTATAATACAGTCTACTTAAGTTTCTCAGCATACTGTTGTGAATAAATTGCAGAACGAATAGTGAACATACATGAATGTCTAAGTAAATCACTCTCCATGTCCACTGATATCTCTGAAATTATCTTAGTTTTACTTCAAATGCTACGCTAGATAGGAGAGAGTTTGTTGATAAGTTAGATGAGCTGATAGTCAAACTGAAAAGCGTGATAGTTTATGTTTCAGCTCTTTGCAATTTGAAGTTTATGTTTGATTTGAGGGTTAATGACGGTCTTACTTCTGAAAATGGAAGCAGCTGTACTGGAAGCCCAAAACATCATTTAAGAAATCTTTCATAATGGATTTGTTCTTTTGATTGATACCTAACTAGACTTGATTGTCATTAGAATAGAATAATATCTTACTAAAATCAAGAGGTTGGCCTTTTAAAAAAAATATAAGGAGGAAGAGCAAAATTCTACTTCACAAGTAAGCCTAAAAAGCTTATTGAAAGTCATTAGAGAACAATAGTTCTTCAGTTTGCTCTTGTGGAGGCCTCCCCCTCTTATGCATTTCTCTTCCCTCTCGCTGTTAGGAGAAAAAGGTATTTAAAAGCTATTTTGGAAGCTTGGTTCCCTATTCTTTTCCTGTCTTTCATAATTACCATATTCCTTATACTTGATAAGAGATAGATGAGTTAATTGATCTGGAAACATTTATTTATCTGGTGACCTACTGCTTTATTTCTTTCTTGCTCTAACGTCCAAACTGCAGTCTCTAAGAATTTTTACCTTGAACTTTAAAGGCCAGAATTGAACTCCCTTTTTAAAAGTCAAGGATGTGGAGTGAGCATCTCACTTCTGTGTTTTCTGTAAAATTTTGGTTATTATGTTTTTCTAATAAAACTGTATATGCTTTTTTGCTTTTCTTAGAATTTTTCACTTAGCTGTTCACTTTTGCGCCTCCTCTGGGTATTATTCACTCAACTTCTTTTCTCTGCAGTTCTACCATTTTTTCCCCCATGGTTTTCTTTTCATCTTACTGCCCCTGTTCCTTTTTCATTTCCTCCAAAGCAAAACATGAATCCTTCTTATCTGAGCTCTTTCAAATCTGAGGAAACAAACTCACCTATTTGTGCTTAGATGTTTTATATTGCATTTTCCCATTCCTACTTTATCTTTCACAGATTTTTTTAGTGTGGCCTTGTGTTCCCAGACAACGCTAAACATGCAGAAATTGGTCAAGAATTTCATTATTTATAATGAATTAATTTGAGGGCCTTTCAAACTACTTCTGAATTTGTACACATTTAAAATGTTCAAGTGGTACCATTAACCTTAACAAGTCCATGACAAAAATTCAGTTGATTTAATTAGTGAAGAATTTTCCCCCTGGCTGTTGGAATTAAGGAAATCTCTTGGTTTGCTCCTTCTTGATGCATGTCAGCTATAAGTCAATAAAAGTCAGGTTTAGTAAGTAGTAAAAGAGCCTTTAGATGCTGTTTTATAATTGTTGTTGTGTAGAAAGGCAGGTTTTTGCACCAGTGGTTATATCAACTCTAAGTCATAATCATGACTTGTGAGTGTATTTTTTCAGGTTAAAGATTTTGAGAATTTGGAGGTTTTTAACCTGTACAGTAGTAACTGTGCTTCTAAAGTAAACAGCTTTGGCAAATTATTTTTCTTGGAAGCCTTGAGAAATAAAATCAGAAGATGAAGAAAAACATCCAGTCATAGCTCAGTTTGGATTAATGATTTTGGATAGGAACCAAAATTATCTAACACTTGAAAATGCTAGGAAATCTATTAAGAAGTCATACATCAAACTTAGCAATCTATACTGCGCTCCAGTTAAACATGTGGTATGAGATGAGTGCATACATCAACACACTGCCATTTTTCCTGAAGTCGGGATTATAGAATTTATCTAGCTTACAGCTGAAGCATGATACTTATCTTTTATAACATTTATTTATAAATTACAATTTCTGCAGTCACTGTTAAGTGGCTATTTGCATTTGCTATAAACATAAGGTGCTGGAGGAGCAAAGCAGGAAATGGGATGCTCCACATTGTTTTACCTGTGTTGTACAGGCAAGTTTTGACATGGTACTCACAGATTTTTAAGGTTAGTTCCAGTCTTCTGTCAGCATTTTGGAAAGCCAAGTTTTTTATTCCCTTACAAAGTCTTTTCACTGGGCTTCTCCATTTTTGTTCCATATTTTGTTCTGTTCCAATGAAAACCTGAATTCTCTGGTTAAAAATCTAGCCTTCAGTTTGTGAACTCAAAACATGTTTTTCTGCTCATGATTTCCATGAGTTATCAGCAAAGAATATATGTAACTAGCAGTAACAGCATAACTTTCTCACTTCTGACTCTAAACAAGGAAGAAGGATGATCTGATTTATGAAGATACAGAGAAGTCTGTTCTAAGTAGAAACCACTCTGACTTTAAGTGAAGCCTACGGGCTTGGTGATCCCCAGGCCTAGGGAATATGGCTCTGGAAGGCTGCTGTCCCCTGGGGAAAGAGTTCTGAGCCCACAGTCCTGCAAAACAACTGAATCCCACTTCAGGGAAGCCAGACCAGGAGCACACCACTAAAGGTTGCATTAATATATTTTGAATCTCTGCATAATGTAAGCTGAATGTCATTTTTGTGTCTCAAGTGAGCAAGCTTTTGTCGTCTCTCACCATGTGATAACATCTTTTCCCAGTTTGATCTTCAGGTAAATTGTTGGAAATGTCAATGATGTTTTACCATTGGAGGGTTTTGTTTAGTTTCAAAGACCTTGGGTCCAAAAAAGAGAATAGAATAATGTCTGTTAGTATCCCTGCTAAGTACTGTTGTGGGTTAGCCTGGGATGGAAGGAGAGAGCATTCACATAGCATGACAACAGGATTCTAAGTACACTGTTGGTTCTAATTCACTCAGTGTTCCTAGTTGCCATCACATATTTTATGTTATCTTTTTTATTTCTTTTTCTTGTAAAGCAAGATCATAAGTATGTTACCCCAGCAGGTTAAATTTCAATTTACTTTAGCAGTGTTTCTGTACTTTTCTTTTTTCATCTTTCTTCTTAAATCCCTCTGGGGATAAAGAGGCCACTATTAGGAGGACTGATTGCTGAGCTAGTTCCACTATAGTTTTTTTCACTGAAGCTGAAATATTTGTCTCTGTTTCAGCTTTCATAGGATGATTAAGCCATCCTTAACTCAGCTGAAAACTGCATAGTTTCAGGTTACTTCGTAACTTAAAATGTCTGCCTTGTGGATGGCTGCATCATCAGTGCTTTTCTTGATTCAGGTGAATTTGTTCTCGCAGCCTGAGCTCTTTCACCCCATATGCTTTTGTACCTACCTTCCATTAGCCGTTCACTTATATGGTACCCTGGTCAAGAAGGCGTGGATAATTATATGATATTTAAATTAGACAGACTTTCCCTGTCATAATACTGACCATGTGTTGCATAAGCATTGAAGGGGTTAATGGAGCGGGTGCAGGCTGGAGGGATATGTTGGAATGCTTTGAGAATCAATTCTAGCTAATGGAAAAAATGTTTTAAAAGTGAGCCGGTTCAGTTCCCACATTGAACAACAGAAAGTGGAAATAGCATTTAATAAACGTTTCAGAAGTAAATCCTGCCATTTTTCCTTTCACCACCATCTGTAGAAGAAATGCCCACTTTCTTCTCAATGGGCAGTATTTCTTCCTGTAGCCTTACTCTGTTAGGTATCATGAGAAAGCTTTTTATGTCTTTGGTCAAAAAATATTTGATAAATATATTCTGCTCATACATCCTCCAAGACTTAAGTTTTATTGACTTTGGACGTTTTTGTTTAAATAGGAGGTTGACCAAAAATAACCATCCCTTACATTCCTCACAACTTGCCCTGACTATCTGGTTTCCAGTAAATTGAAGAATTTTTAACTATGTGCATCTTTTTTTACGAAGATGGATGCTGCAGATGAAAACCCTTTTGTATTTGGACTACAGAGGAATGTTGTATCTTCAGATTTATCTGTGTGGCTCATCCATTTTAAAAATTGAGGTACTTATAAGATTGGCAAACATAACCTGATTCTTGTGAAGATAATACATGATTATTACATTTGTTATTGTTTTTTGGAGTTTTCTTAATATACAGTTCTCATGCAGAGTTGAAGGGCTTACAGTAATTTTTTACCATTGCTAATTAAGATGATTATATACAGATTTAAATTAAGATTTTTTTTTTGTTCTAGTGATAAACATTACTGCAAAATCCAAGTTTTATTTTGCATTTGAGAATTGGCGTGATTTTAAATGCAGGGGCATATTTGTTAAGAACCATGAACAGTCTTTATGAAACCTGAAGAAGATTTGTGAAAACAGCCTGTAATAAAAATCACACATGCTTCATAAAACACTACTTGATAGATATCACTTGCACCATTAAGAACTAAACGACAAAGGATGTAATTTCAGTTCTGGCATGCAATATTAATCGGAAGCCTTTAAAGCATCTTGCTGATGGGAACTATGACAACATGACATTGAAGAATTACGAACTAGAGGCATCTATCTTAATCAGATTTTCCAAGTAAATGCCATAAAATAGAAAGTTATTTTATCTGTCTTCACAGGGTCACATATCATATAGGGTATATAGGTTTTTGTTTGTTTATGCAAAAAATACCAGGAACAAAAAATTCTGCCTTTCAAGTAAGTTTGAAGTTCAGCTCATATACTTCAGAATTTTTATTGTGAATAAATTTTTGGTAACTGATGGTTTCTGTTTGCTGCAGTAATTTTTCTAAAACATTATGGAGAACTGAAATATAAAACATAGGTGAGCCTGCACAGATATTATCAGTACAAAGCTGCTGTGAGGACGTACTTTGCCAAATGGAAAGACAATGTTACAGGTATACCTTTAACCTGAAGTAACACTCCTATAGATAGCACATCTGAAAAAAACAACAGAAAGACATTGTTGAAAATCATTTTTCTTCAGTTCCTCAAGTTTGCAGTTTCCGTGTTTCTTTGTCTTCCAGTATATATTTAGCTGGTAAAGAACAGCTTTCCTATATTATAGGCTATAGGAAATTAGCATTGTGTACTTTGGGGTTTAAAATGTCAATATTATGTGTTAGGGACTATCCTACTGCCCTTCAGAGAGCTCCTGCTACTGCTCTCTTCTTACTATCTCATAGATCTTAGACAGATGCTTACCATGTGTCCACCGTGAGACTGTTTGGAGTTTCTCCTCAACAAAGTCAGTCTTTCTTCCTTTTCACAGGTGAAGTTTTTATTTTCCTTCTTAAAGAGAAATAATGCCGAGAGTAAAGGAAAAATGTGGAATATGAATAACAAAATTGAAGTTTTCTTTATAACTTCTTCCAACCTTAGGATGCATAGCAAGGCAACGCAGAGCATATCCTGCAGTTAAACTCACTGGTAGTTTCTCACTCCCTGGTAGCTTGACAGGTTGTCAGACCCTACAGGCAGCGTACTGATGAGGAGACAAACACTGGCCCACTTTGATCAAGCTACTTGTGTGACTTTTTCCCATTTTATATTATAATAGTATACACACAGACACCCAAGATGCATATCTTGATCAAAGTGGCCTTGTCACTCCTCCACATGCATGTCACCACGTAGCTAGCACAAAAGCACAGAGTGCTTCAAGAGGAAGGCTGCGGCAGCAGCTGCAGGTTAGTTCTGTTTCCACCTATATGTCCATTAGTTGTAAAGCAAGCAGAAAAGGCTAGTGCAGGCTGACAACAAATCAAAGCGGTGGTGGTAGGTACCGTGTCACCTCATTCCTTGAGTGTATGGCTTGGATCCTTAAAGCAATTAGCAAGGCAGAGCTAATTTGGACATGGATAAGATTAAACAAATATTTTGGATTGACGTGTTATCTTGGATTGCCGCTATAGCTTGCAGTAAATGGTGAAAAAGGAAATTTTGAGTCTTGCACACTTTGGCAGAAAAGTACACTGAAGCAGTGGTTCACTCAAAATACAGATATGACTGATTACAAATGAACACTTAAAGACGCAATTTTTCTCTAAATCCATAACCTTCTTTTTGTTTTCAATAATTAAAAATGGCTTCTCATGAAAGGTGCTCCCAAACCAGACACTTCTGGACTGAATGATTTTTCTCGCCTGCACAATCACTAAAGCAATGGCTGTAGCGGTGCAGATATAGCCTGTTTTAACCCTCCGTAAGCAGGGACTTAAAAAAAAAAAAGAGCTCCTTTGGGAGCACTAGGAATAATTAAGCTATAATGCCCACTTTCTTCACTTTGCAGAGATTTCTAAGGTAAATCCCACTTCGTCTTACAGTACTTTTGGATATATGTCTATGTGTCAATTAGGTAAACTTTCAAGTCCATCGAGTGTTTATTGAGGAAATCAAACCAGTTCTTGTGGAAATAACTTTTGACTGCTAGCAATCAAGGGCTAACAACCCAGGGAACAGTGACCTGGAAATAAAATGTTTTGTTACGAGTTTTCTAAAACATTCAGTCTACTTAGCTGCTTACTCCTATATATTGTGGATAGTTGCTTTACCGTGGCAGAGAGAGGAAAAAAGGAATAACCTGACTAGAAAGAGTTAAGACTCTCAAAGACATAGATATTGAATTACATTATGTTCACATTTGAAATGTTTATATCATAATGGAAGTCATCGCTTTTGTGTTTGTCACAGAAACTCAAAGTTAACGTTAATTATACACTATTAAAAAGCCTAATCTTTATCAAATGGAAATCACCTCTTTTTCCTAGATGAGTAGCTAGCTGGCAGATCTCTGTGATCTGTCTCTTATAGAAAGGCTATCACACAAAATGTGCAACAAATTACTTTTTTCATGAATACTCAGTCTGCTTTTCTCCTTCTGAGTTAACCCCTTTCCCCCAAATGGCAGTAGTTATTGTAAACGTCTCTTCTTACCTTATGGTTTTGCATATGCATTTTTCCTGTATTCCTGCATATGCTGTTCAAATTCTGTAACAATTAAATGATAACATTAATTAAATGTAAATTACTTTTTGAAAAAGAAAACAGAAAAAGATTTTGTGAAAGACTACAGAGTGCTTATAATTTACCTTTACAATTGAAATGGCTGATTTGCTTCACTGTAGTTCCCTAGGGTAAATAACAATTTAAATATGTTTTGAAAAATTCATATAACTGTAGTAAGACAGTTTTCTGCCCGACTTCTTGTGACTTTTCTGAGTTCTGTACATATGTTCACATGCATAATTATCTGATGTTGACTTATGCAGCAAATGCCTCAAAAATGTGGGGCTTTTTTTGTTGCAGCTGCGCAGGCTGGTTTCTGAGCCAATTTACATTTGCTTCTTGCTGCAGAAATCGTCTCTTTAAAATGAATGGGATTGCTCTGCAGTCATTAAGGTCTAGACCAAGCAAGAAAGTTTTAATTAAAACTTACTGGTTTTAGACATAAGCCCACCTGTACACATACCTGCTTATTTTTAGCATAAACCAGACATTCCCATTTAATTTTAATCAATTATAATAACATTTAAAATCTAAAGTAAAGCAACTGTAGCTTCCTGCAATAACTTTTAAGTATTCCAACACAATTGTGCTTTCTGAGACTTAAATACTCTATCTTCTTCCCGATAGTTTGTAAGAAGGAAATTTCTAATGATTTCTTTGTTGTGAGGGCCTTGGTCAAGTCCCAGGAGCACTGATCTTCTCAGTGACCGAGGGAAGAGCTGTTTCTCTCTAGGATTCCTTTAGGAAGGAGGAGCTACGGAGTCTCAGTACTGGCCATTGTGGCGTGCACAGGAATGTTTTCACCAGGAGCAGTTTCCAGGGTGGCAACACTCATGAAGTATGTGTCTGTGTCACAAAACTCCCGCTGTCTTTATCAATTCCTTAATTATGAAAAAAAAAAAAAAAAACCAAGCAAAAAACCTCACAGTACTTTTCTGGCTGGGAGGCTTATTTCTCAGGAGCCCTGTGTGAATCGTTCAACCTGTATGCCTCAGTTTCCCTTCAATGTGCAATGAGAGTGTTGTCGTGGTGTCACTGGGATGTCAAGAGGCTTCGTTGCTACATAAGACTGACAGCCTTGTGTGAAAGTCACAATACTGAAAGCCGTTCCTTTCTTTTAACTCCTTAAAAGAGGAGTAAAAAAGGGAATCTGGTGCTGGCTTAAGAACAGCATTCAAAATTGAGTGCTGTGATGGGTGTATCTTCCTCACAAATCAGTGGTGCAAGGCTGAAGTTTCTGTAAGAAAATGCGTGGTAATCAGAAGAACTGTAGATTCAGGAGATCTGACAGGTTGAAGAAAAGATCGAAAGAGCAGTCCTCCGCGATCTGTCATTTAGAACAACAGGATAGGACTGGGGAAATTTAGAGCAATATAGATTTTTAGCTCTATCAATTTATGGAAAATCTACTCTTGTTAGGCTCAATTCTACCTGTGGCTCCTGCACAATTAGAAGAGGAATAAATCATACTTGATTTTTCAGGCATTTCTGATTCTGTAGAGGCAGTGAATTCCTTACCAGTTGAAGTCATCCTCAGACACTAGAAGATGTCACCTGGCAGCATCCTATGGAGAAAGACAGTGGTCTTCAGGGATGTGTGATCTTTGTGAATTTGCATTTGCTTTGCTCTTCTAGCACCCATCTAGCCTGCGCCTTGTAGTTACAAGCTCATCCCACAGCTCTTTGTTTATGTTACTCTGTAGTTTCAGTGTCAGTAATATTTATATGTTACACACTAGAAGGGCTTTTTAGGTTCATAGTAAATTTCTGGGGAATAATCTAAATCCCAAGCAGTGGCCTGAGTAGCTGGGCTGAGGAATACAGTTTCACTCCTCCAGCACGTTACCAATGTACTTACTAGATCTGTGCATTTATATGGCCTGGAGGTGTTCAAGACCTGGCTGGGTGGGCCTTGGGCAGCCTCGTCTGGTGGGAGGTGTCCCTGTCCATAGCAGGGGAGTTGGAACTAGATGATCTTTAAGGTCCCTTCCAACCCAAAATATTCTATGATTCTATTTGAGGAATGCATAAACATTATTTTGTCCTCTTCTTTGTCTTTAGCAGAGGATGGTGCCACATATTTAGCACTAGAAATTATAGATTAAAAGATTGATTTTTCAGCTGAGATTGTAAATTGGAAGAGGAATTGATGAAGAGGAATGTCAAAATAACATTTCAGCTGATAGGAGCTGTAGAGGAGAATGATGTGGCACTGATCATGGCAACACTGTTCAACTAGGGTAGGCAGATAGGAGAGTCAAAAAGGGAATAACAAAGACAATAAGTCAAGTCCTTAGGACAATTTTGATTAAGCAATTTATCTCATTAAAACTAAATAAAAATAATTTAATTTGACTTGTTATTTTTTCTGTCACGTAGTTAATCATTTATACATATATATGTGTATACATGTATAAATGACTACGCAGGTGCGTGTGCACATATATGTATTTATATTTATACATGCACATAGACTTACATGTTATAAAATTTAGGGCCACAGTTCTGCACCAGCCAATAAATAGCTTGTGATCCAAATCAGATACAATTTTAAGCAGATGTGGGAAAAAAAGTCTTTGCTAGTGTTAGTCTGTTAGCTTTCCTTTTAGCTGTCTTGATCAAATGTGACTTGAAGCCCTGATAGAGGTTGTAATCATATGCAGTGATACCCTTTGTGTTGGTGTTGGTAAAGACAAAGCTGATCAGTTGTGTCCTTCCTGGAAGGTAAATGTTCATTAATACTTTACAGATTTGGTGTTGAAAACCTTATTAGCAATGTAAATGCTGTCATTATTTTAATGATAGATTCAGGCATCGCTGTTGTTTGACAAGTTGTATTGACCACATAAGATAACTGGAGAGGAGAAATGGGGTTCCAGGAAAGGAAATTATTCAAAAGGCTGGATTTTCTCTTTAAGCTTAGCATATGTATGCCTTAACATTCTCAAATTCAGGACATGAGAAATTACTTGCTATTAAGTTATTTTTGTAGTAGTCATCTGTAAGTTATTGGAAACATCTGTTTCAACATAAATAATTTTCCAGTGTTCTCTGTACCAAGGTGTTATTATTATTGAGTTTGTAACAATGTGCAGTTATAGCCAGTTTCAAACAGGGAATTTCTTATGAATATCAAACCACTAATATAAAAACTATGTGAAAGCATTTATACTGTGAACAAAGTGCAGGTCCTGTAACTTCTGCTCTGCTGAAGACTTGCATTTGTACTATTAATTTTGCTCTGCTACATTATTTTAGGAAATAAAATGGACTTAGAATTACATATTGTTAACTCTTACATTTATAAGTGTCAGCAGTCTTTACTGAATCATGACAAATGAAGCATCCTGAGATTCTTTTAATTCTGTGTTCATTGTGTTGTATGGCAAGGTTTGTCTTCTGTTTATGACTGACTTACTACTGATTTTATAGAGCAGATTGTTAAAACGTAACATTGATTGAGGTATTTGATTGTGAGGTTTGCTGTTTTGAGGTTTTGGGTTTAAGCTTTATGGGCGTTATGTGCTTTGTTAAGTCAAAAAAATATTTCCTTTTGTTTTCATGGCCTGACTCTCTGATCACCTGTGACTTAGTCTTAACTGTACTTATATTGCATAGTGTGAAATTGGAAAATCTGTTCTGTGTGTGTTCTAATGGATGTGACGGTCATTAAGTATATGAGTCTTCTGACGTTGTAATCAGATGTGATTCAGTCTGTTAAATATCCATGAAGCAACATCTGCTTCACAGAGTGACCTTCTGCTAAAGAATACTTAGCATCTATTAGCAGATCATAGTGCAGATCTGCCTTATTTGAAATGCACTAAACTAAAAGTAGTCTATTGCTGTTTAGCAACTAGCTTGTAATAATTTATTGCAATTAAATAAAGCTTAAAAAACTCCATTAAATAATTATAGGGATTATATGCATTTCGAAAACCTTTGTGTTCCACTGAAATTACCCATTTAATTTCAGGGTTGGTTTGTTAAAAAAAGCTGAAATCTAAAGGCACATTAGGGGATCTGTCAGATGCTATTTTCTGTAGGTGTTAATAAAACCAGATTAAAAAAAAAACTGAAACAAATTAAAACCAAAAGCAATTTTACCATCTGTTGTATATTAATTAGAACTTTGTGTATCAAGGGTAAACTTGCTCTTAGAGAATGTCACTGAATGTCTGCTAATAGAATAATATGCAAATATATTAGATGATAGGATTATATTGAATTTCTCATTCTGTTCTGGTTGTAGCAAATGCTGAGATGGTGTATAATGAACTTTAATTTTCTTTCTTCTTAGAACAACCTCCAAATAACCAAGGCCAGTCGACCCTGCAGCCTTTGCCACCTTCTCACAAGCAACATTCAGCACAGCACCACCCATCCATCACCTCACTTAACAGAAACTCACTGACAAGTAGGAGGAACCAGAGTCCGGCCCCGCCGGCTGCTTTGCCCGCCGAGCTGCAAACCACACCTGAGTCAGTCCAGCTGCAGGACAGCTGGGTCCTTGGCAGTAATGCGCCACTGGAAAGCAGGTAATTCCTTAGGTACTACTACAGACTGTGGCACTTCTAATGAAAACGTTTTACTTGATGAAAAATGAGCAGCAGCTAATGCTTCCTCTCATTCAGCAAACAAAAACTGAAAAGTTTTCAGTACTAAAAAATCTGTCCTTTCTCTAAAGTCCACAGTGCCACTTTTTTTTCCCTTACAAGGCCTATTGTAGAGTAATTGGACTCTGACAGTATATTGATATTTCCAGACAAATATTTTCCTTCCTGGTCATAATTTGTGACTTTTGACTGTTTGAAGAAATTTCTTGCCCAGCTTGACAGATATGTTATGTGTCAAATATGTACTGGCATGCAGATTGAATGTCAAGGAACTTTCAGTAATACTTTTTAATTCTTGCACTTGGTCCCTTTAAAAACATACCTATGTGAGACTAGGTATTTACTAAACTTGCCCAGGTTTTGGTGAGACAAAAGAATGGACATAGTTTGGTATGATGATAAATTTATCCTCGTTCCTTTTTGTCTTTTACTATTCATGACTGGCTCTAGGGGAGAAGCAGCTAATATAGAAGGTGACACTAGCTTCTTTAGATGCAAATGATATATGATGGGGAACGATCTATAAAAAAATTTTATACGACTTACAGCCACAGAGCTGAATTTCATAGAAACACCAGGCTGGAAGAGACCCACTGGATCATTGAGTCCAACCATTCCCACCAGTCTCTAAACCATGCCCCTCAGTACCTCATCCACCTGCACCTTAAACATCTCCAGGGAAGGCGAGTCAACCACCTCCCTGGGCAGACCGTTCCATTGCCTAATGACTCTTTCAGTGAAGAATTTTTTCCTTATGTCGAGCCTGAACCTCCCCTGGTGGAGCTTGAGGCCATTCCCTCTTGTCCTGTTCCCTGTCACTTCACAGAATCACAGAATAACCAGGTTGGAAGAGACCCACCGGATCGTCGAGTCCAACCATTCCCACCAATCCCTAAATCATGCTCCTAAGCACCTCATCTACCCTAACCTTAAACACCTCCAGGGACAGTGACTCAACCACCTTGGCAGACTGTTCCAATGCCTAACCACCCTCTCCGTGGAGAATTTTTTCCTAATCTCAAGCCTAAATCTCCCCTGGCGGAGCTTGAGACCATTCCCTCTTGTCCTGTCCCCTGTCACTTGGGAGAAGAGGCCAGCTCCCTCCTCTCCACAACCTCCCTTCATGTAGTTGCAGAGAGTAATAAGGTCTCCCCTCAGCCTCCTCTTCTCCAGGCTGAACAACCCCAGCTCTCTCAGCCGCTCCTCATAAGATTTGTTCTCCAGCCCCTTCACCAGCTTTGTTGCTCTTCTCTGGACTCGCTCCAGAGCCACAACATCCCTCTTGTGGTGAGGGGCCCAGAACTGAACACAGTACTCGAGGTGCAGTCTCACCAGTGCCGAGTACAGAGGGAGAATAACCTCCCTGGACCTGCTGGTCACGCCGTTTCTGATACAAGCCAAGATGCCATTGGCCTTTTTGGCCACCTGGGCACACTGCTGGCTCATGTTCAGTCGACTGTCAACCAACACCCCCAGGTCCTTCTCCTCCTGGCAGCTTTCCAGCCAGGTCTCTCCTAGTCTGTACCTCTGCTTAGGGTTGTTGTGCCCCAAGTGCAGGACCCGGCATTTGGCCTTGTTAAACCTCATGCCGTTGGTCTCTGCCCAGCAGTCCAGCCTGTTCAGGTCCCTTTGCAGAGCCTCCCAACCCTCCAGCAGATCGACACTTCCAGCTTGGTGTCATCTGCAAACTTGCTAAGGGAGGACTCAATGCCTTCATCCAGGTCGTTGATAAAGACATTGAACAGGACTGGACCCAGGACTGAGCCCTGGGGAACCCCACTTGTAACTGGCCTCCAGCTGGATTTAACTCCATTTACCACCACCCTCTGGGCCTGGTCATTCAACCAGTTTTTCACCCAGGAGAGTGTGCGCCTGTCCAGGCCAGAGGCCGACAGTTTCCGAAGCAGAATGCTATGAGAAACTGTATCAAAGGCTTTACTGAAGTCCAGGAAGACCACTCCCACTTGGGAGAAGAGGCCAGCTCCCTCCTCTCCACAACCTCCCTTCAGGTAGTTGTAGAGAGCAATAAGGTCTCCCCTCAGCCTCCTCTTCTCCAGGCTAAACAACCCCAGCTCTCTCAGCCGCTCCTCATAAGACTTGTTTTCCAGCCCCTTCACCAGCTTCATTGCTCTTCTCTGGACTCGCTCCAGAGCCACAACATCCCTCTTGTGGTGAGGGGCCCAGAATTAGTATTCAAGGTGTGGTCTCACCAGTGCCGAGTACAGAGGGAGAATAACCTCCCTGAACCTGCTGGTCACGCCATTTCTGATACAGGCCAAGATGCCGTTGGCCTTCTTGGCCACCTGGGCACACTGCTGTTGAGCAACACTCCCAGGTGCTATCATGTTCAGTCGCTGTCAACCAACACTCCCAGGTCCTTCTCTTCCTGGCAGCTTTCCAGCCAGGCTTCTCCTAGTCTGTAGCTCTGCATAGGGTTGTTGTGCCCCAAGTGCAAGACCTGGCATTTGACCTTGTTAAACCTCATGCCATTGGTCTCTGTCCAGCGGTCCAGCCTGTTCAGATCGCTTTGCAGAGCCTCCCGACCCTCCAGCAGATCCACGCTTCCACCCAGCTTAGTGTCGTCTGCAAACTTGCTAAGGGTGCACTTGATGCCTTCATCCAGGTCATTGATGAAGACACTGAACAGAGCTGGACCCAGCACTGAGCCCTGGGGAACCCCACTTGTCACTGGCCTCCAGCTGGATTTAACTCCATTTACCACCAGTCTCTGGGCCCGGTCATTCAACCAGTTTTCCACCCAGGAGAGTGTGCGCCTGTCCAGGCCAGAGGCCGGCAGTTTCCGAAGCAGAATGCTATGAGAAACTGTGTCAAAGGCTTTACTAAAGTCCAAGAAGACTACATCCACAGCCTTTCCCTCATCCAAGAATCTAGTCACTTGCTCACAGAAGGTGATCAGGTTCATTTGGCAAGACCTGCCTTTTGTGAACCCGTGTTGACTGGGCCTGATCACCCGGTTCTCTTGCAAGTGCCTCATTATCACACTCAGGATCACCTGCTCCATGACTTTCTCTGGCACAGAGGTCAGACTGACAGGCCTGTAGTTCCCCGGATCCTCCTTGTGCCCCTTCTTATAGATGGGCACGACATCAGCCAGCCTCTAGTCAAGAGGTACCTCCCCAGTCATCCTGGACCGCTGGAAGATGATGGAAAGGGGTTTGGCCAGCACATCCGCCAGTTCCCTCAAAACTCTTGGGTGGATTCCATCTGGCCCCATAGACTTGTGGGGGTCTAGCCGGGCAAGTAAGTCTCTGACCACCTCCTCTTGGATCGTGGGAACCTCATTCTGCTCCTCCAACCCCTGGGGTTTGCACAGAGGGAACAGCTTTCCTTACTATTAAAGACTGAAGCAAAGTAGGCATTGAGCACTTCAGCCTTGTCTTCATCCCCTGTTACTGTTGTTCCCTCTGCATTTAGTAGGGACTGGAGATTCTCCCTAGTCCTCCTTTTACTGTTGATATATTTGTAGAAAGATTTTTTATTGTCTTTCACAGACTCGGCCAATCGCATTTCTAGTTGGGCCTTAGCCCTCCTGATTTTTTCCCTACACATTCTCGCTTCCTCCCTATAGCCCACCCAGGATGCCTGCCCCTTCCTCCAAAACTCATAGACTTTCCTCTTCTTATTGATGTCTCTCAGGACCTCCCTACTCAACCACGCTGTTTTTTTTGCCCTGCCGGCTACTTTTCCGGAACATGGGGATGGCTTTCTCCTGGGCTGTTAGGAGTCCCTTTTTGAAGAGTGCCCAGCCCTCATGGACTCCCTTGCCCTTAAGGTGCGCCTCCCGTGGGACTTTTCAACCAGCCTTCTGAACAGCCCAGAGTCTGCTCTCTGAAAGTTGACCGTGACTGTTCTGCTAACCTCCACCTTCATCTCACCCAGCACAGAGAACTCTATCATCTCATGATCGCTTTGCCCCAAGCGTCCTCCAACCCTCACATCCCCCACTAGTCCTTCTCTGTTCACAAACAGCAGGTCCAGGAGGGCACCGTCCCTTGTCGGTTCGCTCACCAGCTGTGTGAGGAAGTTGTCTTCCACACACTCCAGGAACCTCCAGGACTGCTTCCTTTCTGCTGTATTGTACTCCCAGCTGATAGCTGGGAAATTGAAGTCTCCTACAAGGACTAGAGGTAGTGATCTTGAGACTACTCTCAGTTGCTTGTAGAAGAGCTCATCAGCTGCTTCTTCTTGGCTGGGTGGTCTATAGCAGGCTCCCATCACAATCCCTTCCTGCCCATGGGCTCCTCTGATTTTCACCCACAGGCACTCAGTCCCATCCTGACCGTAGTCCAGTTTGAGGGTATCAAAGCCCTCTCTAACATAGAGGGCTACCCCGCCTCCTCTTCTGCCCTTCCTGTCCTTCCTGAAGAGTTTATACCCCACCATGGGTACGCTCCAGTTGTACGAGTCATCCCACCATGTCTCCGCAATGACAACATCGTAGTCTTCTTGCCCTACCACAGCTTCCAGCTCCTCCTTCTTATTTCCCATGCTGCGTGCATTGATGTAAATGCACTTCAGCTGGGCTGGTGAACCTACAGCCCTCGTAATACGGTTTCTTCCCAATTGAGTGGTCCTTGGGCTAACTAAGGCCACAGTGCCAGTTTCCTGCTTACCATCCCCAGGTGCGCTCGCCCCCTCATGCTTAGTAGTGATATACTGGTGGTCCTCGCCAGCACACCACCCCTTTGCCACTGAAGTCCCACCTCCAGGCTCACTCCCATCCTGCCTGGCCTCCATCCCCTCCCCCCTCACATCTAGTTTAAAGCTCGATTTATGAGCTTAACTAGATTTTTAGCAAGGGCTTTAGTCCCCCTAGGAGACAGGCGTGACCCATCCCTAGTAAGAAAACCTGGGAGTGCGTGGGCCTCCTCATGATCAAAGAACCTGAAGCCCCTCTTTTCACACCAGTCCCTGAGCCAGTCATTAATCAATTTCTTCTTCCTCACTTCTTGCTCCTCATTCCTTAGTATTGGAATGGAGCTAAATATTACCTGTGCCCCAGAGCCCTTGATCGTTCTCCCTAGAGCCCTGAAGTCCCTCTTAACAGCTTTAGGCTTTCTATGCTCCACGTCTTCATTGCCAACTTGAAATACTAAGAGCGGGTAGTAATCTGTGTCCTTGACCAGGGATGGAAGTTTTCTAGTAACATCCCTCACTGATGCTCCCGGCAAGCAGCAGACCTCCCTTTGGAGCGGATCCAGTCTGCCAATGGGACCCTCCATTCCTTTAAGAAGGGGGTCCCCCAAGACAATCACCCTCCTCTTCTTTTTTACAGAGGATGTTTTTATGACTGTCTCAGGATGGCAGAGCTTTGGAAATGTTTCCAGGCTGTGGGTGCAGCCGTCTTCATCCTTAGGGGTGGGATGCACCTGCAGCACCTCATATTTGTTCCCCAGGGCCATCTGGGTAGGGGGAGCAGGTTGTCTGGGTAGGGGGAGCAGGTTTCCTTCTCCAGACAGGAACCTGCTGCCATTCCCCATCTCTCTCTCTCCCAGCCTTGCAGCTTACCGGTGGGTGGTCCTCAGCCTCACTAGCTCTGGCAGCCTGTGAGAGGGCCCTGCTCTGCTGATCTATCTCCCTCTCACATTCCCTGATGGTCCTCAGCCTTTCCACTTCTTTCCTCAGCTCTTCCACCATATGAAGGAGTTCCGCCACCTGAGCACAGCTTCCACCTACCATGATTCAGTAGTACTCCTGTAATACTCAGTCAGCACTAATCTTTTATTAACAAAAGCCACAATATTCCAATTTAGTCATCAAACTGAGCATTTATAACTATATTGAAGCTGACAGTAGTTCTTGAAAATGTTTATGAAATCCCTTCAGTTCATTCTTTGAATCCCTTGAAAATATATTTTCCAGCAAAGTAAAGATAATCCAATTGATTTTGGCTAATTTAAAATGTACGTGATCTTAAGATTCTATGTTACGTAGTTTTGTCCTTATAGATGTTGCAGGCAACTCGTACGTCAAGCTGCTGGGAATGGCTATTCCTTCTCTTAGCTTTCTTGGACTCTCCCGTATTGCTTATGAGACACTTTGGAATAGGACTCCACTGAAGGGATTTCATCATAATGTTCATACAATTTAGTATATTAAGCAGGAGTTTTCCGATAGAACAAATAAGATTGTAGTGGGAATAAGAGGTTTTCCAGACGCCAGTTAAGCTTCAGTGGACAGGTAAGGTCTTTGATGTTTGCTTCTATTGCCATGTATGTTTTTATTGTGTTTATAAAGAAGCAGACAAAGGATTTGAATGAGAATATCACTTCCAACCTGGAGTAAATATTTTTTGCTTAGTAGAATCTTTTCATCTTTTAAATGTTCATGATTAAGAGCTAAAGGTATTGTGAGTGTTCTGGTTTTGAACACATGTGAATGAGCTGAAATGTGAAAATTTCACATAAAACTGACAGAGCCCTACTGTAGTTTCTCTAATAGTCTCACTTGGTTGGAACTCTGGAGGTGAAGAACCCATCTTATTTGTCATTGATTTTTCTCTTTTTGGTTATGGTTCCCTACTGAGTGTGATTCTTAGACTCAGTTTCAACTATATTAACAACTTTGTGATAGGTCTCTTCCTTCATCCTTTTCTCAGCCTAAAAGAAAGTTTATTTCATCTTTGGCAATATTTTAGCTTATGCCCATAGTCAGCTCTTTCCCCCCCCCCCCCTTTTTTTTATCTGACTTAGATGACGGCCATTTAGAGGTACAGAATGTGAATGTCAGCATATATATGTAGCTATCTTTCTATCTCTATGGGCTCATATTGGTGATGGGGGGCATAAAAATGACATACAACTTGCTGTCATGTGTAGCTGGATAGTGAATAGGCTCTTTTTGTGTATGTGCATGTAGGTGAGAGGGATGTATTTGCAAAGCTTGAGGGAGGTTTTAGTCGCTGTCATTTTGCAGTAGTAACTGAGGTGACTTTGAAATACATATTTAATAATATTGGATTCAGTTGTATATTTAATAGAATATTCTGCAATTTGGCTCTGTGTAGTGTTAATACTTTCGTGTAAAGCATTGCTGTTACTGGTTAAATGGATGAACTGTGACGTGACAGATCAATAATGTCCACCAGAAATTCCAATTCATGGGTTTTTAAATATAAAAAGACTCTTTGCTTAAAATTTTATAAGGGCCTAAAACAGTCACTTGGATTATTTGAGTGCTTCTTTCATCTTTGGTGCCGTCTTTAAATTACAGTGAGGTTGCTGAGCAGTGGCAGAAATTGTCTTCATTTTACTGGGAATAAGTAAAAACCACGTTTTTTAAAAAAAAAAAAGGCAAGACAGTAAGAAAATATTTCCTGCAGGTTTCCTCTGATTTCCTGCAGAATGCAGAACCTTGTCATTGGGCATTTAATGATCTTTACTATTTGACTCTTCCCAAACCTGCTGCAAGTTAGGCTCAGCTGTAGAAGCAGTAGACCTGCTGAAGAAGCCACTACCACAGACCACTAAACTTTTGAAGAAATAAAAAACACGACTATGTCGAAAAACTTCCCATTTTGTTCTTTGAATTAGTGGCTGGACAGCCAAAGTCATGAAAATATATGACTACATGTCAGGTGCCTGACTGTTATAAATGATGGTTAAGTAATTAATTATTAGTATCTTTTTTATTGTCATGGGTGTTTTAAGTTTTTATTCACCTACTAGTTTCAGTGTTGAGTTCTTGAGCACCAGGATCATTAGTTACAGTCCCATGGCTTTGCATTCTAGTTTGATTTAAGCTACTGATATTTAAGAATACTTAGTAGATCACTTCTTTAAATGCTTTCTTTGTTAAATATTTCAATGTGCAGAATTTTTCTAATGCAGAACCAATTATGTATGTTAGAGATGTGCAGAGGATAAATACGTTAGAACTCATAAATTTGTTGATAAAAGGAAGCTGGTAGCATCTCTTAGTGCATTTCTCAGGCAATAGTTCTTTAATTTTAGCCATTGATCGTCTAAGATAAATTTGTGAGCAAGGGGAAATTTGCATATTCCAATCAAAGAATAAATCTCTGAGAATATTCTGTAACTTTATTCTGAATCTGTGCTAACGTGTCAGTGACAGTTTTGATTTTTTCTTAATTGATTTGCTGTATAAAATGTTTTTTGGAAGATGGCTTGTATTTTGTATCATGGAATGATTTTTTTAATAGAAACTAACAAACCAACATGGTTTTCATAGTCTATACTGATACTGCTTCATCTTATCTTAATCCGAACTTATACTTCTAAAAATAGAATGGTTAGGAACATTATTCAGTTACTTATCTACTAATTTTGCAGAGAAGAAAGAGGGAACTGGTTGAAGACGTACATGATGGCTGGAAAATATTTCACCATTTTGCAGGATTTAATTAAAGTACTAGAATACCTCAGGAGTGGTACAGACAAAACAATTCCTAGACTGTGTTACTTAAAAACCATTCTGCA
This sequence comes from Clamator glandarius, assembly GCA_033459285.1. NCBI lineage: Eukaryota > Metazoa > Chordata > Aves > Cuculiformes > Cuculidae > Clamator > Clamator glandarius. Next base: position 1,535,636 of record JAUNZM010000080.1, read on the forward strand.
AGCCTGATTCAAGCATCAGTTTAGAATGCAAAGGTTTTAGAAACTTGTAAAGTGTGATGAACATACTCTTGTGTCTTTATTGGGGTGGATTGCCAATGAAGCTAGCGCCTTCTAGTATTGATTAAGGTGTGGAAAGGGTGTTGATAGTTTCCAGGGAAGTCTTAAATCAATTTATGTAGAGGCAGATTGATTGTCTGCAAAAGCACAGTGTTGCTGGAGGTTAAAGTCTGCTCAAAGCAGCTATTTTACACATTCCACCCACTAAAACAGTGCCTGATTTAATCAAATCCAAAATTGTTCCATTCTGTAAGTCTTCCAGGTTTTCACACATGGACTTGATTAGACATGTTATTCATATTGAGAACCCACAGTGCAAAATAAAGGCAGGAACTGGGGATGAAGTTCAAGTCCTGTACCCTGTATGACTGTGGGTATGCCACATTGAGGGCCTGCAAGTTGCAGGAACAGGACTCTACTTGGATTGCTAAGAACATAAATGCATTTTTAAAGACTGACATGCCATAGTTGTAGGGTCAGTATATACGTTAGACACGTTAATTAAGTCATACAACCAGTATTGTTCTCAAAGACTAAAGTTGAATAGAAACGTTCTATTTCCTTTTGAAGTTCTCATGCAGTCAGTTGCTCTCCAAGCATCTGTGTTTGAATCCGAGCACACTGGACCCATATGCTTATAAGCTTCACTTGGTATGAATAATGTCTTGCTTTACATTTTTGCTTGATCTCGCTGGCATCCTTCCTGCTCAAAAATCCCTTGCTGTAACCATGAGTACCTGGAATTTGACCATGCTGTGTATTTCACCCCCTGTCTCTTAGGCAAACACAGGTAGTCCAGAATTCAGTAGTATTTGTATAATATTCCTTGAGTTTATAATTCCCTCTTCAAGACATACGATCACTGAAGCAGGTATGGATCTGATTTTTTTCCAAAACCAATCTTTTCCTGTTTTAAATAGGACAAAAGAATTATACAGTTCTAAATAAAGAAGTAGTGTATAGAGGTTTTTTCCTCCCCCTTCATATTATCACCATTCCCTGTGAGAGGCAGAGTCTGTGATCCTTCCTTTCCCTCCCCTGCTGCTGTGCAGTGTCATTTGCAGAACATGAGATCTCCGCTCACTCTGGTAGTCAGCCCTCTGCATATTTTCTGGCTGACTGGTTGTACCAGGTAGCTAGTGAGAGACTGCCTTTTAATAGTCTTAAATTCACTTTTATAACTTTGTCTCTGGTTCAGCCTTATCAAGTAAGCAACATCCTCCACTCTGTGCTGTTCGGTTCTTAAGCCTGGCTTGCCATGGGCAGGAGCTGTGGATTTTATTCAAGAACTTGCACATAATAAGGGAGCACAAATGGGTACTGACCACCTAATGGCAGCTTTGTTAATACCGTGTTTTCAAGTTACAATCCAGCACATAGTTTGGAGGACATTATGGAAGGCAGATAATTCCTGCATTCAAAACACAGTTGCAGTTTTGCATGTGCGGAAAAAGAGAGTTATACAACAGAATTAGTATGTTCTTTTTGTGGGATCGTTCCATTCTCTAATTTGGAATTGCCACTCTAATTTCATCTTTTTGTATCTTTGTGTATAGAGAATTAGGAAATCAAGCAGACCTTGCAAACGGTCATGACAACCTTATAGAGATGGATGTGTTTTCTCCAACATATCACGATAGCAGTTATGGGTATGTGACTCTAAGTGTTTGCATGATGCTAAGTGTTGACACAGAAGACTAAATGTGATTTTAAAACCATTTTGGTCACAGTAGTCAAAAACATCTGGGGCAGACTTCCTCATCTTTATATCTGATTTTTTACTTTAAATAATTTGTCATACTGACTCATGGTAAATACAAAATGGTAAACTTTGACTGCCAAATCTTGTTTGCTTTTGCTTAAGAAAACAAGTATTCAATTGAGGTTGTATTAATTCTCTTTGGCCTGATTCTGCAAGCTGTTGCAAACTATCTGCATGCCTACACATTTGCCAGATCTGATCCTTCGTTTGTAATATATTTGTTACTTAACAAATGTTTGGTTTGGAAATATTATGACATGTTAATGTAGCATAAGAAATGACCAATCATAGGAGATAAAAAGAATTGTGTGTCTAATTGTAATCTTTGTTACTAGCTAGTTTGAAATAATAACTGCTGATAAATAGGTAGCTGGACATAGCAACTTCCATATAAATGAATATTTCAATCTGTTTAAATAAAATTTCTGTTATATAATTGCTGTATATCTAATTAACTTTGTCAATAATATCTGTCTTATAATTTTTAATATGTTTTGTCATTCTTATGCCAAATCAGTATACTTGGTTTCTGATCCACACAAAAAAAAGCTCTGACAAAGCAATACTATTTCTAGTTTGTCCCAGCCTCTTAATCAGCACAGTATACTAAATTTTAGTGAAGAATTATTATACATAGATTTACCTTTTTATATATACTAAGGTAAAAATCAGAGCTTTATGTCCAAATTCTGTTTGCTAATTGTAACTCTTCCCACCGTGGAAGGAATATGGTGCTATTTAATTAATTGACATCTGCATCTTCCTGTTAATAACTATTTAATCTGTAAAATGTATTGACACTGTACATTGATCTGCTTAATCTTCAAAAAACTTTTAAACTTTCACTTAGCCACAGTTTAAAATAAGCAGGAGGAAGAGAATAGTATGTTAAGTTCAATTAGTTAATCACTATGAGCAAACTCAAAGATAATTGGAAATATTTCCTGAAAGATCCTAATATATTTTCTTTAAAGTAAAAAAGTAAATTTACTGTATTAAAAAAGAACAAAACCAAATAGTTTTGTTCCTCGTAGAACAATTACCGTGCAGTACTGATTGAGATGCATAATGGTTGAGGTAGAGTTAATAGCAATTGGCATTGGAACGGTCTGCCAAGGGAGGTGGTTGAGTCACCGTCCCTGGAGGTGTTTAAGGTGAGGGTAGATGAGGTGCTTAGGAGCATGATTTAGGGATTGGTGGGAATGGTTGGACTCGACGATCCAGTAGGTCTCTTCCAACCTGGTCATTCTGTAATAGAACCAGGCCCGGTTTATGCTTTATGTGTTTGTAACCGAACCACCAAATGCTAGCATTTTGGCAAATGGACTGTGTTATATAAAATACCAGTTAGTTTATACTAATTCAGGTAACAATCCAATGAAATTTATCTTGTTTGTAATTCCTTCATTTTTAAAACCATGCTAGCAGGGATCATCTCCTGGTGTGAAAGTTGTCCAGAGATAATAACACATCAGTTCCAAAGGATAATAGATTTGAGACTGCAACATGCTATCAGCGTGAAGATTCAGTTTATCAACCTCACTAACATACTGTGTCACAGCTAGAATCATTATATATTTGTTTCTTTGTTTTCATGTCATGCATGTGCTACATTATGATATACTATTTGTTAGTTTGTATGGCTTACAGAGAGAATAATAATCTAATGAGTTTGACAAATTTAGTGTTAATGATAATAGAAATAGACATTTTGCATAGAAATTGTAATAATTCATCTGCCTAGATCTAAAGAATAGTCGTTTATAGCTTCAAGATATTTGTGCATAGTGCATTAGTTATCACAAGACAGCTGGAAATCTCCCAAGTATTTATTGTTGGCTTTACTTGGTACCATTATTTTCTTTAATATGTAAACATGTTTGTATACATGTTGACAAATCAGCTTAGTTTGAAATAAAAAGTCTAGTTTTCTTTTACCTAACCTGGTAGTCCTCTCCCCAACTTATCCAGATGTCAAAATCTGAGGGGAAAAAAAAATCCCTGTCAGTGAATGACTGCATTTGTATTTCTTATAAAGCTTGCTAGCATTTTCCATTTCCATAGAATGTCTTCATTTTTTGAAAATTTCATATTTTTGCAGAGTTGGGGTTTAAAAATTTCCTGTTGTATTGAAATAAGGATTCATTGCAAGGAGGGTGGCTGGAGATTTCTTTTCTTTTTCTGTTGGGCAAAAAAGTTAAGAGAGCCTAGTTTAGAAGAAGAGGCCTATTTGTCAGGAGTACAGAGTGGAGAGGAGAAAACTGGAAATGGCTAGCCACAAAAGGCATAGGGGTACGTATGCTAATGGGTAGATGGAGGAGTTAAAACGAGAAACCTTCTCAACGTCACCTAGAGGTGATGAGAAAACTTCTAGGACCAAGTCAAGATGATGAGAAGCCTTGGCTGCTGGCATATGCTCTGCTAGTGACAGAAGCCAGAAATAATCCAACCAAAGATTTTCTCTGTAATGGCTTTCAATGCAATCTCTGAGGTTTCTTCAAACTTGCTTTAAAAAATTGTATTAAGCAAACAAACAAAAGTAAAACAATGTTATCAACATCATGAAGGTAAGCCCACAAAATTTACACAGTTAAAAGCTAACCCCTTTCTATGATTGCATGGCTGCAGTTGAGCCTGTCATCCCAATAAGTACAGCTCGAGTTAAACCAGAACTGAATTATAACAGGTTCTGGAGCTTCTTTCTATCACATGCAAACAGGTGAGAAAACGGTACCAAATATCATGATGAAGCAAAGACTCAAGTGACTGGTGCTGGCATCCAGTGTCTCTGATCATGCTGGTTGCCCAAAGAGAATCCAAGCTCTAGAAAAGCATTTGTGGAAATTAGCACCTTTAGATATAAAGGCATCCTGGCTTGTATCAGAAACGACGTGACCAGCAGGTCCAGGGAGGTTATTCTCCCTCTGTACTCGGCACTGGTGAGACCGCACCTCAAATCCTGTGTTCAGTTCTGGGCCCCTCACCACAAGAAGGATGTTGAGGCTCTGGAGTGAGTCCAGAGAAGAGCAGCAAAGCTGGTGAAGGGGCTGGAGAACAGGCCTTATGAGGAGCGACTGGGAGAGCTGGGGTTGTTTAGCCTGGAGAAGAGGAGGCTGAGGGGAGACCTCATTGCTCTCTGTAACTGCCTGAATGGAGGTTGTAGAGAGGAGGGAGCTGGCCTCTTCTCCCAAGTGACAGGAGACAGGACGAGAGGGAATGGCCTCAAGCTCCACCGGGGGAAGTTTAGGCTGGACATTAGGAAAAAATTTTTCACCGAAAGGGTCTTTGGACACTGGAACAGGCTGCCCAGGGAGGTGGTTGATTCACCTTCCCTGGAGGTGCTTAAGGCACGGGTGGACGAGGTGCTAAGGGGCATGGTTTAGTGATTGATAGGAATGGTTGGACTCGATGATCCAGTGAGTCTCTTCCAACCCGGTTATTCTATGATTCCATGAAAAGGTCACCCTCCCCTGCACACAAGGTAATCCTCTGCATTGTTGAATCCCTGAATGGTGGTGTCTCAAACCTGGAAATCTTAGCATGTTGCATATCAGAGGGTATGCAAGTGTAGTATACAAATTTCCACCAAAGAGAGATAAGAACTGAAAAACAGGAATGACAGTTGCATCACGTGTACGTAAACAGTTGCCAAGTTGGTGGTAGTGGCTGTAGCTCAGAGGTTGTGACAGCGCTGTCACTGCAGTGACATTAATCTGGCTATTTGAGTGATTGCTGTTAGCATGGCAGTGGCAGCACAGAGTTCATCACGAGTTATTGCAAACTCAGAATTGCAAGAGAACCACAGCTCTGGACACCAAGTGAGCTAAGGTTCACAGACCCATTATGATGGAAACTTCAGCCTGCTTGCAGCTTGAGGCAGAATCAGATCCTATCGATCACTGGCAGAATAATACTTCTTTAAATTCCCTCTGGTTTTATCTCCTTTAAAAATGTCCAGTAGCTCAGTCAGACCTTTCAGCTTCAGACAAAATTTCAACCTTTGTTCCAACTTCTGAATTAATCTTTGTGTGAATAATGCAGTTCTGAGTCTCTCTGAAACCACATTTGCTTCTTGAAATTGTCTCCGTGTGCCTTCTGAGACATTTAAAGTGATTGTTCTCTTTCAGCTTTATGAAGACAGCAAGGGCAGTAAGAGAGGTTGGAGGAGTACTTTTGCCCTACCTTTCTTCTTTGATTTCCTCCCAGAAAAGCTTAGCTTATTCAATATTGAAGACAGGAACTGGCCAAAATTAGAATACTTCATCGCAGAGACAGCTTTCACTTTTTCTCTACCTTGGCAGAGGTATGATTCCAGAAGAGCAGAGAACAAGCTTAATAATTCTAATATAAATTTTTAGTGTTCACGTGAGCATTTCCTGTTCTTACTGTAAAATTCTAACTTATGCTTCTACTCCCTGTTTCTTTGGAGAGAGGAGAGCTAAAATACTGTGAACATTGTCAGTTTCAGAAAGTGAACCAAGAGGCTCTCAGGCTTACTCCAACTGCTTCCTCCTTCAGAAGTGTGTATCACCAACAATATCCAGAGCCAACTCACTTACTGTAACCTAGATGGAAGTCTGTGTAAGTACTTGTCCTCTGAGAGACCCAAAAGAAGCCCGTAAGGAGAACAAGAGCCACTTGATATTTTTTTCAGCAATACATAGGTCTAGTTTCACCCTGCTTTGGAAGGTAGGTTATAGGACACTCCTGCAATGAAGAGTACGAGTAACTAGAATTGTGGCAGATTTCTTTGCTTGCCCACCTGGCACCACAGGGCATTCTTTGCATCCAGCTCTGCTGCTCACTTTTGCAGTGTTAGCTTCCCTTGCTCGTCTTCATCGAGTGCAGCATAGATGAGAAGAGCATGAATGAGCAGGCTCAGCAGAGCTGGCTGATTATACCGGTTCTTTTGATCCTAGATATGCACAGACATATCACAGAAGTGAACTCCCCCCATCTCTCGGGAAGAGAGGTAGCAGCGCAGATCTGAATTTGGAGGAACAAATAATAGGATATTCACAGGTATATTCTGCATGCTGTAGCACTATATTCACATAACTAATAAGGTAGGTGCATTGCAGAGGAAGAGATTTACTCTTGCACACCTAAAGAGAGGAAGTTAGGGGCCGTTGTCAGTATCCAGTCCTTCAAGTTACTGTGTCCTGGTGGCTGTTCTGTCTGAATTGCTGTTTGAAGCTTCAGCTGAAGGTTGCCATGGCTGATGTCTCTTGCCTTTCTGCAGCAGCATCCAGCAGTGGAGTGGTAACCTGCCAGGGGCCAGATGTGAAAGAACACACAAGCAGTAAGGAAAGCTCTTGCAGTCCCAGTAGTATTTTTTTTCCTTTCTTGGCTTTCAGTCTTCAGTTTGTAAAGAAAGCAGATCCTCAGTGTAAACCCACCCAAATTCAAGTAAGTGTTACCATATGTAAAGTGTTTTTCTGAAGCATTTGAATAAGCTGTTAGAAGAGGCTTACCTCCAGTTCCCACAGATGTTTCCTCTGGTTTTGCATATGGATAATAGCTCTTTTCTCTCTCTCTGTCTCTTTCTTTTTCACTTTCTGCTTGTCTTTCCTTCTTTCCGTCTGTCTTTCTATCCTTCTCTCCTTCCTTCCTTCTTTCCTTCAGTCTTTGTTTGATTGCCCTCAAACTTTGGTCATCATTTGATCTGAAGTGCTTGGAGCTTTTTCCAGGATTATGGTAGTATTAATATTGACTCTGAGGAAGTGGAAATTCACTTTCATCTCTTCCTAAGCAACTTTCTGATTGCAGTTCTGTACAGAAAATAAACTGAGACCAATTTGCGGCATAACGTAGTTTCTGTGCTGTCTTGAATTCATGTTAAATGCAGCCATATGGCTCTGTGGAAGTCAGTCATAAGCCTCTGCTAAGGGCAAACCACCAGCTACAAGGTTTCATCTCGGAAGAATGTTAACAGAAGATGAAGACAGGCATAAAGTGCTCATGGAGAAACAAAAATCCAATTCCTTCTGGAGCCTACTGGGAAAGCTGATCTCATGCATCAGTGAATCGGAGTTCATATGAGACCTAGCTAGTAATTTCTGTTATCTTTTACATCTTCCCTATAATGTCAGTTGGCAGAGATTGATCTTCTCTTTCCATCTGCTTCCTCAACTCATTGCAAGGAATCAGATTTATTGATGTGATCTATCCATTAGTGAACCAGGCAGAGCTCTCTAATGTCAAGTGGCAGGTGAGGGTCATGGTCTTATTCAGACAGCCCAGTTCAATCCAGCATGAATAGGATCTGTCATCAGAGAGCATGCACACCAGTTGGTAGATGCAGTGCAGTGGTTGATAATGATCTTGAACCACTGTTATTTCCACAGTTAATGGTTTTCTTCTGATTCTGACAGCTAATGTATCTGGTAGGGGTTTTGTAAACAAAGGCAAGCCATGATAACTCATTCCCAGGAGGAAAAAATCAGCTGGTTTGCATTGAGGAAAGTCAGGGAAAGATATATACAAAAATGTAGAAGAGAAGTTGCAGCAACCTAAAATAGCTGCAGCTGAATATATCCCTTCTCTCTTGAAGTACTTTTTTAAGATTAATTGACTTCTTTGTATGGAAATGGCAAACAGAATGCTAGGCCTTCACACAGAGATAGGCATGTGGTATCTCTGTATATGTCACTAAGGACATATTTGAGGTAGAGAATGAGAACTCTCAGGTGTTGGATGTCTCTACTGTCCGACTTTCCTGTGCCCCTTTGGACCAGCAGAAAAATAAGTAAAGCTGCAGCTACCCTTATGTCTTCCTTGTTTACACTGGCCTCGTGTTGCCAAGCTGTTGTAGAAGGTGCTGTTTCTCTTCTAAAAAGCAGAATTACTGATAGTTGCTGTCTCCACGTAGATATATTTTGAGTAGGAACCATTTTTGAACAAAATGCGGTTCTTTAGTTCAGGTGAGCAGTCATCACAACTGTATTCATAATACATAATTGCAGGTTTTTATTCCCAGAAATTCCCATTTTATTAAACATCAAAACCAATTCATTAGGGGTACTGTTGAATTCCAAGCAGAAAAGTCATGTCTCCTGAAGTATTGGTCCTGAGAGATAAATATGTCATTAAAACATTAATTCAATAAGATTTACATTTCTCTCAACTTGCAGTCACTTAGCATGAATTTGATGGGAATTTTTTCTGCCTCTTGATGAGTCTGAGTGATCTGTTCCTAACTGTAGACATTTAAGATGTGGTTCTTACAGCTTCATGCCTTGGACAGAATCTACGGTGATGAATTGAGGACCTTAGCAAAATGTATGAGAACATTTACTTAGGGTTGCCTACAAAAAGTCTTAGTTCATATAAGAATGTCCACACATTCAACACTCCTTAGAGGCAAATAGATAATTTTTAATAAAGTTCGATAATGGTAGATTTGCATTGGTTTTGGGGGCAATATTAACCTATGTCACAAAATAAAAATTGGTGTACTCATTTCATAAAGTACTCAGCCTGTGATTACAGAGGGCAGAATGGTGTTGCCTTGGCTGGGGGAGTCAAGTAAAGTACAATGATCTTTTGAGGCTACAGTGGTGCCCTGTACTGGTAACTGCAAATATGTCTAGGGGTTTTCTCAAATTGCAGTTACAGATGAGTCAAATGTAACATATTAGTGGACTTGTTACTTACATTAAATAAATTTCTAAAGTCTCATGGAAATACTTAATTATTTGAGTGTCTTTTGGTACGTAAGGGTAAAAGAAACAAAATTTTTAAAAAAAATTAGGAGTATTTTTTTCTCCTCTGCTACTTACCCTTTCTGTTACTTTCTATTCTGTCATCTTCCAAATGTCAGTTTTGTTATAGTCTGCACTGAAACAACAGGTATGTGCAAATAGCTTTCCTCAACTCCACTGTTGCTTTTGCCTGACCCATAGAGAGCCTACATTTTGCTTTTTTGCTTTAGGCAATTACTTTTTAATGCTTTTGTATGTTTTACCCTAAAAATAAAGTGAATCAAACAGTGATATTATAAAAGCTTTGTCTTTATGTACTGGGGGCAAACAGTACATACTTATTATAGATGAACAAGGGAACGATTAGTTGAATTCAAATTGATAGAGGAATATAAATTTTGACACAATGCGTGTTTAGCCTCCAGAACCAAATGCCAGAAGACATCAGTGAGTGTGAATTTTGGGCTGTTTGGAGAAAGAATGAGCTGTTAGTGAATGAGTAATCTAGTTCATGCCCTCCCTTTGCATTGTGTACTTTCAGACAGGGTATTGTTCTGGTGATCTGCCCCTCTGTGGTAGTTTCTGTTCCTGCTTATTTGGTTACAGCTACATGCAGATTTTGCACATGTAACTGTTGTCTATCAACTAAGATTACCCTCCTTCTCCATAGTTTTTGGAATTAAGTAACTTGCTCATTGTACTGCATATGCTCGTGGGAATCCTACCCCTTACACTTTTTTTTAGACAGTGACCTCCTTCAGAAGTCCAGGTCAGAGATAATTTCTAACACCAATTGCCTGTTTTAGTGTAGTCTTCTGCATGTTATAGCAGTTCTTGCTCAGTGGTCTTCTGGTGGTGCTCTGTATATGTAGCTGAAGAGCTACATATCAATAACACCATCATGGAACTGACCACATGCAGGATGGTGTAGGAGAGAGTACTGCAAGAAAACCTGTATTGCAAAAGCATCAGGATGTTTGTAACTGATGACAGTGGAAACTCTATTCAGAAACACAACCAAACTAATAAATTTATTCTGCTCCAGATTCTTCAGATGCTCATTGAATGCAACAATACACAAGATTCAAAGATTTTTGAGGGAGGGAGTTAGGGCTTTTAAGCACATATGTTCCAAATAAAATTTTATTCTGAATCAATGGTGTTGTAGCTCCAAAGGTAAAGATTGTTTTATTGTTGTGTATGCATAAGAATTAGTGATATTGACCTTTATTCTGTGACAGCAGTCATCTTGTAAATAATAATGTTGCACAAAATAACAATAGCTACCTGGCTAGGCATGTTGCTGGCAAGGTGATAAAATACGATGCATGTTCTGACATACTTGGAGAGTTTTGACAGAATTTTGCTGAGCCTTATTCACAATTCCTGATTTAGTACGGATTTTGTGAGAGAGTCCTGTGTGACTGTTAATAGGTTATGATATGTTTGCCATGGCATTCAGCACACTATTGGTGTGATTGTGCTGTATGAAATATTTCAATACAGAACTAAAATGCTGCCAAGAAACTTGCTAGAAATAAGGTAGGCTCTTTCACATGTCTTCCAAGTATCTGCAAAGCATTCTATGTATAATGGCCAAACCCACAGAAATCCTAACTACAGATCGCAGTGAATCTTTTGCAAAGTGAATCAATCTCAGCATGTTATAAAAAAAGTCATGTACCTGACGCAAAAATTGTATTAGGAATGTCAGAATTATGGAATAATTCTATACAAATTGGTACCCATCTCTTTAAAAGTTATGTAGAATATTCCTTTGGCTCAGTGAAAGTATATTTATGTAATAGCTTATGTAATAGCTGTGCATAATTCTGGCAGTCTGTATTCTAGGGTTTTCCATACATATTTATGTAATATTGCATTCATTCTTCTGAAGTGGGGTCAAAAGTTTTTGTTATGGATATTTTCATGAAGAAAGTTATTCTAAATCACATTTCTGTTGCTGGACACTAGACTGTCTTACAGCAGAAGCATTTCGGCTTATGGCCTGAGCCTTACTGTCCTTGAATATTTTGATAATCAATCTCCATTTCTCTAAAGATGCAGTTCTCAGTTAACTTAATCTTTCTGCCCAACGCATGGGGGGTTTTATTACTTTTTATCCCCTCTTGCTTTCCCATTTACTATATTTAGTAAAGAGTGCTTCAGTTTTGTTTTCCACAGAGGAAGTGGCAGCACAGGGAAAATCTTATTTGGTGTGAGTCCTCCCCTCAAGCTTGAGGAGGAAGGAAAACGTCTGCATGTTAGCAGGTGCACACCAGCACTTGGTGCTCAGAGAGTACAGAGTTAAATTGAAAGCATGATTATTTTACTTTTATGCATATGCTGCTGTTTTCTGAGCTGGCATCTTTGAGTTTTTTGATGCTGTATTTCTGTCTTACCTTTCAAGGGTGAAAGCTTAAGTAGAATGCCTACTATTTGTAGTAGGGGAGTTCTCAGCTGTCTTTGCATGCATGGATTAGTTTATGACATAACTTTGTGTTTTGCTACTGGTCTGTAGTTTAGGGTTGTTACATACTTAATTATTCCTTCCTAAAATCTTAAGATTAGGTACACTTCATAATAGAAGTGTATATTGAATAAGCTGATTGAAATATATAATGAGCAAATGTAAAAAGAAGATTATTTGCTTTAAAAAGTGAATTGAATTATTTAATAAAAATAGAGTTGTCTTGTAAAATATTAGCATGATTCACTGGATTTTTGTAGTCTAAGCTTAATAAAATATTTAAAGTGCCGCTTACATGAAGATCTAGCAAATGCTTGTAAGATGATCAATTTTGAATGTGAAATACACTGTTGTGGATGCTATAAGCTCTCTATGAGATGAAACATAGTGTAATTGCCAGTAAGTCAGTGTCTGGTCGAGTTCTGCAAACAATTTAGTCTTTAGAAATCAGCTATTAAAGTTCCATGGTTTGCAAAGACAAGGTAGATGGATAACTAAAATAATTTGTGGATAGATTGCATTTCAGGAGCATAAGAATTTCAACATTATCTGGAAACAGCCTGGGTTTGTTGTCAGATACCATATCCTTCTGAGTGTCTCGTAGGAACACTGTTTGGCATGACTCAGTGAGGCAGACAAGATGTGCAAGTCTGATAGTGTTACACTTTAAATACTTACCACTCCAGTTAATGTAGCAGGAGAGTCTCTGACAACTTTGCTAGTAGCTCCACTCATTAGGAATAGAGAGATCCAAACAAATTTTCTTAACCCAGGGGAAGATAACAGGCTGGGGTTTCCATCATTATTTTTCCCTCTGCATTTTCCAGCCAGCCAGTGTGACCACTCTGGTGTTGTATACATGGGATTCCGATCAAAGGAGGAATAGCTTAAAGTGTGCTTGCCTAAGACTACACACTGACGAATTCACATATAAAAGTTACAATTTTCTTCTGCTGTCTTCATGCCCAAAGTGGACTGTCAGAGCTATGACAGCTCACACACCACAGATATGCAACATCTACTGAGTTTATCTATGGGATTAACTCCTCAAAGGCTTTGAGAATATGAATTACAGTCTGTAGTAGGCTGTTCTGTACCAAAGGCAATGTCTCAGCTCTTACTTTCTCAGAGAAAGGGGAAAAAAAAAAAAAGATCAGAAGCTGACTGTTTTGTTGCATTATTTTGTTAAAGCTTAGAGCATATGGAATTCCATTCAAATGCTCATATAATGCCAGTTTCCATTGTTAGCCTGTTGAGCCTAAGAGTAAGAGGATGTGAAAATTGCAAGTTTGCTAGGCAACTTCTTATTTTTAACGAGTAAGTTGATGTTTAAGAGGAGTATTAGTATTACATCTACTGTAGGGCTTTCCTTCAGTTCCCCAAGATGGTATACATTGCACATACAGAGATAAACAGCCACCTTTGTGTTTGGCATATTTTTAAGATCTTGTAGATGTAGGTATTGTTTCTGAAATATACCTGGACATGGTATTTACTATATGTAGCCAGAAATGAAAAAGCAGTAAAGGTCAAATGGATAAGACACTATCAGGACTTAATCTAGATGCTTCTGTGAGTCTATCAAATTGAAGTATTGGTGTTGAAAGGGGTAAAACATTTTTTTACGTAGAGCTAGTTAGTATTATTTTGGTGTTTGCTATATAAAAATGTCATAACTTGTAATGAAGTACCTTCTTGGAGAGGATTTAAACCACAAGGGCTTTGTATTTTGAAATCATTGGTAATCCTCTGAGCTCAGAAGCCAAGAAAAATTGGGATGTGCTGTTGTGCATCAGTAGATCTTGTGTGTATCCTTCTGTTTCTACTTCCAGAATGTTTAATACTGTTCAGGTTGTAGCAACCTATGTAGTGTGTTTCATGTTTGGAATGCAAATATTTTCAAGGAGAGAGTCATGCCAAGATATTCTAGTTCATCTGTTAACCTCCTGTAACAAAATCACCTTCAAATAACAAACCTTGTGTATCATCTGCTGTTATTTTTCTCAGGCTGCAGTGGGGCAAATTAATTTCTAGTGTCTCTACAGGGCATTTCTGACGAAGCCACTGTACCTGTATGGGTTGGTCCATTACTATGCAAGGATCCAATCATGGGGCCTGGAAGATGAAAGTCCCATCAGCTGAGAAGCACTCCAGAGTGCCACGTGTTGTAACTAGAGGGCTTTCCCCTCCACAACTAGCTCACTTGGTGCTAGATCCTCTGACTTGTACTGTACTGGTGGCAAGCAGTAGGCAAACACAGTGTATGCATGCACTTGGCTTCAAGAGAACGTGGGTATCAGCAATTCATGAGTGTCTCTTACTTATTAAAATACGCAAACACCTCTCTAGTTCTGTTTGACTGTTCGTGAGCTTGCTAAGTTCAAAATTCTCCACAGTGTGCTTTCTTAGCATTTTTAGCTATAGTATGTTCATTTCACAAAGCCTAACTGGGTAAGGCCAAGCCTTATACTACAGAATTGCCAACATAACAAATTGGTGGGAAAAAAACCTGGTGCAAAGATCTTTCTTTGGCTGAGATTCTGTTGTTCATAAAGTTGTATATGTATATCAGGAGGAAAACTCCAGGTACTATATGCCATGCTTAGAAATTCTCCAAAAATAATTACGCTTGCATGAACTGAATTTAAACAGTTCTACTGTAGACAGGCTCAAGGAGTAGTATTTCTCTTAGATATTGTAATCAAACAAAGATAAGTTTACTGATAACTCATAGTCTGTGTCTTAACTGTGAATTTGCTTTTCATTTCTGTTGCTGGCTGTGGTTCTTTTTGAACACTTATATTTCTTTAGAGTACTTCCCAGGCTGCAAGTAGCTGCTGTATCCATAATCAGATCTTGTTATGGGAAGATTATGTGCCAAGGAGATACGAATTACTGAACTGAGTATTTAGGACACAAAAAACGATCTTTTAACTGACTAATTTTGGCAAAGTTTCCAGAAGTTTGTATCTGAGAGTTTGCTGTTTTCTTTGTACTTAACCCAGGAAAGCTGTGATAAGTAGTGTGGGCTCTAGTCAGATTGCTCATTATTGACTTTTTAATGGAGTTCCCTGTAGTCTGTAGCAGAAGCCAACAAAAATAAACAGCAGCAGAATGCCTGTCCCTACTTGTTGGATAAACTCTGAGAGACCTCCTCCTTACCATACCGTATTTTGGATAGTTCTGTTTCCTGTCTGGATACCAGTGTATTACTAATGTTTGGGGGAGTTCAGTCTTTTCTTAAAGGGAAAGTGTCTTTTTTTTATATTGCCACACATATTGTTTCTATGACCACTTTATAGACTGGATGCTGTTACTAACTGAAAAATAGGCAACATTAAACATAAGAGGTATGACTGCCTGTCCTCCAGTTTTATTTACTTTTATACTTTACCGTACGCTCTTTCTTCCACAGGCATTTCCTATTCAAAACAGGAACAGGGACCACACCGCTGTTCAGTACTGCAACTCCAGGGTACACAATGGCATCCGGCTCTGTTTATTCCCCTCCTACTCGGCCACTACCTAGGAACACTCTATCCAGAAGTGCTTTTAAATTCAAGAAGTCTTCAAAGTACTGTAGCTGGAAATGTACTGCACTGTGTGCTGTAGGGGTCTCAGTGCTGCTGGCAATACTGCTGTCCTACTTCATAGGTGAGTCCCTTTTTTTATAATTGTCACCATGAGTAGGGATGTCTGATGCATTTTATATGGACTGTGACATACTAATTTTTAACCAGCCAAGTCTTGGTAACAGTAAAAACCACAACAGTGATCTAATGAAAACTCCCAGTTGTTTAGAGGAAATAGGAAATTTGAATATTTTGTAAGCATTCTGCAGCATGGTAGTGGGTGAATTAACTTCAAAGAAGTATTTGTACTGCAATTAAGCTTCGTGGTGTCTAGTTCTTTTGACAGTATGTGTAAAATATAGGCTGTAAAATTTCCATTATGTGAATATGACTTGCAACATATCCATGGAACTCCTTTCCTCTCATTTTGCATGAGCTATAACTAATACAGCATTTAGGAATGATAACTATCACTTATTTCACCATTACATACACGTATGTTTGTATATAGAGCTAAAGGAAGATTATGATACAGACTTTTGATTCCAAGATAGGGAAAATAATTGTCCAAAATGACAACATGCAGAGAAGATGCAGACTTCTTCCTCTCTTGTGGGTTGTTTATTTTTAATTATTCCCTTTTTTCTCTATCTGTTTGTTAAATTCCATTCCCCAATTTTTGTTTTAGGGGATTTCCTTTATTTCTTCATCTCTTTAATTAATTTAATTTCATAAATGCTTGCTATAAATATTCTGTAATTTTAGTTGTGGGCGGTTAATGGTGACAGTGCTTGTCTGTGAGAAAAATGTTTATTGACTTTAATAAGAGAAAAAACAGGCTCTTTTTACGCTTGGAAATTCTTCTGTGGCTTTGTCCAGCTTGCATATTTTTTTCACCTGAGTCCATAAATGGTCTTCAAAGACTTCCTTTTAACTGATTTGTTAATTAGAAGTCATCACTGTTATTGAAATGTATGTGTAAAGGTCTGGGTTTGGGGATTGGCTGCACTCAGATTCAGTGTCTTAAGAAGTCAAGGAAAGAAAATAAAGCAGAGTCAATCTCCCCTTCCTTCCCTCTTTTTTAAATCAGTGTAAGTTAATAATAAATCCTAGAAGGCCTTTTGATCCTTAAATCTTCTTTGCTTTTGTTGAAACAGGCTTGCTACATTTCAATCCAAGACACAGCAAAAAACCTTTTGAAGTAGTTCTTACTGGGCTCAAACTCCTGTGAACAATGCAAGAAACTGGATTGTTGAGTAGCTGGAGAAATTATTTTCTGCCCTGGCAAAGCAGAACTCCCTTTCTACCTCAGCTACCAGCCACAGAGAGCAGAGGCTTCTATGCAAATGTAGGGCTTGCTGCTGCTGTCCAGTCCCTTTCAGTCATTGGATTTTTGGTTGTTTTATACGAATGTGCCCAGGAGTATAGAAGTGTCATTTAGAGTTAAGCTTTGACACTACATCTTTTTTTAAAGTGGGATTGAAATAATCCCGTTTATAAAACACATTAATTGCGCTTAGTCTCTGTAATACTGCCTCTTAAGTCATCAGAAACAAATGTCTGCTACTAAATACATACATAAATACAAAAGGAAGCATTCGGTATGAAGTATCACTGTCAAGAACTGGGAAAAACAGCCATACAGATAATAAAATATTGAAGACTTGATTCTGACCTGAGCTCTACACTTTGCTGGCCCCAAAGAGCTAGATTAGTTATGAATCTGAGGGGCAAGAGAAGATAGCTGTGCTGGATTATTTCTCCCACAGGCACATTAAGAAATATAAGCATGCCTAATGCACCTCAGGAAAAAGAGCCGAGCTTTCCAGTGAGTGAGAGCTTTCAGCTCCACACATTTATTCGCATACCCTGTAAAAAAAACCAAATACAGCTGTACAGCATTTCATGGGCGCATGCCAGCTCACGTCCTTGCTGAAATAAACAATGCACAAGGGCCTTCCTCTGCCCATAGTCAATAGGGAGCTCTTTGCCTGCTGGTGATATTACACATATTTCAGCTAACTCAGCAATCTAAATGTAAAATCCAGCACTCAGGGACATTCTCTAGAGAGCTTCAGGTCCATAAAACCATGAATGGATTACACTCATTCGTGTATGTGGTTTTGCCATCTCTACAGATGTAATATCAGAAATACTCTCCATTTAATAGGCCATCAAGTATAAATTGGTCGAAATCATTAATGTAAGATGGAAAAGGTCATTCGTCTTGGTTAACTGTTTCATAGCATAGGTGTGAAAGGGAAATTACTGAGTAGGAAATTGGTCAGGACATAAAAACGAGGGGAAGGACTGTGGTATTGTGTGACCTCTAACATCCCATGATGTGCCTCTAACTCAGTGGTCTGGCTTCTCCCCTGAGATTTGCAGCAGCTGAGGTGGCATGTTACATTCGTAAAGCCAGTTCGAGGCACATTTTGAACTTCACAGAGAGACATTGCCACAAGCGTGAAAATGGTACAACTCTTGCTGCAAAATATGCCAGTACACATTGATAAGGAACTTGTTGTGGCTGATGTCCTTTGTGTGGTTAATGTCCACAGTGTGGCTGTGTCAGCTGCAGACTGAAGAACTAATATGATTTCTTGCCTGGTGAATGATGGTGTAACCAGGCCCTTCTCAGGAAGGCAGAGAGATGAACATGTCATGCCCAGGCTTATTTTAATTGTATGTAGGGTGGAAAAAGTGACTTCAGATCCCACTGCCTCTGCTTAGGCAACATAAGGCAGAAGAGACAGTTTGCTAGACTTCATGTCTGCCTTTGCAGAACTGCTCAGTCAATTACTGCTCCGTCAATTAGCCTAGCCAGAGGAAGGAGCTGCATTGAGAGTCTGATCTGTCTTGCACTTCTTCCATCACTCTGACAGGAAAGACTCCTACATTTACAAAGTCTACAAAGAGGAGGTGAGAGCAGAGGATGGCAGCATGGGGAGAAACCTGAGAAAAACCTTCATTGTAAGACCATTTAATGCCGTCTTGGGAGTCACAAAGAATTGAAAATGTTATTTCAATCTAAAATAAAGTCTTGCTTCCAGCATCCTGACATATTCTTGCTTTTCTAACCCTTGTGGTCTGTCACAACCATTTTGCAGTATACAACATGCTTATGTTTACCATTCTTGTCAATGAGACTGGCAAATTTTTAGATAAAACAGAAGTGAGTTGTGGAAAATACTGGTCCTTTGTTTGGAGGCTTCATCTGCTATTACATGGTTGAGAAACAATGAATTAAGCAACAGAAATATGCAAGTGTTGAACCAAAAGGTAGTACAGCAACATACAGAAGCATGGAAATAAAAAAACAGCTCTAGTTTAGAGTAAAGGATTAAAAGAAAAGCTCCCTGAAATTAGGTAAGAATTATGAAGGGTAAAGAACAGGACAAGAGGGAATGGCCTCAAGCTCCACCAGGGGAGGTTCAGGCTGGACATGAGAAAAAAAGTTTTCACGGAAAGGGTCATTGGGCACTAGAACAGGCTGCCCAGGGAGGTAGTTGAGTCACCATCCCTGGAGGTGTTTAAAAGACAGGTGGATGAGGTGCTGAGGAGCATGGTTTAGTGATTGGTAAGAATGGTTGGACTCGATGAAGTTGCTCAACTGCTATCCATAATCAGCTTGCAACCAAGGATGAAAACAAACAATTTTTTTTCAACATGAACATTTTAGAGTCTTTTACCCTGTTTGGAACACTGGGAAGCACAGTATTAAATTTAAGCCATGAAAGTATATGAAATATTAAGCTGCTTTAGTTTGACCTCTTTCTATATACACATTGATAGTTTTACTCATACTTTGTACAGGGAGTCTATGTGAGAGACAGAAATAGAGTCCAGCTTTACCATGTGCAAGACAAAACACAACCTTGTCCTCCTCCTCCCCATGGGATGCCTCATTCAGCATCCATCATTTGCAGTGAATGAATGAAGGGAAAGCTTTTTAGAGCAACTCCTGAGTCAAACATGGGTTTCAAATAGAAGTTCCGTATGTACCTTTTGGGATCTTCTCTATCCACTCTTGGTTTTATTAAGAGGAGGAGTTTGTTGTTCTTGGGTGTGGGCTTTTTGTAACAGAAAAATCCACTGTGGAATTACAGAGAACTACATCAGTCAGGAGAAATTGTTTGCAATATGTTCTTGCATAGCACAGACTCTGACCCAAATATATCAACCTTCTGATTGGTACTGTTCTAATTATTTCTTCTTTAGTGTAGATACAACAACTGTATGAAATTAATGAGAATTTTGGGACATAAGTGCCCCTCTTTCTTCCCTAGGAATTCCAATGGCAATGATTCTCCATTGCCATTGGTACTATATCGACAGACATTTTATGTCAATACTAGAAGTTAGTGCTATTTTCACTGAGCACAGAACCAAAGAGGCAAACAGCTTTCCTTGGTCAGTGTTGGAATTACACAAAATTAGATTCAGTCAACTAAGCTTGAAAAGTTGAACATTGAAAGACTGCCTGCATCTGTCATGAATATTGTCTTATGTCTACTAAATAGGTTTCTGTTAACATAAGACATTCTTTGAATACACAGTGAGACTTGACCTATTTAGTCAGGCCTCTGCTGTCCCGACTTCTTCACAACAATCTGTCATACGTACAAGTCTGTTGAGCATTTTACCCTCTGTGTACCTTGGGATTGATCATTTTGTTAGACTTAGATCTGCAGCAAATGGTCAGGACAAGAATATACACCAGTCAGCTGTTTTTCATGATAAAACAAATATTTAAATACCAGTGCTAGCAGAAGGACATCTCTTCTGCAGAGGGTTAAAAAAAAAAAAACTTGGGGAAAAAAAGGAAATTTATTTAATTAAAAAGGCCACAGGACTATTTTTATCACTACTGCTTGCTATGAACAGTTAAGCAAATCCATTTTGTGCAGAAGGCAAAGCTGACATTTAGACTTAACAACTGAAACATTTTCTGGGGAAACATATATTGCACTTTATATTTCATTCAATGAGAAACAGTAAAAAAACTGCTGTTCTGCTGTGACAGAGATGACCATACAGTCGCAATGCAAACTGCAATTGAAATGTGTATGGAAAAGAGACATCAGACTTGAAAGCTATGTTTGATAATTACAGGTAATTTCTATTTTCCACATTTATATAAAAATAGGTGCATTGTGATTATTCTGCAGTTATTATGTTGTATATTCATACTTTTTCTCCATCTGAAAATGTTACTGTTTTATTATCATCTCATGATATTTAGAGTAGATGTCTAATGGGGGACATTTATCTTTAGAATTGTCTCTAAAATTTACTGAGAATAATAGAAGAGCAATGTTTCAAGGCAGAAAGAAAAGAAGGAAGTGGCCAGGAAAAATTGTGAATAGATTTCACTGTTAGAGTAGACTAAGACAGAGAACGATTCGGGGTGTGGAAATTACAGCTGGATATCAATTAACTATCCTGTGGGTAAGTTTTAAGTAATCCTTAAAAAATTAGAAAATCTGCAAACTGAGGTTAACTTCCCCTGTCTCCAGTGATGTTTCAGAGTTTGTTGTCTATGATTCTTCCATATTACTCAGGATTTCGCGTGACTGCTACTGGCAGTCACATATCTTCCAAGATTGTGGGGGACCACATGCCTTTTCTGTTGGGCTCAGTAGCCGAAGTCATTGTAGGGCAGAACCGCCCTCCCCAAAACTAATGGACTTGACAATTACAGAACTGAATTTTGTGACAAAAGCGATGGCTAAATATACCTGTAATCAAAAGGAATCTATTTTACTTTATCAATAAAGAACAATATAATATTTCTTTTTGATTGCAATGCCAAGTTAACATTATTCTGCTGTTTGTAAAGCTCAGTTACTGGCAGGAACGAGGAAAACAACTTAATTAATAATGCCATTTAAATGGAATTTTTATTACAATACACAGCATAGGTATTGCAGTTAACGGGCATGAGGGAGGATATAGTTCAGTTGCCATTAATCTCTTTTACTTTCATTATATGTTTATAGAAACTATTTTTCTCTTT
Source organism: Clamator glandarius (assembly GCA_033459285.1). Lineage (NCBI taxonomy): Eukaryota > Metazoa > Chordata > Aves > Cuculiformes > Cuculidae > Clamator > Clamator glandarius. The sequence continues at coordinate 1,557,219 of JAUNZM010000080.1, forward strand.
GACCTGCACTTAATTTTGAGTATTGTAATGTCATTGTCACTGAGAGCTTCATCAAGAACTTTTGGTTTTCTGCTTTATATCCTCCTTTCTGTCTGCTTCCCTAGACTGTCCTGGGACCTTAGTGATGACTGGAGCTTCACAAAGTCATGGGCAACTTCTCATCTTAAAAATGTGAGGGGATTAGGGAAAGCTCTAGGTGTCTCTACTGCATTTGGAGGCAGCAGCAGCTTTCCCTGTCATCTTTTTTTTTTTCCCCAAATTAAAGGTTTCTGATATCAGTTTAAGCTTAGTGGGAGTTGGAAGTGGATGCCTCTCAGAGTGAGAAGCTGTGGATTAGGTACCTAGCAATGTCTTGTTCTGACCAGAATGGATATTTGCACATCTTGCTTAGCAACAAATGTCATAGAATCATAGAATAGTTTGGGTTGGAAAGGACCTTAAGATCACCTAATCCCAACCCCCCTGCCATGGTCAGGGACAGGTGTCACTACATCAGGCTGCCCAAACCCCATCCAACCTGGCCTTGAACACCTCCAGGGATGGGGCAGCCACAGCTTCCCTGGGCAACCTGTGCCAGTGCCTCACCACTCTCATCATGAAGAAATTCTTCTTTATGTCTAGTCTAAATCTGTCCCTCTCCAGTTTATACCCATTGCCCCTAGTTCTATCACTACAAGCCTTTGTGAACAGTCCCTCTCCGGCTTTCTTGTAACCCCTTCAGGTACTAGAAGATCACTTTAAGGTCTTCTTGGAGCCTTCTCTTCTCCAGGCTGAACAACCGAAACGGTCTCGGTCTGTCCTCATATGGGAGGTGCTCCAGCCCTCTGATCACCCTTGTAGCCCTCCTCTGGACCTGTTCCAACAGTTCCATATCTTTCTTATGTTGAAAATTCCAGAACTGGACACAATACTCCAGGTGAGCTCCCACAAAAGAGGATTAGAGGGGCAGAATCATCTCCCTCACCCTTCTGACCATGTTTCTTGAGATGCAGCCCAGGATGTGGTTGGCCCTCTGGGCCTTGAACTCCACCAGTGCGGGATCACTGCAGCCCAGGCTGCCTCCAATCCTGATGTCACTGGTGAGCTCACTTCTATTACTGACCATCAGATCCAGTATTGCATCCCCTTGGATGGCATTCTCTATCAGCTGGACTAAGAAGTTATCCTCAATGCACTCCAGGAGTCTGCTGGATTGCCTACAGCTTGCCGTGCTACTTTTCCAGCATATGTCAGAGTGATTGAAGCCCTGAGTAGGATGAGAACTTGCAAGCGTGAAGCTTCCCATAGCTGGAGGAAGAAGGCTTCATCAGCTGACTCTCCTTGATCAGATGACATGTAGTATACACCAACCACAAGGTTCCCGTTGATTCCTCTGTCTTTAATTCTGACTGTTCGTGGCTAGTCTTCAGTGACAGTTCTTCACATTCTGTCCCCTTCCTGAGACAGAGAGCAATGCCTCCACTCCTTCTTCCCAGTCTGTCCCTTCTGAACAGCCTGTACCCATCGATAGCCACACTCAAGTCATGGGATTCGTCCCACCAATTTTTCATTATGGCAACTGGATCGTAGCTTTGTAGTAGCATGGTAGCTTCCAGCTACTCCTGCTTGTTACCTGAGTTTCATGCATTTGTATAGAGGCACTTCAGCTGGGCTGCTGATCACATCACCTTCTTAGTGGACCCTTTATTACCTATCAAATGTTTCAGAGAAATTTCCTCCCTGACACCTACTACCTCATGAGACTGCCACTCATCTCCACAGGACTTCAGCCATGTCTTGGCATCCCCAGCATGCCCTGGGGAAGCAGGAGGAGGGCACATACCAGCACCCCATCCCTCCAACCATTGTCTCTCCTCCCACCACTTGTCATAGGCAAGCCTGATATTATCCCTCTCCCCCTTCACATCTAGTTTAAAGTCCTATCTGCGAGCCCTGCAAGCTCCTGGGCATAGACCCTCCTCCCGCTTTGAAAAAGGTGGCTCCCATCTGATACTTGCAGTCCTGGTGCTGTGTAGACCATCCCATTGTCAAAATATCAAAATTTGCTGTGCTGATACCAGCCACAGACCCATGTATTATTTGACGGCACCTGTCTGAGCCTTGCAATGCAACCACCCGTAACTGGAAGGAGGGAAGGAAAAATCACTTGGACCCCAGATTCCATCAGTATCTGTCCCAAGACCCTAAAATCTCATTTAACCCCACCTTGGGCTATGTACTGTGACTTCATCCCCTCCCATATGGAGCAGCAGTAATGGGTAATAGACTAAGGGCCTCACTAGGTTGGGAAGTTTCCTGGCCACGTCCCTTACTTGGGCTTCTGGGAGGCATCAGGCTTCCTGTGAGTGGAATCTGCTCAACATTTGTGACCCTCTGTCCCCCTCTGTAGAGAGTCTCCTACAACTATGACTCTTAATTTCCATTATTTAGCAGGTAGAAATCACCTCCTATCATTTCTAAAGGGTTTTAGCATCCCAAATGTACTTTAGGAAGGTCCCCAAAGTCTGAAGTACCAATATCTTAGTTCCATTTTAGTACTTCATAATCTTAAAAACACAACTATAAAAGCCAGATAATTTGTATTTGTAGGCCAGGCGTTACGGACATCGCTTCAGGCATTTCTGATGTGTGCTTTGTAAATGGCAGATACACGTATGGCCATCTACTCTGGTTTTATGCTTCAAAGTGAAGCTTAATATTACAACTAGTACCTCCATGGCTTTGTGCATTGCAGAGATTTTCAGCTACTATTTAACAAAAGATAAATTTATTTTCTTTGGTATTATGTATCTATGACTTTTAGATTTCTGTGTGAGTTTCATATAATGTTTACAGTATTGCTGATGAGCTCACTGTGCCTCCTTAGTGTGGAAATATTTTGTAGACAATAGTTTCTTATGCTTACAACATTCAGTCTTTCAAAACTGGGAGACAAAAAATGACTAGTCATAGAAAGAATTTGTTATACCTCACCACCATATTGGTCTGAATCAGGCTGAAAGTGCTTTAAACATCTTTCATTGAAATAGTGTGAAATCTGAACTTGTCAAACATATTTCCTGAAGCACGAACATCATATATACTTTCTTGTCTCTTGCAAGAATACTGCAATGGATAATGCCTTTAGTTGACTTTTTTTAAGTAAAGATTTTGTTACTGTGGTTTAGGCTAATTGCGAAGCATAATATAATATTTACTATTTCAGGAATGCATGATATTAATATTTGATTGGTGTTGCGGGTGTCACATGCTGTTATTGTTAGCGGCACTGAGAGTGAAATGTTCATTGAGAAAGATAATCCTCCCACAGAAGGATGTAGGAACATGTAATTGGTAGTCAGGAGGTTAAAAGAGACTTGACAAGATTTCAAGGGATTAAAAAAGTTAATCTGTCAAGGAACATACCCACCTCTGCTCTGAAAAAGGCTTGTATTCTAATTAAGATTTATCACATGGATTGTGGCAATAGTCCTGTCACCCTTCCACTTTTGCCCAGCAAATTGAAACGTGGTAATCCTGGCAATGGAAGAGATGTAGCAATAAACTGGAAGATGACATGATGTCATTGTCCATAGGTCCCACTTTGTGTAATTCTGCCATCATACTTTGATGCAATATGCTGGTTTTTCAAAATCCGGATGTTTTCAAGAATAGTGAAACCTTTCGCAAACAATTATGTAGAGCTGTAAGTGCTTCTGCACTCCTATAAGCTTTGGCAGACCCCCAGATAGTAGCAATTTTTCAGTCAAATGAGAGATTAAGTTAAATTATACCCACTATTTTTTCTTCATAAGTAGAAAGCTTTGATTAATTTAGAGATGCAGTTCCTGTTCTATGAATGGAGATAACCACATAGTATATTTTAGTAGCATGTAAGCATGTGTAATACTTCAAATGTATGCTTATGTTTAAAAAATATTGTAAAGCAGAGGTGAAATTACTCAGATGATTACTCAAGTCATTGTGGACATAGTATTCCAGTCTTCTCATTTTGCTGGCAATTTCCATTAATTACTAATTTGTGTCTGCGGAGAAAAAATGTAACCCTTAGAGATGTGCTATCTGCTGTGATGTGTGAATTATAATACATGTGTTAAAACTAGTATTTGGGGTATAAATTCTATCTGTTATAAGTTGCATCTTCTCTGTAAAATACTGTCTTTTCTTGACTCTTTTCTATAAAGATAACTACTTACGCTCTTTTTGAATGCTTTAAAAAATTCATTCTCTTATAAATGTCTGATTTAGATGAGATTTTGGTAAAACTCTCCATACACAAGCACTTTAGAATAAAAAGGTCAAGTACATCTGTCCAAACTTGCTGTGAGCAGTATCATTTGATGTTACATTTATGACTGAGATCACAAGAACACATGGGTTTTATATAGGTGTAATTACCCCACTGCAGTGATTAATTATGGATGAAAGTTAGGTGTCCTCTGAAGTACACAGGCATCTTTAAATATGAGATCCTTCATTTTCTCATTGATGCCATTGCAGACAACTTCATTCACAGAAAAAAGAGAGGGAAAAAAAAAAAGCTGTCTCTTGGGAATCCTCACCTATAATATTTATAGTATTTTAATACAGGAAGCACAGTGTGCTACAACTGTTTAGATGCTCTGGACATTTGCATATGAAATGCTTAGTTTTCCTCAATAATAAAACCAATCAAAGAAAAAAATCTAGAGTGGTTTGACCAACATGTGATTAAATAGGATCACATAAAAGCATCTCTTTTAATAACTATATAGAAGAAGCAACATAGGAGGGTATTAGATATTGTATATTAATATCAGCCATTTCAAAAATTAGCTCGTTCGACAAACCTTTAAGTAAAAAACAGATGTTTCCTTTTTTTTTTTAATTGAAAAATACTTTTAAGTTATCATTACTATGGGACAGGAAGAGTATTATTTTTATTTCAATAAGACTTATTGAAAACTCTAAAACAACAGCTGACTGCATGAACACCCTTTGCTAACCGCTAATTTACATGAGTTTCACAAGGTGTGACACAGTAACTGAGTACAAGAAATCTGTCTTCACTCCAAACTCGCCTACTGTTTCATCTTTACTTTCATCTTTGAAATACCAAGTTGCACAGCAGTTTTTATTGAAGCATTTCTGATGGACAGTGGGTCTCATTTGTCTTGCTCCAAATCTTTTCACACTGCCGAGTAGTTTTTTATGTTTTCAGCTTATTTGCCGGGCTCTTGGTCCCCAGCAGCTTCTTTTCTGTCTGTCTCCTGTTAGTAATACCGAGGAGAGGTAATGATAATGCAGGTATCCACATTTGAAAAGGAGAGATGCGATCCGTCTTGTTATTTCAATTCAGCTAAAGCTAGAAATAGAGGATCATTTTAAAACACATTGTTATTACTGATGTAATGTCTTTTCACACATTGAAAGGAGTAGTCAGTTTTCTCCATCAAATTTTTAAGTGACTGCCTATTCTTGATATCACCCGGAAGATTTTATAGTTCAGTGTCCAATTTTATTTTAAGGGAATAAAAAACAAAATCAATGTGGAACTGTAATCCTAACTTACTTTTCCCAAGGCTTACATAATTCTTAAAAAATACAGTGTGCCTTACACACTGGCTTGCAAGCAACAAATCACTGGTCTTACAAACAGTTAACAGTAAGGTTGTCTTGATGTCATAGATTCCTTTCATAAATCATATAGGATAAGTTATTTTTCTCTCTTTGCTCTTTATTAGTAGTATTTTTCATGTACCTACAGTACTTTGCTTACAGGCACAGTTGCATAAAAGCCACGTCTCACTTAGTGAGGCCTCTGGAGGAACACAATGTATTATTCCAATGCACATAAAATGTGATAATGACTAAATAATAAAGATGCTCCATCTAGTAGCCAATCCCTCCTATGTGGCCCAAACACAGCTTCTTAGGCAGTCATGATTCCTGATGATGTAGTGAGGAACTATGTTCCCGTGAGGAACTGAGCTAAAACAGAGTGCAGTGGAGAGGTTTCAGTAGGGGGATGATTGCAGTCGCTGAGCTGACTTAAACCTTGGGTTTTTTGAAACAAAGATTTGTACAAGGTTGTTTGCTTACACAGGTAGCTAATGGCTCACAAGTTTATATTGGAGGCATGGAGGTAAGGTAGAGTTGTGCAAAATGGCCTCTTTGATGGTGAATTCAATATGTCAACTCTGTTTTTAAATATGGATATAAGTGGAAATTCTGTGGTTTTGCAAATTGATGTTGTTGGTTTATGCACTTACATAATTGCACGGTTCAGATAGGTGAGTGGTAATGTCATGGACCGTAGAGAGGTTGCGGGTTATTTTGGTTTGGCCTTAATCATGTACCTTTGATCTACAAGTGGACCACTGTAATCATGATGTCCTGAAGCCTAACAAACAGCAAAGGATTAGAAAAACTATATATTGACTTGCACATTCAGTCAACTTACATATGATCTCAGCAGGAAATTCAAAACAAAAGTTAATTTATGGAAAAATATGTAGTTCTAATCACAGTTTAGCACCGTGGGGTTCCAAATAACACTACAATCTCTACGTGCAGATGCTTTCATCTTACATTCCAGATTTGGTGGCATTCCAAAAGTTCTTATCAAACCTTATTATCAACTTTTATTAAAGCTTATTACATTTCTCTTTATTGCATGTTTGCTGTAACATTCTATCATTCTAATATATGGAATAAAAAATCTTTGATCTTTTTTAGCCACTCATGAGATGGAAATATGCAACACAAGTATTTTACTATATACTATAAAATCCCAGCTCAGTGTGTCCTTTGAACATCAGATTAATTGGCCGCTGTTTCTTTTCCCTTTGGTTCTTAAATCTTTTCATCAGACTGCACTTCTCCATGCCATCACCATGCAAATAGGTTAAGCATGATCATAGAGTGCCCTTTCATTATTATATCCCTCAAGAGATTTTTGGTTTTTCATTGGGGTTGTGTGGTTTGTAATAAATAAGTCTTTTGAACTATAAAAGTGGTTGGGCCCGTTCATTGATGCTTTTGCCTAAGAAAGATGTTTCCAGTGAGTTTTGAGTCATTATATGAGCATTGTTTTCCTTAACACCTCTTTTTTATGAGGGCTGCAATCTAAAGGATGTTGCCCTGAGCAAGACTTCTGTTGGAGTCATTGAAAAAAAAAACTAGCAGAAATAAGCACAAGCCTGAGCCTCAGCTGTTTTCCAGAAAACAAGTTAAAGAAAAGGAGTTAAAGATTGTGAAGGAAGAGAGAAAATAAATGCCTGAAGGAATACAGAGAAGTAATTATCCTACAGTCTTAACCCAGTCTTGAAAAGCATAAATTGGGGGATATTTTTTTTCTCCCCTATAATACTTAACAACAGAATCATTGATTATGACTTTATTAGATAGAAACTCAAAATTTATGGAATGTTTTTCATTCCTTTGTGTGAATTAAAAGAGACAGAACAACTCTTGTCTCAAAGGAGTCAGCAGTGTAATATGCATTTCTCCATCTTTTCTGTAACTGTAATGATTTTTCACCATCTTGTTAACTGTAAACAACATTATCTGAAGAAATAAGAAGCTATGTTTAGGAGAAAGCCCAGGATAATACTAAAGAGTGTTACATAATGGGGAATATTGGATGATCATCAGAATAAACGGACAAATATGAAGCAAGACATAGCAGATGCATCTTATTTAAATAAAGGGCTAGTGAATAATGATCTTTGTTTCTGTTTTAAGAAATCTGGATTCTCCCTTAAGCTTTGAATGTGCCTCACATTAATGCTGTTGACAGAATTAGACCGTTGTTACATAAAAGTCCCTGGCATGACAACTAAAATGAGGCATCTAGCCATACACATTTGCAGAGGAATAAACGTTCCTTTTCTGGGTGAACATAGTACTACACATCTTTCTTAACAGTTCAAATGCAACAATACTTTTAAATTGCATATAATTTTTGATTAGTGGTCAAAGAATGTAAGTTTATCCAGTAGATAGCTGATATATCTTTGTTGCTGTATTTTTCCTAGGCAATTTTTTGTGATTTTTTGCAAATTCTTTGTTAAAAAGTTCCAAGAGAAAATGAGCAATAGAGAATAAAGGTTGGATTTTTTTTGCAGATGAAATAGTAAAATCAATGGACCCATTCAACAGTTTGGGATAAAAGAGAAAAGACCACACTTTTTGAGTTACTGTATTGATCTTGATAGATATCGCTACGTTTTTCATATGATGCTACGCTATATTCAGAATATAGAGTCAGAAACTTTTATATAGTGTTTCTGGTGGCTAACCATTTGAAGGTGCTCCAAAGCATGTGCTTCTAAATGACTTTAAATTTAGATGTAACAGGCTTTTTGTTGACTTGAGAAGAACAGTAATAAACAAAGAACTTGTCTTTATAACTTTTAATTCACTTTATTCAAAATTTTAATTAACTATTTTTAATTCACTATTTGATCTGCAGCAACATCCAAGGCATCCTATTATCTTTGAAAAAAGCAAATGAATGCAAATCACTGACAGTTGATTTGCACATCTTCTGGTCCACTCCAGGTCCTTCAGAATAAAATAGGTTTAGATTCTAATTATAGCTGCAAGAAAAATATATGGGAGGTAATTTTAAAAAACCACTTCAGTGTTCAAATAATTTCATTTGAAAATGTATTGCCAACAGGGAGATGAACTAAAAGATAATCCTTCAACAAGATTGAGCAATAATTGCAATTTGCTTAGTTTAAATTATAATCTTTTTGCATTGCTTTAAGTATAAATTATATTCACTTTTCCTTATGTGCAAGTGTGCATATATATTATTCTATTAATTCTAGGGAAGCAATTTAGCAAATCACAGTTTGAAAGCACCAGCACCCAGAAATACATAGCAGTTGCAGTCCTAGAAGATGAGTTCAGTATCTTAGCGAGGAGCTCATCTTCAAGCACATCTTCATGAATAATAAGACTTGATTACCATACCTTGTAACACGCATGGGAGAAAGGAAGGAGGCTCCCCAACATCATTCAGTTCCTCTTACCAGGTTTCCTCACAGTGTTGAGTTCTTTGTGATTATAAAGCATATGCCATAGGCCTTATCTCCAGAGGTTTTGGGGAGATGCTTGCCACTTAGAGATAGCCAGTGTTTTTTCTTTCTGCCTTCTAATGTTAATTTTTCATCTGGAATTATTCTAAGAAGAACTGGAAGAACATTGAAAGATCATTTCCCAATTCAGGCAACTCTGTTTCTGCTTCTTTCTGTTTAAAAGAAGCCTTCTGTGAAGTCCTGTTCATCTGAAATGCACGGTGTCACCTTTTGTTTACCAAATTCAGAATGGAAGCTGTTGAATTACTGGGACTTCTGACCAGTTACTTCAGAGATTTCAGACTCAAACTACAGTTACCTCTCCAGTTACTGTAGGACTATTTCTATGATCAAAGCCTCTGCTTATATCCGCATGGCTTTGCTTCTCCATCCTTGTCACCTGCATCTTTAATGCTTTTGCTTGCACAACTCAGAGTGTTTACTATGCCCTGTATTTTTCATATAAGCCACTTACAGTACTTGAAAAAGATATGGTTGATCCTGGTGTGTTACAATAGAGATGCCCTTGAATTTTGACCAAAACAATAAATAAGATTCTCTGGGTTTTTACTGCATATTGCTACTCTTTCCTACAAAGACAAAAAAATTAGTCTTTCTTTCTTTCTGCTAGCGAACATAAACCCTGTCATTGTATGTATTTTCAAATCCATGTCCAAACTTTGTTTTCTGTTCAGAGCTACATCCTGGATACTGGAGGATACTAACACCTGTCTTAATTTCTTTATCCACTGGCTGTCCCTGTTCTGTTACCATTCAGATGTATGAGGAGAAAAAAAAAAACTAGTTTTTGCTGAATGAAGAAACAGATACATAAACTGGTTTTCTGTTACCATTGGTTTTTGTTGCTCTCATAACTTTGGCTGGTGAGCCAGTGAGCAAGGCAGTGAAGAGAAAGCACTCCCCAGATGAATGCAGCAGGTAGCGTCAACTCTCACAGCTCTAATTCTGCCACGTAGTTACATAAATTATCTGTCTTTCTTACCACCTACTAAAAAAGGGACTGATCTCTTTTTGACTTGCTGGAGAAAGTCTTGAAGAGGGTTTTGAAGTGGTAATATAGTGTGTTTACTCAAGAACAAATTCCTTGAAAGGGAATGCATAAAGTACAGCAATACTAGCTTGAGAAAAGACCGTGCAAGACATATGGGCTGGCCAGGTTAAAAGAATGAAGGGACCTGATAGCAGCAGCTTCTTCCTGAAGGAGGCTATTGTAATATGTAAAGTAGTCATAATATTTTTTCAAGTTTTTGCTGTGAAACATGTTCTTAGTGCTGTTTTAATTATTGAGTGGAAATGAAAGCCCTGTAGACTGATTACAAGCAAAAATAACTAGACGTCAATTACAGAGTGAGAGGTAAGATCAACCAAGCTTGAAAAAGCAGTTTAAGGTGGTTCAGAAACCCTTCAGTGAACCGTGTGGTGACAGATGGTAAGATTACCTGATAGCCTGTAACAAATTATAGCATTTTTGTGTTAACATCAGTGCCACTATAGGTATAAATGTAGTCCTTTAATCTAAGCTCTGAATTTTTTGAATATTCCAGTCCCTTTGGCATGTAGCGCATTGCAGAAATATAAAGGGAGAGAGCAAAAGCCCAGCTGTTAGTTTGATTACTGCTTGTATGTTGGAGATTTGTTCTGGAGAATTCAGCCATATCTACCGGCACCACGCAGACACTGGTGCTGTATTCATGCCAAGAGCAGCACAGGTTCTAGAGGACTTTCTCCTTTCTGATGCCTCTCCTTCCCATTCTGTTATAGAGGGAATGGAGTCCTTACCATTTAAACTATCTCCACACTCTAAAGGCTTGCCAGAGTGCTGATAATTTAACCAGCTGCAGTACAAATACCAACTTAAACAATTCTATCAGTCCCAATTGCTATCATAACTTCAGCAAGTGAAGAAGATCTGTTAGAGGCTTACTTTGCAGAATAGAAATGGGAACTGAAGCAGCAGAATAGGCAGAGGATATCGTCATCTGTTTCTCTGCTTAAAATGTCATTCTGTTCCCCAATGGAGCAAGTCATCCCAGTCTTGATACCAGTAAAAGGAGGCTTTTGTTAGGGTTGTGAGTGCATTTGGAATCATGACAACCTGTCCTTTCTCCCATCTCCTGAGGGTTCATCTATGCTTGCAGCCATGGGTTATTTGAATTGAGTTGTGGTCCTTGACCACAACTATCACAAGCCGTGTGCCTTGTGGTTAGAGGCATCTGGCATTCTCAGACAAGTCCTTGCTGCCATGAAAGATATTTTAGTATTGAAAGTTGTTCCAGTGTTAGGACCCTACCCTCACAGACTGGCAGACTTGGAACTAATTATTCTTAGCAAGGATCTCTTGTCTTCCTTGTCATTGTATAATAGGTGAATGGCAGTAGACTTGACCTGACAGGCAATATACAATCCAAAAAATCAAGAAACTGCTAAACATTAGATTTGGGACTAAAATAGCAGCTGAGAATAGACAAATATATTTTGCTTTATATGGTTTTTGCTTTAATTCTGCTTCATGTATCAAATTATTTATAGAAAGAATTAAACCTATAAATTCTCTGAACATAATAGAAACAGAACTTCTACAGCCATATCCCAGAAAGTCTTCATCCTTTTCTAGACCTGAGGAAATCAAACAAACATATACACCACTGCAGTCTGTTTGCATCATTCCCTGTCTGGAAATTTGGAACTAGTTCATAAAATTTGACTTGAAGATCTCAGACCACCAGCTGAGATGTGTTCTCAGTATGCAATTACCAGTGCCACGTACTCCTTATCACACTTAGTGGGGGCATCAAGAATTTTTAACAAGTGCCTCAAAGTTTGCCTGTATTTAGAAGGCTGACTGAGAAGAAATCAGTCTTAATTGACATAATAGTGCCTGAATTTATTTTAGTCAATTTACTCATGTGTGCTGGTTTTGGCTGGGGTAAGGTTAATTTTCTTCATAGTGGCTCGTATGGGGTTACATTTTGGATTTATGCTGAAACCTGGTTTGATAATACAAGAGCATTATTGTTATTGTGGAGCAGTACTTATGCAGAATCTAGGCCTTTTCTGCTTCTCACACCACCCCATCAGTGGGCAGCTGGGGGTGCACAAGAAGTTGAGAGGGGACACAGCTGGGACAGCTGACCCCCACTGACCAAGTGGATATTCCAGACCATATGACTTCAAGCTCAGTATAAAAAGTCAGAGGAAGAGGAAGGAAGGGCAGGGGGAGTGGAGAGCATGGTTGGGGTGATGGTGTTTGTCTTCCCAAGTAACCATTTTGTGTGGTGGAGCCCTGCTTTCCTGGAGATCTCAGAACACCTGCCTGCCCATAGGAAGTATGGAATAAATTCCTTGTCCTGCTTTGCTTGCATGCACAGCTTTTGCTTTACCTGTTAAACTGCCTTTATCTTAGTCCGTGAGTTTTCTCAATTTTACTCTGCTGATTCCCTCCTCCATCCAACCAGAGACAGTGAGTGAGCAGTGGGGTGGTGCTTAGTTGCTGGCTGAGGATAAATCATAATACCATGTTCATGAAGTTCCCCATCTCTAAAGAAATTGTACCTGGCATTTTGCTTCTGTATCAAAAAGACTAATTCTTTCATGTTATTCTCATATGTTTGTAGTGAAAGGAGAATTTTCTAAATGTCATAGTCCTGTCTCAGAGAGATTACAGAGTTGAATTATTTAGGGCATTAGTACACACTGTAAATTTTAGGTTGTCATTTTGGTCTGCTTCAGAAATATTCTGTTATTGACAATCTGTGAAATACTTGCATGTATTATAGAATCATAGAATGGTTTGGGTTGGGAGGGACTTTAAAGATCATCCAGTTCCAGCTCCCATCTCGTGGGCAGGGACACCTCCCACCAAACCAGGCTACTCAAAGCCCTGTCCAACCTGGCCTTTAACACTTCCAGGGATGGGGCAGCCACAACTTCTCTGGGCAACCTGTTCCAGTGTCTCATTATCCTCATCATGAGGAATTTCTTCCTAATGTCTAATCTAAGTCTTCCCCCTTCCAATTTAAAGCCATTCCCCTTTGTCCTATCACTCCATGCCTTTGTAAAAGGTCCCTCCACAGCTTTCCTTTAGCCCCTTCAGGTACTGGAAGGCAGCTATAAGGTCTTCCCAGAGCCTTCTCTTCTCCAGGCTCAACAACCCCAACACTCTTAGCCTGTCCTCGTAGCAGAGATGCTCCAGCCGCCTGATCATTTTCATGCCTCTACTCTGGACCTGTTCCAACAGTTCCATATCTTTCTTATGCTGGAGATTCCAGAGTTTCATGTTGTCACTTTGAACTTGGTGCTAGCTCAGTGTCAAAGTTGGGAGAGCAATGGTATTTTGGGAGGATACAACTATTACTCTTACCATCTTTGACAGTGAACTACAGAGGGACTCATATCAGTACAAACACAAGGAAAAGGTAGTTGTCACCTTGTAGTAACTATGGTTCTTTGAGATGTAATCAATATAGATCCCACAGTCTTTGCCTTTGAAGACTTGGAATTCCAGTTGTTTTGAATTATGAGGGAACAGCTACAAGGTCTTGTGAGAGCTTCCCCTTCTGACCTCTCATTGGGGCTTGAAGAGGCATAGGGCATGTGCGTACCAGCAGACAGAGCTGCTAATGATGTTCTAAGCTCATGTGTTTGGAGCGGATGTGTGTCTAGAGTTACAAAATGAATGTCACTTTCTTTTTCTTTTCCTGAGAAGTATTAAAAGTGATAAGAAGCTAGCAAAGTTAGGAGAGGTGGTGTAGACCTCCAGGATGAAGACAAGAGATGTACTGGGTTTGAATCATGAAATATTTAGCTATTTGTAGTTTATCACTGCTGCCAGAGAAGGGAAGTAGCATAACAGATAGTAGAGTTTGACCCTAGGGATATTGATGAAATATATTAAAACAGATGCAATCATCAAATGATTAATACATAAAAAAGAATTTCAGCTGAAGTAGGGCCAAAATAATAATGGCTAATTCTAGCAATATGCCAAAAATGGTTGTTGTCAGATTTATGGTTTAACAAGAGATAGGAGGGGAAAAAAGAAATAAGGTTTTAGGGTCAAGGAACATTCTACATTATCAGCCTTTGACAGGCAATTTAAGGTCTGAGAAAGAAGCGTAATAGTAGACTCAGAAACTTGGAACAATGAGAATATGTCATCTATAGTGAAGATTTCAGTCTTTAAAGCATTCAGTAATAGGTCTTCGGTTGCATTTTGAGGTTTTGTTTTGTTATGAATGAGGGGGAGATTTGAGACAAAGACCTGGCATAGAGAGTCTTAATTCTGCAAAGTTCACTGTCTCCCTGACTAAACTTCCACTGATGCCTGTTCGTCTTAAGTAAGGGTTGCCATGGTCAGTACAGTGAGACTGAAAGATCAGAGTTGAAACCAAAAGGGTTGTTTGTCATTAGGATAGAAGGAATGAATAAATTTACAACATCAATTATAGTAGCTATCTGTTTCAGCAACAGAAGGAGCAGAAGCAGCAAGATACAGTGAATTATCTTCCTTGCGTTTTGCACTAATAATTAAAATACATTATTAGAGATATTTTTCCTGTTTATTTTTATTCCCAAGTAGCGCTGAAAGTCTGTTTCAGCTTTGGAGAGAATGGTGTACTGGAATCAGCAAACCTGTGTTATACATAATGCAAATTAAAGTAGTTATGATGAAGTTAATTTTGATAGTATAATATAGTAATTGGAAGAGAAAGAAAAATACCACAGATAGATAGCAAGAAATTGCATACATTTTGTGTATCACAAATATAGCATTAAGGTGATTTTTTTTCCCCCCATGTTTTTGCTTTAAAAATTTAGATGGGATTCATTCATTACTCCAGGTGATAGCAAGGTATCTTAAGTAGTTCTCCCTAACACCATGAAAGGTTGACTCTGTCTTTCATAATTAGCTTAGCTAAACATTTTGAAATGGTATCACCTTTCTAATAAACATGGTTGTGGAGAATTAAGTAGTTTGGAAACCTAGCTATACATTATCATTACCAGAGCAAAATACCCAAATGTCTTCATCTCTGCTAATGGTTTTGGCCTCATTCTGTAGACTAGTGCAGGGAATGAACACAAGACTGATAGGTTGCACAGGGTGTTGGTGACAGCATAAAAAGGAGCATGCATATCTTAGCTTGGCCCTGAAACACCCAGAGCACCCTCCTTCCTCTCCTCTTGCACTGTTTCTTTTCACTTTCTGGATAACTAGGATGGATCCATCTGCTGCTGAAACAATTTATTTTAGTAGGTCATCGAGGAGCTCAGTTAAATGATTTGTCTCTTTAGAAGGATCAAAAATGAAAAAAGAGAAAGGGGCATAATTACTGCCTATCCTTTTGAACATTGATTTGGGACCAGTAAAAGACTCAAAATGAGACTGGTGAGCTTTCTGTCAACTGTGTTCACCAAAAGCACCGTATCATTAAAGGACAGTAGTAGTAATTGCTTAGTGCCATTGCTAAGTTGAACTATTAGTCTGTGAATGCTTGTTCCTGTAATTTAATTTTTTAATGTATGAGTTCCTATTCCGCTGTGAAGCGTGGAAAGCCATTATTTGTGAGATTTGTCATTGTGGTTAAGAGCATCAAATAACCTATATCCTTTACCACCAGCAATGCATCTGTTTGGCCTCAACTGGCAGTTGCAGCAAACTGAAAATGATACATTTGAGAATGGAAAAGTGAATTCTGATACTGTGCCAACACATCCTGTAACAGTAACTGCTGGAGAAAATGGTAAGTGAAACAGGCACAAATTTCTCTCCTTCTTTCAGAGCATTTCCTTTCTTCATGTCTTACTTACATCACCAGTGTTTAACAGTTGTCCTCGAAAACTCTGTATTTTTTATGGGAGTACAAAGCATTTTTACGTAATTTTAAATAGACATGTAGATATTAAAGAGGAGTTATATTTCAACTGAGAAGAGTGCATCACTCCTCCTGCTGAGCATGTAAAGGGCGAGATGAATCCTGGGTGATAATGTTGATCTTGCTAGGAATGCTGGCTGTCAACCAGAATTCCTCACAGGAATTTACATGTGATGCATGGTAAGAATATAAAAGCTCTCATCACATCCAAAGAAGCAGAACTTCTATTTACTCTAAAGTCTTTGATAATGTAATGATTGTTGTGGGGTCTTCAGAGGTAGCAACATGGTGCTGAGGCTGACTCAGACCATCCTGCCAGAAAGCCTTGGGTAGCTGAGGTCTCATGCTGAAGAAATGGCCACAACAAAGTTAGGAATGCTGAGGTGAGGCCAGGGAGCCTGAGGTGAGGGAGCATTTCATGTCATAAGGGAGACTTGATACCAAGATTTAATCTTTGGGGGTCCCAACAAGCTCTGGATGGTTTTCAGATGAGAGCCTTATCTGTGACATGGGTTCATAATCTCTTCTGAAGAGCCAGCCCCAAAAAAGGCACTGTAGGGAGGTTTTGTATATTTTCAAAGCTTCTCCTAGCTGTATGTAGAAGGGAACTCATGACCAAGGAGCTTCCTACGGCATGATGTCCTTGCTGTGGGGTGGCTTGTGTTTTTCTCTACAGATAATAATGGTTTCTTCTTTTTTTAATTTCTCTCTGCAGCTTAATAGGTAATATATAATAGGTTAATTTCTTTTCTCTAAGTGTCTAGTATTTCATATTGTGTTTGAATCGTCCAACCAATATGGGGGGAACCATCACAAAAAGTGTATTAATTTTATTGCAGGAGCTTTTAAAATACAAACCACATGAAGGGATTCTTTTTTATTGACTTTTTTTCATGTTGCCCTTTAAAATTCTCAAAACATTTAAGAGCCTGTGCACTTTTGGCTAACAGAGGCTTTAAAATCAATAGATTTTGAATGGAAAACTTGATTTAAATGGTTGATGAATGCGGTGTTTGCTTCATTACACAAAAATCCATTTTCCTTTCACAAGGTAGAGCTGACCTCCTTACCACTGAGGAGGAGGAAGCTTCTGCCAGTAGTTGACATCTTGAAAATTTTTCAAGTTATCACAGCTCCAAGTCATAGAAAAGATACAGCTTTTAGTCATCTTTGTAAGCGTATGAAACATCTCCAGTAGGACTTCTTTTTTTCATTTCCTTTACCTTACTGCCTTTTACTTGCATTAGTTATTCATTATCTCTTTCTGTGTTCTTACTTGTTTTGAATGAATAGCAACAAAACTACTGTATGGTTAATGAATATTGATGCTGCAGTGACAGCTCATCATCCTGTTTTCTTCTGCCCTCAATAGCCACTATACTTTCTTGCATAAAGTATATACATATGTTTATAAATACTTTATAAATTTTTTTTCCCTTGATCATTTTTAATTTTTTGGTTCTACAAATTAAAATCTTATACTTTGCCTCAAAAATAAAAGGAAATAACAAGTGTATCAAATGCCAGTTCTGCTTCCTTAAGTCCCCAAGTACTGTACTGGAGAACAGGGTTAATTCAATCGTCCCTTAAAATGCTGTCCTCTGCAGAATATGTAGGTGGTCATTCATCAGCATGCATCAATACTAAACAGGCAGACCAGAGAAAAAAACATTTTAAGCCACAAAAGAATGGTTAAGCAGAAGGGAAAGTGTAACATCTGGATGTGAAATTTAAGGAGGGGGATCCTATACTGTGATAGTAGTTAATGAAAACCTTAAGCCTTAATTTGAGTGCTTCAGCAGAGTCTTGCTTGGGTACTTCAATAGCTAAACAGCATTCGTGCTGCCCCTCTTTAGACCCCAGTAATATCTTGGTAGTCTGATTCAGATGGGAGAAAATTGTGTATTATACGGGCCAGGCATTTTCCTTCACCCTCTCTCGTCTAAACTTTGGATAATCCTGGGCCTGCTTTGTTCAGAAGATCATAGCCACCATGTCCTAGATCCCAGGTATTCATTTGCCAGTCAGAGATACAGATACTTTGTGCGATGAATTAGCAAAGCTTAAACTTGACAATGCATTCTTATGACCTCTGAAGAAAATTCAGCCGTGGTTTACCTAGGAATAGCTAGTCCTAAATTAACATTGAATGCATATGGAATAGTACTTAAATGGAAAGTGTTTATTAAGTGAAGGTTGACTCACTGAAGAAGCCTTTTCCAGAGGCTTTTTGTTTGTGTCTTCTGTGGATTTCTTCCCCTCTCCCAGTGCTTCTCTCTATATGAACAGTAAACTGCTGATAACGTATTACCTGCTTATCTAGACAGGCACGATTCAAAGCTGCATAAGGTGGCATAAGAATGTGTTTTTCCTATGGATACGATGAATTTTATAAGACATTGCTGTAATTTATAAACCCTGCTTAAACAAACACAAACATTTACTTTGAGGCACATTGGTGCTTTGTCTGTTTTTATAACTACATGATAGAGGGGAAAAAAGGGTTAAAAAGTAGAGCTCGTTTAACCATTGTGTTCTAGCAGTTGGTCACATCTCACATGTTGCTGGTTTTATTTTATGTCATATTAAATCTATGTGCAGTTCGGAAATACCTTATAATAATACATGCTTAATTGCAGATATTTCAAAAATGCAAGAGAGGAAATAAGTGAATGAGAAAAGGGACTTTTCTTTTGCCTTACCTCAATGCAGTTTTCAAAATTCTACTCATTAAAATACATTATATTTGCTTTAACAGATACGGATTGAGGTGTTTTGTCTTGTTTACAGTATCTTATGTAATTAAATGTGTGGTAACTTCTTAATTAGATGTTAGGTTGGGTTTTTTTTCTAAAAAGCTGTGTTTTTAAGGAATATTTGACTCCATTTTGTAAAATGATTGTTGGAGAAGAACGTATAGCAAATGTCTCTCAGAAAAAGATCTGAATGCAAGGTTACTCAGTGGAATGGGAGAACATGCTAGTGACGATCTGTAAATCCAGCCTTGCAACCTAATATTCTAGCTAGTACTGCCTTTGAAGGATGGAAAATGATATTATGTGTGACACTGTACAGTAATTACTGTTGAGCATTTTTGTGGTTTGATTGTGTGTTCGTTTTTATTCAATGTTGTAGATACTCAAGTTATTCACAGTGTATCTTATGTTTTAATCTACGGAATGTTTACAAATAAGGAGCCAGTCTGGCTTCATGTCATTTTAGTGATACTTGTGATTTATTTTTCTGGTATAATAGTTAAATATTGTTTATTGCTTTAGATATTTGTTTAGCTCAGGATTTTGTCCACCCTGACTTCACATAGTCCAAATACTATTTACAAATGCTAAATATAACAAATATTGTACTTATTAATTAGCCATAATGCATTGGATTAACAGTATCATAAGTGCATCATATAATGATTGTATATATTAAATAGTCTATGATACAGCAGATTAATGTATTTTGTGAATTAAAGAATAGCATGTATAGTTGTGTAAGTACAAATAATGATATAAATATTTTTAACCTATAAATATTTATATATGTTTGTGTTATTGTCTTCTGGGAAGGTTCTGTGAAAGAACAAATTTTCAGGTAGAAAAGAAGTATAGTGAAAGAGAATATATTCTGGAGGCGGTATATTTCTAAAATTTGGATTCTTTGGACTTCTAGGTCATTATGGAATTGTTTGAATGAATGTGACATTTCATATTTTAATTTGAAGCTGTGTGTAAGAAGTGTTACTGTTTAGGAAGTGAAAAGGAAATTATGACACTAGTAAGATTTTTCTTTTGCTCATTGAGATGGAACAGGTAACAAAGAATAATTAATGCCCTATTTTTAGGAGGGCAAACAATTAGTGATGATTTTGAGAGAGGTAGTGTGGCATTAAAGGGGCATGTGGCAACAGGGTAAAATTACCATTTTTTTTTGGTGAAGAAAACAAGAGTCCATAGGATCATTATCTCCTAAGGATAAGTGTTGAAGCCCAGTAACGAGCACTCCTGGCAAGCTGGTCAAAATATGTGATCAAGTGCACCTGCCCAAACTATCTAGTTCATCTTTTCAGTAGTAAGAGGTAGTTGTTTTTCATTTCAAATGTAAAAATACAAGAAGCTACAGATCAATAATGCGAACAAGTGTCTACTGTTTCGTGATTACCAGTCATCAGTGTGTGAATTTATACAACACAACATGCTTAAATTTGAAGGAAGTAGTAAGAAGCAAATGCTTAAATCAACTGAAATAGTGAATACAGATCCATCTTCTAAAATAACGTATGAATGTTGTGAAAGGTTAAATCCAAAGTTAGAAAAACGTAAGACTCATCCTGAAAAGTGTAAAAATTGTTTTCTCCAAGATCAGATATTTCACTGTCTCTTCTCAGTAGAAAACTGATCAATGTGATGATCCCAGAAGTGAGACATTTTCAGTGACAGCATTGTGACATAGCTCTGATGATGGTACAAGCCCCCACTCAAGGCCTCTCAGTAGTGCTTCGGTCCCTGTTTAATTCAGCAGCGGTCTCTCTGTTCATCTTGTATGCGCTAAAAGTGGTGAGGATCAATTTTGACCTCACCTGGCATTTCAGATTTTAATCTAGTTTTTTGAAGTCTAAATGTTTGCAAAAAGGTTTATGTCAGTTTGTTCCATCAAATGATGAATAACATAGAGTTTGATCATAAACGACAGGGCAGCAACAGTGTTGTCGATTCTTCAGAACGCTTGTACATAAACAAGTCAGCATCACTTGAACATGCTTATAACATTCATATGGGTTTAGTTAAATCTTTCTAATAGACTAGCTGCTGCAACAAAAAAGATTATAAATTGGTGAAAACACAGTGGACTGTAAGATTGTAACTACAGTTCCATTTTCCTTTATATTGTTTCACTCAAGGCTTACTTTAATGTGCCAGCTGCTTAAATTGATGCATTGCTTGCTTACTCCAGAGCTGATATGTTGGTAAGCAAGAACTTACACACATCTTTCCATCTTAGTCTAGATTTGATAGCACTGAATCCATTGGATCAAAGTAGGCTTTGACACTGGCAACAACTTCCAAGACTGTTTATGTCCAGCTGCACAGCATGGAGTGAGTAACTGAACTTCACACCTGAGATTTTGGGTTCAGACAGACTTGAATCAAACTCACCTAAACCATCCCACATTTTAAAGCTGGGTGTTGACAGTTTATGCAAACCACTTCTTTAGTGCATCACTCTTAGTTCTGTTTCCTATGAATCTGGCAGGTAGAAGACACTACCACAGCCAAACCACAATATGTTTGCTGATGAGCTTTGAGAAAGGTTTATAATCTGCTTGATTTAGTGTGTGCCTTTGTGCTAGTGTGCACTGTGGAGATCTTGGAGCTATCACAGACCTGTGCTGAACGTAGCCTCCAGCCCAGTGCCTTGCAGGGTCATCATTTTGGGCTGGAACAATTTTACCTCTTTCATTTATTTGATGGTGGTTCACCAGCATGGCACAGAGCTTTGTAGATTGGATGATACTGTTCTGTACTCCAGCTGCCGTGTATATTCAATCTCAGTTGCGTGGGCTCAGTAGTCCATGTTTTTGGTGTTAGCGTTTGACATCATGTGTCTTTTACGTTTTAGCATCTTCTTTGATGCTTCTGGGCATTTCCAAGCCATCATCACTGGCCTCATAAGGCTAACTGATAGTTGTACAAATGCTTTATAGAGAAAAATCATTAATGGCCTTCAGTGATATGTTCTTATTCCTAGTAATTGCCCTGCAGGAAAATACATATTCATGATATAGAAAATAGTTGAAGTACCAGACTTTGACATGCTTTTATGTGTTTTATTCAGAAGACAGTGTGGACAAGGAGGTGATAATAAGCTTAGGGCTAAGGCAGGGGAGTGTAGAGGATGTAGGCATTACAGGGAGTGAAGGCATAAATGAAGACATAAGGATATAGGCACAGTAGAGCAAGAAACATTGCCTTTCTGTTTGGGGAAGGCACAAAAGAAGCCCCCAGAAATAGGAAACCAGAGCTGTAGACATTGTTAGTATTGTATAAACGCTGTGATATTTAGTGTAGGTAGGACTGTATATTTGTTCTCTTGACTACTTATGTTTTCATAGCTATTATTCTTAAAATCTGTATGCTGCATTCCCTTTTAACTTGATTTTTTTGCTGTGAGGCTTTGGGCTGGAAAAAAAAATTAAAATACTTGGGGAAAAAATGAATAGTTTATTGTAGATCCTAAACCAGCTTTCATAGCAGTAGTGCTTATGGAAGTTACAGTATTTTTACTTGATAGGTATTTGTTGTATCTTTGCTTTTATTTCCAAATCAGTGAATTCCCTGGGATCTTACAAGAGATTGTCAGGTAACATTTTTTTCTGTGGTGATTCTAAATATTTGATGTTTAAATGAAGGATGACTGAAAGCAACAGAAGAGTACTAATTTTTGATCTCTTATTACTCTAACCTGTCAGGAAAATTAGGAGGATTTGCACAAGAAAACAACACTATAGATTCTGGAGAACTTGACATAGGCCGAAGAGCGATACAAGAAGTTCCCCCTGGGATTTTTTGGAGATCACAACTCTTCATTGATCAGCCACAATTTCTAAAATTCAATATATCCCTTCAGAAAGATGCATTGATTGGAGTATATGGCCGAAAAGGCTTACCGCCTTCACACACTCAGGTGAGAACTGCTTGCATTAGGAGTAGGATATGTTATTCAAAATTGTGAGCTTGTATCTTTTGTATCTTTTTTCTTTCTCAGGATTACATCCTTTTCCATTTTGCTGATTTTTACTTTTTCTTTTTGTACTTTATTGATCTCATGTGATGTCCAAAACATTTATAATGCTGTAAGTGGTGGTATCTAAAATGAGGAGGAGGGGATTCTTATTTATGAACTGTTCTAAATGCCGTGACCAATGATGATGCTTTAGATATGGAGTTGTTTCATGCAGAATTTATAGGTACTTTTTTTTTTCCGTGGTCTATAGACATATCTTTAAAAAACTAAGCAAACTAATAGAGCATCATAAGGCCACACATGTGGCCAAGAGTGCCTGACAAAGAATTGGCTGAATTTCCAAGCAAGACAGTTTTTAAGGAAATTTCAGTTTGTTCTACAAGCAAATGCTACAGTATTTACAGCATAGAGTATCGCTAAATTAATGCCTAAGAGAAAAAAAAGTTATAAGTGTCTATGAAAATACAGTGAACTTAGATTATAAAAGCATCAGTCTTCACAAGGAATTTAGTGTCTGCAAACTTTGTTCTTAAGTATCCCAGAGGTTTTATTCTGCACCAGCCTTCAGAGTGTTTTTAATGAGACTTTTTATTACCTATGTTCATTGCCTGGTAACAAACCAGAACTTTTTATCCATTGTTATAGAAAAAATTAAATATGAAACAATAAATAGTCTTTTGGATTGTCACAAGAAAGGGAGAATCATTGTCTGAGATGGTATTTGAGAATCAGTTCTATTCAGATTTTAAGACTTAAGACCCTCGTAGTTTAGATTTCTTGCAGGTGAATATTTATTCAAGTGCTGGCTCTGAACTGTTGTTCCACTTGAAAAGGGAGTTGAGCTCACGCTCTTCTGCCTCATTTAGAGAATTATGCAATATCTTACTG
Source organism: Clamator glandarius (assembly GCA_033459285.1). Lineage (NCBI taxonomy): Eukaryota > Metazoa > Chordata > Aves > Cuculiformes > Cuculidae > Clamator > Clamator glandarius. The sequence continues at coordinate 1,580,818 of JAUNZM010000080.1, forward strand.
GGTTTTGTTAAAATATATCGATTTCCTCTGGACACAACTCTCAGTATATCAGTATAATAGAATACTTGGAATGAAGCTTGAATGATTACGCTTGATATGCAATTGCAACAGCTAATCCATAACTGCAAAATTCAAACGTTTTTTAATACCACATTTTTTATTTGCATTCTACTGCACTATTTAAATTTATTTAATTTTTTTCTTCAGGCATAACTTTTAAAATACCTAGATCATAGAAATATTGCTAATTCTATCACATATTTAGCAGTCGCAAACCACAGAGGGAGAATTGGGGTCAGCAAAGGAGTTTCATGCAGCCAAAATCAGAGTGTTACATTAGCTTTATTTTTCAGTTTAGTTTCCATTAAACTACAAACAATTTTCTGAACACTGAAAATGCATTTATGTTTATTTAAAAATTTGATCCTCATAAAACGGATTAAATGGATTTTCTTCAAACCTCCACATATGAACACCCACCCTCAGGGCTGACAACAAGCATGAGAAATTCTAGATGAAAGAAAATTGATTCAAAAAGTTATCAGCCATTGAAAATAGGGGTTTGGAATACAAATGCCATCTCAATGATAACAATAATGACAGGAGCTAAGGGAATACACCTATGGCAAGAATGAATAAAGCTAAAGAAGCTGATCTGGACTGTGCATTTATATGAGAAGTTATGGAAGTAGATATGTCTATGAAAAATTATCCGTCCTTGATTGCTTATCTTGGCAAAAGATAGAAATAGGGGTGCTGTTTATCTGAATACTCAGGAAAAGGAGATAACTGAATCTGCTTCCTGTCATCTGTGTTACACAGACGTCTTTCCCTTTAGATTTCTACTATCCAAATGCATATTCATGTTTAAGTATGATAAAACAGAAAATCATATGCAAATCCTGCTACTATATTTTCTGTAGTTTCTGTAACATTTTGGATATATTGTTCCCATGGTATAGGTCAAGCTATATCCTATTTTGTCCTATTTTTGCCTGGGATATAATTAGAGTATTTTTTACAAACAATTTGACTAACACTTGATACCTTGAAAACTTAGGCACGCTTAGTTATCAGTGCCCTAGTGAACTTCTAGGGCTGCTGAAGATTCCCAAGAGTGGGGGATCATCAGAATGTTTATATGGCCTTGAACCCAGCAACGGCTGGTTTAGGTGCCTGAGATAAGGCATCTATATAATCTCCTAAAAGGGCAGTTCCAGTCAGTGGTTGGTGGGGGTGGGAGGTTCACAGGGTGTGCCTTGTGCTCCTGCACGTGGGTTAAAAATGAAATAAAGTAGTTCTCAACTGTAGGCCTTTCTGCAACAAAGTCCTAATCACAGGACTTTGATGAAGACACAACCTGTACTGGTAAAATATTATTTTGCCAAAGTAGCTTATGTAAACTAAAGAAGGTCTTTGTGCATAAGAACATCTAAGGAGATAGAATACTGAGGGTTTGGAAGCATAAATAAGTTTGTTGTTTTCTCACTTACCCTAACCCTTGTGGCTTGCACTGACAAAAGTTATTAACTGCAAGCCAAACATAGGTGGCAGGGACAGACTAACAGCTAATTCTGGGCTTCACTGCATCCTTCCATCAGATGAGGCAGCTTACTTGTGTCACAGGACCATATTAGAAGAACACATGAATGTCCACTCTGAGTCTGATCAAAGGCCCGTGCAGCCCATCTATGATGGTGGCCATTAGCAGATATTTAGAGATTAATATGACAGCATACAGATTTCTTCTTAAAATACACACAGCCTCCAGCATTTTAAGGCTGACGGACTTCCTGAGTCAAAGGTGCTGTCTTTGTATTTTACAGCCTTTGATAGATTCTTTTTTCCTGTGAACTTGCATAGTCACCTTTGAACCTATGGAAGCTTTTAGCATCCATGACATTTGCAGAAGGAGTTTCACAGTTTAACTACATATCTCACTCCGTATTCTTCAGTGTCTTTTAAGGCAGCCTCCTAATAGTTTTAATGCAACACCCTGTTGGTAGTGTTTTGGAAGTGGCAGAGCAGAATTTCTCACCGCTTTCTTCTCTGTGCCACCCCTGATTTATAGCTCTCTTAATGTCCTCAATGAGTTGTATTTTTTCCGGTCTTTTTCGTCATTCTTTGTATGAGAGCTGCTTCAGTCCTTTGGTCATCCTTGTACTTGTCTGAATGCTTTCCAGTTTTACTGCAGCATTTTCAAGGTGCGGAGACCAGAACAGCACAGAATGTAGTAGTTTTTTAGCTATGATGGTTTTATACAACGCCTTAATGGTGTCTGCTTTTTCTTTTTAAATTGTAGATCTGCTATTTCCATAGATCTGTCTACCATAGCTCTAAGATCTTGTCCCAGAATGATGAAGGTTGGCTCAGAGCCCATCTCTGGATGTGTAAAGCTCGGGTTGCTTCATGAGAACTTTGAAAAGTAGTATCTCACCCATATGTATCACTTCACGTCTGCATCTCCTGAATGCTATCTGCCCTTGTCTCTTAGTCACAGAGTGACAAGTGCTAATAACAAAATTTATGCAAACGAGCAACTGCTGCCTGTATCTCAAGCAGTAGTATTTGAATTTTCAGATCTTAAGTTAAATAATAGAGAACTGATTACTACCTGCACTCTGCTAAGACTTGTAAAGTTTCCTTACCAGCTGTCCCCCTCCAATATCTTTGCTTATATGCCTATGACACCCTATGTACCACGCACCACCACCTTCTTTAGCTCCCTCCTTAAGAGCTGTGGTGTTTCTATGAAAGTCTTCCTTCTTTCCATATAACCTTTGGATATAATGTAAAACTTGCATACTACGTTTACCATTTCTCTCTCAGATCATTTGCCTGTTTAGCCACCTCTTTTTGTATCTAATTAATACCAGACAGTGAGTAAGAGGAAACTGGAGTCTCTCTTTCCATAGTGGTACAACCGCTGATGCCAATTATCTTACCTCTACAAGGTATATAATGAAAGTATGATAGAAATCAGCTTGGTGTAGATCTCAAGAGGTCTTCAGGTTTACACCCTCGTCTTCTAACAGGATGGACCTAAACTGCTCCAATTAGTTGCTTAGCATTTCATCCTAAAATAATAACAGAATGCAGCAAATTTAATTCTTCTTCTGCCCCATAATCCAAAACAGTAGGGATATAGCATGTAGGAAAAGTTTTGATGAGTTGTAATTGGGACAAAATTTTTGTTTGTGTTTCTGTGTTCTCTTTAGGTATAAAAATCAGTCTCAAGACCAGCCACTATGTGTGTGTCACAAAATATTCTGAGATGCATAGTTCTCTTTTTCTGGGGAATCATAAATAAATCAACCAGAAATAATTGACAGTGGCTGTCCACTCAAAACCCAATCAATGTAAGCTTGAAAGTCTTTGTGACACTTTCTAAAAATGTCAGTTCCATTGCAGCCACAAAATCAATATGTTTATTTAAAGAGACTTTAAGAGTAAAAAGACTTTGTTTTGAAGCAAAACTGAATGAAGTGGTAGGGCAAATCAGCACATTTAGATTCAATATAAAGGTAATTAGTTTATCCTCATAGTAGGAAAATAAAATTAGTATGTTTTTTGCTTGTAAAGATAGTTGTTTTCCAGTCTGTTTCTGTTATCATGTCCTTAATATAAAAACTCAGCCTTTAAAAGGGTTAAGATCAATTATTGGGTTTTTTGCTGGAGGACAGGCTGAACAGTAAATTCCCCTCTATATGGCTTTTAAGATGTAGCCTAAAATGGTGTTCTGATAACAGCATCTGTCTTTATTGCATTTCAAATACAAAATCATTAATTATACCTTGCTTGTCAGCCATTAGTATACTCTCTGAGGTCAATCAAGCGTGCAATCACTTGTTCCTGTATCAAAAATACAGTTTTCATCTCAAGTTGTCCTTCTACAAAAAATGGTCCTCTGCCATATAAAAATTACAGTGTCGCTCCTAATGTCTATAGATGACTTGTTAAAACTTAGAACTCCCTGTGCTTTTTCTTTTTTACAATATTAGTGCAAAATGCAACCAGAAAGAAGTGTTCCTGAGGCAGGCAGGAAATAAAAAAAACCCACAACTAAAATTGTTTTTCTGTCTCGCACAACATAAGATAAATATTTAATTCTCTGACAAATGAGAATGTTGAATGGGTTTGAATAGTTGGTGCTTTCCCAAAATGGTTACATTTGTTTTAGTGTGGTGCTGCACATACATTAAGAGTGACAACGTACCAAGGTACTGGCTTCTGCATATCCTAATCATGTTGTGTCCTGTTCTGCTGGTAAACTGTCTCAAGTGTTGATAGAGGTATATTAACTCTGCATTTCTTTTACATCCTGAATGGTAGGAAGTTAATTCTGGCTACTGAGGAGGAACATTCTTAAAATAGTCATGAATTTTGGCCTGCAATTTCAAGAAAAGAACATTAGTACTTAAACTCTTGTTCTGGGACAAAGACTATCACATTTTCTGTTGTCCTGGGAGCAGGTTCTGAAGGTCACAAGTCAGGGTGTAAAACCACTGATTCTCTGGTCCCAGTAACCTTTAACAGTCAGTGGGTAATTCCGTTTGAGAGATCTCCAGCGTTTGGGAAGATTGAAGGTTTATGTGTCACAGTTCACCTCATAAAATGAGCATGTGTCAGAGTAAAAGCAAAACTGTGAGCAGACTCAGCAGGGAGAGCAGAAACTCTATACCACGAGCAAGAATGCACTTTAATTTTCCTGCCTGTTTAATTTTCCTATATACACATTGATCTTTACATGATAAATGTGCAGAAGATGTCTTTCAAGCTGTGCGAGCAGACTCCCAGGTATTGTAAATCAGTGCAGGGCCTGGAGCAAATTTAGCCCTACAGGTGCTATTAGCATTAGTTAAGATTAACATGCATGAAACCTTGTGTTGTGAGGTTGCTTGTTGTACCAGCTGATATGCTGCTACATTTTTCCAAGCCCCACTGATGGTAGTTAATGAAGCAGTATGTGCCGTCTATTGACCTGAGGTATATTTTTTGTGAGTTTGTAATTTTCGAAAGCAGCGAAGTTTTATGCTTTCCATCTCCTCTTTTGGGCTTCTGTGATAGGAAGTAAAGCTCTTGCTCTCCTTCCTTCAAAACTCCAGACTGTCCAAAAGAACAAACAAGTGATTTAATCCTTCATCTGAAACTAAATGAAAAGCCAAGTAGATTATTTGTGTTGGATGTTGCTGTCAACCCATATGCATATAACATATTGAAAGTTAAGCTTTCACCTGTAATTCAGGTGGCAGTCATGACTGTAGACTCATTTCAGGTGATGTTCTCTCCCCCCAATATGCATAATAACGTCTTTGGCCGCTTGTCACTAAGAAGTCACTCTAATAAACATAAGGACTAGTTGGTATTTTTGTTTGAGGTCTGAGCAGGGGACAAAGAAATAAGCAGGGATTAGTTTCAGCTCCAGCTTCCCTGCTGTAAAAGGAAACTCTTGGTCAGAAAACAAGCATATTGTCAGGTTACGGTGGGGAAGCTGGCAGTGCTATGGGTCATCCTTGACTTGTCAAGCTCATGTTTGTTCCTCCCTGCAGTACGACTTTGTGGAGCTACTGGATGGCAGCCGGCTGATTGCGAGGGAGCAACGCAACCTGCTGGAGTCAGAGCGAGCAGGGCGGCAGGCGAGGTCTGTCAGTCTCCACGAGGCAGGTTTTATCCAGTACTTGGATTCTGGCATCTGGCACCTGGCCTTTTATAATGATGGGAAAAATGTGGAGCAGGTGTCTTTTAATACCATAGTTATAGGTAAGCATAATCGTCAAAGCTCTTACCGAACACTAGGCTCTGGCCAGTATTTTTAGAAATACAGAGATAGGTTTTCATAGTTAAATGATCTGACTCTTTTTCATAGGTTTTCCATTCATAGTGTTTCTTCTGCTGCTCAGAATAAAATGCAGAGTGTCTATTTTAATTACTTGGTCTAAGGCATAAAGAGTGTACCTTCTTGTAAAGCAGGGCTTGGAAGGAGGGCACTGTTTAGGAGTATTTATTAAATGGCACACAGCTGGGTTTTAAGTATGGAGCTTATATGGTTTTACCATTATAATTTGAACCTATTTGTTGAAGTGCAGTGTCCTAAGATACTAGAGGTATTGCCAATAGGAAATAACAGATATTCGTGCTCTTCAAACAAACCAAATGTAAACACTTGTCTCGGAGTGAGAGCACGCTGTCAGTCAGTAGCAGTTCACATGATAGGTACTTCATGTGGTAGGCGTCTATGAATTATCCTCCTTTTTTTCCCTTTAGAGTCTGTGGTGGAATGCCCCCGAAATTGCCATGGTAACGGTGAATGTGTTTCTGGATCCTGCCATTGTTTTCCTGGATTTCTGGGCCCCGATTGTTCAAGAGGTAAATCAACCCAGTGCTTTTCTCGAGTTAGTTTAAGTGAGTGTGAAGACAAATACATCAGGACAGCAACTGGCATGTGACTTGCTTCTTAGATGTTTTATAATGAAAGAACTTGGCTTTAATTTTTCTGCCATATTTTATTTCACAGCAGCCTGCCCGGTGCTCTGTAGTGGCAATGGGCAGTATTCCAAAGGACGCTGCCTGTGTTACAGCGGCTGGAAGGGCACCGAGTGTGATGTGCCTACAACTCAGTGCATCGATCCCCAGTGTGGGGGCCGGGGCATTTGCATCATGGGCTCTTGTGCCTGCAACTCTGGATACAAAGGAGAAAACTGTGAAGAAGGTAAATGAGTAAATATTTACCCCGGCACCTGCTGTTGTTGGTCAGTTCTCCAGCTGGCACATCCAGCTCTATTGATTTTGCTAGATCTATGTCGTATACACCAATGGTGTTTCTTCACAAATCCTTTTAGAATACTAAAAATCAAGTTTGGGAATCACTAGCATCACTGAATTCTACAGAATTATTATACTCGATTCTTAAGTAATCAGTGGGAAAATTCTTAATAGTGTGTGATACCTTTTTGTTTGCCAGAATTATTTTTCTTCCGTCTAAGAAGAAAGCATGCAAAATATAGTTGTTGGAATAGAGGAAGACTTACTGAATTTTCACAACGTAGAAGAAATCATTGAAGTATTAAAGTATTGCATTTGTTAGTGATCTTTTCCACCAGCCCCACTGTGGAAAGTGCTGATTCAAATGCATCAGAGTGAAAAATGATGCATCATTTTTGTATTCCAGAGATGTGCATAATAATATTCATTTTGGTGTGCTGCAAATCCAGTTCATTTTCCATTTTATTTTTTTAGGGAGTAAAAAGCACCATTTTCTTTTTGAATCAAATTGATTTTATTGATCTCCACATAGAAAGTAATGCAATTAAGTCTCTGGAATTAAATTTTCAGACCATTGACCCTACAAGTGTAACATTTTATTGAGTCAAATTGCTAAATTAAATCTCATCATCTAAAGCACATTAAAGTGAATTAAGACAGATAGACAGTATGCAACAATTTATTTCTGAAACAAGTTGAGGGTCCTGTGCAGCTGTCAAAATTCTGTACTGGTGCATCAGGTCAGTTGATGCCAAGTGCTGCAGGGAATCCAACTCTTATTACCTGGTAATTAGGCAGAACAGAGATCAGTTGCCCAAGACCCAAAGCCAGTCTTCTTGTAATTCAGAAAAATTAGCAAACCTTGAAAGGTTCTCCATTAACTCAGTGGTAGCCTGCAAATGTCGTTGTATCGGATACATGAGCACACAAATTCCACAATAACAGGAAGTGATATGGAAGCAAGGTGTTTTTAAAAAGAAAATTGCTGCTATGCGATTAGTGACAATAGTGATTTGCCTTGTAGCCAGGGCAGAGAAACTGGGACCAAGATACCTTGTCCTTTCTATCTTTCCTTCACTCATTGCAATGAAACAAAGCTCAACTTCCCAAATTCAACCTTCTTGCATTTACTTTTAAGATGACTGCAATGCTGCCTTTTTCACAAGGCCTTAAAATTTAGCTTAAGTCCAAAAGTGCTGTGAGAGAGTTGATTGCTGTTGTTAGGAGTTAGTTTAAACTGACCTTTCTCATCTTCCCGCAGCGGACTGCTTGGACCCAGCGTGCTCTGGCCATGGCATGTGCATCCATGGGGAGTGCCACTGCAACCCAGGCTGGGGAGGCAACAACTGTGAAATCCTAAAGACTATGTGCCCTGACCAGTGCTCTGGCCATGGCACCTACCTTCAGGAGAGCGGGACATGCACCTGCGACCCCAGCTGGACGGGTCCAGATTGCTCCAATGGTAAGGGTTGAAAGCACTCACATGATGTAGATGAGGTGCTCAAGGACATGGTTTAGTGGCAGATAGGAATGGTTGGACTCGATGAACCAAGAGGTCTTTTCCAACCTGGTGATTCTCTGTAAAATGATGACATCTTGAACAGCAGCATTTTAATAATATTATTCTGTTAGGACCTGAGCTACTGACCTGGTGGAAGTTTTTGAGCTGACTTCAGTATGAATTGTGAATTGATTCACAGATTCAAAGCAATTGATGAATTTTAAGTATTTGAAAATAAATTTCTTTGTTAGTCTCTTTTAGCTGCCCGATGACTTCAGGATGTTCTTTGTACGATTTATGGATCTGATGATCATCTTAAGTAATAGATCTATTTAGAAACTTAAGACTACACTAGTAAAACTAGAGACAGTCCCATTCTAAGAATCCTTCCAGATAACTGGAGATATTTTTCTTGAAAAATAGACAGTATCCCAGTTCAAAGGCAAAAGGAATGCAAGAATGAATCCCAAACAGCTTTCAAAAAAGGGCACAGGCTGCCAGGGTGGAAAGAGTTTGTAGGAGTGAAGAGGCAGAGGGATTTCTTGAAGTTTAAAACTGAGCTTATTATACCCATAATCTGAGTTTAGAAATGACAAAAAAAAATGACTAGAGGTACTGTCACATTTTTAAGTATTTATGAAGTTTGACAGCAGCCTTTTGACAAATACAATGTTCAGAGTATTATTTGGTAGCCACATATCAAAAGATAAATTGCCTAACTGTGAGACATGTATTTGTCTAAAACAGTTCATCTAACAACTCAGATTTTTTTAATGAAAACTGAGCACATGGGCTAGCTGGGTTTATGCCAGCTTATGAATAAACATAACTTTTTCTTGAGAAGCCATCTTTTTAAAACAAATGTACTTCCTGACCAAGATCTGTTATTCTCCATGCCTTATGCATATGAGAGTGATGGAACAGAGTACCAAACATTCAAGAAAAAGTAGCAAAGAAAATGTTATATTTGTTTAGAAGAAAAAAAAAAAAATCTTCTCTGAACATTTCTAGCACTATAAATGGCTATTTGTGAGAGACCCTTTCTTGTTGTCAGGCAAAACATGGATCCTCTGTTTCTTGACATGGTGTCCTCTGTGCTGTTTTCAATGATTTAGTCTTTTACTTATATTTTAAGGAATTATTGGTCATTAAAATAACATAAAATATTGCTGATCTCAAATATTTCACAATGTCAGACTTACAAAAGAGCTTTGTAAAAATATGAACAGATTATTTGCTTAAGTCATGCAAAATGACCTTCAGGCTGGTAGGCTAAAAAAGTAAATCTTACCCATAAACATTTTGTTAAGCTGCTAGAAGAAAAAATGGAATGAGTTATTTCCATCAGAGAGGTTTATAGGTTTGAAATCAGCAGACCTTTCCTCTATCTTCATCAGCAGTTTGTCCGTTAATTAGCCCTTCAATTCCACTTCAATTAAATTAACTGTAATTAATAAGTTCATTACAAAGATTGACGCACCTTGCTCAAAGCTAGTGTGCTAAAAGCTGATAAACACCTTCACCCTAATGAAAAATTGATTATATTGAAGAGAAATAAACCTTTCTTTCTTGGAGCTGCATTGCTGTTTTGTGACTCTGAAATTAATCAAACCATCTTGCATCTCTTAATCAAAAATTTAATTCAAAGTAAATATAAATTGCTGTATAGGAAAAGAAAAAAGGAAGGGGAAATTACTGCTGTCCTTCTCAGTAAAGGTTTTGTGCTGTTTCTTGTGGGAAATGTCACAGCTCCTTGATACCGTGTTTAATGTTCTACAGCACATTGAGGCAGAGGATTATACTCGATGGGGGAAGAAAAACAGTGTTGAGTGGAAAGCTGAAAACCTTTCCTGTGCTGAATGCTTCTTTCTTTAGCTGTTGAAAATAATTTCAGTCTTTTATTACTAAACCATTGTTGTCTTTTACAACAAAACAAAAACTAAATACAGTATTTCTGTGAACCAGTGGTTACTGCCAGCTCTATGCTAGGGAACTGAAGAAGTCCCTCAGGCTGCATTGTGTCTCCTCTTGTTTTTCTGTTGTCTGCTTAGCAGAAGTAAAGTTTGCTGGAGTCTGACTAAATGAATCAAAACTGTAAATGCAAAATCTGGCAGTCTATATTATCATTTTGTATTAGCTGAGACTTAAAATGTGTTGTTTGGCCTCTAACTACCTTTGGCTGTTAATGTATTTTTCAATTATCCTATCAGTTACAAGATCCTGTTACAATATGTAAATGACAAGTTAAATTGCTGTATGTTGATTTATTTTTTGTAACAATCTATTATTTAAACCAGACTGTTCATAGCTGTCACTGATACAAATTTACTGAAAGGAAAAAGAGAATCATCTTTTATATTTAACACATGTGTCAGTATGTCAGCATAGTACTAATTTGTCTCACTACAGCTGATTCTTTACAATGTAAAAATGTGTCAGAAATGGCACATTTTCACTTTGAAAGAAAACAGCGAGTAGAGTAGGGAGGGGAAACCTTGTTAAAATTTGCTTGAATAGTAGATTTTCATTCACAACACACAATGACTTATGTATATGGTATATTTAGTCACTAGGAGTACACCGTAAGTTCCACTAGGTCTAAGTGCTGTATAATCTAAGTTACAAAAGATTACTTTTAAGGCAAAAGCAGTTCTAAAAATACAACTGAAAATTATTCAGAACTGTGGATACTTAGGCACCACTAAGTCTCCTGGATGACTAAGTAAGCATTAGTATAGAATAAAACTCTTCTACCTGAAAGTGCTTTTTACAGTCAATTCTTTTGATTTAATATTTCGTTGTTCATGTGTTGAATTAAAATGTAGTGCTGCTAATTAATGCTTGCCTTTCCTCTCCCATGTGCACTCTCTGCCTTCTTTTCTCCCCCTCTCGCCTCTCAAATCCAGAAATCTGCTCAGTGGACTGTGGCGCACATGGTGTGTGCATGGGTGGCACGTGTCGCTGTGAGGAAGGCTGGACAGGCACAACCTGCAACCAGAGAGCCTGCCACCCCCGCTGCGCGGAGCACGGCACCTGCAAAGATGGGAAGTGTGAATGTAGCCAGGGATGGAACGGAGAGCACTGTACCATTGGTAGGCTGACTATGCTTTACCCTCTCTTCGCTGCAAAATTCAAACAGCTGGTGCTGCTGGCCGCATCTGAATAAGTGGTGTATTACTTTGAAGCTTGTTTCTTCAAACAGAATTTGTGCATGTGTCAGTCTGTGTAAAGGAGTTGATATTTTAAGAAAGGAAATGGTTATATAATGGCTCATCAGTTCTTCATACTGAGTTTGCCACAAAAAGGAGGTGAAAGAATTTCCTTTTCAATCTTTTCCCTTTAACTACCTTTTACTGAGGAGGAGGTCATTTTTATTTTCCACTGTAGATATATTATTTGATTTCTGCTTTTCTGGTTTTATGTGATAGCTTTATGTCTTTTGGAAATGAAGCTTCCTATTGTTTTTTCTTTTTTTTCTTTTCTTTTATGGGGAAGAAGCTCTAAAAAGTGACTTGCCTACACAAAAATGTCACTTCCAACTTGTAATAAATGTGATCTAGCTGTCCAAAATTATCTTGTTGTCAGCATAATGCTCTATTTTACAATTTTTTCAAATTTTTTACATGTAAATAATGTAACAGCAGTTTAACACAACTGATTGAGAAGAAGCCATCTTGATTACAGCTTTTATGTGCCTGTAATTGAGTTACTTCTAGCACTTGGAAACCTTTGGAAATTTCTGTGTCTTTATTAATTGAGCTTTTCTTACTCAGTTATTTTGTCTCTGTATATCCTATATACAGTCGAATATCCCTCTCTGCTACACAGGGCTTGATGGTGGGCTAGCATGAGAAATTGCATGTGTAAATAAGGGCACTAGAGAAGAAGTGCAGGAGGAGTTGCCAAAAGTTTTATAATATTTTTCATATAGCTGCAGTGCAAAGAAATTCCCTTTCACACCGTTCTGCCTTTATGTAGGACATTGCATGTGTGTAGCAGAGGAGGGTACTATCCAAACACTTTTGTCCTAGCATAACCACACAGAGAAACTATTGCATGACAACAGGTAGGAAGCATGGACAAAGGAATCAGCAGTGGTCTTGACTGTGAGAGATGGCTGGATTGTATGGAGCCGTGTGGGGAGCATCGCACAAAGCTCAGCAAAGGCTGTGGCAGGAGTAACAGCATGGCTCTGTAGGTATTTATGGGGCGCATCTCCCAGTTAGAAGCATCACAGCTAAAAGCACTTTGAGGTGACTTGAAGAGACAACAAAAGAGGTAGCCACAGGTCAGGTAAAGGCAAGAGTAGCACTGAGTGATGGGGAATTCACAGATCATAGAATCACCACCAAGTTGGAAGAGACCCACTGGATCATCAAGTCCAACCATTCCTATCAAACACTAAACCATGCCCCTTAGCACCTTGTCCACCTGTGCCTTAAACACCTCCAGAGAAGGTGACTCAACCACCTCCCTGGGTAGCCTGTTCCAGTGCCTGATGACCCTTTCTGTGAAAATTTTTTTCCTAATGTCCAGCCTAAACCTCCCCTGACGGAGCTTGAGGCCATTCCCTCTCGTCCTGTCCCCTGTCACTTGGGAGAAGAGGCCAGCACCGTCCTCTCTACAACCTCCTTTCAGGTAGTTATAGAGATCAATGAGGTCTCCCCTCAGCCTCCTCTTCTACAGGCTAAACAACCCCAGCTCTCTATAAGGCCTGTTCTCCAGCCCCTTCACCACTACTCTGAGTAGTCAAAAAAAAAAAAAAATAACAGTAACTAAAAAAAATATAAAGTTTTATGTTTGGAGAGACGCAGCAGAGTCAGTTAGAAGGGGTTATGTAGCCAAAGCAACAGGATAGGACAGTAAAGTCTAATAGCAGTAGAGCTGGTGGATGTGAATATAGCGTGATACACTTTGCCACAAGGTAAAAAGAAGCTGGAGAATTTTAACTTGCATGGGTCTTCTGAAAAGGCTGTAACTCCAAATATGTTAGTACAGCTAGGCCATCTCTGGGGCATGAGTGTTTAGAAAATACTAAAACCTCAGCTGCATTCCCAGGTTACAGCCCTGACTGAGAGGCAAGAGGGATGGAGGTGCCGTTCTTGGTGGTCATGGGAAATAGTAGTGTGGGCTTTGAGGGCAGGGAAAATGATGGCATGTTGCAAGTGTATTAATCACTACCCACATCATTGCACAAGGAAGATGAGGCAAAGTTTTATTTTGTTGAAGGGAGTCAAGTGTGAAGCAGTAATGTTGATTTGTGAATTATTTTTCATAAAAATCACAACGATTTTTTTTGGTTTTTACTAATGAGATTGCTCAGACATCTGGAGACAGAACCAAGGTGTATCTGTAGAATCCCAGGGAGCATCGATAGGGTTAATATTTTTGAGGAGCTTCCAGAAAACATGCTGACAGAGTAGAGAGGTGGAGAGATAACTGCTTTCTGAACAATAAAATAAAGTAAATCTTTAGATGTAGGATAAAGCCTTTCCCTTGACCGCTTTAACTTGCCAACGAGCAATTACTCAGCAGATCGCTCTGCTGTTGGTTTCACCGACCTTGGCAGCATTTCAAGGGTTGTAGTTATACACGGATGAACTGCTCTTGAACAATTTTTCCAACGTATTAAACACAAACAAGTTTTTCCTCAGCAGTGGGCGAGCAGGTCTGTCTTCCCACCTGTTTATTCTTTAAATGGGTGTTTACCTTGTGGCTGCTGCTGTAAAGATAGTTTGATTTGTTTATATTGCCCTTACAGCCTCCAAGACAAGTGATGAGGTACAGGTTCTAGCCTGCTGTTATATTTATTTTTCTTAGAGCTGTTTTCTTCAGAAGCCCGATGCTATGGAGAAACCAGGTCACTTTATTGCTCATTTCCAAGAGTATTTCCACTTAGTGGAGTAAAAATTACTGCTTCTTTATCTTGGTAAATGAAGAGTTGGTTTGTCTTTCTCTCACCTGCAGTAGATAGTAGCTCTTTTGGAGCACTGCGTTTCAAATCACAAGGGTCATCAGAATGTTTCTCCCTGAAAAAAAAATTTTTTTTTTGTTACCCTCTATTTGTAACCAGGGCATTTTTATGCTACTAACAACTCTCAGCTTGGTAGCAGAATATTTACGTAACTTATGTATATGAAAGACTCACACTTTCCCTTTATATGACTAAAAATAAACAGTTGCATCATTCTTCTTTCTAAAAATCTTTAACCATTTAGCTGCAGTAATGTGAAGCATTGTAGAAATGTAGATCTATTTCTTTGATGCACCTATTAGCTGGAAGTCACATGAAGTGCAGTGGGCTAAATTTAGAGCTTCTTTTGGAAAGAAATATTCCAAAGAAGTTGTAAATTTTTAAGGGCAGTGGATTTAATCACTGTGGGAAACAAATAGCCCACCAGATCTCTACCTGGATGCACAAAATAGAGTAGATATCTAGGCACTGATCAAAGAGGCAGTACCTGGAATGTGTACTGAATCATCTAAGTCTACAAGTCATTTGATCAAAGCGATTATGTCTTTTTTTATGGAGCTTTTGAAAATGCTAAAAGTGTTTAGCAGCTCAACTAATGATTTTTATGTATTTCTAAATGCTGACTATCCAGTCTCATTTTCAGTTAGCCCACTGTTTGTATTGTTAGTTGACATGTGTTAAAAGAGTAGAAAGAAGGAGAAAACAAATCTCTTTGATTAAAACAAGATAGTGCTTGGTTTTATTCACCTCTAATATCTTTTAAACCCTTGAATGCTTCTTGAGTTACGCTGATTTTTATGTATGGTGCAAGATATTCAAATGGAAGTTTGGCCAAAGGAAATTCGAATTGCTGTGTACTTCTGTTTATTCTTCAGGACATTGAGAAGCAAGATCACAGATGATTGCAAATGTTTCCCTTTTTGTTCAGACAAAATCTAGACATCTGCTTCTTAGCATACCTGTATCAGTCATCAACTTAAAAAGCCCTAAGGCTTTGGATCAGAAGACAAATTGTAAAATATTATACATATATGTTTTATATACATTTGATTTGTGAGAGAGAGCACAATAGACTAAATAAAGCAGATTTTTTTCTTTTTTGAAGCAGTATGTATGTAGTAAGGTGGGCGAGATTGCATTGACTAATGCTCTAAACCTGATATGTGTTGCTGATATCCACTGTTCCGTTGTGCATCTCCGACACAGGGTAGCTCTGACTTTAATACCACCCCTGACATGGGCCACGCTTCGGAGACATTGCCTTTGTTCTGAACACATACATACAAAGATTTATATCGAAGATGTTCAGCAGATAACTACATGTTTAGTGTTGTAGTGAAATTAATCCAATGACAATTAACAAAATTCTAGATTTATCACTATTGTTTAGCATTTTATAGGCTTTAACTAAACATTAGCAATATGTGTTCCAAATATTAGACAATTGAAGGCATCTAAATTACTTACTCTCTTTTCCCTACTGGAACTGAAATATTTTATCATTTTCTGTATCCATGTGAGAACAGGTTAAATCAAGAGTTTACTGCAAAGCTATAGAAAATCACCTATCAATTGTTTATTTGTTGTGGAAGTGACACTTGGGTCTGAGGTGAACGTCCGCATATTACTTTGTAAAGCTCAACCTGCATCTCAATGTGATACGAGACCACACATGCACAGCTGGAGCCCAGGTGATAGCCTCGATGAAAATTTCCTCTGTAATTAAGGTTTCATGACACAGTTGTGCTAAAATATGTTTTTGTTTCCTTTCTGTCCTGGCTTGCAATGAGTTCAGCGACCCTTTTCTGTATGAGTAGTTGTTTCATGAGATTGGAACAGATACTATTTCAGAAAGTCTATTATTTTTTGTGATATAACTGGTATGTAACATCAGCAAATTAAGTAACTGTCACAGGAAGCATATAAGTATGAATACTTTTCCAGCTGCTTTTGCACAAAACTCTGTTTGCTGAATAAAATTAGTAAATAGTTAAGTTGGTGGAGAATCTGTGATATCCTCATGGTGTGTAACATCTCAGTTTTACAATGCAGCTTAATTTTTTCTATAGACCAAATTAGTCTTAGAGTAATCTAAATTGCAAATTGGCCAATTGGCATTAAAACTATTCCTTCTTGTTCAGATTTGTCAACACCTCTTTTTTAAAGTCTTTAACATTAAATATGGGTGGATAAGACCATCTGTTTATATACCTTGCCTGCAGCTCCATTACTTAACACATAAGACAGGTTACAGCTGTTTAATTGTTATTGTGTTGAACGATTATCTTTCAGTCCAAAATTAATAGTTATATATGTATGCATGGAAAGCATGTTAAACATAAGGGATCTGGATGGTGGATTAATGTCATTAAGCACTCATATTAATCCCTCAGGAGGGCTGAAGTTAGCATCATGGCATTCATGGTACTTTTGAGTGTCATCCAGAGCTACTTTACCTGGTACACAGAACTGAAATTCAAATCCACTATAGAAGTGTACAACTTGTAATGTGTTTTTATTCCAGTGAGAATTGGTTTATCTTCTAAAAATCTCCCCTAAAATTTATTTGGAAAAAAATAATGGGACAGCTAAGTACTTGTTTTAATCTTTTTTTTGCATGAAATGACATTGACATGACATTAAAACCAATCAAACCAAAAGTGAACTGTCTTCAGAAAGATATTTCTAATTTCATCTATTCTAACTAGAAAAACAGGACTAATCTGGTTTAGATTTTCAGAATTATAAAAAAATTAACTAACGTTGAGGGCACACTCCCATAAGTGTGTTTCCATTAGTATAGACTCTGTCTCTGATTGCTGGTTAAAATGATTTTTTGACTAGGGACAAACATGAAAGTATTTGTGGGTTGTTTTTCTACATGCCTATGAGCAGTGTAACCTCAGAAGTACTGCTGGTGTTGAGGAATGCTGAGAAGTAATCTCCTTCACTAAGTTATATGGTCCGCACATACTCACATCAACACATGTTTAGCTTAGGGCTTCTTATTTTACAAATGTCAAATACGGCTACAGGGAAATGACACTTTATCTCTTTATAAGATCAGAGAGCAAGTCAAGACAAATATGTTATTCCTGTTAATTAAAGGAAGTGCTTCTAGAAAACTTGATATGGGTATATATCATTAAACTACGTATTTTTGAAGTATGGGCTTCACAAAGTTGTGGACAGTTTGAGGGCTTGCTTGATCTTCTCCATACTTGCAGGTTAGCAGGAGAGCAGCATTGATAACTGGTATTGCAATGACCACCATCATTTTAGTACTGCCATTAAGTTGCCAAGGATGGTTTACTTTTCTCCAAAGTTTAAATTACTGAGAATATTCACATTTCATAGTGAATAGTTGGATGTTTAACGTACCTTAAAGCATTCATGTCAAGAACCCCTCATAAATTTTAAGACTATTTTGAGTTTTAGAAATTTATTTAGAAGGAGATGTTGTCCTTCAAATAAGAATAATTAATGCTTTGTTTATGTCATATAATTACCAAAATTCCTCAATTTATGTTTTTTTTATTTTTGAGTTGATGGAATTATACCTCAATACATATTTCATTTTAAAAGTAAGATTGTATCTGAAGGAAGGAAGGAAGGTATAACCTTAGCCATTCAAATAGCTTATTCTCAGATAAAATTAACCAAAGACAGAAAACTGGCTATGTCAAATGTCAGTTAGTTCACCACAGTACTGTGAGTGAAATCCTGCTTGCAACACACCTAATCACGTTGGAGTCAAGATTTCACCACAATGTTTATACCCGAATTCTCAATGCAAAATCTTTATGGAAAATGAAAAATGGCTTTCTTGGCACCCAGAGAACTGATAAGCACAGTTTAACAAGTTTTCATGAAATTTAGTACAATTATGACTTTGATCTTTTCTGTGCCTGAAGAGCGTGTTATTAATTTGCCCACCTAAGCCTTGAATATGCAAAATATTTGTACATTCGGCAACTATAAAAATATTCAATTACCAGGTAAATTTAAGATCATGCGTGCATATCTGAAGCTGTGAAAAAAAGGTGAATTATCAGTTAGGCCTTAACACATTTCAAGACCAAGTATCTCAAATACAAATTATCTGTTAGCATACTTTAAATTGCTAATTAGTTGATTTGCATTTAAATGAGGACCACATGTGAAGTTCAAGTTAGGCACATTTCAGAAAACAGCAGAATCCTCTGAGATGTGAAGAATTTCAAAGCATTTTGCAAAGCTTACTTGAGTTGAAGTGGCTGGAAAGTAAGTGGTTTTGTACATTGTATACTTGCATGCTCGTCAGACACATTGTGAAAGTATTTCCAGTCAGGAAGAAGGATGGAAACAATAATGCATCCTGACCCATTCCATCCACTAATATGTTTTCAAGCCTAATTTCTTTTTCATGTGAGTCTTAATATAAGCATCAGGATTTACCTGCATCTCAGGCAGGTCTTTGTGAGTTTGTCAAAGGTCTCAAACAGGTATTTGAACTTCTTCAGCCTGTACATGTGGGATCATTTTAAAACCTTAACAATATATACCCTTGTTCTAAATCCTTTTCCAGTTAAATAGATCATAAATAGGAAACAACACTGCACATGAAACTATTGGCAGTCCCAAACTTCCAATCTGCTATATCCTTAAAAGAAACTGAACCTTTTATTCTAAGATACATGTGGCTTTCCAGTAATAATGATGAGATATCTTACTTTATAGAAAAATTGGGATGGACTCCAAAACAAAATATCTAAAGGGTATTGGGCTTATGTGCCTTTGTATGTAGAAACCCGTAAATGGTTGCTGCAAGGAATGGTTGCAGTTTTGACAAGGCTTAAATTGCAGTGACTGCAGGTCTCTGCAGAAATGTTTGCAGCAGATATCTCTGCTGCAGATCTACGTAGACGTTTGAGAAAAGTGCAGAAAATATGAAGAAAGTATGATTTCAGGATGAGGATTATGTTTTGGCCTCAATAGGGAAGAAAACAAAGAAGATTGCCCTAAACTATTATATTATTCCATCCATGTGTTCCCCTTTATGAGAAGGGCAAGACGGGAATCTAGGAGTGAAAAACGTATTGAAAGGGAAGAGTGTGTGTAATCCTTTTCTATTGGCAGCAATGCTCTGAACATATGGTGTGTCTAAGACAAGGTTCTTATAAACTCAGAGAAAGGATGCTGACCATGAGCTGCCTACAGTGGAAGAACATGTGCTCAGTACTGCTCAGTGATGAATAGAGAGAATTACATTTGCAAATGTTACCAAAGCCCGCTGCCCCCAAGCACTTTGGGAGACAGGACAAGAATTTAAATTTACTTCAACAAATAGAACAGGCTATGCAGAAAAATAAGGTGCAATTCTACAAATGCTGGGTTCTGCGTTAGAATAATCAGCTGCACAAATTCAAGTTAGGAAGCAGCTCTCCAGACAGAAGAGGCGAAGGCAAGACTGTAATGGGTAATGAATTTGACACGAGTGAAGCACTCTGAAGGCAGGCTAGGATGGTGTTTATGAATTCTAGACTCCTCTTAAGCTTTCTGGCAGAGGTGTGGAGCTCCTCAGAAATTACATATGGGTGCATGGCTTTTTTTAGTCACTCTTTGATAGTGAAAGCAGTTACTTAAAGGAATCAATACAATGTTCTCTGTCTGCTGTAGGCGGGATAAGAAATACTGGGCTTAATCACAAGGCTATTCGGGTTTTTATGTTTAAAAGATGTTTTAATTGTTCGAATAGTTAAACTTTGGCTGGGTAGAAATGAGATTAACTTAAAGCTGATCTGGTAGACAGGTTGGGAGAAGTAAACCACCGTGGACTGAATCTTGAGTAGGTTGGAGGGGTCACACCAGAGCTGTCATTGCTGGCTTTTTTATCACTTCCCCCAAAACAAGCACACAGATCTGTTTGTATAAACTGCATTCTCCCTAAAGCTTGCAATGAAACTCTCCAAGTTTCTCTTCTGTTGGCAGGTGTTTGTGAAACCACCCATAAAGTGTGTCTCATCCCCCATTACTGCTTGGATGTGAAGGGAGTAAGAAATAATGTTCTTACCACTTTGGTACCAGAAATGGTCATTCATCTAAGCTTCCTTGCTGCTCACCTTGAAAATAATGTGATCTCACAAAATGGAATCTTTTTTTTTCAGTTTACTTTATATGCCTAAGACTCGGGAACTTTTAAATGCATGAAAAAACACGTTAAAATAACATCTACTTTCCCCTCTGCACCCGATTGATCTGGTGTAAGAATATTGCAAGGCTGCGAAGGGCTGTCTCTTGCGGAAACTCCACTTAATTTGTGCCAGAGACTGGTGCATAGAGGGAACTCCTGGTTAAGAATGAGTTTGAAGACCTCAATTCCTCCCTTGCTTCTACCACATATTTTCTGTTAGTCATTCACAAATGCAGAGTTTATAAGACTGTTCTCTGATCATTATTAATTTTTTTGGGACCTGACTTGCTTGTGTGTGAATTGCTAAAATGCTGGTTTGTGTATGAAATCCTGTATAATTTTAAGTATTCTGGAAAATCACATCATAGGTGTTTGCAGCCAAATGGAGGGAGACTTTTTACGTTCTCTGCTCACACTAGTAGTGTGAAGATACTATACAAAATACTTTTTTACTTAAGAGGAGGGTGGTAGAAACGTCTGTTAGAAAAGTTACTTCTTTATTTAGGTTATCATGCCCTACCTGCCCTACTAGGGCATCAGCGATTTGTTGTTCATGAGAGAGTAAGTGCTGAATGAAGACTGTCCATTCGATATGTTGACAAAAGAAGGATGTAAAAATTGCACAGGTAGCCATAAACTTAGCGTTGCCTAAATTCTGAGTGTTTGACTTGGCCACTCTCACTATATTCTTGTTATGTGGAGGGCGAGCGGGTTGTCCTATGGCTCATAGACAAAGTTTTATACAAATATTAAAAATTATTCGGAACACTAAGTTAAGATATTAAAATTTCCTAAATACGAAGACATAGACAAATGTATAGAAAGCTTCAGGTAAACAGTATAATATCAACATACCATCGTTTGCTTGCAGGCAGTTTTTCTACCAAGAAATTAAGGTGGCATTTTGACCTGTTATCTTCTTATATGACACTTAGTACAAAGTTATGCAGAAGTGTGAACATGACTGATGCAAGATGTTCACATCTCTGTAGATCTGCATCTGAGAGTGTGTTAGCCGTAGATACATGCATGCAGTCATTCCCCAATGAATGGAAACTGCTTTACTGAATTGTGGGAGGTGCGGAGAAGAAAAGGGCAGTATTCTTCATTGCTGCTGTATACTGAAATTATACTCTTCAAAAAGGAAATTTTAGCAGCTCAGGAGAAAGCCATCCCCATGTTCCGGGAAAAAAAGCCAGCAGGGGAAAAAAACGGCTTGGTTGAACAGAGAGGTCTTGAGTGGTATCAAGAAGAAGAGAAATGTTTATGGGCTCTGGAAGAGGGGACAGGCCTCTTGGGTGGACTACGGGAGGGAAATGAGATTGTGTAGAGAAAAAATCAGAAGGACTAAGGCTCAACTAGAAATCAGATTGGCAAAGTCTGTGAAAGATAACGAAAAATCTTTCTATAAATACATAAATAATAAAAGGAGGACTAGGAGACCATACAGTCCCCGTTTGACACAGAAGGAACAACAGTGACAGGGGATGAGGAAAAGGCTGAGGTACTTAATGCCTTCTTTGCCTCAGTCTTTAATTGTAAAGAAAGTTGTTCCTTTTGTGTACAAATCCAGGAGCTAGAGGAGCAAAATGAGGCTCCCATGATCCAAGGGGAGGTGGTCAGAGCCTTGCTAGCCCGACTAGACACCCACAAGCCTATGGGGCTGGATGGGATTCACCCGGGGGTACTGAAGGAGCTGGCGGATGTGCTGGCCAAACCCCTTTCCATCATCTTCCAACAGTCCTGGAAGACTGAGGAAGTTCCACTGGACGGGAGGCTGGCTGATGTTGTGCCCATCTACAAGAAGGGGCACAAGGAGGATCCGGGGAACTACAGGCCTGTCAGTCTGACCTCAGTGCCAGGGAAAGTCATGGAAAAGGTGATCTTGAGTGCTATCATGAAGCACTTGCAAGAGAACCGGGTGATCAGGCCCAGTCAACACGGGTTCACAAAAGGCAGGTCTTGCCAAACAAACCTGATCACCTTCTGTGACAAAGTGCCTCGGCTGCTGGACGAGGTAAAGGCTGTGGATGTGGTCTTTCTGGAGTCCAGTAAAACTTTTGACACAGCATTCTGCTATGGAAACTTTTGACACAGCATTCTGCTATGGAAACCGTCAGCCTCTGGCCTGGACAGGCGCACACTCTCCTGGGTGGAAAACTGTTTGGCTGGCCGGGCCCAGAGAGTGGTGGGAAATGGTGTTAAATCCAGCTGGAGGTCAGTTACAAGTGGGGTTCCCCAGGGCTCAGTGCTGGGTCCAGCCCTGTTTAGTGTCTTTATCAATGACCTGGATGAAGGCATCGAGTGCACCCTTAGCAAGTTTGCAGATGACACCAAGCTGGGTGGAAGTGTGGATCTGCTGGAGGGTCGGGAGGCTCTGCAAAGGGATCTGAACAGGCTGGACTGCTGGGCTGAGTCCAATGACATGAGGTTTAACAAGGCCAAGTGCCGGGTCCTGCACTTGGGGCACAACAACCCTGTGCAGTGCTACAGACTAGAAGTGTGGCTAGAAGGCTGCCTGGAGGAGAGGGACCTGTGGGTGTTGGTTGACAGACTGCTGAACATGAGCCAGCAGTGTGCCCAGGTGGCCAAGAAGGCCAATGGCATCTTGGCTTGTATCAGAAGTGGCGTGACCAGCAGGTCCAGGGAGGTCATTCTCTCTTTTTACTCAGCACTGGTGAGACCGCTCCTCGAATCCTGTGTTCAGTTCCGGGCCCCTCACCACAAGAAGGATGTTGAGGCTCTGGAGCGAGTCCAGAGAAGAGCAACAAAGCTGGTGAAGGGGCTGGAGAACAGGCCTTATGAGGAGCGGCTGAGAGAGCTGGGGTTGTTTATCCTGGAGAAGAGGAGGCTGAGAGGAGACCTCATTGCTCTCTGTAACTGCCTGAAAGGAGGTTGTGGAGAGGAGGGAGCTGGCCTCTTCTCCCAAGTGACAGGGGACAGGACGAGAGGGAATGGCCACAAGCTCTGCCAGGGGAGGTTTAGGCTGGACATTAGGAAAAAATTTTTCACAGAAAGGGTCATTGGGCACTGGAACAGGCTGCCCATGGAGGTGGTTGATTCACCCTCCCTGGAGGTGTTTAAGGCGTGGACAAGGTGCTGAGGGGCATGGTTTAGTGTTTGATAGGAATGGTTGGACTCGATGATCCAGTAGGTCTCTTCCAACCTGGTTATTCTATGATTCTATGATTCTTTTTCTTATTTATCTCCCCTCCTCTTCCCCTTTTGGCCCTCTTCTCCCTTTCTAATTTCTTCTTTCTGTTTTCTTTTATTGGGAGAGGGTGTAATGCAGTAAGGAGAGGAGAAAGCTGATAGTAGTAGTGGGGAAGAGACAGTGATTTGATTCATGCTTTCAAAGTGGAGGAAGCAAAACAACCTAAAAGGTAGCTTTTAATTTAGGCAGACCTTGATCAACATGACTTTGGTCACATTATTTTTTATTTTTGCTTCACTTTTGATGGTGCTATAAGGTCTAATTCTGCTTTTACAGCAAACTACAGATACGCTACAAAAAATATGTGGTGTATTGTACTCAAGGGTACAGGTTATGAAGATTGTGATGGGTGAAGATGTCTGGTGGAGGATAATAATGTAAATAAATAGAAATATAAATTTGCTGTGCAGTATTTAGAAGCATGTCACCATTATAATCCTTTATGACAGAATAATCAGAATAAAGCAGTGTTATAAGTACCAATTAAGGAACATCAAATCAATGAGTATGTGACTCATGCTGATTTAAACAGGAGCTGATTGGGATAAATGAATTTAATATGTACTTTTATTCTGTGGCTATTCTGTCATACGTGGAGGAAGTAGCATATGAGTAATCTAAGGAAGACACTGACGTCTCTGATAAGAGACTAATGAGAGACATTACATTTGAAAAAAAAAAGATCTGAATTCTGACTGGTTATGAAATATGCTATGTTAAATGTGACTTGCCTGACTGTTATCAATTCTTTGTAAAGTACAATTACTGGCCACATATTTATATAAATATCCATACATATTGATAACACCATTTCTATTTTACATGGTATGAATTTGGAATGCCACTTACATCATCTTGGATTTTGACTATCCTAGAACATGTACAAATCTTTTATCTTCATTTTTGTTTTACTTCATTCCATTTGGAGCTAAGTGAAGTTTCTCTACTCCTAGAAATAATAATATTTTAAAATTCACAGTCTTAAAACCTGCAAGAAAACCCGTGTAGGTATATTGTCTGGTCTATAATTATATTTTTTAAGGACTTAACATAACCCGCACATGCCAAATGTGTAAGTGTCTTGCCAAAGAGCATGTGCTAAGATGCTTCATCCTGCTGAAGTGCTCTGAGTCCCACCTAGAATTCTCTGTGCAGAGGGAGAGAGGCTTGTATTTTGTACTTCAGCACAGAGCTGGGTTCATTCCTGTTTCAGTTGCAGCATCATGAAGATAAGAAAGACAGCATGGCTAGTTAATTTTGGCAGCAAAGTTATGCTCTTCCTCATTTTCTGTTTTTTTATTCTTTTAGGATACTGCATGTTAACCAAAATAGTGTCTAATGTTGTCCTTAGTATCAACTGACCATGAGTAAAAGGATGCTGGAGGTTAGAACTTTTTTTCCAAGCATTATAGTTTTACAGTCTACAGCTGGCTTCTTCTAAGACCACTGGATACAAAAAATCTTAAGAGCATTTTCTTCAACTTTTCTTTTTTTAAAATGCAGTTTGTGCTTATGAAAGGAAATAGCATGTGCAGGCCTAGGACTGCAGGGATTATTTTCAGTTGCCTAGGAACTTCTTTATGTTTTGTTACCTATCTCTACACTTGTGTAGGCATTTATGTTTCACTGGTGGACAGATTCATTCCCCAGACAGACCTAATTGCTTCCATTCTGTAGAATAAAGCTTGATTTTTCCTCCACACATACTATACTGTGTTCTAAGAGCAGCAGTGCAGGAGCAGGGGGAGTTATATTGGATGAGTAAAAGAAGAATTAGATCCGTTCTGAAATGCAGCTGTATCACTTTTCTTTCTTTTTGTTTGTGGTTAATGTGAAAAGCTACTTAGATTGTTGCTGCCGTTCTAAATTTTCTATAGTTGATGTTTTCATCTTCTTACTTTGCTTTCCTTTAACCTTAGAGTTATAGAAAATTTTTAAAATACCGAACAACTGTGCAGTGGGCACCTGACACTTTCTTCGAGACAGAGGGACTAGAACGTTTCTGCCCCTTAGTCATAGCAGTGACTCTGGCCTCTGAGACATCTCATTACCTCCCTCCTTGGTCTGAGGCAGAGCTTTCTCCTGTTCATCCAAACTAGACGAAAGGCCATGGTTGGAAATACCTTTCTTACCCATCCAATAGGCAAAGTTGGGAGATAATAGCAAGTGGCAGAGTACATGCCAGATATGGGCCATCATCCAGCAGAGATTTAGAAATGGTCAGATTTTGAAAGTGAGAGACCTTATGAGGGCTCTGTTGAGACACCTCGTCCACAAGAAAACTGGGATTGAATCCAACACTGTTGACTCAGCTTGGCGTGTCCATGCTGCAATAGGCAGTAATATCCTGTCACCTTATTTGCAGGCGCCTGGGTTTGGTAGCCTGTGGTGGACCTATCCTAAATGGTTTTTTGTATATGACATTTACCCATCCAACACAACTTTAGTTGATGTCTCTTTCCTGAAAGTAAGGAAGGAGCACTTAACCCATCTCTGCTGACTTTCATATAGTAGGGCCTGCTTCTTTAAATCTGTCTTGTACTCTGTTCGTCATTCATCCATCTGCCTCCTCAAATATTTTGTGAATTTTAAGTGTCATAACATTTGAAAAAAAAAAAGTCTTGCTTTTCTTGGATATACCATGGTATTTATTTTAATACATCTGAAGCCTAAGTTTTTCACCTGGTTTTCCAAATGAAATGGATCACTGCATTAATAACACTACCTCTTCCACCCCATATATACAGTCTAACTTATTTTACATAATTGGTGTGTGTGCTCAGGAGAGTAACTGTGGCTGAATTGAAGCAGAGAACTATTCTTCCTTAAAATCCTGTTAATTCAATCCAAATTAAGGTAGTGTGGTAGTTATGCTGTCAGTATCTGACCTACAAATCAAAGATCTTCAATTATGGTCATTGTTTTAAAGCTCATAAGTTTATTAGTAATTACTTTTACATTGTCTTGAAAGTTGTATTTTTTAACTAGCTTTGATTATATTTTTATTGTAAGTAAAAATCAAAGCATGTGAAGAGAAGTCAGAAGAAAAACACAGTCTCGGAAAGGTAGCTTCTCTTTCTTCTGCAGGCCTTCTTTCTCAACTAGTTTCATTGACTCCTGACAATGTTTGCTGAAAAGAGAATTTCCTGCATTTTTAAAAGCTTTGAAATACATTTTCATTTTGTAATGTAAGACCTCTCATGTCAGGTGCACCTGCTTGATTTGCATGTGAATTCTGAACAGTTCTTGTTTTATGTTACACTTCTGAAATGTCTGTCTGTTTTTTTTCTTTCTAATTCTCAAGCTCACTATTTGGATAAGATAGTGAAAGGTACTGTATATTTGCTCTTTGATGACATGCCTATGCCTACATGTACTTTTTCTTTATGAATATATAGTTACAAACGTACCAGTCTGGGCAAAAGAACCCTCTCTTACATACATTCCATGGATTATAGATATAACTCATATGACTTTCAACTCATCTCAAACTAAAAATGAAATCTTGTGTATGATACATAATAACATTTTATCAGCAATTATACGTTTATATAAACTGTATACATGTATTAGATTTCATTTGAACCAAAAACTGAAGATAGTAGTCATTTGCTGTTTGGTGCTTTT
Organism: Clamator glandarius; assembly: GCA_033459285.1. Lineage (NCBI taxonomy): Eukaryota > Metazoa > Chordata > Aves > Cuculiformes > Cuculidae > Clamator > Clamator glandarius. Next base: position 1,608,068 of record JAUNZM010000080.1, read on the forward strand.
TCTTTGTTAATTTTGTCATTGGACTGCTACATACAAAACTGTAAATACTCTTGTCACAGAATAAGTGTCATTAGTTCTGAAGAACAGATTAATTTTAGATATGTCTGGTTTTATATACAGTCAGATCAATAGAAAACCCCGGGCTCTTAAGCTTTTGTTTATCTGAATGTAGAAAATCTATAGGAAATTATAATTGTATTTTGTATGAAGCTAGGAAAAGCTTGGATACCGTATGCAACATTTTCAGTTAAAAGGTTCAAGGATGCAAAAACTTATCATGAAACAGCAAAGATTCTTGTATCTTCAGTTATGGTGAAAAGTTGATTTAGAAAAATGTTTAAAACATTCCTACCCCTCTTTCCCTGAGTATCTTTCTCTATTCCTTATTTGTGGTTTTTTTGTTAGAATATGGCTATATTCATGGCAATATCCAGGCTTTTACACAATAAGTCTTGAGTGTACCCAGTTGACTCCTAAAACACTCCGTCAGTATTACAATTAAATATGCAAGCCATCCATAAGGTAACAGAAGAAAGATAAAGAAAAAAATAGCCCTCAATTGTCAACAAATACTGTTAGCAGCTACAATTTGAAAGAATAAGAGTACCAAGACTAATCTCAGCCTGGCATGACAGCACAATATCCTTAATGGCATCAACACTATCCTTCCTCACAAGAGATTTTCCTGATTCTCTGCCTTCTAAGAGTAATTTGGTGAGAGTTAAGAACCCTTTATAACTTTTTTTCTGGGAATGTTTGTAATTTGGAGGTACATGGTTGAAAGGAGTCAATAAATCAAAAGTCTTCAGAAGAAAAAAAGATACTGTTACTTCTGAAAGACTGTTCTAAGCTTAACTAAGCTTAACTAAAATGAGTCAGTAAATTAGTTCTCAAAGTCAGTAGTTCTACAAACTGAAGAAGTGTTTAGCCTGTTACTTAGGGTTTTTTGGATAAACATCTACAGAAAATTGCTGTGTCCAAAAATACCTGATTTGTATCCACCTTCTCATCAGATACTTAGTGCCATATCTGTACTTGCTTCTGTCGGTGTCTTATCACAGTCATAGATAAGGAACACCAAAATCTACATATTTATAATGTTATCATCCTCATACAGATCATGTTGGCTGCATGCCAGATTTCATCACTAGGAGGTGACAGATACTGTTTCTTTTTTAATGCAATGTTAGACTGAAAACAATTATCGATTTTGGATATATTAAATTATTTTAATTGTTTCCCAAATTTTCCCTCCTTGGCCATAAAAGCAGACAAGATAGGATATAAAGGTAAAAGCACAAAAGCCTTAGGGAGATTGTCACAAAAAATCACTCTCTGCTATCTGTCTTGAAGCACGTCACTACCGTGTTTTTGTTCAGTCTATCAATGTTTTATTGTGGTCCTTATGGTATTTCATTTTGTCCGTCCTAAGTAATCGAATACGCACAGCTATTACATTTAGTTGGAAATCCTGTTGGTCCTGTCCCATCCGTATGCAGCCTGAATCCTACTGTTTGTTAGAATAGATGCTAAGCTGCTTCACTATTTCCTGGGCTTTGCTTATTCTGTGAAAAGGAATGTATTTTTAGCATAAAGTATAGTCATTAAAACTGGCCTATACTTTGTGCAACTATTTAACACACTGTAATTTCACATGAATATACGGCAACTGTGAGACCAGATAAAGTTAACATTCTCATTTATTGCGTGCCTAAAATCATACTCATTTTCCTGCTTCAGAATTTGGAGGGATTTGATCATAGTAACAGGGAGCTTAAACATTTATGCCAGCAAGTAACCAATACTGCATAGAGCAAATAACAATCTATTCTTAGAGCACAGAAAAATGTATCATTTTACACAGCTGTGTTTGCACTATGCCCTCATCTCTTGTTACTTTGCCAAAACCAAAAATTAAAAAACAAACTTAATTTTGTCTGGCCTGCAGGTATTTAGAGGATTGGTGCATTTATTTCCTGCCTGTACAGGTAAGTGGTGTCTCAAGTGTCAGGCCAATCAAAGATGCCACTTTGTTAAGAATTGCATTCCCCAGGTAATGTTGCTGTTCCACTCCATGTGCAATTACAGTATTTGTGCTGTCCTTAAGGCCTGTTCCCAGTAAGTGTCCTTTGTTTGTATTTTTTTGATTTTATGTAATTACAATATTTAAATCACTTGTGATCTTTCTTCTTTGTCTGTTTCAACAGAGGGCTGCCCTGGCTTGTGCAACAGCAATGGGAGGTGCACGCTGGACCAAAACGGCTGGCACTGTGTCTGCCAGCCAGGATGGAGAGGAGCAGGCTGTGATGTAGCCATGGAAACTCTCTGCACGGACAGTAAGGACAATGAAGGAGGTAAGATATACCAACTGGGTCTTTAACGCTGGGGAGAATGTGTTGAGGAACAGAGATTTTACAATTAGGTGAATAAATGCTGCCATGAGGACCATACATGCATTTTACTTGCTTTTATGCCTGTAAGACTACACCAGATATATGATGTATCCATGAAGCCTTACAAGATGCTTGTGACAGGTCAGCTATGTACTTAAAAAATGATGAGTGTCACCTTAATTTCCCTGCAATGTTCTTTTATACTGGAATAAAACATAGTCTCAACTCAGAGAATTGTAGAGGAGAGGGAGGAAAGAAAGGAGTTCAAGCTTTCAGTGACCTCATAAGGAAATTATCCCAAGAGAAAAAGCCGAATGGGGAGTTTACATTTTGACCTATGATATTACTGCTGGAAACAATTGGTTGCCCAGTCTACAGAGATCTTATCCCTCTGTAGCCTGTAAATGCTCAGATAACTGACAGGATGCTCCCAGATGTCTTTCTTTTGGCTTGCTTTTCCACAGTCTGTCATTCAGGTGACAGGTAACAATCTGCAGAAAGATGCAGGCAGGACTATTGACTTAATGAATCAACCTGCAGTCATTGTTTTAGGGTAGGGAAAGTAGAGGGGGTGTGACTTTGGCATGACTCCAGAATCACACAGAAAAGCCACACAAAAGATTAAATGTGAATGCAGTCAAATACTAGATCAGCATAATGCTTTTATTGTCTGTCTGTCTTCCCCTTCTCTCATCAACTCTTCTTTTTTTTTAAATGCCTCCAGATTCAGAGCAGAGATAAGAAACTCCATTAAGGCCTCTGGATGACAATAGAGTCATCTGTGACTTTGTTTATCATCTTTAGACTGTGTATGCCTTTGCCGTGTCTAGTTTGCTCTCCTATACCAACTGCAGTTGGGATTTTAGACAGCACAGACTATAAATAATAGCAGCATTTGCTTCCCTAGGAAAATCAATAACACAGTTAAAACAGTGCAGCTGTTTATTGCTTTACACGTCATTTGATTTGTCATCCTTCTCAGTTACACATTGTATGTTTTGAGTCAGTTTTGCACATTTAGGAGCCTAAAGAATCTGACGCAATCTGGTATACACAATCTGAGCTAGTGTGAAGCTGAATTTCTTCATATACAAAGGGAGAAAGAAGAACAGTTGGCCAGAACATTTCCATGCAGAGGTGTGCTGTTTGGAGAATTAAGTTCAAATGGCCAGGGGATTATGAGCATAAGGAAGAAAAAGAAACCTGCAAGCCTGAAAAGAGACAAAGCAAGGAGGAGGAGAAACTAGGTTACAGCATAAATAACTTGGAGGAAATAAATAGATCGTGTAGAGGAAAAAAGTTGAAAATGCAGTCATAGACTAAAACAGATAGAGTAAACATTAAAGGTAGTAGAAGGGTGTGACCTGTCAGAGGAATAGTTAAGAGCAGGTAACAGGACAGTGGGGAGAAGAGAGGAGTAAGGTGAACAGGAAGGCGCATAAAAAGAACAAAGGAAAAGAAGATGCTCCTTCAGACTGAAAACAACAATAGCTGTTGGTGAAGAATAGGGGCAAAGGAATGAGGAATTGGAGCAGAAGGATCTAACAGAATGACTTAAAGTTCGAGAAGAATGGTATTGAAAAAAAAATGTTTCATGCTGGTTTTTCTCTTAATTTTTTTTCATTATTTCCTTTATAGACATGCAATTTTGTACAAGGAAGAGATGGCCCAAACAGCTGTTTTACTGTGACTGACCTATGTAATGTGTATTTGTAACAGACATATCTCTTCAGTGGATTTTATTTTAATTTATATGCTTCAGTACGGAGCACATTCACTTCAGTCTTTGATTAGGAAAAGGGTTAAAATATAACAAATTGAATTAAAAACTGGAAGCATGCCAAACAAAGTGAGAAAAAAAAAGTCATCTTTGCCAGAATCTCACCTGGAAAGAGAAGCAGTGTTTCTTCCCTTTCCAAGAGTACCTGCAATCAACCCACTAATCTCTTGAGCAAGTCATTCAAATTCCAGACAGCTATAGGGAATGGCACAAGGATGCCTCTGCTGTATTTGTTTATTATGGGAGATTAGGTTATCTGAGCACTTATGCTGAATTTACATCACACTAGGCTCAGTGGTAATATAATTAGTGTTATCTTGGTTGTTAGTGAATTGATATGCTGTGGTTAATGTTTACATTTCATCCTACACTGGATAAACTGTATTTCATATATTAATGTGAGTATAATACATTGATAACAGTGTCTGCTGTTCCTTTGCTTCTTAGCTCTTTCTAGGACTGATTGTTCAAATTCTGTGAACATGAGCATCCCAAGAACCTCAGTGGGAGTATTCACCACAGGGAATGTTAATGACATCAAGGCATACTTAATCATTTTCCCTTCTAGATACTATTGACATGTGATGGGATGATTGTTACTCATCTTCCTTTTAATATAGATTGCTACGAGTCTTGTAGATTAGTTCCTTTCTCTTTAAGGATCACTTTTTATTTTTAGATGTGTTTGGTTTGGGTAATAAAATACAGAATATTCTTTACATTTTAGCAACTCACGAGGAACATGTATGCAACAAACTGACCTTAGGCTGAATTAAACTCCTAATGACTTTGGGGAGAGAGGGGAAGACAGAGTCATCTATGGGTGGAATAAGCCTAACTACTTTATTGGGAAAAGATGTGTCACTATTATACTTCAACAAAGTGGGCCATGGTTTGTCATCACTGTAGGAAGAATAACTGTTTACTTTTTAGTTTAGGTAGGTCTTTATTAAGCAGATTCCTTAAATTTACTTTTTATCAGCTCCTATCCAGTTAGGGAGTAGTTACAGATTTCTACCAGCAGGATTTAAGTGATTATTAATATTCTTTTATCAATAAAATGAAAATAAAATACTGTAATAAAGCAAAGTGTACTTAGCACTACTGTATGCCTGTAATTACTTGCATAGGCTAGGATAGCCTGCTCCTGCTAAGCGTTGCCGCAGGGTAGTACAAATGTAGCCTATGGATTAGCTAAAGCACAGCCTTCTCTCTGAAAGTGGCCAATAGAAAATGCTTAGAATATACTAGGACAAATGCAAACTTTTTTTTTTTCCCATATAGTAGCAGACTGCTAATTAAAGTAGGAAATTACTGACACAATGTTTTGAATGTTAGAGGGGTTACAAAGTAAAAGATAACCCAAGCTCAGGAAATTTCAGCATGTTTGTACTTGAATTAGTACTGATGCAGTGGCACACTTATGTTCTCTGGTACTCTCTCCAATATATCCCATTATTATTCGGCTTTTTGTTTGCATCTCTGGTTGCTGAGGAGTGCTGACTTGATATGCCTGTAACACTTACCTACAGTGACTCCAGAATTTCTTTCTAGACTGATAATTCATTTAGATCCCAACACATTATATTTTAGGCTTCTTAACTCCCAACAGGAATGTTTCATTTTTAGGGACATGATTTGGGGATTGGTGGGAATGGTTGGACTCGACGATCTGGTGGATTTCTTCCAACCTGGTTGTTGTGTGTGTGATTTGAATATGCTATAGGTATTCTTATAGGTATACTGTAATAGTAACATGGAACTAGGTCCTTCTGCACTGTTCAGGAATAAATCAAGGGCTGTTTCTGGTTTTGTGGCTTTTCACCATAAAATCATAGAAACACCACCACCAGGTTGGAAGAGACCCACCGGATTGTCAAGTCCAACCATTCCCACCAATCTCTAAACCATGCCCCTCAGTATCTCATCCATCTGCACCTTAAACACCTCCAGGGAAGGCGAGTCGACCACCTCCCTGGGCAGACCGTTCCATTGCCTAATGACCCTTTCAGTGAAGAATTTTTTCCTTATGTCAAGGTAGTTGTAGAAAGCAGTAAGGTCTCCCCTCAGCCTCCGGGCTAAACAACCCCAGCTCTCTCAGTCGCTCCTCATAAGACTCGCTCTCCAGCCCCATCATCACCGTTGTCGCTCTTCTCTGGACTCGCTCCAGAGCCTCAACGACCTTCTTATGGTGAGGGGCCCAGAACTGAACACAGGATTCGAGGAGCGGTCTCACCAGTGCCTAGTACAGAGGGAGAATAACCTCCCTGGACCTGCTGGTCACACCATTTCTGATACAGGCCAAGATGTCATTGGCCTTCTTGGCCACCTGGGCACACTGCTGGCTCATGTTCAGTCGGCTGTCAACCAGCACCCCCAGGTCCTTCTCCTCCAGGCAGCTTTCCAGCCTAGTCTGTACCTCTGCTTAGGGTTGTTGTGCCCCAAGTGCAGGACCCGGCATTTGGCCTTGTTAAACCTCATGCCGTTGGTCTCAGCCCAGCGGTCCAGCCTGTTCAGGTCCCTTTGCAGAGCCTCCCGACCCTCCAGCAGATCCACACTTCCACCCAGCTTAGTGTCATCTGCAAACTTGCTAAGGGTGCACTCGATGCCTTCATCCAGGTCATTGATGAAGACACTGAACAGAGCTGGACCCAGCACTGAGCCCTGGGGAACCCCACTTGTCATGGCCTCCAGCTGGAGTAAACTTCATTTACCACCACTCTCTAGGCCCAGTCATTCAACCAGTTTTCCACCCAGGAGAGTGTGCGCTTGTCCAATCCAGAGACCAACAGTTTCCAAAGCAGAAAGCTGTGAGAAACTTTGTCAAAGACTTTACTAAAGTCCAAGAAGACCACATCCACAGCCTTTCCCTCATCCAAGAGTCTAGTCACTTGGTCATAGAAGGCGATCAGGTTACTTTGGCAAAGACCTGCCTTTCATGAACCCGTGTTGACTGGGCCTGATCACCCAGCTGTCTTGCATGTGCTTCATAATAGCACTCAGGATCACCTGCTCCATGACTTTCCCCAGTACCGAGATCAGACTGACAGGCCTGTAGTTCCCCAGATCCTCCTTGTGCCCCTTCTTGTAGATGGGCACAACATCAGCCAGCCTCTAGTCCAGCGGAACCTCCCCAGTCATCCATGACCACTGAAAGATGATGGAAAGGGGTTTGGCCAGCACATCCGCCAGTTCCCTCAAAACTCTTGGGTGGACTCCATCCGGCCCCATAGACTTGTGGGCGTCTAGCCAGGCAAGCAAGTCTCTGACCACCTCCTCTTGGATCTTGGGAACCTCGTTCTGCTCCTCCAAGCCCTGGGGTTGTGCACAGAGGGAACAACTTTCTTTACAATTAAAGACTGAAGCAAAGTAGGCATTGAGTACTTCAGCCTTGTCTTTATTTCCCGTTACTGTTGTTCCCTCTGCATCTAGTAGGGACTGGAGATTCTCCCTAGTCCTCCTTTTACTGTTGATATATTTGTAGAAAGATTTTTTATTGTCTTTCACAGACTTGGCCAATCTGATTTCTAGTTGAGCCTTAGCCCTCCTAATTTTTTCCCTGCACGTTCTCGCTTCCTCCCTATAGTCCACCCAGGATGCCTGACCCTTCCTCCAAAACTCATAGACCTTCCTCTTCTTATTGATGTCTCTCAGGACCTCCCTCCTCAACCACGCTGGTTTCTTGCCCTGCCGGCTACTTTTCCGGAACATAGGGACGGCTTTCTCCTGGGCTGTTCCTCCAACCCTCACATCCCCCACAAGGCCTTCTCTGTTCACCAACAGCAGGTCCAGGAGGGCGCCGTCCCTTGTCGGTTCGCTCATCAGCTGTGTGAGGAAGTTGTCTTCCACAAAGTCTTGGCTGGTTGGTCTATAGCAGGCTCAATACCTGCCTGCCCATGGGCTCCTCTGATTTCCACCCCCAGGCACTCAGTCCCATCCTGACCGTAGTCCAGTTTGAGGGTATCAAAGCCCTCTCTAACATAGAGGGCTACCCCGCCTCCTCTTCTGCCCTTCCTGTCCTTCCTGAAGAGTTTATACCCCACCATGGGTACGCTCCAGTTGTACGAGTCATCCCACCATGTCTCCGCAATGGCAATGACATCGTAGTCTCCTTGCCCTACTACAGCTTCCAACTCCTCCTTCTTATTTCCCATGCTGTGTGCATTGGTGTAAATGCACTTCAGCTGGGCTGGTGAACCTACAGCCCTCGTAATACGGTTTCTTCCCAATTGAGTGGTCTTTGGGCTAACTAAGGCCACAGTGCCAGTTTCCTGCTTACCATCCCCCCATCCCCTTTCTGACCGGCTGCTCCTACAGATTCATTTTTGTTGTCTATAATCAATTCCAGCTAGTGTGGCCTGTTGGGAAATTCAGCTGTGTGAAGATAACTGAGGTCTGTTAATACAGGTTTCTATCCTTTACAACTTTTTGCCTTAGTGTGCCACAGTCACCGAAACCATCCTGGTGGGTTAGCCAACATCATAGCTCCAAAACTGTGTTCCTCCTATGTAGGTAGTGAATAATACCTCATAGAGACTTTTTGTTCCTAAATATAGAATCGACTTATTTACAAAGACTGTGATTAGTTTAGGTCCTAGGTCATGATCTCCCCTTGACACTGGCAGCGCTTGTGCCCAGGACTTATTTTAAAATAATAGAATAGTTTCAGTTGGAAGGGACCTTAAAGATCATCCAGTTCCACTCCCTCTGCCATGGGCAGGGACACATCCCACCAGCCCGAGCTACCCAAGGCCCCATCCAACCTGGCTTTGAACACCTCCAGGGATGGGGCAGCCACAGCTACCCTGGGCAACCTGTGCCAGTGCCTCATCGCTCTCATGGTGAAGAAATTCTTCCTAATGTCTAGTCTAAATCTGCACCTCTGCAGTTTATATCCGTTCCCCCTTGTCCTATCACCACAAGCTTTTAGGAATAGACATCCATAAGTGTGGGAATTCTCTGTCTTGTCTCCTCTCATTTAATGTTTTGGCAGTTTCTCCAAATAAGCAATCTTATGAACAGAGCCTATTCTATTGCAATTCTGTGCATTCTGCAGCAAAGGGAGAAATAACATTAGTCAAGATTTTTGCAGCTAGGCTTTAGCTTTTGAGAAAGAAAACAATAATGTATTCATTATGTCTTTTGCATATAGAACCACTTACATCTAGAACAAAAAATATACAAGTAGCCTTCCGAGAGCAATAATGATTGTCCAGCTGCCTCCAGAAGTATCTATTTTCCTTATAATCTCACTATCATATTGGAGTGACATAATGGATAAGCTAGAGTTGAGCTAAGTCTCATATTTTTCAGGCTAAACAAAATTCATCAATAATTTTGCACAGCCCTTTCAGAAGGGAAATTGTCCTCTGCTTCACACAGTGCAATAGAGCACTCAGCTTAGTGGTACTAGATAGCTCTAGCCACATAAGTACTGAGAAAGAATGAAAAATGTTTTCTCAACTTATAAAGAGCCAGATTCATAACCATCCGTCACTCGCCTGGGCAAGTTGCTGATAAACTCCACAGAAAAATAACAAACAGCATATCCTTGTATCTTGCCTGGTGAAAATGAGATTCTTTCTCTGATTGATGTTAGCAGAAAGGCTTGTAAAAATGCATTTCCAGCTGATTAGTTCAGAAGGTGTCAATCTCATGCAGTTTTATGACCTGCAGACTATACTCCAGATGTACATTTGCTTTTTTTAACTAACAAAGATGAATGAAGAAATTTGAGCATTTCTTTGGCAGCTGCACCAGATATTGCCTGGGAGACCATGCAGAGATATAAACCCCCAAAACTATGCTTTTAATCATCCGTATCCCTATGGCTGACACTGATCCAGGCTTCTGGAGTTAAAACCAGCAAGGGAGGTCAGTACTTCAGCTAGAAAAGGTCCTTATATTGTACAGGAATGAGGCTAGAAAATCACAAGTCACAAACTATTTGAGGGTAGAAAGGCCGGAGGAATTCTGCTCAAAGCAGGGTCAGCTAAAGCAGATTGTTCGACCATGTCCAGCTGGGTTCTCCACAGATGGAGACTCCATAACTTCCCTGGGCAACCTGTTGCTATGTCCAACCACTTTCACAGTAAAAGAAGTTTTTTCTAATGTTTAGACAGAATTTCCTGTGTTTCAGCCTGTGCCCGTTATCTCTTATCTTTTAGCTGGACACCACTGAAAAGTGGTCTTGCGGGTATCTGTAAACATCTATGAGATTTTGCCCCAGAGCCTTCTCTTCTCCAGGCTAAACAGTCTCAGCTGTCTTAGCCTTTCCTCACAGGAGAGATGTTTCAAGCCCTTAATCATCTTCATGTCCCTTCACTGAACTTTCTCCAGTAGGTCCGTGTCTCTCCTACTAGAAAGCCGAGCTTGCACACAGCGCCCTGGTGTGGCCTCACCAGCACTGAGTATAGGGGAAGGATCACCTCCCCTGAACTTGGCTTCCTTATGAAGCCAAGGATGTCATTGCCACAAGGGCATGTTGCTGGCTCATGTTCAATTTGGTGTCTACCAGGACTCCCAAGATCTCCACAATGCTGCTTTGCAGCTAGTCGGCCACCAGCATGTACTGGTGTATGGGGTTGTTCCTCCCCAGGTGCAGGACTTTACTGCATGAAGCTGGTATCACCCCATTTCTCCAGCTTGCTGAGGTCTGTCTGAATGGCAGCCTAACTCTCCAGCATATCCTTAGCCCAGGAAAAATCAGTATTCTTTCTTTTCCCTTAAAAAAGTTTATACTTTGATATACTTAATGATGACTTTTTCATCCCTTTTATTTTCCCCAAACTGTCTTCAATGTCAGCCAAGTTAAATAAGAATTTTAGATGTGCAAAAGAATAGAAATCCCAGTCCTTTACTATTTTGCCAATCCTCTGATACACATAGCACAGCAATCCTTAGAGGAATACCTTTAGAAGATCTCTGTTTACTTACACTCTTTCAACATATGATTGAACAAAAACGGATGGTATTTTTCTCTTCAGAAAGAAGTTCTACTCTAAAGCTAGATTCTTTTGTGAGAGGAGCAGCCATGGGCTTCCTCAGAGTGCTGCATTGGTATATTTTTCAGTTTAATGCAGCAAGCAAGTTCACTCTCTAATCTAAATGGAATAATAAAATGTTTGAGCGATTTCAGTCTTGCTGTTCTTTTGGGGAAGCAATTATCAGCTATGTGATACCATATTGCATTCATCTACAAACTCTCTGTAGCTGACATTTCCAGGCTCATTTTCCTTACGACTTTACTTACAGCAAATTAGTAGTTATCAATTTGATCTTGATTTTGAATCTCTCACCAAATAAAATTTCCAGTGATGTGATCGATCTAATGATCCTTATATGTGAGTATTTCAGCACGTGAGCATAAATGCACCCACATGTTTAAATCTTGTTTATATTGGCCAGCATTCCTCATCAGTTTATTCAGAATAAAATCTAAATATTAAATACAGATTTGGTGTCTCATACATTTTCATGCAAAATAGTTGTGGAAATTGCCTTTGCCACTAGCAACAAAATCTTTCTGCCAAGGTATAAAGCAATCCACCTTGATAAATGTTATGAAATATTTAAAGCAGCTTGCAGCATAAATATGCAAAAAAAACTTCAGGAAAACAGCAGAGTGGGAGTTACTTGTGTCTTTTCTCTAGCAAGCCAAATAACCTCAGATAAAGCTACTTAGACCCACCTAAAATGTTTAATATGTATAAGTTAACAGTGTACGCAGAGCATGAGTGCTTTCATTTTCTGGTTTGCTCAAAATGTTCTTAGAAAAGTATTGAATAAATACATTTAATTTACACACAATACTCAGTATATTTAGCTTGCGTGGATTTCCATGGGAATTTAAGAACTCAATAGAAACAAACTCTTTTCCCTTAATTGAAAGTGAATCCATTAAAATCTTAATTATTAGTATTCTTTCATGCTGCATAATTTTTTTCATTTCGCATCTGGCTGGCTGATTCACATGTGGGTCAGGAGGAAGATTTTGTTCATTTGTGTGACTTTCTGCCAACAGATGGGCTAGTTGACTGTATGGATCCTGACTGCTGTTTGCAGAGTTCTTGCCAAAACCAGCCTTATTGTCGTGGACTACCCGATCCCCAAGATATTATCAGCCAAAGCCAACAGTCGCCATCTCAGCAAGCTGCCAAAGGATTTTATGACCGGATCAGTTTTCTCATCGGAGCAGACAGCACTCATGTCATACCCGGGGAAAGTCCTTTTAATAAAAGGTGAGCATGACTCATCATTTACTTTTGAATACAAAAGAAATTGAGGAGTGTGTGAGATTCATATTAGCTGGAGATCCACTGTGACTGCAAATTTTGTGGCATGGACTTTCAGCAAAGATCATTTCTGTTAATATATAAAATTGCTTATTTTGTCTCATTTGCTGCAAATTCAAATCGCCAGTGCCAGTAGGTTGCAGAAGGTACTTGCCATGCTTAGTACCTATGTTCTAACAGAGTGCTTCATTAATGATTAAATAAATCTTTATTTAACCAGTTGATTTGGGCTAGCACAGTTGGAAATATATCTAAGCAATGAAAACACTTCAGGAGGAAAAGCAAAGCTGCACTTTTTAAACTGAGCTCACTAAATAATATAAATTATGAATTAATGTAATAGAACTGTTAAGTGCATGACAGTATAATTGCATAGACTATTTGACTGGTGCTCTACAAAGCCGTAATGACCTGAAAATAAACCAGTAACAGGAAGCAGGTGTCTGGGATCTCACTGAGTGAAAGAAGATGATTTACACAAGAACTACTGCGTTTGCAGTAATTTAACAACATTAATGTGTTTGAGCACAGCAGTTGATTAAAAGTTGTTGCGCAAATGGTCCTTATTGCTCCTTTAAATTTTGTACTTCATAGTCCCTGCAGTTTTACAGATTGCTTTGATACTAATTGAAAAGTACATTGTTCTTTAAGAGTCTGCCAAAGGTGTGACTTAGAGTGGGAACATCTAGACTTTATGAGTTCTTAAAATTCTTCATTGAATTTCTGGTCTTAGTAGCTCAGTACAGACAAATGAGCTGACGCAAAATCAACAATATTGAAGCAAAATTATTATCTGTAGGTTTCAAGGCATTTGTTTATACAGTGTAAATTATGTGAACTTTTAAAGGGTTAGAGCCTCAGGAATGTTTTTTTTAATGGTAGTTCATGCCCTGTAGAGATGTGTTTGCTCTACTAGCTTTTCTTCATTCAAAAGAGAACAAAGAAAGCAAATTTGTAATATGATCCTGCAAATTTTTCACAGTCTTGCATCCGTCATAAGGGGCCAAGTATTAACTGCTGATGGAACACCACTCATTGGAGTCAATGTCTCCTTTCTACACTACCCAGACTATGGATATACAATCACTCGCCAAGATGGAATGTAAGCTCCCTTTTAAGTACTCCTAAGTCATAAAGACAGCAAAGGTGTTACTGAAAAGCTGCCTATAAAAATAATAAAATAATGGAAACAAAGGACATGGAAAAAGTGATTGTACTTTGTGCATTCTTCTAATATAAAATATGTTATTTGTATACTTTTTATATACTTGCTTAATTTAAACACAGCATCCCAAACTCTCCGTTCTCTTAGTGCAGTGCTGCGTGATGTAATTTAATTGATTTCTCCATTATTCCCAGTAGAGTCATTCTTCCTTCTGAGCAGTGCAATGGAAGGAAGAATCAGTCTATAAAATGGAGACTGTGGATGGCTTTGGAAATTCACTGATTAACTAGCTCTGTTGGGGTTTTTTCCTAGGTTTGACTTGGTAGCAAATGGTGGAGCTTCTCTGACACTGGTGTTTGAACGATCACCATTCCTGACACAGTATCACACAGTATGGATTCCCTGGAATGTCTTTTATGTCATGGATACACTGGTCATGAAGAAAGAAGAGAACGATATTCCTAGTTGTGATCTGAGCGGATTTGTGAGGCCCAACCCTGTTATCGTGTCATCACCTTTATCTACCTTGTTTAGAATTTCTCCTGAAGATAGTCCTATCATCCCAGAGACACAGGTAAAAAGTGCTTCAAATAATTAGCATTTTATCACAAGCTAGTATTAAGCAACTGTAATGAAAAGATTGAGAAACGCTGTTTAAAAAGAAATAATTCTGACTAAGTGCTAAGAATTAGCAACATGTGATTATTTTCAGACCAATTTATTCATTCTATGGAATGATTTTTAAAATTTCATCTGAAAGAAAAGAGAGGTAAGAAAGCTTGTCTGGTTTTATATCTTTTGCATCATTTAATTTACAGAATGTCTTCAGCAACCAGGCACTGGCCTTTCAAAATGGACACAGCATAGTACATACGACTTTTTTTGGCAGCCCTCTTGTTAGAAGCGCACATCAGAAAATAAAAATTCATGATGCTGTTAGACTATATTTGAAGGACCCATTCAGTTCAATTTTTCTTTTTAATACTAATAAATAGCACAACCCTGAGACTTTGGTAAGAACTCTGTAACACTGAAGACAGGCTTACAAGCCCATGAACATGTATGCTATTCTACTTCTGCAGAAATTGTAATACTGGGAGTAAGATTCTGTTTTGCAGAATCAAAACTCTATAACTCCGTTAAGGGTTATAAAGCAGGTATGCGTTTATTCGCCAGCGGGTGCGAGGGGGTAATCCTCCCAACTCGCACACCGTACGGTTTAAGAAGCAGATAGTTATAGTGTGAAGACATGCCTATTCATAAGCGCCTATTACATATTCACGACCTTTCCGCGCTTCTTATTATAATAAGATTCGAGAAGCTTCTTCTATACTTGCGCAGGCGCACTGTTGTGGTGTGGGGCTCAGGGCTGAAGTAGTCTTCATCTTCCTCATGAACCGTCCCTGAATTCAATCTGTGCGCAGGCGCAGTCTCATCCTGGTCAAGCTCCAAGACTGCAGAGCAGGATGCAGTCGGCTTTCTACTGTTGTGCACATTCCAGCTTTCCCGTATCAGTGAATGTCTGCGAATGAGCTCCTCCCTTATCAACGTCCAGGGTCTTCAAGGCCTTTACTAGCAGACAGTGCATATTTCAGTAAGCTAAGCTGCCTAAGGTTTCCTAACGTTTCTGCAGTTTTTCTAACTGACTAATATGCCCGCATATCAATTCAGTATCAAAACATTGCTTTAAATGGTAAAAGTTGTGGCTGGAACGTTTTTTTCTCTGACATTGGTGTATTATATTCCTCTATATCAAGTAACTAATCACTCATGCAGTCTTCCTCAGCCCTTAAAGCAGAGTTGCATTTCAAGAATATATATTTATCTCAGTATGGATTTCTGATAAAACTTTTTGTAGTGAAACAGTACTCCCCTTCTCTCCCTCACCTTTCTCTCCCTCTCCTTTCCTTCTTTTTTTCTCCTCCCCACCTTCACAATGTCATAATTCGATAGAGCATTCTTTTTCCCATTCACTAAGAAATGTCCTTGCCTCTTCAAGGGGAAGAGAAAATGTATTCAAATGTTTTCACACAGAGCTTTTAAGAAAAGAGGAAAATCATTAAGCAATTCATGGTAGGAACAGGTTTAAAATAAAGATGTAAGGAAATTACAGCTAAACACTTATACAAATCTGGACTGTGCTATAAAGTTCTTGCTTTTGTCCTCTCTATCGTTTCTATGCATTTGATAGTTGCAAGTCAATTAAAAGAAAGTATTTGCAAAACACAGGCCACTGAAAAAGAGCTCTCGTTTATTTGTTTTGGCAACAGATGATAGATTCAGTTCCTGAAGTGATGGAAAGTGGCTTAGTTAGATGAGTATAAATCAAGACAAAAGTAATAATAGAAGAATGTCATCAAACGCATATTTTCAGAAACCACTTGTAATGCCTAGGCAAACAAGTCATTTCATGAGCAGTGGGACTAATGAAGTCTGGATTCCTAATTCCCACCTCTTGCTATAATTACAGCTATCTGCCACAGCCAGTCCTTTTCCCCAGAGACTGCATTCAGCCTTTTTTTTTTCTTTTCTCGTGGAAGTACCAACTTTGTTATTTCTCCCCTGAATCCTTCTTTTTTTTTGTAAGAAAAAAAAAAAACCAAACCCTAAAGATGCTTTGGAGATTTCTGCTGTTATTTCAAATGTGGTTGAAATTGACTGCTAGATTCAAAAGTTGTAAGGTGGGAGATCTGGCGGACAGGACGGTTGGGTCAAGTTGATTTCCTTAGAAAACCAGCCAGAAGAAAAGATAGTATTCTCGGCAGATCCTAGGCAGCTGGCGTTGATAGATCATTTATGACCAGACAAAACCAGCGCTTTCGTTATCTGTGCAAAAATCTGGTTCTCATGCTGTGTAAAAGAAACATCAAGGAGTATTTTCTACTATATTTTTTACTCATCATCCACATAAACCCCTATTTCGGCAACTGGGAGCTGCACAGCCATGCCTCAGATTCCCCTCAGAAATGCATAATGCTCCATAGTCTGTCTCCCAGAAAATTCACGACTCTGATAAAAGATGGGCAGAACCAAATTCCTTTCAAATCTGTCAGCTACAGAGGAACTGATGTAGATCTTTTTAATAATAAATGGGGCAATGCCAGTTTAATGTGTGGGAGACTCGATGAAGGCACAGAGCAAGAAACTGTTCCCCATGTACCTTCAGTCAGTATTAGTCACCCTGTTCTTGTGGCGTGACAGCACTCACTGTCACATGCTACAGGAGAAAATGATGTTGGTGCTGTAATCATCATCCCTTGGAGATAATGTTTCTAAGAGCGTACTTAGTGGCTTATGAATCCCAGACTGATCAGAGAGGGAATTAAAGACTGTACCACAGCAGCAGCACAAAAGAAAACTGAAAAAAAAAAAAAAGAAGGCATGCAAGGGGAAAGAACAAATACAGTGAGTAAAGGGGTGATCCCAGACCCAACAGATCGTTACTCAAGAGGGATGATAATAAATAACATGTTAACTAAATTTGGACTACTTGGGCATGACTTTATCTACTTTTAATTGCAAGCTAGCATGCTCTGCCTACACTTAACTAGCTGAGATTAATCAGTGTGGAACAAGATGGTAAACTGCATGCAGATGGGGGAGATCAGGTTAAGCTGGAGCTGCCTATATATGTTAGGTAATATTGTTGCAGTCTGTCTCCTAACATCATAAATGTCTGTTTGCTACATATTACAGTGTGGTCTGGCAGAAACACACATGTGAGTCAAAACGAGCAATTCTGAACTGAGTTTTTGCGGCCTTCCCCCCCCAAACTCCCCACTCTTACATACATCATCGGCGAGACGCCTTCATCAGGTCCTGAGCAGCTTGTTTCCATGCCCTCAAGTGTGTGGGACAACAAAGACTGACATTTTTTCCTTCAAATTATATGTTCAAGGTTGCCTGCTTCTTTCCCCCCCCACTCCCTTGACTCTCTCTCATTATTGGCAATATTAAACTGTGGAAGTTGGAAAAATTGATTTACCCAGAAGAATTCAGGGTAAAATACAGGCCTCAGTGATTTAATAGAAATGATTGTTTGTAACTTAAGGATGGCTGAATTTTTAGCAAATAAACTAACCTGTTTTCATTTAAACAGACAGTATAATAGGGTGTATGTCTATATGTTCCAGTATTACGTAGATGCTGCATATAGTTTTACTTAGCTAAAATCTCCAGAATTTCAACTATGTACTGCAGGAAAAAAAAGTGAGATTACTTAGAGCCAAATATCTCCATTTATGTGTTCTTGTTTCTCATCAGGTTTTATGGTTTTCTTTTTTTTTTCATTTTCTATTTGAAATTTTATATACACCTCTTGATTTTTTCTATTAGGGACACGTTTTCAGGTTTCTACATGTGTATGGCGGTTTCCTATCCCTTTTCTCTGTGTATCTCAGAAATGTTTTAAGTCTGGAAAAGACAAGTATTTTTACTCTTTTAATTTCTTAACTCAAGGTTACTCCTTTTTAAGTTCTTTTAAGAGCCTTAATTCTAGGAAAAGTCTTTTTTAAAAGGAAAAGATTTTTCCATCTTGAAATGAGCAGTTTCAGCTTCTACTTAAAGAAGTGTAATTTTAGTACTCCTTGTTCTCAACCTTTGGGTAATAGCAGTAATTGCCAATATCTAGCTGTATCTAAAAATGCCATCTTTACCCTTCTCAAACCAAGATGATGTTACATTTCAATGGAGCTGTTCAGCTGTTATTTCTCTGCAAAGAACCTTTTTCTGACATTAGGACTAAAATCTGCACTCATTTGTGAAATTTGTTCTCAAGTCCTCTATTGAAGTTGCTGGTTTTGCCAAAAAAATCATGGCAATACACCAGGGCAATTTTCCCCTTAATTGAATTAAATTCCTTATTCAAGGATCCTAATACGTCACTTGATCCGTATTATATTTTGGAACAGGGAAGCATTCCAGAGCCTGGACAGCTTTAGTCCTGCTGGCCACAACAGACAAGCAGCCCTACACAATTTATATGACTCAGTCGCCAGCTTGGAACTTTCAGGACAACAAACTCTTTGTGAAAATGGAGGTGACCCTTATCTCAGCCCTGTAGGTTAAATATTTCATAGCTGTCCTTCTGAGAAGCGTGATTATCCATAAATAAAATGCCAACCATTAGAATTTGGTCGTTGGGCTATAACTCAGTCTCCTTAGGGTATCCGCCTTTCTGAAGGCAGTTTGGTACTCGATCTGGAAGAGGTAAAGTACTGACAGCTTGGTTGTGTTGGTGATTCCTGATGTGACTTTTATACCCAGTGACTTTCCTAATTACTTTACAATTGATGTGTTGTCATGACTCCCATAGGATGCTCTCTGCTGTGCCTGATGATTTAACTTTTAGAATGAACATTAAACTGCTTAATTCTCTTTGTAATGCTCAGTTCTGGGAGAGAGATTGAGATGCATAACCTTACCTCTACATTCCTAAAGTTCTCAAGAAAATAAGTTACTGCGGGTGATATTTTATGGAAAGAAGGAAGTTATAAGCCAGATTTCCAGCAGATATTTGAGGCTTATGCAGAAACTAATAATAGCGGTTCAGGTTTTGTTTTAAACCTTGCTGAGAACTGCGTGAGTGTCCTAGTTTCTAATTTGATAGTAATCCAAATACACAGTGGAATTTCTTGGAAACTGAAACTTCAAGGTGTCCTCTTTATTGCCTGTTATCTCAGCCAAGAGTACTGGAAGACCACCTAAGTGTTTAACACTGCTCTTCCTCAGTTGCAGTTATAAAAGAAGCAATGGTCATAACAGGAGACCGGTGAAGTCTGTTAAATTGTGTCCTATTACAAGCGTATTATTTCTTTTTCTCCTCTTTACAGAGACCTCCATCTGTTAGACTAGTTTTAATGTGCAATATATGAGAGTCCTGCTGATCTCTTGAGGAGGAATTTGTCTTTTGTTCATGGGTGGTTTGTGATTTTCTTTCAAAGTCTTAGAAAAGGAATGTGTTCACAATCACTTATCTCTCTAGAGAGAGTAGTTTTTGTTTGTGTAGAAAAGATTAGCTTGTTCTCTGGCTTGGATACTGTGCATGTATTGGACTGAGGGTGAGCAGACTAGATATACAAACAGAAATGATGCCACTCTCACCTCTCTCCAAGTGCTGGCAGACTCCTAGTGGGGAAAACAGAAACATTCAAAGATTAAGAATTTATAAATCTGAATTTCATTTGTCTAGTGCCTTCCATTTCCTCCTTTATTTCCTGCATCTCTATTACAGTCTTACTGGAGAAGATGAGCTTTATGTCTATGTATAGCAGATGTAAATAACCATTCATGCCAGACAGTGAGTCAAAATACTATTTCTGATTTTTTGTTATCATTATTGGGAAAGAGGTAGATACAATTAATACCATATAAATCTTAATTTGTATTCCAGCAAAAGTGCTGACATAGACAATGGTCTAGCATCTTTGCCCTCCTTGAGCACAAACAGTATTATTTGACCCTATTCAACACAATCAGTTGTTTAAAAGCATTGTGCAAGGATTTCTGTAGCATAGAGAGCTAGCTTAGCACTTGTTTAGTAGCCAGCTTTTGATCCCACTGAAGCCTCAAGCCTAGTATTTGTGGCCGTGCTCTCCCTGAAGTCTGCTTTCCAGTAATATTAATTAGCGTTTGGTCTTTGGACTTCAGGTCTAGGAGACAAGGAAGTAAAATAAAGCTTTCCAAATTTCCTTCCTCTTTTCCCACCAGAGAAACATTATCTTTATAAATGTGTCTAGAGACTTTTTTCTTTTCTTTTTCCCCAAGAAGCTGAGGTACTTGGTAGCTGTTCACTTGAAGTACTGGCAGTTAGTGTTCATGTCCCGGCTGCGGCGTGGGGCAGAATAGGCTGTCTTCATCCACATTAGGCAGAAACCTTTCACTTTCATCCATCACCCACAAAAGCTCCTCAGCTCAGAGGAAAAGGCGAGGTAGAGGAGGGAAGGAACCTTTTAAAAATAAAATTGAATCATTGCACCTCTCTAAAATGAGAAAGTGGTGAGCTGATGTCTGAGTAGTGAGTATTGATCAGGAAATATGGAAGAGCTTTCCCTGAGGCATCCTACTTATCTGTCATCAAAATAAATGGAAGAATGCTCTAGTTCAAAGTATTTACAATCCACAGGTAATGCAAATAATAAACCACCTAAAAGTCCTTCCTGCTCCTCCAGGAGCAATTAGACAAACCATCCCAAATCTGCAGCTTTGCGGTGCTTAGAGGCTCTGCTGCCCTTATTATGTATCCATAGCAGAGACATGAGTGACAGCATAAGAAGAAGCTGTCTTCACATAGATGAAAGATGTTTTTTACCTCTTCTGGAAAAAGCAGTTGGGAATGTTTTCCCTCTCCTGCATCTTCCTTTCCCCGCATAAAAATAAAGAAGACATCTTTGAAATCCTCCAACAGAAAGTATCAACTAAGCAGCTTCATTACGATGAAGAATTTAGACTTCGCTTTTTAGGAAAAAAGGTGAAATGTTGTTATTTATTTATGTATTTTTTACATTAAGTAAATGAAGACTGGAATTAGACGATACTTCCTAATAGATTATCATGTACCATTTTATCAGGCCTCCTTTTATGTTAGCTACATTGTTCTGTTCAATTTCAAAATGATTCCAATACTGCATTTTTTTCTTACCAATGCACAGGTACTTCATGAAGAAACAACAATACCAGGAACCGATTTGAAGTTATCATACTTAAGCTCCAGGGCTGCAGGATATAAATCTGTTCTGAAGATTACTATGACCCAATCTGTGATACCATTTAATTTAATGAAGGTTCATCTCATGGTGGCAGTGGTGGGAAGACTTTTCCAAAAATGGTTCCCTGCATCCCCAAACCTGGCTTACACTTTCATATGGGATAAAACTGATGCATACAACCAGAGGGTCTATGGATTATCTGAAGCTGTCGGTATGTGTGTTACAGGGTTTTATTGCATTTTTACTGTTGTCTTGAATATAGGGAAGCACATCTCAAACAATTGTGTCCATTAAGTAGAAAATGTTTAGCAAAATAAGATGAGAATAACAATGGATATTAAAATATGTTACAAAATACTAATCTAAACAGTGAATTATAAGGGGAAAAATCCTTCCAAAGGAAAAAGAAACCACAGTCATTTTTTACTTCCAGTTCTTCCCCATTAAGTAGCTCTCAACCTAGTAATACAGTACAGTATTTAGTCTCTGCATTCCTTGTGCTTCAGAGCACAATAGCTTTCTGACATACTTCACAAAATGGCTTTCTTCTGTACCTATCCTAATTTAGTCACTTTTAATAACTGAAATAATTTTAATAACCCAAGCTTGATTTTTTGAAAGATTTTGGAATACTGTTTAGTATTTTCAGTACATCTAAGTAAGTCACAGGGATTTTCAGGTAACCTGTTAGAGCTGAGGGATGTATGTGCATTAAGGAAATCACAGTCTTCAAACTCTTCTTCTGAATGAGATCCTGTCCTTAATGAGAAAATGTACTATTTTTTCAGTGTCTGTAGGTTATGAGTATGAGTCTTGCTTGGATCTAACTCTTTGGGAAAAGCGGACTGCCGTTTTGCAGGGCTATGAACTGGATGCCTCCAACATGGGGAGCTGGACATTGGATAAACATCATGTATTGGATGTTCAGAATGGTAAGAAGTTTATTTTCTTCTTGATAATTTTAATACTCAACTGCCCTGCACTTCAGGTATCTAATTCTAACTTTTCAAGTGTTTGCTTTATTGTTTTAAAAGAAGAAATTCTGGAATGTTTTGCATATAGTAAATGCTATGAGCTTTACAATGTATGTTATGTTTCTTCATCCTGTATATAGATATGTATTAACAGTTTCATCTATCAGTGTCAGCCTGTGCTGGTTATGCTTATCAAAGAAAAGCCCAACCCAAAGATGTTGAAATTGTTTTTAAAAAATGAGATGCTATTTCTGAACCAGTTGCAGGCATCGACATGTTACGGGATTAACTGCATGTTAACAGTATTTTGAACAACGTTTTCATTTCCACTTTTTACAGTGAGTCAAAACTCTACAGCAATAAGGGACATTCCTCCAAACTGAATGCTCTTCACTCCTGATATTAAATGTTTCATATATACAGGAGAGTTGTTCCCCTTCATGTCATGATATCCCCACCTGCAGCATGGCTGCTCATGGGACAAGTTAGTACGTGGCTACCATCTCTTCTGGAGGACAAGCCCTCACTTTCATTCCTCCAATTTAAGTCCTTCCCTGAGGTGAATCCTTCTTGGGATACTGTGGTCGGCTCTGCACGCAGCAGATGACAAATCATATTGCCTTCAGTCAACATGGGCCACTTGTGCCCCTCTGTTTCCTGAGACAGAGACCAATCACTAGTGAGAGAGTTTTCCTTGATTTCAGTGAAAAGAGGAGGAGGAGTAGTGCACATTTATGAGGACTCTGCCTTGGCATCAAGGTAAAAGTATCCAATGCGCTGCTCAGCAACTGCCTGGAGGGTGCTATGCTAATGAAACCCCAGCCCAACACTAAACAGGAGAAAATTTGGAAAAATTTGGCTGAAATGTGTGAGAAAGGTTAAATAAGCAGTTCTCATTGTTCAAGGTGGGAGTTGATCGCACTGGATTTTTATGCAAAGTAAAAACTATTTCACCGGGAAGAACATCACTTTGACAGTACTTGGTGTCCCTTGGAGGTCTCCCACTAATACATGAGCTTATTTTGTGTTATATGCATATATATGCATCACCTAAAGCATTGCTTCTGGCTGATAGAAAAACAAGGTAACCAAATCAAGCGAAAAGGTGTCATTGTACCCAATATAAAATGTCAAAAAAACCTTGTGCAAATTATTGTAAAGTAATCCATCTAAAAATGTAAGGAGCTATAATTATAAATATATACGTAAGATTGATTCTGTTCACAAGGAAAATTGATGATGGCTTTAAATTATTTTCAAGAGTACGTTTCACAAGTAATGACTTTTCAAAGTGACGTGTGTCTAATTGAATAAACGAAGTGGAGAGTTGTAATGACAAGGTGGATGAGCTGGAGAAATATATTCAGAAGAGAATGCAGGCAGTGTTTGTACGGACATCCCGAACTACTGCAGTAAATAGTCTAATGTACATCTTTTAGTCTGTGATAATAGAGGAGAAATGTGAAGGACCAATTTTTCAAGGTAATGACAGAATAAATCAGGTGCAATAGTGCACTGTGCTGACTTACAGAATTCCTCTGATGAAAATTATAGAACTCAGCTATTTCAGTCAAAATTATGGTGCCATGATTGTCACAAATGATGTAATCATAGGAGAGGGGATTTTGTATACTGTTAATCTGTTCTGGCTTTAACTGTTCATGAAAAATACATTCTCCCTCTTTTGATTTAGATTACTTATTTAGATTACTTGCCGTTAGGTTTCCACAAACGGTTTTCGTTCTTCCTGATTTTATCATGTATATTGATTTTATGTTCATAATCTCCTAAATTTTGTAACATTAAAATAGTGAAGACACCTAAAAAAATTAAAGATGAAAACAAAGTATTTTTTCTCCTGTCTTTCAGTATAAAGTGTGAATTTTGGGGGTGTGAGGAGAGAAAGAGGAATACATCTGAAATTTCTTCTAAGCATCTCAAAAGAGATATGTATCCCTCAGCCCCAAACTGCCTCTGAAACTCTGGGCACACAATCAATAAAATACCTATCACTCTAAAGTACAAAGTGTCATGTGGTTTACATGGATGATACCACAGAAAGACATATTGTGACTTACAGGTACAGCCATAATAGCTGACCGTTTGTGGAGTGCACCTCCACGGATTCATTGAGAGATAAAATAATGAGGATCCTAGCAAAATTTTAATGCACTGTGAAGTCACACTTTCTTTCCCTAAGACTGAAGGCTTAACATAAAGCATGCATTTTTCTTCTTGAATTTCCTATGGAGGACATAAGGAAGAAAAATACTGCTGGCACATTGCTTTGTCTTCACAAAATTATTGTTCCGTTCATGCCTCAAAGCAGAATTAAGTTTAAGAGGCAGGTTGGCCTGGCACCACATTTTTTTTGTTGTTTTGACATTTTTAATAACTGCCTATAACTGCAGACATGGTATTGAGGCAGACTTTGTTGCCAGAGGTACATTTTTATTCTGAGCTGAGTGAAGAGTCTTTTATGATGTAAAATTGAGGCAATTTCCAACTTTTTGAAGTACCTCTTTAATATTTACGATTTGCAGCAGTCATCCACTTTAGATTACATTTGACATCATATTCATAATTAGTTATAGTAGGACTTCAGGAATACAATTTGCAAATATGATTTTTTTCTTTTTTTTGTAATACATGCATAGTTAGAACTTCAGTCATTTCTGGGGGAGATGAAAACTGAAAGGATTTAGGAACACAGACCTTGATTTCATTCAGTATGCCTTGCGTTTCCTTCAACAGGACAATTTTAATTCTGAATTACAACCATTAAAATTACTAACACTTCAAACATAAGAACAACTGAAAACTTGTTCAGGTTTTAAGTGCTAGTGTATTTAGTGGTTCTACTACATCTTGTGGACTAGAGAATTTAATGCTTTGTTTGTGCTTTAATGTGTCTGTGACTTCAATGTAACTACAAATGCTTTAATAAAGTTCTGTTACTTGTAGTGAGAAAATTTGATGGAGAAACAATTAAGAGACCATTATGTTCTGTTAATCAATTAAAAGAGAATAAATGATGAGTCATTTTATGTATATACATTCAAAGTTTTTATGACAAATTTTTTCTGCGGTTTTTATATTATCTACAGGAATCCTCTACAAAGGAAATGGAGAAAATCAATTTATATCTCAGCAACCTCCAGTTGTTAGTAGCATTATGGGCAATGGGAGACGACGAAGCATCTCCTGTCCAAGTTGTAATGGTCAAGCTGATGGTAATAAATTATTGGCTCCAGTTGCCTTAGCTTGTGGGATAGATGGCAGTCTTTACGTGGGGGATTTCAACTACGTTCGGCGGATATTCCCATCTGGAAATGTAACTAGTGTTTTAGAGCTAAGGTATGTTTTTCTCTCATCTCGGACATTTGGAATTGTGAAATACGGTTACAAACTAAAGTATGAAATAGACCTCTGATATTTTGTAAGTTAGAGTTTCCAGATGCCTTTACAAACAAAAAAAATAAAATAAAATGAATCCATTTTAATAAAAGTATTTAAAATTTAAGTGAAAAAAATTTACCCAGGTAAAATATTTCAACTATGCAAATCTAAACTGTGAGAATTTAATTTACCCAAAGTAATTATTCTATGAATTTTAAAAGTTAACCTATATAGTCAACATGAGTAGAGAAAAGCCCATCATTCACCACTTCACTAATGACAGATGTAAACGTTGCCTTCTTTTCATCTTTTAACGTCCTGTCTGAATGTTTTTCTAATAATGGTTTTCTGTTCTTTTTTACTTGCTCCCACCAAGAAATAAAGATTTTAGACATAGGTAAGCATTCCTTAAAGAAGATTTATTTTTCTAACTGTTCTTTTTTCATTTTTAACAAATGAATGCTCATAATGGAGAAGTCATTTCTGAGATGTATTATTAGAAAAGAGGAGTATTTTTCAAAAATAATGAGTTCATATGTTTTAGTTATGTCAGCTGTCAGGCTCTATCATTCTTTTTGATACGAATTCCTCTTTTCTCATCACTCTCTGTCCACTGTCTGGTTTCTTTTTATGCTTGTGTGTGCCCTCCTTTGCTGTTCTCTAGTCTCTGCTCACTCCTATTCCTTGCTGGCAGCGCTTTTGCTGATCCTGTCAAAACTCACTCAAAAATCACATACCCCAAATACAATGGGCATGGCATATAAGTAATAAAATTATAGAATTATCAGACAGATTAATTTCATTGGCCGTTTGATGTGGAATCTTTTCAAGCTCATATTTAACAGATATGTTTCTTTGAAGGTGAATTTACCTTAACAATGAAAGTTTAAATTGTCTCATAATAACACAATACCAAGACTTAAATTTTTAAGTACATCAAGATTCATGAGACTGGTCATAAAAACAGTAGCAATCAGAAGGACTGCAGTGCAACATTCATCCGTCCTGGCATTGCTACCATAGTGGCAGGAACAGCAGAGAAGAAGGTTTGCTTGGGCTTGCTTTGCCACAGTGCTGGTAAGGAGACAGAAAAGGTTATGCTAAAATCTTGTTGGATACATGAAACCCTGCAAGGCTTTGTGGCAGAACTGCTAAGTACAGGGCTTAGCAGCTCCACTGGTCTCTTTCTCTCTCTTTTTGCTGCCAACTGTTTTCCTTCCTTGTTTTCAAACAAATCCCAGAGAGTCATATATCAGTGTAAATTCACTTTTCTTTGGACATACTTCTTTGTGAGGATGGGTTACGTTTCAAATGTCTTAGGCTAAAAATTCCACAACTAAATAAGGTATTTGCATCAGTGATAATGATCAGAATTGGGAGTTGATGCACAGTTTAACTCGTTTTATGTTATTTTCCAGGTGTGATTCAGAAGCAGTCTTTTCTATGTAGTGGGTTTAGTTTTTCACTACTATATTTTATTTGCATTTGTTCCGCTGCTTCTAAAAGAATTCTCTCTCCTGTGGTATCGCAAAGTAGTGATTGCAGACATTGTCTTGGTAAATGCATGGAATATGGAGTAATGCTCAAAGTAAGAATTCAGAATGGACAAACAGGATGAGAGCAGATGTTTAATGCGGTTGGTTTTGCTGTGATTAGTAGCCATGCCCTCTTCTGTCTCTGACAGAACTGTGGTTGCAGGCTTAACTGCGGTGTTCCAGAAACTGGATCCTGCATGAAAGAAAAGTTGGTGAAGGAGAACATTGAAGCTTTTCTCCTTTATTCATGCCTGCACCTGCAGAAGCTCTAGGTAGCAAAATTGCAATCCCACTGAACAAATAAGTGTAACAGCATTTTCATGTAGCAGCTGTGAAGTGGGGTTTTCTCCTCAGGCAGAAGGAGACGTAGAGGACCGTGGAGAACTGGTTCTGCAGGATCAGTTGTGGACCCAGTAGGGAAGAAGGTGCAGAGTGTGCTGTGCAGCCTGAACACAGTCCACTGTGAGGTTGTATTTTCTCTACCATTGTACAGTGTTTTCCCGATGTCCACTGGGAATTAGAGGAATCAGCCCCTGCTGCTCAGGGGCTTCCTAAGCCAAGAGAGGCTTCTCTGTGCGTAGTATCCCCTGACAACTTTTTATTCTGTTAATTTAGCTGATTTTTATTTAACATACAAACTTTTAGGATCCGCCAAATCCTGTGGCAGTAGGTTCCCCAGCTTAAGGACATACCGTGAGTCCAAACAGCTTCTTTTGCCTACATGAAGTCGTGCAGAGCCGTGTGAAATGCTGGGGAGATTTTTGTTTAAACTGCAGTTTGGAAAGCAGCCCTCAACAGACCCCTTTGCAATATATGATTACTAGCTATCAAAACTAAGAAAGTGCACTAAGATATGTGTTCCCCAGGTAAAACTAATGGACTGGGCTACTTACTAGTTCAGATCTATTATCTATTCAAGCATTCAGCTTCCCTTGCATGTAAACACAGTGCTTCAGCACAGAGAGTGATGTGCCTCCCGCTTCAAGGAGCCTGTACTCTAAATTAGAGAGACAATGCAGATCAAATTTATTCTCCCATGTACCAATGACCTAACATTTTTTCAGTCTCAAAGCTGAATTGATGTCTTTATACACACTGCTGCCTATGGGTGATTAATGCTGATAGACATTCATGGAAGAAGTAATTTTTAGAAGGACTTTGAAGACAGGGAGGTCATTTGTAGGCTATGACAGCATCCCAGGTTTGTAGAGAGCTGGGAAAAAAAATCAGCAACACATAAAACCACCTTTGAGGGTATATAGTTTAGAAGGCACAGAGTGAACGGGAGAGGGAGGAGGACTGAGGTAGGAAGAGTAATTTTTTGAAAAATATTGTGCGTGGGAAGTAATGCAGGTAATCTGACAGCTGAAGAATTAGATTGGTGTAAGCAAGATAAAATTATGCAATTGGAAATATAGCTCTGAGCATGTGTATTTGCACATGTGTGTGCGCACTTCAGATCTGAAGCACTGTTACTATTATTTGGCATAGACAGAACAAGCTTATTTGCAGTCATTTGTCTCTGTAGGAGCCCATGTTGGTATGTAACTGCATGGTTTTCAGAGCTACTGACAGCGATTCATACTGAATGAGTCAAGAAGTCACTGACTGTGGATTTTACTTCTTTGCATTTGTTGCTGATGGTAGAAGGCAGAAGCTTAATATTATTTCAAGCTACAATGAAATAGAATAAACTCTATGCAGCTTTCCAGCTGCTTACCCCTGTACTATTTTTAAGATCTTCATAGTATGCGTATATTTTCTGGCTAGAAAATGTACATGATTTTCACTGGACAGTTATTCAGTACCTCAAATTGCGCCTTGGTTTTGTGAAATTTAATGGGGGTTTTTTTCTGTCAATTAAAGCTACCTCAGCTTTTTAATCTTCAGTTGAAAAGAAACATTGAAGTTAAGCCTGTTGCATTAGAAAGGAGCCATTAGACATCTATGTATGACAAAGTGGAGACTTTATATTAATTCCATAATAGTATCCTAAGTACTTCAAAACTTGGGAGGTTTTTTTATAAAATGAGAAAATTACCTTAAAGTTTCAGCTGGTTTTTTTTGTTGTTGTTTTGGTGAGAATACACTGCTCATTGTTATTTTCGTTGGAATTAATTAAAACTTAGAAATGAAGAAAACAGCTTTAAAAGTTCTTTTTAGAAATGAATGTGTTAGGCATAAATTATTTAGTTATTGATTTGATGAATCTTTATTCCAACTATTGAAAAATATGATTGAGGCAATATTATATGAGTTGAAGAGAAGTACTTTAATTTAGAATTTAGTAGTATAAGAAAGGACTTTATTTTAAATGAAGATGAAATAAAATTTAGGTTCACATTTTGCAATGTATTTATATTTGAAGTGCCTGCAAAGTTGCTTAAAGAGCAAAGTAATAATGTAAATGGGTACAATTTAATTTGCAGTTTATAGAGGTATAAATAATTTGTACACTATGTAGTGATCATATTAAATGATCTCTGCGTAAATTCAGGTTTCAAAAATGCCTTTCAACTATTTAGCACATTGGCAATAATAGATTTCTAACATGGAAATTTAAAGTAAGCCTACATTTAATTGGTTTTAGACATGCTGTACAACAATTGGCTCTGTAGCAGAGCCTTTTAAGAGGTGCTAATCACTGTGTATTTGATTTCTTTAGTCTGCTTCACTTGGTTTCTTCGTTCTCAACCAACACTTTAAAAGTCTTAAAACCCAAAGAAAATCCTATTTATGCAACGTTTTTATTCTGTTGTTTTGTAATTGGCTAGCTATAAAAATCTGTCCCTGCTAAAAGATGTAATTTCTTCACAACTTGTTCCTGTTGGTCTCTTGTTGCTTTTTCCAAGTGGCAGTACATAAAAATGTGTTAAGCACAGTTATGTATTTACAAAACGTGAAGTATAGTGTTCTGCGAGCAGATGTTTGGCTATCACCAAGACTGGTAGATCTTGTTTAAGCAGAGCTTTTGCAAACATCAGAAGTGGGACTGACTGTTCTGACACTCTGCTTCAATCCTTTAGGGGAGCATCTGAAATTACGTCCTGTATTTATATGACCTTATTTCAGCTCTTTGTGCCATAAATTAGGTCAGGAATCCCAGCTGTAGTGGGCTGCGTTTCTACATCATAATATTTCAACCCAAAAGGTACTCTCCAGGGCTGTTTTTTTCACCAGCAGGGGAGAAAAGATAATAATTCTCAATTATGTGGCACCATCGGAGAAGCAAAATGCATGTTTCTGGGAAAATGGTTAGCAATATATATTTTCACTGTAATAAAGACTGTGTTGGCATAGTTAGCGGTTTTGTGCCAATGTGTACAGTTACTTGAACTATGACTTTGTGTTAGGAAGAGCGGAAAAGCTCCGCTCGATCTTCTGGTGGAAAAGATGACATTTCCTAATGTGCTAAATCATGCGTGTCGTGTCTTTGAAAGCAGTGAATTAAACACATACTTATGAAGGATGTCTTATCTCTTGCCTGTGAACTAGTAATGCAAACTCTGCCTTATCTGTTTATGAGTTATATAAACCGTGCACCCCAGCAACCTTCTATAAACTATAATAGAACAGATGGGATGACAACAGCAGCAAAGTGTAAGTGAGGGCTGGGGGCCTGCTGCAAAGTTTGGGACTGTTTCAGGGTTCCCAGAAAGCCTGGGAGTTTTTAAACTCCAGCATTTTGATTTGGCCTATTACAGAGACAGGAGCTGGCTCTAATTACAGAGCATGGGATGCGCATCTAAGCATTAGAAACAAAATGGGTCTTCTGTCCCAAAAGAAGGAGTAGTCTACACTGGACGTGAACCAAGAAAGGTCCTGGGGCCATGACCTGTGCTACCTATACCTAGGGCATCACTGTTGATTTTAACTATTTATGAACTGCTGCACACTGCATATTAACTGACTTCAATGCTAGTCACAATTAATTACAGCATATGCAATGTATTGTTCCATTCTACAGCAACAACCCAGCTCACAGATACTACCTCGCAACTGACCCTGTGACAGGAGATTTGTACGTTTCCGACACAAACACCCGTAGGATTTATCGGCCCAAGTCTCTCACGGGTGCGAAAGACCTGACCAAAAATGCTGAGGTAATAGGAGGAACAGGGGAGCAGTGCCTCCCATTTGATGAGGCAAGGTGTGGTGATGGAGGCAAGGCGGTGGAGGCAACTCTCATGAGCCCTAAAGGTAAAAAGTGTTATCCCTCTGTAATTTTCAAAATAATATGAAAGTTCAGAGCCGGACACGTGATCGTTTTTAATTACTGAACCCAGTCACTGTCTCAGAAACATGGGCTTGAGTAATTGTTTCCAACTGGAAAGACCATTAAGTAAGAGAGCTACAAGGTTGATTTTTTAGGATATATTTGGCTTTCATTGTTATTGAGCATTATTAAATGCTCATGTAGATTATGTCTTCATCAGGCAACAGTGAAGATTAAAAAGCAGTGTTGCTTTTGGTCTTGCTTATTTTTCCAAGTTAACTTAAAATCTAGGCCTTTCTCAGCATACTGTCCAATGAACAGCAAATGCAATCAACAGGAATAGATTTCATACTTAACTTTAGTTTAGTTTGCAAAATATGCTTACAAGCTGTTTTACTACCTACTGCCTTAAGACCATATCGTATCTACTTATGCCCTTAGTAATGGATAATATATTCACTGCTAGTACAAAAACCGCATTTTTATTCTCTTCACTAAAGGAATAGCAATTGACAAGAATGGGTTAATCTACTTTGTTGATGGGACCATGATCAGAAAAGTGGATCAGAATGGAATAATATCCACTTTGCTTGGCTCCAACGACCTGACATCAGCACGACCTCTCACCTGTGATACCAGCATGCACATCAGCCAGGTACTTTTAGCTGCTGCCAGTTTGTAAGCTGAACTGGGGCTAGAAATGCAAACGCAGCTTTCTTGCCCCTTGAAATAAAACTGGGTGGAGCACATAATAGGAATTTAACAGCAGATTCTGGGGAGACAGAAACCTACTCCAAGGGCATGAATCACAGTGTGTTCTCTTAGCTATAAATGCTGCTGTATTCAATTTTTCTGCCCATAAATTGCAGTTTAGTTTAGAACAGCAAAGCTATCAGCAGGAAACATTAAGTCTGGTAGTAAATACTAGGAGAATGGCAGGTCTCTTAGAACTATCTAGGCATGTTGATGTTTTCTGAATCCCTAACAGCCTACTACAGTGAATGAGAGGATAAGTACAAAAGAAACATATTTTTCTATTTGTCTCAAGAAGCTTGTGTAGGTAAAATGGGACATTACTAGTGGCTTGTTTAAAAGTAGATTACAGTACGGCGTTTCATAATCTGGAAAGGAGTAAGTTATTTTTGCTACTAGAAGAATGAAGGATGAGTAGTCTCCCTAAACTCTGTACTTAGACTTTGATACGGCTCTTTTTTTATGTATTTGTGACACAGAAAAGTATTGCATTTATTGGAGGGGAAATTCAACCTGTGTTACAGTTTCAATGCAACTGGCTTTTTTTTTCAGTGAAGTACATATTTGAACATTGTTCTTCTTGCCTTCCTGAAAAGCTTTAGTTTGCTGCATATATCGTCATAAAAGTCTTTTTGCCATGATAACTCACAGCAGATAAAAAAATATCCTTACAGCTGTGCCTAAAACTGAAGGTGAATTAATTCATTTAATCTGCACTGGTTAACTGTTTCACCAAACACTTCTCTTTGTTAAGGTTCGTCTGGAATGGCCTACAGATTTGGCTATCAACCCAATGGATAACTCCATTTATGTTTTGGATAACAACGTAGTTTTGCAAATCACTGAAAACCGTCAGGTCCGCATTGCTGCTGGGAGGCCAATGCACTGCCAGGTTCCTGGGGTGGAATACACGGTGGGCAAGCACGCGGTACAGACCACGCTTGAGTCAGCAACTGCCATCGCGGTGTCCTACAGTGGGGTACTTTACATTACAGAAACCGATGAAAAAAAGATTAATAGGATAAGACAGGTCACAACTGATGGAGAGATTTCATTAGTTGCTGGAATACCCTCAGAGTGTGATTGCAAAAATGATGTCAACTGTGACTGTTACCAAAATGGAGATGGTTATGCTAAAGATGCCAAACTTAATGCCCCTTCCTCCTTAGCTGTGTCTCCGGATGGCACGCTCTATATTGCTGATCTGGGAAATATTAGGATACGGGCTGTGTCAAAGAACAAACCCTTACTGAATTCAATGAACTTTTATGAAGTTGCTTCTCCAACTGACCAAGAGCTTTATATCTTTGATGTCAATGGTACTCACCAGTACACTGTGAGTCTAGTCACCGGAGACTATCTGTACAATTTTAGCTACAGTAATGATAATGATATTACTGCAGTAACGGACAGCAGTGGGAACACTCTTCGCATCAGACGGGATCCCAACCGAATGCCAGTAAGAGTGGTCTCTCCTGATAACCAAGTCATCTGGTTGACGATAGGCACTAATGGATGTTTGAAAAGCATGACTGCACAAGGGCAGGAGCTTGTCTTATTTACCTACCATGGCAACAGTGGACTTCTAGCAACTAAAAGTGATGAGACTGGATGGACCACTTTTTTTGAGTAAGTACATAAAATAAAATTAGATGCCTTATAGTTTTACTGAGTTACACAGTACCGTTTGAAATATTTCTGGAGACTGATGAAGGAACTGCAAAGGTTGCCCTTGATAACAGATACTTTGTTTCCCATGCTGTCTTCCTCTGTCTGATGACTTCTAAACATTGGGCCTGAATAATTTTAAATTCATTATTTTGAATTTCTGTCTTATGTATTGAAGTAATAGTGAGACATCTCGCTCTTGCCAAGAAAGCTGTAACTCAGACAACCACAGTTCTGTAGATTTGCATCAAACCCAGATTTTCATCCCATTTACTCATCAGATTGACATCGTACTGCAGCAAATGCTGACAAGAAGTTTGTCTTCACTGCTCATTTTTTTTTTCTTCCTTTTCTTTCTAAGTATAAGCATGTCTGCATAGTCTTTTACCTCCAAAGAAAGGCTAAAGTTGTAAAAGTTTGTGTTTTATTGAGTGGCGAATATGCAGGAACAATCTCCTGGATGACAGGGCAGGCTTTCACGCAGGTGGACATGGGCAGAAGTAGCTGAGAAATGTGGGATGTAAGGGGAAACGGCATTCCTGTAGGAATAAACTGAAAACACGGAGGCCACCTGCAATCTGTGCTTTACAAGTACAAGCATAACAGCGAGAGGAAATAGTGGAAGAGTAGGACTTGTTGTTTTTCCAGCCTCAGAAAAAAAATCTTTTCAGTGAATTGCATTACCCTGTGTTGCAGTCATTAATTCATCAATGCTTGTTCATAACGGACAGATTAGCAAAGCATTTTACAGAATCCTCAATTATATTGACTAAGGAAGGTCATGACAATTTATAGATAAACTAGTAGAACCTAAGAGATCACATACAGGATTTATAGGCAACTTCATCCCCAAATGTTGTGCCAAACAAAACTTTAAAAAAAAATGCAGCTTGAAACACAAACTATTTATTTCAAAAAAGTTCAATGTAGCATTAACACCAATTTTTTTCCAGTCATCTCTTTCAACTGGAAAAATATGTGTATTTTTAAGTCGCAAGAAAGATATGTTGAGGCTGGGAAAAATGTGTCTACGAAGGAGTGGAAGACGTAGAGTTAGCATGATAAGTAAAAGTGTTAGAAGGCTCTCAGCTAAAGTATTCAGGATTACAAAGGGCATCGTGAAAATCTAGTAAGTCCTTCTTTTACTTTTTTTCGCGTCTTCTTTTCTCCTATCTTTATGATGAAATGCAGCAGCAACTGCTGCCAAGGTCAGGGCCTAAAAAAAAGCTTTCAATTCAACACAAATGATAAAGAAAATAAAGTGCCAGTGTCAGGCAGTGGCAGCAAAGCCAAACATCTGTGTTTTGAGATAACTTCACATTTCTGTCAGTGTACATTCAGCTGAGGCAGCGTGCCGGAGGACTCTGAGCACCTGTATCTACTCTCCAGCCTTTACATATGCCCGTCAGAGACACAAGAGCAGCAGGTGCTGCTACACTGCATATTGTGTCCTGAAGTGGAGACAGGGCTAGAAACACTGATCCCTAACAAAGACAGCAGGTGGAATGGCACTGCTGCCAGTTTTAAGGTATTCTTACAGTAATCTGTAAATTGGCAAGGCTTTGGCAGCAGGCACATTCCCAAAGCATTAGCACACGTCTGTAATATTTAATTGTGCATTGGTGCATCCGCTGCCTATCTTTTTAGGTCCTGCCAAGAGGACACAGAAACACAGTGAGGATACACAGAGGAACGAGAATCTGTTCCATCAGGAGGGCATGTGTTCTCCTTCTCCTTAGTTAGTGTCCTGTGTGCTGAGAGACCAAAGCACAGCTTTGGATGGGCTGGGAACAGTCATTCATTTCCAGCGAGAGTAAATTCAGTGTTTAACTGTGACATATACAACTACTTGTTTCCAGCAGGCGAGTTGGGCAAAGCAGTCAATTTGGGGGATAGTGAAGTCACTTACAGAAATTAAGGCATCTGCTGGGTACAGCAGGCACTTTCAGTCATGCTAGTGTTCATAGTGGCTAATTGAGGACCTAGAGTTTTAATCAGGGCAGTAGTTTCTCACCATGTTGCCTGTATTTTTTGTACAGCCTACTGTGGTGTACGGCAGGAGTAGCTCATGGCTCCTGAATGCATCTTAATGACATCTGCCTGATCACAAAAAAGTGAATGTTATATTCACTATTAAGTGGTTGATAGGTCTATATTTTTCATCATAGGAGAATTTAGGGTACTGTGTGTCATGATGCACATTCTTATTTACTCAGTCTGCAAACAGCCACCTTTCACACCTGATCTGCTTCCATGCGGACTTTCTGGTCTGAGTTAGGTTATGTCCAGCTGGCTTACAGAGAACCCAAAGGGCAGATTCTTCCCCTCAATAAGTATTACTATTATCTCCAAGCTGCTGTTTATACACTTCCTAAACAATTGCCTCCGACCAATGTCTCTTAGAATTCCCAGGCCGAAATAATTACAGATAAAGCTAGGCAATTTCACTCACCCTAAATCTGCAAGTGTATGAGGCTTTTGCGGAAGCAGATATTAATCTCCTCCCTGTAGCCATGGTGAAGCAGTAATCTGTGTAATTGCAACAAGGAAGATTCAGATTAGACATTTGGGATAACTTCATGGTGCAGATTTTGGAGCCCTGGAGCAGACGGACAATGATAGTGAACCCTTGCCCTTCACAGACTGTCTTTAAGAACAGATTAGACATCTTTCAGGAAGAGCAGATCCTGCCTTGGGGTAGGGGTTGTACCATACAACCTCTCACAGTCCCTTCCAGTCATGTTTTCTGTGATGCTCTGTACAAGTTAATACCAAAAATAAAAAATTGCACTGATTATGTAAAGCTACAGGGAATAAGTGGGGGGAAAAGAAAAAAAAAGCAGTGTGTTATTTTTCTTGCCAAAGCAGCATTCTTAAAAACATCCATCGGGCATCTTAGCTGCTTACTTCTTTCTAACATAAAATCCCCATGCACCAACTTTGCGTCTATCTATTTCCCTTTTGAAGAAAAAAATAGATGTAAACACAACTGTTTTGCCATTTTTTATTCTAAGATCAGAAAACATTATTGTGACTTTGCTTTTCATTGCTAATGATTTGTAACATTGAATCTGACTAGGCTGGGTTTCCAGAGGCTTCTGCTACTATTGCCATAATAGATGGAAACCATGTGTATCATTTAAGGGCTTGGGTGGGGGTGACATAGTTAGTATATGTGTGTGTATCTCTTTTCCAGCTCTTGTATATTCATGTTTGTAGGTAGCGTGGGATATAAAATCTTCAGCTGAAGAGTTTTCTGTTGAAAAAGACAAAGTCTTCTTGAAATGGAAAGGCTTCCCTCAAATGTCAGGCAAGGCATAAGAAATTAGAAGAAATCACTCTGACTTCCTTTTTCTGTTTTACTAAAATAGCAAAATATTTCACTTTCATTGCTACATGCACTTTCTTTTAATATTAGAGTTATTTCTATATTTTATTTACTCTGTTGTATTATTCAGAGTCTAAAAATATTTTGGGAAGGGGATAGAATTTATATTCCATGGCAAATTTAGACTTTTTTCCTCAATCTGAGTTAAAACTTTTCAACTGTTAGAAAGTGCGATGGACTAGAAATGTCATTTTTTTTAACTTGCTTTTTGTGTGACTGGGTTGTTTCACCCTTTGGTTGTCATATATCTGTTTAAATGGCAGAAGTTATACTGCAGTAAAAATACTGTGGTTTTAGTAATAAAAAGGTCAGTCTTTGGAGCAAATTCCGTAATAGATTTGTTAACAATTCTCTTGTTCAAATCTGTCTGTATAACTGCAGCATGGATCCAAAGAACTTAGATCATTTCCCTTGAGTTCTCAGTGATTTGACAACAGATTTATGGAAACATTTTAATCTTTTTTTTTCCTTTTTTTCATAACAACTTTTCAGTGAAAAGAGGAAATCTTTGAAAAAACACTGCATCCAAAAAACTGGCAGTCACTGCTTTTGGACTTGTTTCTTTTCATGGCTTTTTTCCACAGTCTTAATTCACACAATTATCAGATCCAAAAGAATTTTACTTTTTAATTTCATTTAGTCTGGACACTAATTAATCTAGAGTTAGTCTCTTTTTTGCCTGAAGAAAGGAAGGGACTGCCAGATAGGAATTTATTTATTCTTTTTGCACTTTGTTTTTTTTCTTATGTCTTTAAGGCAGAATGGATTTCAAAATTCATATTTTGTTAAAGGTTATAGTCTGCTGCTAGAAAATTGACACTTAATATTTCAAGAATGGGTACTTTTGTATAGTACTGCTAATAGAATTCGTAGTAACTGTTACCTGTTATCAAAGGTCTAAAACCTTGCTGAACAAAAAAGATTAACAGAGTATTCAGAGGATTGAAAATACATGCATACTCAAAAACCAATGGAGCCATATGAAGCTGAAGGTCCTCCAAATTAGGTTTTATAATGAAATTATAATATTAAACAAGGTGTAAGTGTAATCAATCTCATCAAATTCTGTTGTCGTAAAATTGGGAGATATCTGAGCTGGAAACTATTAACTGTAACTGCATATTATGTATGCATAATATGAGCATTTAAACAGATAAATCTTAAAAGTTGAACTAATTATATGTATATTAACCTTCTGGAAGTGACACTTCATAGCTTGCCTACATGACATTATTTTTATGCTGCAGTTTCCACTTAGCTTTTACATACAGGGAGCTAAGCCAGGTGCATAGAAGAAGCATTTTCGCTGGACCTAAGTTTCTGAAGTACCAGAAGTGAATTCCTAAAGAGTCTTGAAGTGCCCCTGTGCAATCACTCAATCATGTAGAAAGTTCAGACCTGCCCCTAGTCTGCAACTCCAGGTCTCCATCAAAGCCCTGGCATGCTAACAGTTGCCGGCCAGGCTTTAAATTCAGCTGAAAATGTAAAAAAGCTCACTATTAATTGAAAGTTTGATGATACTAGAGAAGGCAAATTATCCCAGAGAAAAAAACTGCAATCATTCATGGGACTTAATCTGAGTTGAAGCATAAGGCAGCCCTCTGAGAAGGTCCCAAGTGTACTGTTCAACCCCACTTCTTCTGAAACATTTTACTATCTGCAGACACTCCCTGGGAGCCGCTGGAAGCTGAGCACATGCTTGAGAGGTTGTCACAACCTCACCACTCTCATTTATGCACAACTATTTTGTGTAACCTCAGCCAGGATGTTACAGGGAAATCTTTTGGTTGAATTTTTGTTCTGCTGCCCCACCAGCCTCTCGCCGCATTGTGCTCTTTAGGTTGCTGGAGGAACTGGTAGAAGCTGCTCTGCAAAGGAGGATCCCTCCAGGGCAAGACGACAGCCTTAGATGTCTGGGCAGCACCTGCTGAGGCTGGACTGTGCTGCCACGGTTGCAGTCTGGTCCACTTGGCACTCAAGTGGTATCTGAGCCACATAGTCCTTTGAGTTAGTGTGGTTGGTCCAGTGTCAGGCGTTTGGGATCTCCGTGGTCCCAGCGCAGGTGCTCCTGCAGGCTGCTCTGTAAAAAGGCAACTGTTCTTTCATCTCACAGCACCCTGGAAGGTGCAGGCTGCACACGCTCTCCTTTGGCCTCCTCTAACCCCTTTGGTTAAACTCAGATAACTTTTCTCCCTTAGCCACGAATTAATGCCTATAGCCACTTCTTATCTCTTTCCCACCTTCTTTCCTCTTGCCTTTCTCTCCTTTTAGGAGCAATATCAGCAGGCAGAGATCTGATCCAGACTAAGATGCCGCTGCCTCAAATTCACTGCCTTTTTTCTATCTCTCTTTTTTCCTTTCCAGACCTTGGCTTCCTACTATGTTTCCTTACTATCTTACCTTTTATCTTGCTCCTTGCTGTATCTCCCATCATTTCTCTAAGGAGGGTTTGGCTTCCCTGCCTTTTCCTTTCCCAGTGGTGCATTTCTGCTCAATCCCCTCTTGTATCTCTTGACAGTCCATCCAATGTTTCCCTGAGCGGTTCATGCCCTGAGCTCATTTGTCTTTTCCTTCCCATTCTCCCTCTCCCTCTGAATTCTTGTCTCCAAGGGGATGCAACAGAAATCAGAGAGAGTGACGTTAGCAAGCAGAGCCCTTACAAGTTTACTTTGTTCCTAGAGTTAAATTAACAAGCTTTCTGGCCATTCTGGAAGGGTGGTGAAATCATACAGAGTGTGAAACCTTTATGATATTTTTACAGACTAAAAAGAATCACAGGTAAAAATCTATTTTCACTGGAGAGTGCTGGAGAGTATCACCCTTTACACATTAGGCTTTTATTAATGCATTCAGTGCAATGGTTTTTCTTAAAACTGTGTGATGCAAAGAAAGATACTGCCTCTGGCTTGGACTTGTTTAGTTTCTGCACGTACCAGGCACATCATCTATAACTGTCGGCATTTGGCAACAGGGAACAGATGATATTTTGCAGTTTTCCTCTTACTTCATCTTAATGCATTGCTTGTGGAGTCTGACTTGGAAATACTGAGATTTGGCTTCTAAAAAAAAAGTCCATGGAACTTCTACTGAAAGGTTTCATTTATATAAAAGCAAATATTTTGATCAGATAAAAATTATCACCCAATACTAGATGTCAATCCACTTGCACTTCTACTATATATCAACATGTTCACAATTTGGGTTTTTTTCATAATTAGTATGGCTATGCCATTCCCTGTATACATGTGTGGGGCTTTATTTTCCTATAATATTTGTGCTTGTATTTGTGTTCATTTTTCTATCACATTTATGTTTCAGTAGTATAAATATCTAAAAAATGCCTGGTCTTTTTTCTGGCAGTTCTAGGGCTTTCTTTCTGATTTGATTCTGTTCTCTTAAAAATACCAGAACTTTGTACAAAACTGTAATCTGGCTCTTTTGTTACCTCTGAACAGCATTCTCTTAGTGCTTGTTATCTTAGTGCTTTTTAGGTATTTTTATTCTTTTACATCAACAGCCTTTATACCTTCTACTTTAACTGCTGCTCCTCCTTGCTTCATCAGTCTGAAATATAGTGGCTATAAAGTAATTAACCATACTCATTAGAACGGCTTTGTTCAGCTGATTTTCATATTCTTGCATTGACTTCTGTGGCGTCACATGAGCCCTTCATTGCAAATAATCTACAAATGCAGTGTCTTTAATCTTCCTGTATTACATTTACTCAAGCAACAAAAGACATGTTCTTTTCATTCTCAGCGGTCTCTGAACAGTCTTTTTGGGAATATTTTTGAGATATCCAGGCCTTTCATAAGTGGCTCTTTGTCCACATCACCAGCCTCAAAGCAGCACACAATACATGTATTTCTCTCTTAAAGTACATTTCTGGAACTAGATGTTTCTCTGTTAGTCAAGATTTGGTGCTTCTCCTCTCTCACCATTTCATGTAGACCTGTGGATGCAAGGCTGGCCAAAAAGCAATTAAAACTCTAAAGTCTATTCAAACAAGCTAAGTATTCCCCCTGCCCAAAGAGATGTTTGCAACATTTACACTTGCTGTCTGTACTTAGCATGTTTCTTCTTTAGATAAATTGTTAAAGACTTTTTTTTTTTTTCTTCTGATTTCCTTGTACCAAGAAGAGAGTTTGTGATCTCCCAATTTTCTATACTGGAGCTGTAACTCAACTTTACAGTAAATTTCATAACTATAATACAACATGCTGCCATGCAAGTTAGCCTTGTAAGACTTGTGCTGACAGTGGAGCACACAGACTTGCTGTTTCAGACTCACCCTGCTTAATAACAAAGCAGACATGTTAAAAATAATCCATTAATAGATACCATTAGATATCAGTGTGAAATTTTTTAGAGATGTTTAGTATGTCCCGATTGCTCTGATATCTATAGTATATCTCATCAATAGGCATTTACTTATTTCTTGATTGTTGAATGCTTACTGTTCCTTGTCCTTAGAATCACAGAATAGTTTGGGTTGGAAGAGACCTTAAAAATCATCGAGTTCCAAGCCCCTGACATGGGTATGAACACCTCTCATTAGACCAGGCTGCCCAAGGCCCCATCCAGCCTGGCCTTGAACACCTCCAGGGATGGGGCAGCCACAGCTTCCCTGGACAACCTGTGCCAGTGCCTCAGCACTCTCATGGTGAAGAAATTCTTCCTTATGCCTAGAACAGGTTAAGTTTTAAAACCAGAATCGAGAAACCTTTAGGAGTCACTACCACAACACCTCTGAGAAACACTCAGTGCTGCTAGAACAGAGAGTAATTGATTGAGCGGTTTTAGCCTGGTTTCCAAAGGAGGCCATATTTCCATAGTCGGAAACAGTTCTGAATTATTAATCTGAACTTAACATTTATTAGCATGAATTAATTTCAACTTAGTATAGTAATCAGGTTGCTTCAGTTTTCGTGACAATGGGTATTTGGAAGGAGAAAGGTGTGCCCAGTGAGGCCAGACTGATCAGCTCTTTAAGAAGCTTGTTGTTGAAATTCCTACCTAATTCCCACCGAAGAGTCTGTCACTTCTGAAGTGTGCATTGGCTGGGTACCAGAGTTGTGCCCTGAAGGAATAAGAATGTTATTATAAATGAAACGTAGAACCTGAATCTAGCAATATTTTTTTACCATCTTGGTATTCCAGTGTAAAAAATACACCAGTATAATTCTGCTTTCCTTTTGATAAATTTTCTTTTCAAACATAATGCAGTTTAATAAGTTCCATATGTCCATTTTCTGTAACCCTGTAAAAACATCCTCATAGAGTTTTTACCTTTTGAAATGAAAAAAGGAAAAAAATAGTTTAAGGGGGAAAGGCAGCAATACAACTTGTTTTGTGAACAGAATATCTGTCCAGACAGACTATCTCAGCCTTCTCTCCTTTTTTTACTCTGAAGTCCTATGCACTCAGCTGTGGTAGTGTAAGCAGACCTTAGAGCTAGGGACCATCTGTCATACAAAGTATATATACACCACCGTTTCTTCTGTTTGAAAGGCCTTACTCTGGTATTTATATCGACGAGGCACACAGTTTATTTGTATAGTAATAGATGAGCTAAGAAGGTGGAGGTGAAGTGACACAGAAACAAACCAGCAGCCTCAGGGAGCCCTGAGATTAAAGACACCGCGCAGGAAGCTGCTGCAGGGCAGGAGCTGGCTCTCAACACCCAGGCAAAAACCAAAGTCTGGCCCCTGCAGACCCCGCAGGGCTCGGGGCAGTGAATTCCCATTAGAGGGAAGTTGAAAAGCAGGGGATGAGTGCTGAGGTCTTGTAGATAAAAGCCTGACTACTGTAATTTAGTCTCATCTTTGTAAGGAAAAAACCCCTTAAATCAATCCTGAATTGTCTGCCCTCAGTTCAGAAGGGTACACGCTTCTGAGGAGCACCCCCAGCCCTGGGAAGCTGCTCCATCCCCACCAACCCCTCTCATTTAAGCCACACTGTGTCGATAGTATGGCTGCCAGCGCACCCCGTTGCCCTCACGCTCACACTGGAGTTGTTCTTCCTGTTCTTCAAAAAGCACCATCATCAGTAATGCCGGTTATTTGTGCAGGTTCTTGTGCACATAAGCTGTGTGTCAGAAGTGCGAGGTATGAAAGAATTCTTGGATTTATGAATCCTTACGAGAATATACATGGCAGGTACTTTATTGCGGCAAACAGCACAGTGACGGAGGACTGCAACACTGTACAGCAATGAGTGAAAAGTTTGGCAGTCCCCAGCATAATAAATTCATTTATTGCTTCTTTCACTGCAAAGCACCACTCCCCGCAAATAAATACGTGGGTCTGGATTAGGCTGTGAAGGTGGTCAAAATTCACATAGCACAAGCACTGAACTCTTGTTTGATTGGTTGTGTGATGGAGTTGAAAACGAGCATCATAAGCTTTTCCATAAGGAAGCGAGCAAGCTATTGCGAAGGAAGTTGTGGATCCATTTC
Organism: Clamator glandarius; assembly: GCA_033459285.1. Lineage (NCBI taxonomy): Eukaryota > Metazoa > Chordata > Aves > Cuculiformes > Cuculidae > Clamator > Clamator glandarius. The sequence goes on from JAUNZM010000080.1 coordinate 1,651,796, forward strand.
TTTGACTTCCCTTTCCAACAGACATATTTTCTGCAGTGATTTTCATTTAGAGTGTGCTTGTTGTTTTGCAGACGAGTTATGGCTGTCAAGAGTGGCCCGTTTAGGTGAATTGTTCATGTCTGGGGTGTTGAATGCCAGTTTACAAAAAAACAGCTGAAAACTATCCTTTTAACATTATGACAAAATAGATACACATTTTTAAAAAAGCCTCAAAAGCTGCAGTTGTAACAGGAGAAAGTTAAAAGAGAAATTGTCAATCACTTTCAAGCTGAAGAAATTTCTTCATTAAACCTGGACTGAAAATTCATTCTGACCATGATGCTAAGACAAAAGACCATTACTTGAATTATTTAACTATTTGTACAAGGAGTTGCACGCGACTTTACTAGATGAAAATGATATAAAAGTCCTCTTCTTAAGGAAGGCAGCCATCAGATAAAAGGACAGGAAAAGCAGATCAGCTGCTCAAGTTTAAGTTTGAGTTGTCTGACACTTCGTTGAGCAGAACCGAGAAATTTAGCTGATACTAACACATCTAGTGCCCTCCCAGCCTCTGACTTCATGAGTTTCCATCTTCTGCCCATGTCAAATACACTGTGCATATGTTATTTCAATTCTTATTATTTTTAAAAAGCATGTTATAAATGAGTAGGTGTGGATCCACTGAAGTTGTATTTCAATGAGACTAAAGAAGTGCCCCAAAAATAAAAAAGAGATCATTTGTCCCAACTAAGCATCTGCAGCTTATTTTCACTGATTTCATTCTTAGCAAACTCATTTAGTCACTCTTCAGACAAATAAAAAGCAAAAGTGCATATCAAAACGAGGAAAGCAACTCAGAAATGGAGTAAAGGGGGAAAAAATAACAAATTTTCTGATGTTGAAGTTGAGAGTCTTTTCACGCCATTCAAAAATCCACATAAAGGTTCAAGAAAGTCAGAACTCAGGCTCCCAATAAGTTGCCATGCCATATTTTAAACCAGGGGAGTACAAGAGCCCTCCATGTGGGCGATAAAAAGATAATGAAAGTGATGGTTTATAAACTATGAGTTTGTTTCCTTTTGATCAGCAAGATAATTATTTTGTTACTGGTTTAGCAATGCAGTTACACCCTATCAAAGTGGCTTCTCTTTATGGTTGTTAAAGACAACAGTCCTCTATGTAAATGAAGAGACAAGCTGAAGGAGACATTTCGTTGTCAGGTTAAGACAGAATTTTCACTTTGTGTCAACATGGTGAGTACGCACCTAAAACAACAGCACACTGCACTTCAGAAAGCCAACTTTGAACCCCCTGTTCTCACCTGCCAACAAGCAGCACCTTGGTATATAAGGCTTCTGATTAATACTTTGAAACAACCAAGGTAATGTGCCGTATTTTTTTTAGCCACTCTTGACAATTTTAGATGCATAATGGAAATGCCTGATGTGTGTTGAGTAAGAATGTAACAGTACTTTTCATTTTACTGTCAAAATTGTACACGTCTATATTATGAAATGAAGTCATGCCTCATTTCTCTATTACAGTATCTCAACTAATAGTATAATCTGTAACCACTCTTTAAAGAAATATATAACACACATTTGCACTGTATATCTTGTTATCTGAAATGTGCAGGAACCAGCGTGCCTTACTTTTCAACCTGACATGTTTACAATAGCAAAAAACCTCCAAAATTACATAATTGATTTTGTTAAAGGAGTGTGCTGCAGAGGTCTGTTTTCCAAACAGTCATAACCTAACAATTGGCTTTACAGCAGTCTTTAACGTTCATTCATTTCTACAACTCCTGATGTAGTATCTTTTGCTGATTTTTACTTTTTTTCTTCTGCTGAAGTAACTTCTAATATAAGACAAGAATAACACTCTGCAAGTTGAGGTTTAGCTAAATGTGCTCCAAAGTAAGATACAACGCATGTGGGAAACAAGTCAGAAGTAAAGAAAGTGGGGCATTTCCATCTGCAACAAGGCTTACCAGGAAGTTATCACTGCAAAGTGAAGTGTCCTACATAGACCAGAACAGAAAATGGTCTGGGAAGGAATGTAATTAAAACTAAAGGTGATGAACAATGGAAGAGAGGCTTCCAGCAGGTGAAGAGCAAAAGGTCAAGAGTCTGGGAAGCTGATAATCATTATCTCTAAGAAATTCTTACTGTAGAAGGGGAAAACTATCTGGCAGTGGCAGATTGTCCTAAAGAAGAAAAAGAATTTGATCTAAGGGGAACCTGAGCTAGCAGCAGTAGCAGCTGTCCCTGCTGCTGTCTTCTGTAGTAGTTGCCCAAATATGAAGATTGCTATGTTAATGCAAATGGAAGTTAGTTGCTGGGATTAATACACATTTTAGATTCTTGAAAAGCTTATGTTACCTGCTCTTAAGGAATTGAAGAGGTTGGTTGAACGGCTTTGCTGTCAAGCCTGGCGTAAGAGAAATATCAGACGGCTCTGCAGTAACACATGTGCCTGAGTTTGTGTTTGGATGGAAAGATCAAAGAGGCTGTGAAATGCCAAATACAGGTGCTCACCCTCTGGACTTTAGATCTCACTCCTTTTAGGGAAATTTCAATATTAAAATACTAGGCAGATAAAAGAAATCTCTCTGTCTAAAACTGACAATCTTGGATGAATAAATTCACCTTGGCAGCAGAATGCAAGGATATTTGGATGTAATAAGAAAAATAGGAGAGGAATGCCCAAAGGTGTGAGTGATGTTGCTATGCTGAGCATTGATAAGGCTTTCATTGTGAGCAAAAAGATATCAAATATAAAGTTTAGTATTCGATGTGCTGTGAACAAAATGAAGGGCATGCATTACAATCTGTCATAAAATGGAATATGTAGTGAATTGTAGAAAGACCTATTTCCCTTCTTTCTTTTTGTTTCCAGTTACAGAAGTATAAGAAATCCTGTTCTTACCTTTCACATCTCAGTCATATTTTCTTTTTGCACTAGGATGCCTGAACCAAGCAATCAGGGCTTTTAAGATTCTTTCAGCTTTAAAGTCATGTTTTTAAGAACATGAATGTGTAGCATGATTTTTTGCTGATCTTTGAACTCTCCCCCACTGTAATAATAATAGCTGCTTATCTCGCACTTATGATGTGTATTTGTGAAAGAAGAGACCAGTTCAGGAACTATAGGCATGGGGTCAAAAAATAATAATGTGGAAGCAAGAATGTATAAAACAAGAACGGCGATGTTCAGAGCTGCATACTGCAGTGAAGCCACACAGTGTACTGAATACTACTGATGTGTAGTATTTTCCAGCTCAAGTGGTACACTCAGAAATATGATAATTAACTCCCCACAAATACTGTAATTCAAAAGGTGAAAAGTTCTTCTTAGAGGGAAATCTTACCTTCTGTGGCTTTAGTAAGCATTGTTTGAAATAAAGAGCAGTACTTGACTACTGTAATCAAAGGACACAAGTAATTCCCAACAAAATAATTTGATACCATTCTCAAACACAAAGCGGAAAATAGAAAAGGACAATACACATTCTCCAGGGAGTTGAAAAGGGAAGTTGTGCATGAAAAGAAAATAAGTTTGTGGAACTGAGGAATGAGACTGAAGGTCATGAATAAACTAGCAGTCACATTCATGCCCGAGGAATGTTGGTATGTCTGTTTCGGTTTCCCACATAAATGTAGTGTTTTGGCTTGCCAAATGCAGTATGGGAAAAAGAGCCAAAATCAGGGCTAGAAGCTTGCTGGACAAAACCCCATTATCTTGAAATGTACTTAACTTCAGAAAATAAGTTTCCCCACTTGATTTCCCTGGCTTGCAGTATAGTTTCTGATTTTTAAGGGTTCTATTCTTTTTTTTCCTGTTGCTAAGTGAAAGTCTTATATAAACAAAGGAAATCAACTGTGTTAAAAGGATGGAAATGACTGTATGCAAAAAGCTGTCAAATCTACAGAGTAAGCAAATTGGGAAAAAAACCAAAAACATTTCTTAACCTAATCCTTTCAGTTACAGCAATGCTGTGCAGTATTCATGCTGTTCAGAGAAAGTTAGCATGCTGTGGGTTAAAACTGTTTGAAATTAATTCTCTCAATTTAAGAAAAAGAGTTTCTGTAGCCTCAGTGATATGCTTGGGGCTTTTGGTGGGCTTTATTTTTTTGGTTTTGCCTTTCTTTCCCCAAAGGAGCAATTTTCATGATAATTGTAAGCATGAAATGTCTAGTGCACTGTGAGGATGTGCAGGGTCACATTCTAGTTAATTTAAAGAGATTTCCTCCAGTTTCCTCCTACATGGTCACAGAAGAAGGATGGAAAACTCCTGAAAGCAAACAGGTCAGATGTGGGCTGAATCACCCTGTTTCTCTCCAGTGCGGGTACAGGCAGGCTGTACTTCAGAATGAGGAGCCTCAGCTGAACACCTAGGCTGATGAATCCAGGCTGTTGTACTGGAAGAGTTAATCTGAAAGGCAGTTTTATGACCTGGAGTTCACATAATGCTTTACTTCTCTATACTGTGACCACAATGCAAGCTTAGATGTGAGCATGCTCCCAGGTCTTGTAACAATGGAGTATTGCTAACAGAGCATAGGAAAAGATACGGTTTAGTCATCATAGTTCTACTTCAGTTGCACAAATTGTATCTACCTATTCCCAGTGAATGGGTTTATAGCCCTTGGTTCAAAGAAATGTCGGTAGTCAGGAAAAAAAAAGCCAGAATAAATAGTGGCTTACGCCACAGTTCTCAGACTATGATCCATAGGCAGTTAACGAGTTATATTTGCTAGCTATTCTGATTTCCAGCTACCAGCAGCTTAAGTAGATTAAATATTACCCCAGATTCTTTCTCTTAATAATACAAGGGATGTTGAACACTCAGGAACAGTAGGGCAGGTGGTTTGCATAACCATAGAATAGGAAAGACCCTTATTACAATACCTTTTTTTTATGAAAAATGTTGAAGATTGCTACAACAGCAAAATCTAGTCCGATAATAGGGAATGAGTACAGAATGCTATGGAATTTAGCACCAGTAAATATGCTCCCTTTGAAATTGTGAATTAGATGTGCAGCAGGATCTGGTCACACTTCAAAGAATAATATGCAGAGCCGAAGATCCATCTGTTTGCTCTTGCTATCACCATTGAGGCTCCTGTATGTTAAGCAGTCTTTTGACTACTTCAAAGCACGTTTGAAGTCTTCGCTGTGCCTACCCCATGCACAAAAAGCAAACGTGCTTTAACAATATGAGTAGCTGGTATTTTTGTTCATTTTACTTGTAAATGAAAACAATTTGTTCTTGCTGTGTATCACTTCCAAACTCTTTTTTTCTTTTCTCTTTTTTTTTAGCTATGATAGCGAGGGCCGTCTAACAAACGTTACGTTCCCAACTGGTGTTGTCACTAACCTTCATGGGGAAATGGAAAGGGCCATTACAGTGGACATAGAGTCATCCAGCAGAGAAGAAGATGTCAGCATCACTTCAAACTTATCATCAATTGATTCTTTCTACACCATGGTTCAAGGTACTGTAAAAAAAGATTTCTCAGCAGATACTGACCTGGAAACTGTTTTCTTGTAGTACAAACAGCTGCAACTGGATGTGTTAGAGGGGAACTTTAAAGGCATAGTGTTTGGAGGAAGGGGTGATGCATACATGTTTTTTATACATAAATAGAACTGTTAGGGCAAAGAAAGAGTTGCAGTGAATGTAGAATTAGATATGTTCTCTAACCAAATAGCTCTTGTAAGCAGCTATGGGAAGTAGCCGGAATACCTGCTTTGCATTAAAAAGGAATCTTAGAGAAGAGAGAGAAGTGGCTTGAAATGGAAACAGGTGCAGAAATAGTGTGAAGTGAGATTTTTAACTTTAAAATAGCGTGTGACGTCCCATCAGCCACATCCTTGCAAAAGTCAGTAGTCATAGTATGCTTAGGATTAAGCCAAAAATGCCTAATGAAACAGTAGAAAATGTTCTTTGTGCCAGTCCACAGAATATCCTCCAAGGGTGGGATTTTCTTAAGTATTTAAGCAACTTTGAAGATGGATCCCAAAGACATTTGTGCTCTTGTCATACAGATATTCTTACCAATTTCAACCTGCATGTTACTGTTGGCTCAGTTACATGAAGTCAAGACGTTACAAGCACATATTGCATAAAGTGTACAGGACAAAAGCAGACTTTTAACTCATGTAGGTAACCTGTGGTTCTATTTTTTGCCTTTTCAGATCAGTTAAGAAATAGCTACCAGATTGGCTATGATGGCTCACTGAGAATCCTGTATGCCAGTGGTCTGGACTCACACTATCAGACAGAGCCACATGTGCTGGCTGGCACTGCCAACCCAACGGTGGCAAAGAGAAACATGACCCTACCTGGAGAGAACGGGCAGAACCTGGTGGAGTGGCGATTCCGGAAAGAGCAAGCCCAGGGAAAAGTCAATGTATTTGGCCGAAAGCTTCGGGTGAGCACACAAGCATGCATGGTATCTACTGCATTCTCATTGAGAGGAAATGCAAATACATTGTTGTAGGTATTGACATCCAACAACCACAGAATATTTAACTTAGACAAGATTACTCTAGAGCTGGAAGTACTCCCTTCATTTATTGGCTCATTTTCCTTATTAATTGCTCTTCTCTATGGACTGTTGGGTATTAGCCTAGAATGCATTGGAATGAATTGGGATAAAAGCATAATTTTCTCCTTTCCTTCATTGTTTTTCTTTCTGGTAATAAAGTCACACACCTGATTTTGAATCTTCTTTTAAATTATTCTACTATAAGGTAGCACAGTTCTAGGATTTTGTTTCTTTTCTATTTTAAATAAAAATTGTATTAATACTTATTTCTGCTAGAAAGGATTAAACGTTGTGTGCATGTGTACAACATATTCCTCTAACATATGTCTTTACCATTTTGCTGGCATTTCTTCTTTCTATATAGTGAGTGAAATATAAGTAGTAAGTATACTATGATTTATGATAGCCATTTGGTAAAGACAACACAGATTAAGCATTTAATACTGGGTTGCCAGGAGACCATTTCAAGACCGTATCAGAGTCTAACTTACTATTAGAATTGAACTCAGTTTTTTTAAACAAGGCCTAGGCAGTATATCAAATGAAGGTAAATAACTTCAGATCACTCGACTCCTTTCAAATCTTAAAATATTTTATATATTCCTTTGGGACAAAGAGAAAGGAGGGAATGCTGTCATGCATCTCGTATTCCTCTCTGCCACTGGCTCTGCAAGAATAATGGATTTTTTCCAAGAACAAAATCATTATGCACAGTAGCTGCTGCCTAAAACAACAGACTCATACCTAGCTATGGCAGCCTCTTACATGGAGAAGGAAGAGGAAAAGGAAGCCGTGCTTCTGGAGCTCATCCTTATAGTTTGGGCACATAGGTATATCATTAAATTGCACAGTGGAATAATACACCTGCCAGTTCATTTGTGAAAGAAGTCCAAGAAAAAATGAAATAACCATACCGATGGCATTTGGTTTTGGCAGTGAAATAAATTGCCATGAGTCCAGTTCTCAAAAGTGAAACAACATTTTGTTGTTCAGGTGCAGAGGAGGTAAAAGAAATGTCATGGGCAACTTGGAAGAACTAACAGGAAAAAAGGAACAGCAGAGAAGAGGGAAATATTTAACAAGGTGGAGGGAAAAGTGAGATATTATAGATAAGGATAAAAGAGCAGTAATTAGAAGTGTATGGGAGAAGTAAGGCAGGTGGAGAATATGGGCTAATAAGAGAAGAGTGCCTCCAAAAAAAAAAAAAAAAAGAAGAAACTTGTCTGCAAAGAATCAAAAGGAACATTTATTTAAATTTATTTTCATGGGAACGTATTACAGAAATGTCACTTGGGGGTGGCAGTGATGTAGGAAAGTAGAGAAAGAAAACAACAGAAAGAAGAACAGGAGTAATGTAGGGAGCTCATCATTTCCATCTACAGATATGTCAGTAACATTTTGCTGCAAAGATGATGAATGTAAACAAAAAAAAGTGGCAAAATGTATTTCCAGTAGATGTACTCATGTATATGACACTTTTACTGCATTATAGATATGCACTACCTGACGTTACAAAGTACACTCTCAGGTACTCTCAGTTTTCATCTTGTATGAGTTCTACCCACTACTAGTAGTCTTACAAAGAAATTAATTAGGAATTAGGTCACCATCCCTTAACAAAACAGTCTTCTGTCAACCTTACTTTTGTTAAGACCTGTTTTATATTTGTTGTATAGGCTAGTACGCTTGGTCTGTAGCCTGACCTGACAGTCTTCTACAAGAGCATTTTTAGGGCATTTGTATTCACAGAATCACAGAATAACCAGGTTGGAAGAGACCCACTGGATCATCGAGTCCAACCATTCCCACCAATCCCTAAATCATGCTCCTAAGCACCTCATCTACCCTAACCTTAAACACCTCCAGGGACGGTGACTCAACCACCTCCCTTGGCAGACCGTTCCAATGCCTAACCACCCTCTCCATGAAGAACTTTTTCCTAATCTCAAGCCTAAATCTCCCCTGGCAGAGCTTGAGGCCATTCCCTCTCGTCCTGTCCCCTGTCACCTGGGAGAAGAGGCCAGCTCCCTCCTCTCCACAACCTCCCTTCAGGTAGTTGTAGAGAGTAATAAGGTCTCCCCTCAGCCTCCTCTTCTCCAGGCTGAACAACCCCAGCTCTCTCAGCCGCTCCTCATAAGATTTGTTCTCCAGCCCCTTCACCAGCTTTGTTGCCCTTCTCTGGACTCGCTCCAGAGCCACAACATCCCTCTTGTGGTGAGGGGCCCAGAACTGAACACAGTACTTGAGGTGCGGTCTCACCAGTGCTGAGTACAGGGGGAGAATAACCTCCCTGGACCTGCTGGTCACACCATTTCTGATACAAGCCAAGAGGCCATTGGCCTTCTTGGCCACCTGGGCACACTGCTGGCTCATGTTCAGTCGGTTGTCAACCAACACCCCCAGGTCCTTCTCCTCCTGGCAGCTTTCCAGCCAGGCTTCTCCCAGTTTGTACCTCTACTTAGGGTTGTTGTGCCCCAAGTGCAGGACCCGGCATTTGGCCTTGTTAAACCTCATGCCGTTGGTCTCTGCCCAGCGGTCCAGCCTGTTCAGGTCCCTTTGCAGAGCCTCCCGACCCTCCAGCAGATCCACACTTCCACCCAGCTTGGTGTCATCTGCAAACTTGCTAAGGGAGGACTCAATGCCTTCGTCCAGGTTGTTGATAAAGACATTAAACAGGACTGGACCCAGGACTGAGCCCTGGGGAACCCCACTTGTAACTGGCCTCCAGCTGGATTTAACTCCATTTACCACCAACCTCTGGGCCCGGTCATTCAACCACTTTTTCACCCAGGAGAGTGTGCGCCTGTCCAGGCCAGAGGCCGACAGTTTCCGAAGCAGAATGCTATGAGAAACTGTATCAAAGGCTTTACTAAAGTCCAGGAAGATACATCCACAGCCTTTCCCTTGTCCAAGAGTTTAGTCACTCAGTCATAGAAGGTGATCAGATTACTCTGGCAAGACCTGCCTTTCATGAACCCGTGTTGACTGGGCCTGATCACCCGGTTCTCTTGCAAGTGCTTCATGATCGCACTCAAGATCACCCGCTCCATGACTTTCCCCGGTACCGAGGTCAGGCTGACAGGCCTGTAGTTCCCCGGATCCTCCCTGCGCCCCTTCTTATAGATGGGCACGACATCAGCCAGCCTCCAGTCCAGCAGAACCTCCCCAGTCATCCAGGACTGTTGGAAGATGATGGAAAGGGGTTTGGCCAGCACATCCGCCAGTTCCCTCAAAACTCTTGGGTGGACTCCATCCGGCCCCATAGACTTGTGGGCATCTAGCTGGGCAAGCAAGTCTCTAACCACCTCCTCTTGGACCTTGGGAATCTCATACTTCTCTTCCAACCCTTGGGGTTGTGCACAGAGGGAACAATTGAAGCCACACAGAGCCTCACTCACAAGGCTCTCAAATAAAGGAACTGGTATGAGCTCTGTCTCAAGGAGTGCACCCAGAGTAGACAGGTAACAAAGACAAGCTCTGCAGACAGGTAATGTAGACAAGCTCCAAGATCTGCAGAGGTCCCCAGTTTTCACATTACCTCTTGAATCTCTCTGCCTTTAAGGCACAGCAGTATACTCCTATTGGGGGATTCACCATCAAATTTCATGCTTCTCACTGGAAAAAACCACCGGAGTTAATGCAGAGCAGGACAAATAGACACCTAAGTTACTGAAATGTAACAGGACAGTACATAGGGACTGTCAAGAGACTCAGTTTTGTGTCATTAAGTGTTTCCTTCATTGAAAATTTCCTGAATTACTGTTTTGTATTAGGTTTGCATGGCAAGGTTTTGGTAGTAGAGGGTACTACATGAGTGGCTTCTGCGAGAAGCTGCGAAGCTTCCCTTACGTCTGATCAAGGAAATACCAGCCAGCTCCAAGATGGACTTGCTTCTGCCAAGGCCAAGCCCATCAGCCATGGTGGCAGTGCCTCTGTAATAACATATTTAAGAAAGGGGGGGCTTGGAAAAACTGTGCAGTGGCACACTGGAGCAGGTTTGCTGGCAGGTGTTGTGACCCTGTGGGAGGCCCGTGCTGGAGCAATCTGTTCCTGAAGGACTGCACCTCATAGAAGGAACTTGCACTGGAGTAACTCATGAAGAAATGTAGCCTGCAGGAAGGACTCATGCTGGAGAAGTTCATGGAGGACTGTCTCCTGTGTGAGGAACTTCGCACTGGAGCAGGGGAAGGAGGGTGAGGATTCTTCCATTTAAGGAGGAAGAAACAGCAGAAACAATGCGTGGTGGACAGATCACAACCCCCATTCCCTATCCTACTGTGCTGCTGCAGGGAGGTGGTAGAGAAATCAGAAGTGAAGATGGTAATTGGTGAATTATCTCTCCCTGTCCTTATCTTGACCCATGAGCCTCTTATTACATGAGCCTCTTATTACTATTTTATCTCTCCTATCCAAGCTGAGGAGGCAGGGTAACAGAACAGCTTTGGTGGGTACCTGGTGTCCAGAGCCAGGGTCAACCCACCCCACATTTTTATCACAACAAAAGGTAGAGGTCTCAAATGTATTTGAAGCATTACTGCCCTCAGCACAATAAAAACATTCAGGTGCTGCTGTAAAAGCATTTTGGCAGCAGAGTTACCAAACAGTTAAGAAACACTTCAGTTGAAGGCAGTACTTAGCTGACAGGTTATTCCAGGCCCATACTGCAAGAAGCTGTATCACCAAAACTTGTTATTGTCGTTTCCTTCTGTATCATGAAATTATGGAAGTACAGCCAAAATGTCACCTAAAGCTCACATCTGAAAGCAAGATCTCTGTCAGCAGAATCTGGAAGCATGTATCTGGCTGGAAAAAGAGGTATTTCTTTTCTTTCCCCTTTTATCCTGCCCTTACACAGACTAGACAGATGGAAAGTGAGAAGGCAAGGGATGTTATCCCATTTAGCAGATAAGGCAGTGAGACAGTCAGATTAAGTGCTTTGCTGCAATTTACACGGGAAGGATGTGCTCAGCCAAGAAATTAACCACCACTGCTTTGGACATCTGCCTTAACCATAAAACTACCCTCCCCTCTTTGCCAACTCAGAAATCTGAAGTGCCCATTCTCACTCGAGTGTCTTAAGACTGAGAGGTAGACAGGAAAATTAATAAAAATCATAATTCAATGTAAAATAAGGAAGGGATGATGGAGAGAAAAGGAGGGGGAAAAAATCAGAGAAGCAAACAGGCAGGGAGATGCAGAGATGAGTGCAGGCACATGTGGGAAAGGCTGGGAAATAACAGCCAGAGATAAACAAGATTTAAGGGTGATTTTAGGCAAATGATTGATTATTAATGTTGGAAAATTTAAACACAAGCTACCTGAAAATGAAAACGTCTCAAAAAATGACAAAAGTGAAGTGAATGGAAATGCTTCATAGCTAAGTTTAACCTACCTCTAGAATCACTCATTAATTTTTCAGAGTATTTTTAAATAGCATTTGATGACTCATTAAATACATAAAATATTCTATATCTGGTAAGACTTTGTGTGCCTTACTTAGAAGATTTACGTGAAGACATAATTTTTGTTCTGAAACTGATAGTGCAGATTGTTCTCATGCCAGTGGGTTCATATTGAAAAAGAGAAAGGTAACGTAGAGACCGGCCAACCGATAAAAGCAAAACTGAGCATTTCTAGGATTTTTTTTCATATTTCCTTATAATCCATCACCAGCACTTTAATACCTTTTATGCCAATAATAAAGTATCTAATTTAGATTGATCTTTTAGAAGCTTATGAGCCTTAGGGATAAGTACCAACATCCATGATATATGGATTTTTGAACATGCAGCCCTGAAAAATGCAAAGATCCTCCAGTCGTTTCTTTGGTCAGGATATCTATTTTCTTGTTCTTTTCTGAATATTATTTAGCCATCTTTCTTCATCTTTTTGTAATGTATGCATCAAGTACTTGAAAAGGAACTTAAAAACCACCTTAATACACATAGCTGTATGTCCATTTGTCCCCTACTTCTCACGTTAGCAAAATAGTGTGTTGAAAAATCTTAGTTATCAGTGTTTCACCCTCACCTGGAATAACTTTAAAAGGACATGGCAGATACAGAAATGGTTTAGAGATGAACAAAGAAACCCTAGAGGCCTGTTGAGAACAGTAAAAAGCAGTTCAATGAGGAGGGGGAACAGAGAATAGCAACGATACCAATGTGGGAAAAGAAAAATAGACATTTTTCTTTCATAAATACAAAAATGAAAGCTGATTCAACAAAACTGAAAGTTAGGGTATTTAGAACACTAGGGAGGGATGAGGGACTTCAATGTAAAAGTAGTACATAGAAATCGCTATCCACTATAGTTTATATATATAAATCTTATAATTTTCAACATAGAAGTATCAAGGCTAAGGCTTTAATTTCAAATTAAAACAATTATAAGCTTCAAATCATTTATAACTGGTTTTCAGTAGTTCAGTAGTCTTCCAGTTATTTATGGCTTTAAGTGGTCAGTTAACTAGGCAAAAGACATAATCCTCTACTAAGGATTTCAGCCTCATAAGCATATTACAGCTGTGGCTGGTATACTGAGTTAAACTTCCATTTGATGCAGAAGGGAGAAGCCTAGGTTTTAAAGACTGTTTAATCTTAATTTGAAGATTGAATGTGCTTTTGAAGATGTTAATTTTATATTTACCATTTTGAAAAATACTTGCTATGGAGGATTAGGATTCAGTTCTTTCTTAGCATGATTTTTATGAACTGGACAAGTGGTCGCTGGATTATATTTTGACAATAATTTGCAGAAATACTTTCGACTGCCTACAAAAGAAGTAGTTTGTTCACTGAAATGGCTCCATTTATTACAGAAGTTTTCAGTGCCCATCCTTCAGTATTTTCTTAACAGTTGACTAAGCAGCAAGAAAGAACACATTGCAACAAATTCTGGTCCATCTCTTCATATGATGAGACCTTCTATAGTAGATGCTAATGTACTGCCTTACATTTATATCAAGAAGTTGCTAAAATAATTTACGCACGTATCAATCACTGTGAATGGTATTTAAAGAATAGCTAGCTTTGTGGAAATAATAAGTGGCTAGGGTCCAAACAGCATGATTTATTGTGTCATTTTGTTTGCTTTTAAAAGGTTAATGGCAGAAACCTCCTTTCAGTTGACTTTGATCGAACCACAAAGACAGAAAAGATCTACGATGACCACCGTAAATTTCTGCTGAGGATTGCCTACGATTCCTCAGGGCACCCCACCCTGTGGCTGCCCAGCAGCAAGCTGATGGCTGTCAATGTTACCTATTCATCCACAGGTCAAATAGGCAGCATACAGCGAGGGACGACTAGTGAAAAAGTAGAGTATGATGGACAGGGACGGATAGTGTCTAGAGTGTTTGCCGATGGGAAAACTTGGAGCTACACCTATTTGGAAAAGGTAAAGAACACTCAGGTTTTAAAATATGCTTTGAATGTGCTGAAATTCTGCAGCATCTGAGTGGTGCATACAAAGCAAGAACAGGTAGTAGAACCATATTTTAATTATTCAAAGTATCAACATGTTATTCCTGTGGGAATGTTTTATACAATAGATATGTAATCAGGCTGCAGTTAATTGCTAGGAATTGATGTCTTTTTAAATTATTTAGGCCACAGACTAGCAAGAACCATCTGTATTTACCTTTTATTGTAACATTTAAAATACTGTACAGGGACTAGAGCTCTGCAGTGTAATTCATTTGAAAATGATTTGTTTGTAAATTCTTCACTACCAAGAAAAGCTCTCATGTCTAAATAGTTAGAATGTCAATTTGTATTTGCTATATCTTATGGTTTCAAAATAAATGATAGGCAAAAAAATCAGGAATCTTCATTATATATCATGATTGCTGAATGATAGCTCTCCCTCTAGAAATACGTGTGAAAATGCCCCTTGTGAGGTCTCATGCCAGCTATGCAAAAAGAGAATCTATTTCTGGGGTTTAAATATATTTCTATTGAAGCTGTTGCTCAGCAAATACTGTTTACTAGTCATTGCAGGCGTAATTTAATCAAGACCTATGATACGTAATAGCCACGCATCAGAAAGATGTCAGATTAATTCTGAGTAGCTCCTTTTGCTGTAAATAACCAACCAGGTTTTTTTGCCAATGTCTTAAAAGCTTACAGAACAAGAAAAGAGTATTCTGGGATCTCAGGCTATTCAAATTCTTCAAAATCATCTCTTGTAGGAAAGAGATTGCATCTCCCATATGTTGTTCTCCTTGTGAGTTAATGGCTCTAATACAGTTTTACTTCTTCCCATATTGAACATGACTTATCTGAATCCATTGACAATTTGCTGTTTAGCTGTGAGTGCTTGATAAAAGAGTGATACAGTCATAACAAGTAACAAATTATGAATGTGGAACTACTAATTACAGAACCCCTTACAACTAAGCATCCAAGTAAATTGGGCAGGGAGATGTTAGCAACACGTAAGGTCAAGGATAACTCAATTAAAGAGGAGATAATTTTCTCAAGTGGGAATGTCACATTTTTGTGAAGAAATAGCATTGGTATATTGGGGGGGGGTGCTCCACCATTTGTCACATGGTAAAAATCTTCTTCATTTTCAGTCAATGGTTCTTCTGCTTCATAGCCAACGGCAGTATATCTTCGAATATGATTTGTTGGATCGGCTTTCTGCTGTCACCATGCCCAGCGTTGCTCGTCATACCATGCAGACTATCCGCTCCATTGGCTACTACCGGAATATATACAACCCCCCAGAAAGTAATGCTTCTGTTATAATGGACTACAATGAAGAAGGGCAGCTCCTTCAAACTGCTTTCCTGGGGACAAGCCGAAGAGTATTATTCAAGTACAGACGGCAGACCAAGCTCTCAGAAATTTTATATGATAGTACAAGAGTTAGTTTTACTTATGATGAGACAGCAGGAGTGCTGAAAACAGTAAACCTCCAAAGCGATGGTTTTATCTGCACCATTAGATACAGGCAAATTGGCCCATTGATTGACAGACAGATTTTCCGCTTTAGTGAGGACGGAATGGTAAATGCCCGATTTGACTACAGCTATGACAATAGTTTCAGAGTGACTAGCATGCAAGGTGTCATCAATGAAACCCCACTGCCTATTGATCTCTACCAGTTTGATGATATCTCTGGCAAAGTTGAACAGTTTGGAAAATTTGGAGTTATATATTATGATATTAACCAGATCATTTCAACTGCTGTAATGACCTACACAAAACACTTTGATGCACATGGCCGCATCAAGGAAATTCAATATGAAATATTTCGGTCATTAATGTATTGGATTACAATTCAGTATGATAACATGGGACGAGTGACAAAAAGAGAAATTAAGATCGGGCCATTTGCCAACACCACAAAATATGCTTATGAATATGATGTAGATGGTCAGCTCCAGACAGTATATCTGAATGAAAAAATAATGTGGCGATACAACTATGACCTGAATGGCAACCTCCACTTGCTCAACCCCAGTAGCAGTGCCCGATTGACTCCACTTCGCTATGACCTCAGAGACAGAATAACTCGACTAGGTGATGTTCAGTACCGATTAGATGAAGATGGATTTCTGCGTCAGAGGGGTACTGAAATCTTTGAATACAGTTCAAAGGGCCTTCTTACTCGAGTTTACAGCAAAGGCAGCGGGTGGACAGTGATTTACCGTTATGATGGACTTGGACGACGAGTTTCCAGTAAAACAAGCCTTGGACAGCATCTCCAGTTTTTTTATGCAGACCTTACTTACCCAACCAGGATAACTCACGTATATAACCACTCAAGTTCTGAAATCACTTCTCTTTACTATGATCTGCAAGGACACCTTTTTGCTATGGAAATTAGCAGTGGAGACGAGTTTTACATTGCGTCAGACAATACGGGGACACCACTGGCTGTTTTCAGTAGCAACGGTCTCATGCTTAAACAAATTCAATACACTGCTTATGGAGAGATATATTTTGACTCTAACCTTGACTTCCAGCTGGTAATTGGATTCCATGGAGGCTTATATGACCCACTGACCAAGCTAGTCCACTTTGGAGAAAGAGATTATGACATACTGGCAGGCCGGTGGACAACACCTGATATTGAAATCTGGAAGAGAATTGGGAAAGATCCAGCTCCTTTTAATTTGTACATGTTTAGAAATAACAACCCAGCCAGTAAAATACACGATGTGAAGGATTATATCACAGGTAAAAGAAGGATACTTAACTGCAAGACTGTCTCCCACTTCTCAAAAATTTACATTTCTGTTTTCTCATAATCTGTAATCTGATTACCTGGGTTATAGGATGAAGATACTGTCTGGGGAAGGTTAGTAAAGAAACTCTGAGGAATGATAATTCTTCAGAATAGTACTTGGCATTTAGAACTAGATCACCAAAGTGATTTTAGCTTGGCAGTGCTGGACTTACTTACAGACATCCAGTTTAGAATGGAATTCACAATTTTGGTTAAGTTCCTAAATATGTCCTGTTTGGAGAAGTTCTTTACAAGGACACATTAAGCACTTAAGAATGAGAATAATTACAGCAAAAATGCTTGTCAGGAATAGTGAAATAGCAAATAGGAGATCTTCAAAATACCTCCTCTAGCTTTAGACATTCATTTAGGTATCTGCGTAAAAGATTAAGATGCCCAGGGCATGAATCCACAAACCTTTCAGGTTTAGGGAACTCAGCCTAAACCTTATGCCCTACACAGTCCTTACAGTCCTTATGGTGCTTTAATGTTGCACTGTTGACCCAAAAAGATCATTCAGAGCATCTCAGCATGTAAAGGGGTGGAGTTTTCTAAAGTACCTTTTGGACAAGCAGTGGAATACATCTCTTTCTCTCCCACTGAATGTACTGTAACACAAGGTGCCTCAGCTAGAGATGTCTGCATTGGGAGAGGAAAGAGTAGCCGTAGGTTCTTCTTCCAGTACAGTTAACACATTAGCCATTGCTCTTATAATGGAAAAAATAGGTTCCTTGTGCAAGCACAAAAGTAAGAACCCCTCAAGACCATTCATGAGAATCTTCTTACATATGGATTAGTCTTCTTTGTGGTTCTGGGCTACTGAGGAGTAAAAAGTGCATATTCACGGGCCAAAAAAAGACCAAAGATGAGGGAGTGAGACTGTAAGGTAGCAAGGGCACTAGGAGTCTAACTGTGACCAATTCAACCCATTAAAATTGCAGCAAATATTCACTGGAAGTTGGTTGATATTTTCCAGTGTAGGTTTTTGCAAGGCTACTAATGTAATTTGGCTAAGAGACATTCAGTAAGCTCCAGGACCAACACAAACCAATGAGTATGCAGCCAGGAGCAGGAAAGGACTAGGATATAGAAAATTCAGCGTGAATTTCAATTTTGGCAACAAAAAGCTGCTAATGTGCCACTTCTTGTGTAACTGAATTCTCAGGGAATCTATATGCCTTTTCTGGGTCTACAGTTAGCAATGTGCAGTGTTCTGCATTATTCTGCATACCGAAAAATCTGATTGCATGTCACTGGAAGTTTCTGAAAATGCACGGGTCAAATAGCTTTGAAGTTTCATATTTGAACAGAAGCAATTAATCCGCAATAGTTTACACAGACCGTGTCAGCCTACAGCAAGGGCTTAGCCCTACTTACTTAGAGGCTGTGAGACTGCCCCTCAGAAAAGCATCCTGGAAATCAAGTGGGTTTGCATTAATTTACCAAGCAGCAGCTATTAACAGGGTTGATAATAGGCTGCCTAGGAGCAAGGATGATAACAGATCTTTGAATCTGTCCTCTTCTAACAGCATGTGCTGTTGGAGATGAGGTTGCAATCAGATTCTTCGTGGCACTGAAAGTTATGCACATAGATCAAAAATTGCCCTCAAAATACAGTTCCAGTTTTTTTCTTAACATCTGGAATATATGGACTACGTAGACACACGACTGCTCATGTAAGGTTATCATTACAGTGAGCAATCTGGCTGACTGGCAGTTTTAGTTGCAGAGCCTCATGAGGCATATAATTTATCTGGAAAGGCTAGAAATTACTTTAAGGTAAGTATTTTTTATTCTTTCAACATTTGGAAGAATTTGGTTCTTTGTTCCACTTACTTGGAGGTTTCTTAAATTAAAACTGCTAGGCTTGGTAAGGAGCACTCTGCCAATTTCTGCCAAGTTTAGTATTGTAAAAGATAGGGTCGAAAGACAGAAATGGGGCAGAGCACCCGTTCTTGCTCAACAATTGTTAATTAATTGCTGGCATCTCTGATTTATTTATTTTTTACAAAACATAAAATGTATCAAACAATGTTATCTAATGCTAATTTAGTATCCTATCTGCTTACTCATGCAACTGTAATACAGTTCATTAGCTTTTAATTTGATTGGTCTAACTTCATCTTGAAGAGGGGGAGATTTCACTTGAGTCAACATAAAATATTGGCCAAATCATTTAAAAAGTAATTGACCATATAGGTGTTATTTCAGGGGTAGTTTGAAGACATTACAATAACACAAGTCCAGACTGGATGGGGCCTTGGGCAGCCTGATCTAGTGGGACATGTCCCTGACCATGTCGGGGAGGTTGGAATTAGATGATCTCTAAGGTCCCTTCCAACCCAAACTATTCTATGATGTAACAAAAGTGCTCTGCAGTACTTCCCCTTTTTTATTTTGTTTTAAGCTATTGATGATGAAGGTGACACAGAGCATGTTCAGCCCAACCATGAAATCCCAAGTAGTTTAGCCTATACTAGATTTACCTATACTAGAAGGAAATCTCACTTCAATTGTGCTCCTCTAGTTGTTCTGGAAGCTACTGAGGCCTTCAGAATTGATGAAACCTGCAATGCCTTTCAAACGGGCACAGCGCCGTTCTTACAGAGAAGTATTCTTCTAAGTGTAGAACTTCAAGATTACTGCATAGGCTTACTATTCTAGCTGTAGTGCAAACTTAAATCCACCCATATCAAAAAGAATACTGTTGAATAATTTTCATGCTACAGAAGGAAATCAACTATTCAAAAAACTATTCTATGTAAAAATGGACGATTGCAAAATATATAAAAATTCTAAGATTTTTCTCTTTTTTTTAAAATAATTCTCTTCCAGATGTAAACAGCTGGCTGGTGACATTTGGCTTCCATCTGCACAATGCCATTCCTGGTTTCCCTGTGCCGAAATTTGATTTAACAGAACCTTCTTATGAACTTGTGAAGAGCCAGCAATGGGAGGACATACCAGTAAGAAACAAAACCAAGCATAGAATGTTCCCTTCTATTTAGATCTTATTAGGTGTGGATAATCGTGACAGGGTTACTTGCTAAGTTAAACCTAAACAGTGCTTTTCAATTTCTATCTACTTTGAAAAGAAGAAGAAATTACAGATGGTGTTTTTTCTTACAGATTTGCTAATTTAGGTACCATTTTAAATAAGCCTTTGTTTGTTATCAGCAATAATAAAAATTGAGAAAGACAATAATCAATGAAAAGACATCTAAGATTCCTTAAAGCTGTTTAAGTTAAGTTCTGTAGGAGAAATGACAGAGATTAGATTTGTACTAACACTTTGCCTGAAGGCAGAAACTGAACACTGTAGTAAAAAAATAGACTGTGAAATAAACAGAAGAACAGGTGATATGAATTATGCATACCAGGCACCACTACAATTTTATTTCTCTTTAATATTAACCATGTTTTATATGTAAAGATAAAATATTGAAAATTAAATTACCGGAGGTAAAACCAAAACTCCAGGTGCTTATGAAGTTCTTTGGGAGGAAAAAAATGAACTTCAGTCCTGAAAATCTGCTACAGTTTTAAATGATGGAAGAAATAAATGTGGAAGTTAAAATCTAAATCTGCTATTGAAGAAATTATATTTACAAATCAAACTTACTCAAAGACCTTTGCCCTCAAAAATCCTACAATCCTCAGTTAAGAAGTAAGTTTTAAAAGACAGTAGATGGGTAATCCCATTGTGAGGAGTCAAAATCAGATCTCTTTTTACAAAAGAACTTTACAAGATTATAAGAGGACATGATCTTGAAGAACCTTACAACTTAATTTAGACAAAAAAATCATTAGAAGCCTGGCCCAGCAGAAGGAAGTATACACAAATTAATTTTTCATGCATGAAATGACTTGCTATGTGTACATTTTCATAGCCAGGGCTTGAGTAATAGGGAAAGTCCTTGGAGTACAGCGTGAGAATAGCATCTCCCTTGAACAGCAGAAGCAATGAAGGAGCAGCATTGCAAGTACTCCAGGCAAGGGGGTTGCATCAGGAGATAAGAGACCTGTCATCAGGCATGGCTGTGAAGAACTATCAGAAGTCATTAATTTAGATCTCAAAGGCTAAAGAATGCAATTATCCACTAGTGCCAGTAAAGGTGCATCAGGAAAACAACGGGTCTGGTCAAGAGATAAGAGCAGTCAGCTAGCTGTCAAAAAATCTTCACAAAATGGCTCAACAATGTGAGGAATCACAGAATCACTAGGTTGGAAAAGACCCACAGGGTCATCGAGTCCAACCACTCCTATCAACCGCTAAATCATGCTCCTCAGCACCTCAGGAGTAGCAGGGGTACATGACATAGAAAGAGAGAAGTAGGGGGAACACAAAGATTCAAAATTCTCAGGTAGGAAGAAGCTGTGACTATGATATTCACTGTCAAACAAGCAAAGACACCAGGAGCCAAAAGTAAACACACAAACCACTTAGTATTTGGAGACATTCTGGACTGAATGAGCTTTACCAACCTCTGAGGTTTTGCTTCAGACCTCTGAGGATGCATGTTAAAAATAAACAAACTTTGTCATTATGAAGTTGCTATAGCATCTTGCTGTTCTCACTGATGAGAGTGCTGTCGAGAATATATTTTGTGCTTGAGAGCTTTCATGTAGGGTTTACAACAGCTGAAATGTGTACTTATTAGCAAGTGCAGACAGGAATCTGCTACATTGAAGAGCTGAGAGTCCAAGTCAATTCATAATTCCATCAGGAACTGTCCCACCCAGAAAGCTGCCCTCATGACAGAGCAGAGAAGCCTTTGCAAGCCTTTTGCCAGGCTTTGATTAGCAGCAAGGCTGAATTAAGGTTGTAGGAGTCTATTAAATGAGTTCTGCTTGATCTCCCACCCAGAAATTTGGGAAAGCTAAACAGGCTTTTGCCTCACTTGTCAGCAATGTATCAAATGGTTTAAACAGTATTTTACTGAAGGGACAAAGGGTCATTTGGAAGATAAACTGGATCATCTACAGAAACTAAGTACTGCTTTTCAAAAGTGCAGCCAAAGCTATTTAAATCTTTCTCTCTATTTCCTGCTGAGACAACTGCTAGGGCAGCTGTCTGCTCCCCAGCCCCGTCAATACTAGCACATTCACAGCTTGTAGCTGTTAAGACCCAGGGTTAGACAGATAAGATGTGTCTATGCTGTTGTAAAGCTTCACCCCAACCACGGCTGACCCTGGAATGCAAGCTGCCCCACTACTTAGCTGCACTATCTAACCATCCCTGCTGGCTGCTCCTGTTCTCTCTGTTCTGGCTAACCACAGCAGTTATGCTGTCACGTGCCATTCCCTGGGTATCCTCTCCTTTTAACAAGAGGCCATCAGGCATACTAGGCTACTCTCAGTCAGGCAGACTTTTTAAACAGATTCTCCTATCCCAGCTTTTCCATCTTGTGCTTTTGCACCTTACAACTGCACCTCTTTATTTACTCCCCTTTATAGCACACCTACCTTTGAACAAGAACATCCCAGATGCAGTAAAACATGAAATACCAAGCAGGCATATTCTAGACTTGCCTATTGGTTCTTTTCATTCATTGGCCCTTCTCTTTGCTAGCTGTCAACAAAACGCTCTGCTGTATTCAGAATTGCACCTCTTTCTTTGAAGTTACTCGTCTCTTTTAGACAGCATGCTGATACTTAGAATGAAATGGAAGCTCACACAACTGAATTGGCCACAGCTTTTTCACACATCCCCTTTTATCATTTTCTGCAGTGGTTTGCAAGAAAGGGCATTGGCCCTCAATATTCCACCTCTCTGCTCTGTACCTTCTTCCTTCTCTTTTACTGTAAAGACTATCAAAGACGCACCCCCTCCCTTTAGCAGCTTGAGGAGTTATGAGAGCCTCCCTGCAGTATGGTCTCAGGCTGCACATACCCAAGAGACTATCTCCAGACTCAGAGTAAAGAAAGGCTTGGTCCTGTTTAAAAGCGCAGCATCGTGACCTACAAAAATCTTCTCATTTTGGATGGACCCATGGTAGACATGAATTATAGCTGAACAAGCTCTGAGGTGAGATGACACTGCAGTAAAATAGCTCTTACCCATATCAAATATTCGTAGTGCAAAGGTGTGCCCTGTGCAGTCCTGTAGGTAGCCTCTGACGTTGAATCTTACTTTGGTGCAAGTTCTCAAGGAGACAAAGAGAAAAAAGCACTGAACATTATCAAACAGAATAGTCTTGTAACTCAGCAGAACAAGCAGTATGTAGATTTAATTAACTCCTTGGCACTGTCAGTTGTGGCATATCCTGTTGTTGTCCATGGGCAGCACACCAAGAAAGTGTGGCTGTTTGGCATCTACAGGTCTACAGATGGCTGGTAAAACTTCTGTCTGTTCTTGTTTACAGCCAATTTCTGGAGTGCAACAACAAGTGGCGAGACAAGCAAAGGCTTTCCTTTCCCTTGGGAAGATGGCAGAAGTGCAGGTCAGCAGACGGAAATCCAGTGGAGAGAAGTCATGGCTGTGGTTTGCTACAGTGAAGTCTCTGATTGGGAAAGGGGTGATGCTCGCCGTCAATCAAGGCAAAGTGCAAACAAATGTGCTCAACATTGCGAATGAGGACTGCATAAAAGTGGCAGCTGTCCTGAACAACGCCTACTACCTAGAAAACTTGCATTTCACTGTTGAGGGGAAGGACACACACTATTTTATCAAGACCACCACCCCTGAGACTGACCTTGGGACACTGAGGCTGACAAGTGGGCGGAAGGCCCTGGAGAATGGCATCAATGTCACTGTTTCCCAGTCCACCACTGTGGTAAACGGCAGGACTCGTAGGTTTGCTGATGTTGAAATGCAGTACGGTGCTTTAGCACTTCATGTCCGCTATGGCATGACACTTGATGAGGAAAAAGCCCGAATACTGGAGCAAGCCAGGCAAAGAGCTCTTTCCAGTGCCTGGGCCAGAGAACAACAGAGAGTAAGAGATGGAGAGGAAGGTGCCAGGTTGTGGACAGAAGGAGAAAAGAGGCAGTTGCTAAGTGCTGGAAAGGTACAAGGATATGATGGGTACTATGTACTCTCTGTGGAGCAATATCCAGAATTAGCAGACAGCGCTAACAATATACAGTTCCTCAGACAAAGCGAAATAGGAAAGAGGTAACACACTGGCTTAGCTCAGGCTGCCAAAGAGACTGTGTATCAATGTCTTCAGAAAAAGGAGACCAAACTGTTTTGCTGCATTACTACTTGAGCCTAAGCTTACATCTCTGCTCAGATTTTTCTGTAGCACAATCCAAACAGACTCTGTAATGAAAAGAGCGCCTTCCAGAAGAATGATACTGCTAATGACAAAACTTTTTGTTTTTCTCAATGACCTTAAAGGTGATCTGCTTTAAAGAATATGTTTACATATGCATATCGCTGCACTCAAGTTGGACTGAGAAGTTAAAAAGAAAAAAAAAAGAAGAAAAAAAGAAAAGAAAAAGGCCTACAGATTTTGCAACAGGCTGGCTGTTCCTTTGAGGCACTGTATTTAATTAAGACACAGACCCATACAGTGTTTCCAAATATTACTGAATTGTTGACCTTTGCTTATGAGAAGTAGTCTCTCTTTTTCTCTCCCTCTCCCTCTCTCTCTCTCTTTCTCACTACATAGGATGTGGTATATATCTGTTAATTTTAAAACGTGGGGCAAAAATTACTGTTTATAGACAACCCAACTGCTTTAAACTGTGCTGCTTTCTAAAAGGACATTGGCACAAGTGACTTATGCTACCATGGGAATTTAATAATGGATTTTACAATGCTAACATGGTTTGCCTTGGGGGGAAAACGGCAAGTAGAATCCTTGTTGCAGATAAGCAAAGGAAACCCTGATTTTTTTGTAAATTATGTGAGACAAGTTGTTTATGGATTTTTATATGAATTACAATTTACTGTACATCAAATATTAGTCTCAGAGGAGTTAATTTATGTAAAGTGTTTAAAAAAGTTTATACTTAAAAATAAAATGATAAAAACATGTGCTGTGTGTGATTTTTTTAAAAAAAAGGAATTGCACCTTTTATGTTATAGCTGTACAGTATAAAGGATTATATTGTAGAGATATAACAGTGATGACAAATGTCCAAAAGTGTTAATATTTTTGTATTAGGTTTGAAGCTGTGCATCTATCACTCTGCTGATAGGATGGGACACTCCAAAGTGGCTGGCTGAATCAGACCGCAGCTCCCTCCCCTCCTATACCTCTCCTGTCACCCAGGCCAGTGCCACTTCATCAGTCATTGTTAGAAGGCACAGTAACCAAATAAGTCTCATTTATTATGATGGAAGACTTTAATAGGTTGGGTTTTCCTTGTCTTTTTCAAGCCCTAACGTAATAAATGGACATTTATTCGTACCAGGTGGGGTTTCTGTTGTTTTTTTAGAAGCTTTGTTTCACAATGGAGAGAATAGTGTCTCAGGTGCTTGGCAAATTGTATGTAGAAGAAGAAGAAACGATGTAGTTTCATCCAGTTATGTCAGCTTTGTCTTCTGTATAATACAGCTCTTTTAGATGTTATAACTCCAGATAGAAGAAGCGTACCTCTGACCTGATGCTACAGAATTGCTCTTTAGGCAGGCAGACTCTTCAGTAGGTTCATCTCCTGGCCTTGAGCTGGCAGATCAAATCCCATTACTGTGAGCACTGAACCTGGGGATGGAGAGGAAGGTCCAATTCTAGTGCCTAGTCTGCATCTCCACACCACTGCATGTATTTGGCATGCTCTGCTCCAAGGCCCAGTATATTTGCTGCAGGACAGAACTGAAGTGTGCAGCTGGTTCCTTATAGGAAGCCTGTAGTGGCATCTATGGCATCTGTTCTACATCTTGGCTGAAGTCATTCTTAGAGCTTTACTGTCATGAGCACTAAATTCAGCCACAAAAATAAATATTTTTAAGATGAGACAAAATTGGGGTTTTTTGATGTTCATTGAAATATACACAGTATTTCTATCCATGTATTATAATGACGAAACATAGTAAGTGAACGTGTCTTAACTATGAATGGTTCAAGTGGATGTAATAAAAATAGTTTTCTAACTGCTTTGTATTCTGAGAGTCTATGGTATTACATACTCCAAATTGCACATTAGGATTGTTTGATAAACAGATTTTAATTTCTCCCAGCCAAGTCGCTACCGAATCTACAGTATCAGTGCTAGTACTGTATGTGTGTATTTGGTAGAGCATACAGAACTAATCACACATATAATGAATGCTAATCATCTATTAGAATGAAAGCACAGATTAGTTTTAGTATTTTTACCCTTGAAGTCTTGAGGGCCCTAAATTTAGAGAGGAGGATATGTCAGACCCCAGAGACGTGTCATTGATCTACGTTTTCTTTTTAAAGATGTAAAATGCTAGGTGTTAGCAGTTCTGTTGGGTGGCTCTTCCACAGCACTGTATTTAGCATGTTGTAAGTGCTCTCTGTTGAAATAGGCTCATATTCTAAATTATGTCAAATGTTTCTGTTCTGTTTGAATATGAAAAGCTTGTATAACATGTCAACAATGAAATATATCTTCTACTTGACGCATACCAGCTCTTTCTCCTTTGTTCTGGCACCAATAAACAACAAATTATAGTATCTGTTGGTAATCATTCTAGATAAAGTCAAATCAAGCCAATTAGTGGCCTTGTTAGTAGGTATAATGAGCCTATTTCTTGCTAAAAAAGACTTGTGATCTGGACATGCTCCTGCAGGAAATAGTGACCTTGGGGAATATATAAACAAAAGATCTTTTTAAAGAAAAAAATATGTATAATTAAAAGAAGCATATTACAAAAAGAAAAAGAAAGGAGATTCTAAGTATTTTAGGCAATGCCAGTCAAAATGCTATCCTGATATTTTGAGATGTATATTTCATCTGATTTGTATTGTTCTTTTAATTTGCCTTCTTAACTTTATATGTGTCCTGAATTTTCCACAAATTGATAACTATAGATTGCATCTAGGCTTTCCAATAAAAGCCAACCCAATGTGTGTGTGCGTGTGTGTGTGTTTATATTTGGCTTTTTATCTGTATGTCAGATATTGCATCTCTGCTGTTGCTTTTCTTGTTGCATCGGAAGAAGCAAACTGATCCAGCTGCACTGGTATCGATTCATTTGCTTCACAGTTGGCAGTATCCTTTTGACTCTGTCCAACAGCCTTGTCTGCTAACTCAGCAAAGTGAATTACTCCATGGGATCTCTCAGGTGGCCTACTTTAAAGAAAACATTAAATATACCTCACAAAGCCAAATCTTTATAGATAAGGAAAAGCCAGAAGAACAAAAAAAAATCACTTAGAACTCTTTTCTCTAATGTCCTCCTGAGTAAAACATGACAAAAAGTATTTGATTATAAATAATTAGGTTGGCACTGGTAGTTATGTATATACACAGAAGAGATCTTTCAATCTGCATTTAGGCCCACTTTGCAGAAACCGCTGACTTCAGCACTGCTATGTCAAGAGACCGCTTTGATTTTAGTTGGAACAGGCAGACTTCACCATACTTACTTTGTAGTGACAACCTGGAGTTGATAACATGTTGATCCAGCACGAATCAGGTCACTCTGCTTAGCTAACTGTGGCCTAATTTTGTTATTTAAAAAAAAAAAAAACAGAAAAAACAAAACAGTAAGAGAGTTTTCTGTGTTCACACTTGGAAGGTGAGAGATTTGCATTTGACAAGAGAAAAAAAAATGCCCTTACCACTGCCACTCTTCAGAGGCACTTTTACAGTAACACACTACGTAACATAACATTTTAAAAAGATTGTCTGTGAGCAAATTGGCTGCATTTGCAGAGAATGTGAGATGACAAAATGTTTGAATTCTGGTTTTAGGAAAGAAAAAAAGAGAGAAAAATCTTCTAAAATTGTTAATACCTTGGTTTACTGCTAACTCCAGAATGGCAAGCTTGAGAAACTTCAACAAAAAGAGGAAGAGACTAGTGTTGTAATTCTTCGGCAATAGGAAACGCAAAGCAAATACACTTATAAGAAACAGCTTTTAAACAGATTATTAGAAGCTGTTTATTTGACACATATTAGAAGCTGCCAGGGTTAAAAATAAGCCATAGCAGCACACTGTACAGCATAAACTGAACACAGCGCAGGCACAGTGAAATCAAAACCCTAACTGCAAATCTACATCCAAACCAGCCAGACTGATCAGCTTCCCACCTATAGCCAATTAGTGCTAAGGACTAAACATAAGGTGCTTATAAAAATAAATTGATCTTTGACTGCACAGAAGTTGCTTGGGCTCAGTGATCCAAAATAAAAGCCAAAATGAAAACCAGTTAATTGATGTTTAGGTGCTAATTTTTTCCCCCCCAGGAAAAGAAGATATGCATGGTCTACAGCTTTCATGCTGATGGACAGAGCTTAAGACTACAATGTTTCCTCTGAAGTTTTTAGCTTTGTAGCAGTGACCATATGAGACAAATTTAACTCTGTGAGTATCTACGCTATACCTATAAAAGTCAAAACACTAATGACAGAGACTCGCTGCTACCCCAGCCCATTTTTCAAGAGTAATGTAAATAAGGATGTCAGAATCACAATGTGAAGAATATGCAGTTCATCCATCTCAGAAAGCAGAGTACTTGCTGCAGATCACTAGAAGTGTCTTAGGCCCATCAGGGTGAAAAGAGAGGTTTGTTTCTCGTGTTTCACTTCATAACAGGCTACAATACTGGATATTGCAGCTGCTGCTGTAAGGATGACAGAGGACAAGAACGTGCTGTCTTGATGCTTGGGCACAGTCTGCCCTGCCTTAGTAATGGCACATGCTGGGGATGGAGGGAGAGGGAAAGGGAGATAGCCTGTCGTTAGGTGGTCTAAAATGCAACAGTGGGACTGAAGTCACACCTTCACCACACAAATACTGGCATAAGGATTATCTTAACTGTACTAGTCTTTGTATACATGCCTTAAAATAAATTTGGAGAGTAAAAAAATACCCTGACCCAATTTCTAGCATCAATGCAATGCAATTCTAAGCTGTGAAAGGATGACATAAAATGCATCCCTAAATAAAGATAAATATGCTAAATATTGTTCCCCACTTCTAAACAAAACAAGCCAAACAACAACACTATCCCTGTATTATGTGCAATTTGGAAGGTGAGGAACAAGCATAATAACATGGCAGCTCATTAGTGTGTCATGTTTTCACAGAACTTATTTTAAAGCATTCAATAGTTCTGCTGGTAAACTCTTAATTACTATAACTTCCTAGGTAAATTAAGCAAACCTTTTAATTTACCAAGTTAAAATTCTGTCATTGAGGAACATATTCTACAGATGTATGCATTTTTTTTTCCTACTATAAACTAAGTCAAAGCTCACAGTAACATAATTATGCAGCTTAGAGTTAATGGTTCACACAAAGCTGTCTTAATAAAGCCTTCTGGGATTCAGAAGGAAAAGGAGGAAATTCAGAAACTAAGAACAAGGCTGGAAGGCGACAACATGTTTCAACTGGCTCTAGTTACTCAATCACACTTAAGCTGTCTGAGACAGCAAGCATGTGGGAAACTGTTATCCCAAAGCAATGAAGAATGTCCACATTTCAAGCCCAGGAATCACTTTAAAACTGAAATTACAGAAATGGCTATCTAATGAACCAATTAAGCTTACATCAATCAAAAAAAAAAAAACCAAATAGCATGGGGAAAGCTAATAGCAGAATCAAATCTGAGAATAACTACACGCATGTGATGCAGTAGCGAAGTCCACTTAGTGTTTGCTAACAAGAACTACTAGGGAATAAACGGGCCGGAGAGGCTGCAGGGATGTACAAGACGAAAATACTAGGACCAGGTGCTGACCACCATTTTCCACAATGACAGAGAAGCACATATAAAAATAAAAAATTACTAATGCCAACATCTGCAGATGACAAAAATTGATTGAGTGGCACATAATGGCTAGAACAGAGCAGTCGTACAGAATAAGGATCACTTGCTTAAGTGAGCCCATTCAGACAAAACGCATTTTAATACAGGCAACTCCAGAAGTAAAATACCTTAGAATAAGAAATGCAAATCTTACGATGAGAGGTATGTAGCTGCCTATAAGAAAGCAATGACTGGAAAGAATGAGGAGTGCATGATAGATAAATAACTCATTGTGAGATTCCAGTACAATAGTGGTGGCAGTGAAGAGCTCATAGGCTCAGAGAAGCTTAATGAGATTACCGGTCTTGTTAAACAAGGAACAGGAAGGCAATGTTATCTCTGCATATGGCACCAGCAAACTACTCTTGCGTATAGGCCTGGTGCATACATCACAAAGACATTAAAACCCTGGGAAGAAAGCAGAACTGAGTAGTCACACACAAAGCTGAGTCTTGGCAAAAAAAGAATCATCTTGTGGGGAGAGATTTAAACAGCTCACCCACCAAAAAAAAAAAAAAAAAAAAAAAAAGCGCTGAAGGGGTGCTGTGACAATTATTGACTCTTTAGTGCCTTTGCAGGAAAAAACCCCACATTATAGTACAGTGCTTCTAAAGGAGGGAGGAGGAAAGAGGCAAGTGGGTAGGAATGCAATTTTGATAAAATTCACATTAAGAACTGGGTACTAAAAAAACCAAAACACACACAGGGAAGCTCTGTTTCATGACCACTAGAACAAAGTAGGAAAGTAGGTTTTTGAAGCTTTTGGCACCATAGGCAGCTGTTAGCATTACATGTAATGCATGCTGGTACTTGAACTTTAAACCCAATGATGGGACATGCATTTAGCTGCACAGGAAACATCAAAGTGAAACCTTTGTAACTGGTAAAAAACAGACCAAAGGGTTTGGGGTTTGTCTTCTCCTTATCCCCTCCCCTTTTCTAGCCCTGAAATACCCAAATTAATGTGACACTGACTGAGACCAACAAAGATTACCCTTCAAGTCCTGAGTTTTTAAACAGTTTCCACAGCAGAGATGTGCTATTACTTTTTATAGCAGCTGGTTATTAAAGCTAACTAAAATAAACCTGCTCACTCTATTAAATTCTTTTCACAAGCATAGCAGGAGCCAATACGCCTGCATGTTTGTGTCTCCGAGGCATCCAGAGGCAGGTGTTTAGGTTGAAAAAAAAAAAAGACAGAAAATAATGAAACGCTGTCTGTGTCAGCGCTTTGCCCTGAGCATGCGTTGCCCTCAATTACCGAGCCTCCATCCAAGCTATTCCAGGCTCAGGAGGGAGGGCAGCACCCACCCATCCCTCGCTGCTGGGAGAGGACCCTGCTCCCCTCACAGCCGACTTCAGGCTTAAGGGCAGAGATAATGGGGCACTCACAGCTGCTCCCTGCCTAGGCACAGCAGCCACACGTGGTGTCTGGGTCGGGGACACAGAATCACAGAATAGTAGAATCATAGAATAGTTTAGGTTGGACCTTAAAGATCACCGAGTTCCAGCCCCCCTGCCATAGGCAGGGACACCTCCCACCAGACCAGGCTGCCCAAAGCCCCATCCAACCTGGCCTTGAACACCTCCAGGGATGGGGCAGCCACAGCTACCCTGGGCAACCTGTGCCAGTGCCTCACCACCCTCAGCGTGAAGAATGTCTTCCTAATGTCTAGACTAAATCTGCCCCTCTCCAGTTTATACCCATTGCCCCTCATCCTATCACCACAAGCCTTTGTGAATAGTCCCTACCCAGCTTTCCTGTAGCCCCTTCAGGTACTGGAAGGTCACTATACGGTACCCTCACAGCCTTCTCTCTCCAGGCTGAACAACCCCACCTCTCTCAGCCTGTATGGGAGGTGCTCCAGCCCTCTGATCATCCTTCCAGCCCTCCTCCGGGCCCGTTCCAACAGCTCCATCTCCTTCTTATGTTGAGGGTTCCAGAACTGGACACAGTACTCCAGATGAGGTCTCACAAGAGAGGAGTAGAGAGGCAGAACCACCTTCCTCGCGCTGCTGGCCACGCTGCTTTTGATGCAGCCCAGACTATGTTGGCTTTCTGGGCGGCGAGCGCACACTGACGCCTCATGTCGAGCTTCTCATCGACCGGCGCGCACAGACCTCGTGGCGCCGGTCGTCGCCACCGCCTCGCGCCCCTTGGTCACGTGCTGTCCCTGTGGTCACGTGCTTCCCCGCCCGCCCAGGGACACGCCACCGCGCCTCACTCCGCCCCGGCCCAGGAGCGGCTCGGGCGGGGCTCGCGCGCCCCCTGGCGTCCGGGGTGGGGAGCGACCCTGTGCGGCGGCCCCGGCGCGTGGCGGGGCTCGGCCGCCATTTCAGAGCCTGGGCGCTCGGGGCTGCCCTGCGGCGGCGCTCGCCAGGGCCGGTTTCCAGCAAGAGATAAATAGAGAAATGAATAGATGGAGAAATAAATCTGTAACGCCTTAAAGGTGCTACATCCCCTAGAGCCCCACCTTCTCTGCTCCACTCGTGTGGGTGCCCACCTGGAGCGCTGCATCCAGCTCTGGAGCTCGTTGGAAGCAGCCTTGCGGAGAAGGACTTGGGAGTGCTGGATCATGAGTAGCTTGACATGAGCTGGTAATGTGCGCTTGCAGCCCAGAAGGCCAACCCTATCCTGGGATGCATAGAAAGAACTGTGGCCAGCAGGGTGAGGGAGGTGATTCTGCCCCTCTATTCCTCTTTTGCTGAGACCTCATCTGGAATACTCTGTTGAGTTCTGGAATCCTCAACATAAGAAGGAGATGGAGCTGTTGGAATGGGTGCAGAGGAGGGCTGGAAGGATAATAAGAGGGCTGGAGCACCTCCCATATGTGGACAGGCTGAGAGTATTGGATTCTTCAGCCATAAGGGAGAGTTGGGCTTGTTCAGCCTGGAGAAGAGAAGGCTCCAAGGAGATCTTACAATGACCTTCCAGTACCTGAAGGGGCTACAGGAAAGACGGGTGGGAATTTTTCAGCAGGGCCTGTAGCAGGAGGACAGGGGGTACTGGTTTTAGACTAAAAGAGAAGAGGTTTGGACCACATATTAGCAGGAACTTTTTTTATGCTGAGGGTGGTGAAACACTGGAATAGGTCGCCCAGAGAGGTTGTGAATGCCCTGTCTCTGGAAACATTCAAGGCCATGTTGGATGGGGCTCTGAGCAACCTCATCCAGTTGAAGATGACCCTGCAGAGGGGGTTGGACTGGATGACCTTCCTGGTCTGTTCCAACGCAAACTATTTTATGATGCTGCGTTGATCCACAGCATGGCACCTGGCTGACCCAGTCCTGGCAGGTCTTGCTGGACCCAGTGCCAGACCTTGCTCCCTCCCCAATGTCCCTGTAGCACACTGTTCCTGGAGAGAAGGTGGTGGGTTCTCTGGAAGGGTAGCACCATGAGGAGGACCCTGCCTGCTGCCCTCAGCCTGGAGGCCAGCGATGCAGCCCCTGCTGAATATCACAGGCACACCAGCAAGTCCTGTTCTGCTGCCAACTGAATTGCACTTGGACATGAGTAGCTGCTCAATACTACCGTGTTCCTTTTTAAATGCAATCAAAGGGTGCCAGCTGGACTGCTGGTATATGCATTCAGTAGAATATGTGAGGGGTCTTGTTTTTAATGGCACAAAAGGTATTTACAGACGCCTTTCATCTGTAGCCAGTGAAATGCAACAGCATGGAGATAACTGCTTCAAACAAAGAGCAGCCTGTGTCTCAGCTTAGCTGGAGGGAACTAGCTGTAGCTGGAGGCAGCCCCACGGTAGCTGGTGGCCACAGCCAAATACCAACACTGGCCCAGCTACTGCAGGGCTACAGCTGCCTTAGCCAGGAGGGAGGAGGGGAGGGCTTGGTCTGGTATTGTGCAGCAAAGCATGTGTGTGTGCACATGCCTTGAAAATTAATTTGTAATTTTTTGCTTCTCAGTAAATCAAGGAAGATGCCCCAATAAATCCTGCTGCTAAGGAAGAAAGCAGAATGCCAGGACCTGCATGGAATAGAGAACAGGGCTATTTTTCTTTTCAGTGCCGAGCACACATCAGTGACACTCAGTGCTGTGCTGGGTCAGGCCTTCAGCCTCTGCTAAGTTAATACCAACAATTCCTTCATCTAAAGGGCAGATAGTAGCAGTGGGACACACCCCCCCCTGCATTTTTCTGCCTTTCCTTCCTCCTGTTGCAATAGCCTCTGAAGGAGCTACACTAATTAGTTGCTCTTGCACTTCTTGGGTGGCTGGAAGAACACAGTGCCAATGACCTCATGCTTTGCAATGTACCTTAACAGCTTATTACTGCGATTGCATGGCAGCAATGGTTCATTTTATAGTTACTTTGAAAGAGCCATTCCTCTAGTGCTGAAAAATAATCTAAGACTAATGCACAGTCTCTCCAGAAGACTGCTGTTAAACTGTCTATAACCAAGTGTCCAAACACTGCACTGCTGTTTCATTTGCTTAACATTGACTCGCAAGCAATTAATATGCCTGACATAACAGCACACTACAAGGCCCATAAAATCTGTAGCAGTAGGGGAGTGAAATGATTATAACATTTTTTTTTTCTTTTTTTCAATAATACCAGACTACAGTTTGGGCACTGTAATCTTTTCAAAGCAAGAAGCTGAGCTGTGTCTGAACAGCTGTTGTTTACTGAAGCAATAATTAGCAATGAACCAGTCGAAATACTGGCTACCTTCTGCAGCAGCTCAGCGGTCATTTGCACCCTGTGCCTGGAAACAGAGGCTCTCAGTTTCACACGTAGACTATGCTTGATAAAAATCTCACTTAACTAACTTCAAGAAAGGAAATATTAAAAATGGCAGCATCAACCAACCTTATGAGTACAAGTAATCCCACTGAACTCATTGTGAGCTGGGAGGCACAGGTGGCAGCTCATACCAGATGTCCCTAACACAATGGTTTGCAGCTGGTAGGGGTCAGGTCATTGCTGCAAAAAAAGGTTGGACATGGTCCTGGCGAACGTGCTCTGCTGGCTCCAGGCAAGGCTGGCTGCACCCCACTCTGGGACTGAGAGCTCTGGGGAAGCATGTGTGCAAAGCCATTTGGCAGGTCTGCACATCTCCTGATCTTGCAAGTCTGTTTAGTGTAGTCTGAGAGAGCTGCAGAACAGCAGTAAGAGAGAGGAAAAGGACTGCAGAAGACAAGGGGGCAAAGAGGTAGCTGTGGGCTATTTTGAAGATTGACCTCATGATTCCACATCTTGATGAAACCTAGAGATATCTATGTTCTTCCACTGGGGAGAAATTGAGATATCCCAAAGTAGCCATGTGTTTATTGGTAGGGCAAGTTGCTGGTACATACAAGTTAACAAGAAGGAATCTGAAAGTTAAATGTTTTCACCTCACATGCTAACCACTGCATTACTGTATATGTATTCATCCCCTGAAACCAGATGAAAATATAAGTATGCAGCTGTACACATCCCAGGTAAGATTCAGAAATCAGGATATGAAGTGAGGCTAAAACTAAACCATTCTAATGGCCTGCTGCTCTCCGGAGGGATAGTTATATACCTTTCTCCCACCTCTTCCCAGCCAAACCTTCCCATTCCTTTGGCCAGCCACTTACATATATCTGATCCTGTTGTGAGCCACTCTGAGAACCTAAATGCCCTCCTCCCTAGAGATACATTCTGCGTAGTTCTTAGCTCTCTGGAATGCATGAGGCAGAATGAGAAGAGAATGACTCAAGTGAGAAGATAGGAACATGCAGCCAGAGTTGGTGTGAAGAGGACATGGGCAGGATCTCACTGACCAGAGTCAGTTTAAATGGCTGTCACATGAGAGTTTCAGCCACCTGCTCCCTCTCTGGCCTAGTTAATATTTAATTACTTAGTTAAACATAAAACAGAATTAACTTGAGATTGAGAAGGCCTACTCATACTAGCAGTAGCAGCCTTAAGTTGTAGTATCTGGGCTATTGGCAATGGAAGTTTAAGTCTCCAGGTTTTAAGTCTCCAGGCTGGTAGAGCACTGGAAGCAGTCAGTCTCCAAGGTCTCAGGGAGGGCTCCAGCAGCACCAAAGCAAGCAGGATACTCCACAAACAGACATCTGCCCTGCTCCAGAGATTGCTTCTTCTGCATGAGAAGATTTGCCTGCCATAACTGATAGGTACATTTCCACTAACAGCCATCAAATCGGTGGGTCTTTACTAGAGAAAATAAAAACACTGACAGAAAAATTCCTGACCAGCACCACACGATAAGCTAGAAAAAAAATTATCTCATTACACCTGTAGTGCCTTAGAGCTCCCTTTTCTGCCTAATCAAGTTGTCCTTTTGAGCTGGAACTCAGATGTTAGAGACACAAGGGTCCAGGACAGTCTGGTATGAGCCTGGGGGGATTAGTTAAATTAAAGAAAATATATTTCGAAGTCCAATTTTTTGTTGGAATATTATTTTTTTTCAAAATTACCAAGAAATGATAGCTATCACTTCTGTCATTGGCAATCCAATTAGAGTCATGGGCTAGTAAAGAAAAAAAAAAAAAAACCAAAAAATAGGAAAACAGGATGCCAATACAGACCAGACAACAGACCAGTACAGTTTCAATGGATGAGCTCAGCAACGGTTGAAATGTCAGACAGTGGGCATGAATTTTAAATCTGCCAGATTTAAATGATAGGAAAACCTTACTGTTTTTTTCAGCAACCTTTGCCACCCCAGAGTAACCGCAGAAGTTCAGTCGCTTTAAAATGAACCTGGTGATATTTATGTAAGTGTAAATAAAATCAAGTCACAGCATGCCATACCTTTCAGGTCTATTAAGACATACCCCATGTGGTGCTGTGAGGCACAAGGCCAAATGAGTTCAACAACCCAAGAAATAGAATACTGCCCTCAAAGTGGCTGGCCTGGGGTGTTATTAAACAGGAACCTGAAATTTCTGGAAGCGCAAGGGATTTGTGTTTCCTCATTCCTGTTGTCATTTGCATAAATCGTTGCAACCCAGTAAAGAAGCATTATTTGTTTTCTGAAGTCCTGTTTCTCTTCTCAGTCAGAGTAGATGAGGAACATTAAACCAAAACACTATGGATTTGACTCTTGCTGACAAACAAAGGGAGATGTGGAGCTGACAACCCATAGTCAAGGAAGGCTGATGAGCCCAGATCTTGCAGCCCACGCATCATATCAGATGACATCATGCTTTAGTGCACCAGAACATGAAGACACGTAAGCTCAAATAAAAGCCTATTTGTACATAAAAGGTAGAAGTTGTAATGGTACCATAGGAATTTGGGATACAATCTCCATCAGAGGGTTCACATGGGTTCAGCTACTGTGACTAACAGGGTTTACACAACTTTTGATCAATACAGTTCCCTTGCCAAAACATTTGTATTTTACAAAATTTGTAGGACCATTTAGGATATGGCAAGTTTTCTACTGAAATTCCTGGATCTTGTTGCTGGGTTAGGTGTTTTACACATAAAGAAACAGACAAACAAAACAACCTCATATTATAGTAAAAGCCTCCCCATACTTACCAGCTAACGTGAACAGCACAGTAGTTAATGGTCAAGTACATCCCAGCTCAATAACCCCACCTCAAAAATGCTTGAGCTGTGTGTAGTGTGAGAATCTTTTTAATAGGGAGAAAAGGCAGACTCTGTAGAGGGAATGGCCCAAGCAGCATATCTTTGGCTTTGTACTGTCTTCCAGACCAAAAGCCTCTTGCACAAAAGGAGAGTTGGGAGAGACAGAAAACCACCCAGCTTTGCTCTCTGCCCAGAGTGACTCTTAACGTTGCTGCCTAGGGAGCAGTTTCTCTGTACCACATTGTAGGCTTGGGACCTCAAAAGACCTTGTCCTGTGTATATTTCTCAGGGACTTGTTTGTCAAGAGCAAAAATTTTTACTGAAAAAATTACCATGGCATACATACCCAGCGTGTGTCACAGTTTAGGTGTGGTGCAAAAGCAGCTGGTGTCCCAGCACCAGTGACATTTACAGCCCCCACAGAGCAGAGCAGGATCAGGTGCTGAACAGGAGAGGGGAAGCAAAATGAAAAATAAATAAAAACAAAAGGAAATGCTGAAGAAGAGACTATTGATTAAATAAAACACCAATAGCAAGTAAAGGAGCAGGAAAAAAGTGACTATTCCTCATGTAGCACAGAGGAGGCAATGTCCCAAAGGCTGGAAGCAAGGGAGAAGACTCAAGGCCCTGATCTTGCACATGAACTTGTACTGTACAGGACCTCTCCTCCATCTGCCCTTCAGACGCTGTCGTCTCTCCCTCATAGATCAGAAGAATAGGCACAGGCTAAGGATTAGGAATTTCTGAAATGGAAGGAGCTGTCCCACCATGTAATCAGGGTTACAAACTTCTGCTTGTTGTTCCCAAGCCACTCCAAAACCCAATCAGAGTGGCAGAGGGCCAGAGTCCTTTTTCCATACCTCCAAGACACAAAGGTTTTCCTTCGATTGCTTTGCAAATCCCAAGAAGACTTGTGCTCCTTATGCTCACAAGACCAGCAAAGAAACCTTATTAATGATATCTTGACAATCTACATGGTTAGAGAGTGTGCATATTATTTCCTTGGACTGAGAAGTATCATCTAAGAGCTTTCTTCCTGTTTATTTTAGGGCATGTTCTCTCACTACTCACAAAGCCAAGGTGAATCTGTTCACTCTCTTTCCTCCCAAAACTTGTGATTCCACCTGTAATAGTTCTAAAGCAGTGTCTTGCTAGGGTATTACCCTAGGCAGAGTAGAAAGCCTCCTAGGATGAAATTTTGCAATTACTGGCCCACTACTCAGCGTTCCCGCTAGGCAAGCTGGCCTCAGAAACAGCAGCAGGAGGGGCTCATGAGAGAACCTACACACCTTCCAAGGCCATAGGTCTTGTAATATTTCTCACCACAGGGGATAGAAGGAGGTGAGAACAATAGAGGTTCTTAATAAAACTTAGTTCTTTTGAAACATCGCTCTTTGAAGTGCTCATAACAATGTACAAAAGAAGCCAAGTTTTATCCCCATTTTACAGAGAAATGATAAGGGTTGCAGGCAACAGCAGGCCAGGAGCAAAATCAAGAAGCAAACCCCAGGCCTCCCAGTTTCTACAGGTCTGCTGGTGGGAACAGGCTGCTGTCATGAGAATCTTCTCATAATGACAGTTTCTTCACAAGGGCACCGATGTTTTAGCACCAATGTTAAAAACATTTCCATTAGCAGTGGTGGAAGACTTAAGTGCTGATGTAATTAGTTCTTATGGAAATGAGATTTGAAACAAGATCCACAGTTCCCTGTAAGAGACCCAAATGTTAACTTGTGTTACAGCTCCCTTCCAATGAGTATTTAAGACAGTTTCCAACAGTTTAGGAGCTTTTCACACTCAGGGATGTCGTAAGTATTTGGCAGATGCTCTTAGAAAGTTTTGCACTTGTGTGAGGTCCTCTTGTGAGAAAGGACATTTTCAAAGGCATACCAGTATCTACTTCTGATTAAAAGCCTAGCTTAGTATGCTGCTTGAACACCACTGGGTGCATCCTGCATAGCATAATCTGATCAGCAGTGCAGTGAATATTCAAAAGAAGTATTTTTCTTGTCCTGTTAGTTTATATGAAGTTTAGGATTTAAAATGGCTCTTGACTGAAACACAAGTACCCTGCAGTCAGCAGAGACAGCCCTTGACTGACTCTGTTCAGAAACATAGCTCCTGCTCTACATCTCCTGTCCCATAGGAACAAGGTGTCACAGCAAAGATCCTCCGGTTTTCTCTTGGCTCTGGTTGTTTTAGTGGCCAGGTAATCATTGGCTATTAGCAGCTCCCAGAGCTTAGAACAAGTACTTGGGGATGCTCAAGTCAAATTTTATTGTCAGTGTTGAATGCACTGCCACATTTACAGCTCTCCCATTCTGTGCTGCACCAAATGCTGTGCCGCTATAGCAGAAGCCTAGGCTCCTAACATTTATGAACACTGAGTTGAAAACCTACTCAAACCACGTTGTAAAAGACGTGACCTATGCATCTATATTTTAAGCATCAGATGTGATTCTTTATGAGCTTACTACCAAAGTCTCCCTGTCCTTTAAGTAATCTGCAGACTAGTCCTCTCTTGTTCTTCCATTAAAGGAGCTATGCTGCAATACCCCTTGCAAAGGGCACCTGTGCCATGCTTCCATCTGCCCCAAGCTTATCAGGAGTTGAGCCACATCCCCACATCTCCCAGCAGTGCTGGCTTCTTTAGTGATGAAGGGGCCTGTTAGCAGCCTGTCTGTATGTTCATGCTGAAGCATAGGTCTTTGTTTTATTGGCATAGGTTTTTCTACCACTTCTCCAGGGAGAAAAGAAGGAACTTTCTTCTGCAGATATGTGACTATTCAGACTAAGAGGGCATAAAAGCTGCTGCCACTGCTTAAACAAGAATAACAATGGTAGGAACATGAGAAGCCAGGAGAGACGTTTGGTATGCAGTAAAACTCGTACAAGCAACAGAGCCTGACACCTAACTGCGGAAGGGCCAATGAAGGTCAGAAAAATTATATTAGGAATCTGCACTACTTTTAAACTAGAAGAGTTGCCGGTGGCCTTTGGTGTAGTTTTCACTGTGTTTGTATGGTAGCTATTCATTGTTGGGTAATTATCTTGGTTTATTTTTCTATTTATTTATTGAGTAAATCAAACTAATAAAAATCCAGCCCACAATTGCCATGGGAACACTCCAACAAGGACAGATGCAGTGTGTAGCTGCAGGGAAAGAAAGCAGACTTCAACTTTATTAAATTATACACAAGGCAATCAATACAACTTAACACAAACAGCCCTTGCAGGTTCTGCACTAACCATCCAGAAGGCTCAACCAGTAACTTTACAACTCTTGCAACACCAAACATTAACAACCACCACACCAAGTTTCTGTAAGGAAATATGCTCCAGAATGCAGTCTTTCTTGCCCTTCCCTCATGTCCTTCTAAAGGGAATCCCAGAAATCATGTAGTCTACTGTTCTACCCACAGACATGCAAGATGTCTTTTTTCCTTTACCCAAATCCAGTATATCTGTTGAATTCTTGCTCTGACGATCCCAGCATTTGTGTTGAAAATGTAGTCCTAGCCAAAATAGTACATTTAGGCAATTTCAAACAGTTTTTGAAAGCAGAAATCACATCAGTCACAAACAAATCTAAATTGTCATTTATCTTAACTTGATCACTATTTCCGCAAAGGTGGATGACAAGAGACAGGAAAACAGAAAGCAGAGAGTAGATTAAAGCAATAAAGGGCCTACAAGGCTCATAGCAATTTTTCTCCTTAATTTCCTCATATTCCAGGTAATGCCACTGAGGAAAAGCTAGCTAAAAGAATTGCATGCACTGCCCAGACTGTAGTTGTAAAAGGCAGTCTCATCACTCCCGATCCTTTGTACCACTGGCAGTGAGAGTTGTCTTTCTGGACACTGCAGGGAGAGAAGGTGCCAGGCGTTTGATTAGGCCAGATCACAGTCTCCTTAAGTCCCCCAGCTGGCAGCCATCTGGCAGCAGCTCACTCTGTGCAGGTCATCCATTCTATTAGAATGCATTCCCACCTGCCAGAGTGCTGTGATTATCCTCCCTGCTCACATCCTCTTAAACTCATCCCAGCAGTGCTGACAAGACCCCCCTCACCCTTCATTGCAGTGTTAGGAACAAGCCCCATTGCCTTTCTGCGCTGGGCATCCTGAACCAACCCTAAGAGCTCTCTTCTTTATTTCTAGTTCTCTTCTGATGAGTTTATCAGGAATCAGCTCTGCAATTAAGCAATATCTGTACTGAGAACTTTGCAGAATAAAAGATAATATTCGTTGCTTTGCTCCCTCTACCCCTATTCTGCCCATTTCTGGGATTATTTACTATTTCATTTCCAATACCAGCCAGCGTTGTCTCCAGTCCCTAGCCAGAAAGATATACTGTCTCTGTCTGGCAGAACAGCAGCACTGAGAATGTGACTTCAAAACAGGCAGACACCAATCTTCCCTATTCAAGTCATTTAAGCCACCAGTAGGTGACACTTGTCCTAATATTGTTTATCCAGGACAGCCATGCAGCTTCCACCCACGTGGTCTTGCAGCATCTCCAGGACAGAGCATGCCTAATATCTTTGCCTTATCTACTCTGCCTACAAGAAGTCCTGTCTTCCCTCTGCTGTTCCCCCAACATCTACAGATAGGCACTGGTGTCTTTACATAAATTTTCCTCAGCTATGGGAACTGTGCCTTCTTTTATTAACTGCAAATAGTCTGCCATCTGTATTGTGTTATTCTCATTGCATTTTTCACTTTGTGTTCTCAGTCATCATTACATTGCACACCAAAGTGACTATGGCAAATTCTGTTGATGCTGTGCTGGAAGGAAGATTTGTGAATTTGATGCATTGATACAATCTTCTAACTAATAAGCAAGCGCAGCTCCAACTTGGAAGGGGTTGTGTTCACTTCTGTGTTTTCTTATTTGAGCTTTCTGAATGGAAGTGGATTGAGAG
Source organism: Clamator glandarius (assembly GCA_033459285.1). Classification (NCBI taxonomy): domain Eukaryota; kingdom Metazoa; phylum Chordata; class Aves; order Cuculiformes; family Cuculidae; genus Clamator; species Clamator glandarius. The sequence continues at coordinate 1,693,945 of JAUNZM010000080.1, forward strand.
TGAGGCAGTCAGAGTTAGAACTGTTGCTCCTTGTTCCATCCTATTTAGGGTAGGATTTTGTCTCTCTTTTCCTTCACTATGAGGTATTTTAGCAAAGACTTAAAGAGTAATATCATCATTGCCAACAAGATTGTGTTTATTCTCCATTGCACTGCACAATCACACAGTTACAGATGAATTAAGCACTGCATGATTTACCTTTACCATACTATTAAGTTATTGTGACATCTTAATTCTTATCTCTTCTGATCAAATAGTTTTAGCTATTTTAAAGTAACATGTCAATTGTTTCCTTTCAGCTTAACCCTCTAAAGTATATTTCATCCTTGAGGCTGAAATACTGATGAGCGGCACTTGTTAGTAAAACATAGTTTTCCAGAGTTTTGTTTCACTTTTCTTTTTGTTGAACCTCATTATGGCCAGCAAGCTATCATAAATGAATCATCGTAGTTCTATAACTGAAAGATGTTTCACACTTAATCACAGGGCTGTGATAAACATTTCCGTATAAAACTGTTTTCTAATTAGTATGTCAAGGTTGGTATCATTTAGATTGCTAAAGTCTGTCTTTAAAATAAAATATGAATATGTATTCTGTCACGAAATCAAGGTAATAAAATGTTCTGTAGCAGCAACTTGATGATTATGTTTTTAAAACCGAGTTAGCTAAAACGAGTGACTGACTCATGAAGAAGACAGCCAGCATGGAGTACCTTATGAAGGTGCTTACTTTCTCGATTGCCAGTATTTGGTTCCAATGAGGACTGTGCAGTAGGTCAGGGTGCTTGCAAAGAGGCAATTCCTAACAGAACAGAGCTGAGAATAAAGAGTACTGTTAAAGCATTGTCACATATGAGGAAGTGTGGATCTGGAACCTAACTTTACAGTGACTCTCAGTCTCAGTCTGGAACCATATCCAGGCTCAGAAAAGCCTTGAACTCTGCAAGTTCACATCTGGGTCCAATCAGACAGCTCAAGCCCATTTCCAAGCAGAGTCAAGCTGAAAGGCATGTGGTGTGCTGGGGAGACAAACCACAGATGTTTATTGTGCTCTTGCGCCCTTAGCAATTGTTTTAATGGGTTGGAGCTCCTAGGAGACCGTTTGACTTTTGCTCATGTCTATATGGTTCTCTTATAATGCTGACTGTGCAGAAGCCTGAAGCTGTCAACAATCTGCTTCCAGTGTTATTTCAAGGAAAGAAAAGTGAAGTGACATCTGATCTGTTGAGAGAGGTTGGGGAGGGGGATATTTTTAAAATGTAAAGCAACAACAAAAATCTTTGAGGAATCAATACTACAATCAATACCTTCTGCCCCTTCAGAAAGCACAGCTTAGTCTGAAACAGGTTTCTCCCCCTCTGTTGCAACAACTGTCCATTAAAAAGACTAGTACTTCCCTTGCCAAGACCACATTGTCATTAAGTGTTTTGAAGCTCTGCAATAATGATTATTGTGCAGTATTGCATTTTAATAATTCAAATAAACCATGGAACATTATGATCGCTATGGCTAAGTAAATACTTTGTTGCAACTCCAGCCTTGGAATGCATCCTCCATTTCAGGATAATCCTCTCTTTGCAGAAATGAACATTTTGAAACCACTGCCTGCCTTCACAAAGAGCAGCCCTGGCAGTTGCTGGTCTCTTCCAGTCTTGCAGAGGGGAAAATCTGTGTCTGTGAAGATCATCATCGTGTGATAACTGTGGTGAACTGATCTTTTCCTTGTACAATCAGACTTGCACAAGCAAGAACATCCGTCTGTATGGGGCATTTAGCTCCTTTCCTTTACTATACAGTCATTAAAATTTGATGCTGGAACCTAGTCAATGCCAACAAGAAACATCTGCCTGTTCAGGCAGAAGTGACTCCATGGCATTTAATTTTGTAATGGCCCAACAGAAACCTGATTTGAACAGAGAACGTGAACTACAGAAGTTACTGCTGTGAGGTGTTAGCACTAGCCATGAATCACCCCAGTTCTTTCATCCAAGAGCCTAACTGTGGCAGAGGAGGCAAGGATGGTCCTTCCCCTCTGAGACCCTCAGCAGAGATGCTAAGTGGGAGGTTTGGTAAAGGGCAATAATGAAGGTGAGTGGATCGTGAAGAGAAGAAAGGACACAAGGACAGTGGAGGTGAAGGAATGCCACGGTTTTGCAGGAAGAAAAGAACTAGACAAAATTTGAAAAGAAAATGGAGATCAGAATTAAATAGAGAACTGTGAATACTCCAGGGCATTGGTTTCAGTAGGAGAAGAGTTAGAAAATGTATTGCTTAGGCTAGAGAAGCACTAGGGAAGGCTACTTAACATGGATGTCAGCTATGTAAAAATAAACTGCTGGTACTGATCAGATGAACTAATATGGCACACAAATTCCTGGATCTCCCTGGTCACTGGGAATTCTATAGGCTATTTAAAAGATATAAGGATTTCACTTACTAAATACAATCTTTTCTGGCCACGAGATTTAGACAGTGAAAGTGCAAATTCTGGAAGAGTGAATGAGAAGACTCTCTTGCTAAGGATGCAAAGCATTTTGTTTTTTTCAGCTCTTGTATAACTACAACAACACAGAGGTTCATTACTCTATGCACTGTGTAAAGGTTTGTCTAGTTCTGTTGGGCAATTCCACTACTAAAAATGTGGAGATGCTGTCTGCTCTGTTTAGAGTGGAACAGTAAAGACAAAGGACGTTTTCTAATCTGCTAAATCATGTAGCTCAAGGGTCTCTCCGCTATTATGCATGTGCTTTTCTACAACCCTCAGAAGATAAGATTATATGGAATATTATCAGAACTAATGTATCACTAGAAAATGAAAGAAGGTGCTGTCTATTAAAGTGCAACAAAACTACTAAACAGGAAACGGATGACTGACTACTATAAATCAAAGCTTAATAAGGCTTTCAATCTATGTGGTTTTTTTATTTATAGCAGAGAACTGAATAGGCTAATATTTCTCATTCAAATTTACATAAATATGTTCTTTACTGTCTGGTAGGTCAAACACAGCCCTGGTAGGTGCAGACACAATTCCCGAGGCTGCCGAGAAGTCAAAGTAACCACGCTTTTGAGGAATGTGTTGCTCTGACAAACAGCAGAGTCAAAAGTACTCCATGACAGATAGAAAATTTGCATTTCCATTAGCGAGGCCTTTGTCAAATGAAATCCCTAAAGGCAATGAAGAATGTGTGTGGAAGGAAAATGCAGTGTATTAATTTACCACCACCCCAAAAAAAAATTCACTGCATAGTTCAATGAAACATACGTTAAGATAAAAGGCAGAAGGAAAAGATTTACGTTCCAGGGGGCCATACAATAAAGGGATAGTGATTTATGCATGCTTTTGCCACAGGATAACCCAGAAAGGAAATGCTTTTAGATAGCTTGGCTGGCTGGTAATTTATCAAGGACTCAATTCTTCTATCCTGTTCAAAATTAGCAGCTGCTCAAGTAATGCCATTAAGATGTACTAGGTAGGGCACAGGAATCAAACAGGAGTCTGCACCTGCGCCACTTTGATCCTCTGAAAAACCTGGCCTAGATGCTGAACTAGTTGCAAAAATAAGCCCATTTTAACCTTTTTTAAAGCACATCAGAATATGGGTACACATTAAAGGAAAGCATATCATCTTTTTGGCTGATGTCTTTAAACAATTAATGAAAATATTGTCTTTAGTGAGAGTCCTGTTCTTTTATGCTCTGTGACCCCTGTTTTTTATCAATTAAATTCTCAACTAGAATTAACAAAACGTAAAGGGAATTATGGATAAAACAAGGTACTATTTAATGTGAATAAAAATGTCAGAAAGTGGTCCTAAGTTTAATTTTGCCATCCCATAAAACACATAAGTATTATCACAACTAGCTCTGATTTGTTTGGAATATCCTGCATTCGTTCTTCATTTATTTTTCAGATATTTGTTATCAAGGGTTGCTTTATCTTGGTACTGGTGGAATTAAATTTACGGAGTTGGCATGAGGAATGTCCAAAGAAACACAATTTTTTTTTAGTCAATACTGGTTTCCCTAGAAAAATTAGAGCATTTCAGGAGATTATGCATCATAAAGACTTACCTAAGATCATACAAAATTAATGTTTTCAAATCTTACTAGTTTATCAGTGTGTACTTGCCCGCCAAAGCCTATCCCACTGGGAACTGGCCCTTTCCACAGTATTACCTTCCCTTCTGACACCCTTTCCTCTATTCTGGTGCACATGGCTGTACAGCATGAACTTTTTACAGTCCTTACCAACATTTACGTTAGCTTATCTGCATTGTTGTGGCTAGGTAATGCCAACAGTTTACCTGGACTTCTGCATTCAGATGTGGAAAAGAGATCCCAGCTCTGAGGTGCTCAGGGAGAGTACTTTTGCATTATTTTGTGCACTGTCAATAGCTCTAAAAGTACATGCATTCTCTTTACTAGACAGCTAATAAAAGTAAATTTATCTCACCAAGAAGTCTTTCAGGAACAGCTCAAATATTTACATACTCCTTTTCATGCAGAACTTCCACAAGTTGACTCTATTGATCATAGTTCAGACTAGGCAATTGCCAAGTAAAATTAGAGTAATTCTTGGATGAGTATTCTGGTTTATTTCTCCTCCTGGATACACTCCTGGTGTATTGGCACATGCCCCTGCGTGACAGGCAGTGCTTGTAAACTATGACATCAAAAGAAAATCCAAAAGCTTGACCCCAACCAAAATAGTCATATTAGAGCAAAGGTTATGGATAAACTAGGTCCAGAAGCATAAGTCTTAATAACATCTTCCCCTTCAATGGGATCTGTGCTGTGAACTTACCTAAAAGCTTTTAAAAAGTATTTGAAGGAGTAAATTAATAGGTTGTCTGACCATCACACCCTGCCAGAAAATCACAGCCCTATCAGAGTGAGAGTGCATGTTCTGAGCTGCAAACAACATGTCTACAATAAAGCTGGTTTCTTCAAGCATTAAGAAATATCTCGCTGGATGAATTAAAGGACTGTGAGACCATGCACAGTGGGTGGCAGCCTATTTTCTATTTGTTCAGAAACAGGTGTAAATTGCTTTCATTATGCTTTTATAAAACAGTGTGTTTTCTATTAAGTAATACTTTCTAGTTTAGGTTCTTTCTGCTTCTGTACCTATTTATTCCTGCCTCACTAACTTTATTGCTGGCAAAGTTTTTCAGCATTTCCTTCTATTTTTCTCTCCTCTCTTCATACAGCAATAAATATTATTCAATTCAACACATGCATACAAATGGTCTCCATTAGAATTTTAATCTACTTTCAAAATGAAAGAAAAGCTTTGTATAAATCTTTTTAAATTACCTGAACATAAATTCAGGCAGGGACATATCCACCTAGGCTGAGAAGTGGAGTTCACAGCCTGCTGTCCTCGTTCATAAATTAATTGAGGTCTCTAGCTGCTGTAAATGAACAGTGCATCCTGCAAAAGATCATATCTGTCAAGAATGCAGATTGGTTTCTATCAGAGTTTGCAAAAGTCAGAGCGCACAATGCTTTCATTATGTCTATGAATATGGCTTCCCAACTGGAAAGAAATGTGTGGTTTGTTCTGTTGGGCCAAGATTTACAGAAAGCAATTTTCCTCCACACTCCAGCTATGACAAACCTACTGAAAAAAATGTCATTTCATGACTTCTTTCCTTCAGTCACCTTTTTACTGAAAAATATATATTCTTTCTGCTCCATGTATACGCACCAACTGTGACATTTAATGGCCAAGGAAGGTTAATCACAGGTGAGTACATATCCCTCTTGGATACTGCAAGCTATACTGCATTCACTGCCACTTCTCCATTATAAAGTAAGTGTGGCTTTAGATGGCTCACATAACTACCTGTTTTATATTACAAATTCATAAATTTTTTAAAAGGCTCCCTAAGATTCTGAGCACCAGTCAGCATATCTGTGAATACCTCTTAGGTGTCTTAAATTACATTCAGGTTGTGACAGAGCGTGAAGAGAGTCAAAGGCAAGGTGGGTATTACTGAGTCCTTGGTATCGTTTTGTTTCTTCCCCTTCAACTTTGCACTGTGAATCTTCAGGCATGTGAGGGTTGAAGTAAAGAAAAGACGGAGCATCAGATTGCAGAGTCTGGGAAGTGGAGGTGGCTTGCTTTGGAGTTTTGGATTTTTTTTTTTCATCAGTGCCCTATTTGATGACGTTGGCAGGGACCCTAGATACACACCTGTTTGTCAGGGTTTGGAAGTTAAAAGGAGGATAGGACTGACCAAAATAGTTCTTTATACAAGTGAATAGAATTGGTACTATTTCAATTTACAGGTGAGAGACTAAAACCCAGACATAGCACATGCACATATTTGCTTGCCTATGTCAGCTGTGCTGGACCTTCTTCTTAACAGCTGAACCTATAGAAGAGGCACTCCCAAATCACCTTAATGCCAATCTTTCCCTCCTACCTCTGTTCTCTAAGAAAAGAAAAAATCTCCCTGTTGAGGTGCACTGAGTATTGCCCCAAAACTGAGTGTCATTCTTTTCTGGAAGCAACAGAAAGCTGTCATACCAACTCTTAAAATGATGGGTAGATTCACCACAACTACAAGCACCAGTCCCACTGAGGTCTTGGTGATCTTGATACATAAAAGACTACAAAAGGAGGGCTAGAAGACCATATTTTACAGCATTTTGTTCTGTAAATACACATAGAACATTTTAAAGAATGCAGATCATTTATGTGCTAAAAGTTAATGTTCCTGTTAATCACTGTTTAAAGGCTTCTGTCCTAGCCTAATAGTGCCAACAAGTTATGGTCCATGAAACAAAGGTGGCTGCCAGCCACAAGAGCCAAATATGGTGGCTGCCAGCCACAAGAATATGTACTAGAAATTAATTATTTACTTGGCAGGCTCAGCAGTCACTCTATTATCAAAGCAATTGGGGCAATTTAGCTGTTTCATTAAATACTCAATAGTTCTGACCTGTATCACAGGTGACGTTTGGCATCCCTGGTTCATGATGCTGCCTTTTCCCACTGTAGTGGGGACTGACAAGCACCATGCTGTCAAATTTTTCTCCATGAAAAAATACTTGTAGGTGAAAACATCAACTAGTTGTAATCTGGTTTAGAAAGCATTTAGAGTAAGTATTTTAAGTATGCAACAGCTCTGCGGTGGGCTCACACAACAGGAGGGGAATTTCAGACTGGAAGTTTTTATTACAACAAATTACTGACTTTTGCAGGGGTCGATTGCAGAGGAAACTGATAACATGTTCACTATAGCAGGGATGTTGTTGCTGTTACAGGTTGCAGTGATGCTATCAGAACACAGCTCCTCCAAATACTTAATTTTCCCCCATCCTTTATTTTAACAGGCTGTCCCTAGTTACAGTCTTTTGAACCAAGTAGTGCCTCCATATAACTTCAAATATTTAGAAACACCTCAGTGCCAGTATAGGCGTCATTTAAAGAGGTTACATATTTCAAGTTTTCCCCTCATCCCTGGGTTCCTAATAATTATCACACCCTCTCTTTATTACTCAAAGCAGAAACTGCCCTAGACAGGACCCTAGCACCTAACAGAGCGCAGAGCAGCCAGCAGAACAGTCCTGCGAGGAAGGACAACTTCTCCTTTCTCCATGACAGATACACTCCAAAAGCCTTGCTTTTTTTATTGAGCTACGGTATATTATTGCAAACTCATCTGTTGCAATAGTGACCAGCACTTACAGTACTTAACAACTTTTTCCAAAACTTCTCCCTTTCAGGGACTTTCTGTGTTTTGGGTGATTTTTCCCCAGATGCAGTAATTTTCTTCTCTCTCTCATAACCAGGCGGAGAATAGAAGAGTGGCTAAAGAATCTTGCAGTGAACCCAGTCTTGAGGGCAATTACCTCTGTGATTCTGGAGTGAGACCCAGTCAGCCCAACAAAATCCCCATTCATGCTGGGAAGTCTAACACAGTTGAATGTGATACCTTAATTGGACACAACTAATGAGAAAAACTCTCACACTTTAGACACATTAGTCTCCTGTGCCACCTTGGTTAGTAAATGTTTGGCCTTGATTTATCCACAGTCTAATACTGGAAGGGAAAAAGTCAATGAGATTTAATGACCCTCTTTCCCTCCCTGTCCCCTTTTCCTACGAAGATATTCTGTGAATATCTTTATCCAGAATTTACCTTTAGGTGACTAAGATACATCCTAAATGAAGCACACCAACTAGAGACAACTAACTGTGATGCAGGATAGAAACTGAACAGAAACTGCCCAAGGTTACAGGACAACAATCCCCACAATACGCTCGTCCATCAGACTAGGGGTGGGTCTAACACTGATTTAAAGCATACAACGCTGATCGCTGTTAGAGTATCTGGCTAAATGGGCCATGTGTATTTGATTAAGTTGCAGACAATCCCAATGGTCCAGATAGCTCCCCTAATGAACATCTTGCCTATCAAATGGGTCAGAAACCCATCAGCATTAATGACTGGCATCAATCCCTCCCCACCTTTGTTTTCAGCAACAGCATGACAGTGCTTTCCATTTTAGTAACTGAGGATCTAATGACTACAATACAGAGGTAATTACAGTTATGTACAAGGCAATGGGTTTGTTCTGTTTTTTTTCTTTTAATTCAGAGATGGCTAACGTGTGGCTCTCACAACACTGTTATTAGGCTCTTGTTTGAGACACCTAAGAGGAGATGTATAAGAGGAGAGCTAGCTCACACAACTGGCGCCTGTGATTCCATCCTGTAAGCATTCTTAGAAACTGGCAGAGGAATAGATTTCAGGATCTTCATTAGCAAAACAAAACAATAAAATATTAAGCAAGGGTGTTCTCTGTGTGTGTTAAGTGTTAGAGGGATTCTCTGTCAAGAAAGTGCATTTCTTTATGGCAAATTTCCCACATTTGCTATCTATCTGAGGTGTTATAACACCGTCTACTTCACTGAAGCTGCTATCCATAGTTTTCAACAGAAATGAGAGTCCGGAAGTCCAATTTAGGAAAATAATCTACACCTTTTCTTGTACAGAAACACAGTCTGGAGCACCATCCCCCTTCAAGAGCGTGCATTAAAACGTGCTGGCAGCTGGACAGAAAGCAAGTGTTCACATCAGCCCAGGTAAATTCTGAAATCTGGAATAAAAATACTGCAGAAACAGCAGTCTTTTGAATACTAAACTGCTCTCATTTCAAAGCAGAGAGAAACATAGGATTTTAGTGCTTTATAGAGGGGGCGCAGAGAGAAACATAGGATTTTAGTGCATTATAAAGGAGGCACAGAGAGACAGCTTTCATATGACATGGAAGGCTACGCTAATCACCAATGTCCAGGCCTTGGCAAGCAGCTCATCTTTCTCTCAATGTAGCTTTTAAATGAAAGGTGCCTTCTCTTTCTGAAGTTATTGGATTGTATTCTGACAATAAAGTTAAATCACAGAAGTAGTATCCAGAATATTTAATCACAAAATCAATGTGTATTATTTTAACTTTTGCTTTCTTCCTCATAACTTGGACTCACACTGATGGAAGTGTATGAAAGTTTGCGTTCAGTAAGAGCACAATTTCAAAAAGCTACTGCTGCCTCAAGGAAAATACTGAAATGTATTCTAAGACAGAAATAATTCTATTTATCAATCATTTTTCTTCCTCACCTCTTTGCTGTTTAGAATATTTGCATGAAAATGGGATCTTTATTTCCCAAGAGTTCATCAGCGGCTCCTGTTATGATATGATTTCCATGGATACCAATTGTATGTGATGGTGCAAGCATATGACTAAAAGATAAGGAATAAGGAAGAGAGAAATCAACTGCTTTGTTCTTTGGCTATGCGTTTGAGTAACTCCATCAACAAAACCTAAAGCTTTATCTAATTGATTCATCACCCACACAAAAAAAAACCCCACTCAGTCCCTCTCTTACAAGCTCTCTTGGCAAAAATGTCCCCACTTATTTAAATGTATTCAGTCTTTCAAATATCATTTGTTGCTCAATGAGAACAAGACCCAGGACTTTTGAAGGTGACAGAGAAAAAAGCCATTTTAATTTGTGATTTTTGTTAAGCTAAACTTTACAATTTACTAATTCAGAAATTAAGTGATGGATTTCTCCATTTTAAAAGATCTTGGTAAGGTATTATTTTCAGTAAAATGACTGGCAACAAAAAATTAGGGCTATAATAAAACATATCTAGCAAGGAGGGAAGAAATAACAAAGAAAACATCAAGTTTCAACATGTATTTGTTTCATCAGTAGGTACAGCAATTTAACATAATGTACCTGCACAACTACATAAGCCTGAGTTACTTCACAGTCTGATGTGGATTTTGATACCTGTGTCTTGTTAAAAATCATTTGAAGAAAATGTTATCTTTGGTTTAAAGCCTTTTCTAATAACAGGGTTTGGATGAACAAATTTTCTCATTTTATAACTATACAAAAAATATTTTTCACATAAACATGATCAGACTATGACCCAAGGATTTCAATTTAGCTCAGAAGAGAAATGTCCAGAAGCAAACAGCAGAGTAGGCAGAGAGAACTGTAGTCTCCATTCGTCCAGCAACCCTGATGTGACTCGCAGGCAAGTCCTTGCAATATTTTGATGTAATGGTAACATGCGTGACTTTAAGAGATGCACTCGCCATTATCTATCATCCCTCTTTCCAGTACCTCAAAGGCAAGGAGATACTTCACAAGGAAGGAAATGCACACACAATGAGATAAGAAACTGGGCTAGAGTCAAAAGCAGGGTGGAGAGCAGAGCTACAGAGTGCGCCCAGGAGAGCACTAGCCACAGAGGCACAGTCCTGGTCTTGAGCACACAGCCAGGAGCACCAGGAATATCTCACTGTGTTTCTTCAGGCCCTAATAGTATCTCCTCCAGCATCTCTCAAGTCACTCCTGTTACACTTAGCAAGAAAAATCAAACTTCTCTGTCACCATCCAAATGTCACTGAGCCCCTTGGAGTCTCTGCTACTTTTGCTTTTATCCATCCCAGGCTCAGGCAGCACACTGAGGGGCAACCACAAAAAGCCTTCCTGTAGCTCGCAGGCTCCTGGCCAGCGAGCCCATTCACTGGCTGAGATGAAACGGACGTTAACCCTCAGCACAGCCAGAGGGAGAGTGATGTAAAGTTTTCACATTCTCGCTTCTGGTATAGAAGGTTCAGTGCAAATATCAGGCTGGGGTGGTCCAGGCTGGCTGCTGTTCAGCCCCCGGGGCAGGCAAAGCATCCTGCAGTTTTGTAGTCTCTTCCCAGGAACTGAAATCCAAGGTGTGCATACCCTGCAACACACAAGGGCGAGGCTAGAAGTACAGACTTTCTGTTTGCTCTCTACTTCTCAGTAGCCTTAACATTATGTCTGGGGCAGATATAAACTCTTTTTTTTTTTTTTAAAAACCTTGCTCATCTGTCAGGTCTCATTGCCTGACATCAAGGAGATCAATCTGCCTTCCTTAAACACAACTCCTGGCTCTTTTGAGAGGCTTCCCTTTTTAGATGTTGGTCTCCTAAGCTCCTCTCCACAACCCATCTCCCCTGCTGCATCCTTCAACAGATTTTTTCAAATTAGAACAGACAACCCATACAGACTGACATGCTTTTTGAAGTGCTCGCTGCTCACATCTGAATGTTACTAACCAATCTGCCGGCATTCCTGGGTAGCACAGCCGAGGACAGTGGGGACAGGAGGTGTCTGCTACACGTGTACAGGTGTGCACCTTGGAAAGGAGTCTTTCAGCAGTCAGGAAAATGACATGGGTGAGGAAACTCAAACATGCCTGCCAGATAGTTTAAAGCACCAAGATAAGATTTCTATGGGAAAAAAAAAATAAACCAAGAAAAGGCAAGAAATCCCTCAGACATTATGAGAATCTGTCCTTTGTTTGGAAGATTTTTCCTCAGAAAGAAAACACATTCAAGCATGTGAGCACATGACCTGTTCTCTCCAACACCAGTTACTCAGAAACATTATTCTTACTAGGTATTTCTTCTTTGCTTGAGGTGAAGTCAGTCAGTTCTACGTGCCCCGTACTGGGAGTTACGCCTTAACCTTATAAAATAAAACAAATATGGTGACAGTCCAGTACCACACCGTTATTTTGACTTTAATAGGGCCTTACCCATTTGAGAAAACTGTGACCTGAAACAGCACTCTTTTGCTTTCCCCTAATCCATTCCTACCTCCCCACCATGGGATATGTAAAAGAACCTTAGCTACACTGGTCTGAGCTAAATGTGCATTTAGGCATAGCCCACACTTGAGGGCCAAATCTGAATTCAGAATATTTATCACCAAACTGTAAAGCAGTCTTTTCACAGATTTTGTCAGGGAGGTGTTATTTGAATGCCAGTCGGGACATCAGGCTCTTTATAGACCTCAGGTCAGGAAAGGATGTGAGCACATCATCAGCTTTAGCCTCGATGACTTAAAGGATAGTTAAGCACATATTTTACATTCTGTCATGAACAGGAAATATGTAGTACTGTAGTCACCCTAGCTGCAAGGGGAATACACCCACTTACTTATACAGGCTTACCAGCTCACCGCAAAGGATGATTATGGCTTTTCTTGCACTCCAAGCTCTGATCAACAGAAAAGAAAAGGGACTGGCCAAAAGTGAACAATGGAATTGGGCTGTTGAAGTTTTTATTCAAACCAAATGTACAAAGGTACCATTTTATTATGCCTCTCAGTGACAGCCATCCCAGACGTCACGCACCTTTCTGCAGGCCACAGTCCTAGGGATTCTAGGATCCCAAAGACCCGAGTTAGTCCTAGGGGTTCTAGGATCCCCAGGGACAGGTATCCTGCTGGGCACTGACCTGGCTCACCAATGCTTATGCAGCAGCATTTCCAGCCAGGAAAATGAACCAGCACGAGCAACAAAGAGAAGAGCAGCAGGGCAGGGACATCCTGTTTCCAGAGCCATCCTGCCTGAACCAAGCCACAGTGTCACCCAGGGAGAGGACAAGTATCCCTTAGATGGAGGTGCTCACCACAAGTCCCACTCCATTCCACATAACACAACACCGGGGAGGCAGCTATCGTGCTGCAAGACCCTGTATTTCAGGGAGGAGGAGTGGAAAATGCAAAGCCCCACAACCCTGGCCCTGGCCACCTGTGCTGTGCAGCCCTTTGGCTTGTGTGTCAGCAAATCCTTAGAAGGAAAGAGGCTGTCAAAGAGATGACGGGGCTGCAGAGAGAGATAGTGGGAGGATGCAAGGAAGCAGGGATGGGAGGAAGAGGCAGCAGTCAAAACATACACCTGGAAATCACCAGGAGCTAATGCACTGTGAAAGCTGCTGGCAAGTTTTATTTTCATTATAGAGATGCTGACTTTCAGAACACAGTCTCCCTCCCCAACAGTCCCCCCAGATTACTGGCTGTCCATGGGACTCCCTGGAGCAGAGGCTGCGCTCCAGCTGCATCAAGCCTGCACAGTAATCTCAGCACACTCCCACAAACTAACCATGGAACCACTCTGCACTGACCTCCTCTTTGTGGCCAGGTACACTAGAGGCACTTACGAAGCCTATTAGTTTCAAAATACAACTCTAGTTCGCACAAGAGGAACAGATTTTTCAGCATATATGTTCCCTAGCTGCTTTGAAAAGCTCCTTCAGTGTAGAACAGGGTCATCTACAATACTCTGGCTCTCCACCCTCCTTCTTACACTGATTTTTTCTCCAAATCACAAGGAGGTTCTTTCTCTCCCTGTTTCCAGACAGCTTCTTTTGGCCTTGAAGGGCCTGATAGGTACGAGACCTTTTGTGCAAGCATGCAGTTCCCTTTCTCTCTTCCTTTCATCCTCAAACTTCAACATCCCATCACAAATTTGTTTTGCTGTCAAGAGCTTTCTAGTCTCTGTTTCTTTCCTCAGGGCAAGTCTCCAAGCACCAGCCAACACTCTTTTAAAGGTGTTTCCACACCTAACTAGCTTCTGTTTTTTCTCCTTTGGAAGATAGATAAGCAATTTTAACAGCAGTGAGTAGATTCATATAGACTAAGGCATTAATGACACGGCTGTTCCTTACAGTGTAACATCCCCAATTGTTACAAAAACATTTCTTCCCCATGAGATTTAAAATCAGAAATAATAAATAGGATAACCATATCCAATACAATTAAGTATGGTCACCACTGAAAAAGGGAATACATTGAATACAAAATCCTGGCATCGGAATGTGAAGCTCTTTAGCAAAACCTGTCAGCACTTCAAGAAATAAATATGAAAACCATACCACAAAACACTAGATGCATTGTTACTAGTATCTTTAATAACAGTACAAATATTAAAGTGCCACATTGTTTACAACACAAAATTAAAATTTTAATTTTAATCAGTCCTGTTTACCCAGCAACATTCTGATTAGCAGTGATTGAACAGTGGAGGAAAAAAAACGCTCAAAACAAGATATGCCACATAAAAGAATTCAGCACGAGTCAACAGCAGTTATCCAGCCAACTAAAGCATGTACCCAAGTCTCTGGCAAACCAAGACACAACTTATGCCACTGAAGTGGTGATTTGAATATATTTTGTTTCCTTTCCTTTGGTGCAGGGAGCCCTTCTGGATATTTGCATGGCAGAACTGAAATACACGTTAGCTTGAAACAATGAAAGAATAGGGAGGTAGAGAGCTCGGAGTAAGAAATCCCAGGAAACCATAGGCAATTGCTTCTTTATTATGCGTTTTTTGCTGGTGAAGCACATTATTCTCCTTCTCCTTAGGGTACTGCTTGTTAAAAGCACAGTAAATAATGTCAACAACTAAAAATCCAGCACATTGAGTTTCATTTTCTTTTCCCCTCATATTTGGATGAGAGGGAGTGCCCTGAACCAAGGCCAGATTTTTCCAGCACAAACCTTGAAACATCCAGGACAGGAGTAGTAGTTTCCCATTCCAATACTTTCTCCTTCCTTCCTCCTAAAAAAAGAAAAAAAAAAAAATCAGGTAGAGGCACCAACCAAATCTCTGTAATTCACGTACCCTGTCACATATATCTCCGTTTTAAGTGCTTCCCTTCTGCTGCTCAGTTCACAGAAAGACGGTGCCCTTCGTGTTCATTATCTGGAGCGACAGGCAGCAGCCCTCCCACCACAATTATCTGGTGCTGCCTTGCAGGCATGGAGCTGCTCAAGGCACCTTCCTCCAGGGATACTTTCTCAGCAGGGAAGGGGTTCAAAGCCCAGCTGCATCAGTGCCTGTGAAGCATTGAGACGTAAATCCACTGCTTCCAAAGATGTGCAATGTTGAGAAGCAAGCTGCTGTGATTAAGCTCCTACTCTAGGAAAAAAAAAAAAAAAATTAAATGCTGCACTCTTCCACAGCTTGATTAACCGCATGCTTCATTACAGCTTTCACTGCCATTTAACCGAGCTGTAAATTCTGAGAAGACATTGGGGTTTTTTTGAATGAGGCAGAAACAGTTACACTTTTTTTTCCCCCCTCCATTTTTCCCCCTCATTTCCTTCAAGCTAGAGAAAGTAAACAGATAAGTTAAGCATAAAAGGAAGAGAATGCAGATTTAAAGGTTGCATATAAGGCTTCTTAGACAGTGAGCTCTGCTTAATGCATTTCCACCACTTGCCTTTCAGTAGTTCCCAGGCTGAGAACATGGAGCAGATGCAGACTACACACTTGAAACAAGTTTTACCCCTCTGTTCTCAAATCAGAGGGTTTTACATTATATAAACCTGGGTTTTAAAGGAAAGGGAGAGAGAAATCTGCTAAAAGGAGCTTTAGTGGTGCAAACCCTTTGAGCCATCACCCCTGAAGAGAGAAAGAGTTGGTACCTCACACTTTCAGCCCTGTATTATATAAATCCTTTTCTTACCTACAACTGAGAAGAAACAGCTGCAAGCAAATGGCCTTTCAGCTGTGGTCACTTCTGTACTTCATCCTTCCTTAAGTGCTCCCAGTGTAGCAGAAACCCAAGCCAGCCCAGCTGGATTACCGAGGAGCGCTCACTCCTCCTTCATGAGTCTCACACCGCTCGACAGCAGCTTCCAGGCTCCTTACAGCCCACCTGCTCCCCACAGCACCAGCCGCACCTCGTAAACTTATCCCAGGCCTTTGGGGGAGATGCAGCCTTGTGTAACTGCTGCTTCAGGATGAGGAGGTGAGACCTCTGCACTTTGTCCCACCTCACTTGCATGACCCAGCTGCCGCAAGAAAAGCCAAGAGTGACAGGTCAGAATTTTTGTTTGATTTGCTCATTCTTGGCAGCTTAAAATCCCTCTAAGATTCATTTTGGTACCTAATGAACCTCTGCAGCTTCTGCAGTTATGTACACAGAGCTTCCAGGCTGAATGAAGCACCAGAAGAGCTTTTATTGCCCACGTTTTCATAGGCTATTTTGGAAATCAGAACAGTTGTACTGGTCACAGCCTACTTTTTTGATACCTTAGTGAAAAAATTCCTAATACACAAAGCAATAAAACACTCAGTCAGCGATCAGAGCTTAGAAAATAGAGATTATGCTATCATTCAGTATGCCAGCCTGTGAAACCATCCTTTCTTAAATGAAATTTATGTAAATAAGATTGGTAGATCCTTGGGTTCTCTAACAGAGGAATGGAATAATATTTAGAGGGAAAATCTAGACAACGGCAGGACTTAGATTTAACCTTTAAGACAGACTATATTGAACTGGATAGGATCTCAGCATTTTATTTGAATGTGGTTTCTTCTTCCAATTAATGCTCCTGAAATAACTACCGAAGTGCTCCCCCGAGTCTCCTTTCAGCTTCCTGTACTGGGTTTTTCAAGCAATCTCTAATGAAGACTCAGGCTGCAGTCACCTCCCCTTCCCCCAAGCAGGCTGTGGTGGTTTAGTGTGGCAGTGGTGCTGGTGGTCACAAGGGAACCCGCAAAGTTTCACCTCGGTGAGCCATCAGGCCGAAAGGGTCAGCACTTAGTGGTGCGAAGTCCAGCTGTACTAATGGCTGGAGGAGCAGGCTGGAGGATGGAGAACACGATGCGTGAGAAAGGTTCCCCATGCTTCTAACCTTCTCCAGGCTGAGCAAAGGCCACACTCTGATCCTAACTGCTGACTTCAGCTACCTGATGGGTGGTTATAGAGAAGACAGAGAGACTTTCCAGACAAGTACAACAAAAGGATGAGAGGCAACTGACATGTGCTGTAGCAATGGAAATTCTGACTGTGACACAGTCAGGGTCAAATATTGGAATGGATGACCAGAAGGGCTGCAGAATCTCTGTCCTTTGAGATATTTGCCTGGACAAGTCGTGAGGACCTGGATCTAGCTTGGAAATCAATGGTGCTTTCAGCAAAGAGTAAGACTAAATGCCCTCTAGAGGTCCTTCCAGCCCAAATGATTCTGTTCATCTTGAACTTGAGCTTCAGGAACAGAAACACGGATTATTAAATTTACCTGTTTTCATTGCTTCCTCTAGTAATATGGAAGCCAAAGTGCTATCCCCTGAAC
The DNA here is from genome assembly GCA_033459285.1 of Clamator glandarius. Classification (NCBI taxonomy): domain Eukaryota; kingdom Metazoa; phylum Chordata; class Aves; order Cuculiformes; family Cuculidae; genus Clamator; species Clamator glandarius. Next base: position 1,711,385 of record JAUNZM010000080.1, read on the forward strand.
TATTAAGACAAAAAAAAAAAGCCAGATGCATACAGATTTCTTGGCATGCACACAAAGTAAAGGTCAAAGCTTCTTTAAGATCTGCTCTAAAACATTAACCTCAAATCACACACATACTGCCTCGAAGAGTGCACCTGTACCCTTTCCACAAAGTTGCCCTGAAATCAGAGAGCCATTTACTAGCCCGAAACAACTGACAGTTACCCTGAAAGCTTGTAGATGTGGCTCTATTAGATCCAAAACTGATCAGAAGAAATATAAAATCCTATTATATTGGCCAGTACTGCTCTTTTGTTACACAAACAGGAAAGTCCTGGGGGAAAAAATGAGTCATTACAAAAAATAGTACGTTCCTAAAACCACCTGGACATTGGTTCAAAAAACACCTGAGTTTTTATGCACATTATACATTCCCATTATCCAAGACCTGACATAAAAATACTTTAAGTAGCCAGAATCATAATGCATCTATCTGTTAAGTCTGAATCTATACTGGCAATTATCTATGAAGATAACAGCAATTTTAGTGCCAAAACCAAAAAATCTGCTGCTTCTCTCCCCTCTGTCCTATTGTCAGACCAGTGTAACTCAAAATGCTTCTACTTATTAATTCAGGCCAAAGAAAAAATGTGCATAAGCTGGTTTAGTGACATTTTATTAAAGTAATTTTTCAGGTTTCACCCTCCCCCTCCACATATGTGCAAATTTCTTCTTCTGGCAGTAAGCCAGGCACCAATTCTGAGGAGGAAAACAGTTGTTGGAAAAAAAGAGAAAAGTCAGAAATTACTTTATAAATGGACACATCTAATAATACATTACAATGCTCCCTTTAGTAGCCAAATGGTCCACACACTTTACACTTTATGTAATATCACAAATGCACAAAATATGCTTTGCATATGATTGCAAACCCAGCAGCACTCTGGAGCCAAGCACATGGTTTAATATTATAATAATGAGTCTACTTCAATGTAGTGGATTTTAATAAGACTTTAATAATACTGGTATGAAGCCAAATTACATAATGTCCCAAAATATGAAACAAAGCTTTTATAGAGAAAATAAAAGCTCACTGAAGTATAACCATGTTTTAAAAAAAACCAAACAAAACAACCACCAATGTTATCTAAACAAAGCCATTAGGCGTATTTATTCTAAAAAATCAAATTAGGGAAAAGGAACTCAAATCTATTCCCAGATCTCAAGATAAAATTAAAAAGGATATAATTTTAGGCAACATTTATGAAAAAGAAGGTACTACGCCAGCACTGGGAAACATGCTAACACCATAATTACCTCTTTTGGCACAGATATGGATACAGGTTGACTATCTCCAATTTCTCTCCAAGGACAAAAAATGATTCAGTTACCTTTCATGTTGATTCTAAGACTGAAAGATGTTGGATTGTCTAGAAACAGCATAGACCAATAAACCAGTATCCTTCTACATATGAAAACCAACTCAAAGTAAGAGTCCCAAAGGTGAAGAGCCAAATTATTTATTCCCTCATATCCCTCCAGTCCTGGAGGCTGAGGAAAAGAAGGCCTTGAAAGCACCTGTAAAGCTTGGTCCAGCAAAGACCATTCTCAGAGCAACTTCCCCTCTTACCCCTTGCCATTTATGGCAGTGTTATTCAGCAATTATTAATGCAAGAAAAATCAGCATTTCATTTGTTGGACAACACATGCAGAATACCACACATTCTTTAAGCTGTATAACCTTTTAAAATATTAGTGTTATGCTAATTGGAAGATTAGTATTTGCATGGATAACACTTTTGTCCTTTATTAGGCTCAGCTATTTAGATCCGCATATCCAAGAGAGATCAACATATATTAGCCTATTCCAATGTACTACTGGTTATAGTAAGTACTGCTGTTAAACTGAGTCTAAATCGATGCTGACAGCCTATCAGAGCATGTGGTGATGAATACAGCAAGAATCAGAACAGTTTTCTTGACATACGTTATATTGTCTCATCTACATGTCTCTAGACTCTTTAAGCAGTTTTGATAAAGGCATTAAAAATTTTTAAGTAGATTTAGATTCCACATGACAAGATGAAGTGAGGGGGACATTTTATGCATTGGATTTCTTAAAAGTCTACTTTAGCTACAGAAGCCGTTAAAAAGTTGCAAGTAACTTCAAGATGAAAGGCATTAGCAGCTTTTCAGAAAAGGATAATTACAGTCTTCTAGAGACTTAATGAGACTTAATTCACAGAAGCTTTTGACTTGGTCTGCTGTTAATTGAATCAAAGTCGATGATGATCTTGTTACACTTCGGCTTGAATTCCCTAAAATAAAGAAAAATACAGATATTAGTTAGTGAGTAGTTAAAACATTTTGCTTGCTTTAGCTCCAGCTAAATTTTTGAAGGAATAAAAAAAAAAACCCTCCTTGGATTCACATCATTTTCATCTCTATGGGAGCCAATTATAGTGCACCACACTGAGAGAAACCTGGGCAAGAAAGACTAAGACAAAAATGACGCATGGGGTGGGTTAGCCTGTACATTCTTTGGCTATTGGAGTCCATAAATTACCCAGGAGTCAAAGGACTTTTAACAACTCAGCTGCAGGTGGTGGAATCATGTTACCAGAGCTGGGATTTTTGTTCACGTATACTTATATTTCAAATCTTTTAGAGATATACAGCTATAGGTACACATATATGTATCCATTACGATATCTGAACATCCTGTATATGCATTATGTATACATAAAATATATTTGAAATAAATTTTGATAAATATTTTGATCACTTTTTCCCTGCCTGTTTTTCTAAGAGCAGTTTCAAACTCTGCCCCAGTATATTAAAATATTTCTTGTGCTAGGGGAATATATCACATTATGCATCATGCTAGGGAAAAACCAAACTAGTTAAGAGGGAATCATTTTCAAATCGTAACTTTAGAACTGTAAAATTAATACCACCACCAAATGTTTCCTTTTATTATCATTAGAGCATCTGCTACAGCAATTAGCAAGGAAGGTATATGGGGACTGAGCATATATTTTCCAGTCTACCAGTAAACAAAGGATTATGCAAATAGTGTGGGTTTAGTGCCTAATTAAGCTCTGCAGTTCAGTTCAAGAGATTCATTAAGTACCACCTACATCCTTAATAATCAATACAAGAATGAAAAACAGCCAACATAGAAAAGCACATGCTGCTGACCACAGAAATTCTGAATTCTTTAACCAGAATAGCAACCTGAAATGCAAGAAACATTTCTCAACCTGCAGAAGTTACAAGATTTGACTTGCAAGAGAATCATTTATGCTTCTTATCCAAATGCTCTTAGTAGACAGGATATACGCTGAAGGACTAAAAGTGAATTTGAAGTACTGGTGTGTATTTTCATGGATGTTTCTTAGCCCAGTAGGTACCTTTCATCCTAAAATTTTATCTGTCAGGATTCTTATGTTTGCAAATTTTTTGAAGCCTTTATATTAATATTGTAAAACTTTTTAGAGTTGCAAAGCCTCCATGACTGCATAATTAGCCTCACCCACAGCATGTTATTGCTATCAAACTCGCTGCTGAACAGATTGTCTTTAGGTATCTCTGTCAGTGCGTTTAAAAACCCTGCTCTTCAAACATTTTTCAGATTCTCATTACTTTAAGGCCAGTATTCCAAGTCTTATCCTTTTCTCACAAGAAAACCTGACCAAAGAATACTAGACGGCTATAGGTACTGAGAATTAATTCTGGGTGGCTGGTTTGACACCTTCCCAAATTGACTGCAACAAAAATACTAAAATCTCAGGTAATACACCAAAAAAAATCGATCGGTCATTTCAGTCCAACTCCTGTGATCATAGGATAATTCAGGTTAAAAGGGACTTTGGGACGTCCTCTAGTCTTACCTCCTTCTCCAAGCAGGGTCAGCAATGAATCTCTCAAGTACAATCAAACAACCATCACGTTTGCAATTTCAATTGCGTGCCAGGAACGAAATGAATATTCCAAATCTACCATTTTCTCACACAAGTGTTATAACATTGAAATTTAACCATACACAAGGCAAAAAGAATGGTGCAACTGTCTGTCAACCCAGTATCTTTTACAGGCACACAGAGCAAGCCATCTACAAACACTACCAAAAAATAAAACACTGCATGATGCAAAAAAGAAAGCTTTTGCCCTAAGGATGATTTGGTTTACACACCATTTTTTCCTTTCAAAAATAAAAAATAATGTTAATCCAAAGTTCTCTTACCTGTATATAATACTTGCTAAATCAAACATCCGTCGTGCGGCTGTCATTTCTATAGTGTCATGATACTTGTCAGACATATAAATAACTTCTTTTATGCCTAAAAAAGGCACATAGAAAAAATGTTAGAATTACTCTGGAGGGAAAAAATAAGCAACGTCATGTAAAAAATTGTGCACAAACCCAGAAAAGGCAGCATTCATCCACACACTCTAGAACTCCTTGGAATACCCTTCCTTTCCCAAAATTCTATAGACTGTACATGAGAATAAGGTAAGACAGAGCTGTTTCAGAAGACAATTCTTTCAAAAATATTGGAATTTTTTTCCTCCCCTTTTACCTAAATTTAAGTCAGAAACCAGAACCAAAAGCTTGCAGGCAAAACCACAATCCGACAAACTTGAACTAAAGCACTTCTGTCAAAGTAATTGAAAAGTTATCTTTCTACCTCTCTAATACAGACAAAATTCCTCAGAAAGAACTTAAACCCCAAATCCCATTCCTCTTCCAAAAGCATAAAAGAAACCTTTTTCCTTTTGTTCTCTATTTTGTAAATAACTCCCAGGTTCAAATCCTCATAAACACATGCTGTCTCAAATCATTCAATGATCTATACCTAAATTTCTTAGGCAGGGGAAAAGCGTAAAGGTTGACTCGAGAGAACATACAAACGTTTCAGAGTCTGTCAACACCTTACTGTATTTACTAGACAACATAAATATCAATGCATTGCAATTTAGTGCTGTCCTAAGTGCGTAAGGAAAAGGATGAGTGACTACATTGCAAACAAAGCAGCCAATCTCCCTTTAAGACCAACTGATTCTGATTCGGTAAATAAGAGAAATGTAGCACAAATACAGAATCCGTTGTCTTTCCCCCTTCACCTCTGTTCATTTTAAATTGACCAAAATAAATAAGAATTCTGTTTGCTATTTTCTTCTTAGATTCTCATGGCTATTAGTGGCAAAACTCCACAGACTAGCAATCCAAGTTAGGATGGTGAAACTTTACTCAATGAGCAAAAGCTACCTTAAACAAAGATTCTTAAGGAACTGAAGTCTACTGCAGATATGCCTAATCTGAAAAACGACAAAGCATTTAGGCCAGCACACTTGCTGCAGTGGCCCAGATTTATAACAATTGTAATGAAAGACATAATTAAAGTAGGATCATAGAAGTCTTATGACATTTATGAGCAAAGATATTTTAAAACCTTCAAATATCCACTATGTATCACATTCAAATTAAAATTTCATGTATATACTCCCAACAGACCTTTTGTCATGCAGAAGTTTATTTCTTTCTGCCCTACTCTATTCAATGTGTCAGAGCACAGTAAAATTGACGGTAATTATATGCAAAGCTTGTGTTGTTCTTTGGCAGCTCCTGGTCTAAGAAGTTACAAACCTAAATTAGAGGCACGCTTAGAATCACAGAAGATGCAATTAGCACTGGAAAAATTTGGCACCATTCAGATGCAAAAAAACCCCCACAAGTAGCATCTCATGAAGTTGACAGTGCAATTAATTTAGATCTAACAGCAGCAATTTAACATCAAATACATGCGTTGTAAGATACCAACAAGCAGGCAGCACTGCAACCTTGACGAATCAAGCTGGCACTACTCCTTACCTGCCTGGATGATGAGCTTTGCGCATTCATTACACGGAAATAAGGCAACATACATGCTGCAGCCTTTCACATCAGCTGAGTTTTTGTTCATAATGGCATTCAATTCAGCGTGGCACACTGATTTAAAAAAAAGAAACAATTCATAATACCGTTCATTAAAATAAACCAGTCAAACTAAAATTAAAGAGTTACAATATAAATGCTTACATCCTTTCAAAGGCAAATAACTTGCACAGCTTGTCATAAAGGGCAGAGGAAGAAATAAAAGCAGAAATACCAAGATCAATGAAGGTCAATTGTTTTGACCAGGCTGCCGATTAGTAATGATATCATTAAGCGCATTAGCATTGCCATTTGCCAACACCTATTGCAGGCAACAAAGCCGCAGGCTGTGGGCCAAGTAGTTGCAACCACCCTAAGTGAAGCAATATCTCACAGCTTCACAACCCTCTGGAGTATCTAATTGCCTGTATAAAACAGCTCATTTATGTGTTTACATGCACAGATAGGAACAGTCTTATGGTTATAAGAGCGCACTGTGCGCTCTTAAAGGCAGGAGAATCGCAAAGTAAAACCGAGCAGCTGCCAAAGAACGGCTCAACGCTGCTGCATGATTCTCTCACCCCAAGAATACACAAGACACACTCGACCATAAAAATGTCCCAGCTTTAATATTAAAGTGAGTTTACTGCTTATTAAAAGGTGCCAGACTTCCCAAGCAGGAAAACAAAGTCCTCTATTTCTCCATGGATCTGAGATTGGCCAGGTAGCAACAGACTACCCTGACTTCTTGCACCTTAATACAATAGCTCTTTCTGGACAGATTGCACCTTAGGGTTCAAGTTTTCATGCTGTGCACATCAGATTATCTACTGTGTTACAAACATAAGTGAGAAGAGCACAGTTTCTGTGTCATCCACCATGAACTAATGAAAAAAACCATTAGGATATCTGTGAGAACTTCCTGTTTACTCCTAGGAATGAAGCGAGCTGCATAATTTATATACCTACCAAGAAACTGCCTGCTGCCCTGACTTACTTCATGAACAGGTGCTCAAGTGTCGTGTGGGCCTGAGCTCATCTAAAGACCTGCACATGCAGATAACATTAAGAGTTTTTTCCACTGCTTCTTTGGAAAATTTGATTAAAAAATAAAGAAGTAGTTTTCCTCTCCCTTGAATTCACAGGAAAATTAAGGCTAGCAAAGTTATGAGCACAAGCTCATAATATACTTGCTACTATGTACTGACCTCTGAGTGAATGATCTCACCACACAAATAACTGAGGGCAGCACCTTCAACACGCAGGAATCCTTGCTGAATGGAAATGTTTTCTGTGTGCACTAAATGTCTACATGGAATTTCCTATATAACAGCTAATGCACTATAAATTTACAGCCTAACTTACAGCACACAAGCTTTCCCATGAAGATAAGTCACAAAGGACCAAACACTTACTAAACAAAGCTAAGTATCAACTTCTACAAGCAGGTCCTCAGCATCACCATGACCACGCTGTCCACACACCTTCGCATAAACAGTAAAGCTGTTTATGCAGCAGAAACTATTTTATATTAGCAGAAACTAACACAAGAACAGGAAATCAATAAAAAAACCCCAACCAAGTATCATCACATTAAGGTTTCTGTTACTATTGTTTTATTGTAACTCTAATTGGCTCACACTGTATTTTAAACATATGCTATGAAGCATAAAATTATATAAACCTATACACTTAGAAAATACAGAGATTACATTTAACTCCAAGTATACTACTGAGTTGCACTAATCTTACGTAGTCATTGCAATAAATAGATTAAGAGAATTATTTTTTAGGAGTTACAGAGGACTGAGTGAAAAAGAGTATCGTTATTTCCACAACTGTAACTAGGTTATGCCAACAAGACAGAAACATCACTTTTAAGTTTCTTTGAACAATATACTTATGTTCTAGGCAGCAGTCTAAAATATGGAAGGCCTCCAGACAGAAGGATGAGGGAATGTTTTCAAAGGCTCACAGAACTAAAACAAAAACCTTAATTCCCTCAGTAAATATTTTTCCTTAACTAAAACTAAGAAAACTTCAGCCATAAAAGCAGATAAGTTTCATTGTTCGTACTACGACAGGATTCCTTTCTGCGCTGAGAAGAAAGGCTATTTTTGCAGACTTCTACAAACTTTCAACAACAAACCTCTTCCCAAGAAAAAACAAGTTCATGCCAAAAAGAAGTCACAGAAGATAATCAACTAGAGCGAGGCAAGAGAGAAATTTTGCCTCCTGATCATCCTAATGTAAGTTTGAAGTTAAGAACAATTACAACACTCCGGTGTAGAAGGAAGACACAGAGATTAGTACTAAGGAAGAAAGAGAGACTAATTCCAAGGTAAAAAATAGTGGGGTCTCCAACAAACCCAGCAGGCTTTTGTTTCAAAAGCAAAAGGAGGTAGGTTTTTCATACATACTGTAGCCTATCCAAGTATTTCTTACTGCAAGTACTGCAGCAAGTAGTATGGGACTAGAAATTTGCACTGATTCTAGAAGTCACCTTTTTCCTTCGGGTATTTTTTTTTTTTAATCTACTGGACTATTAAATACAAGACTGTTTTGGCTCATTTGTTGGAACTTGGAATATATTCTGGGAATACATTCTGCAAAACTCTCATGACGCGTGTCTCAGTTTTACACATTTCCCTAGACATCTGTCTGTGAAGGATCTTATCCTAGATGGTCCTTAAGAAGGTACAGGGATCAGACAAGTATTTTTAGGCTTTGCTGATCACTCTTCATTCCCTCTTCCTCATACTCCTATCTCTCTACCAGACAGGCACTGACTGTTAACCAATTTATAGATAAGATAGTCTTTTATCCCAGAAACATGTCCAGCTTTGTACAGAGCATTAGTAAGAGACAGAAAATAAATCCAAGAGTCCAAAATATCTTGTTATTAACCAAGTAGTTAATATTTGGGTTTTAGGAAGTTTTCTACCCTGTTAAGAGCTTCCACTATTAGTTACGTATTATTCTTTCTTATACAATAAGAAACTAACTTAAAATAAGCTTTTGCAGGTGCACAGTATTCAGAAGTCTGAAAACTATATTTAAACAGAGTAGTAGAACTACAAACTACATGGGGGCCCCAGTGTTTTCGTTTGGTTTGTTTGTTTTTTAAATAATATTCACATATACTCAACATAACACTAAGTCTGCAACAGTCATTTCCATTCTGGGAAAGTGGCTTGAAAAGTATTCTCACAAGGCTTCATTAGCTGAATAAATAACCACGCAATGAGAAGTTAGTGTGTGCTTGGACATTCCTAGCACCTGCTATCTGCGGGAGGAGGGGGGAACCAGAGGAATGGCTGCTTCATTACTGGTAGTATTAATTACTAATGTTTCTATCTTTTCTCACTGCATACTGCTTTGTGTTGTATATAAGAGGTAGCACTCACTCTTAAGCCTACCTGTAAATAGAGACCTTACCCTATTAATGGTCTTTTTTCAGGATTAACCGCTCAACATGAACATGCTCCTAGTGGGTTACAGAGTCAGAAGTATTCTTCCCAGCTACTAAAAGCGTTCTGACTAGCGATTTTATAAGAAATTAGTCAAAGTGTTTCTTAATACTGTTTAAAGGCTTAGATGGTTGATGAAGAGCTTGGAGTAGGGACCACCATGACACGTCGCCTTTTAAGATGCAATCAAGGGAGGGGCTGGAAGGAGCAACCTCTCTCTATGATTCATTACTAACTGAGCCAGACTCAGAATGTTGAGATATTATGCACTAAATACTGTGCTACATTTCAAATATTTGACTTATTTATTGATGTAAGATTTCATACTGCCATTTTAATCAACCTGAGAGGTAGTGCAGATTGCCATTGAAAAATGGTAATAACACGACATTCTTCAACATAAACCTCGCACAGAGAGCTCATAATTTGGCCAACTTCTCCTCAGACTTTTGATAAAATCTTCACCCTTTCGCGTTCATGCCTTGCCCATCCAATCTTTGTCCAGACTCCACCTACCAGTTATCCTTCAGTTGCTGGACTCCTGACACTGGGCACAGCAAGGATCATGGAAGGGACCAAAGTATTATCAAAAGGAATGGGTCTGGAGTGACAGCCACTGGGGACAGTGGTTGGTGGATCTGGAATTTGTAGAATCAATCTTTTTTCAGCCTTTGTGAAAGCACAATGATGGTTGCTGGCCACTGCATCAGGGGAAGGCAGGGCACTGACGTTGGGCTGACACTGCCCTCAGCCATTCCTGCTGCCTTCCTCCTTACTTTGTGTGCTGGAAGAACAGCAGTTGCCAAGGTCAGGCCAGGGAGGCCAGGATAACACCACCAAATTTTAAGAGTCCTAGCCTCTTCACACTGCAGTAAGAAAAAGGGAACAGCCCCAGCCTCACTGTTATCTTCTATGAAAAAGGAATGAAATGAAGGTGGGTATCACTCAGCCCATTTATGAACATCACAAAATCTGCTGGGGGCAAACCAGAGAAATCCCTCTCAAATCCTGAGAAGCAAATCCACCCCATTTCACAGCTCCTCCCATCATGCACAAAGGCATTTCTAAGTGGGCAGGCAGGCAGACCTAGAGAAATTATTCTTCCTGTTTTCAACTTTTCAAACTTTCTTGAGACTTGATGTATGACACCAGAATTGGACTGAAATCCATGCAGGACAAAACAATGAGCAGCTGTAGGAGAAGACTGTCTCCTATAGATCTCACTTCCAGCTGAAGCCTCAGCACTGCCAATTTGAGAGAGAGCATCACACTTCTTCATAATGCCTTATCAAGTTTTGTGCTGTCAAAATAACAGCTTCTACAAAAGTAACATTTGCCTGAATATCTCTGAGTGTTCATCTCTCTAAAAAATTGACGAAATGCTCATAATCCTAACATGAGGAAATGTTGATAACAGTTTGTTTCATTTTACACAGCAGGTACTGTTCAATTAGAGCATACTTTTGCCACAGTACATATTTTATCATATCTGAACCTGTATAAATATTTGTAAGCATATTTACTCAATATTTTCTCTGTTGCTCAGAGGTTTCTAAATTTACCAGTCATTTTAATTTAAAACTCTCTTAATTAGAGACTGGTTGTCAAATGGATGTTATTAGATTAAAGTGGAGACAGAGGGCATAACAGGACCACAGCAACTAGCATTAGTGGGAAGACTTGGAAAATAAAGAGATTATTGGTGACAGCCAGCAGAGTTTCACTAAAGACAAACTGTGCCTGACAAATCTGATGACCTTCTGTGACAGGGATAGAGCAGCAGTGGATAAGAAGAGAAACAGACGTCATCTACCTGGACCTGAACAAAGCATTTGACACTGTCCTGCATGACATCCTTGTCTCTAAATTGGAGAGACATGGATTTCATGGATGGACCACTCAGTAGATGAGGAATTGGCTGGATGATCACACCTCAAGAGTTGTGCTCAACAGCTCAATGACCAAGTGGACATTGAATACCAACCCCTGTTCCTCAGGGGTTGGTATTGGAACTGGCACTGTTTAATACCCTGTTGCAGACATGTACAGTGGGACTGAGGGCACCCTCAGCAAGTTTGCCGATGACACCAGGCCGTGTGGTGCAGTCAACATGCTGGAGGGAAGCGATACCATCCAGAGGGTCCTGAATAGGCTTTAGACAGGGCCCTGGACAGGGCCTATGCAAACATCATAAAGTTCAACAAGGCCACACGCAAGGTTCTTCACCTGGGTCAGGGCAATCCCAAGCATAAATACAGGCTGGGCAGAAAATGGATTGAGAGCAGCCCAGAAAAGAAGGACCTAGGGTTTTGGTGGATGAAAAGCTGGATGTGCACCGACAATGTGCACTTGCAGCCCAGAAAGCCCAGCCCAGAAATATCTTGGGCTGCAGCAGTGTGACCCGCAGGTCGAGGCAGGTGATTCTCCCCACTCCACTCTTGTGAGACCCCCACCTGGAGCAGTGCATCTACCTCTGTAGGCCTCAAGACAGGAAAGACATGGACCTCTTGGAGCAAAGGAAGGCCACAGAAATGATCAGAGGGATGGAACGCTTCTTCTGAGAAGACAGGCTGAAAGAGTTTGGGTTGTTTAGCCTGGAGAAGAGATGGCTCCAGGACACGTTATAGCAGCCTTCCAGTACCTTAAGGGGGCCTACAAGAAAACCGGAGATGGACTTTTTACAAGGGCATGGAGTGATAAGACAAGAGATATGGCTTTAAACTGAAAACAAGATAGATTTAGATTAGATATTTGGAACAATTTTTTTGCTGAGTGTGGTGAGACATCGGAACAGGTTGCCCAGACAAATCATGGATGCCCCATTCCTGGAGGTGTTCAAGACTGAGTTGAATGAGGCTTTGAGCAACCTGATCCAGTGAAAGGTGTCCCTGTCCATGGCAGGAAGGGTGGAACTGGATGATATTTAAGGTCACTTCCAACCCAAACTATTCTCATGTGCGCAGAGACATCCCCACTCCTGTCACTTACTGGCAGCCCGGATAAAGCCAGTTGAAACATAACAACAGAAGCCTGATTTTGTGCTGTGCAAAAAACAGCATTCTGGAAAACACTGGGTGCTTTCTGACGTGACAAGGCTATACTACTAAACTGTTCAAATATACACTACAACTAGAGCGAAAAAGAGTTTTAATCTGTTTCAAGACACTTAAAAAGAATGCATAGTACCAACACAGGAGATCCACAACGCAATTCTCGTAATATCCAAATGGCTTGCAAACATTTGCAACCTCTAAGGTACAGCAAGCACTACCTACCATATTTTGATGCTTGCTTGCTTTCTGTAGCAGTGCAGGTTGAGTGAATACAAATCTTTTAACCAAACACGACCATTTTCCTAACACTGACCTGAATAGAACCCACACTTGAGGGTGCCACTTCAAGATGTACAGTATACTGCAGCAGACACAGATAACTGAGAAACTGTCAAATTTCAAGACAAGTTTCAAGATACAGTAATATTTAAGAGTGACAGGACTTGTTTAGGCTTACAACAAAAGTTCAGAAGGCTATTGTTAACAGTAAGTGCACAGGGGAGGGAGGGAATGGAGGAAAGGTTAACCACAGTGAATAAGTTAAGCCAAAAGAACAACGACAGCACACATAAGAATGTATAAACTAGCCACAGATATATTCTGGGTGGAAACTGGAAGTTCTCTAGCCATGAAACAGTGAATCTGATCAGAGCTGTGGGGTCAATGCATCCATCTGTTCTGCTGGAGCTCAATAAATTTATTATAGGATCATCTAACACGCTCCTGCAAAGATAGCCTCTGGGTTCAATCCCCTGCTATGCCTATGCTGCTAAACTCCAACAGGGCCAGGGGTTGACACTTGGCCCCAAGGCCAACAGGCATACTCTGGCTCATGTTCATCTTACTCAGGGCTCCATCAGCATTACACAGCACTTGGCCCCGGGTTTCCTCAAGGCTCCACATCTCCAGAGTCCTACAGTACTACATACTTATTTTGTATGTCTTGGTTCAAAGTGCATGAAGAAGTGAGATGACTTTTTTTTTTGCAGCCCACCAGAGTGGTATTTTAACAGAACGAAACAGAGTATACATTGCATATCCCCCAGTATGGCCTGAGGGAGGGAGAAGAGTTAAGCATACAATCTCAGCAGGCTTTGCATTATAGGCCTATACAGCACAATGTTTGTCTAGCAGCCTTTTTTCCACCCTGCCCTCTGGAGCATTAGCCATTCACAGAGTAATACTCAGGCTTTGTTCTGGAGAGAGCTAGTCAGGGTGGTAGAAAATAGATGGGAAATAGCTACTGTTTATGCCTACCCTACAACAGTACATAAAACCATGGATCCACCTCCAGTCCTTTTCTGTAGCACTGCAGACCCACGAAGGCATGTAACAGCTCTAGAAGATATCTTTCAAGTTAGCCAGGTGGTAGATGCACAATCACCATTAGCATTAACTTATAAGCTGCACTGAAGCTCTAGTGACAAACATGCCAGCATTCCCACAAGCTAATGAAGCACATACTAAGACTGTACCATCTCTGAACAAGCTAGACAGAAAAAAACAAGGATAAAAGTTCAATTTACAGAAATGCTGTGATGACTAGCAAAAAGCAGAAAGGAAAACATGACAGTTTAATGAGATTTTAGCACCAGAACTTCTTAAAGCAGAAGATTTGTGTGTGTTTATATATATAAACACACACACACACACTTGTCTGGTCTGTCAACTGTGCTATCAAGATTAATAAGAAACTGCTAGAGTTTAAATGATCTGTGAATTACAAAATAGGTCGTTTATTCATCACAGCAGACACCTGATGTTACAAAGTTGTGATTTTCTTAATGAGGTGAAGACTAAGATACCTGGGGGAAGGGCAGTAGTTAGACCAGTTCCTAGAAATGAAAAAAACCTAGAAATTCCTAGAAAATCCTAGAAAAAATCCTAGAAAATTCCTAGAAAACCTAGAATTCCTAGAAAAAAATCCCTCCAAGCTTTTAGATTGGTTAGTGCATTTTTTTAAACATCATGTATCAGTTTTATTTTACTCCACATCTTTTGAAGTCAGAGTTAACAAAAAAATTAAAATTTCTCAGGTCATCTTGTACAAAGATTCCCCACAAATTCATACAACATTTTTAGTTTAAATTTGTCACTGAGTGCCTGGAACGTGCTCAGGTCCCAGAGACCACCCACACTGATCTTAGTTCAGAACAGACCATACAGTAGCATAAAGATTCAACCAAAATCAATATTCTGTTTTCAGTACTTTATATTTAATCAATGGACTAACACTTGTTTCCTCACCCTATAAAGAGCAGTCATACCAAGTTGTACCTTTATGTACCATCATTATATGTAAAACCAGTGATTCTGTGCTATAGAGCAGACTCTCAATTTGGCAGGAGCTGCCCCTGGTACCGGGAATACATCACATATGAAAAATAATATGAAACTGTCTCAAGCTTAGGAGTTAACGTTAGAGGTTTTGTAATAAATTGATAAAGGGAACAAGGACAAAGTACTGAGGTTTGAAGAATTCAAATATGAAACTGATGAATTATGTGCTGATACCCTGTACATCATCTTTCACTTCAATGCTATGGGAAATCACAGATGGCTTGAGGTGAACACAGCGAACATCAAAACTCATGCAAGTCTTATTTCGGTATTAGAGCAATTGTTAAAAGTTACAAGTGAAGAACAGAATTAGCAGGCAGAGTTAAATACTGTACACTGGAAAAGAGTCAGTATCCGTTTGCAAAAGCTGAACTCTGGTGCAGATTTCCCCCAGTGATGCAGGGAGAAGCGAAAATTTCTCAGGGTACTCGTTCGGTTTTGTGATTCTTCCCCCTGACATTCAGGAGTCCAGGATAGGGTGAGATATGGCACAGGGTGAAGAAGCTCCTAATACCTCTTCTTCCTATGCCCATGGCTTCTGCTGCATTGGTCTCACCCTACAGAGGTGCAGCAAAAGCAGGCGTAAAGCAGAAACATGAAGAAGGGGGCTTTAAGAGAGAACACACTCCCTGCTTCCTAACCACAGTTCATCTCCAGCAGCCACTATTGCAGGCCACAAAGTAGCTGTCATTTCCATGCCCAGCAGACAGCACTTATGGCACAAAGGCTGAAGCAGCCCAGCAGGTTCCCTCCTTCCTTCCTGCAAGCCACACCTGGCCCAGATGAGTAACAGTATAACCTGTTGATGGGTACACCAAGATTCACAGAGGACCCTTCCAAGCAAGCTTGCAGAAGGACAAACTTTGCCTGCTGCAAAGACAAAGATAGGATGCAAAGCAGCACTCAGCTACATTTACCATGAACCTGCCGTGCTCATCATTCCTTTTGCTCACTTAGCAAATGTAAATCAAGTCAGAGGCTGAAAAAAACCAATGAAAGTTCACTCCTTCACATTATCGGTTGCCTATGGCATCATCACCTGAGCACTAGAATTTCTCACAACTTACAATTTTTACACCTGTATTTTAGGCAAAATTGTTTTGCATATACATGCTCTCTTAACTTCTGTGGAGACAAACACACAGAAACAGCAATTACCTGCATATACTTCAACTGTGTGCTAAGAAGCTGCACTACATTTACTAGTTTTCACTATGCAATCGAAAATGGCTAATTATTTATGAACACGCTGCATCAGGAAGTCAGTCCTTCATAAAGACTCTTTTCATTTATTTTCAGATCTGTGATTTTTATCCTGATTTGCCATGTATGGGCACACTAACAAAATCAGGTGAGTGGAACAAAAACTGATTAATATTTTACCACCAGAACTTTCACATATACAGACCTCACAAGTCAGACCTGTCAGCCACAAGAAGCCTTACCATAAGGATATTTTGTGTCTAGTCTATGTGCTGCTGTTCTTGACCAGGGTAGAACATCATCACTGCAGCCATTAGGCATCCCATTGTATCCAATTCCAACAATCTTGTTTTCTGAATTTACAATGCAGGCGCCAACCTAAATAAAATTAATACATATATAAATAAATAAACCCAAATGAATCTATTAAATAATCTAATAAATAATCTGATAATTAAATAATCTAATTAATCTATTTAATCTAAATAAAATTACTTATAAAGTACCAACAGCATGCAAATGGCATATTAATATACGAAAGATGAGACCTGAAAAGTCAGTCCTATGATTTTAATTTAAGAGATACCAGCTTCACTTTGTATCTAGTGAGCAATGCTACAGCTGTGCCTAACTGGTGGAGCTTTAAAATAAGCCAGGGCATATGCAACCCTGCTGCCCCTCTGGTCCTGCAGTCCCCATCCCAGCCTCCCAGCACTGTTCCTTGTCTGATTATGAAGTGAACCTAGTTCAGGGAGCAGAACTGGCACTGCATTAACCTTACTAAGTATAAGTTTTCTGTAAGTTCAACTCCCCAAACTAGCTTTTCCAGCAGCAGTGTGAGCAGCAGCAGCAAAAGAAAACATGTGGAAGACGGAACAGAAATGCAGTAATGCTGACCTACGCAGAGACAGGCTCACAAACTTTTGTGGCTTGTTTATGCAAATGTGCACCAAAATACTGGACCTTTTAAATCCCACCCTGTACTACTTCAATCCAAGTCTGCACAGGTTCCCTTCACATAAAATGAAGTGTCCCATTTTTATGTTTTCTGTCCATTATCTCAGATTTATTGAAATGGCAATAACTGGGTCCTGGAGAACAGCATTTTTCAGGAGATGTATCAATCGCCTCAAATCAATATTCAACAGAGGCACGTGAAAGAAGCAAACAATTGGGGTGGACAGTAAAGTAGAGGTGAAGGGGAACCTGAGGGAGGAACAAAACTAGAAGAAAACTCAAATCAACGCAAGAACAAACAAAAGGGAATTGGTCTTACAAGTGAAGAAAAGGAACTTCTAAAATGCTGTGTCTTAAAAAATTACAATCTAAAACTTTCAATAGTTTTAAACTTCTCTAACAGTGAATAAGTTTACTGGAAAAAGGAGAAACAATGCATGTGTTATTTTAACCTCCAGGTGAAAAGAAGATCCACAAAACTCCACACTGCAAACATACACATCAAATTATACACATGAGGTCAGGCCCAATAAGAGAATTTCTGTAACGGATGGTGCTGACTATGTGAAAAATTGAATAGCTATATACTGAAATAACTTTTAATAATAAATGCCTGAAAGTGCTACATGTGCATCTGATGCGATGTGCCATATAGATTAAGTTATGTTATTCTTAAAGGTTGCCTTCTTACCTGAGAATTTGGGTCTTTGCTTCTTTGTGCTGACAAAAAAGCTACTGCCATAAAATATTCAGGCCATTCCAAATAATCCTCTCGTTTTTTGCAGGATGTTTCATTGCTGAAACTATATTTTGTGGAAAAAAACCCAGCCATCAGCAAGCAACACATAGCTACTGCATTCTTTTAATGTGCACAGGTTTAAAGTAATCAGAGTCTAGCTAAGATGACCACACATTCACTAATATTTTAACAGTAAAACCAACAGTGTTATGTGCTTACCCAGAACTTCAATATGCAATATTTCCTTTCAAGGGAAAGGCATCCAAGCGAGGTTGCAAATTTCAGTTTTAGATAAGGAGGCTGAGCTATTCAGAAGACTGAGCTACTCAACGGCAGAGCTATTTATCCTTTATAGATAACACCTTTTATATTTCTAAGATTCAGGTATATCATGTACTGGCATTCTTTTCACCCAAACAACATAATCTTTTGTATGATGAGTGCGCTGACTGCGAGCCTCTAATCTAAGCTATTTTGTACTTCTGCCTATGACAAGTGCTCACTAGGCTTCTATTTGGTAGCTTCCTGTGCAGTCATTTGTTCTTTTCTGCCCGTACAGTTATTGCCATGAGTTTGCATCTCGTTACAAACACTTACCAGCACAAACCTGAGACCATTCTGATAGACCCCTGCTAAGTTTCTCTTGAGATTATGTCCTATGAAAGCCTTTGAAAAACTGAGAGGAGATGAGTTCAAGAACTTTTCACTTAGATATAATGTATAAAAGTGATACAAAAGGTTGCTTCTTTCTGTGCACTGAAGGGTTTATTTGGAGGAAGGACGGAGGTAATAAAAAGTGATGCATCATTTTCTTTTGCCTACTTATGGCTTAAAGACTGTTTGGACAGTGTAAGATGCAACATGGGAATGTCCTGTGCTTTCCAGTTCAAAGACACGAAAGAGACATCACACTCTCTCCCCCTCTCTGCCCCTGCCCACCCCCCAACATGTTTAAGCTTTGCAAATTTCAAGGAAAAGATCAAATTCAAAGAAAATTCCCCAAACTCTTACCTATCATGGCTACACTGGAAGACCAGAGCAATGGAACATCTCAAATACAATAATTAGCCTATTAAACTACAGGGGGGACAGTACTTCTCTTCTTGGGCTTCTCTTACCATAGTCTTAGTCTACAGCTTAAGACTGAGATACCCTTATAGGGATGTACAGTCACAGAGAAAAATACATCACAGGTAACTGTATGCAGCAAGACATCTCCTAGCAACACTAGTACCAGCACTTCCAGAAGACAAATAAATAATTAACAAAATGCTTGTCTTCTAATGTTATTTTTTTAACCAGAAACATATATTAGAGGCTTGCAGTTAGCTTGTCATAAAGAGGTTATACTACTCGAGTGAAGACAATGCCAGCACACAATAAAATTGTAGTACAGAAACCTACAGGGTATTATTTACCAAAGATAAATTGCTGGGTTTGAATAGTTCATATATGGCACATTACAAGTTACCAATTTTGGCTTGCTTTTTGAATGAATGAGGATCATCTTTAAGGCCATCATCTCAGCTTAAGGAGGGACTACACTCTTGATGTAACTAGCATACCTCTCTCCACCTTTGACAACATTGTAAATAGTACCCCGAAGAGTCAATTGTAAAAGCAAACACACAAACCAAGTACTGGATTCTGAGAGTGCCCAAACTGGCTGGAATCATCATAACTAGGGTTGGGGCTATATCCAACTAAGAAAGGAAGGCATTTCAAGAACAGGCAGCTCATAGCAGAAAGAAGAAATTAAAGACATGCCCTCACACCTCTTCATGCCAAATTGAACTTTCACAGATTACCTGAAATGCCAAAGAAGTGCTTCAGCTAATTTACGTGATTATTTTAAAAATCTCACAAAAACAGATTCACAAAATCTAAAACACCATCAGACTTTAAATGATCAGTTTAATACATCCCTGACTACATGACATTCACAGTGATGTCTTTGGAGAGGCATGCACACACAATGCAGAGCTACACTGAATAAAAACATTCTGGGTAAAAGGACTCCAGAAAGACAATAGTATTCTGAACTAAGAGATTGTGAGCTCTCCTTTTGTTAAATTATTCCCTAGCAACCCTATTTATCCAAAATACAACAAAAGCTACTATTTACTTTTCTCATAAATACACAACAGTATGTAGGTGGAGGTCCCTCAGAGTACCAACTTCACAGGGAGAGAAGCATATCTAAAAAAGAGCAGAAGGCTTACATCAAAGAGAATGTAAAAAAAGCCCTTACTCAATTGCTGCTACTTAACATCACTGTGTTTGGTGAGATAATTCCCTCAACTCGGTGCACAGGAACACAAGAGCATGAAATGGGTATAAAATACTTAATTTCTGATTGAGCAGAAGCCAAGGCCTTGGCTAACAATCAAGCACCCACAGGAAAATTAAGTATATGTATTTGTGGCAGCTGATCATCTTCTTTACGCCCTTTTATAAGTTCTAGAATTGCATGAATGAAAGCTATTCTAGAAAATATTACAGCTAGCTGTAAAACAAGCAATTAAGGCTTATCCTTATGATAACTCAGAAGAACTCATGCATAAAAATAATGGGAACTGAAAGTCGTGAAGATAACACTGCTCAAAAAGAAGGAAAAATATCCTTAAATTCTAGAGTGATCCGTATTCCATAGAAAAGTCCGCAGAAACAGCATAGAGAAGATTCTACAATTAGAGGGCAGTTGCCTCTCTTTTCAGCTCTGTTTCATCCATCTAGACTTCAAGTAAGGCGTAACACCATCTGAAAAAGGAAGCAATTTCATTCAGCTACTAAAAAGAAAAAAAAAAGTCTACCAATAAAAAATTTATTTGAGACTCCTAAAACAGAATACATCACCTCAAATCTTTTTGTAGGACAATTATTACAGGCAGCTACACAAGAAGATAGTACAACTGGAGAACTGGTGGTTATCTTCCTCCCCTTCTCTCTAAGTTTTTCCTCTGATTTCTTATCTGTGATGTCATGTGCATTATGTTGCAACTAAATTGTAATAGGGGATTTTTCCCCAGTATCAAGTAAGCTACTGAAAATGATAGTTGTTTTGTCACTCAACTTACACAATTTAAGGTCAAAGAAGACATAAAGTGTATATTAAAAATAAAAATTACATATCAAAAAACAATACACCGGGCACTGATAATTATACACAAATTTTTCTTGAGATATCACAGAACCACACAGAATAACCAGGTTTGAAGAGACCCACCGGATCGTCGAGTCCAACCATTCCCACCAATCCCTAAACCATGCCCCTAAGTACCTCATCTACCCTAATCTTAAACACCTCCACGTACAGTGACTCAACCACCCCCCTGGGCAGACTGTTCCAATGCCTAACCACCCTTTCCGTGAAGACCACCAAACCTGTAAATATAAAAACTGTGCCTTGATTGAGCAATATAAGAATATTTAATAGAATAAGAGAAGTTTGTGTTGGAAGGCACCTTAAAGATCATCCAGTCCCACAGGCAGGAATACCTCCCAGCAAACCAGGCTGGCCAAGGCCGCATCCAACCCGGCCTTGAACACCTCTAGGGATGGGGCAGCTACAGCTTCCCTGGGCAACTCGTGCCAGTGCCTCACCACTCTCATCGTGAAGAATTTCTTCCTGATGTCTAATGTAAAGCTTCCCCCTTCCAATTTAAAGCTATTCCCCTTCATCCTATCACTCCAAGCGCTTGTAAAGGGCCCCTCCCCAGCTACCCTGTAGCCCCTTCAGGCACTGGAAGGTTGCTATAAGGTCTCCCCAGAGTCCTCCCTTCTCCAGGCTTAACAACCCCAACTCTCTCAGCCTGTCCTCACAGGTGTGGTGCATCTCAAAGACGTGCCCCAGCCCTCTTATCATTTTCATGCCCCTTCTCTAAACTTGTTCCACAAGTTCCATATCCTTCTTATGCTGGGAATTCCAGAACTGGACACAATATTCTAGGTGGGATCCCACAAGAGTGGAGTAAAACATTCTGCTTTTACAACATCACTTCTTAACTAGCAGCAAGTTGCTAATGTTGGTCTCCATTTCAGGCAATAGTGACTACACAATACCACACCTGCTCTTTTTCCTATCCCAGTGACTCCAAAACATAAACACAACAGCCCACACCCTCACAATAGGACCCTTGCAGGCTTCAGGAAAGGCCTCCTCATGGGGCAGGGGGGACCTCATTGCAATTTACTGCTTCTTCACAAAAGGCAGGAGGACAAGCAGGCACTGTTCACTCGCTGATGACCAATGGCGGGACCTGAGGAAATGGCAAGATGTGCCATGGGAGGTTTAGGGGGGATATTAGGAAAAGGTTCTTCACTTAAGAGGGTGTTGGAGCACTGGGAAACCAGGCATGGCACTGAGCCTGGTAATCACACAGAACACCAGAACATCAGGCTAGAAGGGACCTCAGGGATCATCTGGTCCAACGTTTAAGTGATACACAGTTTAAACAAGATGGCCCAGCACCCTGTCAAGCTGAGCCGAAAAAGCGTTCAGTGTAGAGGAATCCACCACTTCCCTGGAGAGATAATTCCAGGTCACCCAAGGAAGCTGTGACTGCCCCATCCCTGGAGGTGTTCAAGGCCAGGTGGGATGGGGCCTTGGACAGCCTGGTCCGGTGGGATGTGTTCCTGCCCTTGTCAGGAGGTTTGGAACTGGATGATGTTTAAGGTCCCTTCCAACTCTAACTATTCTATGATCAGTTTGTGTTGGAAAGGACCTTAAAGATCATCCAGTGCCAACCCCCCTGATATCTGCCCAAGGCCCCATCCCACCTGGCCTAGAACACCTCCAGGGATGGGGCAGCCACAGCTTCCCTGGGCAACCTGTGCCAGCGCCTCAGCACCCTCGTGGTGAAGAAATTCCTCCTTACGTCTAGCCTAAATCTTCCTCTTCAGTTTATACCCACTGCCCCTCGTCCTGTCACTACAAGCCTTTGTGAACAAACCCTCCTCAGCTTTCCTGTAGCCCCTTTCAGATACTGGAAGGTCGCTATAAGTTCTCCTCGGAGCCTTCTCATCTCTAGGCCGAACAACCCCAACTCTCTCAGCCCGTCCCCGTACGGGAGGTGCCCCAGCCCTCTGACCGCCCTCGCAGCCGCCCTCTGCACCACGACATTTAAGGTCCCTTATAACCCAGGTTTTCTCCCCCTACACCCCCTCCCTTCCCCTCTCCTCCCCCCGCGGCGGGAAGAGCGCGGCGGCGCCGCCCGCGCGCCCAGTCAGTCAGCTCGTCAGCCCGTCCCGTACCCGTCCCGGTGCCGCTCGCCGTTCATCCCGCCGCCGCCAACCGCCACCCACGCGCTCCCTCGCCGTTTTGGCGCCAAAGCGGGTGGGGGCCGGGCGAGGGGCGGGGGGCAAATGGCGGGGCAAGGCGGGGGCGGGTCCCGGTGTCACCGCCTTCCTGCGCCTCCTGTGGCCTCGAGGGGGGGGCTTGAGTCTTCGGACAGAAAATACACGTCAAAACAGACAAAACAGTCAAAACAGTGTGTGGGACTTGAAGGAATAAAGGAGTTGTTCTGAGTTGCTGACCTATTAGGTATTTGAGCGTTACGTGTAGATTTTGTGCTTTTAGAACTGAAATCATAGAATCACGGAATCACAGAATCATTAGGTTGGAAAAGACCTTTGAGATCTTCAACTCCAACTGTACGTGTCTAATACTAAATCATATCCCTAAGTGCCTCAACTACCTGCTTTTTAAACTTCTCCAGAGATGGCAACTCAACCACCTCCCTGGGCAGCCTGTTCCAGTGCTTGATAACCTTTTCAGTCAAGAAGATTTTCCCTAATGTCCAATCTAAACTTCCCTCTCGTCCTGTTATCTGTCGCTTGGGCAAAGAGGCCAGCTCCCTTCTCTCTACAACCTCCTTTCAGCCGGTTCTAGACAGTGATAAGGTCTCCCCTCAGCCTCCTCTTCTCCAGCTAAACAACCCTAATTCCCTCAGCCGCTCCTCATCAGGCTTGCTCTCCAGCCCCCTCACCAATTCCATCACTCTTCTCCAGACACGCTTCGGGACCTCAATGTCCTTCTTGTGGTGAGGGGCCCAAAACTGAACACAACAGTTGAGGTGCAGCCTCACCAGTGCCGAGTACAGAGGGAGAGTAAACTCCCTTGTCCTGCTGGCCACGCTGCTCCTGATACAAGGATGTAGGATGTTTTTGGTACAAGGATATAGGATTAGATTGATTAATAACTTTTAGCTAGCCTGTGCACTATTCTTAAGGATGGACTTTTATCAAGGTTGCAGTTAGAAAGAATGTGGAAAGAATGTGGCTGTATTTAATTAAGTCAGGTAACAGGGACTAGGACCAGATGCAGCCTCGAAGAGGTGCCCAAGGAGCCTAAGGGCACGTGCAAAAGGGGGAGTTGAAAAGTTCAACTGTGAGGAAGACCTACAGCCTTCACCCTGAGACCCCCGAAGAAGACCCCCTAGAGAGCAGAGCACGTGCACCAAGGGGAGGAAGCTTATGTAAGTAAATTCCAAGAACTAATTATAAGAGACACCTATTCCAGGAAAAACAATGAGTATGTAATGTGTTTCCTGGAATCTATATGAATATGTATATTTAACCCGTATAAAAGTAATGTAACCAGCCTCAATAATTGCACACACATTAGGCGCAGGTATCACCCAGCACCACATAATAAAGAATGCCTGCTTAATAATCCAATTGACATTGATTACTGAGCTTGGCTTTTCACGACATCATACTCAATAAACAATAATAAAATAATGAAATAAAATATAATAAATGTTATAATACAATTGGAATATTAATAAAAATAACAAAAATAATTAAAAAGTGAACATTGAGCGTTGGGCAGGTTTTCACCCAGTTCACACTCTCAAGGTAAATCCTTTTTATTAAAGCTTGGCATTAAATGTCTAAAACATCAAGGTTCTGTTCTCTTGGTATGAAATTGATGTGGAATGTGTGTTATGGTTTATTAGTACCTCCAGCTGCTGCCAGGGTTTAGAAGTCTCCCTGGATGCTCAGGTAGCTGAACATGCACGTGTAGCAAATTACAGTGCAAAATAATTGGTATAATAATAAATATTAAATGTCAGGTTGGGAAAAAGACATTTATGGGTAATGGGACACATAGGGTTCATATCCCAGAAGATGTCTTCATAGTTCCCCCTTACTGACCATATGTATAGAAAACTGTACAGGAAAGTTAGTGCACAAGGAGACGCGTATCAAGAAGATGACTAAGTCAAGGAACCTGCCACGCTCATAGTTGTTCTTGAAGCTATGCCAAAAGAGAGAGAGCCTGTAGTGATCAAAACAGAGGAACATACTGCTAGTATGTTTTCATATTTACATTGCTGTATCAGCTAGCTATCTTTTTTTTTTAAAGCAACTGACAAACTGTCAAGTATGAAAATGTTACTTAATTCCTCAGATATTCCTATTCAGTTTTAACCAGAAAACTTGGCAAAAGCAGGCTGTTATATTTCAACTGACAAGTTTTCCAGTCCCCAGAGTGGGAAAACATATAGCTATTTCAGTTTGCGAGACTTCTATTATTACAAATTCATATGGACAACAAATGTTCATGTACAGTTTGTTAATGAATGAAGAGGAACAATTTAAATGCAAGAAAAAGGAAAGAAATGAAAGTAGTATCACACAGGAAGGCATAAGCCTGAAGGTGAAATGAAGGGCCTGATTATGGTTGATCACGAAGAGAGTTAAAGAGCACTCATTTAATTAATCTGGATGAAAAAAATAGCATAATTCAGTTCAAAAAGTTTTCTACTATCTGTATATGTGTTTCTGCACTCTTGAAATATGAATTAAAATTAATAGCGCTACAATTATCCATGCCAAATTTGTTATTTTTCATAATTATGATTCTGAGGACAAACTGTAAAAACTACTAACCTTTAAAAAGCAGTGCTTATACGCTGATCATACACAGTGAATTATGGGTTTTTTATTCTGTGAACACTGATTAGCAGTGCCTACACACTATTTCCTTCCTCTGAATTTATCACTTCATTCAGCTAATACCTATATATCAGTCAGAAACAGATTCAAAATAATACAATCCTCATTTCTCAGAAAGAAACAAAACCAGATTCTTGCTCCCTAATCTTTTTCTCCCATCACAAAAGAAAAACATACAGTCTGCAAAATAACTGCTTATAATATTAAGCAGTGAGGCTTTTAATTTTAGAGCACAGTTTTGAACTTTCTGTAAAATTACAGAATAATATTATTTTTTAAATGCAAAACTTAAATGTTTTTAACATGGTTAGCAAATAAGTTGCTGTAATAATTTGAAACTGCTCTTCTATCTCCGTCTGTTAAGTTCATAGTTCATAAAGGTATAGGGTTTTTTTAATTTTTCAAAGGTTGTTTACTCTTCTCTCTTTTCATCTTCAAAAACCAGACCAACAACAGTCAGCATTTTTGATAATACAGCAGTGATATATGGCCTAAGGAGGAAACCTTCTGGTGGAATTGTAGTTAGGTGGCCGAGTTGTGACTGCTCTTGTGACAATGTGCTATGGAGGTGGTACCTGACACAACAACCCTGTTCTTCATGCACACACCAGAGTAGATTATGTGATTGCAGATACCTAGAGAAAGTTACACCTGGATTAGGTGAGATTTAGGCCACAATCCTCTGGTATAAACAGAGGATCACACTGAGGGCAGGTAGCTTGACTTGTTATAGGTCTGGGGCAATATCCTTCTGCCTGGTAGGTTCCGTAAGACTTCGCTGGCAGCTGCCTGCTTTGCAAAAGCAGTAGCAACTCTGGATCTGCTGTCTGAATCCTACTGTCCATTAACTCTGTCTTATGCTGTGATCTAGAAGCTTATTTGTGTGCCCTTCATCTGTCTCGGCACCATTCAGGTCTCTGTGACAACTGGAGTGCTCTGACTCAAAGCCCCTGTTAAGAAAAGGATGCACCCAAGTAGACTAAACTTCTTTTAATTTTGTATCCGACACTCTAGCTCTGTCATTATACATCTGTCTTTTATTCCACAGGAGGATGTATGTGAAGAAACATGGAGTACCTCAAGTAGCCTTCTATAGGGTTTTTTTGTGTTTCTCATTTCCTAGGGGTAAGACCTGAACATAAATTACCATGACTTTGCTGTATAGATGTCAATAAACAATCTGAGCTGATTACAAATATTTTAGATGCTCATATTAATGACAAGTGATATGAGTTTGAAAGCCATGCTAAATATATAAGCATCTGTTGAGATGCTTATATTTTTAGCTTATGACTTTTGAAATTTTCACAGTACCTTTTCTCAATTTTTATTAAAAAAATGAAAAAAAAAAAAGTTGAGTTTGGGGAAATCCCAGGTTTCAGCTGTCCTACTCACTTTTTTGCTGCTTGCCAACAGACTCTTAACTTCATTGGCAAGCAAGCTATCTCCTCCAATACAGCATATCTATAAGGTGTTACTCACAGTGTTTTGCTCTTTGCCAGGATATGGACTATGCAATTTGGTAAACCATCCTGAAATCTCAAAACTTAAGGGAAAAGTAGGAAGAAATTGCTAATGAGCTGTTTCTCTCATATTACAGAATGAATTTTTCAGGGACTAATTAGAGATTTGGAGAGAAAGACAAATGAGTATGACAATATGTTTTTATATCTTAACATCTGGTTCTTATCTGTCTTTCAGAGAAGTAATGCTTGCTGGCAGGATAATATTCATAGAGGAAGGTCTTCCAAATATTTTTCCAAATAAGAATTTCTGCTTGAGTTAAACTTTTCCTCCTACATATTACATACAAATACAGCTGCTGGTATATGCTGCAGTTCCCAATTTTAATAGCTAATTTAATC
This sequence comes from Clamator glandarius, assembly GCA_033459285.1. Taxonomy (NCBI): domain Eukaryota; kingdom Metazoa; phylum Chordata; class Aves; order Cuculiformes; family Cuculidae; genus Clamator; species Clamator glandarius. The sequence goes on from JAUNZM010000080.1 coordinate 1,738,870, forward strand.
AATAGTATTTAGGGCTTCCCAATTTTAATAGCTAATATAATCAATAGTATTTAGGGCTTCCTCACTGATCAAATGACGTTTGTTACATTGTCAGGCTTTGTTCTGTGGAAAAAAAGTTCTGTGCACAGAACCTCTCACTGGAAGACCTAAAGAGGATTAGCTGCAGCAGCTTGTTAGTAAACCAGCCCATTAACAGAGTGCAACAAACTATTAGATTTTTATATTGCAGCATTTTGTATAGCGCAAGCACTTCAGAATTGCTACAGGTGTTTTAACTTCAGCATGTAACTTATTATATTATATAATTTTGGAATTACTTATTAATAAAGGTGGTAAGAAATGCAACTTATTTCCAGCCTTTGATCAAAACCAAATAGGATGGTATCGTGGTAATTTTGGTGCGGATGGAAGCCTGTTGCAAACCTAGTATTTTCAAACTCGGGTGCCAAAATTCAGGACGTTGAAACTCGTGGTTACATTTTTGCAGATTTGTAAACACAGCATGCCAGAAATTCTTCTGTAGAATAAGCATTTCTGATAGAATCCAGCCATTTCTATGATTTTCAAGGCATTTCTATGATTTTCATGTCCTATTGGAAAATTTTTGTCTATTCTTAGATTTCATTGGCTTGTATATTACCTTACCTTTCTATAGCATTTGTTCCTTGAAAGCTAGAATCAAGTGGGGTTCAGTTTTTTTCCTTCCTGCCCAGGTCTGACACTATTTTGAGTATCACAATCTCAGTCTACCAGACTCAAAATTTCTTCAGTTTACTAACTCCCTAAGTCCAGAACTCCCTAAATCTAACTTCTCACCTTGGTGAATAGCAGTTAAAAGTTTTCTCTGAGAGACATCTTTTATTTGCACCTTATTCAGACTGGGGTCACAAATGAGTGTATAATACTCCTTAAAGAGTCTTCTGTTCCATTTTTAACATTACAGCTATTTTTCATCTCACCTACAATTGTTATGAACATATGGCGGTTTTCTAATTTTGACTGTTTTCTTGTTTTATTCACACTGATGGTTCTAGTTACAAGCAAATGTTATCTTCCCACCACCCTGATGATGTCATTTCTTTGATATCAGTATATTCTCCAGCTAGATTTGTTCTTTCTGGATGTTATTTGCTGATACTTTCTTTGTTTGTTTTTTTAATCCCTGACCAGTCTTCCATTTTTTAAACTCTTTGTTCCATTTATACTTTCCCTTGCATCTAAATTTCATGTTTCATTGACAATTGACAGGACAAAGACAAGTGCTAGAAGAACAGAAAATATTACATGTGGCCTTTTCTTCTATATCCATCAAGAACTGGAAATCCCAGATAATCTTGCTAAATTGTCCTTTGGAAAGTAAACCGAGACATAAAGTCTCAGACTGCAAGTCTTCTGGCAACCCTAGTGTTTTCTTCCAAAATATTAATTACCTTCTTTGCCCACCCAACCTAGTCACGATCAGAGCTCTTCCCTAATTAGAAGTGAAAAACTAATTTTCTGCTTTCAGTATAAAATTTCACTTTCTTGGCATGCTGTTTCTGTACTCAGCACCTGCTTACATACTTCACAACTTTCTATTTCTTCTCTCACCTTCCCTTTATTTTTCAAGGCTATTTTTAATATCTAAGAAGATTGTTTTCAATTTCCATCCCTTCTGATTTGGCCTGATTTTCCTACAATGAGCAGTAGCTTTTCACATTACTACCATGAACTTTACCCAAGTCCCAAATCTGTTGCAGTGTATCACTTTGCAAAAACTCCAACTGTACAATAACATTACCTGCAACCACTACCTCAGATACTTTCTGGAAAAAGAAACCATTGCTCTTCCATGGCATACAAATAATTAACACATGTATCCCTTCATATCTGGGCAACTAGTTTGCTTTTTGTAGTCTTCCCTTCCCCCCCGTTACTAATTCCGTTTATGGTTGTCTCCTTTAACTTCAGTGGAGTCTAGAATCATGGATTCATTTCTCTCCAAATTTCTTCTTGTTCGTTTCAAATTTTTCTGTGTATGTGTCTGTAGGTTTCATTATTACAGGTTGATATTATTTAAATCTTCATATAAGAGCTACTATACAAAATAATTTTCTTACATCTTTATATGGGAGTTAGCATGAAAGGTTTTAAGTAAGGGTGCTGTGGTAAGAGATGAATTACCCTTCTGGCTACAAATATTTCAGGATTCTTAGACACACTACTTTAGCTAGCAAAATTAAACTATGAGAAACAAAAAGAACAAATGCAGTCACCCTGGTTTTGTCCTGTATCTCACCTCAGTATGATGAGATCCCCTTGACCTACTTGCCTTTCTAGTTTGCCAGTATACCCATCTCCCCAAATAAGCATTAGCCTTAGAGGCATTTTCCTAGCTCATCAATAACTGCTCTATTCCTGGGACACAGCACCAGGAGAACTGTGAAACAGAAGGCACCAAGCCTTCATTTTGTTACATCCTGTTAGCCTGGCAGCTGGGCAGAGGGAGCTCAGGTGCCACTATAATATTATGTGTGACTTCTTTTCATCTCTTCTGACTGGCTGTTTCCTAAACTCATTGAACTAATTATAGAAGGAGCAGTTAACAGCCACGTTGCTTTAACTCATCAATAATGAAAAGTGAGCTGGAGCTGTCAGGAAGCACATTTGACATCCCAACCTCGAAGAACAGGAACTCTGTATTCCCTCTATAGATATGAGGGGAAATACAATCATTAGTAAACCTCATTTATTTCATAAGCGGCATTGGCAGCGTGATTCCTTTTCAAGATTTCCTGGCACTTCCTCATTATGAGATTCTGCTTTTAGTTTTCTACATCAGACAAACACGATTTTTTTTTCAGGCTGAAATAACCCAAGCTGAGCATTTGCTTCTACTAAGATTATTTTTTTATCTTCCAGGTGGTATCCGTATTTTTTATGCTATTGTAACTTGAAAACCGTTCTAAATAAAAGCACATTCACATTAAGAAGGCATTCACTCAAATAGCAAAGACAGTTTATGTTAAATGACAAATTCTAGCATAGAGGCACAGCAGCTTCATGCTATAGAAAACAGGCAATTAGGTAAAGAAGGCAAAATGCAAGATGTGACCTTTAGAGCAGGAATCATTTAAGGAATTCAAAGGTGGACAGGCAGATTGTGGAAAGGAAAGACAGACATTAGTTAGATATTTCCAAGTCTTATTTCTCAGAATACAACAGAATATTATAGGGGTTCAAAGGACTGAAGAAAAATTGTCTTTTGAAGCCATTCTTCACAGCAGCCTATGGAGATAACAAAATTAAAGAACAGATGTACATTTTTTTTTTTTCAAATCTGAAGGAACAAAAGGGAACATAAAAGTGATATCCTTCATTTACAGGAAAGTAAATTAAAAACCTTCCCACTACTTCTACAAAAATTCAGGAGGTTCTATAGGGACAGCAACTAGGAGAACTATGGATCTCTCCACTGGTATATATCTCCTCTGGGGTGAGCATTTTTCCACAGAAGATTACAGAAGCAAAATAAGAAACAGGCCAATAAGCATAAGCATTTTATGGGCTTTGTGAAAACTGGCTCTTGTTAGTACAACTTATTAAGATAAAAATGTTTCCATGCAAAGAGTCTGTTAAATTGACTTTAACATTTTCTTAAAGGATTAGAAAACAGAGAATTCTTGTTCGGAGATATTATATGGGTCATTTTGTTTCTGCATTTTGAGTTAGAAAATTCTTCAAGATTTTGAATAGCACTTCAGCTGATCTGCACTACAAGAACCTGAAATTAGCTAGCACAATGGAATCAATATCGAGCAGTATTTTCTCTCTGAAAGAAATTCAGTCTGACAGAGAAGAGTAAGAGCAGTAAGCAAACCGAGACTCTGGCTAAAAGGCTGGATACAGAAATTCCCTGCAAAGCAGTACAAATTAGTTGATGTCACCAGAGCAAGAAAAACATAGTGACAGAATAAAATGTTATCCAGGTTCTAGAATAGTTTATTATCACCACCTTAGGTCACTAAGCTTCACAAGCTATATCCATCAAGTTTGACAGCAGTATATATACTCACAGCTGAAGCTAGAAGGTGCAGTGCTTTAATGTACTAACAATTTACATTAAGACACCTGGGTTCAAAGTCAGTTTATGACAAGAACAAAATGGGTTTGTTGGTCTCAGCCTGCTCTCTAGTGGACAATTGCACATAAACCCAGTCCTGAGAAGAATCCCAAGAATTAGATTTGTTGGCCAAGACATATGGTGAAATTCACATTATCTGAACAACTTTATTAAAAATAAAACTAAACTGCATTTTTGTGTTTTCTGTGCTATTCTGAAACACTATAAGATGAGACATTTCCATCAGCATTTCATAATACTGTATTCAGTATTCTTGTTACCGGAAATTGAAAAGATGCAACAGAAGGGGAAACAGTACAAAGGAAGGGAGTAATGGCAATTAGATGCTTCCATGTTAGGCGAAACTGAAGATAAGATGACATACTGCCTTAACTGACATATATAACGCTTGTGACTAGGTAAAATCTTTGTCTTTATTTACCCTTTTTCATAAAACAAGACACAGAGAAACAAAAAAATGACACATACAATGGTAAAAGGAAATATTTTCTTGATACATAATTAACCTGTAAATTCATGTTTGAAAGACATCTTAGAAACTTCTAAGAGCCAAATAGGACTTAAAAAAAATTGTGCTTTAAATGAATAACAAGAATAGCAAGAGTTATGTTAGATAGTATTGAAATGTATGAGGGATATAAACTCTCATAATTCAGGATATAAAACAAACATAAATTGCCTAGAGCATGGGAAGAAACTACAGGCACAGGTGTTTTGTTTCGTTAGGGTATCTCATACAATGGTTACATTCACTTCAACAGGCGGGCAGTAAGATGCCGGAGTCTTAGAATTGTGTAGTCTGTAGTATTTCCTATGCTTCCAAGATAAACTCCTTAGTGACTCATTTGCAGAAATCAGCTGCAAAAAATTGTCTGGAACTCTGACCCCATTGCATGTTATTTGTCTTTACATTGCTTAACCTTTTATTAGTTAGAAGAATAACACTTACTGATATCCAACCATTTACGATTACAATCACAGGCCAACTACAGAGGTAAAGTAAAAATTTTATGGAGTTAAAGTGTCTTTTCAAAACCTTGTTTTAAAAGTATAAAAAATAATGTTAGTTATCACTATTTATAATTGTCCATTATAAATGTTATGTATCTGCTATATGTTAGCATAAGTATACACTATATTAACCCTCACAGTTTTTTACTGTCTAGTGCTTTGTCCTAGTCTAAGCTGACAAGGACATCATGTCATCTGCCTCACTTATTTGCAGGAGTGATTGAACACTTCTCTGTTTTCCGAGCCTACATTTCAATGTCAAGATATATTAAAAATTCAATTCGTATCCAATTAAAGTTCACCTTAAGGAGTGGCTACTGTTTACCATGTTTAGAATACTATATTTCTAGTTTTTATGTAATTAAAAAAACCAGTCTCTTTTTCAGTTTCTTGATGTCAGAGCAGCCTCTCTGACATTATTCTGATTCCCAGTTACGAGAATTGACATTATATGGTTTAACCTTCAATTTTACAAAGAAATGCAGATCCAGACATAATTTAAAGTACAATTTATCAAACATTAACTGCTACTGTTCTCTCAGTCACTAACCATAACACTGGTTTATCAAAGCTCTTTTTATTATTTTGATTATTGTATTTCCAATCTTCTGATTGTTGATGGTTTACATGAAGGTTGAGGCAGTAAATGCCAGTGTGAAGATATGAGATAGCATTTACAGAGAAACATTCTTTCTAGACTTTGTAGATTAAAAGTGAATTTTAACTACTTTTAAAAAGTGAACTAAGTGAATCTGAAAGCCTCTGAAATCACAAAGCAAATAAAGTCAAATCTTAACTTATTGGGGAAGGGAGATGACTCACAATTTCTTCTTGTGTGAAGATGACAATATGCTTCCATGAGCAAACTCTTCCTCAAAATTATGTATTTATGGAACAGCTTGACAAGTATAATATCCTTGAAGATAAAAAAAAATAATTAGAAATGTTAAATAGGAACTAAATTCGTCAAGCATAATGCGGAGAAATGAAACAGCTAAGACTCATATAACTTCAAAAGAATTTGAATTATGCATTTAAATTCAGACTTGTGGCAGGAACTAAGATAATTACCAGCAAAATAGTGGCTTTTGCAGTCAATAACAGACATTGGATTGAGTTTGTCAATTTTTCTGAGCTGACAAATGAAAGATGATGGCTCCTGAAATGAGCTGCAGATTATATGAGAATTACTATGGTCCATAAGAGCTAATGCTTTTATTCTCAAAGCCTGAAGCTGTAAGAAATACTAATAAAGTTATTTATATTTAGCTAGTTGTAGTGCATCAGGTGCCCAGTTACGAAAGGTTTCTTGATGGAGGTAGTCTTCTGTTTCCATTTGGCACCAAACACTTCTTTCTAAGAATGTTTTTCTGCTCTATTCCCCTGATAATTCAACAGCAGCAGGACCAAGAAAACCCTGTCAGAAGCACCGACTGCTTGCACAGAATTTCTGTTGTACTCATGACCACCTGCTGACAAATACTAATGCACAGAACAAAAATAAGTAAGATAGCTATAGCTAGAAATGGATAGTGCTGGAAAAGAGATACAGCAAGTAAAGAAGAAATCCCATCCATAATACTGGTGCCTCACTGCTGGATGACAAATAAATAAAAAAAGTATTTATGCTATGCAAGATCTTAATCTTTATTTTTGATCTTACAAAAGAGCTTAAAATCCTTTATTTTCTGCAGAGCAGAGATCTGTGCATACTAAAGGAGGAACATACTGTAACCATGACTATATATTCCAGGGATATAAACCACTGAATGACAGCTCCGGATCAGCCAAAGCTGATCAAAGCCTCAGGAATTTTATCTCCCCAGTTTCTGTGGAAGCCCACTGTGACAAGCTTCCTTCTTTGATCCCAAGTTTAGAATATGTCAGAATGGGTTAATCCTACATGTTTGTTTTCACATTTGAATATATATATGTGTATGTGTGTGTGTGTATATATATATATATATAAAATTAAAGTGTTAGGCAGGACCCAAGCTTTCCATTTTCTCACAAGGTTCCATCACTTGAAAGTATCATGGCATGGAGAAAAGTTCTAACTTATGGATTTCAGCTTTCAGCTGAAATCTTTTCAGCTTTTCCTCAGCTCTTCAAAAAGTTTCTGAACTGGGTTGCAGAGAAACATTACTTGTAAAGAACTTTAGAAGTCTGAAAAAGTACCATAGAAAGGAAGTGAGAAGAATCCCACTGATGCTAGTTTTACACTTCATTATTTCGAAAAATCCTTGGTTTTGAATGCCGTAATTGTATTTTCTTAGCCAGGATACAGATTTCCCACACCAGAAGATCAGTTCCTCTGTACCCAAAGGTGTAGTACACTTCAGACAAGCAGGTTATCACCCCGAGCAGCGGACCATCCTAGGAGCCTGACTACATTACCCAAGGCATCCAAGGTCCCTTGTGAGGCTTATGAGAGGAGAGCTCTACACCTGCCTTCTGCACAATCTTGTAATCATTCGCTGCAGTCATCCCAACTGATTGCTGCTGATCCTGTGTGTGCAAACAGCTAAGTCACTGAACAGATGCAGTGAAGACTTGTCCCTGTTGCTTTAGCTGGCAAGCTCGAGGCACATGCAACTACCTATAGCCTTACTGTGCAAAGCAACACTGATTAACGCTGTCATTCCAGATATGATGTCAGAGAAGCCCAGTCACTCCTCACTGCTATCGTCTCAAAATTTCAGTAAGAGTGACACAAAAGTACAAATAGGCACAACTGTTCACTGAAACCAACAGTGGTAAAAATGAAAGGACAGCTGTATCAATTAATTATCCATAGGAGTAGGGGGAAAAAGCAAGGGCAGGCAAGAACACAAAAGGTCCTAGAACAGCACATATCCCCCTGTATCTCCCCATCTCCCCACATTTTCATTTTTTTGTTCTCTACAGACCCAGCTTTGAGGAAGGGAACCCTGCCAGGAATCTCCTTCAAAAACACATAGACTAGATCATGGTCAAGGAAGAGCTAGAGCCTTGCACCCAGGCACTTCTTCTCTACAGTTTTGGTTTAGTTCAAAAAAGAGTAATGTAGTAGGAAAGAGGAAGCTTGTTAAAAGGAAACAAAGAGCAGCTCAGAATCTCAGCTCTCTACAGGTACCAAGGAATCTGTTTAAGGATGTTTTAGTAGAAATCCATATTTTCCTTCAATGAAAACTTCAGAAAAAGCAAAAGGAAGCTGGTGTAACTAACCAGCAGGGTAAGTGAGGTTGTTAGAAGCAAAAATACATCTTTGAAAATGCTGAAGTCATGTTCAGATGACATAAGGAGAAAGAATTACAAGCTCTGGCAAGGTTAAATGTGAAAACATTGTAATACAGACCGAAAAGCATTGAAGAATAACTAACAAAGGAATCCAAATTATTAATCCTTTTCTCTACAAAACACATCAGGAGCAGGAAATTTGCCAGAACCTGTTGGTTTTCAGGGCATAAAAGAATACACAGAGAACACAATGTCATTGCAGGGAAGCCAAGTGAACCCTTTGCATTGGTGTTCGCTGTGGAAAGAACTGGGAAGATTCCAAAATGAGAACCCTTCTTGGTGGGAGACTCATCTGAAGATCAGTCTGAAATCGAAATTACTGTAGAAGAGATTATGGAATAAATAGATAAAGTGAAGATCACCGGGACTATATAGTATTCACTCTAAATTTCTAAAGGAACTCAAGAATGAAAGAGCTGGATTACTCACAGCAGGTTGTAACCTATTGCTTAAAATTGCCTTTTTTTTCTCTGGAAGGCAGCAAATGTGACTTCAATTCTTTAAAAAGGTTCCAGAGAAAATCTGGGGAATGTTAGGAACACAAGTTTGACATGCATTGGGCAAACCCATTCTCTCTCATGGACATTACCAGGGAGAGCATTACACATTAAGGGGCCTTAAACAATCAGTGAGGCTTCAGCCTAAGCCTAGTGTTAGCCTTTGACGAAGTTCAGAAAAGGTAGTTGCAAAGAGCATGCTTCTTGATTCAACAGGGAAGAAAATATCTAGAAAAGAAAAAAAAAAAAGACGTATCACAGGTAAATTGCAAGACAATATCTGCTATATTACTCTTTTTGCTGCATTTAAACCTGAGCTGAATAAGGTTTGTTTCAATACAATGCTGAGAGGAATGGTGGGACTGACAGTAAGAACTGGAACTCCATGAGAGTGGAGGGCAGGCCTTAAGAGGTTCCTCAAGAAGAACATTAAACTAGGCAATCCTGAACATATCTAAACAATAAGGTCATCAAAGGGAAGCTTCTTGCATGGATAGTTATTTAAAAGATAAAAAAGAGAGAATCAGAGTAAATTGTCAGTTTCATGGTGGAGGAGGTCACAAGTGGAGATTCACTGTGGTCTGAGGTGGTGTTCTTCAGCATATTCATAAATTACTTTGGAAGGGGAGTCAATAATGAGATGACAGTGTGTGTTGCTGATAGCATAAAATTAATGGTTAGAGGGACAAAGTTTGTTGTAAAGAATTGCTGAAGTCACAGAGACTGGTAAAGTCCCTAAACATACAATACAAATTATGTCTCATCTTTGAAAAGAGTGAAAGGGAATATGCCAGGAAGAATATGCCCTGGTCCAATATTATGTAGAGGGAGATGTCAACTCTGTCACTTCACTATTTGGCCCCACAGTTACAACTATAGCTAGTGTGGTTCAGGAGCTTGTGCAGTCCAAGAGATTAATAGTCATGATGGACAGCCAGCAGGGGCCAGAAAACCTCAAGAAGCAACAGCAGGACACAGCCATTATCCACACAGCCAGTGTGGTAAAAGCATTAAGTAACTTGATTGGCTAAAGAACCAGTCCTCTAAGGTAGATTCTGACTATCAATTTGCAAAGTTGTCTGTAGTGGTCAAGTTTATGAGACTATGCTTTGCATATGGAACGCAACTATGCTCTCTCTCGTGGAGAGTCACAAACTCAGGCTTTGTTCTTCTGATTTCATGCAGCCCAAAGAGAAGATGCTCACATATTTCCGTTTCTTTTTCTCATTATTTAAAAATCATATCAATAAATAAAGCACAAAAAAATGAACCATGAAGTATGTGAGGAAAAAACTAATTATTATCAAAAGTCTATATTGCCTTTAACATGCCCACAAAATTTTCAGTGAAGTCAAAAGAACACTATATGGCAAAAGTCTCAAATTAGACTTCTTTTCACCATGAATCCCTGTTGAATTCACAGGGGTTTCAGCAGCACGGAATTTTAAAGGAATTCCAGTTCTAAATATATAACAGCCTAATAGGTTGGAACAGTAATACTTCTTCCATTAAATTTAATAGGTGCTTTTTAGATTTAATGTGTTTGTGACATTTTTGCAGACTCATATTTCCTTTGTTGTCTTCACATTGCTACAGAGTCACACCCAGGGGTACTTTATGAAACTATAACTGATGTAAAAACTTGATTGGCAGATTTTTGTGTGTAAAATATAGGTTTCATGACATTTTAAAGTATTTCTTAATGGAACCTACTTTGTTCTCTATTAGACTGTAGTTACTTTCTTTTATGTGAAAATGTATTTTTGCATTGGGTACGGTACCAAATACATTGCTTTATGTACTGTCAATAAAATGTTAGATATTGCTTATGGCATTACAACATGTATCTAAAAATACAAGAGGAACATTTTCATTTTGTTAAACTGCCCAGACCTTCCGTGCAAATAGAATTTTTAATATTTTGGTATGAAGATTAACAAAATGGAAATGATGCATACCAAACTAATTAAATTTATTTGAAGAAATGACAACAAAAGCAAACAAGAGTAAAGAAGTACACATATTCACTTAGATTCCAAGGAAGGCTTTAACCCAGTACCAAATTCATTATTAATGAATGGGAGAGGAAGATAAGGAAGTAATACTCAACAAGATATGCTGACAGTTGGACTTGATGTTAAGAGGTCTTTTCCAGCCTTAATAATTCTATGATCTTCATCTTCATCTGGAAAACTGACTGAGCTACAAGGTATGCAGTTTGATGTGTCAGGAATACAGGCTACGGCTGGTCACGAACAGAAAGGAAGAAAATATAGTTCAAACTGGAAGAAAAAAGTGGATAAGTACATGCCATTGAAGTTTAAAATTAAAATTTAAATTTAAAACATATGAAAGTAAGCATAAGGAAGATTCAAAAATATGCCCTAAATTATGAGCATGTCAAAGATCAACAGTGTTCCATACAAATTTTAAAACATCAGTTAATTAGATAAATGATTATATTAAATTACATTCAAGCTGTTTGGTAAGAATGCAAAATACTGCATAATTACAGTTAGCCATTCAATATCTGGCAGTAGCTAGAAAGGACAAAAATTATATGCAGAAGCTGGGGAATGCTAAATCCAGGCTCATAACACAAAGGAGCATGAAAAGAATTGAAATCTAGACTATTTGTTGGAATCTGTCCTAGGAAGACACAGATCAACAGTTCCTTCCAACAGTTTACTTGTTTGGCTATCTCTGTGTAGTGAACTGGTAATTTTGCCAGCAGACACATAGAGTTGCAAAATTACTTTTTCTCTGAGAATTTTGCAGTCATTCTCAGGAAATCAGAAGGAGGTATAAAGGTAGAAGACTTGTTGGAAGACTGCTGTGATACTTCAGGGAAGAAAGAGGGATTTAGCACGCTGTGTTTCAAAAGTGAATATACTAAGCATTAAGTGATGTTCTGCATTACTATGCTCTCTAACCAGTGCGTATATGCTACATTCATCACTGCTGTAGATATCCTTGCTCTTTGAGTGTTGGAGTGTGAGTTACGCCTCCTCCCAAAGGTGCTACTCAAGAACAGTAAGTGGAAGCAGTACTATTGCTACCAAATCCTCCATTTATGTAAGTCACATGCAGGTTTAGTCTCCCACCTGCCTTTTTTCCAAATGCAGCCTTTAGAAGAACGTTAGACAAGATTAAGGCAATAAGTGCAAGCTACATTTCATTGACTCTGACCATACTCACTAGTATCAAGATGGCTTATTTTCCAGTAAGGAAAATTGTTCCCTCTGTGCACAACCCCAAGGGCTGGAAGAGAAGTATGAGATTCCCAAGGTCCAAGAGGAGGTGGTTAGAGACTTGCTTGCCCAGCTAGATGCCCACAAGTCTATGGGGCCAGATGGAGTCCACCCAAGAGTTTTGAGGGAACTGGCGGATGTGCTGGCCAAACCCCTTTCCATCATCTTCCAGCAGTCCTGGATGACTGGGGAGGTTCCGCTGGACTGGAGGCTGGCTGATGTCGTGCCCATCTATAAGAAGGGGCGCAGGGAGGATCCGGGAAACTACAGGCCTGTCAGCCTGACCTCGATACCGGGGAAAGTCATGGAGCGAGTGATCTTGAGTGCGATCATGAAGCACTTGCAAGAGAACCGGGTGATCAGGCCCAGTCAACACGGGTTCATGAAAGGCAGGTCTTGCCAGAGTAATCTGATCGCCTTCTATGACCAAGTAACTAAACTCTTGGATGAGGGAAAGGCTGTGGATGTATCTTCCTGGACTTTAGTAAAGCCTTTGATACAGTTTCTCACAGCATTCTGCTTAGGAAACTGTCGGCCTCTGGCCTGGACAGGCGCACACTCTCCTGGGTGAAAAACTGGTTGAATGACCGGGCCCAGAGGTTGGTGGTAAATGGAGTTAAAAACAACTGGAGGCCAGTGACAAGTGGGGTTCCCCAGGGCTCAGTCCTGGGTCGAGCTCTGTTCAATGTCTTTATCAATGACCTGGATGAAGGCATTGAGTGCTCCTTTAGCAAGTTTGCAGATGACACCAAGCTGGGTGGAAGTGTGGATCTGCTGGAGGGTCGGGAGGCTCTGCAAAGGGACCTGAAGAGGCTGGACTGCTGGGCTGAGACCAACGGTATGAGGTTTAACAAGGCCAAATGCCGGGTCCTGCACTTGGGGCACAACAACCCTAAGCAGAGGTACAGACTAGGAGGAGCCTGGCTGGAAAGCTGCCAGGAGAAGGACCTGGGGATGTTGGTTGACAGCCGACTGAACATGAGCCAGCAGTGTGCCCAGGTGGCCAAGAAGGCCAATGGCATCTTGGCTTGTATCAGGAACGGCGTGACCAGCAGGTCCAGGGAGGTTATTCTCCCTCTGTACTCGGCACTGGTGAGACCGCACCTCGAGTACTGTGTTCAGTTCTGGGCCCCTCACCACAAGAAGGATGTTGTGGCTCTGGAGCGAGTCCAGAGAAGAGCAACGAAGCTGGTGAAGGGGCTGGAGAACAAATCTTAAGAGGAGCAGCTGCGAGAGCTGGGGTTGTTCAGCCTGGAGAAGAGGAGGCTGAGGGGAGACCTTATTACTCTCTACAACTACCTGAAGGGAGGTTGTGGAGAGGAGGGAGCTGGCCTCTTCTCCCAAGTGACAGGGGACAGGACAAGAGGGAATGGCCTCAAGCTCCGCCAGGGGAGATTTAGGCTTGAGATTAGGAAAATGTTCTTCATGGAGAGGGTGGTTAGGCATTGGAACGGTCTGCCAAGGGAGGTGGTTGAGTCACCGTCCCTGGAGGTGTTTAAGGTTAGGGTGGATGAGGTACTTAGGGGCATGATTTAGGGATTGGTGGGAATGGTTGGACTCGACAATCCAGTGAGTCTCTTCCAACCTGGTTATTCTGTGATTCTGTGATTCTGTGATTCTGTGATTCTGTTTGACAACAGCACCTCACAAATAAATATTTGGCTGAAGCTCAGTAAAGAAATATGTGATGTTACTTCAAGAGCTCACAGAGGGACCAAGTCTACCCTGACTGAAAACAAACCCATAAGTGGCCAACTCCGTCCATAATTAGGGACTGTTTGTGGATTCTTACATCTTTGCATCTGGGACTAATGCTTACTCTCAGGCAGTTGTCTTTGTTGAACTAGGCTAGATGATGATCTTGCTTTGTTATTCATTCTAGAATTACAGCAAAGCAGTATGAAACCTGCAGCTCTCCAGAATCTCTAACCTGCTACTCATCTTCTGAGAATCAGAGTCAATTCTGGACAGATAAAACTCAGTCTTCACTCTCTATATTGCTTTTTCATAGATTAGAAGTCTGAAGATCTTTGATCTGAGTATACTGCAAACTCGAGCCAAACTAACTGAAAGCTGGAGGATGAAGAATGTGTGGTCATGGCTTGACAGAGTTGTTGGTCAGCCTTTATCAGGATAACATCTACCTGTATGACAAAATTCCAGAGGGACTGAGAGTTGAGGGAAGAAAAAAATATAAAATCAATTACTGCAGAAAGAAAAGACTATCACACAGGGTCACTGCCCTCTGTTTCATGTGCAAGACCAGCTAACCCATAAAACAGATCCCTCCTCAACAAAGCAAAACCAAAAGATGCCTGTATATTTCCCTAGTATTCTTGTTGCAGAGGTTAAATAAGGATAGACATCACATATTATTATTGGAAGGTATTAAAATAGTAAGATAGTAAGTGCAGCATGAGAATAGAATAGAACAGAACAGGTCTTTTTACACAGTGAGTTCTAACCTTCACTACCTAGCACCTGCCTTCCTACTGATGTCAGATGCCTATTGGAGATCCTTTCTCAGAGGTTTTTGTGCTACAGATCAGGTACTGTGAAGAAAATAAGCCTTGTCCTTGACTCATCTGAATCCTTCTCACAGGATGGCAATGAACTAATCTCTGCCATGCTGGTCTGTTCTGTGTTGTCTTTTATAGATCCTCTGTATTATTAAGTCTTTCTAAATCAGTGTAGAGTGTTCATGGTTTTCTTTTATGATTCTCTTAAGTTAGACTATGGCTATTCCTGCATAATTCTAAACATAACTCAGGTGTTTTCATCATCTTACTAGGTGACAGTAATATAAATGTGTCATCAAACTCTGACAAATCTTAGATCTTTATGCCATATCTAACATTTTGATAAAGAATTTTCTCTCAAAGACATTCAGATATCCATCTTTGGTAGATTTCTAGATTTTGTAGCCACACATGAAGATGCAAATTATCCCTACTCTTCATCCTTAAAGCAATCTCCTAATGATTCTTTTCATAATATTGTCAATTTCTAACTTTTGAATGCTCAATTTTGCAACACTAGTGACTAGTTTTGGTAGAACATGTGAAACAGAGCAATCTGCTGTTAGCACAGCTAGCATCAGTGATATTAATCTTACTCTTTCTGAGTACAATGATGAATAGAAATAAGTCCAATGAATTTGAGAATAGTTTCTTGGGATCCTGTTCTGGACAATTTTACATTTAATTGTTTCTTTTACCAAGCTTTCAAGATATACAGAATTTTTATATAAGTCTTTCTAATACATTTGAAGAAATACAATAATGTTTTTAGAGTGAAGTGAATGAAGCTGTGCAAGTGAAATTAAGGTAGAAGCAGAAATGGAAGCAATCCTATGATTGTACTGTAAAAAAAAAAAGGACTTACTGCAAGTTCCTTGCTTTATCTTACTATACAAAGAAGAATTAATATATCAAATGTACTTATTGGTAGCTCATTTATAACTAAATGCTCGTCAGCTATGGTCTATATGGTGGTCTTGAAAACTGTATTTTATATTCTTTCATGAACAATCTGTTCCATGCCCTAAAATCATAATTGACAAAAATGATGTTTCAGCCGTGATGTCTGCAACAGAAATAATATGGCTTCAGGCATCAACTAACAACATTATTTTCTGAGCACACGGGAATCATTAATCTTGAGAGACAATCAACTGCTAAATCAATCATAAAAATATGGGCGCTTTCAGTTAGCTTTAATTGTTCATTATCACAGGAAACTCAAACACTTGGTATAGCTGCCTAAGGCACCAGCTGGGCAAACCTGTAATGAGGTTCCAATAGTTTGCATGAAAATGAAGCTAAAATATTTGAGTAAATCTTATCCAGGAACAAAGTAATGGAGTATGGGTTACCGTACCCATCATAGCTACGTTAGACCTCTACTAGCCTCCTCCATTTATTAATGCCACTGAAATCTGAAGCACTGAGACGTAGTGGTAGGTCCTATTCATAGCATTTACAGTAATAGTTTTCCATAGAGCTGTGTCACTTTATTCTTGTGGTCCACCTCCCTCCCCTAAGGAAAGAAAAAAACAAACACCAAAAACCCAAAACCAAGCCATAAATGTGAAGGAAGAAAGAACTATTATAGCTGACATAGATGGGGCATCACTAAGTCCTTCTGAAGTCCACGGACCGAAACTCAGACTACTGTACAAGAAATTCTAGTTGCAAGTATTAGCGAATTAATTTTTCCAAGTATTACTGAAAATCACAATATTCCCTTTAGATTATCACTAACAGAATCTTAAAATATTTACATTAGTTATCAGCTCCTGCATCTCCTCATCTAAATGTAAGCTGTAATCAATAAATCATCAATACCTCACTTCTTTATTCTGTGGGATCTAACTTATGCAGCTTTCCATTGTTCATATCTATGTGTGTGCATGTGTATGTATGTAGTGCTCAGCTTTTCCAAATCCATCAGAAATAAAACTTAATCAACAAACGTGCACCTATCATTTGGAAGTTGTGACTACTTGTATATACTGAGTAATGAATTTAAATAGCACAGGGTAAAATGGCAGAAGTTATTTATGCATTCCAACCCTGCAACCTTACAGCTTTGAAAACGAACAGAACCAGGTCCGATGCTTAGGCAATGATATTTTATTGTGAATTGTGTGCTTGTAAGTCTCTCTGTGTTACGAGAATCGAGAATGCTCAAGATCTCAAACTCTGTTTTAATGTAGACAGAGAACAGAACAGAACAGAATCAGTATAAGTTACATCTCTCTTGATTTCTGGAGTGGTTTTAAAAGGATGGGATTGTGGGACACATTACTTCCACAAAATATTTTCCTGATCTTGTAAGCTTTGACGTGATTAATAAGGAATGTTAAAACTTAATAAAAAAAACAGTCTTTGAATTTCAGTAAAATGCTTCCTTCAGAAAAGGTGAGATCGTTAATGTAGATGTAGCTTGGCACACTTTCTACAGTGGAAGTCATGTGGAGGGTTTGCACTGATGTTTTGAGTACATCTATTCTTCACCCACAGAACTGAATGAATGTCCAGTTTACTTAGGAATTTAACTAACTTTATTTCAAACCAAAGGAAAAAAATCTTCAGAACTTCTTACTATTACCTCCAAAATTATCTTTAAAGTATCTTTTGGTAAGAAAAACTAACCCATTAATCTGAATGACTGTTATTACTGTTCTCAAAACTAAACCACTTAAAGAGCCTGGGAGTTCTTAAGGAAAAGTTTAAAACTATTATACTTCAAATTAAATTTGAAGATATTGCATATTGAGTTACCTTTTTTCCCCTCCCATCATTTTTAATTACTGATACATTTGCATGAAAATAGGTCTTTATTTCTTGAAAGCTTATCTGCTCCTGCTGCTTATTTCTTATTGAAGATGTCATATGCAAGGAGTTAGATCTCCAGGTGAGGTAGAAACAAGAGCAGATGTGCTTAGAAGAAAGTAAGTTTTTTTATGCAAATATTTTTTAATAAAACAGAAAAGAAATAAAATTGAAAATATATGCTCTTAAAGCAAAATTCCAATATCTCTTCAAGGACACAAAATGTTCTCACTGCACAATAATGACACAAGGCTCAGGCAGTCATTTAAGCCCTCAAAATATGTCTTTTCCTATGCAAGTTTCCAATTTTTGATCGTTCTTTCTGAAACAAATTTCTGATTTCTATCTGAAGAGGCATTCATATTCACATAAAAATCAATCAGTCAAATGTTTATGCATTAGAGTGGAGAAGCCATGAGCAGCCAGTACTGAATGAACATGAACTATATGGGTCCTCCATGTGTAGGTCCAGTTGAAATACAGCAGTGCAACAGTTTGAGGGAGTTTGCATCACCGCATGTCCACATTTTCAAAGAGAACTGAAGGCATTTAACACCATACTTAATATAAAAGATTAACTGGTCTTCAGATAGCTATGCCCAGCAAAGCAGTGTTTATACTTGACAGTCATAGCAACTGCCTATCTGGGAAGCATCCTGAAGTTCATCATAGTCTGGGTACCAGACAGGAGACAGCAGTAAATGAGCTGTTATTTATCAGGTATTCCAAAACTGTACACAAAAACTTGGCTGTGTAAATAATGTTTTTGAAAGACAAAATGGCTCTAAGGATTTCCATGGTCAGACCACCAGCCCACGTAGGATAAACTAGAGGCAGTGCTGCCTCTGTGCTGAAAGGGGGCTCCACTTGATTTGGGAAAGGGAAGGAAGGCAAGGCAAGGCAAAGAGGGTTGGGTGTGTAACATGGGCCCTACTAACAGAAATACTGCTCTGTCAAAACTCCAGAAGGGGTATTTGACTTCACTTCTTCTGGTACAGAAAATACCGCAGAGGCAAAGCCCAGAGAGTGTTTAACCTGCAGCCAGAAAAAGTTGACAGTGCACTCAGATGCTCACATTCAAATCTGAAATACAAATGAATTGCTACTAGTAAAAAACAAAGCACAGAGTCCCTTTTACATTGTTTTATCCTGTTTAAAAGACAAATATTTGCAGACTGCAAGCCTCAAATGGATAAAAGCTACCATGAGAACTTATAAGCCATCTGCTAGTTTCCTAATGAAGCCAGTAACTATTATTGTTTACAGTTGAACACCGGGGGTCATGTGTATTTGCTGTAATGAAAGAATCAATGCATCACTGCAGATGCTAAAAGAGAACTTTTTTTTTTCCAGACGGCTAATTATAAATACAATAAAATAGCAAATTAAAAAAAAATCTGTTCATCTCCATAGAGAAATAGTGCTTGGCACACCAAATACAAAATGCAGCACTGTTCTGTTTACTAGTCTCCATTTGACACACTCCGCTTACAGAAACAGAATCACAAAAAGTAACTCTTCAATACTTAACCAACAGCTGATTATGGAGGAATGCTTAGCCCCCAATACTGTAATCTTTACAAACCTTCTACATTATTTAATTGAATGGCTAACCTGAATGTGGTGATGAAATGTGCATTAGCAGATATCTCTCTCTTGCTGTTTCACTCTGTTTCTCTTGCTTGAAGAAGACACCATGACATATGAAAACTTGGCTAGGTTGAACTATTAAAAATGTCCTGAAGTTTTCTGGATTTTTTAAATGTTGGTTCAAGAGAAACTGATTCACAGCAGTGATACAATCAATTTCTGGTTTACTATTCTACGACTCAAGCGAAAATACACTTAGAAAAATACACAAGAACTTACACTGTAATATTAATTCCTAACTTTAAGCAAAACCAAAGAATGATAAATAATTGCTGCTTTGTACCTGATGGAATTCTTAAATTCACTGAAAACAAGTCATTCATTTTGAAATCTTGTTAATGGACTTTGCTACAAAAAAGTATCTTAATTTCAGGAAATTTCCTAAAGCCCATGAATCTAGAGAGCTTACTTGCTTTGCTGAGTCAAAATACTTCAAATAACTCTTCATTTTCCTCTGATATCACCAGGGCCACGGCACAGCCTTCTTCCAGCTCAAACTCCCCTCATTCCACCTGCAGTGTACGCCTATCATGTGGCTAAAATGCGGTACAATGTAGTAGCTAGATGGCTTGCAGCAGACAGGAAAGCTCTATTATTGTAGGCAACAAATCAGTATCCCCATAGGAAAAACAGGGAACAGTGTTCCTGTTTCACAACAATAAATACTTGTAGCAGGTTTTACTCAAGGCAGAAATAAAGCAAGCTGTCAGCAGGGTAGCTTTTTTTTTTTTTAAATTTTGCCTTCATATTGCAGTGATGGCCAGAAAGAGATAAGACCAGGTAGACCAGAGTGGGCAGAGCTCATCAGTGAGGTCAGAGAGTCCAGAGAAGCATCTCTGCGAGAGATGTATTAAGTTGAACGCTTGGCTCCCCTGCTGTGCCCGGCCACTGAGGCCTCTGTGTATCACCCGTTGCCTGTTCCCAGACTCACACACCTGCTTTGTTGGATGTGACTGACCATGTGTGGTGCAGAGGCTGGGAGCACCAAGCAGGGGACCCACTGCAACCCTTCGCTGCGGCCACCTCTTTGTCCAATGGCCACAAGTCTGTAGCCACCATGCATGCGCAGGCAAAGCTGTTGTGTGAACTGTGCATGCCACACATGTCCCTCAGGTCTACAGGTACCACAGGAGCATCCTGAGGCTCTGGGTAAAGAGAAGACAGAGAGACCTACTTAGCATCCAAAGCTTTGCTTTGGCAGACCTGACTGGACACCTCCAGAGAAAATCAGTGATAGAATCAAGTGACTGGAATACAGAAGAGTATAAGGAAGATAATTTAGCTTTAGTTCCTACTCAGACATTTCCATCTTTGTGGACTTAAGTGAATAACTTGATTTATATGTCTTAATTCTGTTTCATAAAACATCTATGTATTGTGTTCCGATGGCAGGGTTTTGGTAGGTGCGGGGGCTAAGGGGGTGGCTTCTGTGAGAAGCTGCTAGAAAGTTCCCCCATGTCTGATAGAGAAAATACCAGCCAAGAGAACTCATTGCTGGCCAAGGCTGAGCCCATCAGCGACGGTGGTAACATCTCTGCAATAACATACTTAAGAAGCGGGTGTAAAACTGTGCAGCTACAGTCAGAAAAGAGAGGAGTGAGAATACACGAGAGAAACAACTCTGCAGACAGCAAGGTCAGTGGAGAAGGAGAAGGAGGAGGTGCTCCAGGTGTGGAAGCAGAGATTCCCCCTGTGGCCTGTGGTGAGGACCATGGTGAGGCAGGCTTTCCCTCTGCAGCCCATGAAAGTCCATGCTGCTGGAGCAGTTTGCTGGCAGGACTCACGACCCCATGAGGGATCCACACTGGAGCATGAAAAGAGGATGAGTCGTCCTTCACCTGAGAAGGAAGTAACAGCAGAAACAACACATGATGAACTGGCCACAAGCCCCATTCCCCACCCTTCTGTGCCACTTGGAGGGAGGAAGTATGGAAAATTGGGAGGGGTGGGGAGGAAGGTGTTTTAAAGTTCAGTTTTACTTCTCATTACCCTACTTTGATTTGATTGGTAATAAATTAAATTCATTTTCCCCAGGTCAAGTCCATTTTACCTGCGATGGTAATCGGTGAATGATACACCCTCCTTGTATTTTTGTCAACCCACAGGCCCTTTGCTATAATTTCTTGTCCAGCTGAGAAGGGGGAGTGATGGAGTGGCTTTGGTCAGCACCTGGTGTTC
Organism: Clamator glandarius; assembly: GCA_033459285.1. NCBI lineage: Eukaryota > Metazoa > Chordata > Aves > Cuculiformes > Cuculidae > Clamator > Clamator glandarius. The sequence goes on from JAUNZM010000080.1 coordinate 1,760,195, forward strand.
AGCCAGGGTCACCCCACCACAGCCTGAGGTAATGCTTTCTTCCGTAAACCATACGCAAACATATATGAATATACTTGCTTCCCCAAATTACAGGAGAGTTGCAAGAATTAATTAGTTAATGTTTGCAAAGTGCTTTGAAGGCAGAAAGCACTCAATTAATACTAATTATTAAATCAAAGGTTTATCTGACTTTATTACTAAAGCACTAATAAGTTACATAGTTGTTGCAGGTTGGAAAAGGCACTTTTACTGTCTAGAAGATATAAAGATTTTAATTAGCAAATGTTTTGAAAGCACTTTGCTGAGTAAAAAAATGCTAACTGTTAATAAAGTTTTTCCCTAATGAAAATGGCTACAAAATATGAACTTCTGGATGCTCCTGTAACTTCTGCATATACTATCTAAAGTTTTATCCCATGACAACAATATTTTTATCTGAGGCACAATTTTTGTAATATTGATGAAAAAAATCGTGGTTATGTTTGTCAAATAAATGTTCAGAGGAAGCAAGAGATTAAAGGCATCATTCTTAGCAGGGAAAAGAGGAGTAAAACCTAATGTATTGTCAAATTATACATATATACACATATCATAATTTTTGCTATTTAACTTAAAGTTGTATTTTGCTAAGCTTCCAAGATTCAGCTTTTACAAAGTCCAGCTCTTCCAAATGCTCTACTGCACCTGTACATATGTGGCCTGTTATACATGTTATTTTAAAATCTAAGCATGCAAATAGATTTGAATCTTTTATGCATAGGTAGTTAGAAAGACTGAATTCTAAAAGTGCCTCAAGCCTTGTGGAACATTGTCTTTAGATCCACGTGGTTTTATCCTTCCAGGAGAAACCTGCTTATGACACTTATTTCCCTCTGCATTTAATAATATAAATCTGGATATAATAATATGAACATATTGATTTTTAATACTAGTATTATAATTAATACTTTAACATAATTCATTCTGATTCATCCCCTTCCTACACACATTTTAGACACAAACGTACTTTCAGACCCTTATAGAGTCATATTATTATGAATTTAAAATTATCAGATGGAAATCAGTATTTGTCAAGCACCTGGGCTAGGGGTTTGAAAAGAAGTTTGAAAGTAGATCTGGATATGCTTAATACCTGTTGTAATGTCTGCCTGTGGCTGTAGAAAACATGAAACCTTGAGCAATAGAATCATAGCATCATAGAATCGCTATATTGGAAAAGACCTCTTAGATCATCGAGTCCAACCATTCCTATCTGCCGCTAAACCATGTCCCTGAGCACCTCATCTACCTGTCTTTTAAAAACCTCCAGTGAAGGTGACTCAATCACCTCTGTGGGCAGCCTCTGCTAGTGCCCAGTGAAACATTCTGTGAAAATTTTTTTCCTGATATCCAGTCTGAACCTCCCTCAGCGGAGCTTAAGGCCATTCCCCCTTGTCCTGTCCCCTGTCACTTGGGAGAAGAGGCCAGCTCCCTCCTCTTCACAACCTCCTTTCAGGTAGTTATAGAGAGCAATAAGGTCTCCCCTCAGCCTCCTCTTCTCCAGGCTGAACACCCCCATCACCTTCAGCCGCTCCTCCTAAGGCCTGTTCTCCAGCCCCTTCACTGACTTTGTTGCTCTTCTCTGGACTCGCTCCAGAGCCTCAACATCCTTCTTGTAGGGAGGGGCCCAGAGCTGAAAAGTCCTATTAATCTGCTTTGCTAAGAGGAGAGAAGCATGCCAGCATCCTCCCTACTTAAAACTGTGCTGATGGCAGCAGGATGAGGATAATATCAGTCTGGCCCAACCAGTAAAGCAATGCAGCCTGGCTGCTGAGGCAGAAGCTGTCCATTTCCATAGTCCAGGAGACAAAATACCTCATGCAGTCCCTGGTGCTCCAAGCAGGAAGGAGAGTTCCAGGTGTTGCTCCTACAGAAACCAGAGGTGTCTGCTGCTTTCCGATGTCACAGACCAAGTGGCTCAAAAAGGTCTCTCTCAAGCAGCCCTGGGGGAGATGGTCATATGTGTTCATTAATTTGAGCCATAAATTGCAGTTTCATGGCAGGAAAATGTCCAAAAGATGATAGACATGCCAAGAGGTTATGCCCATTTCTGTGCTCTGACTATAGCACTTCAAGCAGATGGGGAGGGTCAGAGCAGCAGCAGCAGGAGTGATAAACCTTTATCACTGCATCAGTTTGTCGAGCTGGCCCTAAATGAAAGGTGACTGAGTTTTTTTGGAAAGGTGCCAGGGTTCAGGGCTGGAAATAGGAAGGCCATCAAGGAATAGATGTGAAATGAAAAGTGTTCAGAGACTTGTTATAATGTCAAATGTGTCCTTAGCAGAAGAAACTTAAAATTACCGAATTGCTATAAGTCCAAGGGCTTTTGAGTGTGTTTTCTTGGTTTGCAAATTTACCTTATAAAAACATAATTACCGCATCTTTACAAAACTACTCCAGACTAGCTAATAAAAAGCTAGTCCAAGTTATTTTGAGATAGTCAAAAATTACACATTGTGAAATAAAGTACCAATGACATAGTCAAAAATTACACATTGTGAAATAAAGTACCAATGACATAAAGCAAGAGCAGTAGTGCTGGAGTAAGGTCTTTAATGATATTTCTGTTGTTATCACTGTAAGTATTAGCTCTTATTTTAAAAAAATAAAGGAAATTGTGTGGGCTTTTGGGAGAAAGTTTATAAATTTTAAGAGAAAGAAATGATATTAAGGTTACACTAAAAACTGTGACAAAAGAAAAACAATCCCTTTTTTATTTTTAATGCTACATTAATTAAATCAAAGTGGACTCTGGTGAAATAAAGTATACACAAATCCTTGTTTAGAAACCCTTAAATTCTATGACAACTTCCACAAACTAATTTTCATGGCATCAGAGCTGAAAAAGACAGGTCTACCTTCAGTCCTGCATTTTGACTTTGTGTAGTTTAGCTTTTCACCTTCTGATATCACCAGTGGTATTGGTTTGTTCATGAATGGTAACAACAGAATTCGAAATAATGCAGAAAAAACCAGACATGCTCAAGAAATACTTCTGTCTTGTAGCTGGGGAAAAGGCACGTTAAGTCCTAATAAACAATACTGATAAAAAACTTCTTGAGCTGACAGTAAACTATGAAAAAGAAAGCGTGATGGCACTGGGACAGGCATTAGATTTTTGGAATATGATGGCCAAAAGTAAACAATATGGGTTTCAACAGGCAAATTATGAAATTATGTATCTGGGAACAAGAATGCAGGTCATCTTTGGAGAGCTGTGGCTTTAATCCTGGGAATCCCTGTTACAGAAGAAGAGCTGCTGTCACAGTAGCAATCCTTGGACACAAGTCCCAGTAAGGTGCTGTGGCAGAAGGAGTTAATCCAATCTACGGCCAAAAAAAATGTGGAAATTACAGCAGAAGTGGATAGATGCCACATATCCCTATATTTGTCTTTAGCGTGACTATTGCTAGGGAGTTATTTCTGATATTCAGACTGAAGAAAGATCTTCTTTAATTAGAGTGAAGTCAGAGAAGAAAAATTAAAATTATTAAGGAACTGAAAAGTGAGCTTTACAGTGATAATTTACCAAAGAGGAGACTGAGAAGTTATTTGATCATATTATGTACATTTGCAAAACAGAAATAGTTTTTTCCCCCTTGTGCAAGATGAGATTTAACCACATCTCATAAAACAGAAGAGTGAAGAATTCTGATGGAAATGTTTACCTCTTTTCTACGCCTATGCTTAATTCTGCTTTGTAAAGAGCACTTTAATTAAAATCCAATATTTGAAGAGGATGCAAAAATCACCTGCTTGCCTTGTTTAAAATAAAAATTCAACAGTTACTAAAATTCATTTATTTGGGTTGCCTGCAATCATATTTAGGCAACCCTAAATATTATTTTTTCTATTTGGTTTGGTATTCCATTATCCTTCCTTACTTTAGCAATGTAGTTTTCATCCTACCTGCTACATATTTGCTTTCAAGAAAGTCTGCTCCTGTGACTTGTCCCAGAACAATTTGCTTATACAGATACGCAGATTAAAAATATGAATAAGCCTAGCTATACTTTGAGACACTCTTACATCTCAGAAATCATGTGTAACAATCCATACAGATTATCTCCCAGTGTTGGCCAGAAAAAGCAAGGCTTTGCAGAGGTTAAGAAGTCTTGTCATACCCTGGAATTGACAGTGCTTACCCTATACCTGCCTAGATGGTGTTTGTCACAGTGGTCATCTTGAGGGCTTAAATGATTGGACTAACTAGGCTTCGCTTTGTGCTGCAAAAATATCAACTGTCAGGTAAAGCAGCAGAGAAGACAGAGTTTTGACACGCTCATTAGGGGTTGTCTTTCATCCATCATTGTTTGGCTTTGGGTTTTTTCGCTATATCTTAGTTTTCTGCAGGTCCTTCAGTTCAGTATTTGACATTGTTTCAAAAAATATTACATGACAGGACATCATAATTATTCTGTCATGATGATCTGGTATATTTGAAAATATGAATCCTTTGTAAATAAAGTGAAGGGAATTGAAAGAGAATTTTAGCTCTGCAGTCTGGTTTAAGGCCTTTGATTTTACTTTGATTCGGAAATATCATGGTTCACTGCAAGCTCACCAGAGTGAGTTTAATGGATTAGAATATATTATTAAAATGAGATTGCTGGAGAAGTGTATTTCACAGATGTGAAATACTGAGGAGGGAAATTAAACAAAATGACTGGCAAGAACCTCCACTGCATTAAAAGGCAGCATACACTACTTTGTCTTTCTCGCCTTCTAAGATAAAGGGCAGGAGTAACATTACGCGTTCAATACAGCAGACGAGTTTTCTCTTTTTTTAGCTTTTCTTCATTTACGTTGATATATCAAACAAGATCTCTTGAAATTATATTCAGAAAATCACTAATCTTTAATGTGGCAATATGGGCACTAAGTGTGCATATATGTGCTTTTGAAGTTTTTTCAATGTTCTTTTTGAGATCTTTTTCTGAAACATGATTTCCTTCAAGGATTTATTAGATTCAAGAAAATGTCCTTTCATAAACAACTCCTCACCTTCTTCTCCCCTGGCCCAGTCTATTTGTTTGCCTCCTCTTACCATAACAAAATAAAGCTTGTGTTACCTTGCTCGTGATCAACAAAAAACACCTAAAACTTTAAAATTATTTATTTAATTTATCAGATCTTTTCTTTCCCTTAACAGCATTTTGATCCCTGTAATTTGTGATGTTATATGTAACTTGAGAATGACTCTTTGGCAGCAGCTAATATAGAAGGCACACTGATTCCAAAGATGATGATGACTCTCAAACTCTGGTTGGTTTTTCTTCTTCCAGTTCTCACTGGATGGAGCTGCTGGTATAACTGTCGGTGCTGTTTCAAGGCCACCGAAGGATGTGCAGCATATTCACCTCTGCTCAGAGACCGTCTTGAGCAGAATCATAGAACAACAACCAGGCTGGAAGAGACCCACCGGATCACCAAGTCCAACCACCCCCATCAAACACTAAACCATGCCCCTTAACACCATGTCCACCTGTGCCTTAAACACCTTCATAGGCAGCCTGTTCCAGTGCCCAATGACCCTTTCTGTGAAAAATTTTTTCCTAATGTCCAGCCTAAATCTGCCCTGGCAGAGCTTGTGGCCATTCCCTCTCATCCTGTCTCCTGTCACTTGGCAGAAGAGGCCAGCTCCCTCCTCTCTACAACCTCCTTTCAGGTAGTTATAGAGAGCAATGAGGTCTCCTCTCAGCCTCCTCTTCCCCAGGCTAAACAACCCCAGCTCTCTCAGCCATTCCTCATAAGGCCTGTTCTCCAGCCCCTTCACCAGCTTTGTTGCTCTTCTCTGGACTCGCTCCAGAGCCTCAACATCCCTCTTGTGGTGAGGGGCCCAGAACTGAACACAGGATTTGAGGAGCGGTCTCACCAGTGCCAAGTTCAGAGGGAGAATAACCTCCCTGGACCTGCTGGTCACGCCGTTCCTGATACAAGCCAAGATGCCATTGGCCTTCTTGGCCACCTGGGCACACTGCTGGCTCATGTTCAGTCGGCTGTCAACCAACACCCCCAGGTCCTTCTCCTCCTGGCCAGGCTTCTCCTAGTCTGTACCTCTGCTTAGGGTTGTTGTGCCCCAAGTGCAGGACCCGGCATTTGGCCGTGTTAAACCTCATGCTGTTGGTCTCAGCCCAGCAGTCCAGCCTGTTCAGGTCCCTTTGCAGAGCCTCCCGACCCTCCAGCAGATCCACACTTCCACCCAGCTTAGTGTCATCTGCAAACTTGCTAAGGGTGCACTCGATGCCTTCATCCAGGTCATTGATAAAGACATTTAACAGGGCTGGACCCAGGACTGAGCCCTGGGGAACCCCACTTGTCACTGGCCTCCAGCTGGATTTAACTCCATTTACCACCACTCTCTGGGCCCGGTCATCCAGCCAGTTTTCCACCCAGGAGAGTGTGCGCCTGTCCAGGCCAGAGGCCGACAGTTTCCATAGCAGAATGCTGTGAGAAACTCTGTCAAAGGCTTTACTGAGATCCAGGAAGATACATCCACAGCCTTTCCCTCGTCCAGCAGACGAGTCACTTGGTCATAGAAGGCAATCAGGTTAGTTTGGCAAGACCTGCCTTTTGTGAACCTGTGTTGACTTGGCCTGATCACCTGGCTCTCTTGCAAGTGCTTCATGACTTTCCCTGGCACTGAGGTCAGACTGACAGGCCTGTAGTTCCCTGGATCCTCCCTGTGACCCTTCTTGTAGATGGGCACAACATCAGCCTCCAGTCCAGTGGAACTTCCCCAGTCAGCCAGGACTGTTGGAAGATGATGGAAAGGGGTTTGGCCAGCACATCTGCCAGCTCCTTCAATACCCTCAGGTGAGTCCCATCCGGTCCCATAGACTTGTGGGTGTCTAGTCGGGCTAGCAGGGCTCTGACCACCTCCTCTTGGATCATGGGAGCCTCATTTTGCTCCTCTAGCTCCTGCGTTTGTACACAGAGGGAACAACTTTCTTTACAATTAAAGACTGAGGCAAAGAAGTCATCAAGTACCTCAGCCTTTTCCTCATCCCCTGTCACTGTTGCTCCTTCTGCGTCCAACAGGGACTGTATGGTCTCCCTAGTCCTCCTTTCATTATTTATATATTTATAGAAAGCCTTTTTGTTATCTTTCACCGACTTTGCCAATCTGATTTCTAGTTGAGCCTTAGACCTTCTAAGTTTTTCTCTACATAATCCCTCCTGTAGTCTACCCAAGAGGCCTGTCCCCTCTTCCAGAGCCCATAAACATTCCTCTTCTTCTTGATATCACTCAAGATCTCCCTGTTCAACCAAGCTGTTTTTTTCCCCTGCCGGCTTTTTTAATGGAACATGGGGATGGCTTTCTCCTGAGCAAGGAGCAAGCACTCCCATTTTGGTTTTGACCCTGTTTTGATGTCTCACAAGAATGAGATGGTTTGAGTGGCAACCCCAGCCACTGACTTTAACAGCAGGTGTTACTGTCGGCAGCGCAGTCCTTTGATGGCTTTTCACAGCAACAAGTATGGAGGTGATTAGAGAGCTGCCAAGACTCTTCCAGGGAGTAGGGATGCAGGATGCACTGCACTTTAATTCATCAGTTTGAATGGCCTAATTCTGCAATCTGAAAAAAAAAGCCAAAACAAATTATTTCTGGGTTCCTGGAGTGAGAAGCAGGCTGCTGCATAAGAGTATTGTACTTCTTTCACGTTTGTTATGATGGGGAAAGAAGGCATCAGTGGTTAAGCAATCCGAGAATTTTTGAGCTAGCATTTGAAAACATCATTTTTCTTCTTTATATAAAAGAACACTTGTGTTTCTGTTGCTGAAGGTGGCATATTGAGTTGTATAAACATGTATTAATGCTTTCATAGAAAAATCAAGGTATTTTGTGTGTGGCGATGCCTATGATACCACCAAAGGCTGCAGAGACTGCAGTCCTGAGGAGGTTTATCTTGTGTTCACAGAATCACAGAATAACCAGGTTGGAAGAGACCCACTGGATTGTCGAGTCCAACCATTCCCACCAATCCCTAAATCATGCTCCTAAGCACCTCATCTACCCTAACCTTAAACACCTCCAGGGACGGTGACTCAACCACCTCCCTTGGCAGACCGTTCCAATGCCTAACCACCCTCTCCATGAAGAACTTTTTCCTAATCTCAAGCCTAAATCTCCCCTGGCAGAGCTTGAGGCCATTCCCTCTCGTCCTGTCCCCTGTCACCTGGGAGAAGAGGCCAGCTCCCTCCTCTCCACAACCTCCCTTCAGGTAGTTGTAGAGAGTAATAAGGTCTCCCCTCAGCCTCCTCTTCTCCAGGCTGAACAACCCCAGCTCCCTCAGCCGCTCCTCATAAGATTTGTTCTCCAGCCCCTTCACCGGCTTTGTTGCCCTTCTCTGGACTCGCTCCAGAGCCACAACATCCCTCTTGTGCTGAGGGGCCCAGAACTGAACACAGGACTCGAGGTGCGGTCTCACCAGTGCCGAGTACAGGGGGAGAATAACCTCCCTGGACCTGCTGGTCATGCCGTTTCTGATACAAGCCAAGAGGCCATTGGCCTTCTTGGCCACCTGGGCACACTGCTGGCTCATGTCCAGTCGCTGTCAACCAACACCCTCAGGTCCTCCTCCTCCTGGCAGCTTTCCAGCCAGGTTTCTCCTAGTTTGTACCTCTGCTTAGGGTTGTTGTGCCCCAAGTGCAGGACCCGGCATTTGGCCGTGTTAAACCTCATGCCGTTGGTCTCAGCCCAGCAGTCCAGCCTGTTCAGGTCCCTTTGCAGAGCCTCCCAACCCTCCAGCAGATCCACACTTCCTCCCAGCTTGGTGTCATCTGCAAACTTGCTAAGGGAGGTGTTCTCATTGTCTAGCAGGACAAAAGGGAAAGCAGCACCGATTCTAAACACCCAGCTGCTCACTTGCAGGGGCAGTTCAAGAAGCCAGTTTTCAGTGTAGTAGTTTCTTTGTTTTGGTATGTTTGATTTATGTGGCATTGTGTCATGATTTTTAAAGATGTGGAGAAATGTGTAAACAGGATTCTCATTAAGTTCAACAAAGAATAATACAACATCCTGCACCTGAGGAGGAATAAACTCATGCATGAGTATGCACTCCAGGCCAGTTGGCTGGAAAGCAGCTTTGCAGAAAAAGACCTGGAGGTCCTGGTGGACAAGAAGTTGACCATGAGCCAGCAAAGTGCCATTGGAGCAAAGGCAGCCAGCAGTAGCATTGCCAAGGTGATCCTTGTTATCTGAGGTGATGGAGGGAAGTGAATCTTGTCCTCCACTCAGCACTGGTGAGGCCACACATGATGTATTGGGTCCAGTTCTGGGCTTCCCCATAAAACAGATATGGACATGACATACTGCAGATAGCTCAGCAAGAATGATTAAGAGACTGGAGCACCTTATGTGTGAAGAGAAGCTGAAAGAGTTGTGACTGCTCAGCCTAGAGAAGAGAAAGTTCAGGGGTATCTTATCAATGTATATAAATGCAAAGAAGATGGAGCCAGGCTGTTTTCAGTTGTGTACAGTGATAGGATCAGAGGCAATAGGCACAAAGTGAAACAAGGAAGTACTTTCTGAATATCAGGAAACACTTCTTTCCTGATAGGTTGTGGAATCTCCATCCTTGAAGATACTAAATAACCCAGGACATGGTCCTGGGCAACTGTCTCCAAGTGGCCCTATTTAATCAGCAGGATTGAATAATATGACCTCCAGAGGTCCCTTGCAACCTGAATCATCCTGTGATTCTGTGATTCCTTTGGTATAAGTATCATGAATATATCCTTTAACTTTACATTAACGCCTTTACAGAATAGCTGATTATCAGCAACAGCTCTAACATTTAATAGTTCAAGGATCACATTTCCATACTTAAATTTTGCAGACTTTTCCTAGCTTCAAATTATTTTCTTTGAATTATTGTTCAGTGTAATCTTTTTTGTGCTGTTGGAGGTCAATTCTTTATTAGTGCATTGCACTATTGGGTAAGGGAAGAGCAACTGACATCACTTACCTGGACTTATCCAAAGCATTTAATGCTGTCCCACACAACATCCTTGTCTCTAAATTGGAGAGACATGGATTTCATGGATGGACCACTCAGCGGACCAGGAATTGGCTGGATGGTCACACCTCAAGAGTTGTGCCAAACAGCTCAATGACCCAATGGGCACTGAATGAGTGACATTCCTCAGGGGTCGGTATTGGAACTGGCACTGTTTAAAATCTTTGTCAGTGACACGTGCAGTAGGATTGAGGGCACCCTCAGCAAGTTTGCCAATAACACCAGGCTGTGTGGTGTAGTCAACATGCTGGAGGGAAGAGATGCGATCCAGAGGGTACCTGACAGGCTAGAGAGGTGGGCCTGTGTGAAAGTCAAAGTTCAACAAGGCCATACACAAGGTCCTGCACCCAGGTCAGGGCAATCCCAGGCACAAATACAGGCTGGACAGAGAATGGATTGAAAGCAGCCCTGAAGGGAAGCACTTGGGGGTATTGGTGAATGAAAAGCTGGATGGGCACCAACAATGTGCACTTGCAGCCCAGAAAGCCAGCCATATCCTGTGACCAGCACGTCGAGGCAGGTGATTCTCCCCCTCTACTCCACTCTTGTTTGACCCCCACCTGGAGCAGTGCATCCACCTCTGGAGGCCTCAAGACAGGAAAGACATGGACCTCTTGGAGCAAAGGAAGGCCACAGAAATGATCAGAGGGATGGAACGCTTCTTCTGAGAAGACAGGCTGAAAGAGTCTGGGCTGTTTAGCCTGGAGAAGAGATGGCTCCAGGGAGACATTACAGCAGCCTTCCAGTACCTAAAGGAGACCTACAAGAAAACTGGAGAGGGATCTTATTCAAGGGCATGGAACGATAGGACAAGGAGTAATGGCTTTAAAATCAAAAGAAGGTAGATTTAGGTGGCATATAAGGAAGAATTTTTTTGACTGTGAGGGTGGTAAGGCACTGGAACAGACTGCCCAGAGAAAGTGTGGATGCCCCATTCCCGGAGGTGTTCAACACCAGGTTGGATGAAGCTCTGAGCGTCCTAATCTAGTGGAATACATCCCTGCCCATGGCAGAGGGATTGGAACTGGATGATCTTTGAGATCCCTTCCAACCCAAACCATTCAATGAATCTATGACTTATAAACACACAAGCATGCTAACTACAACTTATACTTTTGCTGTGTTTCTACACCAAGAAACTCGAAGAGAAGAGCCACTGAAATTGTCATATGCCTCTCGTGGACACAGGCTTTCATGGCATATGTTTGACCATATGGAATTTTTATATAATACATTTTACCTGGGAACATGATACTGAATAAAAGGATTTTTTAGTATGAATTATAATCTTTTCCTCATGACAAGAAAACTCACCCCAAGCATTTCTGGACCACATACTGAAATAATAAAAATGGTGCAATGTGGTTCAACAGACTCAGATCAGGAGCTGAAGGTATCCTATGTTCTAATCCCTAGCCTATTTCATTTAGGTATTTTTTACTCCATCAAGTCACTTAACACATTTTTTTATGTCCCTTGCAAAGTGGACATAATATCATGCTATGTTCCTTTATTTGTTTCATTTCTCCAAAAAGTTCACACATTGGGATTCTGGGTTTTGAATAATCAGACTAGAATGAAAATTACAATACGATGATTCATACACTTCAAAAACATCTCTAGCAATTTAACAGTATTAAATTTGGTATTGATGTATCAGTCCCATTTTGCTATAAATTTGCACAGATTCAGATTTCATTTTTACAGCACGGCTTTCAGCCTCAGTACGCAAAAGACACGACTGAGGTTCTTTTTTTGTTGGCCAAGATAGATGTCAAAGTACCTTGCATTCATGCAAAGAAACCGTAATACTTGAAGTGAAAGAAGAGGTGAAAAGTGAGTGGAAAAGAAAAGAAACATTTTCTTTTCATATTGTATTTTGTCAAGTTCATACCTGCTTTGTGTTTCAAGTAAGATTTTTTAATTTGTTTAAAGAAAGGCTCCCTAAGCCTATCCATCAATCAGAAGATTTTTTGTAATGCAGGTTTTAAGTACTTGGTCAATTAGTCCAGTCTTCTTCATTTACTGCACTGTGTTTCTGAAAGAACATGGGTGATACAGAAAAGAAACACACTTCAAGATATTGTTGCAAATACATTCCTTTTTGTATTTCACCCATTTCCATCCTTAGATAAAACATGACAGATGTACATTAAGTTCTTTCTTCTGGACAAGGAGGAAACATCTACTCCTTGCACCAGTAGAGTGGGACTGTTAAAAGCATTAGCTCTGTAAATGCATGCACTGGTATACTACTTGACGGAGTATCTTAAATACTTGAAGAAATTAATCACTGTTCTCCACCAAAGGAGCTGTTATTGAGAAACTCCTTCATTCCTCCCTCCCTGGTGATGAGCTGAAAACCTCTACTGCTGGCCTCCTTCTGTCTTACATGCAGCCAAATGAGAAGACCAGAGTCTTGGGAACCCTCTTGGCTGACCAGGTGTGCTTTTGCAGTTCTCCAAAGCCATTACACAGCAGTGAAGAGAGAGCACAATTCCATAGCTATGATGAAACGTAGGCAAGTCAAATGTGTGTGTACAAGTATCTAGGACATATTAAAAAAATACAGTGATACTGTTTCTACAGAAGATGTAACATCAAGTAAACATACCAAGACTGCATCAAGAAATTTTATGGGAATATGCCTCAGAGGCTAATGTGGACCTCATCGACCCTAGGGCTTTCAGAACAAAAAAACCCTCTCCCTCTTCTTGTTTTCTTTGTTCGAGAAAAAAAGCAGCAGTATGAATCCAAGTTAGCAGAACTGAATGCTAAGTTAGTTTAATGAGTGGTTTGCATTGAGTTCGAGATGATTTTACCATGAAAACATTACTCGTATTTCCATAGTTAGGTTTGAGGCAAAGCTCTTAACATCATCATTTCCATTCTATCTAGCTTAAACTTTTACTCAGACAAACAATCAGTACAAATAGTTCTGTAAACTTATTTTCAGATTTCTAGGATTAAAATTACGTCTGCAAGGACTCAGAACGTGTTATTGCTCATTACTTTCTCTTAAGCATGCCTGAAGGCAAAAATAAGGCAAAAATTCTCAAAAAAAAAAAAAAGCTAGTATATATTCATTTGAAGCAGAATCTGGTATAGTATTTTTCACTGGTGTTCTGGGAAGTCTTTGTAGGACACCCTATTTTAGCAGCAGGCTGTCCAACTGAATATCAGTGGAAAGAGTGGGCTTTGGAGTAAAAAGAAAATTTGAATGAGCCTAAAGATTATCAAAGCTGTTTTCTGGCTACATCGCTTCTGCAGAGCTTCATCATAAATTCAACCAGAAACAATACTATTCAAAGATCTTTTACTCTCAGATGTACACAACACAAGCTGACAAGAGCATAAGCAGCATTCCTCCTCTTTTCCTCCCTCACCTGTGTACACTGTTTTTCCTCACAGGACTTTGTAAACCCTTTTCAAAACTATAACTCTTGCAGCATAAAGGAGTCCTATTTCTTGGTGTTTTCTTTTCTTTTTTTTTGTTAAACATTGCTGTCAGATAAAATTCACTGTTGTTAAATAAATAAACATTTATAACGCTGAAAATACTGACAATTTTTTAGATTTCTACAGGAGCTATAAGTGAGGAAGGGAGGACTTGTCCATATTTGGACAACATATGCTGTGTTTAAGTGTCTGAAGAAACCCAACATAACTGATATATGTTTTCAGACATTTTTGTCAGATGTTTTTAGACATTAATTCTGTCACCATGCTTCATAACTGACTCTGCACTCAAATTGAAAGCAATGGGGGCTGAACTATGTAGATGTTCAGGGAGACAGCTGTGGCTCTTGATTCAGAGCCATTTGTGCATAGTACAAGTCAGAGTTGTAACAGCTGTAAGTTTCTTCAGGGACATCACTCTAGTGGATCATCAAGTTAAGGGAGTCACTCGCTATGCACAAAAGGCTACAAACATCCCTTTTTTGATCATACTCGGTCCCAAGAACAGACTTACTGTGAAAGAAGCAACAAGAAGAGAGTATCAAGAGATTAACTATGCTAGTATGGACTCGAGTATGCTTCTTGTTATGTGATGTGATACAACGATTTGGTTTTGTTGGATTTAGCCAGGCTTCTGTTCCAGATTTTTGCATAGACATTTTTCCTCCTAGCTGATAACAGCAAGTAGAAAGTGCACAAAATACTTATTATTCTAATTCCTTTTAATTTAACCCTTTACTTATGTACTACTTACAATGTGAACTTCTCCAGACTGGTTAAACATGCATATGCAAAGCAAAAGAGAGGCACAATAAGCTCCTTTTTGTTAAGCATATTTTGTTATTTGTCATACTTTCTGATAAATACTTAAGTCATGCTATAGCTACATTGTTCCGTGCTTTTGGACAATTTCATATGCATCCTTCTGTGTTTCAAATAAAGCATGCTTACATCTTCTGAACTATGCTGTCTTATGCAATTAGGCCAAACAATTTGTGGTATGCTGTCAGCTGACAATGTCAGCACAAAACGCTAGGCAGGTTATCAGTTGAAATGTAGGAGGTACAGTTGCAAAACTACTTCTAGTTAGAAGTTATTGCATGTTTTAGGCTAAAAAGGATCACTATGAACATCCAGTCTGTGTTTCCGTATTAGACACGAAAAAACTATTAAAGAACAGTGGAAGAAATTATTTTCTACCAGGCCAAACTGCAAAAAATAAAAAAAAAAAAGGATAATTGGACTCTGTTTTGTACAACAGTAGCAGTCCTTCAAAAACCTATATGTTCTCACTGGTAATATTAAAGGTCTAGCAACTAATAACACAAATACTTGCCAGTTTCTGTCAGTCTGACTTCAAAGATTGTCATTTCTAAGCAGTTTGAAGCCAGCATTCTGGGATGTAGACTCTAACTATGAATACGAAAACAATGAAGCACTCGAACAATGGAAAATGAAGGAAGAAAGGGGAGAACCAAACACTTAACCATGCAACAGTTTATATTTTAAAGTGTAAGGATGTCTGTATATGGACACACAAGTACATGCATAGAAATTAGACAATTACACAACAATCTCAGTATATTTATTTCCAAAAAACAAAAATTGCAATTTTGATCTATTTTTGCAAATGAAAATATCAATACTCTCAAATAAGTTTTGCCCTGGTAAAGATGGCTATAAACCAGATCCACATCTACAATTGCATTGATCTCATCTGACCAATAAACAAAGATGTGACTCCAGCTGCCTTGGTGGTAGCATACAATAGGAATTGAGTATTATTACCTCAGGTGCTATAACTTCAGAGTAAGTATTGACATAAATGAGGTTTCAGTTTTGCCTTGGTATTCCAGATATCCTAATCTTGTGTTTTCTTTTGTGTGGATTATTTAGAGAGTAGGAATACATGAGTGCTGCTATATAACGGGCCTACTTTTTCAGGATGAAAAAGGCTACATCATCATAAAAGCTCCCTGTTATCAAAGATAAGTAACTCGCAGCTAGTTTTAGAAAGAAAAGTATACCCTTCTATCGCTTTATATCAACTTACATAACAAAATGTCTTATTGATAACTCAAAAGGAACTTTAAAAAGGAAATCCCATTTATCCTGCCCCACAACTGCCACATGTACTTTCTCACTATAGGCTGTCACCTATACACAACTTTTTAAAATAAAGGTATTCTATTTAAAAGGATATAAATATAAATGGATAGCAAAAGTGCTTCTTTACAGTGATGGAAAATAAGACTGGACTTTATAAACCAATCAGCTCATTGGAACTTCTCAATGAAAATAAATGTGTCTCTATTTAATAGGCAATGATCCTCTTGCTCTCCTTAAGCACTTGAATTCTTAAGGATCTTCAGAAGTTAGTGTGGCTTATTTTTTTGTCTACTGTTTACCACCAGGGCCTTACTTCATGTATGTAGTTTCCCTGCACATTACCTTACTGCAACAGATGTAAAACAAAATCTTCAAGATAGCCTGGAGCTCAACACACCAGCCATTTGCAGAAATACCGTTACAGAATAAAAAAAAAAAAAAAAGTGGAATGGCTAAAATAATAAATGTCATAGCTGTACCGGATTTGTAATTAGCTAAGTCAAAATCATATCTCACTGGTACTTTTTTCTGTTTAGGAGCAGATCCAGCAGTGGGACTTAGACACTTATAAATTAGTTACTGCAATGCCTGTCAGCTATGTGGCCTCTGAAGTGGAATCAAAAATTTTGTTAAACACTGAACAAATTCAATATTTAAGAAGCATAAATTGTCTCAGAAGAATAATTCATAGGGCTGAATGCTAGAGATAGTTATAATGGAGCAGATAACCAAATTTAAAAAAAAAAAAAAAAAAAAAAGAAAAAGAAGAAAAGAAAAAGGACAGGTCTGGGTCTCAGACTTCCTCTCCCAGTGAAAGTTTGTTACGTTAAACTGGCAACTTGAAGTGAAAAGGAATAAAGCATTCTAAAAAGCAGGAACTAAAACTTGGGTTACCTCTTAGTCTTGGCTGCCAAACTAGGGAGTCAGATTCCCCGATGGGTGCTTCATATCTAGTACCAAATCTTGGGAATCAGATACGCATGCAAATTAATAGAGCTCATTAAGTTACCTTCTATCAGCTGAACTATGGTAATCACCTCGGAGTACTCTTCTACTGTGGCAAAAGTGAGATAACCACACTGTAATTCACACCTAGTTTCCATACCTAATGCAACTCAGCTGTCTACTTATGTGCCAGGACAGGTTGGGGCACAGGTGGGGTGTGTGCACCCTTACTCTCCACTGGTGCTTCTGTTCAAAAAGGAAATAAAGGGCCAAGAGTTTAGGTACTTCCAAGGTTAGAGAAGGGTTCCCTTTTTTATTTAAATTTCGAACTCAGGTATTTAAAATGTCAAGTTTCTTCCTAGGAACCCTTGAGACTTACTGGAATTTAGCAAGACTTCAGGAGGATGCAGAGTGATGTTAGTGGGGCCTGACCTCACCTTGCACAAGGTGAAACAACTATTTCTATATTGCTAAATGTAAATAATGCGATCAAATCACTTCTTAGGCTCCTCTTTGGTAAGTTCTCACTGTAAAGCTCCCTTTTCAGTCCCTTAATAGTTTTATTTTTTCTCTTCTGTTCACAAAGGCTTGTAGTGACAGGACTAGGGCGAATGGGCATAAACTGGAGAGGGGCAGACTTAGACTAGACATGAGGAGGAATTTCTTCACAGTGATGAGGTACTGGTACAGGTTGCCCAGGGAAGCTGTGGCTGCTCCATCCCTGGAGGTGTTCAAGGCCAGGTGTGGAACTGGATGATCTCTAAGGTCCCTTCCAACCTGAACTATTCCACAGTTCTCTGACTTTGCTGTAATTAAAGGAGATCTTTCTTCAGTCTGAATTTCATAAATAAGTCCCTAGCAATAGTCACACTAATGCCAGTAGAAGTGGATTGATGCACCTCCCTGGAACTTCTCCCTCTGTACTCGGCACTGGTGAGACCGCACCTCACCACAAGAAGGATGTTGAGGCTCTGGAGCGAGTCCAGAGAAGAGCAACAAAGCTGGTGAAGGGGCTGGAGAACAGGCCTTATGAGGAGCGGCTGAGAGAGCTGGGGGTGTTCAGCCTGGAGAAGAGGAGGCTGAGGGGAGACCTCATTGCTCTCTACAACTACCTGAAAGGAGGTTGTAGAGAGGAGGGAGCTGGCCTCTTCTCCCAAGTGACAGGGGACAGGACGAGAGGGAATGGCCACAAGCTCCACCAGGGGAGGTTTAGGCTGAACATTAGGAAAAAAATTTTCACGGAAAGGGTCACTGGGCACTGGCAGAGGCTGCCCAGGGAGGTGATTAATTCACCTTCCCTGGAGGTGTTTAAGGCACGGGTGGACGAGGCGCTGAGGGACATGGTTTAGTGATTGATAGGAATGACTAGACTCGATGATCCGGTGGGTCTCTTCCAACCTGGTTGATTCTGTGATTCTATGAAACCCTCTCCACCTCCCGGAGCCAGCGGCAAACCCGCCTGTCCCAAAGAGCGTCCCCGAGGGGGCTCCTGCCCGGCAAACGCCACGAACCCAGGATGTTGAAGTTTTTTCCCCACCCGCGGGCAGAGCTCGGCTAGAAGCACCGACCTCCCCCCCAGCTTCTCGCCTCCTCCTTTCCCACCGCCCCCTGCCCCGCGGGGCTCCCTTTCCGCCCCGCGTTCCCCGGCAGCGCCGGGCAGGGGTTAACCCTGAGGAATGCGGCGGGAGGAATGCGCATGCAGATGAGACGGATGCTAATCTCATGCTAATGAGCGGCGGCCGCCCCGGGGCTCAGCCGGGCTCCCCGCGCCCCGGCGGCAGCTGGGCAGCCCCGGCCCGGCGCGGCTGAGAACCGGCCCCGAGCGGGGCTTCCCCGCTCCCGGACCCCTCCCCCGGCTCGGCGGGGCCGCCGCTGGCCTCCCGTCCTTTCTTTTTCCCGTCCCCTAATGGAGCAGCTCCCCGCGCCGCCCGGCCATGCCTAGGGAAGCGGGGGACGGGCAGCTCCCCTTACCCGATGGCTGGGAGGAGGCGAGGGATTACGACGGCAAAGTCTTCTACATCGACCACAACGCCAAGCAGACCAGCTGGATCGACCCCCGGGACAGGTGGGCGAGGGGGTGGGGGGCTGGAAGCCACGGGGATGGGCCGGGAGGAGCCCCCCCCCGCACCCCCTTTCCCCACGGTGCGCGGCTCTGACCCCGAGTTGGGGCTCGGGGCGGGGGAGAAAAGCCCGTGTCCAGCCCTTCCCGGAGGTGCCAGGGGTCGCTGTAGTTTGGGGAGTTCCCGGCAGGTACCGAAGTTGGCGAGTCCCTCCCAAAGCAGCAACTTGGCCATCCTGTGCCCCCCCCTTTTCCCCCTCCCGGCACCGGGTCCCCCCTCGCCACAGCAAGTAACTCAAGTCCCCAAAACTTTGTGTGTGTTACGAAATACAGCGTTGCTGTCGAAAACCCCGCTGACCAGTCATCAAAGCCCTTAGAAACGGATGGAACGAACTGCACTGAATTATAAATGAAGGCTGCGGTTTCTGTTTCTCCGGCGGAATTAGGAGAAGTGGCTGCAAGCCGGGCAGGGAAGGCTTTGACAAGCATCATCTGCTCTGTCTGCCCCCACTCCCGTCCTGCAAATTCCAAATTCCAGCAAGTGGCAAACCTAACGCTGAAATTCCATTGTGCTTCAGGACACGTTGAACACCTTGTAAACATTAGTGCGGTGATAAGGTGCGCAGGGCCCTGTTACTCAAGGTACCTGGCCGGCTTGGGTGATGCAGTGTTGATTTATTTTTTTTTTTTTTTACTGCAGGCAATAAACCCCAAAGTTTTACTCTGCAAATAGTGGATTTAAAGTTTTCTTTAATTTTAGACTCTTAATTTAGACTAAAGAGGAGTTTCTTCACAATGAGAGCGGTGAGGTGCCCAGGGAAGCTGTGGCTGCCCCATCCCTGGAGGTGTTCAAGGCCAGGCGGGATGGGGCCTTGGGCAGCCTGGGCTGGTGGGACGTGTCCCTGCCCATGGCAGGGGGGTTGCAACTGGATGATCTTTAAGGTCCCTTCTAATCTTAACTGTTCCACAATTCTATAATTGTAATTTGTGTTTGCAAAGTAGAATCCAAAATGCTGTGATTGTGGTAAGGGAAATCATGACGTTGGCGTGTGCTTGTTATAATATCACCTCATGAGTATGCTAATTTAAAACAATTTTTTTTTTTACACATTTTTGTAGTTTTGAAAAGTTCAGGAGTGGTAAAGTTTGAGTCTTCACTCTGATTAACAGAGTAGACCACCAAGTGTGTAATGCACTCGCATGTTATTAATACCTTGATTACAGGTGAAAGCAAAATCAAGCCCACACTTGATAATTTGTAGTGGAACTGAGGAAGAAAAGGCCTTCCTCAGAAAGAATAGTGTTGGAATTAATTGTTAAGCTATGTCAGTAATGCAAAACAGACATTTTGCTGTAGATGCTTGAGGGAATCCGTGCTTTAGTGTACGTGGCTCAACTGTGAAGCTGCACAGGAGAAAGACTGACAAGCCCATTTAACATGTGGGTTACAGTATTTTTATTTACAATATCCATATTTAAAAACTGTATTTGTATTGGTGACCTCGTTTGGAAAACTGAATAAGAAATGCGTGACAATCCTGTGATAACTTTGCTTTAGATCCCATTGTACCTTCCAGGTATCATCTTACATTGTCAAAATGAAGATAATAGATTCTACAGAAAGACTGAAATCACATTTCCTTGTTTGATGATGCTTTGGGACTTTTTTTCCCTCCAACTATTTTCTCTGATGGGGGTCATAAAGTTTTTATAATGTACTTGTGGAATATTGTACCACATGGACTCCTAAAATGTATCATCGGGAAAGCAAGTGTAGAATAGATAAGTTTGGGGTTTTTTTATGAACAGTATTCCTTCTGCTGCATTATATTGCATTCTCTGAATGATTACATAGAAAAATCATGATTGATGTTTTAAGATAATTTTTATCCTTTTTGATTTTGAAGATACAAATAATGCAGACTAGTGTTGTGAGACATCAGCCATATGTCTGTGGGTTGCCAGGTGTATTTGAGCACAATTAGGAACCTCTTTGTTACTGATTTGAAATATTCATGTCTAGAAATAAGTTGGCAGTTTAAAATGCCATGTTTCAAAGCTTCTTGGAAAATTTTGTTTCTGGTGTTTTTAGTATAGTGGTGCTTTTTCTCATGTTTTCTAGACTTTTCTGATAGAACATGTATTTGTCAGTGCTTATAAGGTGCAAGTCTGTTAATATAATGGTAGCCTTGTGTACAGCTGTGAAGAAAACCTTGCATCAGCTCCAAGCTCGGGGCTCAGTTTTCAGTTTTGCCCACTTCATTTATCTGAGTAATCCCATTGATGTTAGAGAAGCTCACACTTGTAAGGGCAAGAGTGACTCGGCCTGTTGTGGTTTCGGAGTGTTGTGGAAGCTGTTTGAACTGCTCTGTTCTTTAGGGGATTTATAATGTTTTGCACTGTTCGGCTGTGTGTTCTCTCTCCAAGCACTTAGGTCACTGTGTTGACTTGTTTTGAAGACTGGTGGCCCAAAAGAGAGGAGACTTGAAGATTTGAAGTGTGAGAAAGAGAAATGTGAAGGCGATGTGGAAGTTACAGTAACATTTTCACTTACTAAGTGTATAGACATTATTTCTTTGTTTATGACTCCACCAAGCTAGCGCAAATTGAACCTGCTGATCTGGATAGTTCTTCTGAAACTTATTTACTTACTGTAAGGAGGGAAACAGACCAAAATATCAATTGTATTCTACTGCTACTTGATAAGATTATAAAAAGATAACTATGGACTGAAAAGGATGAAACAGATGCGTAAGTGAGAAAAGTTGATTGGAATTCATCTTTCTCTTTGAAGTTCCCTTCAGATTCTTTCAGGTTCCTGGGGTACTGAGTTTCAGTAAGGTGCTAGTGTGGGTTTGTTTCTGGTAGACGATTAAAAGGGCAGACGATTAAGAGGCAGAAAACTTTGAAAGGAAAATTTTTCATTTTTTCCATCATTCGATGCATATGAAGTAGGCCTCATGTTTGTTATAGTCCTTACTGGAACCAACAGAGTAGAACACCGAGGAGGATTAGAATAGGAGATGGGAATCTCGGTACCCTCAGATCTTCAGCAGCTGGATGACATTTGGTTTCTAACCAGGAACGCACAGCTTCTCGTATCTTGGTTTCTACATAGTGAGTTGTCCATGTTCCACTACCAATCACCACTGACTCAAAACAGATACCTTTCATTTTAGGCAAGCTATTAAAAAAAATACAAATTCAGAAGCTGCAAGTGATCTTTATTTAAATGTTTATCTGCACTCCTGTCTGTGCTAAGAAGTGAGCTGCTGTGAAAACAAAGCTTTCCCCTTTTCACGGAGGAGAAAAATCTGTTTAAAAGATCTTTGTACATTTGAAATAGTTCATCTTATGCTTTTGCTAGAAAGTTTCTAGTGTACTTGCTAACTATATAACCAAGTAGTGCTTGAGAAATATCAAGTGTGCAGAAACCAGAGAACTTCACAAGTTAAGAGATGGTGGAAGAGTTTTTGTGCTGATTGTGGAGAGGGAGTGCAGCTCCACTGCTGCTTTCATATTTTTGGGGAGGAAAACACTACAGTCTTTATAATGGAATTCTGTAACCTGTGCAACATTTGTCTGAATTAGAACCTTTATTAGGTTTCAGCAATTAAATGCTGTGTGCCTTTTTCCCTTGGAAATGAAGGACATTTTGATCCTTACTTTTTCACTGGAACTTGTTTTATTTTGTCCTGTGAACAGCAGAGGCTGTGAGGAGGGAATATACTGAAGTTACTTGAGCAGGGGGCTGTTTCTTTCCTGGGTGCTGCTGGATCTCATGGGTGCTTGGTAAGCAGCTTCTAGTCACACTGGAGACTCAGAAAAATAAGGGATATTGTTCCAGTGAAAGTTAAAGGCAGCAAAAAAAGAGGCAAGCAGAAAAGGGAGTAGCATGATAGGAGGCATCATCAGAGATTGGAAAATTAATTTAGCTAGATTCTTTTATGCATGGAAGTAAGTGTCTGTGTGGTGACAGATAATTATTCTACTCATCTGAAGTGTTTGGTTTTTGAGGCAAGTACAGTTCTGTGGTTGAAACTAGTGACTGCAGGACTTCAGATAAAATAAGAAAAACTTCTGAAATGTTAAAACTTCTGGGTGGGAGGAAACAAAATCTAGGCAAGGGTATGATTCATGTGCCCTTTGAAGAATAATGATGTTAAATTGTATGTGTTAGTCATTGCGTTGGGAAAGGGATGGATCCTAATTCTGTTTTAAGTGCAAATCTCGACATTGCTGATATAAGGTACCACTTGAGCAACTACTGATACATCCTTTATTTAGCCTGCTGCTTACTAAGAATGAATTTAATGACAAACTGTTGGTGTAAGTTCCATTTTTCATTCTGTTTCTATTTTCCTTTGCATCTCACTTGTTTGCTAGTAGCTCAGAAGGGATCAGGGCTCTTAAATGATCACCTCAACATACCTTATGAATTTGTAACCTTATTAAGAAATAGTTACCTACCTATTTTGGAAAATAAGTAAAGGTTCTTTTGGTGGTACTCAAAGTTGTGTAACAGGCAATAATCTCATAGTAAGACAGGACAATGAGTCTTGCTTCTTCCCCCTGTCCCGTCTCCCCCTCCCCTCCCCCCCCCCCCCCCCGGCCCCAGTATCTTCTTCAGCTTTGTTTAATCCTTGAGAATAATTTGCTTGTTTTTATCCAAACTCTATATAATTTGTTCCTGTCTCCTTGTCTGCTCAGGAATGTGCATATTCCATGTGAAACTATCTGGTATCTCATACCAGTTTCAGTGACAGGTTGGGAACTGCTTTTACTTAATTGATGTGTATTTATTCAAAATAAAACCTGTGATGCAAGTACTGAACTTGCAATGAGAGACTAGCTGTGTCTGAACTTCTGAGACCTTCATTTGTTTATCCAGTTTAAGGTGGAATTCTAATATTAAAGTGCTAATATAACTGTGATAGCATCAGACAGTGTTAAAATACATAGTGATTGTGTATGTAGGTTCTTAACAAGTCTGTAGTTTGCTTTGTTGATTTTTAGCGTTGGTGAAAACGACTATGGTAACTCTGAGATAACGTTTTTATTCTTTATTTCTCTGGGAGTGATAGGCCTGCACTGTATCTTTCATCTTGGAGTGGGAGAAGTTAACAAGTCAGGAAATGGTATGGAGTATTTGCTTATTTGTGCAAAGTATGTACCCTGCTGGTTAAAGCCAAGGATTGTGACCTGGTATGTAAAGCGAGGCAAGTGGTCTAGACTGTGGTTTCTCTAGACCTGTGTCTTTAGTATTTGCCTACCGGAGCTGTTTCGATTAAAAGCTATCTTGGCTCACAAGATAGCATTACTGTAGTTGTCATGTACAATATAAGCCTTAATGAGATCATAGAAGTCATAGAATAACCAGGTTGGAAGAGACCCACCGGATCATCGAGTCCAACCATTCCTATCAGCCACTATGCCCCTCAGCACCTCGTGCACCCGTGCCTTAAACACCTCTAGGGAAGGTAAATCAACCACTTCCCTGGGTAGCCTGTTCCAGTGCCCAGTGACCCTTTCTATGAAAATTTTTTTCCTAATGTCCAGCCTAAACCTCCCCTGGTGGAGTTTGTGGCCATTCCCTCTCATCCTGTCCCCTGTCACTTGGGAGAAGAGGCCAGTACCCTCCTCTCCACAACCTCCTTTCAGGTAGTTATAGAGAGCAATGAGGTCTCCTCTCAGCCTCCTCTTCCCCAGGCTAAACACCCCCAGCTCTCTCAGCCGCTCCTTTTAAGGCCTGTTCTCTAGCCCCTTCACCAGCTTCGTTGCTACACCTGAAGGTAAACAGACCTTTTTTCAACTGGATGGAGCTGAGCTGTTTGCTAGAGATGGCCTTCTACAGTATGGATGAATGAAGGTATCCTTCAGAACTATTTTATATTTTCAGAGAAGGGGAACTGGCTTTACTTTGAAATAATAGCTTTGAAAGAAATTTTCTTTTTTACAGGCAAGGCATAGATCAGAAATATAGATAAAATTATTTACAACTTTAGAAATTTGTACAGATTGCTTTAGGAGTTCTTGTTTTCATCCAGTAAAATAACTTCTGTTCAATCCTGTGGTAAGAAGTCTACGCTTTGAACATTTTATTAGGTTTATTAGGATAAAATAAAATAATTTCTCTACTTCCACTTACTAATGTTTGTAATATCTAGAGACAAGTTGAGTTTTGTGAAATAGCTTTTGTTTTGGTTTTCTTTCTACTTTTTAGCCTAAAAAATGTTATAGATGTTGATATGTCACAATTTTTATATTGCACAGGTGACTAAAAACTAGAAGAATACCCATGGAAGTAACGGAAAAGGTTGAAAATGGACCAACATACAATAATATTTCCATGGTGGCACATTTTCAGAAATGCATTAATAGAAACAATACTGAGATTTCACAACTGTTATGCTTGGTTGTGTAAATTCTTATTATATTGACCTGCAAGGGAAATGTAAAAAGGTTGTAAAGGGGTGACACAGCCCACTGAGTCTGGACTGTCGTGGTTCTGTTTACCTGCCCCTCTCCTGCCACCATATAGTAGACTGACCCCAGAAGAACATTTGGCTAAATGAAACCCCTTGCATTTAGGTTTGTTTTCCAGCAGAATCACCTTGTTGAGTCACCGAATGGATACTAGGCTGGTGTGAGACACAAAGCAAGTCCGGAGCTGGGAGCAAAAGGGGAGAGGGGTGCTGTAGAAACCACGATGCAGATCAGTCCTAGCTGCCATGGAACTGTCGTCTTAGGTGTCCGTTTCTTTTCTTTGGTTTCTCCGTTGTTTTCTTGTGTGTGCGCCTCTGTTCACCTTTGCTTTGCTGTGAACCATCAGTGCAACTGTCACAGACACCTTGATCCCAAATGTTTTCTGTTACCAAGAAACCTTTATGATGTGACAAGCTTTTCACTAACTTTTGAAATGCTTGTTACTGTGAAGCTCTTGTTGAAGAGAAATTTTGTCATTGCACAGTTGCAGAATTAGTTTCTGTTTTCTAGGAATGTGCTGCTGTTGACAATATATGGCTATATGAATAGCCAGTTTCTGCTGTGTATGAAAGTAGAACAGAAGTTCTTTGAGTTTGTATTTTTTCCTAATTATTCATAAAAAGTGTTTTAGACTTTGTTGCAAAGCATCTTACCAGAATGATGCTATAATTCAAGACTTGGAATGTTTTATTGTGTGAAGAAAAGTAGGCATTTCTCTTCATGTATTTGAGGGAGTCATCTGTATGGACAAATAGACTTACCCTTCATTTGGAAAGAGCAGCTAGTGGCTGAAAAGGGGAGTGGTGCAGTAGTTATAGTTTCCTTTCCCTTTTGTATTGCTTGACTATTTTGTGGGGTTTTGCTTTGTGAGTGTAGAGTTTGGGTTGTTTTAAACAGCACATTTTGAGTGTTGCTGAATACTACTGCTCTTCCCAGTGCCTTTTTCTGTGCCAAACCGTTAGTGATGAAGTTCCTACCTGATGAAGTCAATCCCTTGCATTTGTTTTTAAAAGGTAATGTAAAGACTTCTTGGGGCAGAGATTGCTTCCCCTCACCTCCCCATTCTTTCTGAAAGCTACTTGCTTTTGGAATTTTTTTGGCTGGTTAGGATTTCTGGGTTAGATGCAATATGTCAGTGGTACAAATGTATTCTGTCAACTGAAACAATCACTTGCATCTCATAGAACGAGATCAGATACTATCCTTTTAAGTTGGATACTGTTTGTACTTGAAAATAAGCAACTTAATCTCATCAACTCTGAATGCACATTGTATTCAAAGTAATTGTTTGGGTATGTAAAGATGTATTGTCTTGGTACAGCAAACTCAAATTCTGCACTCTTCCAGCATGTTATACAATACTGTATGTTGGACCTGCTCGGGTACGTCTGTGCTATTTTTCTCAATTCATTAAATTGAACTTTAATCTTTATTTCAAAAACAAAAAGAACAATGAGATACCCTCCATAACATACTGTTTGTTCTGATAATCAGACTTTCGATGTCTAGAAATACCAATTTTTTTTTTCCTTTGGTATAGAGTAAAAAGTCTGGAAGAATCTGTATTTTAACTGAATCCTGTTAGGACCTTCTTTGTATTAGCAACATTCTCATGGTGTTAATGAGGGAACAGTACTTACACATGTGTTGTTGCTTTTAAAGTACTTAAGTGCTGAACTATAGTCTTGTACGGATAAGCGTATCTTGCAGCTTATAGATAGGACCTGTGAAGAATTCTTACTCTGATTAAATGCCTGGTCCTTTGCTCTTAAGAGCTTACCTCCCTGGCAGAGCTGGGAATGTCTTACAAAGATGCAGGTATTTTTAATCATGTGACAGATGAACTTTTGGTATCCTGCAGATTGCGTGCAAGCACGTCATGCCATATGGCCGCATGTCAAAAAAAAAGATGTATAGCACCTGCCTTTAGCTATGAGGCAGGCTTATGTCTTAGTAGCATCTTGTCAAGTAACAGGGTTTGACTAAAGTGCAGGTGTCCTCTGTTGTACAGCTGCATGACAGTGTTTTTATTTGGATCGCACTGTGGAGGAACTATTGTGGTTTCTTCTGTCACTCTCTTCTGATCATCAGAAGAGAGGGTCATTTGCTGTGTGGTTCTCTTAATCCTTCAGAAGAGAAGGTATGGCCCACTTCAGCTGAAAAGGGGGTCACTGTAACCTTGCTCACTGTCTGTGGTCGATTACAGAAAATTGCCAAGGAAAAGACACTTATTTGTTTTTGATGAGGAAACAATGGTGTGGATTTTTTTCCTTTGTTTAATACCATCAATTGTTAAACTTTAGTCCAGAGAAGTGTGGCTCATGGCCTGATGATCTGACCAGTTTTATCCTATGCTTGGATTCATGTTCATGAACCATTCTGGCTGGGTAGGACCTCTAGGTGGGTGTTGCTGTCCCTGTTGAAGCCCAACCGATGCAGAGCCCAACCAGAGGTGCTGGTTTTCGCTTCTGTTCTGCAAAGATCCAGTAGAGACCAGTTGTTGTGGAGAAAGATTTGTAGTGCAGTGAGGCTGGAGTAGCTGGGAGATGAATGCTTTTCTTGATTTTGGGAGGGCAGTGGGGAATGGACTTTACTTTTGTGAAATAGTCTATGGTTACTTTTGCTAATAAAGCTCATTTGACCTATATTTAGCTTTCTGTGGTTTTGTCCAATAGATGTATGATACAAAGCTTCCTCATGAGGTAAGTGACATTTATTTTCCATAAATCATCCATCACTCAAGTATACCTGTACATCTCTTGTCAAATGTGTGTTGTTGATTGGCGTTTGGTTTCATTTTAAAACATTTTGGCAATTTCACATTACAGTGTGAATACCCAGCTTGAGGCATATTTGCATATGTCGTTTCTTGGTATAGCATCAAATAATGTAATTTAAATTTATTATTTTTAAAGACATAAGGCAAGCAACCTGTGAGAAACTCATGAGCCTTCAGAGGTTTTGGAGCGTGGTAGCTGCTTTTCTTTAGGAAGTGATATTTGGGTATCTGGGTAGGAACATACTAATGCATTAATACATGAGGCTCTGGATATCTAGGTATCTGGATGGGAACATATTAATGCATTAATGCAGGAGGCTCTGGAGTGAGTCCAGAGAAGAGCAACGAAGCTGGTGAAGGGGCTGGAGAACAGGCCTTATAAGGAGCAGCTGAGAGAGCTGGGGTTGTTTAGCCTGGAGAAGAGGAGGCTGAGAGGAGACCTCATTGCTCTCTACAACTACCTGAAAGGAGGTTGTAGAGAGGAGGGTGCTGGCCTCTTCTCCCAAGTGACAGGGGACAGGATGAGAGGGAACGGCCACAAACTCCACCAGGGGAGGTTTAGGCTGGACATTAGGAAAAAAATTTTCATAGAAAGGGTCACTGGGCACTGGAACAGGCTACCCAGGGAAGTGGTTGATTTACCTTCCCTAGAGGTGTTTAAGGCACGGGTGGACGAGGTGCTAAGGGGCATGGTTTGGTCTTTGATAGGAATGGTTGGACTCGATGATCCGGTGGGTCTCTTCCAGCCTGGTTATTCTATGATTCTACGATTACTTCTGTTCTTAATTTGTTGTTAAAGCTTTGACAGAAGTTAGGTCGTGGTTCTGCCTTCCTTAATTATGCATTTTATATATTCTTGGATGTATTCCTAGGCATACCTAAGCCCACTCTCCATCTAAATCTGACCTCCATATTCCCAAGACCTGTACAATGTGTACTCAGTTTATTCACATATCACCAAAAAGAAAAAACAAGTCCTTCTCAATTCATTCTGTCAGTGCTGTCTTAACACATTGTTGGATAGTTTTATTGTCTGCAGCATCTGTCCTAAATGAAATTTTGGGGTTTTGTTGCCCGAGACCTTAAGTGCAAAGACTTAATTCTTACTGCACTTTTTCAGTTTGAATGGAGTTGTACAGTGGTAAATGATTCTGGTTTGGCATTCTGGGGACTTCTCAGAGATTGTCCCTTAAGCTTGTATTGCAGCTTATTTTGCAAAACTATTCAGTACTAAGTTCCAGAATGAATAGTGAGAAGCTGCCAAAACTGGAATTGGAATGTCCATAGAGTTGGAGTGAAATAAAGAAAATGGGATACTGCTCAGATGATGATGTGTTCTCTGAGGGTTGACTTCAATTTCACCCTTCTGAAGTAAATAATAGTGTTCCTTTTCATTTCTGGGTTGGAATATAGATGTTTAGAGAAGCCCCAGAAGCTAAGGTCTCTTCTTCTCTGTTTCCATGTCCTAATGCTCCTGAACAGTAGGAGTTTTGCCAAACTTTTTCATATTTCCTATATTTTTTTCAGTTGCTAGCTTTGTTTTGCACCAATGTGGCTCACTGATCAGGTGCTTGAGGGGATTACATCATGAAGAAGGATCATTTAGAATTGAAGTAATGAATATTTAGAATATATTTTGCTGAAGCATTGAGTAGTATATGTACATAAGAAGATACAATTCAAGATAGGAAGCTAACAAGGAGTAGAGATGACTTTGTCATTAATATTGTGACTATTGTAATGTTTTGAATGAACTATTAACACATTTACAAACGATCTGGTGAACAGTAGAATGTTATGGATGTGAATAATCATCTGAGAATTCTACAGGACATTCCTGAAGTAGTATTCAAATGGCTAGAGAAATTATGGGATGCAACAAAGCACAGAAACACTGTAAGCCTATTTTAGTCAGGCTAGTGCAATCAGTGGTTTACTACTGCAGTAAGGCTTAACGTGCAGGGATTTACACAGTAAACAGATGACTCGTTCAAGTTTCTGAGCTTTTCATGTTCTTTTCTAGTTTCCCTCTGTTATTTGGCATCCCGAGGCTCTTTTTATGTCTGCTCTTTGAGGGAAAGACTTAATGAACTAATGTTTGAGGTTTCCTAAGGAGTAATTAATTGGTTACACTGCTGCGTTAGCTAAATTAATGATGCTGTGGTCTGGAAGGTGAACTGCTTATAGCAAAGCAAGTTATTATGGTGATCTGAATTAGGCTTTTTGGTTCTCACTTATGTTCTTGTTTGCTTGTCTGGTTGTTCTGCCTCT
Organism: Clamator glandarius; assembly: GCA_033459285.1. Lineage (NCBI taxonomy): Eukaryota > Metazoa > Chordata > Aves > Cuculiformes > Cuculidae > Clamator > Clamator glandarius. The sequence goes on from JAUNZM010000080.1 coordinate 1,790,364, forward strand.
CACTTGTTAGCGTGGTTTACAGTGATGTAAAATGAGCCATGCACTTCTTTGCTGTGGCAGGTTGTTGATGGGGATCTGGCTGGTTCACTTGCTCAGAATTTATGAAAGCCATAAAAACTTTGTATTTCCAAGGAAGAACTGGGCAAGAAAATAAGCTTTGAGGACAAATGTAGAACAATTAAAGGGTTTGTATTAAAATTTTTTTTAAATGTCCTCATATGCTTGATAGTTTGCATTCTTTTGTTTTTATCTGTCAGATTTTGCAGAAAAAGTTGTTAGGTATCTTCTTTCTGGTCATAGCTGCGGTGCCTAATGTGACTAGTATTTTTAAAATGTATGAAGAGTGTTTAAAAAAAAGGGAAGGGGACTAAGGGGGGAACAGTTTTCCAGTAATACTGGGTTTGGCAGGTGTACTAGAGTTATGTAGCTTCAGCCAGCTGCCTGAAGTTCTTGTGTAACATTTCTACTACAGGTGTCTGGTGTGAGGGGTGACAGTGCTTACCAGAATACTCTTTGTTGGTAGTGTTTTCTTTGAGGCAGTAGGTTGCAACTTTGCTCTGAATCAGAGTACAAAGGCTTAAAAGCAACAGGAGTAAAGATGAAAAAAAAAAATCCCATTAAAGGTCATATTGCAACAAAAGCTTATAGTACTACTGCATCAGTGAAAAGTGAATTTAATTTACTTTACTTTTTTTTTTTTTTCTTTTTATTCTGCAAAAATAGATAATCTTCCTTAAACTAGCTTTGGTGCTAAAGACTTCACTTTGTGAAAGCACAGTCTCTGGATGGTGTGGAGACTAAGGATAAATTAAGTACAGAATGTGTACTTAACTTAATACTGACTTTGGTCTTCCATACACATGTTGAAGTATGTGAAAGTAACAGCAGGCAGTTGATGAAAATTAATGTTTTCTTAATAGAAACCACAGTGTTTTAACATTGAGATAGAATTTATACTGTTCATTATGCTGAAACCGATGTGTCAATATATAATCTGTATCCCAGAAGAGCTTTAAAAATAATTGCAAATAGAATTTAATGATTTGTTGAATCAAAAAGAATTGGCAGTGTAGACTGGTATTTGTGGGCAAACACTAAAACAGGTTGCCCTTGGTAGTGGTGGGCATGACTCAGAGCAACCTGGGCAGATTTCAGTATTTTCCTGTATTGGGCAGGATGTTGGACCCGATGAACTCCAGAGGTTCTTTCACATGTACGTTATTCTGTGATTAAAACGAGAAAAAAATGTTTTCTGGGGAAGACTGGTCTGCTGTTACTATAAGCAGACATTTCAGGATTTTATACCTGGCTTTTCCTTCATTATTTACCAGGCATATGATGGTAAATGTGGCTTTATCAATGTTAGATCCTCAAATTAGCTAAATATCATATTTTGGAAAAATAGTGTCAGAGAAGTAATGTGTTGATGTAATCTCTTTAAATTCAAGGAAAGTGTTTATTATCATGAAGTGTGACATGAAATCCTTAATCCCAAACACCTGTGCCTTTAATGGAAAAACTGGATGATGATCAGGTGGCTGCAGGATTGAGAGACTGAAATGGGCTACATTAGAATGGGAATTATGGTAGTGGGAGGTTACTAGTGGTGTTTTGTAATATAATGACAGTAATTCAACAACTGTCAACATTAGTAGTGCCTATAGACAACGATCTAAAGCTTCATTTTGTTCTGGTATAAATCCTATGTGCAAAAGCATAGAAATCAAATTTCTTTCTCACTTTGAAGACCAACTCTGCCCTGTGTAGGGATAGGGATCTCAAACACTCAGGAGTTAGCATGCACTTCTAATAACTTGAATTTCAGAATTTGATAAGTAAACTGTATGTTACATCTAGTGATTGGTTTGTTAGATACTTGTGAGGGCTATGTTATTTCCAGTGCAGTATTAAATTTACTACTAGATGTACTAGAAGAATCTGTTTATGGTTTTTTCCTGTTCCTTCAAATGTGACTTTGCTGGGACAACATTTTAAAGTTTGTTCCAAAAAGCACTTTCAGAGATGGATGATTGAAAACAACTCTCCTGAATGGCACCTTGCTGTACTTCATAGATCATAACAGCTTTTATTCACCACTGTGATTGTTTTTTAAATTACTGCCTGTGGATGGATACTTGAAAGAATTGGCCTGCTGGCTACGTATTTGGTTTGATTGGGGGCTATCTTGAAGCTAGCTTTAAATTACATGGGGTTCTTGATGATCCTAGCATTTTCAAATCTTTGTACTGCATGGTTTGTTTTGTTTCTTAGATTTGTGCAATTTTAGGAAGAATAGTAATTCTACCTTTAATTTTTTTCTTATTCAAAAAAAAGTGTGTCTTTTCAAGCTAAGATGTACAGAGAAGCTTCTCTTAATTAAAAGATACAGTTTATTTTGCATTATTCTTCCACTGGAAGCTGTAAATTATGTCATGAATAATTATAATACTAATAGTTGCTGATGGACTAGAAACTGCTTAATTTATAAAAGATATATCTGTCACAGGGAAAGCTCCAAGTGACATCCACAACTGTGCTGTAGAAAAGCAATACTGCTTTCATAGTTGATGGAGAATATTAATATGGCTGTAGTGTGCCATATGCTTTTTCACAGGTGAACATTTCATTGGACTGTCGCTAGCAAGACATACAGAAGAAAAGAGAGAAAATGAATGTTGTAAGGCAAAGTGACAGTTGAAATAGGTTGAAATACTTAAATAAATAGGGTTTTTTTTCAGAAGCTGCAGTGTTAAGTCTGTGCACAATGTTCCATTCTTCTGTTTTGATGAAAAATTTTTGTTGGAGGCCCTTTTGGGAGTGCAAAAGACTGGGAAGATTTTTATTGCTTGTTATTTGTTACTGGTCTGGAATGTGAAAGAATCAGATTCCAACCCCTTTCCTGGCTCAGAATGACTTGGTGCTATTGAAAAGCAGTCTTCCCTCAATGAATGAGACGGAAGAGGTACCTAAACATCCCAAGCCTGTTTCCTGAACTGCTGTAACCCAAGGCAGCAGGAAGATCCAGGTTTCAGTTTTGAAAATGGAACACTTCAAAATTTTTTGGGGGGCCAAAGCAGACAAATAAATAAAAGGAAATAATGCTGTAGAAATTCCTATGAAATATAATTATTGTCCTCTAGATAGCATTAAGAGATGTGCCTATCGCAGAAATATTTAACCAATGAAAGGCTGTCTGTGATCTCCATAAATTCCTCTCAGATTTTTGTCAACAGCAGTTCCCAGTTTCAGTTGCCATGTCATTTGTGCCCTCTGTTCCTAGCATCTGAACTTTTTTTGTTCAAAAAATAGCCCGAGTGAATAAGCAGAAGGTAGGAGTGTGGTGGAAAGAGTCGGTCTTTACCTGTTCAAATATATTGCTCCATCTGTATGAATAGTATAGAATAAATAAAAGGCAGGTAAGGGTGATGGCAGCAGGAGAATGCAACATTTTTCACTGCCCTGAAGTCCACAATACATTTTAACTTGTTGGCAGCTCAACAGCGCAACTAGGATTGTTGTCGACTGGCAGGAGGAGCTTGATTTACTCTGTACAGTTCGTACTGCTTCTTGGGTCACAAAGCTTGGCCAGGCCTTCCTTTGCAGATCCATAAAAACTGACTTTAGAAGGCCCGAGCTGTGTTTTGTGCTACCTTTTCCCTTGGAAATTGCTTTCCACCTTCTGCATTCTTTCTTTCAGAGGCATGTAGCAGCTGGAGGAGGCAAAATGGAAGGAAACAAAGACATGAACATAATGGTTTCAGTGTTTCAGTCCTTACATTGTCTTAGTGGGGAGTTTGCAAGCTACAGACATCACCCATACCCCAGCTGAGGGATTTCTCTTACCCTCTCTACCTAATTTTGCACCTAGCGACTGCAGATCATGCTCTGCAAGGTATACTCTGTCCTGTTTTACTCTGCCAACAGACAGACTGAACAGTCTTTCTGCCTAATGCGAGTATCACAGGAGCATCATGCCATGTGAATCATTTTTCCTGTGTCCATGTTGTCTGGAGCTTCACACTCAGTCACAAGCCATTCACAAGTACTTGGGCCACCTATAAGGGACTTTGGTTATAGCCCAAGCATAGGGAGTATCAGTACCATAAAGGTCCTTTGTGCATCAATTAAGCTTCCTAGTCAGGTTTGTGAAAGGAAGAGGTTTTTGTCTTCCCAAATCCCAGTGAAAGGATCAAAAAAAATGCTCTAGCCTGCTTTTTTTTTTTCAGCTGGCGCAGTGGATTGCCATGCTCTGTCAACCAGACTAATTCTTTGGCTGCCAGTGAGGGTCACCAAGCACTGCTGCTTCCTTGTGTATCTCCCAGCTGCTGGCTTTAGAGGGACAACAGGAAGAACAATCCAGGCATGGAAAAGCAAGAAGACAACACTGTTAGTTACTTTGCAAACTGTGTCTCTGTTGCACAAGGACATGCATTTCTTCTGCAGGCTCTGCTCAAATGAAGCCAGGTGTCATGATCGAAAAATAACATCCACTGAAGGGTACCAGAGCAGTTTCTGGGTACCAGTGGAACAAGAGTGCTGCTCATTTCCTCACATTACAGTATTTCAACTGTTACTAGCATTTCTGCATCAACACATATAAGACATTCTGTCTGGAAGCACTCTCTGTCTCTGGAAGCAACCCACACCCCAAACAAAGAGAGTGCTTCAGTGGATGTCACCATTCTTAAGTGGTATTGCTCTTTATGTAAACCAAACCAGAGACCGTAAACCAAACCAGAGACCTTCTTACAATCTTTTTTAAGTATAAGTGGTAGAAATGCAATGACTTGAACACAGAGAAAGCAGTAAGGTGAAAGAGAGAAAATATGGTGGGCAAAATAGGAAGCTTATTGTGTCTTGGGCAAGAAGCAGATAAAGTCAAAAAAGTTAAAAAAGACGGAACTTAGAAGAGTTTTTCCACTATTTCTTTGGTGTAAATCCTGAGAAAACACTGGAGCTGGGTTGGGAGAGGATAAAATTATCATGTACTGAAAAAGTCAGTAAAGAGCTATGCAGATCACCTTTAGGAAGGCATGCAAGTGCTTTATTTTTTTGCAAAACTACATTTCTTCCTTACTGTTTTTGTCTTGGAGAGTCAGTTCTTTATAGCTCAGTATGAAAAGAGATGCTTGGTATACTGACAGTGACTGAAATGATCAGCCTACAAGTGCATTAGAAATGTTTAGAACTGAACTTAAAGAATGGATTTTTCATTAAATAAGCATGCAGTGCTGATGATTCCTATAAAGTTTTACCATTTCAAAGGCTTGAAAGAAGATCAAATCTCTCTTTTTTTTTTTTTTTTTTTTTTTTTTTTGTTTTGTTATGGCTGATTCAAATCAATCATTGTTCTGTTGGGCAAAATTCCAAGTCTGCATTTGAAAGGTCTTTTGAGAATACTCCTTCCCCCACCCTAGGTTATATCTGCCAGATCAGGAAATTCCAGCTTCTCTTAAATTTACTATGGAATCCCTAGAGTCTAAAATGCAGAAAACAGATTTTTGCTGGACTGTGAATAATCACGATCCTGTCTTTCTTCCCTAACCTTTTCACATACTTTGTAAAATAGAATAGCCACGCAGTGTCTGTAGATAAGCTAAAAAAGAATTGCATGCACTGTCATGAGCTTGGAAATCTGTCCTCTTGTTACATCAAACTCCATGCTTGTAGACATTCTGATTGTTAATTTTCCTTGTACTTAATTCCGTTGCTTAACTTAATATACTATAAAGCATTGAGATACATGCAAGCACCTAATGGCATTTTCAACAGGTTAGAATTTGACTCCTATTTAATTAGTGTACTTACTTACAAGCTTTCCAATATTTCTTGGAATTGTTTTAGGTGACTGCTGCTCATAGGGTTGGAAGCCTAGCCTCCAAGTAGATACTTTTTGTTTTAAAAGCTTGAATGATACATGAAGTAATTTCCCAGAGGAACCAAAGGATATCATGTAGAGTTGGAGGGGAAAATGGTATCTCAGAGTATTAATATTTATGTTACGGATTTTTCACAAAAGCGACTGATATAGATTGATTTATGAGCGATAGTAAGAGACTTCCGTTGAGAAGTTTAAAGAGATTACATAAGTAATTGGATAGCGGAGATTTGTATCTGGACTATCTCTTAAGAGCAATATTCTCTATACAGTTTAAAAGAATAATAAATGGCAAATGGAGCAAATGGAGATGTAATGCTTATCTTGGCAAGGAGTAACTGCATATTTCCACTGTGTGACATAATGTTGAGGGTTTTCATTACTCAAACTGTATAAAAAGCTTTACATCTAACAAAATACTTACTGATTTTTATGAAGTAATCATTTAAAAATAGTGTGTCTAAGAAACTGAGAAGTCGGTGAAATTGCAGCTTTCTAGTCAGCTGAATTTATTGAAACATTGCTTATATGGCAAATTGCCTCTTCCAGTACAAAAAATATATACAGTGTGGGCGATTACTGTTTAATCAATTGTTTATGCTTAGGTGTTGTTTTTCTGTGGATGTGCCTCTGCTCAGTATTGAGACAGGATTGTAGTTTTCAGTATCCCTGTTGTTTTTAAACACTGTCCTTAGTTCCCTAATGAGGCTCCACTAGTTTTGGCTAAAAAGAACTCCAAATGGTAAAAGCAAAGCCTCTTATAGAAGAACAAATTTTTTTTTTAGATTTTATTTTGGCAAACATGACAAAAGTGAGGTAACTGAAGCATTATTCACTTACAGAGTTTGCTTCTGTCCCTGTTGAAGGTAATGCCATGGATTTTAGTGTAGAAGGCAGCTGCCTATGCAAGTTTCCTTGGCTTTTTCTGTGTAGTTGTTCATGGTTTGCAGGATCAGGCGCTTCACTGATTTACTTTGTTCTACATTGCAATTCAGGTAGACAGCAGATCAAGATAGTGCAATAAATAGAAAATTTCTTAATTGCTTGAGCACTTACATTTCATAATACAACAGGAATTAAATTCTATTCTCTGTAGTTTCTTCTCTTTTTCTCAGAAATAGAGCTTCACAACTAGTTGTTTATTGTTAGTCCAAAAAGCCCTCAACCTATTAAAACTGGTCTCCTAAGTTTAACCACATAAAAACTGCTCAAGGTAGTTAAGCACCTCTCTAATTTTGGAAGTTTAGTCTTACCGGTCTGTTTTAATAGTTTAACCATGAGGAGGAGAAGGAATTATCATATATTTTACAGTACTGCCTATGAGCTCTGTCAAGAACCAGGGTTTCATTGTCTTTTTGGGACTGTTCTGTGACTAGTTCATACCAATCTGAATTAGGACTGCAAATGGTTCCACCCTCTCTTGCATTGTCATTTGTAGCAGTAGTGAATTATTTAGGCAATTAAGCTGGTTAAAAAAAAAAAACAATCTCTCCTACAAGTTTGTTTCTTTGAACTGACTTAATATGGAGTCAGGTGAGTGCCAGCACAAGTAAAAGAGAAGGGGCATGAACATGTAGCATGGAGGAAGAACAGAACAGTGATAGCCAGGTTAGAGCCACTTAAATTGTTACGGAACCATGGTGTTTGCTGTGATGGAGCTCTATGCTTAGCTTGGCTCTAAGCAGAGATCTGCTCTGGGCAGATCTCAGAAACCAGATGACAGTTTTTGAGCTTTTTTTTGAGGCATCTTGGCAGGAGTACAAGGATGGAGTGAGATAATACAAAGAGGAACACTGGCAAAGGCTGCCTAAGGAGGCAATTGAGTTGCCATCCCTGGACTGCCCAAAGAGGTGATTGAATCCCCATCCCTGGAGGTATTTAAAAGATGTGTAGAAGAAGTGCTTAGGGATAAGATTTAGTAGTGGACAGGTACATTTGGGCTTGATGATCTCAAAGGTCTTTTTCAACCTAGGGATTCTATGATATAGCAAGATTATTTTTCTGCAGTCAAGGTGGAGTTCTTAAGCTCCAAGAAACATTTATGTATATATATGCATGTGGCTTGGAAGTGCAGTGACAGCAAGGATTTAAAATTTGTGTTCAAAAGCTTGGTCAGCTGTGAGATCAGAGTCAGTTAGGTACAATTCTGAGGTTAGCTTGTCCCACTGCATGCCTGTCCTCACAGTAATTTTTTTTCTTTATATCCAGTCTGAATTTGTTTCAAATTAACACTTGTTTTCTCTCCTCCTCTCACCAAGCCCACCTCTGCAAAGAGCCTGGCACAGTTACCTTGAAAAATTCGTTGTAGGTAGGGGCTGCTTTTGCATTGTTTTGAAGCTGCCTCTGCTCCAGGCTGAACAAACCTCACTCCTTCAGCCTCTCCTCCCAGAGCAAGTGCTCCAGTGCATCCTGCTGGCCTTCCTCTGGACTTCCACCAGTTTGTGGGTGTGGTTTTTGCCTTAGCAGACTAGAACTGGATGCAGTATTTGATATTCTGTCTAATCAGTGCAGAGTGAGGAATTGCTTCTTGTGATCTACTGGCTGCACTGCTGCTGCTGAAGGTGGCCTTTGGTGCTCTCTGCAGCCAGGGCACTGCGTCACTGATAGCTCACTGCTGACCGGGACCTCAGAGCTGCTCCACAGCTGATCAGTCCCAGCCTGTTTCCCTGAGAATATCTGCTTCCTGGATACAGGACATTGCTTTTGTTGTCGCTGAATATCTGAAGGTTCCTGTTGGCCCATTCCTCTAGACGAAGTCCTCCTGAATAGTGGTCATGTCCCTGATGGTGCTGATTGTTCCCTCTGCCAGTTTCGAGTCATCTGCAGGTCTGCGATTACACTCCAATGCCTCCCTCAAATCACTGATGCGGATGTTAAACGTCCCTCAAACAATCCACCTCTGCCTGGTAGGATACAACCTGTTGACCACTAGTCCAAAAGAAGGCAAGCCTGTACTGCGGGCTGCTGTTACTAGACTAGGACAGATGGAAAGGATTGGTATTGGGTTTTAGTCAAAAGTGGAGACTAGCTAGAACTTCTTTCTTTCAACTCCAGGTGGAACCTGTTGCTGTGAGCTTTGTGGGAGCTGCACTGCTGAAGTAACTTTTAACTCTCTTAATTAGGTTAATTTTCCTTTTTTGCTAATGTTCAATATTGACCATATATTATTTGCCATAAATAGGATTAATGTAATTGTAATAAGTGTCAACTGTAATATTTATTTTTAAAACCCATCCTTTTACTATAACTCAGCAGTAGCAAAAACTCCAGTAACTCATTACAAAATGTTAAATAACTAAATGTTTATTAAATAAGAGTACATTAAAGAGACTTCAAAGATATGTTTGCCTGAGTTGCAGTAGCTCCATAATGCTCTCTGCAGTGAGGCAATTTTAGTAATTCTAAGAAGTGTCTAGCTTGAAGTGTGTGCACAAGGCTGAAGTCTATTCCTTGTCTTTGTTCATCCCACTGGGAAGCATTCTCTCCACTTTATCATTGGGAACAGAAAGGAACATATAATAGGCAAATCCTAAGAGTTAATTTACAAAGAATAATGCCAGTCACAAGCAGTGCTCCCCAGGGCTCAGTGCTGGGGCTGGTTCTGTTTAATGTCTTTATCAATGACCTGGGTGAGGGGATTAAGTGCTCCATCAGTAAGTTTGCAGACAACACCAAGCTGGGTGGGAGTGTTGATCTGCTTGAGGGATGGAAGAGTCTGCAGAAGGATCTGGGCGTGCTGGATCGATGGGCAGAGGTCAGCTGTGTGGGGTTCAACAAGGCTGCGTTGAGTCATGCACTTTGGTCGCAACGGACCTGTTCAATGCTACAGGCTTGGGGAAGAATGCTGGAAGGGTACCTGGTGGAAAAGGACCTGGGAGTGTCATTCAGTAGCTACCTGAACAGGAGCCAGCACTGTGCCCAGGTGGTCAAGAAGGCCAATAGTATCCTGGCCTGTATTAGAAATGGTGTGGCCAGCATGACCAGAGAAGTGATTCTACCCTTGTACTCAGCACTGGTGAGGCTGCACCTCAAATACTGTGTTCAGTTTTGGGCCCCTCGCTACAAGAAAGACATGGAGGTGCTGGAGCTTACGCAAAGAAGGGCAATGAAGCGGGTGAAGGATCTGGAGTACAAATCCTCTGAGGAGTGACTGAGAGAACTGATGTTGTTTAGTCAGGAAGAGTCTGAGGAGGAGACCTTATGCCTCGGTGCCACTACCTGAAAGGAAGTGGTAGTGAGGCTGCTGTTGGTCTCTTCTGCCAAGTAACAAGTGATAGGGCGAGAGGAAATGGCTTCAAGTTGCCAGGGAAGGTTTAGGCTGGATATTAGTAAATATTACTTCACTGAAAGGGTTGTCAAGCACTGGCAGAGGCTGCCCAGGGAAGTGGTATAGATGTGGCACTTAGGGACATAGTCCAGTGGTGGTCATAGCAGTGTTTGGTTTGCAATTGGTCTTGATGATCTTAAAGGTCTTTTCCAAGCTAACGGTTTCTGTGAATGCAGATGGTGGCATCCTGTTGAGCTATGCTGCTATTGTAGCAGCTGTCTTGAAAAGTATCACCTCTCTTTTGTGTGTGTGTTTGTTTTGATGTTTTTTAATCATTAATGTGAAGGTCAGCAGCTTCTATGTAGCTAGAATCTTTTCTTTTAATTTACTTTCAGACAAGGTACTGTATCCGACATGGTTTCTGTCTTTGCAATTCCAATTTCCAGTCATTATAGCCTCAGCAAAGGAGGGAATGGCACATTTAATTAATCTTTCTGCATGTGCTGGAAGAAGAATGCATTTAGAATAGAAACTCCAATAGGAAAATAGTTGCATCTGGCATATCATGTTTACTGTCATGTGGATAGATTGGTTTTTTTTGTCAGTTGTGGTTTTGAAAGCAATTACAATTTTGACCTCAGCAAAATACTACAGCAGTGCAGTCCAGATATAATTGCGTGTTGTTCCAGAACTTTGTTTTGAACCTGCTCTTCTCTACTATGTGTCTCCTTGTAGTTTGAGAAATGGTAAATGCTGACCGTTCCTTTCTTTGTATATGATAAGCAACTTTGAACATGAATAATCTTAATCTGTTTAGTTGTATATACAGTCTGTATTCTGATCACCAGTGCCTGCTTTTCTCTGTGTGTCGCTTTGTGGTTTTACTTTCTAGGTGGTGTTGTGGTGTGGAAATATGGGGCTACCAGAGCTGAAGACAGTATTAAAATGTAAACACACAATAGCTTTACAAAAATTTTATGGTGATCTTTTCCATTTTGTTTTACAGTTCTTTCCTTCAAAGTTTTTTGGCGTTTTGGTTCCTGATAAACGTTGGGCTGATTCAAAGAGCCACCCATCCAAAGGGAGCTGAATGACTTCTTCAGTGGTGTTGGCAGATACACTTAGTGCCTTTTGGTCCAATTAAAAGTGATTCAGTGGTACAAAATCTCTTCACAGATTTTTGGGCATAATTTTTTTGAGTTCCTCTGCTCTTAACTACTGCTCGTGCCAAATGTACTTGGTGAAGAGGGATGTGTGATAAGTAATTGTATGCTGGGGGTTAGGAGAAAGGCATAGAAGGGTTCAGTGCTTTTTTCTTTATCACCATCCATGTTTTTTTCTTTTTCACTTTACTGTTTTAGGAACTGAAAATCCTATCTGACCTGAAAGATGTTTAGTCAGTTTGACATGAGAGGCAAAAGCTGGTTTGTTTTTTTTTTTTAAATAGAAAACCATGCTGCAATAAACTATGTGTTGTGTTCCTGCTAGTGACTACAAGAAAATGTGCTGCATTTGCTACAGGTTTTGGGGTATTTTTTTTCAGGCAGTTTCTGGGAGTAGGTCTATGGGAAGGAAGTCATAGCAGAACACTTGGATATTTCCTGTTGGATAATTGTTGCATATTTCCCATTCCTCAAACCTTACTGCTACTAGGAATAAATTTAATCTAAAACTTGAGTTCAGTTAATTTTGTAAATAAAGAAATGTAAAAACAGTAAAGGTGCTGAAGGAACTCTGTTTTGATTTTGTTTAATATAGTACTATTTTGGGAGTGTCTTGGAATATACAAAGGAAGTTTAATTTTAATAAAAGCATTGTGAACTAGAGTCCTATATATATGCGTAAATAATTTGTGGGAGGGATTAAATGTAGGCTAGAACATATATCTGAAATCTTATAACTGTAATTTTACAGTACCCTGGCATTTCAGCATCTTGCACTTTTAAGGCTGATGCTAAGTATGTTTGCTTTATACAGATCTGCTACAGACATTATCTGTTACCTCAGTTTTGTGCAGTTTTACTAATAGGTAAATCAGGTTGTGGCTCCCATTGCTCAGCTTTCAAGAATGTAAAGACTTTTCTAGAGGCTATCCTCTATGAAACTATAGCTGAAATGATTTGAAGGAAATTTCTGAACTGTTTGTAGCAACAGTTGGCAGACTTTAAGGTCTCTTATTAATATACAAATATATTCCCCTTTCCTTTTTAAAATATGTTCCTTGCAGCTATATAGTATTGGTGATGTGTGTTTGTTTTCCTTATAAAAATTTTGTTAATACATTTTAAAGATTTCTTCTCCTGTGGCATCTGGAAGTAAAGTTTACTGATGCCCAGATGTTGGCCCAGTGGCTGTGTACCATTTGAGCTCTAATCTAGCTCAGTCCTTTTGCAACAGGAGCTGCAGTGTAGTGCAAAACATGTTATGATTTAGTGACATATGCCTTAAAAATTGTTACAAACCAAACGATTAGATGAGAAGGTAGAAATTGGGATATGAAGGACTTGGTATCAAGAATATTGGCTAGAGTGGGGTGCTTCCCCCATGAGAGGCTCCCCTTGGGTGCAGGTCGTAGGTCTGTAACCAGATTGCTGTGACCTTGGACAGTTAAGTTCTCCCTTCCCTGCTTCTGCAGTGATTGGTGTACTTGACTGGAGTGGTTCACAGTGCTGATGAAGTTGAAGGTTTTTGAGGTTAGTTGAGATGTTCAGATGGATGGTACTTCTCAGATGTGCTTGTCACAGATCTAAGTTCTCTGCTACTGAAACTGGTAACATTCCTTCTGATTTTGAAGGGAGCAGAGTTAGGCAAGAAGGGTCTTTAAATGATAAAGCCAAAGGTTCGTTGCAATGCAAGCATTTGTTTGCAGGAGTGAAGGGGAGTTCACAGAACAAAATTTTCCCAGTAATTTTCTGTAGTTGATGAGGTGAGTAGTGGTGTGATTTGGACTAGAGTGTGTGTGAGATTACAGAAAGGAGGAAAGGGGAAGGTTAGGGATAGGGAATATATTTCAGTGCTGACATTAGCTATCAGGATTATTTTCTGGTTTTGATTGTATTCTTTCTTTGAAATGCATTTCTCTTTCCCAAATGTAATTTTCACACTACAGCAATGTCCTGTATTTAACCCTTTAGTAGCTGTCTGCTAGAAAGACTGTTTTTGATACCTAGTGGCTTACTGATAGCCAAGCCTACAAATACTTTATTATAAGTGTTTTGTTGATTTATTCCATGAAAGTTTTCTATCCTGTGGGCATTCTCCTCCTGTTGTTTTGTTATATCATGCTTCAATTAACTGCTAAGTTTCTGGGAACAGAAGTTGCGCCTGTTTGTATATGAAAATTATTGCTGAGTTTGTGCCTTTTTTGAATTTCACAAACCAGTGCTTGACTAGGTTTGGGGGGTGGTGGTGTTTTTGTTTGATTTGGGGTTTTGCTTTGTTTTTTACTTGTGTATTTTTAAGGGCACACCTTCCTGTTGTAGAGGAGTAGTTTGATAATAAATGTATGAAATAAGAAGCAGAGTGGTTCAAGACAGGTAAGGAAAATGTTTCCAAGTAAGTTTGCAGGTAGAGATTTCAGGATTGGGAACACTTAAAATTACTGGAAAAATATTCTGGTGTTTATGGACTTAAGAAACTTTGCTATTACTTCTAATCTAAGTGTTGTCTATTGATGACAACACGATTTCCCTCTATCAACAGTTTACAGTCACGTATATACAAATAACTTGTAGCAACACTTCTCGTAATAGCCTTTTCATAATGTCACTGCATTTGAGCTTTCCAGGAGAAAGCTCAAAGGTCATATCGTTGGTTCATGGCTGTGGAATTATCCCTGTGCTAGGGTATGGTTATCAGACATTCCTCACATTCCAGGTGTCTAATATTACAGTGCTTACATGCCAGCACAGGACCAACTGCTGCGTCAAGAAAAACGCAGGAGAAAACATTCGTGGCATTACCCATTTCCACTTCTCTGCCTCCACCCCTCCCCTAACCTTTCAAAATGTCATCTTTCTGTTGAACTTGGCAATGTTAAAGGGACAAACATATTACAAGTAGTGATTTTGCTAGGGGGGTTTCCCCTACAAAACCAAATAGCCAGTAAGCTGAGCGAAAAAATACTGCTTCTCCTTTTCACTTAAGTACCTTCAAGGATAAAATGATGTAGCAAAATGCATAGCTGTGTTCAGTGTGCTGTTTTTCTCTTCACTGTGATGGTAATTGTTAAGTGGAAAGCCAAAACAGTTTATCATAATCAAAAGGAAAAGGGAAACAAAACCCCCATGCAAGCAGGCAGTTTGACCTGGTCCTGCAACCAGTGGGTGTGGGTCCCTTCCTTCCCAAAAGCATTCTTCCCCTTCTGGGTCTCAGCTATTTAGTTTCTGTGTCTTTTCAGAACCACCTGTGAAGGGACCGAGTGAGCTGACATTGAGCTAATGTTAACCCCTCTGTAACTGGGAAGGGGTGGTTATGCTCTGCTTCATTGCTTTTATAACGTATCTTTTATAACGTATTTTTACATCAGGCATTAACATGCATGTAGGATGTTGGAGTAGGTGGGAAGGCAGCATATTCTTTCTCCACTCACCTTCTGTTATCTTCTGCCTCCTGTGCTGAAGTCTTAATTTGTCATCTTAATTTGCTTGTTTCCTTTCCTGTGTGTGGCTGAGAGAAGGTCATCGGTTCTCCCTTTAGTGTTTTTTCTGTGGAGAAACCAGGCAAGATCCTTAGAGGACCTGCAGATTTTCATCCTTAACTTCCCTGTATTGTGTAAAGCTTAGGGAGTTTGGGGGTGCGTAGGATTTTAGATCAATGACGTCTTTTAAAGTAAAGAAATAAAAAGGATAGTAATCTTTTGTTAAATATATTGCAATCAATTAATTGCAGATGATTTTACAGGACACTTGCAAAACTGATACACGAAGGAGAAAAGACTCTTTTGGGAAAACTGTTGTATCATAAGAGTTCTGATTTTTATGTTTAATAGGTATTTTAATTTGTTTTGAGGGTCCCCTCAGTTCCTTGGTGGGTTTCTTTTTTTTTTTTTTTAGTTCGGTTTACTACTTATACAGATTTTACTGGCTCTTCTGAGGCAACATCCCTCCCTTCAGTTTATGCCCTTTACTTGTATAAAGGGGTAGCATTCTTTCTGTAGTTGTTTATCTTCAGCTTGTGCTGCAGTTAAAATAGGTGGATTCAAATTCTGTGCAGATGTAAGCTGATTTTTTTTAAATAACTTCTTGCTTTTAATGTACAGTGCATCTTTTCTATTAAATACATGGTAGTACTGGCTCAAACCAGCTGTTTGTAATGGATACTGGAAGCTAAGAGGTTTTGTCTGATCTCTGGGTTTTGGTGTTGTACAGGTTTCGTAAGTGATGTATGAATATATTGAATTTAGGGGTTTTATTGTAGTAGAGTTTCAGAAGGGTTAGTTGGTTTGTTTGCAGCCTTGCCCTGGCAGTTAAATATTTAACTAAATCAAGAAGAGTAGTTCCTGGAAAACATTTGTGGAATGGAGTACAATTATCTACTGTAGCAAGTCCTTGTGGGCAAAACCAGTCATTGGTGAGGTATTGGCTTGTTATTTCTAAACAGTACTTACTGA
Source organism: Clamator glandarius (assembly GCA_033459285.1). NCBI lineage: Eukaryota > Metazoa > Chordata > Aves > Cuculiformes > Cuculidae > Clamator > Clamator glandarius. The sequence continues at coordinate 1,806,120 of JAUNZM010000080.1, forward strand.
ATATGGTGAATGGTTGTGTGCCATGGTACAGTGTATGAAACTGAGTCGATCTTCAGAAAGGGCTTTTGGCACTAACAGTCGGAACCGATAATGGGCTGATGGCAGTATTAATGCAGCTGGCTCTCTGGAGGGCTCTTGGAGTGGGAACTCCAACACTGTTCAACACACTGTCCTTTTCAGCAGAACATTTCAAAACAGCCTTGAGTATTTTGTCTAAATTACATAGAATAAACAGCTTCTTCAGTAATCAAAAAGGTTTTAAAACCACCAAGCCCTATGAGGATGGAAAGTAGATTAGATTTTAGTTTCTGCTTGATCTTTGTGCTTCATGTACTCAATATTGTGTTCACCTCGGCTTACTTGTCTAGCTAGACAAGAATCTTTTAATGGAAATTGTATTTTTCAAAGTCTTAAATGTTCTCTGAAATGACATTGAAAGTGGTCTAGTCCTATTTACATGAACCTACGGCCTATGGGAGATGTTGTAAACCACTGTCGGAACGAGTTCAGTACTAGAAACCAAGTTTTTGAGCTTGTGAAATAGTTGCACGAACTCATTATCCCAGTAGTGCTTACCCCAAAAATGTCCAGCTGTTTCGTGTTGCTGAAATTGCGTGTCTCAGTATAACCCCTTAATGGTGTGTGTGTGTGTGTGTGTACATGTTTGTTTATTAGGGAAACACTCTAAAATTAGTAGTATGTTTCTTTAAGGCCTGCGGTCTAAGTATTCAAGTGCTTAAAAGAATCATAGAATAGAAATTTCGGGCTATTAGAAGTTATACTATACCTGTTTGCTTTTTCTCAAATCAGTGTCCTCATAGGTCAGCTTTCCGTTCTTAGACAAATTTGACTGGTTTACCCATCTTTGTATTAACAGGAGCAAAATGATCTGAAAACTGGAAGGCAACTGAAAATTCTTTAAAAGTATCCAGAAAATACTTGCTGATGGAGTTAATAAACGTTTGTCTCCTAAAAGTGTATAACTCTGCAGTGACTTCACATTCTGCAGTTAGTTTTTTGAGTATGTGGTTGAGGTGCAATGAAGCAAAGCAGTGGTACTGTCACTGTACTGCTGATTGCTACGTCTAAATGCTAGGAGCGTAGCTAGGAACGGTTGGCTGTAAACTGTATTGTTGTGTTCATGCATGTGTAATGTGAAACAAGCAGATTAATAGTGCACCTGTTAGTTGCTATAGGCATAAACCAGCATAATTTAACGTCATTGATCATTTTTCATAAGAAAAGAATGGGGTGACATTTAGTTTGAACAGCTTTTAGTAATTCTGTGTTTGTGTAACAAAGGTAACATGCATGTTTGCTGTCTTTTAAATACAGGTATTTGTTAACGTTTGGTTGCACAAATCTTGTGAATGAGGTAAACAGATTCTTGAGCTTAGCATGTTTGTTTATTTTACAACACTATCCTTAAAAAGGGACTGCCACCCCTTGTTTGATTTGTTTTAATGTGGTACTGAAGTCCGCTAAGGTGCTCTTTCAAAGTAATACCCGTAATAAAGTGGCAATATATCTTAATAATACCCTTATTAAAAGAGAACATTCCTAAGCAATAAAAAGTTCTACCTAATACCTTGGCTGAGGTACTACTGTGTTAAGAACATGGTGTTTAGAAGCTAAAATTCTGTCTGTCAACACTCGTGAATGAGCTTTCTGGAGACAGAAATTGCGTGTGGGATTTTCTTGTTTATAGAACTTGAATGAACAAAGACTATAACAAAAGGGTATTTTATGGGCTGCAAATTCTGCCCCTTTCTACTGGTAAATGGCGCAGTTATCACTTTTTAACATTATGGAAGTGACAGCAGTATTAGTAGAAAATAAGAGCATTTTTCTTGAGTTTTAGCTGCAGTAATTCGTAGAAGAGAGAATTGTCCTCCCCGTGTAATGTTAACTTTCATGCTGTTAATGGATACTGACCTCAGCCACAGGGAGCAGCAATGCCTTTCTTTCACTCTGATTGGCAGTGTGGAGCTACAGCCTGGGGGTTTTTGTCGTCCTGTATGCACTCTCCTGCCTGGGATAGTATTCATCCCCCTTTAAATTTAGGTGCCTTACATAGGCTAAACTGCCTTGCGGTCATACTCTTGTAGTCTGTAGAAAAAGAAGGAAACCTTCACTGTGATTCATCTTAAGTCTAAGTATAGAGGTGCTGAATCAGTCTCTCTGGAGAACTTAAAGGAGTAATTCAGGGTAGATAACTAACTTTAGAAGTTAATGACATGAATTGTACTCCTGAGTTTTGTATAAGAAATATAAGAATATATAAGAAATCAATGTTTTGGATATTTGGGATGGGATTAGAAGACCTATCTATAGATCCTTCAAACTCACACTTCCTTTGGCATTAGAAAGTTGGATATGAGTTGAATTGATTTTAAGAGCCAACTTGAACAGTCAGTTCTAGTGAAGAATTTAGAACATTTTTCTTCCTCTTACATGTTCCTTTGCCTGATCAATTGATTTAATTTTTTGCATTTGCTGTTCTTGAGCTACTAGATCAAAATAAGTAGTAAATATTGTCCTTTTACAAAGTAAAATAAGAAATCAGTTCACATGCTTCTAGGCTGTGTCACTGTGCTAACAAAATATTTGTGGGGAAGAACTCGGGGGAAGTACTTGTGCTACTGTTGTATTTTGTTATTTTTAAGTCTTCTCTACACCCTGTTGTAAGAGTGTATGAAGTTAAACGATCCAGATTCCAGGTATGTGTGCATACAGTCCTTCCATCATCAAATTTCTTCAGTTATGTTTTCATAAGTTTGCATTGCTGCATATCTAAAAAACATCTTATGTTTTGTCTTAATTGATGGAGTCTGGAGAAGAGGCATTTTTTTCAGAAGGGGTGGGAGTCTTTAATAGCAAAGGCTGTGTTGTAACAGTAAATAAATAATATGTAATGTTCATCATTATATATAATTCTGTTTACAAGAATGTGTGGTTGCAGAATTCAGTCCGTATGACACTTCATGTAACTTTCACACAAAATCTTGCTGTGTGGCAAAGAACCTGAGGTCTTTTTGGATAAGGAGTGACTGGGATTTGGAGAAAGTTTTCAAAGGCATGTTGAAGTTTCTATAGCAAGTTGAACATTGACCCTAGTTATAATTCATTGAATTCAATTGAATTCAAAACTCAAGCATGGCACAGCAAAAAAGGTATTCTTGGAAATAATTTTGAAAGAGATTGAGATTAGCCTGTTCATAGTTCTCGTGTGTTTTTAATGTACGTCTTGTCAACCTCCGTTTTCTTCCTTTCTAATTGAGTAATAGAAGTCTCAGATTTGTTGTCAGTTGGTTTTCATCTGTCTTACCCTGCCAGCCTCCCACTTTGCTCTTTTCTCACATCTGTCTACTGTAACCTCTCTCTATCCCCTACCCCCTCTATCATGTATATCATAAATCACAATAAAGCAGTCTTATAAAATTGATGCGAATAGTTCTAAGAGCTGTACTCACATAGTACTTCGAAGTGTGGCTAAAATCAGGTCTCAAAGTATGCTAAGGAGGTCAGTGATGACGGTATCAGTGGAGCTGAGAAGAGAACAAAGACCAAAGTCCAGAGTTTCCTGTTGTTGAAGTAGGGTCCTAGCCATAGTATGTGCAACCTCTGCTTCAGTGGTGTTATTGATTTCATCCCGAACAGATTTTGAGGGGAAAAAAAGGAGTCGGAGAAGGAATACAGGAGAATGCATCATTTCTATTGCATACATGCAATTTTCAAGACATTGTTCTATATCTGTGTAGAATGTATGCGTACACATACATGTCTGCATACATTTTTAAGAATGTGTACATTGATAGTCGTTGGTCACAGAAGTGTCAAATACCATGGATTGTCTGCATCTTGACAGAACAAAAACATTCCCTTGTATACACAGTGAATGTCTCATTTTTGGGGGATCCTGACCTTTGGAAGAAAACTTTATTGTATGTACTTTTGTGGTCTAGATAGTACATCAAGCAATAAGGTGCACAAAGTTGACCAAATTGAACAATATTGCACTGACAGTCTATTAGTCTGTAGTTAAGATTCCATTTTATATTACCATCAGCCTCTTTATTGACTTTAGGTGCATATACAGACTTACAGACATGGCTGCAGATGCAATAACAACTGTTAATGGATGACACACACATTATAGAATCTATGTTTTAAGGTCTTAACTGGCTTTGTATTTTGAAAGCTTCAAAGCAAATGTGGATGTGAGGTAATGTGGTTTCTCAGTTCTTAAGCTGTACTCATCTCCCAGGTTTCCCAGGGCATCTGTGAAGTGATTGGCAATAACATAATTATATACTGTTTACACAGTGGGATTCCAGAATGCTTCCTGGTTTTCTTAGGAGTTGCCACTTCTCATTACACACACCTGCTTCTTATTCTCTTAGTCTGGGGAGTACATCTCAATCCATATGCTGAAATCGGAGTGTTGCTGCCCTATGGGGTTGAGTACGGGAAAATACTATACATGAGTTAAAGGCTAATACGTTAGTCTTCACTTGGAAGGAGTTCTATAAGGTTTAAAAAAAAAAAAAAGTGAACTTAATGGTATGCATTGAAACCCCTACCTTTTGTTAACTGATTAAACTTAGTAGTGTACTAAAGGTGGACCTTTAGTCATCCTTTTTAGAGTACTGGCTTTCTTTTAAGACCGTGTAAATTGATGACTACAAACTGAAAAAGTATTATGAACTACTTCAGTGTATCAGTGCCCTGAGAGGCAGCACTTAATCCTCAGTTATGGTGCAATAAACCTAATTTTTCTTGGGTCACAGTTAATGAATATAATGGTAGTCTGTCTATCATAGGTTATTATGTCACAGATAATGATCTTCATACAAGCTAGATTCCTTCACTCCTTGCTCCTAGGTATTATTTCCATCCTGTCTCATAACTCTTTGCTTTCAGCTTTTGTCTTGCAAATTTTCTCTTGCGTTTTAATCTTCATGTCATGTTAATCTCATCCATTTACCATATGCATTTTGAAAGTAAATGCTGTTTATGTAAAGGCTGCTCTGAGGGCCCAAAACAGTCTAGCATCACCTTATGCTACTTGCTGCTCAGTTTTATAAGTCTGTGTTGGTCTCAAAAATCTTGTGCTATTAAAACACTTTGGAACAAAAAAGAAGAATGATGGTGATGCAACAGTTACATAATTGTGATCTTGTTATGTACAAAGCTTTTAGTTTTTAAAAAACTCAGAGACAGTTCTGACAACTCGGATCTTAAGGCTGCAACATCAAGAGTGATTGAGTAGAGCAGAATTTGCCCAGTACTCTCTGTACTTCAGGGTCTGTCTTTCCCACCTCTTCTTTTGTTTAAGGTCTAGAGTGGGTCACTCAAGTACTTTTCCACAGGTATTTTTTTTTAGTGTCGCTTTAATTTATGGAGTGAGAGAGAGACTGCCGTTCATTCTCATGGTGTCAGATTTCTGATAGGTGATAACACCTGGACAGAACATCCCTATGGCCAGAGTGTCCTGCAGGCTGACCTGCAGAATGAGCTGTAATAGCAAGTAGTCAAGATTTGATTAAAAATAAAATTGGTGTGGAGTGCAGGTGAAAAGCCAGGATAGTACAGGGATTATATCCTCCCTATAGAGGTGGTTTAAAAATCACATCTTGTGATTGCTGCTGACTGTGGTGTGTATCTTTGATGGAAGTCTTAAATGCAGAGTTCTAAATGAATTTGTTAGACACCGTCTGGGCATGCATATAATACTTTATCATCCTTATTCTGCTGTATTGTATTTAAAATGTTTTTATTACTTGAACTATAAGACTTGTGGTTTGAGTTAATATTACAACATTAAGGCTAAGGATGATGTTGAACTTTGATTTTTATTCAGTTTAAGATACTTTTTAAGCTTTTAAGTTTAAGAAGTTTTGTATCAGAAACAGCATGACCAGCAGGTCCAGAGAGGTTATTCTCCCTCTGTACTCAGCACTGGTGAGACCGCTCCTCGAATCCTGTGTTCAGTTCTGGGCCCCTCACCACAAGAAGGATGTTGAGGCTCTGGAGCGAGTCCAGAGAAGAGCAACAAAGCTGGTGAAGGGGCTGGAGAGCAAGTCTTATGAGGAGCAGCTGAGGGAACTGGGGGTGTTTAGCCTGGAGAAGAGGAGGCTGAGAGGAGACCTCACTGCTCTCTCCAACTACCTGAAAGGAGGTTGTAGAGAGGAGGGTGCTGGTCTCTTCTCCCAAGTGACTGGGGACAGGACAAGAGGAAATGGCCTCAAGCTCCTCCAGGGGAGGTTTAAGCTGAACATTAGGAAAAAAAATTTTCACAGAAAGGGTCATTAGGCATTGGAACAGGCTGCCCAGAGAGGTGGTCGATTCACCTTCCCTGGAGGTGTTTAAGGCATGGGTGGACGAGGTCCTAGGGGGCATGGTTTAGGGATTGATAGGAATGGTTGGACTCGATAATCTGATGGGTCTCTTCCAATCTGGTGATTCTATGATTCTAAATGGATTTTTTTTTTTTTTTAAATCCACTTTTATAATCTAGTTTGAGGCAGGATGTTCTTCCCAGCAAGGTGAACCCTAATGGTTAGCACAGGTTCACTGACTAGTCAAACTCGCCAAAAGCCTGATGCTTTTACATGATGGATGCTTCCTCTGAGGAGTAGTGGCCTTGGAGCGCTGAGTGGGTGCCCTGTGTTTGGGCTGCTGGGTGCTGTGGGCAGCCTGGCTGAAACTGTGATTGTGTTCATTATCCAGGCTGTGAAAGGCTTCTCCTGCTTTCTTAAGAGCCATCGCTTTCTGTCTAACTGCTACTATTTGCAAACAGAACAGCAGTCTTTGCAGTGATGCTGGTAATTACTAATAGTTAATGTTTGGGCAGGTGTGTTTGATGTGGCAGCAGGTCGAGCTTTGCTGGGAGCTGCCAGCGTGGCCATGTCAGCACAGCTGCTGCTGCCCTGAAGAAAGGAGAGTGAGGAGCAGAGTGGCAGTTCTGAGCTGGGGTCACAGTAGCCTTACTCAGAGCAGTGCGATGTCCATATTTTACATCAGCAGTAGGAGAGGATACAACAGGTAGGCTTAACCCTAGTCAGCTTCAGTGCAACGTCTTCTGATGTCTCCTCCTGTGACTTCTTCTCCTGCATCGTAACGAGGAGGATGTGTCATGTCCATTTAAGACTTCCATTACAAAAGCAGCTCTTGGACTGTGAAGCAGCATATAGCAGATAAAGGTTGAGAAAGAGAACAGGTGTTACAGAAACTACACCTTCTCATGCTACTGAGAAAGGTGTTTGTGGCTGGCCATTCTTACTGGAGACTCCCAGTAAACAGAACTTTTCTCACAGCTTGCATGTGCTGCCTTATAATCTGTATTTTATATCCTAGTGATTCAGATGCAGTTCCACATTGATAATTTCACCTGTGTTTTGTAATAGTTTTCAGTGTGTTTTGCATTGCAGTTTGTAAGCAGTAGTAAATTGGCGAATTTGCCTTATACGTGTGAATGTTTTCAGGACCTCAAATTAAGCATCAGTAACCTTCCTAGGATTATGTTGTAAACTTTGAAGAAATACAAGGAAGTGGATTCATGCTTACAATTTTTAAGAAATAAATAGAAAAATCACAATTCAAAAGGTTTTGATTCTGCTTTGTACTTTCTGCAACCCTGGTTTGGAGGAATGAAATGCTGCCCTACTTAAAGAACTGGGAGGTCAAATCCATCAATACTAATAATATATTTGTGAGACAATGATTTCTACATCAAGCCTATGCTCAAATTCCTATTTTCTCAGCTGGATGAAGAATTTAATTCAGTGTTTTTGTAAAGTATTTTCTATCTAGTGTTTTCTACACAAAAAAAAAGCCAATTAATTTTAGAGAAGGCAAAGTATGCTTTTCTTTTCTCTTTCATTTCTCACAAAGATGTCGATAAAACAGTTTCTTTTGGTTAGAAAATAATTGAAGAAAAAATACTGAAACACAGAAAAGCATATGTGAATTAGATTGTTAGCTTTTTATTCATATAGAATTTTAATGATGGTATGAAAAAATGGTCTTAAGTGTTAGAACTTGGTCAGGAATGAGCGAACAATGTGATGTTCATGTGTCCCACAAGCTGCTCTTGGTAATCGTACTCTGAGGATTTTTTTTTTAACTCTGGATATGTACTAATCTTATTGTCACCATGGTTACAATAAAACCTTAAGTCTCTTGTTCTTCCTGTTAAATACATCAGTATGTCAGGGCATTTATCTGTGCGTTTCTCAAGAAGAACCTCAATACTTATTTCTTTAAAAAAAGGGGGGGACGGCACAAGATAATGATGTAAGGCCTCACTTAGAAAAGAGCCCATGTATTATTGTTATGAATCTATTTCTTGTAATAAATAGGTGCTCTGTTATTCAAATTACAAAACTTCTTTTACCTGTCCTAAAAAAAGCACCATGTGAGCATCTAAGGCCCATTAAATGTCACTGATGAAATTTTTATGCTGTGCACACTGCTGCTTATTTTGTTCAAGTATGTGGATTGATAAGTGCCACTAACTGCATCTTAGGTGATTGCAGTCTCTTTTCAGAGTTCCTTGTCTGTAGTTATTAGGGAAGATGACCTTGAAATCTTGTGCTGTCATCATAGACTCAGAGTTGAAGAGTTGTGTTATCCTGGGGACAAATAGTTGTGTACTTTTTTTTACAAGCTATAGGTTATTGTTTAATTTTAAACTGTCAAATGTGAGAAATGTTGCAGTGAATTTCTCACTTGAGTCCTTATGCTGAAAAATGTTTGCAGTAACTTGTATTATGTTCTTAGAGTTAATGAATTCAGAAGGATGGAATAAGGGAAAAACAACTGAGAATCTAAGCTTTGAGAGGGAGAAAACACCTTGCTCTCCTTTCTACCTGTTATCTTTTCTTTAGCTTCTGTCATAATAGAAGTTAGTAAATAACAAAGATATGTATGGAAGAGAGAAAAGCTACACTATTAACTTTTTCCTTTGTTTTTAGGTTAACAAAGCCCTTGTCATTTGCGGATTGTGTTGGGGATGAACTCCCATGGGGTTGGGAAGCTGCATATGATCCTCAGATTGGTGTTTACTATATTGATCACATCAACCGTAAGTATTTTTGAATTTTCCATATTGATTGTATAAGAAGTCTCATCATGATTAGACTTTCCTGAGAAGATTTTGAAGCATGACTGAGAGCAGGGAAAGTTTTCTTGAGAGAGAAGTGTGGCTGATGTAACAATTTCTGATTTTCAGTAAACGTATTATCCTATTTGTGTGCATGGGTTTGTTGGGAATGGTTGCAGATGTATTATAGCTGGTTCAAAATTACTCATATGACTCTTCATCTTTTGCTGTGGAAGAAATGCGTGTAATGTGTAGTAAATAAAGATGGTTGACATCTGTTGGTATCTGAAAAAGCGTATGATGTTTGGTGGTTATTGAATATGCAGCATTGCACGCTAGCAGAGATAGTCTGATACAAGTAAAAACTGGTTCAGTATCACTGCTGAAAGGAACTATTGCAGATAAGGTAGGATGGAGTGTGCCCACGGGTGTTTATAACTTGTGTATGAGCTCTGGTAAATGTACTGTAATTCTAAGAATGTTGTAGAATACATTGCACGCTATAAATAATACTATATTTTGTAGTAATTGAAGAGGGAATGGCAAATCAAAATGCTGGGGAAAATTGCCCATTGGTATAACATTATTGGCTTTAAAAAGTTTATAAGAAAATCCGCTAATACAAAATGACTGTGCCTGCTTCTACAGTTGAACGGGAATTATGTCTAAACCATACAAAACTATAGCAAAATTTGAAATACGGTGCATGTTAGACTTAATGAAACTAATATATTCCTGAAAACATTTCTATCTTCTTTTTTCTGTGTTAGTTACTCCATATTAATTGATAACTTTTTCTATTTTCTCAGAAATTATTTTTAATTACATAGAAGAGATTCCCTTTGAGTCAATATGTGAATATAGGTGCCTGTATCTGTGCTAGCAGTGCTGTGTACTTACTTAAAATATAGTGAGGTGTCTATGGCCATTTGAGATGCTTTAGGTTAACAGAGACAACTGTACAAGGTCAGCACATACTGCATGGTTGCTAAGAGGCTGGTGGCTTTGTGGAGCAAAGATGGAGACAAAACTTGTTACCCTATGGCATTTCAAGTGTATGGGCAAGTGAATAAACTCTGAGATGTCTAAACTGCTTTTGTAGTCAATAGCTATCTAATCAAATACAGCCAGTGTAATGCAAAGTGCAATGTGGCTGCCTGGTTGGGTGTCTGCTTTGAAGATGAGCTGATTTAAGCTCCTTTAGTTGGGTTGGACTGTAACTCTGATAACTCAGATGAGACGTTAGACATATACTGTGCTTATTGAACACCTGCAGATAGACAACTAATCTCGAACTGAATCCCATCCAGTGACCTCAGTTAGGGTTTTATAGCCCTACTATTTTGGAATAACAATGAGACTTCTCTGATCTTACATGTGATGTTAAATGTTTCTGAACTTTTAAAAAAATAGGGACATACCTGACTGAATTTAAAATGTGAAGAAAGAAGTTAATTTGCTTCTGAATTCTCGGTTCTAGGAGAAGTAAGGAGAGGGGTCAGTAGAATTGTCACCTTGGAATTTCGGAGGGCAGACTTTGGACTGTTCAGAAGGCTGGTTGATAAAGGTCCATGGGAGACAGTTCTCAAGGGCAAAGGAGCCCAAGAGGGCTGAATGCTCTTTAAGAAGTAAATCCTGGCGACGCAAGAGTAAGCTGTCCCCATCTGCCTGAAAATTAGTTGTCAGGGGAGAAAACCAGCTTGGCTGAGCATAGAGATCTGGGTCAATATCAGAAAAAAGAGGAAAGTATATGAGCTTTGGAAGAAGGGGTAGGCATCTTGGGAGGACTACAGGCATGAATCTTAGAATAACCAGGTTGGAAGAGACCCACCGGATCATCGAGTCCAACCATTCCTATCAGTCCCTAAACCATGCCCCTTAGGACCTTGTCCACTTGTGCCTTAAACACCTCCAGGGAAGGTGACTCAACCACCTCCCTGGGCAGCCTGTTCCAATGCCTAATGACCCTTTCTGTGAAAAATTTTTTCCTAATGTTCAGCTTAAACCTCCCCTGGAGGAGCTTGAGGCCATTTCTTCTTGTCCTGTCCCCAGTCACTTGGGAGAAGAGGCCAGCTCCCTCCTCTCCACAACCTCCCTTCAGGTAGTTATAGAGAGCAATGAGGTCTCCCCTCAGCCTCCTCTTCTCCAGGATAAACAACCCCAGCTCTCTCAGCTGCTCCTCGTAAGACTTGTTCTCCAGCTCCTTCACCAGCTTTGTTGCTCTTCTCTGGACTCGCTCCAGAGCCTCAACATCCTTCTTGTGGTGAGGGGCTCAGAACTGAACACAGGATTTAAGGTGTGGCCTCACCTGAGGGAGAATAACCTCCCTGGACCTGCTGGTCAAGCCGTATCTGATAAAAGCCAAGATGCCATTGGCCTTCTTGGCCACCTGGGCACACTGCTGGCTCATGTTCTGTCACTGTCAACCAACACCCCCAGGTCCTTCTCCTCCTGGCAGCTTTCCAGCCAGGCTTCTCCTAGTCTGTAGCACTGCACAGGGTTGTTGTGCCCCAAGTGCAGGACCCGGCATTTGGCCTTGTTAAACCTCCTGCCATTGGACTCTGCCCAGCAGTCCAGCCTGTTCAGGTCCCTTTGCAGCCTCCCAACCCTCCAGCAGATCCACACTTCCACCCAGCTTGGTGTCATCTGCAAACTTGCTAAGGGACCACTCGATGCCTTCATCCAGGTCATTGATGAAGACATTGAACAGGGCTGGACCCAGGACTGAGCCCTGGGGAACCCCACTTGTAACTGGCCTCCAGCTGGATTTAACACCTTTTCCCACCACTCTCTAGGCCCGGTCATTCAACCAGTTTTTCACCCAGGAGAGTGTGCGCCTGTCCAGGCCAGAGGCCGACAGTTTCCATAGCAGAATGCTATGAGAAACTGTGTCAAAGGCTTTACTGAAGTCCAGGAAGATACATCCACAGCCTTTCCCTTGTCCAGTAGCTGTGAGGTCACATAGACAGAAAATCAGAAAGGCTAAAGACCAACTTGAACTTAGATTGGCCAATTCTGTGGAAGATAATAAAAAAAATTTCTACAAATATATTAACAACAAAAGGAGGGCCTTTGACACAGTTTTCACAGTATTCTGCTTGAAAAACTTGCTTCCACTGGCTTGGACAGGCAGACCCTGTGCCGGATAAAAAAACTGGCCGAATGGCCAGGCCCAAAGAGTTGTGGTAAATGGAGCTAAATCCAGTCGGAGGCTGATGACAAGTGGCGTTGCCCAGCGCTCAGTGTTGAGTCCAGTTCTGTTCAATATCTTTATCAATTACCTGGATGAGGGGATTGAGAATATCCTTAGTAAAGTCACATATGCCACTAAGCTGGGAGGAAATGTCAATGTGCTTGAGGGCAGGGAGGCTCTACAAATGGATCTGAACAGACTGGATCAACAGGCTGAGACCAATAGTATGAGGTTCAGCAAGGCCAAGTGCCAAGTCCTGCACTTGGGACACAACAACCTTGTGCAGCACCAGAGACTTGGGGAGGAGTAGCTGGATAACTGCCTGGCAGAGAAGGACCCAGGGGTGTTGGTTGACAGCAGCTGAACATGAGCCAGCAGTGTGCCCAGTTGGTCAAGAAGGCCAATGCCATCCTGGCTTGTATCCGGAGCAGCGTGGCCAGCAGCAGTAGGGAAGTGATTCTGCCCCTGTAGTTGGCTCTGGGGAGACCGCACCTCAAGTACCATGTTCAGTTTTGGGCCCCTCACTGCAAGAAAGACATTGAGGTGCTGGAGCATGTCCAGAGAAGGGCACAGAAGCTGGTGAAGGGGTTGGAGAACAAGTCCAGGAGCAACTGAGGGAACTGGGTTTGTTTAGCTTGGAGAAGAGGAGGCTGCGGAGAGACCTTATCACTGTATAGAAGTACCTGAAAGGAGGTTATAGAAAGGTGAGTGTTGGTCTCTTCACCCAAGTGACAGGCAATAGGACAAGGGGGAATGGCCTCAAGCAGCACCAGGGTACATTCAGACTGAATATTAGGAAAACCTTCTTGACTGAAAGGGTTATCAAGCACTGGAACAGGCTGCTCAAGGAGGTGATTGAGTCCCCATCCCTGAAGGCATTTAAAAGACGTATAGATGAAGTGCTTAAGGATAAGATTTAGTAGTTGACAGGCACAGTTGAACTTGATAATCTCAAAGGTCTCTTCCAACCTATAGATTCTATGATTCTAAATGCTATTATAAGTGGAAATTTGTCTTTAACTTCTCCCTTAGCTAAAACTGTAAAATGTAAAGCTATAAAATTTTGAGAAGGCAGTCTGCTTTTCTGGGCACTTTAAAAGTGCTTTCAGATCATTGCTTTAAGGATCATGCTTTTATTCTCTACGTGCTCAACATTTTTAATCAGTTTTAAAAATTTCAGCTTTTTAAAGATTAAGCATTTTCCTTACATTTTAAATGATGTTTCTGTGCATTGAAGGTGAATTCCTGAAAATTATATGCTGTTTGTGACTTGAAGTTCTGCTTCAGACACATGTTACATGTCAAACTTTGGACAGCATTGTCTTGGAATTCTTTTGACACTAATTAATATACTGCAAACACTACTACCTCAGTTAACAGAGAAGAACTGTGTATATCCATCTGTACGCATCTTTCTGTGGCCAGGGCAAATAAATGTGATTAGCTAGGTTTCTTTATATTATGTTAATGTGCACAATGGAGAACATAGTGGTGTACATAAACTGGTTTCTATCTATTGTTCAGTAGTGGGTTTGCTTTCTGTAATAGTAATATATGTGTTGCTTTGTAGCCATTTCTCCAAAGCTTCTTACTCTGTAAAGTGGTATATTTTAGCTTTACACACTGTATTTTGTGCAGTATTTTAGTGAGAGCACTTGAGATGATGGCAGGTAACCTCCCTAAGTCTCTTAAAAGCAGGTCATTTTTCTGACATCCCAAGTGTGGAGATTATAACTTCTATTTCATCTGACTGGGGGTGGATATGTTGTTTTGATGCTATTGAAATCTGTAGTATGGAGATGACTAATAAGGGAGGGGGGAGAAGCCTTTCTAGAAAATGGTTTTTGTGCCTCCTACTGCTTTGTTAGCAGTGTAGTAATTCAGATGTGTTGAGTATGCTTTCTGGATTTGAACCCTTATAATTCTGTTAGGACAGCGGATATATTAGAACAAGGAAGACTCCTTTACACTTTCATCTGATTAGTTTATAATTTTGTTAATTCTGTCTTGTACTGGAGAAAGAAAAACTGCACCCATGGCTAGGAGGTGGACCAAATGGGTAGGTGCCTGAAAAACACATGGAATAAACTGAGATTTTGGGACCTGTAAATGGCAGCTTGAGGGAGAGCACCTTGGAAAGAAATCTGCTCCCATATATTAAATAGGGAGAGGTGACTAAATACATTTCATGTTAAGTGCCTTCTGGCTGGGTTTATTTCAGCAAAATGTTTGCAGAAAGGCCCATTGATTCTCTCCTCTTGCATCCCAGAATGATTTATTCTGAACAACTTCTTGATTATCTGGCCTCTTTTCATTTCTTTTTCTAGTTGTTGATCCTATTCTGTGCCTCTGTACAAAGCTACATCAGATACAAATGTGAAGGTTCCAGTTGCCCATAGGACTTGGAGTGGTTGTAGTAAAACTGGCCAATCTCATAAGATTTCTCAAACAAACCAAAGAAACAGCCAGCAGTAGGCTAGGCCTTAGTGCAGTAGACTGTAAATTCTGATGGTCTTGCTCATAGTTGTTCCCTCCTTTTCTGTTAAAAACTGAAGGATGAAAATGTTAAAGGTATTTCTGTTAGTGTTTAGCATGGGACTTATTCTGCCCCTCTTGAAGGTGGTAGATACTGGCAAAACTCCCACTGATTTCAGAAAGGCAGTACTAGACTGGATCTTGCAAAGTTCTAAAAATTCTACCAAACTTCTATAATCAAAGATTAAATTATATAAAAAATATTTAAATCAGTATATTTTCAGAAAAACCCAGCTCCCGAAGTATTCTCCTCATCTATGTAATTGTCCATCTTAGTCCTTTTACCTCCTCTTCTCCCATACAAAACTGAGAAAAGCCTGGTTTCCTTAACTACTGGTTGAAACAGTTTTCCTTCTACAGAGGGGTAAGAGTTGGCTGTGAGCCAACTGCAATTGTAAACAATCCCTCACACTTGAGGGCCTTGCTTTAGGTGTCAATATGTTTAAGCATAATTTGATTCTATTGTCATCACACATTTTTGATAATTTTATACGGGTTTTAGATGCTTTTCAAATACAGTGTAGGCTTGTGGGGTTTTTTCCTAGCTCTTACTGATTACCTTAGAGCTTTCTCATGATCCTTTTGCATAATGTAACCTGCTTTGAGAAACACTGACTGAGGTCATTACTTTATGAATATATTACCCCAATTAGGAGTTTTAATGTGATGCTTTCAGCTTCAAGGGAGACCAGATTACAGGCCATCTGGCAAGGCATGACATACATATGATGTGAGTAGCTAACACTGTAAGAACCTAAATGCTTACCCTGAGGTTGAGTATCATCCTTTGTTAGAGGGATGACTGAGGGGATATTATGTGGTGGTCAGGGACTGGCAAGTTCCTTTTGTGCAGGATCCTTCTCAGTGTGGTTTGGGAGAGTCTGAAGATTTCATAGCTTATGCTGTTTACTCTTATAATCATTGTTGCACATGCATATTCATGTGTTCATCTAGTGCAGCTATCTAATTTGCTAACATTTACTAATTTTCCTAAACAACACAGTTAGGAACTCAAGGCAATACCAAAAATAAGACAAACCTATTACTCCACTTCATTTTGTGTATCTACAGGCAAAATCATCACTGCCACATTTTTTGGATTCTTCTGCTGGTTGTTCAGCATCAGGCGCTAAGTGGCGAGATGCAAACATTTATGCTCTTAGAGCTTGGATTTGCAAATACTTTTAAGCTGATAGAATCTCCAAAAGAATTGGTTCTATGCGATTGCTACCTCTCTGGCTTTTTGTTCTGTCCCTACAGTGTTTTTGGTTGTACTGCATGAACAGTTTGCATGGCCAGACAGTGAATCAGATAAGGGAGCTGATTTAACTTGAAACTAATCTGGTGTGGGGGCATAAAAAAAAGTTATTTGTTCTCCTTTCCACACCCTTATTTATGCAAGCAGGAGAGGGAAGGTGACCTGGGGATATGAATGAAGGTGGAAGACAGGGGACAACAGCTTTTTGTGGTCGCACCGGTTAAAGGTATTTGGAAATTACACCCTTACACTTTCATTTGTTCTGCACCCTGTGCTGGTTTGACAGGAAGCAGTTTTGATTCTGAGCCTGTGATTTCCAAGAGTGCTTCTCGAGTGGTGGTGGCAGCTGACATAGCAGTCATTGCTTGCTCTTGCTCCTGCTCCCACATTGGGTCATTGTGCGGATGTGCAGTAAATGTGGACAACGGCAAAGCACTCCTGTTTCTTGAGGAAACAGGAGTTTCTCTTCTTCCCTCAAGCCACACAGGTTTTCTGATTCAGATCATTGCATGGGATGTGTATAGATCAGCATCTGTGGAGGTAATGGGAGCACAAAAGGGAAACTTCTGCCTCTAGCTTGGAATAGTCTGCCCAGGGAGGTGGTTGAGTCACTGTCCCTGGAGGTGTTTAAGGTGAGGGTAGATGAGGTACTTAGGGGCATGATTTAGGGATTGGTGGGAATGGTTGGACTCGATGATCCGGTGGGTCTCTTCCAACCTGGTTATTCTGTGATTCTGTGAATAGTCTGAGGGAATCCTGGGCTGGGACAAGTTCTGTGTTGCCTTCAGCACCCTACTTATTCCTGAGTTACTTTTCGCCTTCACTTCCAATTCTTGTTCTCATGTTTAGGAATAACCAGTCAAGTGGTGGTTTGCTTCATTGCATTGATCTAGTTAATCTATAAAAGACTTACTCTGCTGTTCATAATGTTTAGTCGCAAAGGTGACAGAAGAGAACTGAATGGCAGCAAGGAAGGAATAACGACTCCAAGCCCAGCAGCATTTTAGACTATCACAGCAATTTCATTTTGCCACTCTGTACTTTGTATTCAATGATGATTTTTCTCCCTGCCCTTCACTCCCAGCGCTCTTCTTCAAAAGAGAGTTGGGCATCTACCTTCCCTGCTTCTGCAGCTCCTCCTCACTTCCTCACTACTGGTTTTAATTTTGATTGTCCACTTCGGAAGGATGAATGCACTTTTCCCAGAAACTGCTTTATACCACTGTTTCATCTACACAGAAAAGGAAAATTGGAATGATGCTAAAACATAGGGAAGCATGGAGGCCAAGGGATTTGTGTCTGCTTAGCTTACAAATAGAATCCTTTAGAGGTCCCTATTTCCCTGCTTAGTCTCCTTCCTTCTTGAAATTTCAAAGCCTAACTATTTACCTATGCTGTTTGACACTTACAACACAGTATTTTAACTATGGGTATTCTATTTGTTGTTGTAATCTTAAAGTCTTTCATGCTAGTTTATGCCTATGCAACTAGTTTATCTAACACAGGTATTTTGTGGGTAGACCGACTTGTTTTTGCTCCTGCCGGGGACTCTAGTATATCTATGTCTATTAAAACGTGCCACGCTATCTTCAGTAGAGAAAAATCTGAAAATTCCACCATGAGTCTGCAGTTACCATTAGCTTGAGGAAGTCAAATGGTGTATCATGATCATAAATATTTACTGTTTGTTGCCCTGACCCATCACCATGTTCTAAGCAAGTGGTGACATGCAAGCATTTGGAAAACAAATGTGAAGACCCTTAGCAAACACAGCTGGTGAATACCTAAGCACAGTATATCTTATCTTCTCTGTGTCCTGGCTGTAGGAAGGGATTTGTGTAATCCTGTAAATGCTGGCTACAGAAGGAAGGGTTGAGCAATGAAGTCTTTAGGTTAGAGATGATTTTTAGCTGCTGACTTTTATGTAAAGATCATACCTGTGTGTTTTTCTTATGTCTTAGTTCCAATAGGCATAGCAGTAGAACATTATCCACTTACTAATAATGGATAATGTAGAGTGAAATGCTCAGAGTTTCTACTGCTTTTGAATCTGAGATATATAAGCATATGCTACTCAATATCTGGAGGAAACTCATGTGCCATAAGGATAACATGTTCAATATTTCTTCATTAAAATCTCTGAATAAATATTTCTTGGAAATCTGCTCATGCTTGCACAGTATAGCTGGAAAACATTCTCCTTTTCTCTCATTACTCAAATTCAAGCACAGGATTATTTTATGGAAAAGTGAAGAAGGTGTCTGGAAGAGAGGAGGAATTTTTTTTTGTGCAAGTTCTGTGGCAGAAAACAAAATGTATAGAGCTCAGTTCAGAATGTACTCTGAATAACCTAGTTTTCCTCCATATGTCTCTTCGGAACTTCTATTCCATCCCATGTGGTAGAATGTGATTTTCTTTGAGTATCCAGAAATGTTTTAGATACACTGTGTTTTAAAAACTATCATCTTGCTGGGCTGCATGGTCTTACTGAAACTGCTGTCTCACTAGTGTGTTATTCCATATTTTTATATACCATTGAATAAACAATCCAGTGTGTAATTGTGTAATATTTGTTTGCGAATTCTTCCTCAAATTTTTGGGTACAAATTCCTTTTATTGTTGTTTGGGTTTGCATTTGAAAAATTGGTGGGGAAAAAAGGAAGAAGAAAATAGATTCAGAAAGCCTCTGGTATATAAACAATGAAGTGCATTCTTTAAGCCAGTCTAGTAACACTTGAGTATTCTCCCTGAAACTAGTACTGGTACATTTGCTTCTTTGCTGTTCGTTACAATTTGTATCTCAGTTGCCTGCAATATTTGTTATACCAGTTGGAGTACAATGAAGTAATATTTGCACTGTTTCTAAGTGTATTTTTGTATGATTGCAGGCAAAAGTACTGTTGATTTGAAAGCCAGTTTGTTTATCAAGAAACATGGGATATAATTATAGAACAAACATATCTATAGTGATTACATAATGTTGATAAATTGCTTTCACCACCCACAACTAAGCTAACTTGTATTATCCCATGGTGGTTGATAACAGACACCATTTTTCCTCTTCTGATGTTGGATGTCAAAGGGTTAGTTTTGGTTTTGGTTGTGCTATCTTGTGATATTTTTGTGAGATAGAACTGAAATTTTGATTCTCCTTTGCTACAGCTGACCCCAGTTTGGCTTGCCTGCAGCCCTATTCCAGGGGCTTGCCCTCAGCATGCAGTAGGCTAATTTCCAGATATTCCCTCCTTTTCAAACCACTTCTTTGGAGATGGATGTAATCCTACCACAGCATTGAGGGCTGTTTAAAAACCAGTCTAGATTTAGCTTGTGCACTTTCTTCAGCTGCTGAGATTCAGGAGAAGCACCAGTGATGAGGGATCCTGAATGTAGTTAGCTGTTTGGTTGGGGATCTTAAGGCCTGTGTTTCTCTCTTGAAGGTGGGTTTCTATTTGGTTGGAGGTAGTAGTCCTGCAATCATTATGCAAGATAACCAGTGATGTCTGATGTTACGTATCTTTTCATCACTTGCTATTTCAGACAGAGAAGCTGCCACCCTGATGCAGGGTACATAGCTAAGTTGTGACATGGGGCTCTGCATGAGTCAGAACCATCCCGTTTTCAGGGTTCAGCCACTGGAGTTTTGCCACCTCTCATCTAGTATCGTAGCCCTGGTTTTCATGTCTGGAAACTTTTCTGTAAGCTATTATATAGCTGGTCAAAGATACGGACTACTACCCGCTCTTAGTTTTTCACATTGGTAATGAAGAAATAGAACGTAGAAGGCCTAAAGCCATTAAAAGGGACTTCAAGGCACTTGGGAGAATGATCGAGGGCTCTGAGGCACAGGTAATATTCAACTCCATCCCAATACTAAGGAAACAAGAGCATGAAATGAGGAGTAAGAAACGGGTTAATGAATGGCTTAGGGACTGGTGTGAGAAGAGGGGCTTTGGGTTCTTTAATCATGGGGAGGCCCACGCACCCCCAGGCTTTCTTACCAGGGATGGGACACGCCTGTCTGCTAGGGGGACAAAAGCCCTCACCAAAAACCTAGTTAAGCTCATAAATTGAGCTTTAAACTAGATGTGAGGGGGGAGGGGATGGAGGCCAGGCAGGATGGGAGTGAGCCTGGAGGTGAGACTTCAGTGGCAAAGTGGTGGTGTGCTGGCGATGCCTGCCGGTATATCACCACTAAGCAAGAGGGGGTGAGTGCAGCTGAGGATGGCAGGCAGCAAACTGGCACTGTGGCCTTAGTTAAGTCAAGGACCACTCAGTTGGGGAGAAGCCCTATTACAAAGGCTGTAGCTACGCCTGCCCACCTGAAGTGCATTTACACCAATGCACGCAGCATGGGAAATAAGAAGGAAGAGCTGGAAGCTGTGGTAGGGCAAGGAGACTACGATGTCATTACCATTGCGGAGACGTGGTGGGATGACTCGTACAACTGGAGCGTACCCATGGTGGGGTATAAACTCTTCAGGAAGGACAGGAAGGGCAGAAGAGGAGGCGGGGTAGCCCTTTATGTTAGAGAGGACATTGATACCCTCAAACTGGACTACGGTCAAGATGGGGCTGAGTGCCTGTGGGTGAAAATCAGAGGAGCCCATGGGCAGGAAGGGATTGTGATGGGAGTCTGCTATAGAACACCCAGCCAAGAAGAAGTAGCTGATGAGCTCTTCTACAAACAACTGAGTGTAATCTCAAAATCGCTACCTCTAGACCTTGTGGGAGACTTCAATTTCCCAGATATAGGCTGGGAGTATAATACAGCAGAAAGGAAGCAGTCCCGGAGGTTCCTGGAGTGTCTGGAAGACAATTTCCTCACACCGACAAGGGATGGTGCCCTCCTGGACCTGCTGTTGGTGAACAGAGAAGGACTGGTGGGGGATGTGACGGTTGGAGGACGCTTGTGGCAAAGCGATCATGAGATGATAGAGTTCTCAGTGCAGGGTGAGATGAAGAAGGTGGAGGTTAGCAGAACAGTCACTCTCAAATTTCAGAGAGTAGACTTTGGGCTGTTCAGAAGGCTGGTCGGAAAAGTCCAATGGGAGGTGCTCCTTGAAGGCAAAGGTGTCCATGAGGGCTGGGTGCTCTTCAAGAAGGAACTCCTAGCAGCTCAGGAGAAAGCCGTTCCCAAGTTCCGGAAAAGTAGCCGGCGGGGTAAGAAACCAGCGTGGTTGAGTAGGGAGGTCCTAAGAGACATCAATAGGAAGAGGAGGGTCTACGACCTCTGGAGGAAGGGGCAGGCATCCTGGGTGGACTATAGGGAGGAGTGAGAACGTGCAGGGGAAAAGTCAGGAGGGCTAAGGCCCAACTAGAAATGCGATTGGCCAAGACTGTGAAAGACAACAAAAAGTCTTTCTACAAACACATCAACAGCAAAAGGAGGGCTAGGGAGAATCTCCAGTCCCTAGTAGATGCAGAGGGAACAAGAGTAACAGGGGACGAAGACAAGGCTGAAGTGCTCAATGCCTACTTTGCCTCAGTCTTTAACAGTAAGGAAAATTGTTCCCTCTGTGCACAACCCCAAGGGTTGGAAGAGAAGTATGAGATTCCCAAGGTCCAAGAGGAGGTGGTTAGAGACTTGCTTGCCCAGCTAGATGCCCACAAGTCTATGGGGCCGGATGGAGTCCACCCAAGAGTTTTGAGGGAACTGGCGGATGTGCTGGCCAAACCCCTTTCCATCATCTTCCAGCAGTCCTGGATGACTGGGGAGGTTCCGCTGGACTAGAGGCTGGCTGATGTCGTGCCCATCTATAAGAAGGGGCGCAGGGAGGATCCGGGGAAATACAGGCCTGTCAGCCTGACCTCGGTACCGGGGAAAGTCATGGAGCGGGTGATCTTGAGTGCGATCATGAAGCACTTGCAAGAGAACCGGGTGATCAGGCCCAGTCAACACGGGTTCATGCAAGGCAGGTCTTGCCAGAGTAATCTGATCGCCTTCTATGACCAAGTGACTAGACTCTTGGACGAGGGAAAGGCTGTGGATGTATCTTCCTGGACTTCAGTAAAGCCTTTGATACAGTTTCTCACAGCATTCTGCTTCGGAAACTGTCGGCCTCTGGCCTGGACAGGCGTACACTCTCCTGGGTGAAAAACTGGTTGAATGACCGGGCCCAGAGGTTGGTGGTAAATGGAGTTAAATCCAGCTGGAGGCCAGTGACAAGTGGGGTTCCCCAGGGCTCAGTCCTGGGTCCAGTCCTGTTCAATGTCTTTATCAACGACCTGGATGAAGGCATCGAGTGGTCCCTTAGCAAGTTTGCAGATGACACCAAGCTGGGAGGAAGTGTGGATCTGCTGGAGGGTCGGGAGGCTCTGCAAAGGGACCTGAACAGGCTGGACTGCTGGGCTGAGACCAACGGCATGAGGTTTAACAAGGCCAAATGCCGGGTCCTGCACTTGGGGCACAACAACCCCAGGCAGAGGTTACAGACTGGGAGAAGTCTGGCTGGAAAGCTGCCAGGAGGAGAAGGACCTGGGGGTGTTGGTTGACAGCCGACTGAACATGAGCCAGCAGTGTGCCCAGGTGGCCAAGAAGGCCAATGGCATCTTGGCTTGTATCAGAAATGGCGTGACCAGCAGGTCCAGGGAGGTTATTCTCCCCCTGTACTCAGCACTGGTGAGACCGCACCTCGAGTCCTGTGTTCAGTTCTGGGCCCCTCACCACAAGAAGGAGGTTGAGGCTCTGGAGCGAGTCCAGAGAAGAGCAACAAAGCTGGTGAAGGGGCTGGAGAACAGGCCTTATGAGGAGCGACTGGGAGAGCTGGGGTTGTTTATGCTGGAGAAGAGGAGGCTGAGGGGAGACCTTATTGCCCTCTATAACTACCTGAAGGGAGGTTGTGGAGAGGAGGGAGCTGGTCTCTTCTCCCAAGTGACAGGGGACAGGACGAGAGGGAATGGCCTCAAGCTCCTCCAGGGGAGATTTAGGCTTGAGATTAGGAAAAAATTCTTCACGGAGAGGGTCGTTAGGCATTGGGATGGTCTGCCCAGGGAGGTGTTTGAGTCGCCGTCCCTGGAGGTGTTTAAGGTGAGGGTGGATGAGGTACTTAGGGGCATGATTTAGGGATTGGTGGGAATGGTTGGACTCGACGATCCAGTGAGTCTCTTCCAACCTGGTTATTCTGTGATATGAGGGATAAGGTGCAAGATACTGATGAGTAGATCCATGCTTAAGGTTCTAACGGATGAGCAGATCCATAAGTAGGCTTGTTGCTGCCAAAAAAAAAGGATGTTTACTTCCTTCCTCAGCTGGATGGTTGTTCCTCTTCATTGGACCTTTGGTAACATGGCACAACTCACCTTACCTACCAGAATGTGACGTATCTGCTTTCACGTTCCCTTTTATAGCCAGTTCAAGTGTATCAAACTGGTTGAGTGAACACCAGAGACTGTGCAAAAGAGAACTTGCAAATGTGTAACCTAGGGCAGTGTGGCATGATGGAACCCATCACTGCCAGAATGGAGGGCTGTTACAGCAGCGGGGGCACGAATCTCACCCAACTCTCCTCCCTACAGATCCTTGTTTCTAGCCAGGTCAGCTAGTTTACCTTGAAATAGCCTTTCTTGTGAGACGGTGAGTCTGTTACGTTTACAAACTGGTATTATATGCTATGTGTTTAGACAAATGAGAGTTCTTTACCGTATGCAGCCTTCTTGAGTAGCAATGTAGCATTTCCAACTTTTTTTTTTTTTCTGGTGGGAACCCTTGAGAGTATTTGTTCTCTAACTGTGGTTCCTGAATGCAACATATCTGACTGAAGGTAGCTTATATGTGGGATGCTCTAGAGCCAATCAACACTACTATTTTGTTTGACAAAGGATGATGCTGGAAAACTATTGCTTCCACATATTGTTAATCCTGTAGTAAAATGTCCAATTCTCTCACATCTAGCAGAAGGACGTCAGGAAGCTGTTCCCTTCCCTGTGGGATTTTCTAGTGGTATTTAAATTTCATGCGTTTTAGGGAAATACAGTCTACTGCTGATAAGGTAATAGTTTCCTTCTGTTCAAGTAGACTGTAAAAATTTGGCAGAGCTTCTTTGTAGCGGACAGGAATATAACATATGAAAATATCTCATTTAAAAAAAAAAACCACGGTATGCCTAACTGTTTACTCTATCCTGTACATATAATATATATCTTATGTATAATTACACAGAGCATGCATAACATTGCTGCTCTTGAAGCAAGTTCTAGCCAAAGGAATAAATAAAGCTTTCAAAGCATTTGGGGTTTGATTTATTGTTTGGGCCAAATTCTTTGCTGAGTTTATGTGCATCAGACCTGGCTGGCAGTGACCCAGGAGGAGTGTCTCATGAATAGCAGCGTGATTAAAGCCAGCACAGCTTGCTCTTCTATGTTACAGGGCTGTGATCGTTTCAGTGCACAGGAATGTCCTTGGGTGGAGCGTGCCATCCTGCTGCTTGTGCAGTTCTGCTGGGAGAGACCTCAAGTGTTTTCTGTCTCATAGAACTTCCCCCCAGCATGGGTAGTCACTTGAAACTTTAAAAATAGGAGGAAATAAATAGTTCACTTATAATTTTTTAATAGATTTATTAACTATGCACTTGCAGTAATTAGTTTAAAATTAAATTAATTGGTTTTAAATCAAGACCTCTTAATAGAATTGGGTAATTTTGATTTCCAAGTGGCTTTGCCAAATAGGACTAAATCCATGTCAAACTAGGAACACGTAACTTGAGCAACCACAGCACCACTGACCTCATCCTGTTACTATAGGTCTTTATTTTGCATTGTGATTGGACAGAGGAAGTTTGATGTATAGATTCTAAAAATCTAGCCATGCTTGTGATAGGGCCTGATTTAGAAGTCTTAGTTGTTTAAAGATCCATTATAAGGGGATTCCTTTAGTTCATATCTGACCTCTTACCATGGAAGATGATGGCAAATACATCATTTTCATTTTCTCTATGAGAAACAGCTGAACTCTTGAATTTTTTAATTATCTAGTGCAGGAAGTGTTGGAGAGGTCATGCTCAGGAAGGTAGTTTGTTCATTCTCCAAGGCCGATGACTGAAGTCCAGTTAGCATTTTCTAGAACAGATACTGCCCTACAGCTCTGTCTAGTGTTCATAACCAGTGCTTGCTCCTCACCTGACCAGCAGAAGTTCTGGCTAGCAGTATTTGTTGCATGATTCATATCAGCTACAGACAAGTTTGTAAGGCATCCCGTTGCAGTCACCAGTGGAAACATTCATCTGCCCTAAAAAAAGAAATGACATCTTCCAAGTTTATTGTACATCAATTGTCGAATAATAAGGCTAGGAAAATGTTTGGATGTTCTTTGTGGTTTAAATCTCACTCTTTGGTTTAATCGTGAAGGGTTTCACATGTTCAGCAAGTGTTTCCGCAATGACGTGCATGTGATTATCCCTGTAATTTTCTGTGTGTACGAGTTTGACCTTAACAGCAGGTGCTTATAACATTCTTGTTCGAGGGGAAAAAAATGCTTATCTTTGAGTTTTTACACTGGGAAGTATAAATATTTGTTTTTGAATAGAGAACTCTGGTTGTTTTTTTTTTTAAAAAAATTGGCTCTTCGAAATTAACATGTGCTCAAATGAACATACTTTTCAGAATGCAGCACTACAGTACCAGAAATATTATCTGTAGTTCTGTCTTTTTGCTTTTTTTCTCTGTAGGGTAAACCTACTGATTAAAATTGAGACAACTGAAAATGATAGATGAATAAGCATATGGTGCTGCAACACAGACAGACATATATATATATATATAAAAGTATGTATATGAACAACTTGCCAAACAAGTGATCCACTTTTTTAGGCTTTCTATTTCATAATGTTTAAGTAGATATAGAGTGAAAAATCTTCCAGAGCCTTCTCTACTTGGCCAAAGTTAACTAACATTTCTGGAGTAGTTATTCTAGTGATTCTTTCCGTTTTCCAGGATTATATGTTTTCCTGAGTGTGCATCCATTCCGGAATAAAATACATGCAGATAGGATTGGCTGAGAGTAGTTCAGCTAGTTAAAGTATCTACAAATACCCAAACCATAGCATGCTGAAGTTAGTGTGCACTTTTTTAAAGGAAAGGTCACCTTCAAATCATTTACGGCTGTCAGTATAGAAGATGTTAGTAGCTCACACAATCACAGTATTTTGCACATGCAGCTTGGAGAGGCAAAAAGAAAGCGTTTGATTGTATTTGTCAGCAATACAAAATAATCTACTGTTGATGAGCTTTGTCCTTTTCTCACAGTCACAAGGACAGGGCATCTGTAGGCCACATTTTAGGACTCTGCAGGCTGCATTTGGTATTTGGGCTGCATGTTGAGCAATCTTCACTTAAAACCTACAAGGCAATTACCTACAACGTGCTCGAAGATGAGACCTTCCAATCTTGTAAGATTATTTGGTGGCTGCTGGTTGCACTCTTGAAACACAATTACATCATTACATTCTTCTAAAAAAAAGAACATAACTGCATTTATCGTATTTGATCATTGACCCATGAGAATCATGCTTCATGCTTTTCATCCTGCTTCACAAAAAAAAAGGATACCTCCTTCTTATCTTGTGCAAGTAACTATGAATGTGGAGGTGTGTTAAAGCATAACAGCCACAGATGGGGGACATGTGTTGACCATTTCAGAGAGAAAAGGTATTGATTTGCTTCTTTGTGTGCCTGATATCTTTGTGGAAAAGAGCAGGTGGTTACAAACATGGATATAGGTGTGCGTGTCTAGCTATAGCTAGTTTTTTGGAGAGAGTGTACCTGTTGGGGTTATTGGAAAACCAGCTGTGTAAAAAGCTTCTCTGCTTTAATCTTTTATACAGCATACTAGGCTTTATGTGATTTATACTGTCTGTGTATCCATTGTGTACATCTAAGAAATACCTTTCCCAAGCAGAAATACAAAAGTGTGTCATGTTTGTAAATGGTGGAGGAGGTCACCAGTGTTTGTGTGTATTTATTTCTATTTATATTAACTCAAAAAAAGGCTTTTGAAAAACTGGTAGGTAGTCAGTATCAGAAATTTTTATTAACCAGAACCTATCTTTATTGGCTTTTGCTGTTACAAGATCCAAGATTCCATCCCAATACTAAGGAACTAAGGAGCAGGAAACGAGGAATAAGAAATGGGTTAATGAATGGCTTAGGGACTGGTGTGAGAAGAGGGGCTTTGGGTTCTTTAATCATGGGGAGGCCCACGCACCCCCAGGCTTTCTTACCAGGGATGGGACATGCCTGTCTCCTAGGGGGACAAAAGCCCTCACCAAAAACCTAGTTAAGCTCATAAATCGAGCTTTAAACTAGATGTGAGGGGGGAGGGGATGGAGACCAGGCAGGATGGGAGTGAGCCTGGAGGTGAGACTTCAGAGGCAAAGGGGTGGTGTGCTGGCGATGCCTGCCAGTATATCACCACTAAGCAAGAGGGGGTGAGTGCAGCTGAGGATGGCAGGCAGCAAACTGGCACTGTGGCCTTAGTTAAGGCAAGGACTGCTCAGTTGGGGAGAAGCCCTATTACAAAGGCTGTAGCTACGCCTGCCCAGCTGAAGTGCATTTACACCAATGCACGCAGCATGGGAAATAAGAAGGAGGAGCTGGAAGCTGTGGTAGGGCAAGGAGACTACGATGTCATTGCCATTGCGGAGACGTGGTGGGATGACTCGTACAACTGGAGCGTACCCATGGTGGGGTATAAACTCTTCAGGAAGGACAGGAAGGGCAGAAGAGGAGGCGGGGTAGCCCTCTATGTTAGAGAGGGCTTTGATACCCTCGAACTGGACTACGGTCAGGATGGGACTGAGTGCCTGTGGGTGAAAATCAGAGGAGCCCATGGGCAGGAAGGGATTGTGATGGGAGTCTGCTATAGAACACCCAGCCAAGAAGAAGCAGCTGATGAGCTCTTCTACAAACAACTGAGTGTAATCTCAAAATCGCTACCTCTAGTCCTTGTGGGAGACTTCAATTTCCCAGATATAGGCTGGGAGTACAATACAGCAGAAAGGAAGCAGTCCCGGAGGTTCCTGGAGTGTGTGGAAGACAACTTCCTCACACAGCTGGTGAGTGAACCGACAAGGGACGGTGCCCTCCTGGACCTGCTGTTGGTGAACAGAGAAGGACTGGTGGGGGATGTGAAGGTTGGAGGACGCTTGTGGCAAAGCGATCACGAGATGATAGAGTTCTCAGTGCAGGGTGAGATGAAGAAGGAGGTTAGCAGAACAGTCGCCCTCAACTTTCAGAGAGCAGACTCTGGACTGTTCAGAAGGCTGGTCAGAAAAGTCCAATGGGAGGCGCTCCTTGAGGGCAAAGGTGTCCATGAGGGCTGGGTGCTCTTCAAGAAGGAACTCCTAGCAGCTCAGGAGAAAGCCGTTCCCAAGTTCCGGAAAAGTAGCCGGCAGGGTAAGAAACCAGCATGGTTGAGTAGGGAGGTCCTAAGAGACATCAATAGGAAGAGGAGGGTCTACGACCTCTGGAGGAAGGGGCAGGCATCCATGGTGGACTATAGGGAGGAGTGAGAACGTGCAGGGAAAAAGTCAGGAGGGCTAAGGCCCAACTAGAAATGCGATTGGCCAAGTCTGTGAAAGACAACAAAAAGTCTTTCTACAAATACATCAACAGCAAAAGGAGGGCTAGGGAGAATCTCCAGTCCCTAGTAGATGCAGAGGGAACAAGAGTAACAGGGGACGAAGACAAGGCTGAAGTGCTCAATGCCTACTTTGCCTCAGTCTTTAACAGTAAGGAAAATTGTTCCCTCTGTGCACAACCCCAAGGGTTGGAAGAGAAGTATGAGATTCCCAAGGTCTAAGAGGAGGTGGTTAGAGACTTGCTTGCCCAGCTAGATGCCCACAAGTCTATGGGGCCGGATGGAGTCCACCCAAGAGTTTTGAGGGAACTGGCAGATGTGCTGGCCAAACCCCTTTCCATCATCTTCCAGCAGTCCTGGATGACTGGGGAGGTTTCGCTGGACTGGAGGCTGGCTGATGTCGTGCCCATCTATAAGAAGGGGCGCAGGGAGGATCCGGGGAACTACAGGCCTGTCAGCCTGACCTTGGTACCGGGTAAAGTCATGGAGCGGGTGATCTTGAGTGCGATCATGAAGCACTTGCAAGAGAACCGGGTGATCAGGCCCAGTCAACACGGGTTCATGCAAGGCAGGTCTTGCCAGAGTAATCTGATCGCCTTCTATGACCAAGTGACTAAACTCTTAGACGAGGGAAAGGCTGTGGATGTATCTTCCTGGACTTCAGTAAAGCCTTTGATACAGTTTCTCACAGCATTCTGCTTCGGAAACTGTCGGCCTCTGGCCTGGACAGGCGCACACTCTCCTGGGTGAAAAACTGGTTGAATGACCGGGCCCAGAGGGTGGTGGTAAATGGAGTTAAATCCAGCTGGAGGCCAGTTACAAGTGGGGTTCCCCAGGGCTCAGTCCTGGGTCCAGTCCTGTTCAATGTCTTTATCAACGACCTGGATGAAGGCATCGAGTGGTCCCTTAGCAAGTTTGCAGATGACACCAAGCTGGGTGGAAGTGTGGATCTGCTGGAGGGTCGGGAGGCTCTGCAAAGGGACCTGAACAGGCTGGACTGCTGGGCTGAGACCAACGGCATGAGGTTTAACAAGGCCAAATGCCGGGTCCTGCACTTGGGGCACAACAACCCCAAGCAGAGGTACAGACTGGGAGAAGTCTGGCTGGAAAGCTGCCAGGAGGAGAAGGACCTGGGGGTGTTGGTTGACAGTCGACTGAACATGAGCCAGCAGTGTGCCCAGGTGGCCAAGAAGGCCAGTGGCATCTTGGCTTGTATCAGGAACGGCGTGACCAGCAGGTCCAGGGAGGTTATTCTCCCCCTGTACTCAGCACTGGTGAGACCGCATCTCGAGTCCTGTGTTCAGTTCTGGGCCCCTCACCACAAGAAGGAGGTTGAGGCTCTGGAGCGAGTCCAGAGAAGAGCAATGAAGCTGGTGAAGGGGCTGGAGAACAGGCCTTATGAGGAGCGACTGGGAGAGCTGGGGTTGTTTGTGCTGGAGAAGAGGAGGCTGAGGGGAGACCTTATTACTCTCTATAACTACCTGAAGGGAGGTTGTGGAGAGGAGGGAGCTGGCCTCTTCTCCCAAGTGACAGGGGACAGGACGAGAGGGAATGGCCTCAACCTCCGCCAGGGAAGATTTAGGCTTGAGATTAGGAAAAAATTCTTCACGGAGAGGGTGGTTAAGCATTGGGATGGTCTGCCCAGGGAGGTGTTTGAGTCACCGTCTCTGGGGGTGTTTAAGGTTAGGGTAGACGAGGTGCTTAGGAGCATGATTTAGGGATTGGGGAATGGTTGGACTCGACGATCCAGTGGGTCTCTTCCAACCTGGTTATTCTGTGATTCTGTGAAGATCTGTTTTCATATTTGGAGTTGAAAGAGAGTGCCTTCTCCCCAGAAATGCACTCCAGTTACAGTTTAGAGCAATTAGGTTGGTTCTGCTGCAGTTCTTCTTCGCTCCATGTCTCCATCTACATATTCCTGTCCTCCCACCCCATTGCTCCTCACAGTAAAGCAATTCCGTAGACTAAAGTGGCAGAACTCTAACCCAGAGAATGAAATTTCCTCCTCCTTTTTCGCAGAAAAAGTGAAGTAAATACTTAGTATTTTAATATTTTGGTACTGTACTGAATGTTACTTTAATTTTTGTGTATTTATAATATGTAATTTGCAAAGAAATTGCAGTGTGGTGCGCATATGCATTTAGTTTTCAGACTTCTCGTAAATACGTCTTATAAGAATACTTTTGTACTTAGCACAGCTTTAAAGTAAGAATATTCATTGTACAGCTTCAAGAAGTGCTGAAGTAAGTCAGGAAATATTAATTATAAGATTGAACATTCAGCCTAAACTCTTCCTCTTTTACATGCTTACATGAAAAATAAAAATCTTAAACCCTACAATCAGGTAGATCTCGTCACATACTTTTTAATAGATACCATTACGTTGGAGCAAATCCTCTTGTCTACATGTTTTATGCAAGTCTGGGTTCTGTGTGGCTTCTGGAGTTAAAATGGTTGACCTGAAGCTCTTTGTGAATTAAGGACCTGTTCCAGTCCACTCATTCATCATAGCTGGGTAGTTAGTGGAAAGGACTAGGCACCTCAAAAAGGCAGTTTGGTCCCCTCTATCTCGGTCACCTGTCTTCAGTGGGGTGAAGTGCCCTCTGAGGGCAGCTCTGTCTGTTGGCCATAAAAGAGAGTTGTATCCTGGATCAGATGCCTAGCAGGGAGAGGGACAGAGTTAGACGAGGCGGTCTGGAGAGCTAACATTCTGTTAGGTCAGTTACAGGGGAAAAGATAAAACTCTTTTTGTAGAGGGAAAGGAGAGAGGTAACCTCTATAAAACATGAATAACATATGGCTGTAAAAATTAATGAAGTGGGGAGGAAAGGGGTTGAAAAAATGCAATGGCTAAGATTACTTATCATTTTTGTTCAGAAAAGCATTCAATTTTAAGATGTCATTGAAAGACTTTATTGATCCAATTATTTCTGAATCCTCTGATGCAAAAAAAAATGGTTCTTTTCTTTAATTTTAGGACATTATTAGTTCAAGGTTGAAGATCTGGAAATTACCTACATCAGCAGTTTTACCTATTGCACCCTGATTCCTAATTTTGCAACTGGTCCCTTAAATACTTTCTTGCACATTCTATTGTGGCAAAGAAAAACTTAAATAAAATTTAGGATCTCATTAGTAACCTAAGACAAGCTATGGTTTATGCTTCTATAACTGTGGATTACAGGCAAAAAAACAATTTAATTGTCAACAGATTTCAACAAAGGTTTCTTTAAATCCTTTCTTTTTCTCCCATAAAGAAACAACACAAATAGAAGATCCCAGGAAACAATGGAGGCAAGAACAAGAGAGAATGTTAAAAGATTATCTTATGGTAGCCCAGGACGCTCTCAGTACTCAGAAAGAACTGTACCAAGTGAAAGAACAGAGGCTAGCACTTGCACTGGAGGAGTATATACAGTTGAATGATGCCTACAAAGAAAAATCAAGCTCTCGTACAAGCTGTAAGTACAGTAGAGAATACAATATAACCTTGATCTGTGCCTTGCAGGGGATCCTGTTTCTCTTTAGGATAAGTTTTCAAGGTTTGCTATGAACACCTGGTACTCTGTCTTTTTTGGAAATAGCATCTCTACTTTTTTAAAAAAAAATATATATATGAAGGTGTTCTGCTGGAGAGAACCCTCTTCTCTCTGCTACAATTGAACTCCTTTGAGCTGTGGTTTAGAGCGTTTTGCTCTGAAATCTATTTTGTCATGCAGTTTGTCAGAACAAAATTCTGCCAAATCTAGTTTCAAAGTAAACAGGATCTCTTGCACTTCATGGCTGCAAACTGAAATGACCCTACTGTGTTGACAGGTGTCTGCAGCAAACCAAGAAAGGAATTTGTTGTTGCTTTATACCAATAGTGTACAATAATTTTGTAGCCTGTGTGCAGTGATCAGAGATGAAGTAGAGAAACATTAGTTAGAGTGTTGAGCAAGGAATTGGCATGCAGTGAAGTGCTGTCAGGGGCCTGTCGTCCAAACATCTCTCTTAATAGGTGGTGTGATAAAAGTAACGTGTGCAGCTGTGGAAGAATTGAGTGGCAGACCTCTGAAGCTTCTGAATAAGTCTACTTTCCAGAAGATTCCTTAGAATATACAACTTCCAGGTGGAAGTGACTGCAAGATGGCTCAGATAGAATGGGAACAAAAAGCAAGGGATAGAAAGCCAGGGGGAATGAGGATCTCGGGATAGGCAAAGGAGGAGAGATGCCAAATAATGGTAGGGGAAAAGGGGAAAGATTTTGATTTTTTTATTAATTATACCCATCCTGCTCTGCTGGCGACTTTATGAAAGTATATCTATATGTTTTAAAGTATTATATGTTTTTCTGCATGCTAAAGTTTTGGATCAATGTGGATTCATCAAGGAAGGGACTAATTAGTGATTTAAAACTACTTAAATAATATTTCCTTTTTTGCCTTTTAAAAAAGTATTCTCTGGCTCCTCATCAAGCACAAAGTATGACCCTGACATTCTGAAGGCTGAAATCTCCACTACAAGATTAAGGGTGAGATTGATTAACTCCTATTAATTTCTATTCTGTGTGCAAAGTTTACGACTGTAGAATGCAAAGCCTTAACTAGCAGAGGTATCTTATACCCTGACACTGAAACCTCCTAATAGTCTCATTAAATACCCTTCAGAGTTTTTTAAAGCTGTCTCTGTTGCTTTCAAATAAAATATTTTGAGGAAACTTTGACAGATATTCTAGTTAGATGTGGATTTAAATAAAACTGATAACTATTTTCACTTGTTTGCTCTTGTTTTTAAAAGCAAGAGTAAAAAAGGTGAAAATAAAATAATAGGACAAGATGAACTGCAGCTAGGTGATTTGTTTTTTACACAATCTTTCTTCTGCAACAAATGCTACATGAACTGCAAATTCACAGATTTCTGTCAGTTTAAAAAACGTTTCTCGATAATGGTTTGAAACTTCACTTTGTTGTCAAAATGGAACAGTTCAGCTCAAGAATGAAAGTTTGTGTTCACATTTTGGAATTGCTAGTAAACAGAAAACCATTATTTGGTCAACTGTTCAATATTGTTACTGACAGACTCCATGTAAAGAACTTGTATTCGTGGGTTAGTCTCTACTGAATTAATCTTGAATAAAAAGGAAATGCTGTGGAAGACTTTTAAAATCTATATAGAGAATTTATTTAAGCAGTGATGTATAACGCTCTGTGGTTAGCCTGGGTATTCTGTAGTTAGTAATGAAAAAAATCAGCTCAAACCACTCAGGTCAAAAAGGCAGCACCCCACAACATCGTCCTTAGATGAGGGAAGTCTGTGGGAGCAGAAGCAGCGCAACCAACAGCAGTTCCTCAGCTCTTCCATTGCCCCCTCCTGGTTTCCACACAGAGCAGCACACAGAAACCTCCAGTAACAACCATCTTCACGTGGCATAAGAGTTATGATTGAGAGTCTAATTAATGTTTAAAAGGAACTGTGGAACAGCCCAGTATAAATCAGGGATACAACATAAAACTGGTGTCGGGATGTTGTCCTCCTGACTGCTTGTGTACACCTGTTCAGCCTTACCTAGTCTCAATTTGTAGTCCCTTATCCTTTAAGGAAAACCAAAGGTGGTTATTAAGAGAACTTATTTTAACAGTAGAGGAGGTGGGAGGAAAAATTTTCTAAGTTTAGTTAGGAGAATTAGCAGCAGTACGGACCCTGTCAGGAACAAGAATGAAAAGAGAAAGCAAGAGCTTCTTTCTAAAATGAGTGGAGCAGTAACAGATGTTCCCTTTGACAAGGGGATAAGTAGTATATTTGGGAGATTAACAGTGTTGTTGAAGAGCAAAACACATGACCAGATTTAAATATAGTTAGCTGAAAGTCAAAGAGGGGAAAATTCAGACATGATCCTGTACTCAGTTTTCCCCATTATTTAGCTCTGATCACAGTCCAAGAATACCTTTGTCAGCATAAAGTATGTTGTCATCCGAAGTCACTGGATATGAAAATCCATTGATATAAGAAGCTGAGCCCTGTGATGCTAGGCCTGAAAGTGGTTTTCATGGAAGGTGGCAAGAGAGGTACCGGTGTTATCATAGTTTACCCTTATTTAAGTGTTTGAGGATGCTTGCTAATATTCCACCTTTTGGCATTTCATGGTATATGCATGCATGGACTCAATGGGAAGCAAAGTTAGTCATTAGTAAGCTGCTAGCCAGCTAGTTAGAATTTGCACATTGTTAAAACTATTAAGTCAGGTGTACTAAATTGGTTTCTTTCACACTGGCTGAGGTTTACAGGTATCATCAGGTTTATGGTGGCTGGAGGGGGAAACTTAGCATTTGAGGAAGTTCTGAATTAGTTTTGGTCCTTTTCCTTGTAATCTGTGCCTAACGCATACACGTGGGGCCTTTTGGATACCTGAATTGCCTTTTGTGCAATGGGTTGTGGAGAAAATATGACAGAAATCGGACAGCTGTCAAATAAGCAGGAGAAGAAAGATGTTTCTCAAGTTTCAGATTGAAGGATCTGATCCAGCAGATTTGAGTGGAGCCATTGGGGCCTTTATTAGTAATCGGTAACATAATTCAAACAACACAAAGCATATGCGATAACAGTGTGTTTTATGCACAAGCAGTGAGTAGGGGATGTATCTTAATGAAATAACAAGGTGGGGGTTTTGGTGCTGTTCCATTAGCACTTGAGTGCTGGGAAATAGAAGGGGGTTAGCACAGGAGCCTTCTTGAAGACGAAGTTAGAAGGAGGAAGCGAGAGGCCTGTCAGGAGACTTAAGATGATGTGCAGAAGCAATAGGAAAGGGGGTGAAGGATAAAACAAGTGAAGAGTTGTGAAAAAGCAGGAATTATATGAAAGTTTTGAAGGAGAAGACAAGGAGCATAAGAACAGTTTAATGCAAGTATAATGCAGTAAACACAGTGTATATTATGATGTAGGTCACGTCGTTCTAGGATGATGTGCCTAACTCACATTTCTTGATAATGAAATGATGATGAATTACAGCAAAGGACACTCAGAAGATGATCCTGAGGAAAAACGTAAGAGTTTCTGAGAGATCCAATCCTCTAAGTTGAAATTAAATGTGCCTTCTGCTATTAATATAAATTCACATTTCTGATTTAAAAAAAAAAAAGTTCAGCCATTCTGCATTTCTCAGAAATGTTGGCTCTTCTTTTGCATTTTAAACGTTACCTGGAACACAGAGGTGATATCTGTCCATTTTATATGACCCTAATCAAAACACTTGAGAGATTATTCTTGGGGCTTTCGTACTAGTCAGTGAAGAAATAGTTAAGGAGCGCTGAATGTGTTACTTGAGAGTATTGCCTGTTTATCATGATAAGCATACTATTTAGTATGGTCAGAATAAAAAGTTTTCTGTCAAGTAAAGCGACTAGCGGTAGTTTCCAAAAAGCCTGAACCTAACCCCCCCTCATCTAGAGAACAGATTTTGCTTTGAAGAAAATAGAGATTGAAAGCATTTTATTTCAGTCTCAGAAAATTCATTAGCCAGAAGCTACAAACTTGAACGCCTAAGTGTCGTTCACAAACCCATACAAAGACCCTTCAAATCACTGGTGTTTTTAGACATACAAAGTATTTTAAATCTCTGGGAAAGCTACAGCAACTGCTTATACTCTGTATTTTTAATCACCTGGCATGTTGAGAATATCACTTTAAAAAAAAAAAATTATTTGAAGAATAGTGCCAAATAAAAAACCTGAGTAGATCTGGATACAAAAAGTCTTAGAAACATTTTGAATTTCAGTTAAATTGCTCAAAATTACTCATTTTTATAAAAAAACAATTTTCAAGAGAGTTAAATATCCAAGGACCTACATGAAAACGGGCATGAATTTTACAGTAGTAGGTGAAAGCAGAGGACTTCCAGGAGTCTTTTCCTTTTTTCACTTTCCTGATAGGAAATTTAAAAACCCTAACAATATTTGGCTAACATGTAGAACGCAAGCAAGCCATGTATAGAGGTATAAATACCAAAATTTGGGACTTCACATTTCAAGGAGGCATTTCTGCCTCAGTGTATGCTGAAAATGAATTTTAGTATGTATTAAAGTGCACTCCTTTGTAGGTGATCTAGAAACTTTGTTTTAGTGTGTTTTTGAAGTATGCCATAAAAATCATATGGAGTTTTCTATTTAATCTTGATAGATACAATTTTTTTAGTGTACTCACGTCTGCTTTATATCTGAAATAGCAATATTAAGATTGTAAAGCAATTGATCATGCAAATTTAGGGAAATTGGGAAATGTTTTCCCAAAGACATTTCTGTTAAATGGGACACATGTAATTGCGTTCCCAGTGTGTTTGGTGATTGTCATCTTTGAATTGAATGAATGTGAATTTTATAGTTAGGTATCCAGTGTCTGCATACAAAGCTTTATAAGAAAGGATGGTTCATGGGGCAGGGGGGAAAGAGCCCACGCTTTGTCTGTTACAGTGCAAATGACTTGAGAGCTTCCTGGAATGAAAAAGTGAAAATATAATAAGCCTAAAAATAAACAGGCATGTCCCTGTAGGACAGTTGGAATGCATGCTTAACAAGTGAGAAGTAAATGACTTGTTAAAGTTCTCTTAGGTTTAATAACACAGTGTGGTACCGATACAAATAAGGAATGTGATTTAATCTGCTTGTGTCCCTTTAATACTGAAGCATGTTGCCCATAGACATGAGGAAGAGAACAGATCCTTTTGTTTTTAATATGTGTCAGTAGAGCAATTTACTCTTTTTTTTTTTTTTCGTTTCATCTGAGGTAGAGAATACATTAATTTTCAAAGCCATGTGTTATGCCATTTAACAAGAGGAATTTTCTAACTCTTGCTTTGATTTAACACAAGGTTAAGAAGCTGAAGAGAGAACTCTCTCAGATGAAGCAAGAACTGCTGTACAAGGAACAGGGCTTTGAAACACTGCAACAGTGAGTAGAAGAAAATAGTTGAAACTGACTTAATTCAGTCACCCAATTTATTTTCTTGGCATGGAATTGAATCCGTCTTCTGTGAGAGAATTATTGAGTGGGGGGAATGAGAACCTAATAACTCTTTTTGTTATATTTAGGAAGCAGGAAATATGTTGAAATGGCAAATCTATTGTGCAAATGT
This sequence comes from Clamator glandarius, assembly GCA_033459285.1. Taxonomy (NCBI): domain Eukaryota; kingdom Metazoa; phylum Chordata; class Aves; order Cuculiformes; family Cuculidae; genus Clamator; species Clamator glandarius. The sequence continues at coordinate 1,843,889 of JAUNZM010000080.1, forward strand.
TAACATGAGAAATCTGCTCCCCCTCCAATTTTTTTTTTTTTTTCCCCATGAAGTAGCCTGTGTTGCAGAGAGGCAGAAAGAAGGGCAGTGGTTAAGGGTCCTGAGGAAGAATTTAGCATACATGCTTCGTATGTCCCATTTAAAAATCTGAAAATCTAATTAGGTCTTTCTTTCCTCTTTCCCCATCACTGAGAGAGAAAGGGGAGGGAGGGTGATCTTCTCAGAGGTGTAAATGGTGCACGACTGTGCAGGGTTTGAAATGAGTCACAATATGAGGATTAGAGACCTGACTTTTTTTGTTCCAGTTGCTGGCATGCCTGGTGTCCAAAGGGCTGATTCTGAACTGGGTGAGCATTCTCAGTGTTTAACGAGTTGGATTATTAGGGAATGAACATTTTTCAGTCTGAGTACTCGCTGCTGCTCCTGATTTGCAAAGTTGGGCCCTGAAATGTTAAACATTGCTGGAACTGTCACCACAGAAAACTCACTGCAGAAGAAACCTCGTGAGCAAGTGTGCTTTCTTGAGTAATGTGAACAGAAACTTATTATTGCTAGTTGTTTTCTGTATTTTGGTGTGTACTCAACATATTAAGGCTACAGTTACACCATAAAATGCTGAGTTGTGTGCTCTTAGTATGTCAGTCCTAGTGGTGGAAGCAATGTTGTGTCATTAGCGTAATATTGTCTTCATTAATTTACCCTTCTCAGGACCTCCTGTGTATGGCATCAAACTGTCAGATAAGTAATAAACTCTCTCCTGGAGATCTTGCAGAATATATAGGGAAGGTGGACAAAAGGTGGGAGAAGGGCAGTGGGTTTCTGTCTTCCCGGCAGAGTACTAGAATGCAGAGTAGTGATGTGCAAAGGATGATAGAACATCTGTGTTTGGAAATGATACATTGGGTTTCAGTTCCCACTTCTAACCAAAATATTTTATAGGCTTTTGCTTGTGTTTTTTAATAGATCAGTTCTATACAGTAGGATTTCTTTTTTAAGTGGGAGAAAAAAAATCTGGTCCAGGAAATGACCAGTTGTAACTAAAGACATGCCAAAAATAAAATACTCTTCTGGTATGAAGAGTTTGAAGATAATTTGGAACTGAAAACCCTCAGCACCTTAGGAGGATGCCAGTCAAGTGTCTAGCTTTAATTTTGACTGGAACAGAAATGTAAGGTTTGTGTATTATTTAAGTACATAAAGACTAGCAAGGAGTGAAGGGAGAAAAGGATAGTTGATTGAATTCATTTAACCATAAATCAGGTTTCATTTAAAGCAAAATTTAGAAGAAAGACGTGTTGATTCTAAAGCTTAGGGTAATAAAAACTCATGCTGCTGTCCCAGGATTAAAGGTTAGCCAATCATGCTGGGTTTATTATATTAATTCAACAATGAAGTATTGTTTTAAAGCAGCTTGCTCACAAGCCATTTTGATAGGAATCCAAAGCATGTTTCAGAAACTGTCAACAGCATTCCACAGAAACACAATGGACGTTTGTTTTTAGAATTCAGTCAGCCACTTTCAAACAGTCCTAATCCCATTAATTCAAAACAGGAAGATGGAATATCTTATATGTCGGAGATCCTTCTTGTCCATCTTAATTATATACAGAATAAAGCAGTTGTGATTTGAATGTGACACATCATATTACTGGGCAGCATGTGGTGCATTATCAACTGTTCATTCATGATTCCTATTGTTGGTATATCCTGTATCTGTTTGACCTTAGGAACCTGATAAGTTACCAAAAATTTAGTGTTGTCAGACAGTAAGTGCCTTTCTATGAAAGTGTTTCAGGAACTTTCAAGCTGAAACAAATTTTCCTTGAACAGGAATCTGGATGCTGAGTCACACAGGTAATTTTCTTACACAAATGCAGTTCTAGTTTGCACAAAAACTGGAATATGGAGAAAGAAAAAAAAAGACAAGCTCACAGCTTTAAAGACCACTTTAGAACCTTGATGTCTTTGTGCACAGAACTGGAAATAAAATAAAATACTATTACAAGTGTTCCATGAGAGTTTGTTCTTGCAGGGAATGCTTGAGATCACTTGTGATCATTAAAATGTTTGTTCATTCCTTACTCACAAGGTTAATATCTTCTAGCAAAGATGATGAATGATGATAAAAACAGAACTCTAATTGCATTAGAAACAACAGCCATTTTCGCAAAAGTCAAGCATCTAGTATAGAGTACATTCTTTTATAATTTTGTGAAGCTCAGCTGCTGAGGTCCTAAGGGGCATGGTTTAGTGTTTGATAGTAACGGTTGGACTCAATGATCCAGTGGGTCTCTTCCAACCTGGTTATTCTATGATTCAGTCATTTCCATGATGCTATGAAATACTCAGTTATACCACAGGTCAAAGAAGTGTATTTACAAACTGTACTTATTGAAGTAAATACTAAAATGAAATACCTCTAAATTTGGGGTCTTTTTGTTTTGTTGTTTTCAAGTTCCAGATTTGAAAGTCGTTGAAAGCCCAGGAATCTAATAAATTGTCTGATGTGTGACATATGGTATTAATTATCCAGAGATTTTGTGAATAAAGAGAGCCTGGTGACTGGCTAAGCAGAACAGCTGTTCTAGACTGTTAATGCCTAGGATTACTGTGAACAAGAGGAAGCTGAGACAAGAGAGAAGCTGGTTATGTTTCTTCTCTGCAAGGCTGATTAGTACCAAGAAGCTTGCCTGTCTGCCCATGTTATGGTGTGGGTCTGGGTAGAGGTACTATGGGTAGTAAATTCTGATTCTGTAAGGATTGCAAACTGTTAGTAGTATGAAAAGTGTACCCGAAAGCTGCTTCTGTGCTCCAGAGAGTTCTGGTGGGGATGGGAATTTTGACAGTTGTGTCAGCAATACTGCTGTGCTCCTGGTAGCATGTGTAGGAGTCTTTAGTGCTCTGTCCCCCTTTAGTCTTTAAGACTGGATCACCTAAAATTGATTGTGGAGTCTCTGCCTCTGGTAAGGACCCAGTAGTTTAGCTGAAGCAGTTTTAAACTCAACAGAAGTATTTTTGCATTAAATTTCCTTATGTCAGGAAGAGCCATTTGCTGGGCACTGTGTGTGTATTGGCTTCACATTTTTGCCAGGGGTTAAGTATTTTAATGGAGACTTCAATGTCCTTTTTCCCCTTTGCATGTCTATTACAGGAAACGTTATCTCTTCCCTCCTTCCTTTCAGTTCTCTATGCTTCTGCTTGAAGCAGAACAGCAGAGGTATTAGTATTATTTTCTTTATCTGTTGTTAATATTCTCTCTTCCCACAGAATTGACCAAAAAATGTCTGGAGGCCAGAGCGGGTATGAACTGTGTGAGGCCAAAGCCATCCTGAGTGAACTGAAGTCCATTAGAAAGGCAATAAGTTCAGGGGAGAGAGAAAAACAAGATTTAATGAAGGTATTTTGAACGGTTGATGTTAGTTTTGTGTGGATTTGTTTTAGCACGACTCACTTCCCTGATGATGAATACTTCCCATTTTATGCTTCTTAAGGGATTCTCAAAATTCTTTGAGCCAAACTAGTATTAAAATTGATTTGGAGATGCAGAAACTGAATCGTGTGACATTCCTAGTTCAAAAAAACACTTTATGTCAGTCAGAAAATACAGATTTCTGAACTGCTATGTAAGGTACAATGCATATGTTACTTCTAAGCCACAATTTAAAATTTTAGGTGGACAAAATTCAGTTTGTATTTTTGAGGTACGTGGCCATTTTCTCAATCAGTGAAACTTTTCCAAGTCTAAATCACCCTCTTTCCATTTCTGAAAGCAGACTTTTTTTTAATCATCCAAATATTTAATTGGTTGACAACTTAAAAGAGGCTCAAAAGCACAAGTAGTTTTTACATTGTCACAGGTGTTGGTCACCCCTAGTATCACCTACTAACTACTTGATTAAAAGGATAGTTTACTTAATAGGCAGTAAAGCCGGAATTTTTATATTTGAATCTTTTGTGTAAACTTGTTCTGGAGGTAAACCGGCGTAAATATTGTAAAGTGTAAAGGAACTTTAACACCGCCTCCTTCTCTGTTTCTTGGACAGAGTCTTGCAAAGCTGAGAGAGAAATTCAATCTTGACCAGACCATTGGGACCTCTGAAGCAGACTTGAGTTCCAGCTCTGTAAACTCCCGGCTATGTTTTTCTAGACAAACTCTGGATGCAGGGTCTCAGACTGACATTTCTGGTGAGGTGAGCTTTTTTCTGTTTTGTCAAATGTAAAGAGAAATTGAATCCCAATGCTGCAGTTAATGGACTTGGAATCATATGGTTGTTTACTGTTGCTGATGGGTGTATATTATATACATGTATGAGAGAATTGCTTAGAATCTCACTTAAATTTTAAATCAAGATTCAGATTAACTTGACGTGTTTGGCATGAAGCATTTACGACAATCTGATTTAATAGAATAGTTCCAGTACAGTGAAGATGAGTATAAGTAGACAGTATCTTTCAGATCTGTTTATAGGATACGTTTCACCTTACAGACTTAATTCAATATGAAGATGTTTTTAATTTACAGAAACAAGGTCTCAGAATTTAAATGTGCAATTGCATTTCATGCAGCTGAAAAAGCTGTTAGTGGAACATTTGTTTAGTGATTTGTTTAAACCTCTGTTTCACTGATGGTATATTTACACACACGGAAAGTTATGCTTAATTTTGGTAACTTTGTTTAAGTTCTATGAGCTGATTTTATAAGGAAGAGGCTGTACAAGGTTTTCCAAACAAAGACCTAAGCTTGTCTGTGTTTTGTAGCAAATTTATTGAAGTCTTACTTTGAAATGCACTGACTTAGTTCCAGATTCTGAGTTCAGCAGAGTTCGAAGCAGGAGATCAAAAATTTGGGTGCAATCACTGCAAGACTTATTTGAGAAATTCTCTTACTTTACTCTGATGGAATATGGACAACTGGTAGCACAGTAGTTAAAAATTGATTATTGTATCACAAGAAAACAGCATTGGTCTGTACATCTGAGTAGGTCCCTAACTAGACATTTAACAGTAAATGTGTGGCTGCAGGTGAGTGTGGTTTTATTTTTTAAGTTGTAATTTTTCTAGCTGGTGCACAGGTTCTTGTTGATTCCTTTAAAAGCTTTGCACAGTAATAAGGCTAATATTTTTTTTTTTTTTTCTCAACAGGTTGGAACGAGAAGTAGATCAAATTTAGCAGAGAGGGTCAGACTAAGTCTTCAATATGAAGAAGCTAAAAGAAGGTAATAGGGTTAGTTGCTTTAAGTAGCTGTCTTCAGTTGGCAAGATGCTTGAGCTCTGCAGCGCTAACCTTGTGCTGGCAGTGACATCTAGTGGTGGCTTCTCTGTGGGCGTCACTGCAGAGCATTCCTTTTCCTTCAGGATGCAAGCAGACTTTGAGGAGCAGTTGGTGCTTTTGAACAGCAAGTCTTGCATTTAATACTAAGATGAATGCGTTAAGAATATGTGGACGCTGACAAATTAATGGTAGTTCTAGGATTAAGGGAATAGAGTGAACTGGCTTTCCACTGAAAGGAGTAGCCAGGCTATTTATGTTCATTTTATCTTTCTTTGGGATAGTCATTGCAGTTCACTGTGCCACTGAAGGCTCTTCAATTTTAGAGGTGCTTCAGACTTTCTGTGCAGATTTAGTAGGTTTAGTTATTTCTTTTTTTTCTTCCCCTGGCACTTTGGATAATTTAAATACTTGTTATCACTGTGGGGTTGGGTTTTTTTAATGAGTTTAACCTGAGGAGAAAAGAAATCAGGAACTGCTTCACTGATGAATGTGGAATGCCTTTCAAATAAAGTTCTTCAGCAGTTGCTCATGAAAGCAGTGCCATTTTGATTAATTGCCACAGCACTGAAGGACTGAGTATCAGAAAGCAGAGCATTTGGGGTTAGAATGACGTGTCTTCTGGTGCACCAGAAGTGCTGCACAATACTGAGGGAGACTTGTTATTTAAGAAAAAAAAATGAGCATGTGTGGGATCTCTCTGATAATGTATTAATAGTATTGTATTATTTTCTGATACTTTTCTCAATTAGATGTCGGCTATTCAGAAGCCTTATAGGTTTTTTTAATGGAGGTGATTAAGGGGAATGGAAATCTAAAAGGATATCTGACACTCAAAGTTGCTTTTTTACTATAAAGAATGAAACAAGGCAATAAAAATAAAAACCCACTTTTCCCTAGATTAAAACTGTGCCTACATGCCATTTAATCTGAGATTTAAGTATTATTTCAGTTGGAATACTATGACGTGGTCAATTACAAAACTAGGAAAAGAAAATTGCAGCTTATAAATACCATGTAAAGGCATAGCTAGTTTTTGTGTTTAAAAGTTAAGAGACTGCCCAATTGACATTTATTTTTGCCTGATTTCAAATACATACCCTCCTCATACACGGTAGAAGCTGCCAGCCTTGCTGGTAGCAACAGTAATCCCTTATATCGTCTTTACAGACCATAAAACTTTATTATATAATCAATATATTCATCAAAGAGTGCTAAGGCTGTTGTGTTTGTTCAGCATTGAACATGTATGATTGGCTCAGAATCATCATGTACATAATATTAATTGTCAGATAGTGTTTTAGATGCAGATAAGTGGATTTTTTTTTTTATCAGGAGTGATTGATCCAAAACCAGATCATCCCATTTTAACAATGTATTGATACCAAGAAGTCCCAGCATTGTGGTTTATCTGTCTTTTGTAGGAATAAAAAATCCTAGCAGTAAATCAGTTTGCTATATCTACCAGTAAAACCAGAAAAAACTCCAAAACACTACCACAACAACCACAAAAACAAACCACATACAAAAAAAAAGCATCCGCAGCAATAAAACTACAAAACCAAATCAAAACCCCACCAGTACAACATTCAAAGTGTGGTACTTCAGCATAAGATCTTGCTTTCTCACAAATTAGTCAGCCAAGAATGTGGGTCAAAATTTCAATATCTCTGTGTGTACCTTTGCATAAGTAGGTGTTTGTTGTATATTACATTAATATGTTTCAAGGTTAAATTATCTCCTTTGAAATGGTATTGTTACGATGCTGTGATGATTTGGTTTTATCTGAAAACTGCCCAGTAATGACTGTTCTTTTCAACTTTAAATAAGCCAATCATATGTCTTTAAGACACAGTTAAAATCTTTGAAGTGTTTGCACATACTGGGTTTGTGTTTCAAGTGTTTCACTACTTCTTAGCTTTGACCATCAATAAATGCCTTAACATACTGTAAAATTAATACTGGAGCTGCAAAATAAGCATGATATTATTAGTTTCGTTAATCACAGAAAACAAACTGGAAAGAAGAAAAACATTTTTCCCAGCAATCTGTCAGAACTACAGAAAGATTATACACACCAAGTTATCTGCATGTATTTATGAAGTACAGCATGGGTCATTACCTTAGGTTGTACTCGCTAACACTGAAGTTGCACAGGCTGCAACTTCAGTGTTAGCCGAGTTACAACTAAGGTAATGACATGATGTACTTCATTAAATAACTGCAGCATAACTTGGCTGTGTATAATCTCCCTATCTGTAGTTATGACAGCTTGCTGGGAAATGTTTTCTCTTCTCTTTCCCTTTTTCCCAGCCTACAAGAAAGGTGAAGAAGGCTGCTACGTAGTTCAGAGCTTCCATGTCTTTAGCTATGCAGCTGGTTCATGTGTGGCTAAGGCTGGAAACGACTAAAAGTTATCATCTTATTAGATACATGACACCTATAGCAGGAAGTTTTAGGCTTTCCCAGTGGACAATGAGTCTTTATTGCAAGACTTGCACTTCTTAAGCTGTGATGCTGAGCCCGTAGACAGGACAATTATGGAGACTGACCACTGGAAATTGTCTTGATCAGGACTGAGCTGTAGTTCAATAACTTTAAGGAAGTTTCTGTTACCATTCTATGCATTCATCTGCTTAATATGTATGGATAACCAATATCCATACTGGATACTGGTTATCTTAACTGTGTGGTTTTCCCATCTACAGTGAGAACAGCAGTTGCACAAACACAAACTTTCGAGTTCATAATCTCCTTGCTCTTTAGGTAGCTGCTGTCCTGTTACCTTTTATTTCAGTCGCATAGAAAAGCAGTGCCTTGTCTTTTAAGGTCTGCATACGTGCATTGTACGGAAGTGAGCACCTTGCTCTGGTGCGTTCTCTTTCACTGTGGTGGTCGCTGTCTCTGAGGAGCAGTCGGCCTCCAACAGCTTAGGAGAAATCCGTTATACTCCTCAATAAGTAAAGTATAGTGCCTCTGCGGTTTTCCCAGGCAGATTGCTTTCAATAAAGCTTTTATTAACATTGTGACTGCATCGGAACAGGAATTTGTTTCTAATTCTTATGCATCTTGCTGTTAGCTTGGATAGGTCACTTGTTTTTCTGGCATAGTCTGCATTCTGTGAAGCAAAACTAATTCAAAGTTGACTTTCAGTAAAAAAATGATGTTACATGCTGTTACCTTTCAAAATATTGTATCACTGCTCTCTTTCCTGGGATTTGTGTGCTCAGATAAATCTGTGTTTTATTTTAGCATGGCAAACCTGAAGATTGAACTCTCCAAGCTAGATAGTGAAGCCTGGCCTGGCGCACTGGATGTGGAAAAAGAAAAACTGATGTTAATTAATGAAAAAGAAGAGCTTTTAAAGGAACTCCAGTTTATTACACCACGCAAACGTACTCAAGATGAGCTAGAGCAGCTAGAAGCAGAAAGGAAGAGACTTGAGGAAGAGCTGCTCTCTGTAAAAAGCACACCCAGTCGAGCACTTGCTGAAAGGTAAGAGGTTATCTTTTGCTAATATTAAATGCTGCTTTCTGCAATCTAACCTTTGTACTCATTACAGACCCTGAACTATGCCTTGATGGGCTGTTTTCCTCCAGTAACTGTTCTATGTAGATCTTAATTAAATTTGTTATTAGCCCATTGGGCAGAAACAGAAAGAAAACTTCTGTAGTGTGAGACAATGTGAACACCCTGATATCTGCGCTGCAATATCAGTTGCTCTGCATTTGATGCCAGCATGAAAATCCCTGTGACAGATGTTAAATAACTGAGGAACGTCAAAGTACCAGCAGGAGGGCAATATATCATTCCCTTGTTTCTGATAATAGCTGTAAACTATTTGAACTCAGGTTACAAAGATTATCTTGATTGTTGCAACATCTGAAGCCTTTCATTGTGAGTTTTATTACATTTAAAAATGCAACCAAAAGGGAAAAAAAATGTACAGAGAAGTTTAATTGCTGAAAAACTTTCCTAACTTGCTGCTACCATACTGGTAACTGAAGCAACTCCCATAATAAATTGTTTTAGCCAGATTCACAGTTCAAAAAATCAAAGATGACTGTCACAAATGGATTCTTATCAACTGTAAGTGGAAATAAATTTATGGGCACCTCTTAGCACACACACAAAATGCAATAAATGCAAAATGTCATTAGATGTATCAGTGTAGTGTGCCTTATTGAAGTAATACAACCAGCATTGTAAACCTTACCTACTTTGCACTGCTAGGGAACACCTGATGTTGCTCTAGTTTCACTGTATGGTGGAGTTCCTGTTAGTGGCATTAAAAGCTGGGTCCTAAATTGTAGCTAATTAGTGAGGAATATTTTTTTTTTCATTAAGTATGTATGTGTGTGTTAGTCATGATTTTTGAGCATATTTGTACACTTGACAGCAGTTTAAACTACATTACATTGATAATCCGAACATGTTTTAGAAGAAAGGTTATGTCCTACTGGAACTATTACTTACAGGAAAAGTTAGTTGTCTGTGTTGGTAGTGTCCAAAGTACCATGGATCTGTTGCTTTTGGAATTCCATTAATAAATAGAGAATAAAGAATCAGTAATAAAATAGCAATCACAAATAACTTGCATCTAAGATTTTGAGATTCTGATAATATGGTGTTGTAAGTAACAGCTAAACCTTGACTCTTGCTGTGAGAATAGGTAACTGGTTTCTCAGTCTTGTAGTTTGGGTTTCCTTGTTTAATGCCAAAGAAAATTCTGCACCTGACCATCTTCCCATACGTGCCAGATGCCGAAGTTGGAATATCGAGGGCAAGTCAAATTATCTCCCACTGTCAAGAAGAAATTAAATGGAAGGGTCTTTTTCCATGTATAGTTGTTAGAGCTTGAATTTTTTTCCTCCTGCTTTCATTTTGTTTCTCTTCCAATTTCTGTTCTCAAAAATGTGGATTTTTTTTCCTGAGGTTACTGTAAGATTTCATTACACTGCTGGTTAAGGTAGCATTTCTGGTGACTTCTGGTTTGCTTTTTTTGCTGTTCCACGGAATCTCTACTTAATTTCTACCTTCAGCTGTGTATGATATTAAAACTGTCTCTCTTGGTGACTTCAAAGTGCATAAATTCTTTCATGCCAGGCTGTTCTGAGAATTATTTCTGGTGTGCCTGCTATAACCATAAACAAAATCTTCATTTTGTAGAAGGATTCAGATGGTCAAACTTTTCCTAAAGTGTTAATTTTGGAAAAAGATACATAGTTGTATCAGATCAGCCCACAGCTTTTTTTCTTGGAGATGAGGAAGATTCTTCTCTCCATTTTAAGAAGAGGAGCCACAGCATCTTCAAAGTGCTGCAGTGTTATTTTCTTTCATGGAGTTTCATGAAGGCTTTTTGTGTGTTTTCAAGGTGCTGATAATGAAGCCACAGTGTAAGAAGCTATGGATTGTGTCAGAGCTTGATGTGACCGGGGATATTTGTTTGGGTTTTTTATTTGCGTCTTTGTTTTCAGTTGGGTCTGTATGGGAGTTTTCAAGTTTTTTTTCTAAAGGTGGAAGAAACAGAAGACTTGCTCTGACTTAAAACAAAAACATCATAGCATGGCCCTAGGTTATTTGGGAGTGGGATGCTGAAATTACCACTAGTAGAAGTACTTGGAATCCATTTACCAAAGGAGGATATAAATCATAACATCTCAGCTTCTAAAAAGCAGAGAGTGGGCATATTCAGCATGATTTAAGAAGCCTTCCAGCAGCTATATAGAAGTAACTGGGCGGTGGAACTGTTGGCAACTATTTGCTACTTTCAAGCCTCTCTGTTCATGTCAGGAAGATTCTGTCACAGCTTTAGTCCTTGGCAAAATCATATAAGTAATCACAAGCATTTAAACAGATGCATGATTTAACTGCTTGATTGCACTGTTGTCTGCAAAACTGGCTGCAGCTCTTGTGCCAGTCGTGAACAAAAGTCCAAATAAGTTTGTACTGAAAGGTGAAGTATGTGCACTTCAACTTTTTAATCTATTTTTTTTTTGATTCCATGCCCTTCCCAGGAACATAAAAATTTAGGATCAAAACTGGAGAAGGATGCTTCACTAACATTCAGTTCACTCCTGCAATGGGGTAGTTTAAGTAGGAAGGGTGCAAGCAGGAGAGATTGAGAGGCACCCATGTCAGAAGAGACAACACAAAGGTTGTTTAGGTGTTTACGTGGTTTTGGGGATACTCAAATTCCTGCTTATGCTGTAAGGAACTTTCATTGTTGGAAAGTTTTTGGGTTGTTTTTGTTTGCCTGGTTTTTTTCAGTTTGACCTGACATAAACTGAAAAAAAATGCTCATGAACCTTAGTTAGTTTCTTGTGAGATTGTAAAATTATTTCCTGTATGTCCTGGAACTTCCAGGAAGGATTTAATCATCTGGCTTGTGCTTGTGACTTGTGACTAACATATTTCTGAAATTTACCCATAGGTATTAATACCACTTCTTTAATTACGAGTAGATCAAATTCAGGAAAGATTTTTTTTTTTTCCAGGAGCTAAATTATATGGGAAAAGTAGATATATATATATTTTTTTAGCAACCTGATATCAAAAATGCTTGCAAATATACACTCTAAGACTTATTTTAGAGTTTTAGAGAGCAAGTATCCTTTATTACAGTGCTGGACACGTGGAGGAATAATTTTATCAAGCATGCGTTATAAGACATAAGCTGGTTACAGAGTCTGTTTCCCACCTACATGCATATATATAACATTTCCCAGAAATCTTATGCATATTCTATTACTTTGCAAGGACTAATTTTAATATTTTTATGAACTTCACAACAGCCAAATCTCCACTAATTGGGACAGTACCAGTTCTCTGTCTGACCTTGCTTTTTTTTAGGTAGAGAAAAACTACGAAGATGATTATAGAAGACGCACCTGTTCAGCACATCATGCTTAATGCAAGACACTATCATTTCTTAAGTGAAGCGTCTGTAAAAACATTGTTAGGAAAAAAACCAACATGCTATTAGAGGGACATATTCTGTCTGTAACTTTCAAAAAAATATTTACTTAAATGAGACTTAGGTGAAGGTAGAAAACTGATTCTGCTTTATCTTAAATCAGAATATTTGACTTTTTGCAGTAGTAACTACTTCATCCCTATCATCCCTAAGGTAATAAAGGAAAAGAAACTTTTGCTTGTGCTTTGGAGAGAAAAGAGAAAAAAACCCAAAAACTTAAACTTTCTCTTTTAATAGTACAAATTCAGTGGAAAGCTAAAGGTGTCAGGTTTGAGGGCTCCAGTCAGAGAAATTCCTAAGCTTTTAATTTTCTTTCTTGCCTTTTGCCATTAGTAGGTGAACATATACAGCAATTTTTGTGCCTCTTCCTTGAAGATAAAATGATAGTTCACTATTGAAAAGCCAGAAAAAAGCTCATGAAGAGCACTCTTGCTTGTGAAAAGCAGGATAGATTAGGCTTTAAAAGAAGACAGAAGACATTGATACATAGTAAAATGGTAGGAAAGATTGTCTGATACAATAGATGAGCGTAATTCTTGGTTTGGAAACCCACGTGTATGTCTTTCTGAGTAAAGAATGAAATGCCGTGTGTGCTTTTAACAGTCTTAGCAGGTATTGGCAGATGAACACTTATTGCAGTGTAAGAGCACACCCAGCCCAGGCAGTGGAGTGGAAGTTCACACACTGGCTGACCTCGGGGTAACTTATTCACCTTTGCATAACCCAGATTTGCTCACTGAATAAGCATGGGTGTAAGCAAGTGATTTTCATGCTTTGCTGAATCGAGGACTTAATGTCTTTTTACTGGTATCTGGCACTCAAAGAGAGTGAATTCTGGGCACTCTTGAGTATTTCATTCAGTTTGCATAAGAAAGCAATGGTTGATTTTTTTGGTTTTGTTCTTTGAAGTGTTCCCTGCATTTGAATTTAAATTTATATATCCTTGATGTGCCAGAAAGGCCAAAAGAAAGATTTCTGAGAATGAAGGTCGACAATTTTTTTTTTTTTTTTTTTATAAAAGAGGGAAGGAATGGAGGTAAATTCTTGCCTCTCAGATTAGTTGCTTGAGAACTTGTGACATGTATCAGTTGACTGAGCAATGGCTGGAGGAGAATATACTAATCCACAATTACAGGAGGGATTTAGCTGAATCCACTGAGGGAAAGTAATTTATTTGGTGGTGTAAATGCAGTGATAAAAGGGAAATCTCTAAGGAAAAAGTCACTGAAACTGTTAGTGAATCCTTTCTGCTAGCAGCTAGCCAAGAGAAATAGGAGTGTTTGACCATTTGTGGTTTTAGAGCTACACTGGATAACAGTGCAGGAGGCAATAAAGGCAAACCTTGAAAATGAGCATTACAATGCCGTGTGGCTCTGAAGTGATGACAAAGCTGTTGGGGATGTAAAAATCTTTACCAAGGACTCCTAAACATGGTCTGTCGTCTCAGAACCTTGCATTTGAATGCTGCTTTGATTTACTATGTCTCTATATGAAGACTCTGAAATCAAAGAAAGTGCTTTAATTTTAACCTTCTTGCAGTGCTCCCCAAAGTTCTTCCATTATCAAACTGATACTGGTATTAGTTTTCTTTTTGATTTTTTTTTCTGGAATTATATTAAGTGAGTAGACATTCTACAGCATGCCTCTTTAAAACTGCATTAGTACAGTTCTTATTTTCCTGAAGTCGTAGCTATTTTCCCAGTGTTCCTCTGTTACACTTTTATTGCGTGCACATTCCCCTTGGTGCAGTGTGAATGGATCAACACGCTACTTGCTTGTGCACTCAGCAAGTTTGTCACAGTGCTTAGTATTCTGCAGGTAAAATCACTCTGCTGGAGGGGTTAGGGTTTTACGATAGGACTGAAAGCTAACACAGTCTCTTGGATTTCAGTAGGTAGCAACCAGATGAAAGTACGAAGGATCTTCACTTTGTTCCTGTCTCCTCTGTAAAGTATTTTAGCTTCCAGATTATTTTATAATGCTTTCCTATACTTATATGTACCTCTCTTTCCAGATTGAAATCAGAGGAGAGAAGAAAAGAGTTGGTACAGAAACTTGAAGAAACGACAAAGTTAACTACTTATTTGCATTCACAACTTAGGAGGTGAGACTCTAGTGCATAACGTACAACCTGTATTCAGCAGCAGTCTAGCGGACCTCAATATCTCAACTTCATTCATAGGTTTTTCTGTTATCTGGAAACCAAACAAAATATTTTTGTAGTACTTAAGTAAGAAAATGCTAGTGTAAGAGCTTCAAGCATTTTGCCACCTTGCAAACCTGCAGTACCTTTATTATTTCAGTAAGCACTCAAGACTGGATTGAATTGATTTTTTTGCACAGCTTCCGTAATTAAGCAGGCAGACATTATTGTGCTTCTGTGTAAATAAATAAGGAAATCTGGAATTCTCTAATTGGTCCTATCTTCGAAACCATGTCATTGAGGAGACCAAATGGTTTCTCTGAGTTCTGTCTAAACTGAGTTATTAGAACTGTAGCCATTAGTCTATGTAACAACTGGAGAGTCTTAAAATGTACTTGTATGCATGTAAATACTCAACGTGAAGGGCTGATTCTGGTTTAATTCTTCAGCAGTGACTTTCTGTAAAGGGAAATGTATCCTCAGCAGGATGGGTTTTTTCCTGAACAGTCATTGATTCACAGTCTGACTCTGATTTTATGAAACTCGGAGTGATAAAAAATAATCATCTGCAGCAACTATAAATTCAAACTCATCGTTGTGATGGGAATTCTGATATTTAATGATATGTGTAACTAGCCCTAGGGAAGAGTTTCTGTCACTTCTGGACTTTTACCCTGGACTACCAAACCATGTGTCCATTATATTTATTTAGAAGATCCTGGAGATTTTTGCATATCCAAGTGGGATACACCAGTCAGGCTGTATTTAATGTTTACCTGTTCTCTCTGAAATCAAAATGAAGCTTTAAGAGGAGAAGTGTTTTTAAGCATTCTATAAAGGTCCTCTCACAAGAAGCCTACCATCCTAGTCCTGGGATTTCAGATAGATCCAATGAATTGCATCTTGATTGGTAATTTGTTAGGGAAAGAATCTTTTAAATAATTTTTTAAAGTATTTTGTGCTCAAGTTTTTTTTTACTTTTAACAGGACAAAAAGACTCCCCAAAGCAGTTTTTTAGCCTGTTGGCAAAACTATTAAAGTTGATAGCTCTGTTATTGTTCAGTCAACATCTTTTAAGCATTTAGAAGGGGCTGCCTTGAATTATTTTTTCCCTGCAGAGTCATCCTGAGCCAAGGTAGTGACACTCTGGCCTGGCAGGGCTCTGTATCTCCTGTTATTAACAGGAGAAAGTTGCATGTTATGGCCTTTGCCATGCTTATGTACTTGAATGTACTGTGCACGTAGAGTGCGTGTTGTCTTATAGGTATTAAGCAGTTCTATTGTAAGTTATCTCCTTCTAGCTACCATCTTTCCTAGGTGCTTGGGCAGAGGGCAGGCTGCATCAATTGCTGTAGAGATAGTACCGCTCCTCTGCAGCCACGACCTCCTTCCTGGGTATCCTTCCCTGTCAAGTTAACGCCATGGGCACCCCCATGAGAGCAGAGCAGGTTTGTGAGGGACCATCACAGCTGAGAAGGCTGCTGTAGACTGCTGAACCAGTCTGTCAAATCAGCATCCTCCTCCAGAAGAAAAGAGGCTTTGGCCACAAGCTGTAAGGTGGATAAAATGTCCTGGAAGTGTGCAGGCTGGCCATGCTGATCTAAGCCAAGTGTGGGTGCTTAATGCCTCAAGCAGCATTTGGTTGCAAGTTGTTACAATGCAGCTCCAGTCAATCTTATCTCTCCTTGTACTGGTTTAGTTTAGTAACATCAGTGTACATGTTTGTGCTTTCTTTGCAGTCTCTCAGCTAGTACGTTATCTGTGTCTTCAGGGAGCAGTTTGGGATCTCTGGCATCCAGCCGGGGATCTCTGAACACATCAAGCAGAGGGTCGCTAAACTCGCTCAGCTCCACGGATCTCTACTATAACCAAGGCGATCAAATAACAGATTTGGACTATCAGTATAAACTTGACTTCATATTACAAGAAAAAAGTGGTTACGTTCCTTTGGGGCCTATCACTACTATTCATGAAAATGAAGTGGTCGGTCCCCAGGGGAGACTGGGTTACAGTGACTCTCCTTCAGCTGCAGACCATCCCAAACTGACTGAGCCTCCCAAATCTGTGGCATCACTGTCTTCCAGATCCTCACTATCCTCCTTGTCCCCGCCAGGTTCCCCTTTGGTTCTAGAAGCTCAAAATTCCCCTCTGCATCACCTCACTACAGACTTTGAAGACTGTGACCTTTCCGGTGATTTTGCAGGCATTAGTCTCTGTGAGAACCAAATATTACTGGACTCTGAAGCCAGAGCCGGATCTCAGAATTCTACAGATGATAAGGAACTTAATGAAAGCATTAGGCAGCCTCTGCCTTCTCTACGTGCAGGAAGATCAGGTAACAAAAAACCATGTAATCTCAAAAGTATATGTAACATTAAAAATTCTGAACTAACAGCCAGCTTTTGAATGAGGGGGTACCTCATGTAACTGAACAGTATCTTGATGGGCATCCATTTACAGTAATTCTGAGGGACATCACATAACTTGTAGCTTTGACTGCATAGAGCTACGATCACCCCAATTCCATCCGTGTTTTTCAATAGCTGTCTCGGAAGGAAAGTTCATGTATTGCAGATCCTGTCATGAAAGTACATCAGGAAAACCTGAAGCTGGATCTTAAAAGCGTGGAGGGTGCACGGTGTTCCTAGGTATTGTCAGGATGTATGGGGATAGACCAAAAATACCCTCTGCTGGGTTTTTGGTAACTTTGAATGGGATACTTTGCTTCTCACTGGAGAATAAGTTAGAAACTGACAGCCTTGGTAAAAGATTTCTGGACTTAAGAGTTAGAATTTTTGTGTGTATATACATATAGTTATGAGAACCTGCTGCCACTGAAAGAGCTGTACTTCGTTTGGGGTTTTCTCTGAGTAAAGACAAGTGACCACATTGCCATGTGAGTTACAGCAAGACTCCTCCCCCATTTTTAACATGGGTTTCATAGCTTTTAGCTTTTTATCCATATGAGTTAGAACAGAGTCTGTAGGTAACTTCCAAAAGGATGAGTCATCTCATACTTCCCTTTAAGGAAGATGATAGGAATGACCTTGTGAGTTATTGAGGTTTTCTTAGGTAACTATTTAACTTTGAGATGGTTGAATAGGGTGTAATGAATTCCGCTTCTAGTCTGCAGTAAAAGCCACGCAGCATACTTAGTTGTTGTATATTGTCAAAGCCTTTGGCAAAGTTAGAATTTCAAAAATCCCAGCCGTCAAGAATAGATGGCTCGTCCTCGGAGCTTTGACTTTGCTGCCTTTTGTTAGGGTTGACAGCATGTTGTGCTTTTTCTGCATATTTATTGACGTTTTCTAGTGTCATTCTGTGTCATAGTCTTCATCTTGCAAACCATTTGTGTGTTTATGTTACATAGCAGCTTTGTTTTTCCAGGGAAGAACTGAGTGAGCCAGATTTCCACTAGCGCTGAGCACTGCCAGCACTATTTTAAACCTGATAAGCACCTAGCATTTCCAGCTCAGCGTTTCTGGGCCTGAGTTGATAGTGAAGCAGCTAACTGAGAAGTTTGGGTGTCAGAATAGATACAGCTTAGCTCCAGAGAGTGCATCGTCCAGATCTGTTGCTAAGCTTGAACCCTTCTGCCTGGAGGTTGCCAGTTTTCAAGTAAAAGTACCTGTCCATATTGATAGAGACATATTTTAATGAGAAATTTGATTTTTTGGTTTTTTTTGTTTTATATCTCTGTCTCGGAATTGTTGTAACATGTTAATTAATTAGACTAGTTTACTGTAGTAATTCCAGTATTGGCCAGAGCAATGTGGTACCGGAAGATAAATGTATAGTATGCATATTATAATATAACCTGGGAGTCCGTCCCATTCAACTGTGCAGAATAAAAAAAAGAAATTGACTGGTCTGAATCTATGAAATGAAAAGCAGAAAAACATGGAAGGGGACTTGAGGGGCAAGGGGTCATTTTTGCTTTGTCTTTTCAGGATAGTGGAACACGGTGCCTGTTTTGCTTTAGAGACGTATTATAAAAGATGGAAAAAATAATTAATTTTCCTGACCATATTTCAGCAGCATATCTTTTCCAAATTAACAACAACTTTCAGTCTCTCTATCTGTGCATCTGGCTGCAACTCATTTAGTCCAAGGATTGAAGTTAAGATGGCTTGGAATTTGAGAACACATAGGGGTATAAGGAATCAGAATTTTGGGTTTTTTAAGTAATTCTTTAGATCATTATTTTCAAAGGAATCATGTGATTGTCTTAACAATTTTGAGCTTTTTTTTTTTTTTTTACCTGTTATTCCAGATAGTGTTAGGGTGTTTAAGTCTATAAGTAGTTATGGTTTTAAAATATCACATTCATCCTGTGATTCTTTATACTGGTACTTCCTCATGTAGGGTCATATATAGGACACAAATTATCTTCAAATCTGTATTAAGGCTGCCAAAACAAGCACTCAGTTTTTGAAAAGACAGATATTAATTAATTATGCTTCATTGCATCTAGTTTCCACAGTAAAATGGGCCTCATGGTGAGGCTTCAGTACATTAGCAGTGAGACACAGACCTGGGGCTGGTTCAGTGTTTCTAACTCCATTTTCACTCCTGGAACTGCTGTGATGCTGAATAGGAAGATTTTCAACAAACTCAGCTGGAGGCAAAAAAATCTGCATGGAAAATTACAGCCCCCACACTTAAGTTTTACAAGACTACAGATCTGAATATGCTGAATCTTAACTTGGAGGTAGAAAACATACCTGACAACAGTCTAGCTAGTATTTTTATGTAATAATCTGTACTGGCTTTCTAGACGCTTACCTGCTTCTCTGTCTATCTCTGACTTTTCTGTACAGGTGAACCATACAGATATTTGCTCCTCTGCACATGTCCCTGCTGTCAGAAACCAAGTTGGAATATCATGTAGTTCTTCCACAGTCAGTCTCTGTCATTGTCAAAGTCAATTCAGGCTGCTGTGGTAATTCCTAAGGGTAATCAATAAATCATGTCATCACCTTCACCCCTCATATGGTGGGGGGGGAAGTGAAAGAGCACTTCATCATCAAGGAAAAAGCATTCCTACTGCCATAAATAAAAGCACAAATGCATCAATCAATCACCTAATCTGAAGCCTGAAATTTTAAACATCTTAACAAGATGTAAAGTCATGATTCAGGTGGGGATGATAATGCATACCAATATCCTCACCCCTTGGCAGATAAAAGTACTGCAAAGGCCCTCAACTAACTGTGCTGCAGAACGTGGCTTTCTGCGAATGCTGCTGCTTCAATGCAGGACACTAGCATATAAATGCAAATTGAAGATTAAAGCTAAGTAGTAGCAGATAGTAGAGAGAATGTAGCATAAAAAGTTTTTGATGATAGGAAACTTTTCCTTTCTAGCAGCTCCATTGCTGGGGAGAGGGTGTCTGCGTGACTTCTGAATATTTAATAAACAGCAGGCAAGTGCTTTGCTCGTATCTGAAGTGTTACTACAGTCCAGAATGTGAACATGGCAAGTAGAGGTTTAAAGATCAGGATAATGAGGGTTAATAATGAAGATAGTGAAGGATAATAACTAGCTCAACAGATAGGGGTGATGATAGGAGCCTGTATCTCTGGGAAGGAATAATAGTTACATGCTTTCAAGTTCATCAGTTTGGTTATGTCCCTAGCCAGAATATGTGATAACAGCTGTACAGTCTTGGAAAGTTTAATGATGTGGAACAAAACTACTCTGTGATGCTCAGTTAAGGGTCACTGATTTCAACTTGACAACTCTCTGGGCTTTCCCTTCCTGCCTGTTAATCTCTTGGACTAATTCTCATTCTTCTTTCTTCTTGTAGGTGTTGACTTACCCAGAACAGCCAGTCACTTGCTTGAGGAGAAAACAGCTTGTGTATCTGCTGCTGTTTCTGATGAGTCCGTAGCTGGAGACAGTGGTGTATATGAAGCTTCTGTGAAACAGTAGGTTTTGAGAAGTAATACAAGTCTTTCCACCAAAAATTTAAATACATCTATAAGCAGTTATAATACCAACATAAGTAGTTTGTTAGGCATGCCCTGGTTTTAAGTATTTAGTACTTTCATATTGAAAAGAAGGCACATCTGCCAAACTGAAGTTTGATTTGGCCTTTTAAAACTAATAAATTTGCGTTAGAGTGCTTGTATAACTGGACTGAGTAGCTTTAATATGCTACCTTCTAATCTTGATTTTTTTTTCCTTGCTGTAAGCGTTCCTAGGAGAAAAGCTGAATTTAAACAATAAAGGTTCTGCCATGTGGCTGTATTGACTACCCAAAGTGACTCTTGTTACTTCATGTTTTGTTTAGATACAAGCTTAAGATTGCATAATATTTTGCTTGAATATCTTCTTCTTTAAGAAAAAAAAATATAGAAAAGATACAATACTCAGTTGTAATGTTGGTATAAAACTAATCCAGGTTGGGGCTTAATGTTCATGCTTCACTGTGGTGAACAGGGTATAAGAAATGTCTTTGCTGTTGTTGCTTTTTGACAAGAGGTAATTTCTACAGGATTCTTCATACTAGTTTATATAGTATTGTCTGTTTTCTGGCAGTGAAAACAATGAACTTTAGATTGAGTAACAGAAGATTATTGCAACTGTGAGAGAAACCGAAATCTTATTTTTCACCTCAGTTTTGGCAAGTTGTTGACATTAAGAATTTTTGTCCTTTTGAATATTCTGAAAGATGTTTTAGCAGGATGGTTATGAAGACTGATGCATGTTTTCTGTTAGGACAAGTAGAGGTACATTATGGTGTCATAAATAGATTTTATTTGCCTCTGATAAAATTACTTCTACTTGTCGAGTCTTTCATAAAGTAAAAGGTGATAAAAATTGATAAGACCTCTATCTCACCTTAAGGCAGACACATGTTTCACCCTGAATTCTGGACCCTAGTTTTAGTTTGCTCCATATCCTAATGCAACTTATAGGCTTAAATAAACTCCCATCTACTTAAAAATTCAACCTTCACTTCACTGAGTGGCAGTGACTGTATATTCTGGCTCAGTAACCGTTGTTGGGTCTCCATTTTGTTTCAATTCTGAGCTGCTGTGGTTAAAAATTCCTGTCTGCTCCCATTCTGAGTCCAGTGGATAGAAATGAACAGACACTGGACCAACAGCTGTGGAGCAAGTCTTTAACTGTTCGTGTCTAACGACTGAGTAGTGGAATAGGTGGAAAACAGAACAAACTCCTGTCCTTACTCAGGAAGGGAGGAAAGAACACAGTTGCATCCCCTGTGTGCAAAAGGAAACTGTTGCCTGAGACTTAGACTCTAGTTGTTCTATAATAGCTCTGAGTGTGCGAACTCAGACTTATTACTGGTTAGTAGTGAACAGGTAGAAGAGAGTTGCCTCTGTGTGAGTTGCTCATATTTAGTAGAAGTGTCTTTATGAGCACTGCGTGTGGAATGACTTACAATTTGTCGATGTGCTCCTGAACTTACAGTACAGTGATTTCTGTTGCACAGACCATTCCTTCCTACTGAGTAATTTAAAGCAAGGAAAGAAATACACTCTATCAAGTTAGCCATCAGCCAGGAAATTAATAGTAAAAAGGAAACCTCTAAATGCAGAGACATAAAGTAATGCTGTCCTGTCTTATCGGTTGTCTGTGTCATTCTCCACATCTCCTATCTTGGTGTTTTCTATCTCGATCTTGTTTATTGATCCCAGCAGTCTAGTTTCAAAAATCAATGAAACACGTTAATACCGCATCCTCACTCAAACCTCTCAGAAAATGACTGGAAATTATTTTACCACATGGATTCTCTGTAATTCCATTCAATACTAGAGTTGCTTTTCATCTGCCAAGCTTGAGTCCCTTTGGTTCTTTGAACGCTTCTGAAAATGGGCTCAGAGGAAAGACGCTCCTTGTTTGCACAGAAACCTCTTTATTTTACAGAGTTCCTGCTTCTCAAGTATTCTCCAAAGCAGTATTTCATATTCAGTTTACATGTGCTCTGATGTTTATTAAAAATTTTAATTTCCAACTTTGTATTCAGGGGGGGATAAAGAAGTACCAAGTAAGTGTATAGGAAAATGTCATGTGTTTGTCTTGGCCGTTCAACTGCCCTGATTCAATAATCAGCCTAAGTCCTTTTTGATTCACCACTGGAGTTGTCACATTCTTCAGGCAGTGACTGTCCCTAAAACAGTCATTGCTATTGTGTAGGCCCCAAAATCCTTATTTAGAGCACATGCTGTAATTAAATCAGCCTATTTACAAGAATGTATATACATTTTGCGTGTGCATGCATTAATTATTGTGGAAAGCTAACTGTAATTTTCTTAAGTTTGAGTATTTGCCTGTTTGCCCTAGACCAAATGAAACCGAGGACGTTGTATATTGTGAAGATGATGCAACAACTCTAGAGGCTGCCCAGCTGCAAATAGGACTCAGGTAAGGGAGGCAAAGGGAATTTACCTGTTCATACATAAATGCAAATAGTAAACTTCCCTCACGTTGTCCTTTCTTTAACAGATACGACCACAGCAATTCAAGTTTTGTGATAATCGTAGCGCGGCTCAGAAATCTTCCAGCATTTTCTGTCCCCTTTGGCTCTAAAGTGTAAGTTAAACAATTACTGAGCAGTAGTGTTGAAATATGAGAGTATGATAAGAAATGGTACAAATTCTCCAAAGGAATGGATTTAGTTACTACTTAACAGCACCAACATGTATAAAGCTTCTCATGCTGTAGCAGTATTTAGCTTTTACTTACTCTAGCAATGCTGCAAGAAAAAGTAGTTATCAGGAAATGTGAATGTTCTGCTAAAGTGGACAAAAGTTTGGGTTTTTTTAAATGATGCTTCACATAGTGCATTTAAACAATCTGTAGCTTTGTGAGTGCTGAACAGCCATTCTGTAGTTACTAAAATTATTCTTTTGATACTTTGATGTTCTTTCAGCTCAGTGTTACCTTTTTACATTTAAGTGGCGCTTTTAATGCAAAATTATGTTAAAATAGTATATGTCTTTTCAGCGAACTTTTACAGGTAAGGGGTAATTTGGTAAACTGCAAGTGAACAAGCACAGCCACCCTGAGATACGCCATCCCTAATAACTGCAGCTTGGAGATCTGTTAAGAATTAGTTCTTGTGTTAAATTGGACTAACAGGGAAGGAAAAAAAAAAAGGAATGTACGTAAGAAATGAACATGCCTGAATAAGAAAACATTCCCACTGAGGTTCTAATCCAAAACTCATCTGTACAAATAAGGACAGTGCCTTGACTCCTTGGGGACACATGTACTTCAATGAGCTTTTTTCCAGACTAGAAAGCTATCTTAAACTGTTGGGAAGCTTAATAAAATTAGAGTAGAACATAATCAATCCTTGGAAAATTTGTTTTTCTTGCTAGTTCCTTTCCCCTTGTCCCCCATCAACTTGAATGTGATTGGCAGATCAATAGGAAGCCACTGAATATGGAAAGGATGTATAGAAATACAGGCTTGGGTGCTTGTTGGATTTTTCTGTTTGTTTTTACTAACAAATGGTTGTCTACTATCATCCATCCTTCTCCGATCTCCATCTTTCTCCTGCTGACCTTTCAAATCAAATAGAATTTAGCACAAGAATACAGAAAAAAATACAGAAGAGCAAATTGAAAGAGCTGAAAGGAGAAGTAGATAATGTAGAATATAAAAAGAATGTCAACAGAATGAAGATGAAGTTAGATGAATCATAGAATCACAGAGTGATTTGAGTTGGAAGGGACCTTAAAGATCATGCAGTTCCAACCCCCTGCCGTGGGCAGAGACACCTCCCACCAGCCCAGGCTGCCCAAGGCCCCATCCCAGCCTGGCCTTGAACACCTCCAGGGATGGGGCAGCCACAGCTTCCCTGGGCAACCCGTGCCAGTGCCTCACCACTCTCATGGTGAAGAAATTCTTCACTATGTCTAGTCTAAATCTGCCCCTCTCCAGTTTATACCCATTCTCCCTCGTCCTATCACTACAAGCCTTTATGAGCAGTCCCTCCCCAGCCTTCTTGTAGCCCCTTCAGGTACTGGAAGGTCGTTATAAGGTCTCCTTGGAGCCTTCTCCAGGCTGAACAACCCCAACTCCCT
Source organism: Clamator glandarius (assembly GCA_033459285.1). NCBI lineage: Eukaryota > Metazoa > Chordata > Aves > Cuculiformes > Cuculidae > Clamator > Clamator glandarius. The sequence goes on from JAUNZM010000080.1 coordinate 1,868,338, forward strand.
CAGCATGTCCTCATATGGGAGGTGCTCCAGCCCTCTCGTCATCATTATAGCCCTCCTCTGGACCCATTCCAACAGTCCCTTATCCTTCTTACATTGGCATCTTTTTAGGAATCAAAGTCTGAAGATGTAATTAGTAGTCAAGCATCTTCAGTGCAGAACTCTAGACATACTGCTGCTAAAAAGATATCATAAAACTAAACCTACACAGAACAAGGAAGAAGAGAAGACAGGGTAAAGGAAGGACTTGGCAAATACCATTTTTTCTATCGCTTGCCGTTGTGTGCATAGACGAGTATATGCTCTACTGATACATACAATGATGAAAACTTGGTTATCTTATAACTGTGTTTCTAGAACATCAAATTGGATAGAATAATACATTATTGAACCTCTACATGCAGAGGAATAGATGTCACATGAGACCTTTCTGATGCCTGTTTCCACACTGTTTGTAAAACCCATTCACTTTTAGACTAGATAGAGCTTAGCCAAATGCTTATTATTTGTGCCGGGATAATTTTTTTCGTCAGTTGAGAAGTCATAGGTTTGTCACTGCAAAAATGTGAGGCACTGGTTGAGTTCTTAACTTTTTTAATTAAAATGAATTAACAATTAGTATAAGAATGCTCCAATGAACAACTTCTTAAACGTACTTTTAATATACTTTATTTTCTATTCCTATCACTTTTCTAAATGTTTCCTAATTGCTTTATCTATTAAAATGGCTGTTTTCAGTAGACCATGCAAATTGCTCACCTACATTTATGTGAACACAGCAGCAGTATTACTGGAATTACATTGCTCTACCACTTAACTTTGGGGTTTGTTTGTAAAAATGCTCAATATCTGCTATCCAGGCTATACATGCAAACCAAAGCTATAAACTAAAGGCTATACCCAAATGCAGGTAACAACATCAAATTTCTCACAGTCCTACTTTCTCTTGCTTTAATTACTGTAAAATTAAAGTTTTTAATAATAATAATCACGATACGTATGAAGTCATTACCAGAAAATACAGCAATAGTACTATAAATTTGGGGAGAAACATTTTTCAGACAAATTTTCACAGGATCAGAGAATCACTAGGTTGGAAAAGACCCACTGGATCATCAAGTCCAACCATTCAACCATTTCTTTGGCTTGCTTTTTCTTCTTGCATTAGCTAGCGTCATTGCATTCTGTGACTGTCAATTATATTTAAAGGCAATACCAGAAATAAGTTAATGCATAGATACAGAAAAGATGTAAACTATTACTGTGCTCATTCATGTGTATGATAAACAGTGCAATAGGTAAATAACGTGTACAAACTGCATTAGGAATGTCTTTATCAAGCTAGACTACTAAAATAAGACCTTGCAAGTTAGCAAGTACTTTATCCTCCAAATAATATTCATCTGTGTTTGTTCTACAAAAAGAACGCAGCTCCGTAACACTTTTAAGTTGTCCTCTGTGCTTAAGTTTAGGCTTGCAAGATGCATTCTTCCAAGTCTCGCTTAAAATACTATTAGTTGATCTTAAGCTTAGCTTAAGATGGGCCTGCCTGTTTTTTTCCTTAGTTTTCTGGTTTATTTGTAGTGTTTTTGTGTGTCACATTAAATGATTAAAAGATGTCACTGCTTTTTGGTGCTGCTTGCATCATTCCAAGAGTTTAATTTTTATATCCATCCAAATTTTTCTCATTTTGTTAACTAACATTAAGATCGTGTTTCCTCCTATCTGTATCATGATCTTCAGTGTTCCTAGTATTAAACCAGAGGATAAATTTGGACAGAGAGAGAAAAATAGCTACCTCTCTTGCTGCTGCATTACCAGGCACAGAAATCCCTTTTCCGGAAGTGTTTGTGCAAGGGGCAGGAGGAATGTCTCACTCCTCTTTTTCATCTCTTTTCCATTCCACCTCTGACATGTTGCCGTTTCATTTTTTCCTGCTATGCAGTCCTTCAGCTGACGGGGTCAACTTCTGTAATGCATCCCCAGCAGGTGATAGTTTAAATACAGGTAAAAATTTTGGTTTGTTTCCGCAGGTATGTTAGAGTAGCGATGCTTCCATCATCCACTGATATCAGCTGTCTGTTCCGCACTAAAGTTCATCCTGCCATGGAAACCATTTTATTCAATGAGATATTCAGAGTAGCCATTTCCCAAGTCATGCTGCTACAGAAGACGCTGAGAGTAGATGTTTGTGCTGTCAGTAGAAGTCGTCGGGAGGAATGCTTGGTATGCAATTTTATTTCTGGCTTTTTTTGGCATGCGTTTGTTTATAGTGTCCCCTCTAAATGTGATAGTCAAGGCTGCCAAAATTCTACAGTACTTGGAGACAAACTCTGAAGCCTTGGTTGTCGCTATAGTACTTGAAGTAGTACCTTTCTCTGGAATTCCTGATACAGATTCTAATCCTGGATGGACGTTTTGGGAGGTATTTTGATAATGCTAACACTGCGCTACCTTAACCTTTAATTACAGATTGATATTCCATCTTTGCAGTTTTATACATGAAAAAGACCCATAAATAAACTTCATTGCAACCTTACTGTAATGCTAGATTTTAAAGTAAATGCTGAATTGTCCAAGAATAAACTCTTATTATCGCAACTTGTCACAAAGAACAAAATAAATTACTATTTTGTACTTTGTTGTAGATTATATGACATCCACCTTTTTAGTCTTTGTGATCTGTAGAAATAATAAAAAGGCATGACATTCATAGACGAGTCTACTGGAAACTGGCACTTTATTAATTTTGTTGTTAATTGTGGTCATCACCTAATTAGTGATGCTTCACTTAATTTCAAATTGCTTTTGTATGGTCTGGTAAAATGCAGTTTAATTTTTCACCATGAGTCTGACATAGTAGCACAGTAAGATTTTTTTAATCACAACACGCTGAAGAGATGCTGGAATCTGGTGAGGCTCATCAGCTCCAACTACCAGGAACAGCCTCTCACTTCCGAAAATGTATAAGTTAACTTAAATTCCTAGGGAATGCTTTGGCCTTTTTCAGTATGTAAGAGGTTTCCCCTTAGGTAAGGGAAGGGCAGCAGAACAAAAGTGCAACAGAATGCAAGATACAAAGGTGAAGAAAAAAAACCCAACAACAGCAAATCAACCACCAAAGACACAGGGTTTAGTCAAGAGATCAAAAGAAAGAGCTGAGAGTACCACCCCCAGCAGAAAGCCCTGGGCAATATGACCAGAGCCTTGGCAAGAGCTGTGTGTGGAGCCCAGTAGCTGTGAAAATTATTTGCTTTGCCAGAGAACAGAGGACTTCAATCTTCAAGGCACAGCCCAAACACGAGTACTTCATAAGTTTTCCCAGAGTGCCAACTCAGTGGATGTCAGTGCTTGTCCAAAGAAAAGGGTTTCTTAATCTCTTTTACTGTCTTTTCATCTGCTTCTTCACTGGTAAGAGCAAACAAAGTCATATGTTATTGTTTGCTGTATTGATGATTTTTGTGGTGGAACAACTGAAAAATTGACTGAAACTTGCTGCTCCATGAGTTGATGCTGCAGGTTTCATTGACACAGTTTTTCATTATTGAATGCTATAGAAAAACGTATGCGTTACAGTGATCGGGGGGGTTGTGTGTGTGCATGCGGGGAGAAATTCCACAAACTGAAATAAAACATGGCAGAATGGACAATAGGAGGGACCTTTCCCTGTGCTACTTTTTGTTTATTTTAACTAGAAATGGGTGGAAATAGAAGATTGTACAGTTAAAAAAAAATTAAGATTCATGTCAAATTTGTACCTGCCTATTTTACATGATAAATTCTGTAGAATTTATTTTTAGCTGTCTTGTAGAGGGAAAAAAAACCCCAAAACTATTTTCTTCCCTTTTCTTGCGATGTGCAGGCTGGAACTCAGATCAGCCTGGCAGATCTATCATTTTCTGATGAGACTTGTACTCTGTGGTACAACCTATTGCCTTGCAAGCAAATTCTCAGCAAAAAAAAGCAAAGAACAAAATGAAGAATGCACGTTTCTTCTAAGCAAGCAGTCATCGGATTCATTGGACTTGGTAAGCAATGTGTTGGCTGTTACTGTAATAGCAGGAAAAAAAGCCAAAGCCTCTAATTGTGCTGTTGCACTGTGGTTACTTAAACATGTGAATTGTCCTGCCCTGAAGGTCCAAGGCCGCGTTGTCCCACGGGCACTTTTGGCTGTAGTGACTTTGCGTGTTAGTAGGTCTGTGTGGGGTTTCAGACTTGGTAGCAAGTGCGGATAGGGCTGATGCTCCTAAGTAGGATACAAAACTGCACTCCAATTTGAAACACTTCAGCTGTGTTTCATTTTAAGGAGAATATTATTGAAGAATGTCCTTGAGTTCACTATTGTTATTCATATGAACAGCTTAAAAAATGCTATTTATTAATTTACCTGGGGGTATGACAAGTGTGAAAGGGAAATAGACACAAGACATTAAAGGATGACAGGAGCATATTTGATTGCATTATCAATTTACAAACAATCTGGTTTTGATTGAGATCTACTCTGTATAAAAACATGTGCTACACACTGACAGTTCAAACCCCTTATGCTTGTGATGTGAGTCATGTTTTTGCTGGCACCAAGGAGCAGCAGGGTAATGCAGCTCTTGTAATAGTTGTCATATTTTACCTCTGTTATGTATCACTCAATTCTGGTTTCACTTTGCCTTTCCTTGTGAGCAGGATGCTGTGTCAGCTCTGCTGGAGAGGACATCTGCTGAGCTGGAAGCAGTAGAACAAGAGCTGACTGAAGATGAGGATGAGGAGGAACAGGAGCAAAGGGGTTCTGAGGAAGACTGGTAAAGACACTTTTCTTCCCTCACTGTTCATGCTTGGATGATTCTGCTTGTTCCTCCTATTCTTAGACAAATGAAAGCGCTGTGTTTTCGGAGATCATAGAATCAGAGAGTGTTTTTTGTTGGAAGGGGCCTTTAAGGATTATGTAGTCCAGCCCCCCAACCACAGACAGGGACACTTTCCATTAGATCAGGTTGCTCAAAGCCCTATCCAACTTGACCTTGAACACTTCCAGTGATGGGGCATCCACAGCTTCTCTGGGCAACCTGTGGCAGTGTCTTACGACCACTGGGGTTGGGGTGAAGTCCCGTTCTCTTGTGTGGTCAATTCATTTGCCTTCTTTGAGGTTTACAGCGTCTTGGCTGCTTTATTGGCTTCTACTTGCTGATGTTCCTCCATGCCATGTACATCTTCCTATGAAACCACTTGGGAAGTCTAAGCCACTGAAGGTGTACTAGAATGTCTCCTATCAAATGTTAGTTGCATTAACTATAATAAGCAACAAACAGGATTTGAAAAGACAGCTGCTCGCTGGCAAAGTCAGTGTGTGTGTCCTTCCTTTGATGGTCTTGTTTTTAAAGTTGTGAGGTTTCCCAAGAAACAAATCTCTTGCTAAATTGCTATGTTCAATTCTGTTCTGGTGTAATTTCTTAGCTGCAGTGTAGAAATAAATGCGTGCTGTATTATGGGGGAAGGGGAGATTCACTCATTTGTCTTATTTATTGCAACCAACGTCCTTCCAAGTTACAACCATACAGCTGTTGAATGTAGTGCAGCGTTGTCATCATGACCTTGAAGGTGAGCTGTGATAGAGCTTGCTGGGTTTTATTGGAGCATCCAAGGAAATTTGTCTTCATGTGAACTTAAAGGAAGCATTTGGGTTGATACTTTTGTTTTCTCTGTCAGAAAAATAAGTATATTATATGTGAGTGAAAGTCTACACCTTCTGATGCCTTTCTCTGGTGGGCTTTTTCAGTTTGAGAGTAAGCCTGGGCTCCGTCTGTTCATACAGGTTAGAAATGCTCACAGAAGCCTCTGATGAGCTTGGGGATGAAGAGGAAGATGGCATGAAGCCGGCAGTGGAAGGCAGCTGTACTGATGACATGGGGTTACTCATTGAAGCACCAGAAACAAATGAAGACAAGGACGGAGAGAACAGTGATGAGGCCCACGAAAGCCAGCAAGCTGCTGCAGAACTAACACTGGTGAATATCTTGAAATACACGTTCCTGCGGTATCTTACTGTGCCTGAAGATCTGTTTCCGAGCAGTTAATGTAAAAGCCTGCTGCATCTGAGCATTTACAATTTGATGTGTCCTTTGCTGTAGCACTTGTCAGTATGTACTTTTAATGATATTGGTGTGGTCACTTCTGAGCTATGAAGAAGTCATTTAACAGACACAGCAGGCAAACTTCTAAGTCAGACAGTTAACTAAAAACGTCTGTCTTCAGTTTTGTAGCATAGGGAGAATATTTAAGATACACGTGCAGTTTAGTAGCTTCAATTTGTGCATGTTTAAAATATTTCTGCACATCTGTTTCATTGTTTCCTATTTTTTTTTTCTGATTCATCTGATAAACTTGGGAAAAGACAGAACAGAGGCCAAGATCTTGAAACCGATGAGGGAGTTTCCTTATGTCTTCCCTTTATTTAGGGCGTGAAATACAAAAACTGGCTTAGCAGAGAAGAGGAAGAAAGATTAATGAAGAGAAAATTACACACAAAATGTGTATTAAACTCTGCACTATTGAACTACCTACACACTGCATGTAACAAATTCAAATTCCATGTTCTAGTTAACTGTTGACTTTAAATTGTATTCCACCACTCTGAAAGCCCTTTCAGTAAATTTCTAGTAAACATATCCCTGGTATAGTAGCACACACGCTAGAATTAAAGTTTTTTATAACAACTTCCTGCATCTTAATGAAAACACTGTTGTGTGGGTTAAATCCACAAGTTCTGTAAAATAGCAAAGTTAAAAAGCTATCTGGATCCTTCAAGTTTGTGACAATACAAAAGTTTAACATCTCAATGGACGTGCTGGAAACTGTAATTAACTTCCAATTAGTGTGGCAAGGTGCCAGATGAGCTAAGGCCATGGTATTAAAAGGACTGTCTGTCTGCTGGGTAGCAGGCAAATATAGATCAAAGCTCTAACTTGGCAAGGCGAGACGTCAAGGACAACATCTGAAGGTTAGGCACGCACACAAGTGTTTTACTAAGCCTGTGCTGGACAGACCTGGGCAGTGAGCGAAAGCCTCATCGTAAAGCCAGTCCTAGCACGCGTCTTTTGTCTGCCAGCTCCTCTCAGGGTTGCAGTTGTGCAGGTTAGGTCATTGTATTTATCACATGCACATTGAAAACCATGAACCTCATTAAATTACCCGAGTTGAAGAAGATGCCCCAGTGCACATCAGTAACATCAGATGTGCCAGCTGCTGCAGTGCTTGTTCTGTCTGAGCTGTCAAAATGATTGCTGCACGTAAGCACAGGCTGCACCACCTGTAGGGATGCTGGCACCTGAAACTCCCTGTGGCACATGTGGGGCAACTGCAGCAGGTCCTTCTGAGGGGAAGCAGCTAGCAGTGTCTCTTCCCTGGTTTCACGAGGCTGGTGCAGCTCTGCAGATTGTCACCAGGCAGCCCCACTGCTTGTTCTTGAGGGACAGGTGACAGTATGTCTCGAAGAACCTGGGCAATGTAACTTTACCCCTCTCAGTGTGCATAGGCACCATCTCCAGCATGGCAGAAACTTGCTGTTCTGCAAATGTAGAACAAAATAAATATAAATAAGCAGCAATATTAATAATGCTTGCAAATGGCAAAGCAAAACACTTACATCGTGATTGCATCAGATCATCTGCAGGGCAGCTGAGGCCTTAACTGCAGAAGCTTTGGTTTTACTGGGAACAAAGTCTACCTTCAAAGACTCCCCAGACAATGTTAAGCACTTCAGGAATTTTGTGTTTCTTTACTTAGTATAGCTTCTCTATACGTGCAAGATGCTTTTTGCTGCTGGTCTTTTTCCATCTGCTGCAAGGTAACAAGAATGCTGGTAAAAGTGCAAAGGCACAAGAACTATATAGTGGCATGTGGCTAGATGTAGTAGTTCTTATAAACTGAATTCCTTTCCATAGGTTGATAAAGAGACTAACACGGAGGAATCGGTTAATGAGAATGCAACAGTCCGACCCAAGGACAGAGCCAGCTGGAGCTCAAGACAGGGTCCTTTTGTCAGGAACAGCATGATAGTGCGCTCACAAACCTTCTCTCCAGGCGAGCGGAACCAATACATCTGTAGGGTAAGAGGAAAAACACTTGAAATGAAGAGCTATTAACTAAAGAGTCATTTAACTTCTTGAGAATGATGCATTAATGACAGTGAGTCATGTACCATTTTCCCCTGCAAGAGTCAGAGCCTGTGCTTTCTCTGGGTTCTTTCCCTCACTGACCTGATGCACAGTAGAATTGACTTTCAGCAGACTTGCACACTCTTACAAAACACCTTTACTAGGGCAAAAATACATCCCGCTGAAGCGAAGGAATATGGATTCCTTTGCTGGCTGTCTGCAAAATGTGCTTTTCACTACACGTCAGCAACTACAGCGCGCTCACAGCAAAATAATTTGTTAAACGTAGAATAGAGCTCACTGTAAACTGCCATTGCATTACCATATTTTAATAATGTAACCATTTGAGGGTAACAGTGTGGAAAGAGTTCAGTCATCAGTTTTATATCTCACTTTGTATCTCAACTGGTTTTAAACCTGGGCAGTCCAAATCCTGCTGTAATTACATCTTTGAAAGACGTGTGAGTGCTGCCTAGGAGCCAAGTCTTAAAAATGCCTTTGGCAACAACGTTCTCCAGTCTCTCCATATCTATGGCAGCATGGAAATAATATTTAAATTATGGACCCTGTTACTGCTAAACTAACTGTCAAAATCATGTATTTAAAGGTGTAGGCATGGATTACCAGGTCTCTGGATTTTAATTACAAAAAGGCAGTTGTTTTTTGATCATATGTTTCTAAAGGTTACTCACACAAGTACGACTTTTTAAAAAAAGAAGTCTTGTGCTTCAGTTCTTCTCCGTTTCAGGTGGTTGCCTTAATGTTTTGGGAACATTAAAGCTGATCGCTTCTCTGATTATCATTGGCTTAAAAAAAATTCTACAGTCAGTACCTACATACTTAAATAACTGTTTTGTATACCCTCCAGAATGAAACACAGTAGAACGTTTTTTAACAGTCTTTATATACTTTGGATAAATTATTGGCTAAATTCAGAACCTAGCCTTCATCTTTATCCCTGTACATCGGAAATCAGTTGTATTGGCAAAAGTGTAGCCTTGGCTTACTGCCTGTGGAGGTCTTCGAAAGGAAGTAACACCACTTGCTCTGATGGTTTAGTTAGTATAAACTCCTGGATATTTTGCATCTGGAAAAGCATTGGGCTTTTGTAACTTTGAACGCTGCTATGTACCTGCTGCCAGAAGCCATTATCTAAAACAAAATATCCAGAATAAACCATTCTTTTTCTAGTTCTGTACGGTATTTCCTGGAAGCAAAGTAGCGTAGGAAAAAAACATGTTTGCACTGATGAGTGTTCTGCGTCTTCAGAAATATTTGTGGGCCACTGTTTGAGGCTCAAGAGTTGGCACTCTAACAGTATCTGAGTTGACAGAGAGAGCTGAACAACTCTGGTCTCCTCAGTCCTAGTCCCCAGCTTGCACCACAGACAAATCCAACCTCACGTGCTTTGTGATGCTGTGCTAGAGGAAGGCGGTGCTGGATACGCTCTGTCTCACTGCCAGCTGCTCTCTTTTCAGAAGAGAAAAGAGAAAAACTACTCTTATATGATGTTATAGCAAACAAAGATGTTTGAGGCTTGAAGGACAGACCCCAAGTCTGTTGATGCCTTTGAAAATAACCGTTGCAAAGCAGATAAAAATAGTGATGATAGCCACCCATGCATATGCAGGGGTAAGGTCTCAGTACCAGCTCCATGGTGAAAAAGATTTGTCTCTTGAAGTTGCGTTTCTCACCCCCAACTCCCAGTTGCTTAGGGCTCTGGCTTTGGTTACTGAACTGTTAGCAGAATGATTTGTTTTGTTTTTCCTTTTCTGAAGAGGTGAAATAAATATCCTGCAGATAGATGCTTCTGTTTTCTCTGAAGGTTACCACCACGCATGCTGATGCATCTAGCAATCAGTCTGCACTGATGTGTGTGGAACTAATGCTATAATTAGGAAGAAGCTACCGCCGAGCTGTAGTGCGTATTTTTGAGAAGCAGGAAGTGTTTCTGAAGGAAGCTGTAGGCACATCTAAACTTGTTACAAATAACATCCAAAAATACAGTTTTTCAGACAGGTGCATGTCTGCAGTAACTTACCTTCCCTGTAGTAGATTTATTAAATCCTGCCCCAGGTAAACCAAACTCATCATTTACAATCTGCAGTCATATGAAAGCCTGACAGTGATTTGGCAATAGTTAATAAGCATCGTTAACTTCCTTGCATTCCTGAAGAGTCTACTTGCTATTCATTCATTAAGATCAGTGGTTGTCTTGGTTTAGGAATAAAATTTTAGTGTGATGCTTATTCTAGTTGCAAAAAGCTTTACTTTATACTAAGAATTACTTCAATGTATATGAACATTGAGGTTTTCTGACTGTTTACATCAATACGGATGTATTTTTATACAAAGGTGCTTTATACATGTTGTTATGTATGTTTTGACAGTTGAATCGCAGTGACAGCGACAGCTCAACACTAGCCAAAAAGTCTCTCTTTGTGAGAAATGCCACAGAACGACGGAGCCTAAGAGTTAAACGGGTATGTGCCACGTGACTTGGACATGGTTTAAAAGCATGGGGAGAGAAGGAGTAAGAAACAATTTAAACCGTATGCTTTATTTCAAGTATTTCAGCAAAAGCAATGCAAGTTTCTCATGTAGTCCTCTAGTTTTAGGGTGAAACCTCATTGCAGTGGTCCCAGTCATTCATCTTCCCCCAGCAGCAGAGCTTATCTTGTTCAAGTTTGTGGCTGAAGGCAGCAGCGAGGCTCTGGTGCTCACCATCGTGGCATTTACTGTTGAGCTTAACCCAGATCCCTCTGAAAGGAACAAGCTAAAGAACCCACTTATTACAAAGTCACCAACGGTGGCTTACACTGCACAAATGTCAACAGCAGCACAAATATCTTGAACAATTTTTGGTGGAAATTTTAAGGATTCAGGTGTCCTTTCAAAGGGGACTTCCTCTTCTCCAAGAGTGTTTGAGTAGCAAAAGGACTTGAGGAACAGGAGAGTAAGATTATATTTCTCAAGCATAGAGTTCATTCTTACATGAGTTGAGAGAGGTATATTTTAATGTTGGTTGCAACTGAAAAAATCCTTCTGTGGAGGGGTTGTTACCGGGTAGCAGATTACATTTGGCATAAGAAATAAATACTGGAATGGCTTCTCCTGCCTGACTTACTAATGTGAAAATGCATAGTCAAAGCATGATAAATAATGTGAAACACACTAAAGAAATGCATGTTTATAGAGTTCATAACCTCATGTGTTTGCTTAGGCCTTCTAAAAATGAATAATGTAGTTGAAATCTACGGGGAAGTCTGTGTAGTGTTGGTCTCCTGGCATTGTGTTGTCCTGGTAAATATATCATTGTGGAGAAATCTTTGGATTTATTTTTAGGTAGTGACTGAAGAAAAGTTTGAGAACAGATGAATCTTTAGACTTGGATCTCATTATAGTAGCTTTCTGCTAAAGCAAAACAACTGTATTATGTCAAACTCTACACTGGCTCCTCCAGATATTAATTCTTACTGTTCTGCCTCCCAAATGATTCAGCCTGTTTGCCAACCAATCATGAGAAGAGCTACACAAGAGTGCCCCATACGCACTTCCCTTGACTTGGAGCTGGACCTCCAGGCATCACGCACAAGACAGAATCGTCTGAATGATGAGCTTCAGGCCTTGCGGGATCTAAAACAAAAGCTTGAGGAAATGAAAGGTAGAGGAGAGACAGACCTTCCCTTGTGTGTGCTAGAGGACGAGCGATTCCAGAAACTCTTGAAACAAGCTGAAAAACAGGTATGAGCAGCATACAGATGCTGTGTGAGTGAATACACATAAGCCCCTACCTTTTCTATAAATTCATTAAAGAATTTGTTCTGTCATGCTAAAGATTTTTACTCAACCTCACATTTTACTAATTATGCCACTGAATTACATAGTGTAAACAATTGTTCTTTATTAGTCAATAGTACAGTCTTTAATTGTAAAGAAAGTTGTTCCCTCTGTGTACAAACCCAGGAGCTAGAGGAGCAACATGAGGCTCCCATGATCCAAGAGGGGGTGGTCAGAGCCTTGCTAGCCCAACTAGACACCCACAAGTCTATGAGGCCGGATGGGATTCACCCGAGTGTATTGAAGGAGCTGGCGGATGTGCTGGCCAAACCCCTTTCCATCATCTTCCAACAGTCCTGGCTGACTGGGGAAGTTCCACTGGACTGGAGGCTGATGTTGTGCCCATCTACAAGAAGGGTCACAGGGAGGATCCAGGGAACTACAGGCCTGTCAGTCTGACCTCAGTGCCAGGGAAAGTCATGGAACAGGTGATCTCGAGTGCGATCATGAAGCACTTGCAAGAGAACCGGGTGATCAGGTCCAGTCAACACGGGTTCACAAAAGGCAGGTCTTGCCAAACTAACCTGATCACCTTCTATGACAAAGTGACTCGGCTGCTGGATGAGGGAAAGGCTGTGGATGTATCTTTCTGGACCTCAGTAAAGCCTCTGACACAGTTTCTCACAGCATTCTGCTATGGAAACTGTCGGCCTCTGGCCTGGACAGGCGCACACTCTCCTGGGTGGAAAACTGGTTGAATGACTGGGCCCAGAGAGGGGTGGGAAATGGAGTTAAATCCAGCTGGAGGCCAGTGACAAGTGGGGTTCCCCAGGGCTCAGTGCTGGGTCCAGCCCTGTTCAATGTCTTTATCAACGACCTGGATGAAGGCATCGAGTGGTCCCTTAGCAAGTTTGCAGATGACACTAAGCTGGGTGGAAGTGTGGATCTGCTGGAGGGTCGGGAGGCTCTGCAAAGGGACCTGAAGAGGCTGGACTGCTGGGCAGAGTCCAATGGCATGAGGTTTAACAAGGCCAAATGCCGGGTCCTGCACTTGGGGCACAACAACCCTAAGCAGAGCTACAGACTAGGAGAAGCGTGGCTGGAAAGCTGCCAGGAGGAGAGGGACCTGGGGGTGCTGGTTGACAGTGACAGAACATGAGCCAGCAGTGTGCCCAGGTGGCCAAGAAGGCCAATGGCATCCTGGCTTGTATCTGAAATGGCGTGACCAGCAGGTCCAGGGAGGTTATTCTGCCTCTGTACTCGGCACTGGTGAGACCGCTTCTCGAATCCTGTGTTCAGTTCTGGGCCCCTCACCACAAGAAGGATGTTGAGGCTCTGGAGCGAGTCCAGAGAAGAGCAACGAAGCTGGTGAAGGGGCTGGAGAACAGGTTTTATGAGGAACAGCTGAGAGAGCTGGGGGTGTTTAGCCTGGAGAAGAGGAGGCTGAGGGGAGACCTCATTGCTCTCTATAACTACCTGAAAGGAGGGAGCTGGCCTCCTCTCCCAAGTGACAGGACAAGAGGAAATGGTCTCAAGCTCCACCAGGGGAGATTTAGGCTGGACATCAGGAAAAAATTTTTCACAGAAAGGGTCACTGGGCACTTCAACAGGCTGCCCAGGGAAGTGGTTGATTCACCTTCCCTGGAGGTGCTTAAGGCACGGGTGGACGAGGTGCTAAGGGGCATGGTTTAGTGTTTGATAGGAATGGTTGGACTCAATGATCCAGTGGGTCTCTTCCAACCTGGTTATTCTATGATTCTAAACCTAGAATTTGAGGTTGTATTTTTCTAGTGCCCTCTAAATATTTCAGTAATTCAGAGTAGAAACTATTATTTGAAGTAATAGTTGTGGTTGGTGTAGTAAAAAATTATAGACAACTACATAAAGGTTAATTTAAAATATCCTAACTGTAACTCTACAGAGTTGCATATGTGTTTTGTCCTTCAGCATCAACTGATTTGCAGTCTGCACAGAGCTTGTAGCTGATGTTTGTGATGGGTAGAGAGAAGCATTAAAGGGTTGGATGTTGTGGGGATTTTGTTATGTTTTGGGGAAGTTGGTTGTGTTTTTAAATTGTGAGGATGATCATACACTGGAATAGGGACCAAGAGATGTCATTAGGGTAGGGAATAACCCAACCAATCAAAAAAAAAAAAAAAAAACACTCCAGCCTCCACATTTGGAGATATCCAGAGCTTAACTGGATAAGATCCTGAGTACCCAATTCTAGCTTCACTTACTCTGAGCAAGAGGTTGGAGTAGGTGCCCTCCAGAGCCCTCTTCCCATCTGTGTCAGTCAATGTACATCAGTTTTCAATGAGGGATGTTGTTAGTAACATCCAGGAAGGATTTTACTATTTAGCTGTTTATGGTTGATGAAGATCAGTGTTTTAATGACACAGTTACTCAGAGTAGTGAAATGGCGAGCAATTTTAACAAGGTGCAAAGCACAGCCTAACATGTACGCAACATTTGTTGGGTTTCTTGGTTTTTTTTAAAGCTAAATGTCAGTAAATAGCCGTGTGTAGAGGAAGGAAGAGATGATCCTGATATTTACAGTATACAAAGCTGAACACCGAATTAGATGTTAGAGATGAGATATTCCACACAGAAGAAAGAAAAACATCAGCCAACTATCACAGTGATCAGCAGACATCAAAAAGTAAATAAAAGAGGAATTACAAAAAAACCCAAGCTGGACCAAAACAAGTTGTTGTTTTATGTTATAAATACATGCTATGGCTGTAACTGAAATATTGTTCAGTTTTGGTTCCCCTTCTCAAAGCAGATCATAAAAATACAGAGGATCGATAAGGATGATCAAAGGAGGAAATGTCTTCCATGTTAGGACTGGCTAAGTAGCTACAACTGAAGTCAATAAGATCACGAGCGAGGTGGAGGAGAGCAATTAATCATTGCCTTTAATAATGCAGGAAGCAAGGAATTGAAGAGGTGGCATTTTAAATACGAACAAATATAGCACAGCATTCAGAAACTCTAAAAATGTTTTCCACAGGACATTTGAGTGCTGCAAGTTTGCATAGGTTCAAAAAGCCGTTTGATAAATTCCTGGAAGAAAAATCCATCAGAAGTCATTAACCATAATGATACCACCTACGTCAAGAAGTCCTTGACCATCTGATAGCTTAGGACAAAACATTTTCCCAGTATGTTCTCCCAGCTCTGTTTATGCCCTGTTCTGTTCTCTCTGTCTTCTTGTCATCTGCCGTTGCCTATAGCGAGTGACTATAATGCTAGCAGAGTTCAGGCTGAGCATTGACAAGTGTCCTGAAAAATCCTTGCGCAAAATGGGATATGATTGCACAACCTTTAAACATCACGCAGTGTAACTCTCTGTGTTTTTACCGTGTGAATTCATTGTATGAATTAAATTTTTCTAAATTTTAACCCATAAAAATAAGGGCTTATAGAAAAGAGGCATAGCTAAATTTCAGAAAGTCATAGTTTATGTCTAAGGCTGAAAGCAGTATAGAAATTATAATTTTTAATTGTTCATTTAAAGCTGTTCACACTAGAATAGAGTGTGCCTCTGCAACGTTTAATATTATAAATCCTTTGGATTTGTGCTTTCTTATTGCATCTTGCTCTTTCAAGGCAACAGATAGGTTTGTCATAGTTTATATCTCTGGTGTCAGTGATCAACATCATGACACTCATTGTAATGAGGAATAGGAGTTGCAATATACATTCCTAAAATATATACAGGCTGCAGCACAGCATTTAAGTTCTGCTTTTCAAGCTAAAAGTCAGAACAATGATCACAGGCTATCCACCTCTTTGAAGATCGCTTACGAAGTTTCTAGAAATATTTTTTTTATTCCTAAAATCATTGCAGCCTTCCCCTGTGGAGCAAAACAACTCTGAGAATGCTGTACTCTGCTGTCACTGTTTCCTCTTGGGTTAGCGAAACGCAGCAGCCTAAAGAACATTGTCATAGATTATTTTTTAGATCCTGCAGGCATTATAATGGCACAGACTAATGCAGCAGCTGGAAGTGCCAGAGAAATTGAGAGTGTCTCAAGTGAAAAATGAAACGGCAGATGTGGGTGATGTTGAAAATCAGTGGCTGCTCGCTAGCACACAGTTACTCTGCTTGAAGTCAACTACACAGACTCCATACTTTACCTCCCCTTCTTACCACACCTTCCTAAGTACAGCAAGTACGCAAAGCCTGCTAATACCTGCAGATCAGAAAACAGTAGGTAGATTCCGTGCACCAGAAGCATTTTCTCTTGTTTGGATTGTATTTTTGTGAGACGTCATGCAGTATTTCAAAGTTTGAGTCTTAAATCTTCCTAAAAGTAACTTTTCAGACTCCCACTGTTCTCTGAAGTACTTCCTCTTTGTGTATGTCGAACAAAGATCCTGTAAATATCTGTAAAGATTCTTTATTTCTTTTCAGTACATCTACTGTGTAGAGATAATCTGTAATTATGTTGCTAATACTACAGATATATCCTTGTTCCATTGTTTTGGCATTCTGCACAATTAACAGTTATTCTTTAGATTTGCTTTCAATTCTTCCATACAAAACCCGCTGAAGAACAAGATGGGAATTAGTGTTTCAGCTTTAATTTTGGTGATGTTTCTTCTCTGTTATCTCATACTTAAGCACAGATACAGAGATTCCTTTCTGGCACTTATTTTTGTACAGCCAATATATTCGTGTGCTTTTCTGTATTTTATATAGATCAAAGATTCATAATCTTTAGAAATCACTCCAGAAACATGACATAACCATTGACTTGGTCATGCTTGTACCTTCTCACCTGCTTACTCTTGCAGACATTGGGCTAAAATCAAAGTTTTCTGAAAGCATCCTGAAAAACTAAAGCACATGGTGATAGTATGAAAAAAGGAAGTCATCTAAGCTGTTGATGTGAAATGCAGTGGTCACAAGAATGTCGTGTATAGTTAGGGAAAAGATAAAATGAGAAAACTTTGAAAATATTGTATGTTTAGTGCTTTGATTAAATATTAATTAGGGAGCTGATAAAACATACAGCTAGTGACATATGTAAAATTAGTTAAAGCACTGCCAGTTGTAGATTGCAAATTTACGTTCATTAATAAGGAAAACTATTATAGGTTAATTTAATTTTAATAACGTAGCTCTTTTGGCGTCAGGGAGTGAAGAAGTTAACCGCAGTACAAGCAGATTGAATTTTGAGTTAATTTTGGAAAGGGTGGTCATGTAAAACACTTGAATATTAAACAGTGGAGTGCGTTTCAACAGCCTGGGTACCACTACGCTGCTATGAACAGATTTCTGTAAATACCTAGTGTGAAACTGATAGTATGGACTAACTTTTTTTTAATTGGTTGGTTTTATTGTTTGCAACTGGGTTGAATTCAGAACTGGAGATGTGAACTTCTAAGTTACAAACCAACTTTGAAGATCATGGTTTCTGGCTTGGGTGTGTGTTTTAATTTCAGGTAACAGAACAGCATTTTCAATTCTGAGTGCCTAAAGTCAAGCATCAAAAATTAATCTCTAAAGAACTTTAAAAATTCTTTAAGAACATGAACTATTTCTATTAAATTTTGATGCCTGGCAAAATTCAAAATGCAGTAAATAACATTTGTCTTGAGTGCCCCGGCAGTCTAGAAATGAAGCGAAGCGCACGCCATACAAGGTGGTTTTGCTCGTGCCCTGTACCCCACGGGTGATAGTGCAGCTGTTGTGGATCCCACCAGCACATGGATAGTGGCCATTTCCTGAAGAAATCCAGGTGACTGCCCACCCAAAAGAGCTGCTGTTCATACTATTGGGCGTTCAGAAACCCTTGATAAAGTACTTTAAAAAACAAAATACAACTCTTAATAGCAGTCTGTCACTGAAATGTTGGATGGCACAGCTTCAGTTGTCCTGTTGGTGCAGCAATTTGTGGTAAAGATGGACCTAATAGAGGCAGCATTTCTGAGGTACAGAAATACTGTTACTGGGGCGCAGCTTGTTCTAAATTCCTAAAAGGCTGTGGAGAGTGAGTGGCAGGCTAGCAGCCCAAAGGCCACGCTTCCATATAAAAATAAATATGAGACAAGAAGTTACTTGCTGTATATTTGGCTGCTAAACAATGTTCACGTCAAGAAAGATCCTTGACCTATTGCTATCAACCTGGTGTTCTGTTCACTTGCCTCAGCTTTCACACCACTACAATGCAAATGAAGGAAGCGAGTGTCCCATGCAAAACAGGTGTTGTGTCACGAATAAAAGAACAGGAGTTCAGCAATATTAACTTTGCTAACAAGGTCAACAAAACTTGTAAGTGTATTTTGAGAGGATGCCTTCTCCATCTTTGTCTGTCATTTTTGATTAGACATAGGCAACTTTCCTGAGAGCTTTCATTAGAAAATAAGAGAATCACTGTCTCTACAAAGGTATTTGGATACACAACATTTGTCCTAACCAGTTTAAGTATTGTCTAACTACAGCCCCAAGAAATCTCTCATCAAATTTGTAACACCTAGTAGCTGCCTGTGATGGCTGGGATTTGTTTGCTGTATTTGTTTGATTTTTTTTTTTTTTTAGGAAAAGCTCTGTTATCTTATTTTGTGCCCATGATTTGGGCTTGTGATTTGTCAGTCTTTTGTCTTGCTGAGATTCTGTATAGAGATTTTTGTAGAATCACTTAGGGTAGAAAAGACTTCTAAGATCATAGAATCCAACTGTTAACCTAACGCTGCCAAGTCTTTTGCTTGACACTGAAGAATTTGTCATTTCTTTGAAATAGTTGTTCATTATTAGCAACATATAATTATTTTCCCCTGTTCACAGGCTGAACAGTCAAAAGAAGAACAGAAGCGAGGTTTAAGTGCTGAGAAATTGATGAGGAAAGCTTCTAAGGATGTATGTCGGTTACGGGAGCAGAGCCAGAAAGTGCCACTGCAGGTGCAGTCATTCAGGTATGGCCTGTCCTGCTTTTCAGTCAGTAACATTAATTATTCCTAAATGTAATCAGACATGTCTTGAAACACAAGTCAAAAATCCACGTACCTTTGAACGACAAGGAATATCATACATTTCTAACATAGCTCCAAGTTGGAGTTCCAAAGGGCTGTGCCTCAGTAACTTGTTCACACGGCAGAAGAGGCAGAACATCAGCTGAGCTGCGGTGGTGAGCAAGCAGAGTGAGAAGTTTCAGACCTCTGTGTGGCATCTGCTGTGGGCGAGCACGTGCGAGACCATCACCGTGGCTCACCTCACCCACAGCAGATGGACACGAGGCTTTAAGTAATGGGGTCTTTTCAGGGGATGGCAGGTATCTGCAGCAAATCACCCCTCAAGGAAAAGTAAAACAGTCTACATCTCATCAGGAAACTGATTAACCGCTACTTGTGCCTTGCTCAACACTTATTATTCAAGAAAGATCTTGAATCCCTCCTTCTTTTTGTTTCCCTCCTCCTTTTGGTTGTGGGAACAGCAACAGATTACATGAAGCAATTAATCAAGTGTTCTGGCCTAGCATGAACCAAAATGAAAACTTTATATCTCAAGTCTTAATTCTGACTGGTCTAAAGTCCTAAAGGCCAGCAGCCCAAAGGCCACACTACTATATAAAAATAAATATAAAAGTTGACTGAAAAATACAGTGTTTACTCTTCCACCCAGAAGCAGTACTGCAAGCTAATTTAACCTGCATTGTCACTAACACTTGTATTAAGGTTTGATTTCTGAATTCTGAATTAAGGAAACTTAATCCACTCCATTGTGAGCAGTTTGAGATGACCATAAGCAAATAGGGGTGCATGAGGCATGCTGTAAAACCCTACTCTTAAGTGAGGCAGAATCAAAGCCAGAGAGAAAGGACAGGGGTTTCTCAGCAAAAAAAAGTGTTATAGCTGAGCTGTTTATCTTCAATATGAAATTCGGAGCATCTTCAAACGTTAATTTTCTGTGCTGGTCTTGAGAAAGAGTTTTGGTTGGTGCTGGTCATTTCATCATTTGCCACAACCAGGCTGCTGCACAACTTTACACGTAATTATAGAATAACCAGGTTGGACGAGACCCACGGGATCATCGAGTCCAACCATTCCTATCAATCCCTAAACCATGCCCCTTAGCATCTTGTCCACTCATGCCTTAAATGCCTCCAGAGAAGGTGAATCAACCACCTCCCTGGGCAGCTTGTTCTGGTGCACTGTGACCCTCTCTGTGAAATTTTTTTTCCTAATATTCAGCCTGAACCTCCCCTGGTGGAGCTTGAGGCCATTCCCTCTCGTCCTGTCCCTGTCACTTGGGAGAAGAGGCCAGCACCCTCCTCTCTACAATCTCCTTTCAGGTAGTTGTAGAGAGCAATGAGGTCTCCCCTCAGCCTCCTCTTCTCCAGGCTAAACAACCCCAGCTCCCTCAGCCGTTCCTCATAAGACCTGTTCTCCAGCCCCTTCACCAGCTTTGTTGCCCTTCTCTGGACTCGCTCCAGAGCCTCAACATCCCTCTTGTGGTGAGGGGCCCAGAACTGAACACAGGACTCGAGGTGCGGTCTCACCAGTGCCGAGTACAGAGGGAGAATAACATCCCTGGACCTGCTGGTCACGCCATTTCAGATACAAGCCAGGATGCCATTGGCCTTCTTGGCCACCTGGGCACACTGCTGGCTCGTGTTCAGTCGGTTGTCAACCAGCACCCCCAGGTCCCTCTCCTCCTGGCAGCTTTCCAGCCAGGCTTCTCCTAGTCTGTAGCACTGCACAGGGTTGTTGTGCCCCAAGTGCAGGACCTGGCATTTGACCATGTTAAATCTCATACTATTGGACTCTGCCCAGCAGTCCAGCCCGTTCAGGTCCCTTTGCAGAGCCTCCCGACCCTCCAGCAGATCCACACTTCCACCCAGCTTAGTGTCATCTGCAAACTTGCTAAGGGAGCACTCGCTGCCTTCATCCAGGTCATTGATAAAGACATTGAACAGGGCTGGACCCAGCACTGAGCCCTGGGGAACCCCACTTGTCACTGGCCTCCAGCTGGATTTAACACCATTTCCCACCACTCTCTGGGCCCGGCCATGCAACCCATTTTCCACCCAGGAGAGTGTGCGCCTGTCCAGGCCAGAGGCCGACAGTTTCCGAAGCAGAATGCTGTGAGAAACTGTGTCAGAGGCTTTACTGAAGTCCAGGAAGATAAATCCACAGCCTTTCCCTCGTCCAGCAGCCGAGTCACTTTGTCATAGAAGTGCTCCAGACATCATTCCTCTACAAAAAGAATATTGTAAGACTCCTTTCTTCATTATCTTTTAAGCACCCCATGATTAGGTGAGGAATCCAGTTTGCATAGTTGATTTCACACTGAGCTACTGTTTCTGAAGGGAGCTCAAGCTTCCCCAGTGGAAAACATGACTTAGTCTACTGGGCAAATAGTTACCTCCTAAGGCTGAATTGTACTTGCCCTGCTACTTGGACGTGTTACAGTGCTCCGGCCTTGAAGACTAATCACACAAAGGCATTTTGGAAGCTTTTGGGGAGAGTGACTGTTCTGAGCCTTAATTTTTAAGCCCCTAGTACTTATCATCAGCTTTCTAGGCTGCTGGCAGACAAGCTTGTGCAAACTTGCTATGCTTCAGTAATCTCTCAGTTCATAGGAGACAGAAATGGTAACAGCACAGCGGAAGCAACTTGGAGAATGGGCTGACAATTCTGCTCCTTTAAGTCTTGCCCAGACCCAATTTTTTTTCACCTCCCTTTTCCCTTGTCAGGATAAAATGCTTTAGTTTGCCTCCTCACCCCCTGCATTGAAATATCATCGTAGAAAATTCAGAGACTAGATCAATATTTCAGTCTCCTCATTGGAGTTATTAATGAAATATTGATATTTTTTTCATTTTTCAAATTGGAGCTGCTTTTTACATAACTCTGCCTAAGAAGGGAATTATGGCAGAATGCTCTAGCAACCATATTTGTTGTAAATAAATTCACATAAATTTTCCTCACCTTATATTGTCCAATCCTATATTTTAAAGAACTATGCTGTACATGCTGTACATCTGTACAGCAGATGACATTGGAGTCATGCCATAAATAGTAAAATAATGTGTTCTCTTTCCTGATTTCAGGGAGAAGATAGCGTACTTCACAAGAGCAAAGATCAGTATACCAGCCCTTCCAGCTGATGATGTATAATTATGCATTTTTATTGAAGTGTTTTTCCACTTGCTCATCTCTTTTCAGATGAACTTTGTAGTTCCAGTGACCTGCTTTTAAAGATCTTCTATCTTACATTCACTATCGATATGTTTATTTGTAAAATATAGTGAATTGAATTGCTGTGTGTTTAAAAAACGCAGAACCCACCAACAACCCGAAAACCAAAGTAGATTAATTTTGGTATGCTGATTTTGTACAGTTTGTATGTATTGCATGTTTTTGTTTTGTAAAGATGGAACAAAGGAACCAAGGCAGTACTAAGCATGTATCCTGTTGAACCGCACTGTATTGAGAAATATTATGTTCAACAGAAGATTGTTAATCTTTTCACTGTTTTCGTGTGAGCAGACTGTGAAGATGGCTGTTTTGCCATGCAATATTTTTGTACGAGTGTTGACTTTTATAGTAAGCTTCTTTCCAAAACATCAAGGCTGCCTCACAACAGCTGCTAATTAGATTCACTCACCTTGTTTTCCAAAACAAGTTTTTCTTGTGCTTTGATTGTAATACTTTGTAGGAAGAGACAAGAGTTCAGAGTTTAGTTTTGTGAATGTACAGTACTTTAACCTGCACTAAAAGGTTTCTTGCATCTGCGAGAGAGAGAAAGGCCAGGCAGACAAGTAACCCTAAAACGTTGTAATTATGAGACTACCCAATGGGGCAGCTGCTTTCTGAACTGGAAGCAGAATCAAATTCATAATACTGACATCTAAATCCACTGTACACTTAAAAATGAGAGCATCTTTATGTTACTATTTAGTTGGAGTGGCTGTCCCGTTGCCAGCTAGGAAGATGTAGAAGTGTGTGTTAGGTTTACAAATATAAAGATGTTTTCATTAAAGTATTTGTACCAGGAGAAAAAACATCACGTGCTAACTCTGATATCAGTAGTCTTGGTGGTAAGGTAAACCCTTCTGAAGAAGAAAAGTTCTTGACTAGAAGTCTTTGCACATTGCAGTACAATAAGCAACAACTCTAAACACACATAATCGACCCCATACGCCATTAAGGGTGCACAGTTTTAAGAGACAGATGTGAACAGCACGCTTCAGATTGGTCATGCATGAAGCAGTCTGATAGGAAGAAGCATCAACTTGGATTCATTCTGTAAGAAGTCCAGAACATTAAATGTAGGTGTCTTGGTGAAGCAGTTGGGGTCTCGTCTTCTGCAGGTACTGTGTAAGTAGGTGAACAGTACAGCCAACAGAATTATCTCTTTTTCTACTTAATATGTTGCACTCATTTGTATTTAATTCACTGGCTGAAGTTTTCTTCCTCAAATAACAAGCCACATATGTGTGGACTTCATCTTTTAAAAAAGGCTATAAATTACTTGGTGAGAAAATGGAAGTAAACATAACCACAATACGGTAGCAGCTGCCTCAAATTCAAAGTGACAATTCTGCGATGAGAGGTCTGTGTAACACCCAAGGGTTT
Organism: Clamator glandarius; assembly: GCA_033459285.1. NCBI lineage: Eukaryota > Metazoa > Chordata > Aves > Cuculiformes > Cuculidae > Clamator > Clamator glandarius. The sequence goes on from JAUNZM010000080.1 coordinate 1,891,854, forward strand.
TCTTATGCACAAATACATCAGTTCGCTTAAATGTATAGCCAGGCGTGCTATTTTGGGCAAGATGACTGATTGAACATCATTTCTGAATGCCCCCTTTGGTTTTGTTTCTTGGGTTTGAGATAACATTCATCTTTGAAAGGTCAATTACACAAAAAACGAATCTGGAATTATTTAATGTAGAGGTGAAATGAAGGTTGACAGCTTCAACTTCTCAATTTGATTATATAAGTTGTTGGTAGAAAGAAGTTTAGAGGTGTACTTTATGATTTTTCTTTTATTTATTTACAGTCTTATTTATGTTCTGTTTAATATAGTTCAGTTCTGGCCATAACAATGTTTGGCATTAAGGATGCTATTGTGAAAAATATTTAGAGCCATCTAAATTCTTGTCAGATTAGCTGTTTCAAGACACGTGTTACTGTCTGATTTGTAAGCATGAGGTGTGGTCAAAATTACAGGATTGCTGGCTTTAGCTTGCAAAACTCATTTAAAAATGAGAGACTTAAACAGATATTTTCCAGATCGGTAAAGCTGAACATACTGTTAGGCAGGTTTTAACAATTCTGAGTTTGGAGCTTTGGGGTTGTTTTGTTTTGGTTTTGGTTTTTTTTTTACTAATTCAGATTACTCGCACTTGAAACACTCAATAGAATAAGCTAAAATAATACATACAAATAAACCCCCATCAGTATAAAATTATAAATATCACTCTTGAAATGGAATTTACACTGCTCAGCAGGGAATAACGAATGTAATTAGTTCTGTTTCCAGGTACCAATGTCACTGAAGTTGCATATATCAAAATCTAAATATTGCTGGTACAAGACTATTTAGCCAAATGAGCGAAGTTTAGCAGAAATTGTAATAGAACACAAATCAAATAATTTTAAGATTTTTTTTTTTTACTATTGCTGTGTTTATACTGTATGAAATATGAAATGCTCAGGACTGAACTAAATATTTAATCAGGTTATATTCTGAATGTGTTTCTGTTCTAATTTTGTCTGTAAGAGTATGCAAATACATCACATAGATTAACTTGTCTCTGCACTTTCCATGTGTTTCAATGATTGGAAAATACATTTTTTTAACAAAGCTCTTTTCCAGACTAGTGTTTTTATTTAATTCTTTTATTGCTGTTCTATGCCTTTATGTGTTCTTTGCAGTAACAGATGGCTGCTACAGCTTTGTCAATGTAAAATCATTGCAGTTTATAGAAAGTTTACATCAATCACTGACAAGTCTTAGGGTAAGTTATATAGAAAGTGATTTACATACTTGAAGTTATTTCTTTCTATTCATTAAGTAGAAACTGCACTAACAGTGACCACAGTCAACTCTGCACTGCACAGTATCTCATTAATCAAAAATACTGGTTTTGCTTAGAGAGAGGCTGTGCAGGGCTACATTCAGTCAGATATTCTCTCTCACACACACACTGGAGAATCTTGTATTACGTGACATCATGTCTGAGCACATTTAGTTCACACTAGTGTAAATGATACAGGGGCAAGGAACAGCATTCAGGGTTGCACTGTATTACGTTTTTCTAGTGATTGTTGAACTGGCACAACAAACTGTTTTAGGACTTAAACTAATATCATTTCTGTAAGAAGAAACACATTGTTTAAAGCAGCGCTAGCAGGAGATCTGCCATTTAGAAGATAGTCAACTATCCATGCATGCCTAGAGATTAAAAATGTCATATTCACTTATCCTTAAAAAAACTCTACAAAACTAAAATCTGCAATTGATCAGATTTTTGAGAAATACAGTGGTGACTTCAATCTCTGTAGCTCCATCAATTAACATCATTAAATTGAAGGTAAGTAGCGATTAAAGGAACTACTCAGTAAAGAATAATCCCTCCCGCCCCGATCTTGTAAACAGTAACCTGTCTGTTCAGCAGACCTTTCTTACTGCAATGCAGGAGTAAGAAATCTGAAAACCTGGTATCTGCCCTTTTTAAAGTCGTCTTCCAGTTTCCAGCTGTTGATGGGTGTCTTGCAGATCTGCCATTGCAGATTGTCCCAAAATTCCTGGATTATTGCATGGGCAGCCCAAGAAACTGGGACTAAGGCCAGAAGTCCAGATATCCAGAGGAGTATTCCTCCAAGTAGTAAAAGCTGTTTCTTGAGCTTCTGCTCTATCCGCCATCTTGATGAAGTCCAAACCAAGACTAGAATTCACAAGGCACAGAAGTCCTAGTCCATTTGCTGTAGATACTAAAATCCTGGAAATCTTGAATTCTAGAGGCAAAGCTAGGAAAGAATCAAAATCTTTGCCCTGTGTTCCTCCTATATCTTGCACTATACAGGTATGCCAGAGTCCCGCGGTCCAAAGCTCCAAAACATTTAAGTCCAAACTGAGATTTTTCCCGTCTGGTAAACAGGTACCACTTAAAATCCATTCTAGTAAAGACAACAGAAATGCAACTAACTAACTGTAGCCTGTGGGCCAAGTCAACAGAAGCACTAAACCGTTTGCGTTTGCAGACAGTGGCCTAGTCAATTCTTTGTCGTACTGAACAAAAGCAAAAGTTAAAAGAATGTTTTATAAAGCATGAAATATTCCTTCCATCCTGCTTTGTGTTGCCTGGTTCTATGTGCACTGCTGGGGGACTAGGAGGCAGTGTGGTAAACCAGTAGCTGAGGGAGTGGCCACAGCCAGGCTCACCTTTAGTTTTGGGGTTGCTTGTTTTGTCTATTTTTTAAGAAAAGCATATAGTTTGCTTTCCATCAGTCTGCTAAAGTATTACATTATGTGTTCAGAACATGTTGCTCTAAATGAATGGAGCTTAAGGATACCTCAATTACTCACAGTTAGCATAAGTATTTGTTAAAGCAGCATTTCTCAGCCTATTTTTGATGCACAAAGTAAGCAGGTGCCAGAAATGCTTAGAGGAACTTGCCATGGGCAGCTCAGTGTGCTAGACTGGGCAAACCCAGCTTCCTGGGCATGAAGCACCCACAGCATTAACATCTCACGCACAAAAAGACGCCTGCAAAGCTTGCTAGAATCTCAGAAACCTAGATTTTCATAACATAACAGTTTTCAAGTACACAGAAAAAACATTGGAGGCAACACATGTATTAGGCCTGTTTAAAGATGTGAAACCTCTCAACTTTGGACTCATTTAATGGGTTACATATGAAAATGAGGCATGCCTTCGTTAAAAGCCAAGTTGTATGGGAACATGCATATTCATTTTCAGGATTTTACGGTGCAGCTGAGAAAGCAAAAACACCTTTTCTGCGCAGTCTATGAAAACTTCAGCATTCTGCTGTGAAATAAAGTTTTTAACAGTTCTGCAGGTGAGAAAACACACCACCTTCCCATACAGGCATACGTTTAGAAAATCATCTAGGTAACAAAGAGTCCTTTGACTTAGTACTGGAACAAGCTTCTGGCTTGCACTGGGGTTTGAAAAGGATAGGGCGCTCTTTCTGTACTGCTTAAAACCTTCCGTTTTAAGACCTTGTTTCAGTTTCCAAGTGTTGACACTGATCTTGCTGTTCTGCTACTGTGTAACGGACCGAAGATGGATGGAGTTCAGTTGAACAGACTGTGCAATTAAGTAGGGATCCTCCTAATATAAGACAAAATCCAGCAAGCCAGCCAACAAACAACGCTTCCCCAAAATCCCACCTGGGAACAATATCTGGTATATTCTCATCCCAAAATTCCTGGACTGTGGAATGAGCAACCCAAGAAACTGGGACAATAGCTGTAATCCCCGATATCCAGAAGAGCATTCCTCCACAGAGCAACAGCCGTTTCTTTTGTTCCTGTTGCCTTTCACCGATTTTCAAGCAGTCCAACCCAAATCCAGAGAGCAAGAGGCCCAAAAGCCCAGATCCATTGGAAAAAAACATCAAAATCCTAGAAATCCTGAGCTCTGGAGGCAAAGCTAGGAAAGAATCAAAGTCCTTACATTGCATTCCCCCTTCTTCCTGGACAACACAAGCTTGCCAGAGTCCCATGGTCCAGATCTCCAGTTCATTCAGTTCCAAGTTAAGATTTTTCCACTGGGGTAAGTAGGTAGTGAGACAGGATAGGACCCATCCCACCAGGGAGAACAGCACACCACTTAATTGCATCATCAGACGATAGACCAAGGCCATTATAAGAGCAGAGTCCTAGAAGCGTGAGGAGGAAGGTCTCCCCAGCAGCTTTAACAACTGCTACCGTGAGCGATGGTGGAAGCTATGATGATTTTGGTTCTCTGCTGCCCAAAATATAAGCCCTTGCTTTTAACCCTTTTTAAGCTCTGAAACACTTTTTTGTTCTTCATGAATATAAAGTTTCACATAAAGGACGAAGGACTTCACTAAACCATGAGTTAGGCTTTCCGATAAGGATTTGATCTGTTACCTTCCAATTTGCTTGGTAAAATTATATCCCAATGCCTGATGATTACAAGCCTGAGGATGAACAAAGAGGGCTCTATGACCCCTCACCCTAAAACACAACAGAAATCTTTGTGCTTCGATACGGATTAATTAGATTTTAAGTGGTGATAAAAAGTCAGCTCTGTGCGCAACAGGACTTCATTGTAATAGCTAAATTTGAGATTTCAGGGATGTAAATCAAGGCCTTGTAAAGAAAGGTAGACTGTTTGCCTATAATCTTTATTCTTAGACTTCCTCAACATACATAATGGCTTATCTTCCACTGCCCTGTTTTGTGTCCCCTGCACTGTAAAAGACCCTTTGTAAAAGATCCTTATGTTTCACATTTTCTACATTCATTTCCTTTAAAATGGGCTTTGTTTTGACTGACTGTTAAGGGGAAAAGGAGACGGGTATGGTGAAAGTACCGTAGAAAATGAAATCTTAGACATCCCTCCACCATAATGAAGCCGGGCAGATCACTGGCCAGTGTAAACTTTGCCTGCCCCAGGACTTCAGCAACACCACGGTAGCAGCTTACACCAGCTCAGAGTGTCCCCTTTCCTAGAGCTCATGTCCCAGATGGCACAGAGTGTATACGCTTAGTGTCTAACGACATTTGGCACTCAGTGCTCCCAGGGCCAGGAATGCCTGGGGCCTTTTTGATCAAAGCGAGATCCCATAATGCCCTTACCCCACTAGGTAACCCTGCATTCTTCCTGCTCTCATGTCAACGACACTTGTGCTCGTCTATGGCGTCAGCAACAAGATTGTTTGTCTGCTGTTCCCCTCCACAGATGTAACAGCACAGCCTGTGCAGGAGGAAGCTGAGCAGCGGGAACACATGCACACATGTACAACACAGGGATGCTTTCCAGTCTCTCTTGGCTTCATTTCCTAGGTGTGATAAAGTGCTCGTCTGCATATTTTAATTCTCAGTTGCTCAAAATGGGGGATCAGGTGATGGAAAAATATAACACTGGTTTCCAAAATCCTGAAAGGTATCATTAAGAAATTTCACTGTGAGAAGACACCTTCTCCCTCATTTCTGTATTCAGTCTTAATTTCTAACCCTTGTGTTTCTCCCATCACAAGAGCCAATACCAGGAAAAACGATCTATCTCTGTTTAGCTTGTGTACCAGCCCAGTACAACAACTTACACCTGGTCAAAAAATTACCATGCACCAGAGCAGGAACCACTAAGGATATTACTGACAACACTGGCAACAAACAGATACAAGCAAGGCTCTAACTTTGGCCATCCACTAGGCAAAACAAGAAAAAATACAACACTCAATTCATTCAAACATTAGATTATATTTTCAGATTTGGCAGCGTCGTTTCTCTCCCCTTTCCCCAAGCAAGAATTCTAATTCTGGAAATCATTACAACATTCAGTGAGAAACTATAATGCTATATGAATAATTTTTCAGATAAACAACTACAATTCAGGACTGCTTCTGCTCCTTCAGGGGCTGCATGCTTATTTGACTTTTAAATGATGGTTACTGCCAGACTGTTACTGGAAGCCTGTTGCGCTTATCATAGAATGGTTTGGAAGGAACTTTAAAAGATCATCCAGCTCCAGCTCCCCTGCCATGGGCAGGGACACCTCCCACCAGCCCAGGCTGCCCAAGGCCCCATTCAGCCTGGCCTTGAACACCTCCAGGGATGGAGCAGCCACAGCTTCCCTGGGTGACCTGTGCCAGTGTCTCACCACTCTCATGGTGAGGAAATTCCTCCTCTTGTCTAGTCTAAACTTGCCCCCTCCAGTTTATACCCATTGCCCCCAGTCCTGTTACCACAAGCCTTTGTGAACAGTCTCTCTCCAGCTTTCCTGTAGCCCCTTTCAGGTACTAGAAGTTCACTATAAGGCCTCCTCAGAGCCTTCTCTTCTCCAGGCTGAACAAACCCAACTGTCTCAGCCTGTCCTCGTATGGGAGGTGCTCCAGCCCTCTGATCATCCTTGTAGGCCTCCACTTCTCTCATCTGTGAACTTTTAACATTTTCTTCACTGCACTTAATTCTAACAGTCAATACGGTGTGAGAGCACAAGATCCAGCATGTGAAGTTGCCATTCATTTTACTTATTTTGGCCACAACTGCAGCAGTTTGCCAGCCTTTAAATTTTAGCAATCAGAAGCATTGACTGCTGCATCAGTAAGATCTGCCAATTAAGTTCTGCAACTTGCTGTTAACCGTGCCCTAACTTAAAGCAAGCAAAGCTTCTTTATGCTATCCTGTGCAACTTTATAAAAGAATCCCTGTTCTTTCAGTGGAAAACAAAATACAGGTAGGACTTGCCTTGTTGCCTGGCTAGTGACAAGGTCTGAAATGCCTTAACTTCAAACTTAACTGCTTTTATGAAAATTTCAGCAAATCTACAAAAATGAACTTATAACTGACCCAAGACATGTAAATTCTTAAAGCCTTAATCCTTTTCCCCTTGTCCTTCTTTCATATTTTTGCTTCCAGCCTCTTCTTTCTCTCTCACAACTAAAAACATTTCATTCCCAGAATGATTTTATTTTGGTAGACCCATGCCTAAGCCGAAGGTAACAGGCCAGAGTTCCTGCAGATCCTAAGGGCTAGAATTCTGTCGAGTTCAGCACCCACAACACGTGTCCCAGCCATTCTCAGCACCAGCTGAATGGCCTTCTCCACCAGTGAGCCCAGAGCTCCCAGCAGTTTCTGCTCTACTGTTTGGGCTAATTTGGAAGATAAACAACATCCGGGAGAATCAACCACAGTGGCGTAAGCAGCTACAGTAATCTCAGTAGCAGGAACTGAGGTGCAGATAAGAGAGATTTCTGGTCAGTTTGCCAGTAACTGCCTCATTCAGGAGCCAGCAGAGACTCTCTGGAGCACCAGGCCCTCTGAAGCCGGGCACCTGCCATAGACACCCAAACTGGTACATCTTACACTTACTGCTATTGCCATTTGACTATTTCAGCAGCCAGTTCTGCAAGACATTAAGGTTTTGTACCTCTTGTTACAAATAATGCCCGCAAAGACTATAGTGCAGGTCACAATCAGGTTCCTACAGTTTCAGCAACACTGTTTAAAGCATGGGAGATCGTATTGTTCATTCTGACTAACTCCAAGCATCATTTTGCAAACTGATTTTGATTAGACTAAAGCAGAATGGGGATGGTCAGTATGCATATCATTTTATGCAGGTAAGTGCATTAAATTTTTACTCCCCCATAAACCATTTTCAGGCTGAACGCAAGGGTTCTAAATCTTATTGCAAGTAATACATATTTTCTTTAAAAGCCTTACCACTACAACAAGTCTCCTGGGAATCTCCATGGTCAGAGAGAGATACTCTAATACATTATCCCCTGCAAAGAGTATTAGGGAATTGTTGTCTTTACACAGTTCTGCAGCCCACACAATTATCCAAATATTTTATGTTCAGCATAAGCAGGAAAAAGTATCGGGTGCGGCACTTTGGGAACTGATTAGGCAATTTAATCCCACAAAAGTAGTCAGTGTATTATAGGAGACTGACTCTTTCCTATGCTCTCACAGTTCCTTTGTAATGCATAAGCATGTACATATTGTGGGCTTGCTTACTCTCCTCCAGCAGTCAAAAAAATGTGCTCATCTATGAAGTTCAAGTGCCTCCAATAACATTACCCAGACACCACCACAATTTTTGCTAATCTGAAGAAAATAATAGAGTTCTGTAAATATTTTTCGTTGCTCATTTAAATATCTAGTATTTTAATGAACCATTCACACTCCTACCTTCGGATTTCCATCTTATGGATCCATATGCAAAAGATAAAGAAAGAGCCAGTGCATAGATTTCCTGTAACTCAATCTTAGTCATAGCCAGTAAAATACAGCTACTGTCAGGAGTTGGCAAAAGAGCGCCTTCAGCATCTTACTACAAGTGAGTTAATTAATTCAGCTTGGCAGTCTTTTGCTTTCCACTTATTGCTTGCACTGGAAGTTATGGGAGTTAGCATTTTCTTACCCAAGCTGGTGACACTGGAGCATCGTTTGGTTTTACATATGCAATGTGCCCTTAAGTGAAACCTATAGAAACATCAAGCAAAGAACACAACCCATACTGCTATCCACACTGACTTAATCTAGCTTGCACTTAAATGAACTTAGGAAAAAAAAAATATTGATATTGGTAGATCCTAAAGTTTCAGGGTGCTTCCAAGAGCACTACTATAGAGACAGGTTGACTTGTCTCTGAAAAATTCTTTGTGTGCCTCCAACAACTGAGAGTCATAAACTCTGCAACAGAGCAATAGCGGTTATGTTCTGGCCTGCTGATGAAGACAACCGATACGTATTTTATTTATTACTAAAGTTATTATGTTGGTTCTTCTGTTTGATTTCCTCCTTGTTTCTCCAGCTGAAATTATAGTGCCAAGATAGGCAGCCTCAAACAGAGCCGGAAAGGTAGATGTAGCATTCGTGTGAGAAGTTCAGTGAATCAAACTGACACAACATCCACAAATATTCCATACTCCAGTGTATGTGGGGCATTTGCTGTTATACACCTGCCTGAACCCTAGTGCTATCTCCAGCAGCGAGCCTTAACTACGGACACTTAGAGGCCATTGTGAAAGCAGGGAAGAGAGGGATATGCCAGTGACAAAGATAATGACAGATTCCATTTTGGAAGGGGAAGAGAGAGTAACTCTTAAACACATACAGAGTTGGCTCATGGTGCAATTACACTTTCATAAAACATCTAATTCAATATTTAGAAGTAATGATCTATGACACTACATTATTTGTTTCTGCATTACTTCTAGAGGTAGTACGCATCAGTGAATGCTAGGATGCTGCTAGAGGTCACCAAACAACAACTGAATATTTTGTGGAGAAGTTAACAGCAGAAGAGGATGTTCCGGCAGAGAGAAAGGAAATCACCATGAAGGCCATATAGCCTCTTCTGGTCCACCCTCCCTGACTCAGGCAGAGAATACAGCTCAGCAGTGCAGCCAGTGCTGATGATTTTACACCACTGGTGCACCAGGGCCAGCACGCAGAGAGCTAGACAAAGCTGAGGTGAGGGCAGCAGCGGAAGGGGAGGACTCAGGAGCGTGTGTCACCTCAGCACCTTCAGAAGAACCAAGAAGGAGTTGCAGATCCTTCTCCTGGGTGAGAAAGACAGACATCACCAGCTGTCTGAACAGGACCTCCCTCCTCACATGCGTATATTACCAGCTTTTCAGTATTGCAAGGGTTGTCCAAGGCTACATACCTTCCCTCTTCAAACACCGAGTGAAATCCACTAAGCATCTTTAACAAGAGACTATTATGTATGCAAAAGAAATGTACTTCTGGGAGTGAAAGACCTTTCTAACAGTTTCACTTCTATAAGATTAATCGAAAGTTTGAAATAAGATGTCATGTAGGATCAATGGCAGTTGGACAAGATCTAGGAGGGAAAGGGACTGAAAGAGTTAAGCATCGCAAGGTGAAACTGCCTATTTCTGCTTTAGGAACTTACTCAAAAGATTGAAATGAGAGAGGGTAGATTTGCCATAATTATGCTGGAAGAATAAAGAATGCTTTAAGGCTCAGTACTTCAACCTTTGCACAAACTTTTCCATCACCATCCCAATCCAGACTTCAAAGTGCAGGTTGACTGAGTTAGAAAATTAGCCTTATTCTTCAGGGGAATATTTTTGATGTAGTGTCAATACAGGAGATTACTGTAAGTATGAAAACTCATGCCACTTGAACTGTGATTGGAATGCAGTTTCCTTGTATGATGGAAGTCTAAGAAATTAATTTTTGAGCTGTGAAATGCATCCGCTTCTTTATCATTACCCATCCCTTATTATGGGATTCTGGTTTAACAGCATTACACACACATGTGTATATAAAATGCTCTTCATTAAACACCTGCAAACAATCATTATAATAAGCTTTCTCTCATTCCTTAAGATGTGTTTCTTACTATCTGTAAACTTCTGAGAAATGATTTGTAGTACCCAGCTGAATCTACATGAAGAATTGGTTTTGCATGACATTACAAAGATAACATGGACTTGTTAACCATAAACTACAAGACTGCATACACCTTTTAACATCAAGCTAGCCAGAGTGTTAAACGAGCCAGGAGAATTTCTGACAAGTGAAGGAAGTGAGGGTCACCTGTTGCATTTTGCTCATCTGCTGTTACTGAGATTTGGCGGAAATGGAGAAAAGCAGCTGAACAAATTTATGGTAGTTGTTTGAAACGTGATTGTTCTTCAGATTCCAGTCGGTTAAAATGGTCTAGGGTTTCACCTTTTAAGGTGCAGGGAGCTAGGAGGTGCAGAAAGGGAAGTTCTTTCCTAGCAAGCAACTGTTGTCTCTAACGTTGCAGGGCTTCTCTTCCCTCCCAGAATGTAACAAGGATTTAAATATACACACACTCAACTGAAATCCAAGAAAGCTTAGACATCCTGTCATTAACAAATTAAACCATTAACATTTGTCAGTATTAGTTAAAACTTAAATATACACCTTATTATCATCCCCACCCCTTCTCTCTACTCCCTCTCACCTTCCCTATGCGAAAAAAAAGCTAGAAGGCCTCTATATTCAGGTTCTTTCAGTGGTGGTGGGCACTAAGGACAGAGTCAAGCAGAGATGCCTATGGCTATTATTGAGGAAGAGATGGATGTAGGGAAGGAAGGAGGAACAGCAGTTTCCTCACTTTGTCCTCATTTTGCTTTCCTCCAGCCCTCCTTCCGATTGCGGCCACCCAGCAGTATCCTCAGATTTTGAATACTGCCTGCAAAGGTGAAAAGGATGATACACAGAATCCACTTACACATCTAATGCATGATGTATTCCAAAATACAGTGTAGCTGAGAAGAGTAAGACTGCAGGAGTTCCAATTAGTTTTACAATAATTGAGTGAAATAACGCCTGCCCATGTTCAGTATCAACCGTGAGAGGTAACTGCTGAAGGCTTCTAATATCATGCCTCTGCAGTAGTTATGTAATTGTTATTTCTGTTTTAACTAATTGATGAAGACGGCATGTTGGAAGGGCATTAAATACCTTCTGCAAACTATGATGCACTTTCTAGACACACTTAAACAGAGGTGAGGGCAACCTTTGTATCATGGATTCAAACATTTAAACAGAACATGCTTTATCCTAAATGAACAACAGTGAAGAGGCTTAGGTTCTGACTGCAAGAAAACAATTCAGAAGATTATTACAAGTGGTATTTCCCAATCACAGATAACTTGTGTTCACTTGAGTAGACATCTGCTTTGAATTCTTTGGCCAGTCACAAAACCCAACTTTTTCTTTTACATAGTACCTAGCAAGAGATACTTGGAAAGTGACTGTTTTGCAATATACTCAAGTCTTTGCATCGTTTTGTACAAAATCCCTTGAAGACAAAAGTTAGCAATTGCATGCGTCAAAGGAGATAATTGTATAAAGACAATGCAGACATACATGTTACTGCATTTGCTACAGATTTGCAAAGCTAGATTTGCCAATACAAGAAGGCAGTCCAGGGCAAGGCAAACGTTTATGTGGCCCCACAGATAAAATAATATAAACAACATGATACAGATAGATTGATAATGTCTCCATCCTACAGCATAAAATTGCCAAGCCTGGACTTCAAATCTACATCATTACATTCAGTAGCCTTTGAGGGACCCTTCCCCTATGAATTTGCCACTAAAGCACAGGCTCGCTGCACCCAAAGTACCTTCCAACAATAACTTCCACAGTTTAATTTTGCCTTGCATCACTTTATCCCCCGTAATTATAAACTCACTGCTAGATAATTTTATCTACTAGTCCCTAGTTCTTATGTAATGTTCACTATCCTTCCTAATCCGCTATCTCAAAACTATTCTTTTTGGTATATAGCTATTTAATATCCTTATACAGAGGTCTTGTTTGTGCTAAAAAACATCTAGCTTATTATATACACAATAATCTCTAAACAGATGAAAGAGTAGTAACCTCTCTTGCGGCAGTCTTCCCCTCCCATTGTCAGTGTTCGATACAGCATGTACGTTATTGTTCCACAGAGAATTAATTTTGGAAAATAAACCTCTCTTCTTTTACTCCATGATCATCATCATGATCATAATTATGATACTGGTCACCATACACTTCAGGATGAAAAAAAATTTTGTTAAAATCTTTCCTGAAGTTGGAAACAGTGTGAACAGCCCTATCTTGTTGGTTTATTAATATGTTGGTATCTGCATTTTGCCATTTGGGGAAAAAAAGAACTCTAGCTCAAGAAATAAAATGGAAACAAAATTAATTCTCTCAACAGTAGCCTGTTTGAAATCTAGTATCTTCCACTGTAAGATATGATGTTGAGTATTTTTTTTTAAAATAGGAAGGCAACAATTCCACGTGGATGTACGAATGAATTTCCTGTAATAATCTACAAGATGCACAGATGGCAGGAGATTAGGAAAGTGCTCCTGGCACCAAGTGCCTGATGATTCTCATAAAGTATAGGTTCAGTGGTTGGGAGTAATGCATCTGTAGTCATGTGAAAACCGTTTATGCTACATCATATTATCATGCTTTCTCTTTACCTAATTATCACTTCTCTGCAGGACAATGATTATGGAATTTGCTGCTTTTTTTGGGAGAGGGAAAAATGGGACATTATGTCCCTCAAGGAGTGCAAGTGAACTTCTCTATCTGATCCATATGTCCAATTACATGAACCACAACTCACAGCAATACCACTGAAGCAGAGTGCAGAAATATTTTTACCCTGGGCAGGTTTCCCACAAAGGTGAAAAAAAATTACATGTAGTTTCCATACAAATTGAAAGAAGCATCAAGAGTCATTTTTGTCCATTTTCTTACAAGGCAAAATAAAGAAAACCTAGACAGTTATTAGGTTGATGCAAAAATAATTGTTGTTTTTAACCATCAACTTTAAAGCAGTGTATCTCAGCTTAGAGTAAAATTTATTTATATTAGAACCTACGCATTTTAGCGAACAAGAAACAAGTCTATTCTGGCAGCACAGAATTCTGGAATCCTGGAGCCAATGAATCCTTTGAAGGCATTTTGAGCTGCTGCTTGGTTGTGGAAAACCTTCTCTTGCAGGAAGTTGTCAAGCCACTTGATAATGTGGCAATTGGTGGGAAAGAGGTCTGGTGAGTAAGTTGGGTGAGGTAGAGATTCATGGGCCAGTTCGTGCAGCTTCTGCAGACATGTGACCAAGCATTGTCATCGAAAAGAACCAATCCTTTTCAATTCAACTGGTGTTGGATGTAAACATTGCAGTTCTTGGTGCATTTGTTGATTTCCTAGCAATACTTCTCTGCTCTGATGGTTTCACCAGGATTCAAGAAGTTGTACTGGATAATTCCACTTGCCAACCACCAGTGAGCGCAACCTTCTTTTGATGCAGCTTCGGTTTGGGGAAGTGTTTTGTTGCCTCACTTTAATTCACTCACTGAGAAGAATGCCGTCAGTTTTTGTATAAAATCAATTTTTCATCACACGTAACAATGCAATTCAGGAATGGATCACTCCTGTTGTGCAAAAGCAGTGCAGAGCAGACTTTGCAATGGTAATTTTTAAATTTTCGTTTGACAAGTTTGTCAAGCTTGTTTGACACCTCCACCAAAATGAAAAAACTGTTGGATGGTCAACAATTAATTCTTCTGCAACCTTTTGCATGGACCTGCCTTAATAATGGCCTTCAACTGCTTGTTGTCTATCACAGAAGGATGTCCGTGACCCTCCTCATCTTCAATGCTTTTGATTCTGTTACAAACTTTTTGGAATCAATGTACATTCATTGATAGTCCCCTGGCCCAATGCTTGGTTGATATTGCTAGCAGTTTCCGCTGCTCTACATTCTCTTTTGAACTCATACAGCGGAAGTGCTCAAATTTGCTTTTTTCCCCAATCTTTAATTTGAGAGTGTAATATAAAAAAGAATAAACAGTGAATCCAAAACCATTAGCATAAATAAGTAGAGTGAAATTTGTACTTTAAAATGGTATACTGCATCAACACAGTTAAATAAAACTTTAATCCAAATGATCTTAGAGGTCTTTTCCAACCTAAGCAATTCTGTGATTTGCAATGCCAGAAACAGCAATTATTTCTGCATCAACGTTTGCATTTACCTTTCCTTTAGAAATCTCTAGTGACAGAAAAAAAAAATCACAGCCTTCCTAAGCAGCATTGTCTGCACTCTTACAAACCACATTCCTCTTTTCACAATCCCAAAAAGGAAGCAGCTGCTTCTTGTTGTCGACGACACCATTAAATCACACGCAGTTTATGACTTCCTGTAATTTTGAATTCTAGTATGATGTTCACACTCCCTGCAGCACACACAGACAGACACATTCTGTTTTATGATGATGTTGAGGGGATAAGGACCTTTCCCAGCTCCTGGCACAGACATGGAATAAGATGGAGGCTGATAAGCATCTCCCTCCCTCTGCTCCCCAGTGGGTATGATAGAGAGTAAGTGGGTAATCTTCCATGTAGCTTTGACAGAAAAGCCTTTGTGTCTCACCTCTGTGAGTGCTTTGCTTTTAGAAATGTTTAATCACTGAGCTCTCTGATGAACTCTCATTACACCTCCAGAAATGCAAGAGAGAGGCAGCCTTTTTCAAATTTCTGAATCACAATCAAACTATATCCAAATTGTGAAAAGCTGGAAGTGGGGTGGCTTGAGGAAAGGAAAGGGAGGGGAAAGGACAGAGCTTGGGAACATCTTGTTAAAGATCTGGAGCTCAGTTCCTAAATACTGTGTCCACATGAGCCATAGTGTGTATCAGAAAAGAATGAGTCAGCATGAAGCTTTGGCACTTTCTCCCTCTTAATTACAGAACTATCACGTCTCTTGGACTGTTTTCTAGGACACAAGAAACATCAGTGTGCTCCAGTCATCTCACAGCTACCACTCAGAATATCTACCCTTCTGGTCAAGAGACCATGTTCCACAAAACATAGCAAATAAACTGGTTTCTCAGATGTGTGTACAGGGAAACAAGGTTTTATTTCCAGCTGATCTGGGGTAGCCCAGGCTCCAAAGCCCACGATACTCACAGGGCCCATACCAGCTGCAATGAAACAAGTCAGAGGAGGGAACAACTTTATCAGCATATAGCAACAGTGCCGCAAAACAGCCCCAAATTCCCAATTCAACAGGATCTTCTGATGCACTGTTAACTACAGAGCTACGGTATTTGTGCAAGACCAGAAGTGAGCCAGGGAAAGCTTTGGGAGGTCTCACAGTGAAAAGGTAACAAAAATCCTGGCTCCTTTGTCTTTTGTGTGATTTACCTCTCTGTATCAGAGAACAGTAGGAGTGAAAATACACTGTTGGAGTCTAGTAAATGACCTAAACAACCAATAACAGCTAAAAAAGATCTTGGAGTGTGATGGAAGAAAGATATTCAACTTTCAGTAGAAGGATTTACAGTGTCAAGTACTGCAGCACAGTCTGAGACTGCCACAATCCCCAATGCCAGTTGGAGTAGGAATTAAGGGCAGAAATGAATGACTCTTGCAAATGAAACAGGACATACAGATGCATAATTTGAGAGCTTCCAACAGCTCAGGGAAGAAGCAGTAGTTGATACAAAGCTGAGAGCTGCCTACTAATATTTCAGCAGTAATGGCAAAAAAGACTTACAGTCAGCTGGGCAAATTGGGACTAGAAGCTTTCTTCCAGTATGCCTTGCAGAAATGCTGTAAACTAAAGCAGGAAAATATCTTTGAAATGCAACATGTATTAAGTATTAGATAATTAATACAGAAAACTTGAAGACTCTTCACTGCCATGAGCATCTGATATAGATACAAAGCTAATTTATAAAGGCATATCTAGGGCCCTGAAGGAGAAAATTAAAATAATTTCTATCATAAATGGTTAGATTTTGGTATGAAAAGCAGTCAAGTAGGTGGGTTGCCTAAGGATTCAAAAGAAAATTTGTATCTGAATACACTGTGAACTGTCTTTGACTACCTTGCTTTGTTTTTAAACAGGTTGGGGTTGGGGAATCAGCTCTTCACAGATCTGAGAGTTTCAACTGTACTGACAGCCCCAAACAATAAGAAAAGTCTTTTGTTGCACACAGAGAATGCCAGATCCAAGCAGGTGAGAGCACAGATTACAGCCGTACACCAAAGTGCTGCTTAGCCAGTATCCTATTACTCTCAGGTAGTAGATGCTAGGGAAGAGCAGAAGAACAGGGCAAGCAGATAGTGCTATTTCCTTATCATCTTTTCCAGTTTCCACCTTAAATGCAGGTCAGGGGGTTCCCAAGTCTAGAGGTGGCGTCTTTGCATTCAATAGACTCACACTATTCTTTCATCATTTTGCCCAAGCACTTACTGAAATCATGTTCAGCTACAAAAAAAACTCTCACCTCAGACCAAGCCTACAGAAAACTCTCACCAGTGAAACAGTGTTAGATTGTGGAGAAAGTCAGTCTCTTTCTTCTTTTTGTAAAATCTGCACCTAAATAACTTTTTCTGCTTGTATAGCTTACTCCCTTTTGTGGGAGTAAAATATATTCAATAACAAGACATCCTGGAAGGGTTTTCTAGTTCAGATCATCCTAGCAAGCCTATTCTAGCCTTTAGAAAGATAGCCAGATGTAGGAATATATATTTAATAGTATCTACAGAAATTAAATGTTAAAATATAAATGTGTATTCCTTTTGGTATGTTATTTATTTAAAAAAAAAAAAAAAGCCAGGCTGCTGAAATTTCATTTTTTGTGAGTCGAAGCTTACGCTTTACTTTCAGAAATTGAATGCTGTTCCCAGTAGCCTCATCTCATCTATCCTTAAAGCATAATACTTATGCTACAAACTATTTCTTGGGGTTCTGAAATAACAGTTCTTTATGCCTTCTCTTTGCTTTGTTGTGTGTAAACTAAACGCTAATCCCCTCCAGGCAAAAAACAGACTTACTGGTTCTACGGAATAGACAAGAACTTCAAAAGGTAGCATAAAGTTATTGTACAACAGTAATGACAACCATAAAGTCAGTTTTAACCATTGAAATAAGCAGACCAATCCCCAAAAAGCACTAAGAAGTAGAGCTTGCAGGAGTGACCATGAGAAAACCTGAGCTCAGGTTCTGATCTCCACACAAACTGGACTGGACTGCTGACAAATAATCACAATTCCCAGTTCCATAATATAGTCTGGATTCAGCAGCTTTCTAGCCCAGGCAAAATACTATATAACATGCAGAACGAGGAAGACGACCAAATGCTGGAAGTCAAGCTCTGGTCTTTTTCTCAGTTCTGATAATGGACTTTTAAGCAGCAGTTTAACTATATTTTTTGTTAAGTACTTTTTCTTCACCTATAAAATGTGATCAGAGCAGGAAAAGGCACCTACTACACATCTAAGGTGGCCAAAAAGAACAAAACAGATACTGTGCAAGATATTTGTACAAGAAGCAATCTAATTTTGTATATTTAGAAGGCAAATAATTTCACTTCAAAAAAAAAAAAAAGACTATATTGGATAAACATTTTAGAGCATAGCACATTCAGGAATAAGCCCAACAGTGTCAGTATCCTGATGAAGAAAGCGGTCTTAAGGGTTGATACATCTTATGACTATAGGAGAATTGATAGTAGAAGAGAATTCTTTGATGTTTTATTTAAAAGTTTTGCTCAATAATTCAATAAAGAGATCATTATAAATCAGGAAAGAGTAAGAACGTGCCATGAGTACAATCCAGTAATGAATAAAAACCAAACCAACACAAGGATAGAAAGTATCTGTAATTTAGGAAGCATATAATTCACTATTTAACCCTGGGTATATTTATACCTGGGGTATAAATCAGCATGAAGTCTTGGATCTAAACAGTAACCCCAGTGTAACTCCCTCATCCTGCGAGAGTGGATAGATGAAGATTACACAGCAATGCCAATGTTTTTATTAACAGACAGGCAATGCTCTAGCTTTTTGATTGCCTGTTGACGCCAGATTTTTTTCAGGATTCCAGGTGAGACAAACACAGAAAGGAAAAGTAGTATGTGTTTTGTTCCTTATAGCTTTGCCTTTCATCCCTGAACAAGTACTGTCAGGTCAGTTAGATAACCCGATGTTTATTAATTAATCAAAACTCTGTTGCACACAAATCCCAAGAACACAACAGGATTCATCACAAAAAGACGATTTACCTTTACTTCATTGAAAGATACATTGCCTTACTTCTCCCAAGTGTCACAAAAAACATTTGGCACAGCAGGATGGGATTTCTAGAATTTCTGATGGACACACTTTCATGGACATCTCATTTCCCTTTCAAGTTGTCTGTATTTAGTTTCACACACAGAAGATTAAAAATACTGATTTCTTACATTCTCACACCTGCAATGTATCTTGCCATTCTGCGTTTTCTAGCAGGAACTACAAAATTATTTTACATAACCTCACAAGGAATCTGCTAGCAGCAAGGCAGCCTAACCAAATTAGGAAATGCATTTCCACAAAGAGTCTTCCATCAAAACATAGCAAATATGGAAATTTCCAACAACTCAGCATGTTGCTGCATTGCCATTTGTCCATAAATTCCAATAATACATAGCTCTGGGATCCCATTAGCATCCTAGGGAGTGAATAACAAGTAAGCTATAAATCTCAAGTCCTATAATCACAGTCAAGACTACCTATCCCCAATCACTGAATCCAAAAATACATTTTTAAATTGCATTAGCTCTTTTTATTTTATTCTGTGCCAAAACAAGCAATTCTTAACTGAATGGCACCTTTTATCAACCTCAGCTGTAACCCTCTCATCTATCACTTTAAACAAGACATCCAGGTACCAAAAAGAACCCAACCAAAACCAAAATGTCAACTTCAGGATCTGTTATTACAGCAGAAACATCACAACTAGATACAGAAGGCTAAGCATTTTGCGCTTCTTTCCTTCCCAGGAAGAAATATTTCTACATCTTGCTATTCTTGTATCCCCTCCCCACCCCTGCCTCCAATACCTATTCTATCCCAGATAGTCCCAACTGTCCCTTTGAAATAATCATAATTTGTCCACGATGCTCCTCTTCAGGTATTGATTAAAATAATAATAATAGCCATCTTTCTTCTTGACTCAGGTACCACTGAGGCACCCAAGGTCAACATCAAGCCAGAACTTAGCAGGACGTGACAGTGGTAACATTCACAAGGAAACAAGATCTTGCTTTAATCAATCTCCTGCTGCTTTACATTCCTAATCTGAAGGCAAATGCCACTAGGCTGATATGCCTTGAGGTAAAGAATAGCTGCCTTCATTTTATTATCCTAACAGCATTGGGGGAAAGAAATCAATTAAAAAAAAGTCTATGTGTCTAAGAGATTACTTAGGAACAAGCTCTGAGAATTATATAAACCTTCATTATGCTATGATGTCAGGCAAGTGAAGCAGAACTAAACCTTCTCCCATTAAGCCTCTGTGGTATAGCGCTCTCAGTTTTGGAGAGGTATAGTAAGAATCCTTGTTCCTCTATGGACATCCCACAAGCATTCAAATGTAAAACTTCCAATATTATGTAACAAGTCTTCAACCTGAGGCATGGGCTTACAAATATGGCAGTGGAAATTAGAATGTGCCATATTTGCCACTATTTAAGTACTTAACAGTCAGAGCTGACAGTCATCAAAATTATTTTAGTAGCTCAACACTAGAAAGGTGTGTGTTGTAAAGGGTTCTAATAGCATTTTTAAGCTTATTTTATTTGTAGGATAAAATTAAAAACTGTAGGTTTGTTTATCCTTATGCTGCTGTTGTTTTCTGGTACTCATTTTCAACAGGGCTAGAATAATATACTGTACCATAGACTGCTCCTGAATTGCCAGATATACCTCTTTTTAAGTAAGGCTTGTTCTTTTAAACAAATTACACAAAAAGTTATTCACATCCACAATGTTTTCTGTTGCTATGTACATTCATATCCTTTAACAGCATTTTTAAACAATCAAATTGTAGAAGTGTATTTCTGCAAAACCACGATCAAACAGTAGTCATGTGATGAACAGTTCCAGACAGTTTCCCCAAAAAGACTTTTCCTTTCCACTTAAATGAGAGACACTTAGGGACATTTCCAGACACAGTTTATGTGTATTCACAAACCAAACCAATTGGTTATGTACTTCAGAGAAAGTTACTACAGACTATTGATTAACATTATACTTACCTCTTAGATTACAACTTCTCTTATGCTACAACCTGAGCTGACAGAGTTTTCAAAGACTGCTTTCAATTAAATGCAGCTTGAATTCTTTCTGAGCGCCTAACTGCTAAATGTCGTTATGACGCAGCTTACAAACATTTTAACACTACTGCAATAACGTAGAACAAGTTTATTGTTATTGCTCGAACATAAGAAAGGACATATGGTTCTTGTCAGACTATTCTGTTTATTTCATTCTTACAGCTGTTGTGGAAGCAAATAGAAATTTTAGGTAGACCTCTCAAAACTTTAATGGGTTTCAGTATGTGTAGCTATTTGTGCTAAAAGCTTTCATTTAAACAAATACCTTAGTGAAATCAGCACAAGGCAAAAGCAATAGAGAGTCATTCACCATTTGTTTTTCCTTTCATTATGTGACTACTCAGTGATCCTAGGCACAAATGGAGCAGCGCTGCAAGACACACTATGACAGCATACAAAATGTTAGTGCCTGGTCCTGAAGGACTTCCAGTCAGAAAAAAGATTAAAACCTTCTGTAACAGTTTCCCTGCAGGCCTGATGAAAAAAAAAAACCCATCTAATATTATTGCAAGAGTTCACTGAGGCTCCAACTAGCACACAATAAAACTAGATGCTGTGCTAAGTAGCAACACTTGCCTCAACTTTCTTTCCCTGCTCTTAAGTTAGGTCCCTACTCTTACCAGGAGCACAGCCCATGATCAGATGGGCAGCCTGGGGCTAGTCAAAGAAAACATTCTTTCTCCTCAGCTCTATGACAGCTTTTAAGCAAACAGTACTTTCAAACAGCTTCAAATTTTGGAACTTTGAAATGGCCTCAGTAAAAACAGATCTGTGATGCATAGAAGACTGCTGGCAGTGAGAAACAAGCTGAATCAATAAAATTTACTACCTCTCCATCTGATGAAATCTAACACATCTCTTTAGAGTGTAGCAAATATATGCAGACATGTTCTATTCCAACAAAAATATTTATTTTATCACATCTGGGAATACAGCATTGTGCCTTTCCCTACCAGCAAACAAAAGCAGCAGATTGGTGTAGTATGGTCAGAGTGGATTCGTGCCTGGAGTACCAGATTCTGGAGTCCTGCAATTGCATCCAAATCTACCCTTCCAGTGTTTGATCATCAAATTTAGCAGCCCATGCCCATATTTGCAGAAAGTCTGATTCAACTACTCTGGCAGACACAAATCACTTTGACCACGCTTGGGTTGTAACCTCATGACCCACTGCTGGACCCATAAATATGCACACCTCCAAAACCAAGCTGCACAGACACAATGGGTTTGGGCAAAATTGTGGCTCTACAGTCCATCTATTATATTTATCTAAAGCAAAGCCTGTTTGCTACCAGCACTGCTCTCCAGGGATGTTTGGTAACACAGACAGGCCTCACTGCTGACTACATAGTCAAGTTTACTGGACAGCACATTCTTGTGAATTTGAGCGTGTCCAACAAGATTCTGGGTGTAGTTGTTATTAGCACATATCTAGCAAGCAAATAAATCCTATGAAAACATATCTGTGCCCAGACAGTAGCATTAATAATCAGGAGGAATAAGCGTGCTTCACATTTCTATTAGTAATGTATTACCTTGCTGTAAATATTAACTTTGCTGTAGTTTAGACTACTAAATGCAAATTAATGGAAAGCTTATGGGAACATAAAAAGACTATGCTCTTAATAATCTTCTTAATACTACCTTTCAGCATACCAATGGGAATTACGGAGATCCATTGTGAGATATTATTTCCAGTACCATTAGAGCCTCAAGACACACAGATAAAAGTGTAAGATGACATAAGAATGCATAAGGAGAATTTTAGTGACTTTTTAAATAACTTCTAATACAATTGTTTCCAGCGTGTAATTTAAATTGAAAGTCAATATTTAACAGGAATAGATGTGACGAACCAGTTTTAGTAGGATTTCTTATTAGAATATCTCAGTTTTACCCAACAGCATAAGCTAACATTTAATGTCATACACTGCCACAGTAGAAGGCTCTGGATGGTTAAAAGATAAACAACACTGCTTCTTTGTTCAGCCCTGTTTTGCAATAGAGACCAAATACAATTTCTAATACATGCCATTTAAAAGTGCTGAGGGTCAAAAAATTAAAGAGAAAAAACCTCCCATTTTCAAGTTGGTAGGGGAAAAGCAGCTGAGAAACTTTATATGGTGAAACAGAAATTTATACCATAGTTGCAGGGAGACAATTTATTTTTTGCAAAAGAGAAAATTTCTCAAGACGAGATTGGGATAGATCATCTCTAAATAAATGAAATACTTTTCCTTTAAGCAAAGTAACTTCTCCACAGTAAGTGGAGGCAGAAAAATCCAATAAAACTCTGCTGGATAATGTCTAGGTTTAAAACAGCAGCCCATAAGATTACCAAGGCAGATTTCCTGAATTTAGATTTATCCTGGACAAGAGCTTTGTGACAAGATTCAGCTCTTACACCACACATACGATGAAAGACACGCTCTGTGTCGCCAACAGTAACCTCTAAAGCTACAAAAAGGCCTCAGTTAACCTACAGATTTCCTCCCAGTGGCAATATAGACACAACTACTTAGATTACGAAATAAAATCTTGTATCATCAGTGCCTCTTCTAGAGGGAGCTAGTTAGACCTATGCAGGTGAAAAAAAAGATGTTCCTTCCTAATATTCACTGATGGGGATTACAGGGGTATATACCACTAGCCCTTTTAAGTCAGCAGCTCCAGGTTCAGGTAGGCCTATGGAGCAAACAACTCCTATGGTCAAATCTCCCAGAAGTAATGATCCAGTCTGTCAGCTGTGTTGCCTGTACTCCTTCTGGAAAATAAAGTTTCAAACACCTCCATCTCAGCCATTAGAAATAAATCCATAAGCACTTATTCAATACACTTGAGAACTGCCAGACATTCATATGAAGAGGATGGACAGGAGATCACTTACGAACACCAGGAAGCAACGGGAAAAAGCAGTGAAACATGACTACCTAAGCTATATAGCACCCCCTGCCCTGCCATAGGCATGCATAGAGCTTGCTGTCTTTCCTTAGGGAGGGAAAAGGTTAACTTCTGAGCCAATACATCCAAAGTATTAGCCTCTTTCAAGCAATCACTCAACATTTCCCTTTGCTCAATCTAATCTCTGTCTGCAAACAAACACTGTCCACACCAGTGCTGCCATACAAATCCTGCTAGATCTTGCAAACTTGAGCTCCAGTCAGGACTTAAGCACATGGCTTATAAATGCCAGGGTGCTCAGTGCAGCACTTCTCACAGGGAAGCACAGCCTTCTCAGCTTTTGCATCCCTTGGTAAACACCACTGCAGAGCAAGTAGTTCTGCCTCTCTCACAGAACAGTTCTCTGCAGAGCTCCCACTTAATCCCAGCCTTCCCTCACTCAGAGCACAGACCATAAACATAGTTTTCAGCTTTCACCTGGGTTCCTCCAGTTTCCTCTTCCAGTTCACACTGACATTGTGATTTTCCTGCAGTTCAAGCACTGTCTCCACAATGAGCTTTTCCCCCTCCTGTACCTCTTTCCTGCCCATCTTTCCTTGCTGCAGCCAGAGGCTCCTCACGCCCCCAAGCACAGCTGAGGGCTAAATAGGTCCTCAGGTGCCATTAAGTCTCCTTCCTCTGACTCAGGGTTATACCTCTGCACTAGGCACCCCATCCCTATGGCAAAAAGAAGGCAGACTTCAACGCCTGTTGTGTACAAAAGGAGCTTTTGGGTTGCTTTTAACTTAGAACAAGGCAGGAAACAGGCTGCTTTCTGCCATAACAAAGAGTTGCAGCAGTTTCAGGAAAATATTTCAGTTTGCTTTGAGATGGACCTGTATGCTTTAAAAACCTGCAGGAATAAAATAAGAGAGACCTGCTTGCTCCAGAAAACGGTTTTAGTTGTTCATCTGAGATCAAAGAGACTTTATTCAAACCTATTTTGACCTCTATCCCTTAGATTCCAAATGAGTGTCCCAGTCGCTTTGGTTCGCTCACAGATGTGCGCTTGCTGTTGACTAGGAATGCCATTTACACTGGAGAAGTTTTCTGTGAACAGGTATGTTCTTGTAGAAGCTGCTAGTTACCATACGAGCACTATATACAAACAAACAAAAAAACACTGCCCTTTCCCACAAAACATACCTTTAATGTAGCAAACCTGAACACAAATTACTCCTGCCACCATACTTCAACAGGTTTAGGAATAGCATTGAGGAGCTGCTTCTCAACCCAGTGTGAAAGTACTCGATTGAATGGCCCAATTTGTATTTTTTGCACGTAAAGACAGTAACCTCTACAGCCTACTTAGTTAGATCTGCAAAAGGGATTTAATTCTCCCTTTTGGCAACTATCCTACACCAGTTCTTCATAAGAACCAGAGCCCTCTGCCTTCCCTGTTCTTTGGGAGCGGTCTCATCAGCAAGTGACACACTCACTCCTTCTGATCCAAAGCATATTTAATCCACTAAAGGGAATTCAGTAAGCAGAATACTAGAACACTTTATAGCCTGGTAATTAGGGCATTGCCTTTTGAATTCCTGCAAGCAGTGAATGGAGTGGACTTCGTGTACCTACTGTCCGCATGAAAGCTCTAATTGTTAAGGTCTTGGATAAACAAGGAGAGAGTGTAGGCTGCTCTTGCCTTTTCACCAGCCTAAGATAACAAATAAAACTTTTCTATCTCAACTTCATTTTCAACACAAACAAAAAATATCCATAGGATGTCTACCCACCAAGCAGCAAAAAGTTTTTCCTAACCTTTCTCTACTGACCCTTCAGGCCAGAGGGTAGGAATGGGCCATCACTGCATAGGGTCACCTGGACACCCACACCCACTGAATTTCCACCCCTTCCAGAGACACTCAGCTTTAGACTACCCACTTCTCTTTCTGGGCTGGCATCCAGTTTACACAAGTGAGTATGAATCTGGCACCCACAGGCTGTTAGTATTATGGCTGCTGTCCCAGGCTTATAGAGTACCCCTTTTTCCATAATTCCTCTCCTAAAAAGTACCAGTTCCTGAGATACCTGTATTTTGCATGGAGCCTGTGCTCATTAAATCCAGAATTACATGTGGATTTATTTTCACATATGAAGGAAGAACCTCACTGTGAACCTCATTGGAACCTATATAAATGAGAGAGGCACTGAGCCCTCCCACACCACCAAGTCTAAGACACTCCAGGGCATGGCAGAGAACCTGTGGGAACTTCATTTTCAGTGAAGCTGACACCTGTGGATTGCAGATCCTTCAATGCAAAATTGCAGCAGAGTGTGAATTTTAACCTCATAAATACCACTTTAATCCATCTGCAGATCTAACTTTTAGGCCTTTTTAAAAATAAAACTAACCTCAGCAGGTATTTTTTTCTCTCTGCTACTTCTCCCCATCTAACCTCCAGCTGACAACAAAGCTCCAAACCAGAGTTTGGAAATAAATAAGACAGAAGGCCAATTTGCTTAATATCTACCCCATTCAAATGAATTCCAGTTTTGTTGGGCATTTATCCCTAAAGCATACTTGTCCATGGGAAACCCAATGCTGAAATACTCAAAGGCAAGACTGTTCTGGGATAATCAGTTTACATGCATGCAGAGTGCGCCATTCATTGTATGCCCAATGCAAAGCCCTTTACTGTGCTAAAAGAAAGGCTCCAGAGGTTTACCGGTCATAAATGAGAAGTCTCACTCTAAATCACAATATAAGCTAGCAAATATATCATGAAGCCATGCCAATGCGTTACAGTGCAGGATAAAATAAAAAACATATCAAAATACCTCTTTAAAACAATGCAGATTATAAATTCATAGAATAGCTTCTTCCCAGAGACTGAAAATATGGGCTAAATGTTAGTTCCAAATCTGTGCAGCAGGCTCCTTGACTAATATTTGGCTCTCAATAAAGAGATTACTGTAGGATTAAGCCTTACCTTGGGAGGCAGAGAAGAAACAAATCTCTAATTATCTCTGCTCTTGTACTCTGGCCATGATTTCTTTTTCTCTGGGGAAAAAAAAGCTTTGTATCGTGTACAGTTTAGTGTGTATATTCTTTCAGTTAGTTTTAATATATTTTAAAGTATTAATAAGGTAACTTGCAACTTCTGTTTTCTAGTTGTTACATGTACTTTTTAATAGGATTTTTTTTAATTGTTCTCACAGCATATATACATGTTCATGCTAAAAAAACCTTCTTTTAAATACTCTACTCTATAAACTGAAATTCCCTTTTATGTATGACCTAAACCACCTGAACCACTACAGCAGAAGGAATTTCGGATTTGCAGTCAAACAGTTTACTTTTTGTTACTATTCAACTAAACTATTAACAAATATTTGCAAAGCAAACTCTCTTTATTAATGACTAAACATCATCAAGAACAGAAATAACCTTCCTCATTTAGAGAGGAATGCCATCCAAGGGGTAAAATTTACTATCTTATTGTTCCTCCTAGTGTCAAAGCTGAAACTGGAAGATAAGAAACTGAGGGAAAAACAAGACATCTTGATCTGAAAAAACAAAATCATAGGTCTACTGGGTGGAGTGAGGACGGATGGAAACTGAAGGGCCTCCTTTCTAATAACGTGAGAGAAAACATATCTCACTATGTGACTCTGAGGGAGAGAATGAGAAGCTACTCGCAGACAGGACCTGTAGTTTAAAACAACTTTAGAAAAGCATGCGAGAGAGTGCCTTTGGTGAATTTGGTGAAGAGGAAAGACAAAGATGAATGCTTAGAAGAAAAGGTGTACAGAAATGAAGGAGACTGACAAGACATCACAGGGAGATACAGGATGAAAGTAAGGAAAAATATTGAGGAAAACGTGAGTGAGAAACATGGATTGTTGCGCGAGAGGGAAAACCAGGATAAGTACTGATTGCACACGTGGAAGAAATTAAAACCACCAGGAAAATTTATTAAGGTACCCTAAGGGAACAAAAGCTATAAAACCAAAAAGAAAAGTGAAAAGTGAAGAAAATCCTAAAATATTTGTCATTTTCTCTTTTGTACAAAACCTACTCTAAATAACACATACTTTTGTTTGATTGAGGGGAAGTCAGAAAAGCTGTACAAAACAGTTTTTTTCCTCTAGAAAATAAAGTGTCCAAACCACAGTTTTCCTGAAATGTTTCTATTCTGTTAGGAAAAGTAGAACAAAATATGTTATTATGAGTTAAACTGAACTGGTGTTAAGTTTGCCTAACCAATGCACCCCCTGATTTAGGGTTAATCTTTCTCCTATGTGAATTGTTGCAGGATTTCTGGGGAGTTATTGTTCAACTACCGCACTCTATTCAAAGGATTAACTTTCCCAAGGCAGACTGCAGCCTCGCGTCTGCCAAATCTGTTACATTATACGCTACTTGCAGGAAAACCAGTACCTCATGCCTAAACAAACACCTAGTCTGGAGACAAAAATGGGAATAAGCCACAGAACTGTTTATTTCATATAGCTCTTTTCCCACTTGTACTCATTATTTGCTTCCAGTCCACAGCCTTACTATGGTTTTCTCCTTCCAACTTTCACCTCTCACAACCAAAGATATTTCCTCTGCGCTCCATGCTCTTGCCATTACTACCACATCTCTTTCCACATTACTGCCACCTTCTCTCTGCCCTCATTCTTATTCACTAGACAGTCTGCTACGAAGACTAGTATGTCTGCTATGAAAAGTAATATGTTCTCCTTAGTATTTCAGGCACATCATCCTGTCCAGGAATCTTCATTCTCAAATGGCTGTCACTCAGACCTTATTCACAAGCCCAGAAAACAAGCCTCTTAGATGATGCTAGTTAAGGGGTTGATGGAAAATGTGAGTGTGTTTGTAAAACGTGAAGTCCTTGGTGTGTGCTGACACAAAGGATACACATTTGTAGGTCAAAAAAAAACCACAAACCAACCCCCAAAAAACAACCCTCAGTACCAACAAAGAATTTCAAGCATTAAAAAGAGAATATGTTTCAATTATGTGTTGTGATGTATATACCCAGGGGTGTAACACGTAGGTGCACATGATAGGTGTACTGATGATAAGAAATGTTTTCAGCTCCTGCTGATTTTTTCCTTACCCCTAGGACTTGTTATAGAAGAAAACTGAATCCCAAAAATATATTACAATATACATAGTAAGATGTACAAAAGAAATTTAGTCTTGGATCACAGTTCAAGTCTAACTTTCTTCAGGCTTTTTTAAAAAACAGGTTTCTTCTGGCTTTTTTAGAAACAGCAACTTCATGTGTTTTACAAACTAAATAAACCCAAGCTTATATGCAAAATTAACTACTATGTACTGGAAGTTTGTAAGGCATTTTAGCCTTTCCCTCTGGAATCAACTAATCTCACTGATTAGTCACAGAGGAAAAAACCTTTTCAGAGCTTCCCTCCAAAGAACATTTGTGTCTGAATTATGAGAGACCTAAAGGATGAAGCAGTCAAATGTTCTCCAAATCCTGAGTAAATCGGCTTTGTGTTGGAGAGCAGTCATCTTCCACCCCCACAAAGGAATTTCAAAGGTGTGAGTTACTCAATGTACTTCTATTTTTCAACAGAAATAACAGATGTTCTCAAGTTTCTCCAAGCTGTGACTCCAACTGTTGTGCTGAAAAAAGTCATGACCCAGCTCTGACAAACATATTAAAACCGATTTTATTTCACTTTACATTTTATTAGCCAGTTGCTTCGTCTATTTATACCATTACACATGATGATTTCAAGGACAAAGGGACTCATCACACACTAATTGAAACCAATGTCAGCACTCCAACTGGGTGCCAGAGTCCTTTACAAACATTGGCAAGCGCACTCAATGAACTCGTGTTTAAAAAAGTCTAATCTTCGCATAATCTCTAATGTCTTGTCATATTCAGAATACCAAAATAATAGGCATGGGAACTAAAGCAGTTTGTCGAGGATCTGTCTATTTACACCCCTAAACTATAAGGTTAGACCTGCATTCTCCCTGTTGTATAAAAGAGGCATTATTGGATGCCTGCTTGAATAAAGCACATGAGAATCAGTGATGTATGTAACCATATTATAAAGCTCATGAATGGCTAACTCAGTGCGGGGCAGGTCTCAAAATCAAGTTCACAGTGGATAAGTGTACCTTTAAAAATACACAACTGTAATTTGCCTGTACTCTTTACTCCACCTCAGCCCCTACCTGTGAGCCTGACAAGCAGTAGCACATGATGTGCAGTTTCTGAATCCAGCATTCCTTAGGGAAATGGTAACAGCTGACCTCCTTCCAAAACCTTTTCACTATGGGTGCCCTCGTGTGAGTTTCTCTTTACCTACCCATTAATATTCACAAAATTTGCATGATTCCAACCAGTTTTGATATTTAAAAACAGATGTCTTCTCAAACTTGGCAGAAACAGATTCATAGATTCAGAACTTGTTACAAGTTGGTAGACAAATAGCATGAAACCAGGTAAAATAGTAGTACTGAACAAGATCAATGCAGCCCATGTGGAATTCATTAAAATTGCCTGATTGACAGACCCTAGAAAGTAATTACCATGGTGAAATCATTAACTAGTACCATGTCAACTCCGTGGAGCTCTGCAAACAAAGATTCTCTTTTAGTTTGTTAGTGACCTATGAGAATAGTATCTTTCTCTTCAGGATTTATGGGCTGAAATACTAAAAGTGTTTGTTAAGAGTTTGAAATACTAAAAGAACCAGACAAGTCTATTGCATTCAAGCCTTCGCTTAAAATCTTTGTTGGTAACAGTAGTCGCTTGTTACAGCCACACTCATAATCCTAAGAAACTTTCATAAACACACACAAGTTGCATTTTGTTACCTTATGAGATATCGGATGACTACAAGGCACTAAAAAGTATATTTAGTTTTGTCTCTCTCACAGCAAATTACACAACTTTTAGTTTCATAAAGTTTCATAAAGAATGCCTGTCTTCTCACAGAATTGTCTCAATCAAAATATACTTCTGAAGAAAACAAAATACTTTGCTGACAGTTGAACTGCTTTTATACAAAATAATTTCTCTAGAGCCTTGTTTCCTACACACACCAGAGAAATATTCAGCTTTCTACTTGTTCATGGCTAAAAAGATACAAATGAGTAGCCTTTGAGACTTTTTCACATAAAGAAGAAGCCTTCCGTACCTGTAGTCAGAGAGATTTTGTCTGTGTATGATTTATTCATAGTGTGTACATTATTTGGATGACTTGAGTCAAAGGCCTTTTTACTACATACCTGCTAGAATCAATACTTCACACATAGATGATTAATAGCATTTGCAGCTTGGGAATCAAGTCTTTCTGAATACTAAAGAGTCAAATATCTAGAGGTGTTTATAGGGTATATAATCCACCTTTTTAATGCATGAATTTTCTGAAACTTCATGGCCTATCACCTTAATTAGCCAAACTACTAAACAATTATAGAGGCATTCTATTATCAGTGCTGTTCCTGAGTGCTAGGAAAAAAGCAAACAATTCTGCCTTTCATTGCCTGCATGGAGAAATTGCTAAGGAATCTACTGAGAATTGTACTGAAATCACAGAGAGTAAACTTTGTATGACTTAGTATGAGTGAGTGGCTTCAGGGACTAACTGCCAGCCCAGAGGGACTGAAGCTCTCTACCCTCAACTGGCATCTGTGTTCACACTGCTGGGGCTCCAGTCTTACTGAGGGCTTTGGGAGCGGTTTTCACTATTCAGTCCGTAGACTTTTGTTGAGGTTAGTCCAACAGCATGAAAATGATAGGGGGATCTTTTAAAGGTATGTATGCATCCATTGTGAATTAGATGGAGTCATGCCCTCCACTGGGTTCATTTCAGATGAGCAGTTCATGAGCTTGATTCCATGGCTGCATCGCTGATTCATATGTGTTTTCATTCAAGTAGGAATCTGATAGTACTTTATAAAACAGCAAAGACATATCTGTGTTATACTTTTGGAGTGTAACTAGAAAATGACAGATTCTTGACAAACTGCTTTGTTCCTGTACCCATTATTTGGTATTCTGAATCCTTCAGGATGTTAGAGATTATGCAAAGACTGGACCTCTTTAAACCAGAGGAATTATAAGGTAATAAAATAATGGAAAAAAACAGAAAGGAGGCAGTCTTATTACAGAGTAGTATGATATAGGAAACCATATAGGAAAACAGGTTTTATCTGTTTGCTTCCCATACATCTCTTTTATGTAGGCTGCCATGCAAAATAAAACAAATGCCCTACATAAACTCTAGTGTATTATGTCAATAGAGTCATCTTTATCAAATGTACTTGTAATCTTGCCAGAGAACATCATCAAAGTTATTTGACAAGACCCATTTTTCCTGAACGAAACAGGCACTTTATGGTGATGAATAAAAATGTGATATTCCAGCTGCTAAATATTGAAAGCGTGTAGATCTCTCAGTTTTCTAGCTTTCTGTTCACCTCTCGGTCATGTTTTAAGTCTCTAAGAATCTTAAATTGCATACCCTAGTTATTAGCCTAAATTCTCCTCCTGTCTTATCCCTTCCAATAGCTTTTCAGATGGTATAACTTATAACAGAATATTTACTTTCCTCTATGTACTTGAGATGATAAAATAACAGAATTTTCAAAGGGACAGAAACAGGGAAACAATGCCAGTTTATACTGGCTCTCCATAAAACAGAATTGTGCAGAACCACATGCGGCCCCATTCTAAAAACAAAATTATAAACATTGTGGGTGAACTTGACTGTGGTGCTGGTAAGTGACATGTAAAAAACACCACTGTGCCCCCAGCACACCATTCTGAGCATGGTTCTCACTGAGTGAGACAAACTGGGTGACTGGAGCCCCTCAGGGTGCAGGCTGGTTATACTCCTAAGCCAGGAACAGCCATTTTTTACAAAAGGTACAGCTTCAGTCCCTCTCTTGCTTTTAGTTGCTATGATAAATTTGCTCCTGGAATCACCAGATTTAAGAAACTTTGGTAGGCAAATTAAACATCCTAAGTTGGAATATCCTGGAAGGTTGTTACAGACATAACAAAGAAGACAAATTATCTGGTTTATTCTGTTTTGATTAATATTGTGTTTAAGATTACCCCTAAGCCTACCCTCACCGTAGTTTGCACAGGCATAAACCAAATAGTCTGTTTTGACTCTAAAGTACTTATTATTTATTACTAGGCTTGTAGAGAGAAGAGGAGGAAAAAGGTATGATATGAGTTTACATGAAAAAGTCTATGTAGCAAACCAGTTATGTAGCTGTGCTTGGAGTCTGACAAACCTTGGGGCAGAAAAGATGCTTGAAAAAGCAGAGGAAGGTGGGTTTAGGGTATTTTCACAGATTTTGTGTTATGCATTATCAGCAGCATGGGTAAAAGCATGAAAGTGCATGTACAAGAGGGCTTGAGAAGACCAGCCTCGTTTATGGAATGGCAGCGAGGGACTACTTCTTGGTGTTGTAGATGAGGCACGGCTTGAAAAGCAAAGAGAAGTCACTTGTATTTCACACAGTGAAGAAAAGGGAGTCAATAGTGTTGTGCAAAAAAAGAGGAGTGACAGGACTGGGACAAAAAGCCAAGAAGATTACCTTTTTTATTGGATTGAGAGACAATGAAAGTGTTGTTAAGTGCATATGTGTTATGTACATAGCTCCTAGCAGGCTGTTCTGAGGGGAGGGAGGCAGGAGGCCATGGGAGCTGAGAAGGGAAGAAAGACATACCTGAAAAAGACAAAAAGCAGTAGCAGGACAGAATTCAACTATTGAAATCAGACTAGAGTCCACAAATTAACAACTTGAATGTTTGGTTTGGTGGAAACAAGAGCCAGCAAAGTGGACCCTACCATTAACCGTCCTGTAATTAAAGGTTAGAAATATTTTGTAAGAAATTCATACAAATTTGACACTGCTGTCTGGAAAACAGCAGTAATGAAGACCGTAACTCAGGAACAGTGTCACTGAAACACTTAAGCACATGCTGCACTTTAGGTAAACAGAATAGTTGTGGGTATTTGTTTTCTTAAAAGAGAGGTGAAGCTCAATTAAGTTTAAAACAGTTGCTTTATAGTTACAGTCTCTCTCTCTCTGCATCTCTACAGTTTTCCCACTGGGAGTTAAAAACTGAGCAAGCAGAGATGAAGGACAAGTCTTAAGAAAAGGCCTGTCTTCTGCCAGAACCCTTGAGCACTTATTTGGGGATACAAAGAAGATATGGATTTGTATTAGCAGGCTACCCATGGATTCTCAAAGCATACTGAATTCCCCTGGAATCTAAAGGTCTGGGTATAGCATAAATGGTAAGTCA
This sequence comes from Clamator glandarius, assembly GCA_033459285.1. NCBI lineage: Eukaryota > Metazoa > Chordata > Aves > Cuculiformes > Cuculidae > Clamator > Clamator glandarius. The sequence goes on from JAUNZM010000080.1 coordinate 1,925,701, forward strand.
GTTCCTGCTTTGTCCAAGAAAAAGAATCTTTATTTTCTCATTCTGTCCAGGTGTTGTTCTGCCAGGGAAAAGGGATTTGTCATAAGCCTTTAAGTGTCGTACACTGATCAAATTCTATATTAAAAAGTTCCACGCGGACAAATCAGGTTACAACACACATTTAGGGTGACTTGGGAGACCTACAGGAGTACTTTCATGCAGTGATAGCAAAGAATACTCTGACAGCTAGCAAAATACAGCTGTGAACTGCTAATTATCATGTGCTCCAAACCTCTTTTCACAGACTAAAACCCTCTGCAGTTGAAGATCTGCAGTCTTTGAAAAGCTTATCTGGCATTTATCCTCCGGAGGCTGTGGGTGGAAGGGAAGTGACCCTTCTCTTTCTAATTATGTAGCTTTATCTGCCTTCAGATGGAAGGTGAAATTACAATTTTGAAGCCTTTTGTAAAGTATTGCCCTATTTTTTTCTGCTTTAATAAAATAATTACTCAGTTTTGCACTTATCAACAGGAATGCTTTTTGAGGTATAGGACTCTACTAAATGGTCCATCACCCTTTTCCCCTGGTATAATCAATGCCTCTTCCTGTGCCTGCCTACAACCTGGTGGTTTAAACCCAAGCTGCATCTAGCCTAGGAAGAAATGGTACCGCCCCAACACTGCCTTATAGATGGAGATGTGGCACCTTTCCAGCACGACTAGTTAGGAATCAAAGCCAGGATTAACCTCACAGCTCACAGCAATAACAAGATAAAATAGTTCTGTAAATCTTTAATATTCTGCATCCTGTGCCCTGTTATGGTTTCCCCCCTTCCTCTTCTAGGATGAGAGTCAATCTGTGTTTCATTCTGATCTAGAAGTCTATGAACTTCTAAATACACAGACATCAGGTCTCACACTCAGATAGTTCTCTATGACACTCTGTCTGGGTTGTCTGGCAGGCTTTCACATGACACTGTCTTCTCAACATTGTAATGTTTCATCTGGTCTTTGGTGAAACACAGATAGTTTTGACATCTTTGTTCATGATCTGATGGAGGCATTTACTGAGCAACTCCTTTATCTTAAAAAAAAATAAAGCATTGCTCTACATTTGGCATTCATTTCTTACCAACAGATTCTCTCTTATTGCATTATGGAATGGCTACATTGTCTTAATTCTCTTCATACTGTTTTCAGCTGTAGGGCTTTTCATCAGGAGGTTTGTTTCCTCAGTTTTGGCTAGATTAAATTTCAACACTTTTAAGCCACTGTTCTGTATTTAAATATGAGGACATGTAAAGAGAAAGTACCTTTCTACAAACTCATCAGGAGTTTGGATCTTGGAGATCTTTTATCTTATTGTTTTACTGTATTCTGCAAATATAAAACAACAAACTTGTGCTTAGGGTATCAGCAGTCAAGGCTCTAGCTTACAAATAAAATTAATAACATCATAGCCATAAGTTTAATATTTTGCTCATGTTGTTGCTACCTCCCTCTTGTTTGTGTAAATGGTCTCCATATACTCACTGTAGCAACAAACCTCTGGTGCTGGCCTAGAATAAGAATGTATTTGATTTTTGTCCCAGTGTCAGATTTTGAGTTCCTGTCTGCAGTAATTAATTATCAACCATTGCTCCCAGGCTGCCTTCTCTGCTATTTTCTAAACAGTAGCTCCTGATTTTGCATTATATAATGATTGTTATTTCTTCCCAGGTGTATTACCTTACGTTTATCTATATTAAATCTTATTTCTCTTTCCTCTGTCCACCTCAAAAGTTGCCTCTAACCTTATTCTCCAGTGAGGAGAGATCCTTTTTCAGAGCTGCTTTGTTTATGGGATGCGTTGCTGGAAGTGTGTAATAGGTAAAATAATTGTGTAGCTCTCCTAGATGTTTCATTTCCTCTTTTCTGCATTCCAATTCTGCTCCCTCTGATGTAGTCAATGACTTCAATTCAGTCAAGAACTAGCATTTAAAGAGCTGGCCTATTGTCTGGGTAATGGCAGTAGTCCAGTTATTGAAATTTCTTAATCCTTTGTTTGGATTAAATTTCTTGTTCTCTTCTCAAACAGGCATGGGGGATGAGAGAAGAGATTAAACTATATTACACTGCATCTCAAGCCTACAAAATATATTTCATAAGAGCGACTTGTAAATGCTCTCAGTGTCCTCTGTTTTGCTGCACCTGTAGGAAGTTGTTTAATTTCATGCCAGCACTTTCATTTTGGCCTGTTTTGATTCAGTTGTGTCTAGACTGGATTTTACTTTGATTTTTAGCTGACAGATTTTTGGTTCTGGGCTAGTTTTTGGCACAGCAGCTCCAGTACAGTACTTCATCATTGATTTGTACCCTGATGCCTCTCAAGTCTTCTATAATTCTCTCTGCATATCAGCAAAATGAAGGTGAACCAGCTGAGAGCAAACCTTTGGGTCTTAGATAGTCTTTGACAAAACCTTGCCCAGGAAGATTTGCCGGATCCCAGCCAGACATGTAACTGGATCTGGGCAAGCCCCTCACACAGATAAGAAAATGAATCTTTTCCACCAAAGTCACTTGGAATGTTCTTGAAACACTCTGTAGATGCCAACAGTTGCTGCAGCAGCCTACTCAGGGGTTTGGGAGCTCCTGCTCCCTTCCTGGCTTTGGCACTAATGATCCTGCAGTCCCACAGGGAGTCAGCTCAGCAATGATGCTAATTAATTACTGCAGACAGGAGCTCAAAATGTAACATTTTTGAAAAATATCAAATGCCTCTGCTGTTTTGTCTGCAGCCAGTCTCTAGCGGCTGCATTTGGGGAAAATCTTTAGCACAGCTAAGAACAAAAGCTCTCGCTCTCTCTCACTGTGCCATTAAATAAATACAGTAGTGAAGGATGGAATAGAAGCAAATGCAACAAATTTCAAAGTAGCTAAAGTGAAATACAGAAAATGAAAAATTAGTTCTCAACCGTTTTAACAGCAGAGTGCTCTTAAGAAGACTACTGCTAGAAACATAAGACCAGGAGAGAGCATCTGAGTCACAGAGTCAGTCCCTGCAAACACAAGCTGTCACTCAATACTAAACACCGAGTCCAGAACAATTCACAGAATATTGACTCCACATGCCTCCATATGCAACAGGCCTCTTTCAACATCTTACAATAACCTTAAGGCCTACTGTGAATACAAAAAGTCACATAAATAATGTGCTTTAGGAAAAGAACAAGTGAAATCATGGACATTGTCAGTGTCTGAGGACACAGATTCACAATCCAGAATTACTCCTGTCCCCTTCTCACCACACGTACCAGCACACTGCATCAGATCAGGTCACAAGCTTGGCTGAAAACTCACTGTATAAAATTGGGATTCATTTTCTGCCACATCGGTCCCCTGAAACCAATCAAGAATGAGCAGCTCTATTTTTTTTTTCTTTTTTGGCAAGCTTAGTTCTTGGCTGCAAAGCTCCCTGGACCAACCGACAGCTCAGCTGCACAAACACCAGGAAGGACCATGGTAGTTCTGACTTAGATAAGGAAAACCTGCTATGGAACTGCACTCCAGAGATGAAACTGCAGCAAAGCCAACCACATGGCCAGCTGCCCCTGCGTTGGGTTTGCGTGGTGGGATAGCCAGGGGCTACAGGGGTGGCTTCTGCTGGAGGCTGCTAGAAGCTGGCTCTGGGTCAGACCTGCCTCTGGCCAAGGCTGAGCCAATCTCCACTGGAAGCCTGTAGACCCCAAGATGGATCACATAAAGGTGCCTCAAGGAGGCCATATCCCTGTGGAAACCCATGCTGGAGCAGGTCTTGGAGAACCACAGCCCCCAGGAAGGACTCATGTTGGAGAAGTTGGTGGAGGACTGTCTCAGGTGGGAGGGACCACATGCAGGAGCAGTGACAAGTCCTCACTCTGAGGAGGAAGAAGCAGCAGAGACAACTAACCACAACCCCCATTCTGCATCCACCTGCGTCACTAGTGGGAGGAGGAAGAAAAAATAGGGAGTAAAAGTGAAGCTCAGGAAGAATGGAGAGATGAGGTGAAGGTGATCTTTTGTAGATTTGAGTTTCTTTCTCAGTATCTTGCCCTAGATTGATTGGTAATAAATTAGATTCATTTTTTTTTCCCCAAGTCTAATCTGGCTTGCCTGTATAGCAACTGGTGAATGACTCCTCACTGTCCTTATCTCAACCCACGAGTTTTGCCTTTTTTTCTTTTGATTCTGCTCGCAGTGGGACTCAGAAAAGGGGGAGGGGTGAGTGAGTGGCTGTGTGGTTTTTCTGTTGCCTTCTTGAGTTTTTTATCTGTCCTGACTTAAGCCAGCCAGTTCTGTTAAACTTCAGCTTTTCTTGGGGAAAACACCTAACTGGATGCTATTTCCCCCCTCCAGCTGCCCTGGAAAGCAGTCACTCAGAGCTTTCTTAGAAGACCACCACTGCATTCCCTCAGTGCTTCTCTGCCCTTATTCCTCCCGCTCGGAGCACAGCAATAGAATAGTGACTCTGCTTTTCTTCCTAATGTAGGAGATCTATGGAAAGGACAAAATTCACCTTTTACAATGTAGCCTTTCTCTCTTTATTTAGAAAATGTGAGATTACGATTTATATGTATTAGTAGTGCTAACTAATCATCAAAGCAGCAAAAAGGGAAATAATGTGACAGAAGATCTGGCAGGCACTGTTCCTTTAATTCATAGCACACATTAGGGTAACACACTTTCAGAATACAAGTGTCCACAGTTCCAGGGACTGTATCTACCAACACATGCAATGTATCCAGCAAATGTCAGCTGTAATATATAATAACTTTTTATTGGCTGTATGAAAAAAGGGAAATAACTATTAGGATGTGATCTTGCTCTACACACAGCATCAGAAAATACAGTGCCCATGATTCATCTGGGTCAGGGCAATTTGCGGCCTTCTGGGCTGCGAGCACACATTGCCAGCTCATGTTGAGCTTCTCATTGACCAGCACCCCTAAGTCCTTCTCTGGGGGGCTGCTCTCAATCACATCATCCCCCCATCTTATACTGAAACTCAACATGAGCTGGCAATGTGCACCCACAGCCCAGAAGGCCAATCGTATCCTGGGCTGCATCAAAAGAAGCGCGGCCAGCAGGGCGCTGGAGGTGGTTCTGCCTCTCTACTCCCCTCTTGCAAGACCTCACCTGGAGTACTGTGTCCAGTTCTGGGATCCTCAGCATAAGAATGACATGGAGCTGTTGGAACAGGTCCAGAGGAGGCTTACAAAGATGATCTGAGGGCTGGAGCACCTCCCATACGAGGATAGGCTGAGAGAGTTGGGGTTGTTCGGCTTGGAGAAGAGAAGGTTCCAAGGAGACCTTATAGCGACCTTCCAGTACCTGAAGGGGTCTACAAGAAAGCTGGAGAGGGGCTGTTTATAAAGGCAGAGGACAAGAGGAATGGCTTTAAACTAAAGAGGAGCAGATTTAGACTAGACATAAGGAGGAATTTCTTCACCGTGACTCTCATGGTGAGGCACTAACACAGGCTGCCCAGGGAAGCTGTGGCTGCCCCATCCCTGGAGGTGTTCAAGGCCAGATTGGATGGGGCCTTGGGCAGCCTGGGCTGGTGGAAGGTGTCCCTTCCCACAGCAGGGGGGTTGGAACTAAATGATTTTTAAGGCCCCTTCCAACACAAACTATTCTGTGATTCTAGGATTCAAGAAGGAAGTGTAAACCCTAGAAAAAAAATAGAGGGCAGTAAAAATGATCCAGAGATTGAAAAACAATCCCTAGGGTATAAGGTTTAAAAAATCTATTAAAGCAAAGAAGAGTGGTGACTGGATCACTGTGCACAGATATATACATACAGAGAAGATACTTGATAGCAGAAGAAGCTTTTCAATCTTGCATATGGAAACATAACAAGATCTAATGGCTGGAAATTGGATTTAGACAAATTCAAGATTGAAATAAGGTGCAATTTCTTAGCAGTGGGGTAACTAAACACTGGAATAACTAAGCAGGGGAAGTGGCAGAGTCACCACTGTGTGCTGTCTTTAAGGGAAAATGGGACATTTTCCCAGGATACATACATCACTCGAACCTCCACAAAAACTTCTAAAAGAGACTGGGCAAAGTTATCTCCAAGGTTGTTTATGGCCTTCCAGCTAGGAAGCCCTCTTGTACAAGTCTATGAGTGCATCCCAACAGAGTGCCTGCTGTGCCATTAGAGTTGGGGGCCTGGGCCTGGGTCTACAGTATCAAAGGGAGCTGGCCTCTTCTCCCAAGTGACAGGGGACAGGACGAGAGGGAATGGCCTCAAGCTCCGCCAGGGGAGATTTAGGCTTGAGATTAGGAAGAAATTCTTCACAGAGAGGGTGGTTAGGCATTGGAACGGTCTGCCCAGGGAGGTGGTTGAGTCACCGTCCCTGGAGGTGTTTAAGGTTAGGGTAGATGAGGTGCTTAGGAGCATGATTTAGGGAATGGTGGGAATGGTTGGACTCGACGATCCAGTGGGTCTCTTCCAACCTGGTCATTCTGTGATTCTGTGTGAAATTTATAAAGTCCCTTCTGGAAGAAACAGTGCCCTCATATCTCAGGCACAAATTTGAGCTAAATATTTATCATCTGCTAGCAGCAGATGGATTTTTTAAATGAAAAAAAACCCAGAAATAAAAATATACTACCCATAAATATTTACATAATTTTCATGGATAATATTGCTTTTTGTGTATCTCTCTTTAAAAGCATTTTGCTAAGTGCCATGACTTCAGAAGTCAGAGATATCTAGCTGTGCATGCATAAATTTTCCTAGAAGACACAGTGGAAAAAAAACCTAATTGAAGATAGCATCAAAAACGATCTTTAAAAAAATGAAAAAATACCCAACTTTGTTTTCTTGACTACTTACTCTGTGCGCCCCTTTCACTTAGCAGTATTATTTTCTAAAATCTATGTTTCTGCTATGATGTGTTCACTATTACTATTACACATTGGATTAAAAAAAAAGGTTGATGACATTATAAAATGTTCAATGATTGTTCAAATCTTCAGGGAACTGGATCCCTCCCTCTGACATTAAAAAATTTACAAAACACCACCAACAGATTTGAGACCTACTGGTCAACCTAAAGGGCAAGAAGGAAATGCACAGGCAGTGGAAGCAGGGACAGTTATCCTGGGAAAAGTATAGGGATGCTGACCAGTCGTGTATGGATGTGGTCAGGAAGGCCAAAGTGCAGCTGGAACTGACTTGGTAAGGGAAGAAAAGAATAATAAGAGGAGCTTCTACGGGATGTCAGCCATAAAAGTATATGGTCCTCCACAATATCCTTCTCTCTGCATTGGTGAGAGATGGGTTTGATGTGTGGACTTTTCAGTGAATGAGGAATTGGTTGGATGGTCTCATGTGGAGGGTAGCAGTCAATGGCTCAACGTCTGGATGAAGATCAGTCACAAATGGTTTCCTTCAGGAGTCCATTTTGGGAACTGCTTAATATCTTCATCAGTGACTTAAACAGTGGGATTGAGTGCACCCTTGGCAAGTTTGCAGATGACACGAAGCTGAGTGATATGGTTGACACACCTGAGGGATAGGATGTCATGCAGATGGACCTAAAGAAGCTGGAGAAATGGGCCTGTGAGAACCTCATGAGGTTCAACAAGGCCAAGTGCAAGGTCCTACACGCGGGTTGGACAACTGCCAGTATCAATAGAGGCTGGGGGATGAATGGATTGAGAGCAGCCCTGCAGAGAAGGACTTGGGGGTAATGCTGACTGACAAGCGAGACATGAGCCAGCAATGTGCACTCACAGCCCCGAAAACCAACCAACGGTGTTCTGGGCTGCATCAAAAGAATTGTGGCCAGCAGGTCAACAGAGGTGGTTCTGCCCCTCTGCTCTGGTGAGACTCCACCTGGAGTACTACATTCTGCTCTGGATCCCTCAGCACAGGAAAGACATGGACCTCTTGGAGCAGGTTTAGAGGAGGAACAAAAATTATCAGAGGGATAGAACACCTCTCCTGGGAGGTCAGGCTGAGAGAGCTGGTGTTGTTCACCTCATGATGAGTAGGCTCTGGGGAGACCTTTTTGTGGCCTTTCAGCATTTAAAGGGGCCCTACAGGAAAGATGGGGACAAACTTTTTAGCAGGGCCTGTAATGACAAGACAAGGGGCAATGGTTTTAAACTATAAGGGAGTAGATTCAGACTACATATAAGGAAGAATTCTTTTACGACAAGGGTGGTAGAATATCAGAACAGGTTGCCCAAAGCGGTGGTAGGTGTCTCGTCCCTGGAAATATTCAAGGTCAGGTTGGACAGGGCTCTGAGTAACCTGATAGAGTTGAAGATGTCCCTGCTCATTGCAGGGAATCAGAATAGATGACCTTTAAGGGCCCCTTCCGACCCAAACTACTCTATGATTCTAATATCAAGAAGCTATTAATTTTCATCATTTTCATAATTTCACAGGTGTCAAATCTTAATCCATTATGCCCAAGTATATTATGCTGCATAGATCCTTCCTGACTTGTCATGGGCTAATTATTGATGGTTCACTAGATTCTAATAAAACCTTTATCTAATCTGTCTGTCAAATGGAAATGAAATAACAGAGAGAAGTTGCCAAAATGACTACTTGAAAAAATACAAAAGCGGAGAAAGATGTTCTATTACCCTCCATTCCATAGGTCATTCTGAACTGCCTCATGAACAATGGTTTTGTTTTGCTTCTTCAGTTTACCTTTTTCTTACTAATAAGCACAAGCTTTCGTACAAACATCAACTTGAATATTGGAATTCTTTTGAAAGAATGCTATGTTTATAGATATATTAATCAGTTATTTAAGAAGGCAGCAATTCTGCAGTCAGTGCTTTGGGAATATACTCTGCACCCACTTACAGATACAGAATTATGCTGTAGTCATGACCGCATCTCTTAACTTGAAACATTGCTTTGCCTCACTGGAGGAGGAAGGCAGGTCTCCTGATAAACGTACCAGAGGAGGCTGTGCTTTGCTCTTTGCCATGCTGCTGTCTGCCTCTGTGACCTTGCAGTAGATTCACAGTTTCTATAAAGTTATGGTGGCTGAAACAATTACCATCCCATCTTTCCTGCTCCTCTGTCACTACTTTATAGTCTTCATTAAGAAGTAAAACAGAACAGTTTTAAGAAGCAGCTACGTTGGATAGCCATTATTCCACAGCAACAGCTTACAGCCCAAAATACACACTTAAATGGGCATCTTCTATTTTTACCAAGAGGGAGGTAATCCCTGGCACAACGCCACATCTGACACCTGTATATGGGAAATGCATCTGTTACTGCAGCTAAACCCTACAGAGGTAATGTACAAGAGGCCACGGGCAAACCATTTCTCTCTGGATACGCACATATGGCTTGATGCTGCAATATGTGCAGAATCCTCCAGCCAGGTCTCAGCCAGAGGCAGAGGCACTGTGTATTTGCATGACCACAGTGTTGTATCTAACCTAATTAGCACCATGTCCAACCTAATTAGTACCACCTACCAACAGGGTTAAGTACTCGGGTGCAGTAGCATTCATATGCAAGTCTACAGCTGCTGCTTCCTATTCTGTGAGTAACTCGATGAGTATGTACTCCGTTAAGTCCTGTGCTCTCTTACATGGTGTAGAGGTGCCCTCTGTCATGTTTTTTTTAAATAGCAAACAGATAATTTTATTTTATTGCTTCCAAGGCAATATGAAGCTTCACTCACTGCTGTTTTCCCATATATTTTCTATTTAATTAAATTGGAAAGAAATGCTTACCATACCAAAATACTGAGGTAAAATGTGTTTAAGATATGTTTGTACATGTGTCTAAAAAGAACCAACACAATGAAAACAACTAGGTGAAAAGAAATCCCTAAGCTTCTATGCTCAGCTGCTCATGTAAGTGCTGACTCTCTGCTATCCTGTCTCTGGGGCACTAATTTACAATTCTGTAAGATGTTACTGTAAACTGCTTAGTAGCAATGCTACGTCCATTTGCACAAGCACGAGTGATGATCCAAGGTGTGAAGCAACAGAAAAGCAGCCTCTGGTATTTATATATGACCTTAGGGAAGTACATCTCTTTCAGGGGATAGCTTTGAGAATTTTCTAAAAAAAAAAAGAGATTCTGTGGCAGTTTAATCTCTTTTACCTTCTCAAATAAACTGACAGAGTATGCCCATTTCAAGCTAGCACATGGATGCATTAAGTGTAGTAATGAATTGCAAAATTCTATAAGCATCTAACCTGGACATTACCAGTTGGCAGTTTAGCATGTGTGTCATGGTAGAAGAAGTTTTGAAAGATTTGAAGGATGCGGTGATTGCTTCAGGAAAGGGTACTCCATATGCTGCGGGTGACCAAAAGGACATCATTAACACAGCTACAAGAAAAGCAGATGGAGTAGATATGGAGACGGAGAAAGAAGAGGACAGCAGATGACAGGAAAAAGCAAAGTTGTGAAGTGCTGTGGTGCGATTGAGAAGGCAGCTGAGCTGACAGAGCACCCAGATACTGCTGAGTGGGTGGATTACATGGGCAGAACAACCAGGCAAGCCCCTACAAAAAAACCAAGTACTTCTGTGCCGGATTAGCTCCCACAACTGGCTCACTGGGGTGGGCATAAGCACGAGCGTTGACACAAAGGAAGTGACAGGAACCAGCCCATAAGGACAGGTGAGGAAGGGGGCACAACACTACCCTTTTGGCAGCAGCTATTAGCTTGGCTTAGCTCTATTGGCAAAATTAGGTCACGGCTCAACAGCTCGCAACAGCACGACGGAAAACAGCATAAGCCATTGCTGCGCTGCAACCTTGCATCTCTCGCCACTCGTCTCTGCCCCAGTCCCAGCCCCTCAGCTGTATCTGCAGAACAGACTGATAGACTAAACTAGATAAATAGGCTGGTTGAAAAAGGTGCCTTTCCTCCCTCCCCAATGCTGCTTTTCAGCCAAATCAGGTTCCTAATCTGGTTTACCACACAACTGAACAAAACAACTGTGCTAGCAAACTAGTGGGTATATCAAAGAGACAGGACTGAATGGCTGGGAGCAGAAACTGTCTTAGGCCAGCACAGCTGCCAAAAAAATTGTCAAACTGCACTCTTGGAGGACCAGAGGGCTTGCAGAGACAGGGAAATGTATGGAGATATACTAAAGAGGTAAGTACAAAAAGAAGCCACAGAAATAGGCCAGGGAGATAAGTGCAAGAATAGTGTTTCAAGGGGCCTTTTTGACAGGTCAGGTCAGGCATAGGGAAAAAAAGCTGTCATAAGCAGGACAAGAGATAACAAAAGCCTAAAAAAAGCACATCGGTGATGTGGACAGAGATAAGAAGAGACTTTGGAGAAGAAAAGGAAACAAAATTCATATACATCAAGATAAACAGGTCAAAAAAGAGAGTGGAGTCAAAGATGACTCCCAGGTTACAGGTCTGACTGACAGAGAGTAATGGTGTGCCTTCCAGGCAGGATCACAAAGTCCCTACCCAGGGAAAAACAAGGGTCCCTGTGTGGCGACTGCAGATGGAGTTTCAAATCAGGACATTTTCTGAAACACTATACATTCCCTCAACAGGTGGAAACTTTTAATTCTGAGTGAATTCCCATGTATTTTTTTTCAAGTGAGCTTAAAAGCTAACACACCTACATTTGCTCATAGTGGTAGAAGTGGCTGGTATCAACAGCACTGCCGTGGAGGAGAGGGCCAAAAATTGTTCAGATGTTTTGCAAACCTTCACATAAGAATCTAGAATGATCCAAAGCCGCATCTTTTAGCCTTTACCTTTCTGAAGAGAGAAAGGCTACTTAGATTCAGAAGCCTTGACTCTGCCTCCACTGTAATTCTGCTACTGTCAAAACCTAGAACTACAGCTAGGAGTGTTTAAGAGCTGGTTTTGATGACAAATTATTACATCAAGATGGAAAATGAGTCCACATTTGTCTACTTCAGTAATGGAATGAAAAAGTAAACCACTCTCACTTCTTTGGATTTACACTCAACTTCTAGAGATATTTCCACACAATCTTGTCTCCTTCAGTGCCATCCAGTGGAATTAATGTGAAATACCACACCTCTGCACAAGGAGAATATAGAAAAATACTGCAGCACACAAAACAGCTCTATATTTTCAGAAGGTGCTGTTCACACCAGGTAAATTGCAGGTTGTCAGGGATATTGGTATAACAATAATGAAAAACAGATCCATGATTTTCAATAGCAATAATTCAAATTAGATCTGACGTTGTTGCCTGGAGTCTCAGGAAAGCTCCCTATATATTTGTGTCTGCAAAATATGTACCACATACAAAATTCATACTGGTACAGCATGGTATAAAGATTTAATAGCCTCCATTTGTGCAATACACCTACCCACAACCCAAGCCAATAGTTGTATTTGTTCTTTTTCTCCGAGGCATTAATAGTTTGACAGAAGGAGCAGATTTATAGGTGCTTACATTCTCAATAACAGAAGTATTTTAAAGACACATTCACATAAATTTGTATTGTATTACATGTGCATGTAGACATGCATACATGTTACAGACAAATATACGCACATATCAATGGAAGTTCAGTATGTTATAGCATCATAACAGCTTCTTTTTCAGAGAAGACCTCCTTGCCCTTTTAGTGCTTTCCTGAATCCTCTTGAATTACAATGAACTCATGCCAATATTTGCATTAAGATTCCTAAGGCTGTTTTCTTGCTTTTTCCAACTCTAGGGTAGAGCTGTCTGCCAAAGGCCTAAGGCTTTCTACCTAAAAATTCTTTAAATGTGGCTTGCAAGATGGATTTCTGCAAATAAATGGACTTATACCTCTTTTATTCCTTTATAACACACAGAAAAGACAAGAAAATACCTCATACTAAATTAGAATGGCAGAATATTTCCTTGGTCTTACTTCCCCTACCAGATGCCTGCTGCAACAGAAAAAAACATTGAAATGCTAATGTGTCTGTGCTCTCTGAGTTTTAACTTCTCTTTCTCCAAGCCTTTGTTCAAATCCCTGTGGTTCCTCTGTCAATGCTCCCCTTCCCATCACAGCTTGTCCCTTTTCACAGAGCCAAGACTTGATTCTGTTTGATTTTGTCTGCTCTGCCGATGTGCTCTCATTCTTCTGGTTTCCTCACTGGTTTCCACATCTATCCTCTCTCATTTCTCTTAGTCTGAGGCTCCTGGGATACAGTCCCCTTCCAATTCCTCATCTATAAGTACTTGTTCTCTTGCATTGAACTCATTCTCCTTCATTTCTCCTTGAGAATTTAATTTCGTTCCTCATCTAATCCCAGTATCCTACCCCTATTACTCACATTAATGTTTTCTACTCCCTAGTAGTAGTTTCAGTCTCACCATCTCCCCTGCCTCCATACTTACTGTTTCCCTGCCCTCAGTCAGATCCTTATCCCCTCACCATTCCTATTGTACACAATCAATCACTTGTGAAGAAACAACAACAGCTTTTTGGGAGCAGAGGGGATGGCACCATAGCCTCACTCTCAGTCCAGAGACCCACACAGTCCAGAGCAGCAAAGAGAGGCCCCTTTTGGTCCCTGCACCCCAGTAGCAGCAAGGATGCTACTACTGCACACGCTAAATCCGGAATGTGGAAAGTTCATCTCCACAAAGGCTTATAAATTATGCTGAATGTAGTCAGAAGATCAAACAGCCCCCTCCCAATTCAGTTTTTCATGATAAATTCCAAGTCTGCTCTAGAGCGTAAAGGCATTTAAGCACTTCAAAGATAAGAGCTCCACGATATTCTATCTGAGACAAAGCCCCTTTCTTTTCCTGCCTTTGTTTTCAGATCATGTTTGTTAGCAGTAAAGTCATCCTAAACTTCCATCTTCAGGATGGTAAATTTCATGCCAAGCCATGGACCTTTAGCAAGTGGTACACTGCCTAAAGCACAACTTTGCAAAGAAAACTCAGCAAAGCAGTGTGCTACCTTCAGCTCTAGTCGAAGTTTAAGAAACTCGGAGAAAACCAACTTACAATCCGATCGTAGGCATTGTCACATAGTTCAAATCTAACATATTCCTAAATGTAAGATAGTATTTAAGCTAGTAATAACAGCACATATGTGTAAAGGAAAATGATCATCCACTAAGCTCTTTATTTTTATCTTTAGTTTTTTCACTGTAATTACACAATATGTTTTCTTCAGTTGAGGAATCTCAGAAGACTGGATCATTTTGGTAATCCAGTACTGCTTACAGTAGCATAACAACAGCTCTGTAACTGTGGTGAATCAAAACCACAAATCTACTCTAACTTCCTTTACATCGAGAAGCCTACATAGTCATTAATGTTCTTTCAGCAGGTATTTTCTTTTATTCCAAGGATTAGCTTACTGAACAGTAGCAATGGGCTACCTTAGCGCATGGAGACACATCTCCCTAGAAGTATTGTCCCTTACCTGACTAGGAGGCCTTCAAAGCTCTGCTCCAGCAGAACACATACGTTATCTTAGGATACAGCAAAACATCTCTTCCCCATCCTTCTTCAAGCTGCATTTCTAATGAACTTAAGCCAGGGCTCTCAACTGTGTACTTACTCCTTATGACAGGGACCAACCCACAGATGGTGCTCAGAGGATTTACTGTGCCAGGCCAGTAAGATCCCACTGTTATTGCCTTTCTGTGGCAATAACTCAGAGCTTTATCTTTGCATTGCTATGATGTTAAGGCCACACTTCTCATATTAAGCTGAATAAAGAGTGTCACTGTATTTTAACCTTAACTGCACAGAACATAATTGAACTTAATGGGACTACTGCCCTCTGTGTTTCAGCAGGACTTGACTTCAAAGAAATAATAATTCACTAGTTTACAAAGGCAGAAAGAAACTTTATTTATTATACAGGAAGTGCAGGTGCAATGCTGTGATTATAGACACCAGTATGATTCACCTTGAGATTTTAGTTATATCTTGCCAAAAGAAGTTATTATCGAGCCTCAAATGACTCTAACGACATTACTGTCAATGTGGCATTTAGAAGTTCCTTCCCTAGTGGGAACAAAAACATCTCTCCTTTCAATGTTGAAAATTAAATGCACAGTATTAGCACCATCAATGAGGTGTTTAACTTCAAAATTGCCTTTCCTGTTGAGAATGAAAACGCTACTTGTTTCCTTTTTTTTTTAAATTAACAGCAGTGTTTTCCTCTCCTTGCTACTACACACACTTGTTTAATCAACCTGAGACACCACGTACCTCCAGTGCTCCAAGAGCATTGCAGGAATACAATTATATTTATTTGTGCATTCACACATGTGAAATCCCACAGTTTGGGGCTGGGATCTAGCCTGTTTCCAGTATGATTCAAGCACACAACAATAAGCTAGAAAGAATATGTCTGAGGAAAAAAGGTAGGAATTAAAAAGGCTCAATTTTGGTTTGAGTTACCTTTGTACCAACAGCAAAGCTAAATTAGTGCAGAAGGAACATTAGAGAACATTACAGAAAATTAACCAAAACTAACAGCATGAGATACCAGATCACAGAAGCTGCTCACTACAGCCAAAAGTTGTTGTGAGCCATTCAAAAAGCATACAGGACTGCCCTCTGACTTTTCCCTATCTGTCACCTATGTTTGTGTTCACACATATAGTCAGTGGGCAAAGAGATGAAATGGCTTTCAGTTCCTTTGTCCTCCAAAAACCAGGCAAGAAAAAGTTGTTCTAATCAGTCCTTGAGCTACGCTAGCACCAGATAACGTACTAAACTTTGTAGCTGCACTGAGTCTCCAGTGCTCCCTAAAGCAATGCGCTCTTGGACTAGTTCAGGACTCACAGCCGAGTCCCTATACATGTGGGGTGACCAAGAGCAGATGTAAAACTCTGAGATGCAGAGGCCTACTCAGATGTTTGGCATCGGGAACTGACATTCACCCAGCAACTCCAGAATATGACTTCTGGGGACCATTCCGGGTGTACGGGATTACTCCTATCACCTGCTGGAGTCTAACCCTCTTCAGTCCGTAGTCACTTCACTTGGAAGCTTAGAGGGTTGTGGAGGAGAACAGGGCACTCAAGGCTGTGGTGTCTACTCTGCTACCATTGCAAGAGTACAGGCCAGGCAGTCCTACAACAGCTACTCAGGTCTGGCTGAATTCCTGCTGCCCCTGAGGGGCAGATCTCAAAGCCAGTCCCAACTGCCTTTATTAAAAAAAAAAATTTGTTTCACTGCTGAGTATGAACAAACAGGCTGGCAGCATGGACAATCTCACTCGAATGAAAACTCAAACCTGTTATTTGCCAGGAATTCCATTCTCTGTTCCCTTTTAGGGTCTCCATTGATGATCAAGTCAAGAACCGCAGTATCACAGACTCAGAGGTCTACAAGACAGGCACACCTCATTTCTAGGTGAAAACCTTAATGTGACAGATCATGCCCTTCATATATATCAGGCCACATTACCAGACAACCATGTGCAGGACTGCTACAACAAATGCCTGGAGACAGATGGGTAGCACTACACCCTTGGTGACAACAGTGCTGTTTCTAAACCTTCTGATGGTGTTTCTAAACAAACCTAATGCTCCATGACATCCACGTCAGAGAGTGTACAAACTTCCTGCCCTTTCCTTCCTCTACACACAAATACAAAACAACAGAAAGTTTATCAGGTCCTATCCCACTCACTACCGCTCACTCACCCTCTATCACTGGATTATTCTTGCCAATGCACAAGACTGAAATTGTGTGGGCTAACCACGAAAGTGAAAGAAAAGCACTTCCATTCTAGCAATGGAATCTGATCAAAAGTGTGTTGGACTATCTTTTTCTGGCTTAGTTTCCTTAATAACTTCGGTTTGCACAACAGAGGTAGGACAAGTTCAACCATTACATAACAATTTTAATGAATTAAGACATTAAGTCGCTTAAGGAGAAACACTCCTCCCTTAAATGCTGTCTGTTTTGTAGTTCACACCATGATGACATGCAGGTGTTAAAAACTGAAAACTTAAGCAAGCACTGACTTCTAATTCAAGGGCAGAAAATCAATACAGGTCTCCTGGGGCAGCCCTTTGGAATTCAAAGCTCTCTCCCCTGTTGCATTAATTCAGCAAGCGCCATCTTGGCATACTGAAACCTGGGATACTTCCAGTGTGTTTATTACTTTTTCAAAAAGAATTCTCCAACTGGTTTTGAATAAAATCCTGGGGTAAATTTTTGCCATGTGAAGACAGCCTATGCAGCTGCATGAGCAATTATCTGAATGCTTTGTAGCCAGCAGGCCCCATACTTAGAAGCCCTCATTTATTAATGTTCCCTCTAAATGCTACAACAACCCGATTTCTTGCCACTGCTTTTCCTATCACACACCAAGGGGGCAAAACTATGAATTGATCCCATGAACTCTTACCTCAGCAAGGCTGGAATGAATCCATAGGCAGAAAGATCATAGAATCATCAAATCATTAAGGTCGAAAAAGACATCTAAGATCAAGTCCAACTGTCAGCCCAACAGCACCATGCCTACTAAACCTTGTTCCAAAATGCCACGTTTAGACCTTTTCTGAGCACCTCCAGGGATGGTGACTCCACCTCTTCCTTGGGCAGCCTGTAGCAATGCTTCACCACTCTTTCAGTAAATAAATCTTTCCTAATATCCAATCTAAACATCCCCTGACACACCCTGAAGCCATTTCTTCTCATCCTATTGCTTGTTACTTATGAGACCAACACTTACCTCACTACAGCCTCTTTTCAGGTAGTTGTAGACAGTGATAAGGTCTTCCATCAGCTTCCAGACTTAGTCTGGGTTCCCTCAGCCTCTCATCATAGGATTTGTTCTCCTGCTGCTTCACCAGCTTTGTTACTTTTCTCTGGACGCACTCCGGGACCTCAATGTCTTTCTTGTACTGAGGGGCCCAAAACTGAACACGGTATTCAAGGTGCAGCCTCACCAGTGCCCAGAATAGGGGCACAATCACTATACTTCTGATCACACTTTTACCAGGCAGAATACAATGTGGGAAGCTGTGCCCACACCGTTTTTTTTCCCCTTTCGCACCTCAAAAACGTGGCAGAAAGAAGGGGAATCAGGCAGCGTGTCCCAGGCTCAAGGGCTTAAGATGGCGGATGAGCAGCTTTCCAAGGAGCTTACGCTCCTGTACGAGCCAGAATGCAAGCACGCACAGGGTGCCAACTGTATCCTGGGCTGTATCAAAAGAAGTGTAGGCAGCATGGTGACAGAGATAATTCTCCCCCTCTACTCCACTCTCATGATTATCCTCCTGGAGTATTGTCTCTAGTTTTGGAATCCCCAGCATAAGAAAGAGATGGAGCTGTTGGAACAGATCCAGGGGAGAGCTACAAAGATGATCAGAGGGCTGGAGTACCTCCCATATGAGTCCAGGCTGAGAGAGTTGAGGCCATTCAGCCTGGAGAAGGCTCCCAGACCGTACACTGACCTTCCAGTACCTGAAGGGGCTACAGGAAAGCTGGGGAGGGACTGTTCACAAAGGTTTGTAGTGACAGGATCAGGAGCAATGGGTATAAACTGGAGAGGGGTAGATTTAGACTAGACATAGTGACGAATTTCTTCACAATGAGAGCTGTGAGGCACTGGCACAGGTTGCCCAGGGAAGCTGTGGCTGCCCCATCCCTGGAGGTGTTCAAGGCCAGGCTGAATGGGGCCTTGGGCAGCCTGGGCTGGTGGGAGGTGCCCCTGCCCATGGCAGGGGGGTTGGAACAGGGTGATATCTAAGGTCCCTCCCAACGCAAAGCTCTCTCTGATTCTATTGCTCTGTGATTCGCACGCGCCTGCGTGACGTCACCGAGAAGCCCCGCCCCATACACGGCGCCCTCATTATGAGGCCACGCCCCCTCTGGATGCGCCTCATCCCGAGGCCCCGCCCCCACCCTGAAACCCCATCCCCTCTCTCCCGCCCTCTCCCTGAGGCCCCGCCCCCCTCCGCGAGACCCCCGCCCTCTCATTCCCTCCCTCTCCCTGAGACCCCGCCCCTCACCTCGGGGCGGCGCGCGCTGGCGTTCGAGGTCACCCGTCGCGGCCGGAAGTGGCCTTGGGCGGCGCCGTTTCCGTTTCTGGGGTGAGAGGAGGGAGTAGGAAGAGCAGTTGGAGGCGGTGGCGGAGGAGGGGGCGGTGTGGGGCGGCCCCGCGCGGCAGCCATGGCGTCGGGCAAGGTGTCGTCCGAGCCTTTGGGGCGCACGTCGGAAGAGGTGGCCTGGGCGGAGACGCTGCGCGGGGCCTGCGAGCCCGAGCACCAGTGGCGGTACCGCCGCGAGTTCCTGCTGCGCAACGCCGGGGGGGAGCTGCCGGCGGCGGACAGCGCGCAGCAGCAGCGCCTCATATCCCTCTCCATGGTCTGGGCCAACCACGTCTTCCTGGGCTGCCGGTGAGTGCGGGACCGAGGGGGGTTTTCTGGGGAGGAGCGGCCGGCTGAGGGCGGCTCTCCCGTCCTGTTCCCCTTGTCGCCCCTGCAGGTACCCGGCGCAGGTGATGGGGAAGGCGCTGGCAATGGCCGAAGGCATCCAAGTGACGGGCGCGCCCGTCCACACCACCAGAGACGAACTGGTTGCCAAGGTGAAGAAAAGAGGCATAT
The DNA here is from genome assembly GCA_033459285.1 of Clamator glandarius. Lineage (NCBI taxonomy): Eukaryota > Metazoa > Chordata > Aves > Cuculiformes > Cuculidae > Clamator > Clamator glandarius. Next base: position 1,945,221 of record JAUNZM010000080.1, read on the forward strand.
CAAGTAGCAATGGTTAGCAGATCATAGCTGTGACAATACATAGGAGTCTAGAAATAATGTTTGTTTATTTGAATGTTGTTGCTTTACCTTGCGCTCAAAACTAGTCGGGATAACTGACGTTTAAAATTCTTTGTTATGCGTGTCCCTTCTCCCTGTTCTTTTCTCCTTGTATAATACCTGTGAAGTAGATGAAATGCGTAAATATTCCATTGGTGATGTGGAGCTCTTGATTTGGATTTCTGCAACTGGTGCACTTCTAGCTGATTTTTTTTCTATGACATGTAGACTGTTGAACTCTAGCTTAAATGTACTGTTCTTACTTTGCCTTTAGTGCTAATCAGATTTTGTTGCTTTGTGAGAAACTTGATTTCTTAAAGTGGTATTTTAAAGGTGTCCTTATGATATTAGTAGGCAGAATGCACTTTTTTTTAGGTGGGATAGTTTATTTAACATACTTTGGTCATTTTTGGTTTGGACTTCGAGAACATAAATATGTACTTGCCTACAGGCCCCAAACCAAAGCCTGAAATTTTGCACCTGAGTATTTTTAGGGTTTTTTGTCAAAAAGTACAAAAATATTCTGAAATAGTAGGCTAATACTTAGAATTACAGTTCAAGGTGTGTTTGTAACGTACGGATTTTAAGCTTACAGAGATTATTGCTAGAAGTTTTTTTAAAATAGATAAATTGTTACTAGATGGATATTTCCCAGTACAGAAATTAAGGAGGGTAATGTTTTTTCCTTGTTTTGCAGAAGGGGTAGAGGAGCCCTCCAAGAAGCGAGCTGTTGAGAAAAGCAAAGATTCTAATGATACTAGAAAGGATGTGAGAACCACCAAGACAGAAACTACAAAGGAAAGAGAGAGCATTTTGCCAAAAAAGCAGGAAAAAGTTATTAGCAAAGATCCAGAAAGTTCCCAGTCACCATGCAGTTCAAACCAAGGAATGGTCACAGAATCAGCCATGAAAACAGAAGCAAAATCTTCAAATCCTGAAAATACTACTGAACAGAGTCTGTCTTCATCTGAAAAAGAGTCGGGAGAGAAGCCTTGCTCAAATCCACCTAAGGAAAGCAAGCGTGAAAATGTGCCATCACCTGAAAAGAAAACTACAGTAAGTGCGACTGCCAAGAGTTCCACTCAGGCAGAGGCGGTGGCAGCAGCAGTGCCACCAGCTGCCAAGAGTTCCCTGCAGGCAGAGGCAGCAGTGGTGCCACCGGCTGCCAAGAGCAGCCCACAAGCGGAGACGGGGGCAGCAGCAGTGCCACCGGCTGCCAAGAGCAGCCCGCAGGCAGAGACAGTTGCAGCATCGGTGCCACCTGCTGCCAAGAGCACAACGGTGGCAGTGGCGGCGGCAGCGGTGTCAGCAGCGGTGCCACCAACCACCAAGAGCACCCCGCAGGCAGCAGCAGTGGCACCAGCTGCCAAGAACACCCCACAAACAGGTGCTACATTGCTGTCTTCCAAAAACCAAGCGAGTGCCCCAGCATCAGTATCCAAGAGCAGTGCTCAGGCAGGCACCTCGCTGCTGCTGGCCCCTAAAGCTGGGGCTCAGGTGGGTGCCTCGTTGCTGCTGGCTCCCAAAAGCAGCGCTCAGGCAGGCACTTCGCTGCTGCTGGCCTCCAAGGGTGCTGCTAAGGTGGGCTCTTCACTCCTGGCCTCGAAAAGCAGCGCTGAGGTGGCTGCCTCGTTGCTGGCTGCTCGGAGCGGCGCTCAGCAGGGATCCTCGCTGCTGACTTCCAAGAGCAGCGCTCAGGTGGCTGCTTCGCTGCTGGCCACTCGGAGCGGTGCTCAGCAAGGGCCCTCATCGCTGGCTTCCCGAGGTGGAGCTCAGGCAGGTGCTTCTCTGCTGGCCTCCAAGGGTGGCACGCAGGCAGGTTCACCACAGCTTGCTTCCAAGAGTGGCTCTCAGGCAGCTGAAAGCCCTGCTAAGGCTTTGTGCAAACCGTTAACCAACGAAGATGCAAAGGAAAGACAGCCTTTTTTCAACAGACTGTACAAAGCTGTAGCCTGGAAACTCGTTGCTGTTGGAGGCTTCAGTCCCAACGTAAATCATGCAGAACTTCTAAGTTCATCTATTCAGTCTGTAAAAGCTACATTAGATGTTGCTTTTGTTCCCCTGAAGGAACTTGCAGACTTGCCTCAAAATAAGAGCTCTCTAGAAAATATAGTTTGTGAACTGAGGTGCAAGTCTGTCTACTTGGGTACTGGCTGTGGTAAAAGTATGGAAAATGCCAAAGCGGTTGCTTCAAGAGAAGCTTTGAAATTGTTCCTCAAGAAGAAAGTCATTGTGAAGATCTGTAAAAGAAAATACAAAGGTCGCGAAATTGAAGATTTGGTACTTCTGGATGAAGAATCAAAACCTTCGAATTTACCTCCAGCTTTAAGAAATCCTCGAGAGATCTTGTAGGGGAGAATCACTCTTTGTACCGTGTATAGTATTTCAACTGAAGGACTGAAGGTTACTTTTGTACTTTAAAAATGTAGGCTTCCAGAAATTTTGTATTTCTTTCTCAGTTTTGCAAGACAATGATAGTCCTTTCACTTGGTAGCAATTGTATAAAACTTGTTAGAGATGACAAGTGTGCATTTAAAAGTATGCCTTAATATATAGCACACTAGTGTGCTGTTTTATTTGCAAAATAGTCTACCTAATTCTTCTATTTTTAATTAAATGATTAAAGTACAATTTGCTGTTTAAAATCCGGCAGTTTTGTATTCTTACGATTTGATGACGGCAGAGTACTCAATTGTCTACCATGTCTTTTTTAGCCACATAGGGGTATGTGCGTAGGGACCACAGTACTTGAATGATTGAAAATTGTTAAAAATTTCAGTCAACAAAGTTGAATCGTTTGTTTAAAGTGTGTTACTCGTAGTGTTCACCGTTGCTCATACTAGGAGAGAAAATAGTTGGTTGACTACTTTTTATGGGATGTCGTAGCATTTGTGGTGTAAATGAAGCCCCATTTAAGATTATACTGGCAGATTATCAGTTAGTGGTTGACTCACAGCTACTTCAGCCACCAGAACTCTGTAACCAGATTTCATTTATGTTGTTAAATATCATTTACAGTTGTTTCAAATAAACACTGATTTGTATACTGAGCATATTTTGACTGCTAATAAAACCTCTGGGATATGCTTCTGTAGTACTTTGGGTTTGACTATTAAATATTCCAGCCATTGCAATAACTTTGCAACACCTTAAGAAAAGCTTTACTTTTGGGTGGCTAAAGTGTAATCCCATAAGGATTGAGTAGTTTTCTTTGGATGCGTAGCTGAAATACAGTAAAGTTGATATAACAAACCTATGGAGTATCTGTTTCTACTTTTGTAACACCCATATAAGCAAAAGGAAGATGTCGCTGTCTGCTGGAGACAGCAAGTGTGTTATAAAGGCTTCACACTATTTGAGCCCTTCCTTTGCTACGTTTCTATGCCATGTACAGAATGGTTTGACTCAAAGAAAGTGGGAGATTACCTTTTATTTTTAATGTTACTGAAATACTTGGGCAAACTGCATGTTTTGATATATCGGATAATGACGTGTAATTGTAAAATCATAAATGTCTTCAGTGCTATTTTGGATTAATCTTGTCTGATGATGGTAGTTGGCATCATTTAATTGAGACTTTACACTTGAACTGACAGATCAATTATCAAGTACTATAGCAGTGAATAGGAATTCCTGGGATCTCACTAGGATTTATGTTCACTTAAGGACTATTTCTGTAATTCTGGGGACTAAACCACAATGGTGGTGTTAGGCTGTACCCTGTGTTTTTGATCAGCAGTCCAATCTGTAGCACCTCAAGCCTGCGAGGTATTTGTGCCTCCCGACAGCTGGATGAGAACTTCCTCCATCTGACTCCGGTGCTGCTGTGGCCCTGGTTGCCCTTTGCTCTAGTTCGGTTTCTTGGGAGCTCCCACTCGGGTGTTTCTGGAGCACCACACGATGTTCTGAACACGACGTGTCGAATTGTGTCTTACCCAGCATAAGGACCGGTGCCTGCCTGCAGCGCACAGGGAGTTGTGTGCTCTATTTAGGAGCTCTGGTGTTCACGCCAGGAAGCACGAGATCTACGTTCGAATCCTCACCCTGTTTGGGTGGGAACATGGAATGACTGTTTTTGCAGGGCTGGAATTGTGTCGTGTGCCCTCTGCAGTACAGCCTTTCTAGGTGTTAGTTTGGGCACCTCCAGGTCTCGGGTTGGGAACTGCAGCGTGTTGCAATGTGGAAGCCTGCGTTTCCCATCTGTAAAGCAAAGCTCTCAGTATTTACCAACCTCAGGGGGGTGGTGGGGTCACTGCGTGAAATGGTCAAGGTGCTGGAGGCCTTTTTAAAGCCCTGAAAGGTTACTTTTAAAAAAAGTTTTTGAATGTTATTCCTCTTTGATGTTTGGTTGTGATTTCATTAAAGGATGAGTCCGTAAATACTCTAATAGAGAAAGTTGAACTGTGTCGTTTTTATTTCGCATTCTGCATGAGAAGCAGTTCAACAAGGAGATTCCACTCTATGAGTAAAGAAGCATGAAGTATTTGAATGAGAATTCAGTAACATTTTGTTAACCCTAACGGAAGAAAGAAAGAAAGAATTTCAAAGAACTGGCTGGTCCAGGAAGTGTTTGTGCAGTCCCATCAGCTGTAAAATGTCTGAGGCTCCCGCATGCTGTCCTGGTCCTGGTCAGCTAGGATGCTGGTTTATTCACCTTTAAACTCTGAAGAAAAACCTCAAGCTGTTCTGTTAACTTATACCTTTATCTAGGCTATGCTTATACTCAAAAATAGGTTGATCTTTGAATTATCATCAATTATCATCACACCTAATGCTGGTGTTCTGACATCTCATACACAATCCATTCATTCAGCTGGACTGGGGCTGTACATGGGACAATTGAACAGTATCCTTGTAGTTGCCATCAAGATGGATTTCCAACACATGTTCTTATTATATTCTTAATACAATCAACTATCAATAATATGTAAGCACTATATGGATATATTTGTCATGTTTTCTCATTTCCCTTAACATGCTCCAACCCTACAGATGCGTGGGGCTGTCTCAGTGGGATGGATGAAACCAACCAAAACAGAAACCAGCCCTGGATTTTTGAGTCATTGAACAGTTTAGGTTGGAAAGGACCTTAAAGATCATCCAGTTCCACACTGGAGAGGGACATCCCAGCAGACCAGGCTGCCCAAGGCCCCATCCAACCTGGCCCTGAACACCTCCAGGGATGGGGCAGCCACAGCTTCCCTGGGAAACCTGTGCCAGTGCCTCACAGCTCTCATAGTGAAGAAATTCCTCCTTATATCTAGTCTAAATCTGCCCCTCTCCAGTTTATACCCATTCCCCCTAGTCCTGTCACTACAAGCCTTTGTAAACAGTCCCTCCCTGCTTTCTTGTAGCCCCTTTCAGATACTGGAAGGTCGTTTTAAGGTCTCTTTGGAGCCTTTTCTTTTCCAGGCTGAATAACCCCACCTCTCTCAGCTCCTCCTCGTGTGGGAGGTGCTCCAGCCCTCTGATCATCCTTGTAGCCTCCTCTGGACCCGTCCCAACAGCTCCATCTCCTTCTTATGTTGAGGATTCCGGCACTGGACACAGTACTCCAGGTGAGGTCTCACAAGAGAGGAATAGAGGGGCTACGGGGGTGGGGGCGTGGCTCCGCTCTTCATTTGCATAACGTATGCGCGGGGCGGGGACCCGCCCCGCGCATACGTTATGCAAATGGAGAGCGGAGGGGCTGATATCACGGCGATCGGCGAGCCTCCGCCGTGGTGGAGTGGATTGGCGGTTTGTGCATCGCATGCGGAAAGCGGAGAGCAGAGAAAGAGAACAACGAGCCGCGCTCGCTCTATCCGTAAGGGCGACGTGGTTGCCGCCCTATATAATGCTGCTTCACCAGTAAGATGACGCTAGGACGCCCCGAAGACCTGCTCGCTAGGCCACGCACGGAGGACGCCGGTTCCTCACGGGCCCCGGCCCGCCTAGGGGAAAGTCCCCGGACCGCAGGCAGAGAGTGCCGGGCGCCACCCGCGCCCCCGCCCGCCCCGCTCCGCGCAGCCTCCGCCGAGACGCCCCCGGGCCGAGCGGGCGGGTGCGGGGCGGGCACTCGTCACGGGCACAGGCACGCAGGTAGCGCGCAGGGCGCGCCAACAGCACGGGGCTCACTCTCGGGACGTCTCTTTTACCGAGCGCGGTCTTAAACGACTCCGCGATTCGTTTTGTAGCGCCGGCACCAAGACCGAATCTCCATCCACCGTGTGTAGCCAGACAAAAGCCGGGACAGGATGCATTCCCCATGTATATGGAAAAGCTTTCCCAGAAATCTTATGCATTCATTTGCTTTTCAAGCACTGATTTGAATCATAAAATGGTTTGTGTTGGAATGGACCTTAAAGATCATCCAGATCCAACCCCTCCTGCCATGGGCAGAGGCATCCTGAAAGAAAACGCTCTGTAAAGGGACTTAGAACCTTCTAACTGTCAAAGAACACGATTGCTTAGATGAAACTTTAGCTAAAATCAAAATATTCCACTTTCTTTAACAACAATAACTGTTTGTACCAAGCACAGCTGCCGGGAATCTGCTGGCAGACGCCTCCACACACACCCATGGGGATCCAGGTGCCCCCCATGAACCGGTGGAATCAGGAAAAGCGCCGGCCTGACAGAGTTCCTGTCTGTGCCCGAAAAGGTTTTCCTCCCTTCCCTGCTCCAGGAGGAAGCAAGAGATCCGATATGGAAATACCTTGTCTCATTCGTTTGCACCACGCAGATAAACGTAGGCAGAAGAGCCTGATGGGAACCCAAGTGGCAGGGACTTGAGACCAACCTGAGCACCTCCCTCCCCAGTGATACCAACCAGGTACCCCTTTTCCCTCCTTCCATAGAGATCACAGATCACTGCGAGAATAGGGAATTTTGGGTCTTGGGGAGCTGCCCTGACCTTTTGCCATCCCATCTGCTGCAGCCTCATCCTGCTGCTGCATCTGACTGCGAAGAGGAGAGACACGGGCAGCTGCTGGAGATAATCCAGGGCTGGATCCTGCCTAAACTCCCTTCCTGCAGGGATTGGTTGCAGGGCTGTGGGTGCAGGAGACACTCCGGCACCTCCTCAGAGAAGGCTGGCACCTCTGACCAGTGGCGCCAGCCTGCTCCAGGCAATGCTCACGCTTACGGTCCAGATACCACACAAGATGCGGCTGCTGCCTGCAGCAATCATGCACATGGCCACGCTGATAAACTGAATTAATTTCATAGGCTATCCCATTCTTGCCTCCGATATGCCAAGCAAGTAACACATCCACAGAATTAAGCCCTCTGCTGCCCTGCAGTCATATCTGGGTGTGAAATGTGACACAAGAGCTCTGGCAGAGACCCCCAAACAGCATAAAGGCATCTCAGGCCCCAAAAATTTGATTAACATTCCCCTTACCCAAGCAGCCCAGAGTCAACACTTCCTTCTGGTTCACGCTGTCTCGGTATTAATGAAGCTCCTATGAAGCTACAGCAATGTCTTTCTGGTCGAGCAACAGGCACGTGGCTCGTAGGTAGGCACAGGACAGTTTGCACCCGCAGCTTGTTTCCAACATCTGCTGTTCTTCTCCCAGTAATATCCTCATGGTGACGCCTTTCCAGTAAGGCAAGAGGAGAGCAGCGTGCAGTGCCAGAAGCAGCTCTGCGCAGAACTCACCAGGGTGAGCTCTGACTGCTTCGCACAAGAGCTTTGGAAGGGTGCACAAAGGGCTGACAGACCACACGGCTTGAGCTGTTATTCTGGTTGCTGTCCTAGCTGCTTGAACTACTCAAGTACTACTCAAGTATCTTTCTCTTTTCTTCCATAATTCTTCATGTGATCAACTATCTGTATGTGGGAAAACAGAGATTTCAACTTAAAATGCTATCAAAGAACCCATCCCAAAAGAAAAAAAAAATACGAAGCACAGCTCTGTGGAGTTCCCTTTTTTTTTTTTTATGGAGGAGCTGTAATGAAATCCCAGTGTCCTAGTTTCATCTGCGGAAAAGGATCTATCTAAGGCTTTACGAATTTAACATTTCATGAGCTGTCATTCCTCTGTAGCACAGGTAGCACCTGTCGGACAGGCTAAAGGCTGCAGACAAGCTTGTGTAGACAAGCTGAAGCTTGAGCAGTGACTGATGTGGTTTTGTTTGTCTTTTTTGGCCCTAAAGATCACACTACAGCAGCTTAACAATCCAGGGTGACTTTCTCTGTGTGCAGACAAAATTCTTTCCCTTGTAGTTTATGGTAAATGTAGGTTTTCAAATTTGTTAAGATGAGAAAATACATCAATAATCAAACTCATCTTGACTATCCACAATAATAAGATGACATGACACAGTCTGGTGATCCAGAGACGGAGGGGAAAAAGCACACCTTGAAAGAGTTTTGATGTTACCACTCTCTTTCACGGGGAGGAGCTATCCCCCAGCTTTCTAAGCTGCAAACTGCAGAGCAATATCTGCTTTGTGGAATATTTTTAAGCTTTTCTTTCAGTTAAAATGTGCCTTCTTTGTGATGTTTTGGATAGTGTATAGTATCCCACGCTCTTTGTCCACTTAACAACCACCGACTTGTGTTTGTGTGTCACCTAGATGGCTCTGTCACCACCACAGCAAAGGTATTGCTGTTAGCTAGGTTATACATTTTTAAGACAGTACTGTCATTCACACTTCTTACCCTCGCACCTCCTCCCAACCCTCATTTTAAAAATGCTGTCAGAAAGTGTATGTTTTTAGGCTAGGATTAATTCTGCTCTTCCTTGCAGAAATTTAAACCTGTGCATTTTCACCGAGCCCCAGATTAGACAAAGACTGTCACCGCACATTCCTGAGCTAGAATACTGGCCAGCTAGGCATAAGCCCTAGCAGCACTTGCTCTGTTGACTGTTCAGACAGCAGAATAACAGGTTTTATGTTAATACCTGGTAATAGTTTCAATTGCCCTGTAGACCAATTTGAAAGTGGCACATGATAACTTTGGAACACAACTGCTTGTTGCTAACACAATGGAAGACTGGGTTCCAGTGGTTACCAGTTAAGTATTTCCTTCCTCCAGCAACATTCCTGAAACTAAAAATCCATTGTTAAGCTTCCACACCTGAACCCAAAGCCCTTTAAAGCTGAATTGTCACTGATGGCCTAGTAAAAATAATTCTTAGGCCCAGCAGGCTGTGAAAAAAATTGTTTTAAATGCCACTGTCAAGGATAAATCACCTTGGGTAAAAAATACTTTGTTCCCAGTAAGAAAGCCCGTCTAGTCAATGTTTTCCTGATTTTCCAAATCCTCTGGCATTTCACATTTTAACTGCAGTCAAAAAGAGAAACTATATCTGGCCAGAGGTTGCCCATATCATGATGACAATATCATTCTACCTCAAAGCCTTCCTTAGTCTGGAGCAGATGTCACATTTTTGTTTATTATTTTGGGAAGAGGCTGGTCGAGAGGCTGAGGATCTGTTCATATTGTTTAACCAGTAATTTTTCTCATGATTACAGCTGAATAATAAACCAAATGTAAACTCGGTCAGTTTTTTGGAAAAAAGTGTACTTCAGCCATATGTTAAGTCATATAGAATATTATTCATTTTTGATAACTTGAAGTGAGAGGTGGTGCTGAAAAATTTGCGTAGCAGTAGTACCGGTAAGAAACACATAATGCAAGTGTCTTGTGGCTACAGAGGTAATTTGAAGATATGAAAGTACTTTCCGGTGCTATTTGCAGTGGCTTTTCAGTTTCACTAGAGATTAATCATTTGTACCAGGTTTGGATAAGCAGATCCCCAAGGGTGATGGTGGTGGAAATCCATGCTAAAAGAGAAATCCAATGAGGCTTCTTCCCATTTGGTGTGGAGTTTTAACAACATGTGCCAAAACTCTCTTCAAGTTTTCAAGGGAACTCTGAAATTCATAAATGGTAAATACAGGCACATGTTTACCTGATTTCTGCATACAGAGTGGAATTAATTTCACTGACACTTGTGACATCAGATCTGGGCTCCCCTTACAGTCAGTGGAGATATTTTTAGGCAAGATCTGTTTACAGAAATTCTCTCTCATTCAACATAATTGGCTGGATGACTCCCACCTTTATTTCCTGAGCTGGGAAGCAAAATCACCATCCACATAGCAGAGAACATTATGAATGTCTTAAACCATCAACTACTGAAACTTCCTGCAGGTGCACTGCCTGCCTTCATTTCACAATCTTGATTACAAAGGTGTGATTGTGTACATTTGTTCCTCACAAGAGGAAGAAGAAAGAATGTGTTTTTCACAAGACCTGTGCTGAGTAACAGAATCACAGACATGCAGAACACGTTTTAGCATGTAGCTCAGGTAAAAGCAAATTAAATCCTTCAGTATGGGCAAAAGTGGCTCTGTTCTTTTCCACTGAAGTCACCTGGGTTATTCCATTTACTTGAATGGAAGAGAATCAAGCTTCAGGGCTCAAATAAGACAATAAAGACAGTTGCCACATATTTGTATAAAATTAACTTCTTAACATTGCCCCCTTGGCTTCCCTAAACATCACCTGCACACTTATCCTTGTCGATAATGCTGCTTTTCAATATTTTTCCACAGGTTGAAACTCGTCCTATGCTATCAATGGAAAGGTGGAAAAAATCTAACCAACTTGTGCAATATTATGTGAAACAGGACAGGAATCAGCTTTGATTTGAGGATGTAAAATCAGGATTATGACAGATGCGAGGCGAAAATGCAAATGGGGGAGATAAGATTTGGATTAAATATCTGGAAATACTTTATTGTAGTTAAATCTATAATATAATAAAATCATCTTTCCAAGAAGAAGGGGAATACTGATTGGGACTCTGAAAAACTATACTGGGAAATGATAAAGACATAAAACTGTTGGGATCTGCTCTCCATGAAAAGTGTGGGGAGTTTATAGACATATAAATAAATCCAAATAAGTCTAATACAGGATTTTGTGTATAATTTACTCTTGCAAGACCCACTGAGGTGGGTTTTATGCAATATACCTGATAATACATCCCTGATATAACTATGAATGTCAACCTCAAACTGAAAATCCTCCACTTAGTGTAGAGGGTTGGTGGAAACATATGGTTGTTCTGCCAGTCCATCTCTATAAACAGCAGGGGTTTGCTCTGATCTACAGATTATTTTCACAGTCATTGAAAGAAAAGAGAGCTGGGTCAGACTCTATCAACGTGCAAACTTTAGTCCAATACATCAAAATTCCCCAGTGTTTGCTCCTAGCCATTTTTAAGCATGATCAAACAAGAGAACCTCCTTCTCTTGCTTTCCCCTCTCCCCGGAGGCTTAAAACGTAAGGCAAGCTAAGGCTTCTTTTTCTGAGGGAAATGTGGCCTAATGGTACTGCTACATTCTTAAGACTGCTCAAAATTTACATCTTAATTTCAGTATTTGAAAGCAGCAGACAACATTTAAATTCAGGAAACCTCAGCTAATCTTTACTGTACTTTAGATACTGCTTCCCCCATAGTGACAACCAACAAGTTTTTAGCACAGAAATCACCTGTAAATAATGTTATGAGTTATTCTAAAAAGACTTTCTTGGCTATTTCTTTTCCAACGGTGCATACACATAGTTTCTTATTGAGGAAAAAAGTGAGGCCAAAATGTTATTTTTAAATTAGCATTTAATTGTGATTAACATTTCATTTTAAATAACATGCTAATTTTTAATGAATGTTTCTGCTCTGTCGGGGAAATCTATTTCTTAGCTTTATTTCTTCATGAGATGGCAGAACAACACATCATTCAAACTCACTATAAGCAAAAACCCAACCCCTCAGAACAGCCAACAACTTTCTAAAGAATATTGTGTCACTTACACTAACACATGTCCTTTTGCACTCGTATACAGGTAATGCTTTTCACCTGTACAATGTTACCTAATAACATTCTATGAAAAAAAAAATCAATTTATGCTTCAGTTACTCAGAAGGACAACAATGAACACCATACAATAAAGTTCCATCAGTTTACTATTGACGGAAGTAAAGGTAACTAAATTATTTTCACTTCCTAATCTATTTGTGCAAAAAGACAGGTAGCATAAAACGATCTAAGGCTTAACTTCGTTCACCTGACCTGTCACAGTACACATTAAAGCATCTGGTTTTACTGGTGTTACAGATTTTAAGATGGTGTCCTCTTAAGAACATGAACACACTGAGTTGCAGACTTCCTCATTTTTTAACCAGAGTGACATCAGTGTAATAAAAAACATGTTTTGAAAGTACTGCCTACAACTTTGTTTTCATTCATTTTTATTGACATTGCTAACCCGGGCAAAACCGCACGTCTACAGCTGCAACTACTCAACATGTTAGAGGCAGACATATGAAAATTGCTGTCATGTGCGATACCAGCTTAGTAGCTGCATGAATTGAAAGTTAAGAATGTGTTCAAATACTTCTGTGAGCTGGGGTCTTAAAATTGCACCTCGAATACTGTGTTCAATTTTGGGCTCCTCACTAGAAGAAGGATGTTGAGGCTCTGGAGCATGTCCAGAAAAGAGAAACAAAGCTGGTGAAGGGGCTGGAGAGCAAGTCTTATGAGGAGCAGTTGGGGGAACTGGGATTGTTTAGCCTTGAAAAGAGGAGGCTGAGGGGAGACTTTATTGCTCTCTACAACTACCTGAAAAGAGGTTGTAGAGAGGTGGGTACTGGCCTCTTCTCCCAAGTGACAGGCTAAGGGGCAATGGCCTCAAGCTGCACTGGGGAGGTTCAGACTGGACATTAGGAAAAAAATTTTCACAGAAAGGGTCATTGGGCACTGGAACAGGCTGCCCAGGGAGGTGGTTGAGTCACCATCCCTGGAGGTGTTTAAAAGATGGGTAGACAAGGTACTCAGGGACATGGTTTAGCGGCAGATAGGAATGGTTAGACTTGATGATCTAAGGGGTCTTTTCCAATCTAGTGATTCTGTAATTCTACAAAAATAACACTTGCAGGCTGTCATCATGTGAGACGCTGATCCACAGGCTGGTCAGATGAAGTCAGTGAGATTGAACACACTAACTTTGTCACAGGAACAGCCAGGGGGTGCTGTCTGGCACAGATCACGTATCCACAGAATCATAGGAAAAAAATAAGCTGGAAGGGATCCTGTAGGGGCCATCAAAGCCAAGCTAGCTTCACAGCCAGATCAGGTTGTGCCAGACCTTATGCAGCTGGGCTCTGAAAACACCCAGTGATGGAGACTATGCAACATATTTGCAAACCCCATGCTGCTGTTTGACAACTACTATAGATCACACCACCTTGAAATGTCATCTACAAGATTACCACGGGTGATCTTCTACTGTTGGCCAATTACCTATAGGTAGGAATGTAAGAAAGAAGGTGTTTGTGGGGTCTGGTTTTTTTTTTTTCAGTTTACGCTTGGATTCTACCATCTCTGATGTTGTTTTTCTAAGTTTGCCATGTGTCATATTTTTCCCCACATTTTTTCAGGTTCTGGAAGCATGAAGGTAAGATGCTACAAAATGTACAGGTTTCCTCAGGATGTCTTGAGAGTCTACAAGATTTTTTCCCCCCGATGCTTACCCATTATTATTCATGTAGTGAAGATGAGAGAAATGTCTGAAAGAGAGAATGGGAATGAAATCTCAACCTGTTAGTGATTCTATCCACTTTATATCATTCCCCCAGCAGGAAAAAAACCTATCTAGCTAAAAGTATAGATTTCTACTTTTTGTTTCCTTCTATATTTGTTGTTGCAAATATTTCACATGAATTCTGCAGCACCTCTGGGAAAGACAGGATACTCTGTCAAAACTGGGAGATTTGTTGGCAGGCAAGTGGGTTTAAAAAGGCTAAAACTTCTTTGACACCTTATTTAAAATTCTCTGAAATGATTCCACAGGGTAAAATGCCAATCAGCTTCCCTAAGTAGCAGTTTATCACAAATCATTTTGCTCTTCTTTATAACTAAATCAGGTAGCTCTTATTATGGTCAAGAACACTCTAAACAGCTGCTTCTTACCATTGCAGGATATGAATTAATGAAGTGCCTCGTCCTGTCAGCTGCTACACTGAGGAAAGCTTGACCATGGAGCACACACTTGAGTACCAGACACAAACTTGCCTTCCCTGCACACAGCCAGTCACCGTGGTACGCAATAAAAACGACTGTTCAGAAATAAACAAATTGTTGCAGACAGAGCTCACAGCAGTGTTTGGGAGAGAAATACACAAGCCATCTGCAAACAATTTATTGTGTATATATATTTTATGGCCATAAAACTTACTTCCATTTCCCTCCTGTCAGAGGACCTTTGGAAGGTGCATTAGAATTCTAGAATAGTTTGGGTTGGAAGGGACCTTAAAGATCACCCAGTTCCATGGACAGGGAGATCCCACTAGGCCAGGCTGCTCAAGGCCCCATCCAACCTGGCCTTGAACACCTCCAGGGCTGGGGAAACTACAACTTCCCTGGGCAACCTGTGCTAGTGCCTCACCACTCATAGTGAAGAATTTCTTCCTGATGTCAAATCTAATATTTTTCCCCTTCCAATTTAAAGCCATCCCCCATTATTCTATCACCCCATGCTACTGTGAACAGTCCCGCCCTAGCCTTTTTTGTAGCCCCTTCAGGTACTGGAAAGTCGCTGTAAGGTCTCCTTGGAGCCCTCTCTAGGCTGAACTCCAACTCTCTCATCCTTGCAGCCCTCCTGCGCACCCGTTCCAACAGCTCCATCTCCTTCTTATGCTGGGCATTCCAAAACTAGACACAACACTCCAGACAAGGTCTCACAAGAGCGGGCCGAGGGGGTAGAACTTTGAGAGCTTTCGTGCTGTCAGATTATTCAGTGCGCCAACACACGCCAAGAAAACGAGAGGACCGCGCGAAGAGCCGGGGTTTCCGCTTAAAAAGTTAACAGCCCCTCGTTTCTCCGCTCCACGCCCCGGCAAGGCGGGACGCTGCGGAGAGGCCTCGCCCCCTAAACGGACCCCGCCCCCTCCGCCCCTCCTGCCTCCCACCCCGCCCCAGCGAGGCTCCGCCCCGCCCGCCCGCCGAGAACCACCGGGCGCTGGGAGAGGCAGGACGCTCGGTCGCAGCCGGCCGGGGCGGGGCGTAATCCATCCATCCATCCATCCATCCATCCGTCCATCCGTCCATCCGTCCTTCCCGTCCCCATGGTCACCGCTTACCCCACGGGGAGCGGCGGGCGCGCGCGCCTTTAAGAGGGCGTGAGGGCGGTTGGGGCGGAGGCGCGCGCGCTTTTGGCGGGGGGGGGGGGGGGAGGCCCCGCCCCCCTCCGCGCGCGCCGGGCCAGTCGAACGGCGCGCGAGCGCGAGGCGGGAGAATGCGAACGCCCGGCCGCGCCTTATAAGGGCAAAGCTGGGAGGGGGCGAGGGGCGTCGCGGGAAGGAGGTGGGCTGTCTCGCGCATGCGCGCGGCGAGGGGCGGGATCTCCGCGCGGGCTCGGCGGCGGCAGCGGCTGCACCGGCGGCGGCGGGGGGAAAGGCGAGGGGCGGCCCTGGCCTGGCCCCGCGTCCCGCCGTGAGGGGCCCGAGCGGAGCGGAGCGGCGGATGTGCTGCTGGCGCGGGGGGATGATGCTGGCGGGGCCTCAGCTGGTGTCGGGGCCCGGCGGGGAGCGGGCCCGCTTGCTCTCGCTTTACGTGCAGGATTACCTGGAGTGCGTGGAGTCGCTGCCGCTCGACATCCAGCGCAACGCCTCGCTCCTCAGGGAGATGGACACGCAGTGCCAAGGTGGGCGGGACGCGAGAACGGGCACCGCACATGCGCCCGTGCGGGGGCGACCGGGGCCTGCGCGGGGCCCGGGGATGCTGCGGGGCGGGGGAGGCTTGGGAGCGGGAGCTCGTGCCTTTCAGACGGTTGCTGTGAACGGTTTCCAGCCGTTAGCTTTCTAATCACGCCGGCGGGTATATAAGGACAGTTTTTTGCACGGTCTTCCGTTTCTAAAGTCTAAAAGGCATAAACTTTTGAGCTCTGGGCAAGGCTGAGTTTCGCCTGGTCTGTGGTGACAGCACTGGGGCTCTGTCTTGGATGAATTCGGGCTTTTATGTAGGCTATATCACCTATTTCATAGAATCATAGACTAGTTTAGGCTGGAAGGGACCTTAAAGATCACAGCGTGCTAACCTCCCTGCCATGGGCAGGGACACCTCCCACCAGCCCAGGCTGCCCAAGGCCCCATCCCACCTGGCCTTAAACATCTCCAGGGATGGGGCAGCCACAGCTTGACAAGGACTCAACAGGACTCACTGCCCTCACTGTGAAGACATTCCTCCTCATGTCTAGTTTAAATCTGTCCCTCTCCAGTTTATACCCATTGCCTCTAGTCGTGTCACTGCAAGCCTTTTTAAACAGCCTCTCCCCAGCTTTCTTGTAGGCCCCCTTCAGGAGTTGGAAGGTCGCTTTAAGGTTTCCTCGGAGCTTTCTTTTCTCCAGGCTGAACAAGCCCAACTCTCTCAGCCCCTCCTCTTATGGGAGGTGCTCCAGCCTTCTGATGATCTGGGCCAAAGTAGAGGTTTGCCGAAATCTTCAACTGCTTTAAAAAACAACGACAACAAAACCCTGAAACCCCTAAAAAGTGGATACTTTTTTTTTTTTCCCCCATTCTGAAGATGTCAAAGCAGTGCTGTATAATTGCAGGTAATTTAAAAGGTAGTGATAGTTCGTGCAGGAAGGGCAAGGTATTCCTGCACTTGCAAAACTGAAATCCTTTTAGCTTAGTTCCACCGCACTTAATCAGATTATCTGTAGTGAACACTTGGCCCTGCCTTGTTTTGTGGTTTTGGTTTTTTTTTTGTCAGTGTGTGTGTTGGTTTGTTGCTGTTTTATTTTAACAGGGGTTTCCCAGCTTGGGTATGGATGCCTTCCCCAGACTTGGGGACCAACAAGGAGTTTGGTGAACTTGGATCTCAGTCAATCCAAAAGTTATTTCCTTTCTTTAATGGATGGTGATCCATTTAAAGTATTCAGCTTACCTTCATGGGCTGTATCTAGGACTTAATCAATGTAGGCTGAATGCTGTTCTCTGTTACCATGTGAAAAGTGAGCAGTTCGTGCTTGTGTAGTCTTCTGGGCAGGGTGCTCCCAACACAGGGAAAACCATGTCACTACACCTACCTTCCTCCCCCTCATCCTGGCCCCACTCCCAACCCCCCAAAAAAGGTGGGAGATAATGTGTGTGCAGAATATTGTATTCTGGTTATGCCTTTGTAGTTCAACAGCCAACAAAGTACCTTATTTCATGCTTTTCAGGAGCAGAGAGTAAGATTCCCTTCCCCATCAGGGCAGCAGATGCAGCTGAAGTTGCAGAGGAACAAAGTTTGTGTTTTTAATGGTAGTTGGAATGCTAGTATTGAGAAAAATATAGGTTGAGTGAGTTATTGAACAGGTAGAGTAATGATTTTTATCTTCCCCTAGTGAAAGTCTGGAACAGAACAAAATGCTGTTGGCTCCTTTTGTGAGACAGGTTTCAGAATTATAGTAACAAGTGTCCATTCACGCTTAAGCTACCGTTTCAGGATGTCAGCAGGAAACAAATCACTCTGAACAATGTTGAGATCTATGGCTACTATGTAGTGCAAGCTTGAATCATTTCACAACTGTACAGTGCAGATAAATACTTAAAAATGAAAGCTAGTTTGTGACACACATCTTTAGAAAGAGATTATCCTCCGTATCTTCTCACTTTAGAAGTAAATAGTTTAGTATCATTCATAAATTCCCTTGCCTGTTCAAATGGAATTGTTTCTGAAGGAAACGGTACCATATCTAACACGATGCATCAGGTTCCACTGTCAGTTCCACTCATCTATTTCCTTCCACAACAGCAATTTCTCTGTCTTTTCCAGCCCAAAATTTTCACAAGATCTATACACAAAATATTTCAAAATCCAGCAGTATAGAACAAGAGTAGAGACTAAGACTGGATTATAAGGCATTTGTTAATCTTATATTTGGGTTCATTAAACTTGCTTCCAAGAACTGAATTGTATGAAAGATTCACTCATCCAGTTATCTTGCATGACTTGCAAGAAGAAAAAAAAAATTTAGAAGTTAAACTGTGAGCCACTTGTTACTAGTTGCTTAAAAATATCTTGTGGTGCACTAAACAGTAGGTTCCCTAGTCTGAGTAGGTCAGCCTCAATTTTAAAATGTGACTTGCAGTTATTTGTCTTGAATGGGAAAAGTGTTTTGAGTGGTTTAGGTTGATTTAAGTCCCAATTATAAATTTGCTTTGTATAACTTTACTTTTCATACTCCTTTTATAACTATGTCTACTTGAAAGTGTAATACCAAACTTTCAGATGAATAGCAGGAGGAAGGCAGAGGGCCTGGATATTGTAGTTCTGGGCTGTTACATGTCATTACGTGTGTTTCTTCTTTCAATACAATAAGCTATTGCTTTGGTTTGTAGGCCAGGGCTTTGGAATACAGTGGCAAGGACTCAACAAAAAATCCTGCTTTGTCATATGGAGACAGGATCTGGACTATCCACACTCCAGAAGTTGTGGCCACTTTCCTTGGGTTTTCCTTTCTTTTTCCAATGGCTAAAAAAATATTTTCTTGGAGCATGAGATTTTTTTTTTTCTTGCAACAAATTGTGATCTTAAACGCGTGGGGTTTGATGACCACATGCAACTTGAATACAATATCCGATCTAGCCCACTAGGAGGTACTATAATTAAAACTTGTAGTATTTCTCATCACTCAGAAATACATTTCTATATTTCCTTCATCATGTTTCATGTTGTGTAACTATTCCTATTATCTTTACTTTATAGAAGCATTAAAAGAAATAGATGATGTCTATGAAAAGTACAAGTCAGAAAATGATCCTGTTCAGAAGAAACGCTTGCAGCAGCACCTTCAGCGTGCATTAATCAACAGCCAAGAACTTGGAGATGAAAAAATTCAAATAGTTACTCAGATGCTAGAACTGGTAGAGAACAGAGCCCGGCAAATGGAAACACATTCTCAGTGTTTTCAAGATCTGTCTGAGAATGAAAAGCCTCTAGAAAAGGCAAAGATGGAGTCCTGCCAGCCAGAGAGATCTTCACGTAGACCTCGACGCCAGCGAACCAGTGAAAGCCGTGATCTGTGCCATATAGCAAATGGTATTGATGACTGCGACGATCAGCCACCTAAAGAAAAAAGATCTAAATCTTCCAAGAAGAAAAAACGCTCCAAAGCCAAACAAGAGAGAGAGGTTTCACCTGTAGAATTTGCAATTGATCCCAATGAACCAACTTACTGCTTATGCAACCAAGTGTCTTACGGTGAAATGATAGGATGTGATAATGAACAATGTCCTATTGAGTGGTTCCACTTTTCTTGTGTTGGACTCACCTACAAACCAAAGGGAAAATGGTATTGCCCCAAGTGCAGAGGAGACAATGAGAAAACAATGGACAAATGTACTGACAAATCCAAAAAGGATAGAAGATCGAGGTAGTGAAAGCAATTCATGTTTTAAAGAGTTGCTCCTTTTATATTAAAATGTTTAATTTCCAGAGAACGCTGTTTTAGGAAATGCATAAGACTATGCAATAATTTTTAATCTATAATATTAATGGAGTATTAAAAGCTGTTATACCTTCTGTGATCTTTAACCTTCTGCACTGAATAACCAAATAGTTGAAACAGGGTGGCTTCAGACCTTCACAGAAGACATTACAAGCATATGGCGCTTGGTATCAATTTAACCCCATTCGTATTTTGTGAATCTTGAAATAATGGTGGTGGGAAAGATACTGAAGAACTTTTCATGTTACAAGTGAGGCACTAAGAGGCCTCATGTAACTGCTAGCATCTTAACAACTGTATTTGTTCTTTATCCCAGGTCTTAAGTTTTCAGTTTTTGTGTTAACATTGCACATTTGGAATTAGTTTTTTAATTTCAGCTGTAACTGTAAAAGTCTTCCAAGCTAAAAGCAGACTTCTTCAGTGACTTTCATTTGACTGGTATGTTATTTCACAGAAGAAAATACCACTAACTTAAGCTTTTTTTTTTTTTTTTTTTTTTTGTCAATATTAAACTCTTGTCTTTGTGACTTTACAATTGGGAGTCAGTTTTTGGATATGATAGACTTACGGTGTATAAGCAGTGTTGGATATTCCTAGGGGGTTTTGTTGGGGTTCCAGTGAACATCCTGATGTGGTCCTTGCTGTTTAAGATGGCGTCTCTAATGCTGAAACTTATTTTCTTGATTGCCTTTGATTTGCCACTGCCTATATAAGCTTTGAGGTGGTATCAGAATCCCTTGAGAAAGGGATATTGACATTTTGGGAGAATACAAGTTGCAAAGATGATGAGATGTAAACTTTGCTTTTGCTTAAGTGGTGTTTGGGTACACGTGTGGCCACACCTGAATTTGGGCACAGCACTACAGTTCTTGGGCTTGGCAACAATCCAAAAAGCCTGGAGGCAAAAGCTTTCAATAAAAGTTTTGATAGATAATAAATAAAACATAAGCCTGACTGGCACAGAGCCAGTAGACAAATCCTGGCAGGTTTGTGACAGGCTACGTAGCAGTGTTGCCCTGAAGTATGCCGCTGCTAAACAGTACTTGGGTGGTAGTTAAGTGAACTTCCTCACCTCCACTCCTTAGAGGAGGTGCAAAAATGATGAAAACAGCTGTTTGTGCTTCATTGCGTTGGGAGATGCTAATAGAGCAGAAGGGAGTGATGTGCCTAGTGTATCAAAGCTTGCATCTAGAGTTCCTGCTCCTTCCTTGAGACTGGCTGCTGGTGCCCCGATGGGCTTGGCAAGGCAGAGAGCGCAGCTTTACAGGGCTGGGTGCAAGGATTGTCTCCGGATGGGCTGCAGGCACTCAGAAGTTTCTGTGAATCTCTGCTCTTTGCTGCTAAAGTCTCCCTTGACGGCACAAAGGGGAAGAAGTGCACGGTCTCTGTCCAAGGCTGATTGAAAAGCAGTTGTGCTGAGTTGAGAGCAGTCAAGAAGGCAGCTGAGCAAAAGCAAGCATGATGGATGAATGCCATCAAAACTCCCTCCTGCATCTCCACTAGAGGGCTGTGACAGCTGGGGCTGGAGGGCTGGATGCACTATGGTTGTCATAAAGAAAGCCTCAGTGCTGTCAGACCAGATGGTATGAATCAATGCAGAAGACTAAATATTACAAGCTATGTAAAATACTGAGCCTGTTTCCACAGTTTTAATGATTCTTTAACAGGATTTAGCATTTGAAAGTAATACTAGCTAACATATGGCAGCGGAGCGTAAAGCCAGCGTTCTTAATTTTTTGCTCTGAATTGGAGGTTTATTAAGTGGACTGGCTTCACTGGGGAGAACAGCACTGCAGTAAGCAAAGAGCTCTTGCAGGAAACTACTGTAAGGGCTCTGACTACCAGGGTAGGTGAGAAGGTACATCTTATTCCCTAGCCCTAATTTGGCCAAAATAGGCTTCTTGAGGGGGCTGGATTGTGGCTACTGATGGAGAATGGTCAGGACAGCTATTGGAGACAAGTATTAGAAGTCTTCTGGGTGCATTTTAGTTATTCTATTTGCTATGGCTTAATGATTCCTTAATTTCCTTCTTGGAAAGACTGGTTGGAAGCTTTGGGCTGGGGATTTTATCAGCATCTATTGTCTACCTAAAATGGTCATGCTACCTTGAATTAAAAAACAAACAACGCGTAAGTATACACAGAAGATGCAGAAAAAAGTACAGGTTAAACTGTAACTATCAACATAACTAACTTATCTTGAGAAGTATTGCTTGAATTTCTGCTGGCTAAATTAAAAACACCTTTTTTTCAAGGCTGAGAAGAAAGCTAGGAACCTTATGTAGTAGTTCATCTGGAATAATTGATAGGGTAGGAAGCGTGTGTTGTGGTTTTACAGAAAGAAAATTTTAGATTCTGAAGGTGGTCCAGATAAACATATCTAATGCAAGGATGCTTTCTTTTATGCTAATGGCCCTTCTAGCAGGGAATGTGAATCCTCAAGGTTTCCAGTGATAATACTGCTGGGGAAACAGCACTTGCTTCCCTAATACATGAAATTGGTCAAATGCAGAAATGATTCTGTTCATAAGCATATTAGCAGTGTGCCTTAAATATACATGTGTGCATCTAAAATAACCTCTTTTAAATACTCTGGCTAATTTGTTGTTAAAACTTACCTGAGAAAAGATCTTATGTTATCTGGCATTTAGCATTTCACCACCTTTT
Organism: Clamator glandarius; assembly: GCA_033459285.1. Lineage (NCBI taxonomy): Eukaryota > Metazoa > Chordata > Aves > Cuculiformes > Cuculidae > Clamator > Clamator glandarius. The sequence goes on from JAUNZM010000080.1 coordinate 1,967,437, forward strand.
TTAGCCAAACCCTGATTTTGTGATTTTTACATCTGATTTCATAGAAGATCAATAGTAATTGTTGAAGACATACAAAAGATGCTGGTGTGAAATCAGAAAGGTAAGTAGAGAACTCTTAATGTTGCTTCTTAATGTTGAGTTCCTTTACTTAAAGGGATGAAGCTCACTAATGAAGTGAAAATTAAAAGTAAACCAGTTTGTTTTCTAGGTATGTATTGATTGTCATGAAATAAGTCTAACTTAAAAAAAAAAAAAAGTAGAAAGTGGGCAACATGTTTTGGAAGCTTATGGAGGTGAATGTAACTACACAGGAAACTGCTTCCTCTGAAAATTAATGCTGCAAAGTCAGTGTGGATCAAAAGTCAAGGTTATGTTTTGTAATGTAGTCTTAAAGACTATGAAAATATGGTGAAGTTCTAAGTGCTCGCTTTTTGCCTTTCAGCTTTGAAGTAACTAAAGTTCAGCAGTGGAAAAAGATCCCCATAAACTATTTAAAAGGAATGGTATCAAGAGCAAGAGTGTTTCTTGATTATTGTCCCATGGACTAGTTTGATTAATCCTGACAATATAGTAACTCAATTGAAGGAAACTTGAAACAAAAAATACACCTAATAGAAAGCTTACTGTTTTGTAAGGCCATTCCTGCTATCTCCAGCAGTTACTTTATTCTTTTTGGATTCTGGAATTCTGGCAAGTCTGGAATAGTACACAAGATTAATACAGGTTTCCTCCAGTGGCTGGGTATTGCTTTATTCTGTTGTGTAATTGCCTGAACCCAATTACAGTTAATTACGAGCTACGACAGGTCCACATTGCTTGCATGCAGTCTCCTACATGCTGTTCTGTGCTTGTACCTGTTGATTGCTAAAAAGCACAATGATAATACCTCTGCATTCACATTAGTTTTAACTGTATTTCCCTGCCAAATAGTAAGTGCTCTACATATCCAGAAATGGCAGTGTGGTATTGACAGGTCTTGAAACTGGAATGGAAGGGCGGTGAGTGAAACACCCCATCCTTCTCTGAATTCAAGGATTTGCCGTTTTGAATGTTCTTTTACAGCTGAATTGGGCCTTTGGAAAGAAGATGGCATTTCCTAACTTTGAAGACCTTTCCCTCATTTAAGAGCCTCTAACTTCAGCTTGAAGGAAACCACTACCATTTGTCTGCATCTATACTTAAAAATGAGGTGGTTTACACTAAAGTGGTCTGTACAGCTTCTGACTGCAACAGATCTGATTCTTACAATCTTAATCTGAGGTTTTATTCTTTAGACTCAGCTGGGCTGAACTGCACCCTGTTAGATCTCCTTTAAAATCCAACTGATCTATTGGGACAAAACTGCAGCGATTGCCACACTGCCAAGTTAAGGGCTTAGAATTCTTTTTCCATCTTATCTGCATATGTATTTCATTAAGAGGTCTCTGCAAGTCTTTGGTGTTGGCACCTCAGGCTGCAAAAATACTGCAGGCTTCATAAAAGCTCAACTTGCTTTAAATGCTGCAATCTAACCTAGACCTCTTTTCTTTTTCCATACATATCTGAATCTAACAGAGCAATGATAAAAGCACCTGCAAATCATGTAGATACTTTATGATGTTAGGCAGTGTGTCTGAAGTTATTCTGTTGCACATTTTAAAGCTAATAGTAACTTGGTAGCTGTTGCTTGCAGAAGCCTGCTTTAAACTCAAATGAGAGATGTTTTAGTGCTGAAAGGCACACTATCTGCTCAGTGTGTCTCAGAAAAGAAATGTTTCCTGGGCAAAGAAAGAGCAACTCGCTTTTGCTAGATCTTAGAAGTATCTTCCTCTGTCAGGACTAGCAACCCTGGCAACATGGTTTGAGGCAGGCCAGGTATGGTTTGACCTGCGGAGCGCCACAGACCAGACAAATAAACCGAGATATATGCTGGGAAGGTCTGCGTTAGGCTGGAGATCAGGTCAGGAAAGTAGTGGTGCTTCCTGCTCCGTGAGTTTCCTGTAGGACCTGAACTCAAGAAAGGCTGAAAACTGTTGAACAGAGATGTCTATCTCTCTGCAATTCACAATAAAGCATCAGTTTTTTGAAGATATGCACCTCTTATCTTACTCATCTCCCCTCTCAAAACCTGAATTACGTTAGCAGTTTTCTTGACCATTGTGGCTTCCAGAGTCCTATTCACAGTGCACAGCTTTTCTTGGGCACAGAGAACAATTGTGTCTGAATAGCTGTCTTTAACACATCTGAGAAGGTGCTTGCTTCAATCTAGTTTACTTGAGGTTCTTCCTGGCTGCTAGCGGATAGTTTTACAAATAAGTGGTTTTCAGCAGAATGGGCAGATGGTTTTGCATCTGATGCTCTCAAAATGACAAGCAGGGCTTCCACTCAACCACAAGAATTGTTTCTGCCCAGTGCCAGTTAAGTAAGACATTTTGCTGTCAGTGGTAAAACCAGATGTTACTGCACAACTGTTCAAGTCCCACAGACTTATATACCCTACAAGGAAAAATATGTTTATTTTTTACTATTATCATGCCTCTTTTATAATATATGCCATGAAAGAATTGAAAAAGTTTGAAATCTTTTTTGTGCTAATTTTCTGATTACTCTGCAGTCTTTGGAACAGCTTGAGGATTATGGATTTCCACTAGAGCTGGCCTGTAAACTGTTCTATTCTGTGAAAATTTTGGCAAATTTTTCACTAAATGAAGCTGCCATTTGCCTTTGAATCCAAGTCGCTTCTTAAGATCAAGCTCACATTGCATCTGAATCCTTTGTAATTTTCTGTTGGAGTAGGGTAAGAGTTCTAAAAGCTTATTTTGACAAATTCTGTGGGTTTCTCCACCTATTTCTGCATTCTTTTGGTTTATGGGGTAGGGCAAGTTCAATTTTAATTAAGTCAGCAATGTTTTTACTGCAAGTATTAGACTGGACTGCGTTTCCATTCTGCTGCAAACATGTTCTAGTAGAAAATTACTGACTATACCACGGGCAATTTGGTATTTCTCAGAGATGCTTTTCATGTATCACATGCTTATTTCTTTCTTAAATATACATCAAGGAAGTTATAAGGAGCATACACACAGATTCAAACTATAATTGCTTCTCCTGTCCCAAAGGCCTATCTTCCAGTGCAGGGATTAGTGCTTAGTGGGTGCATAGAAAATAAAATCCTCCTCAGTGTTTGGTTTCTGCAAACTTAAAGAGTACCTTCACTGAAAATGGTAGAAATGGTGAATGAATCACTACAGTGATTAGCTGCACACGTTAAGAGTAACAGAAAGTTACAGTTTATAGTTGGAGGTGTGGGGGCAACCAACTTTGGTTCTTCTGTGCTGAATGTAGTGTGATTTATGAAGCCTAAAAGGACACTTTCGTATCCTACTGAGAAACAGAATAAAGTAACAAGAATTCTAGAATCTTTGCAAATAATTTTCAGCAGAGATAAAATACTGTCCCAATTTAAATAAAATTCTGTTGAGCAGGGTTTTATCCAGCATACAGATTTTCAGCTTCCTTTGACTAAAGCCTAAAAAAAGATTAAAGCTCCATGGCAACTGCTATCTTAACTCCTGACAGGCACAGTGTAAATTACATCTTGGAAAAACCTAATACTGAAAGTTTTATTTAGGTCACCAGGCAGGCCAGGAAATGGTAGGCTTCTAGATACCACCCCAAACTTCATTGTGCCCCTGAATGGTCTCGGTGAGGCAGAGACTTTTGTGGGAGGTGAACTGGATGCTATGCAGTCATATGCAATATGCATTTTAAAATCTGACAAGTTTTAGATGCGTGAAAGACTGCAATTTCCTTGTGACTGTAACCTTCCATTGAGGAATGCAGGAAGAGTAATTTGAAAGACAGCAGTTCAGACAGGTACTATGCGAAGTTTCCACAGTAGCTGTGTTTGCTGGCAGTGGAGGAACAGTATTGGATGGGTTTGGGGTTTTTTGTTGGTGGTGTTTTGTTTTGTTCTGTTTTTAATGGAGAGGTAGATGGACAGCTTCTGCAATTAATTAATTTGCCAACAGGTGCCTCAGCATTCATACTTGTGCCATGGAAGCTCTGTGTCCCATTTGGGCTTGTATGGAGATACTACTTTCTTGCTGTTTGGGGTTATCAACGAATAAGGTACTAGTCTGAGTGGTGGAAGTGAATATAAACCTACATTAAAAATCTTGAGTAAAGGTAACCATGGTAAACAACAAACAACAACCACTCCCAAATTTCTGCTATTTGCATGAAGATTATCTGGGACTGTTAATTCCTTAGCTCTGCTTTCTTCTTTGACAATTTTCAACCTATCCTCTCTGGACTATGTGCTTTTCAGGCCCTGAAGAATGCCTTTAATTGTTGCCTGAGGAACTATTGGAGCTATTAAAACAGGCTGGTGCCTGAGGCAGGAAGGGATTGGTAAGTAGGATGATCAATTCCGCTCTCGAGTGCGGGGACAAAAAGCTGGATGCTCCCTGCTGTGTCAGCTGCCCTTGGGCAGACACAGAATTATTCCCAGACTCCTTTTGACCTCATCAGACAGCAAAGTTTAAGTCTTCCATATCGCATTTAAAAGGAGAAAGTATTCATCATTTTTCAAATTAAAATAAAACCAAGATAATATCAAGACCAGTTTTAGAGCTTTAGTCTACTATTTATCTACCTTATTGCTTACTTCGAAATTTTGTCTTGTAAATTTTTAATACTAACATGCTATCTATTACTGGAGAAGGATGAGAAATGGAATTGTAGAAGCATTCACAGTATTAGTTTTACAGACCTGCAAGTAGGACTGCTTTGCCCTTTCCTCTAGCAGCTGGAGTTAGCCATCACAGTATGATGCACGCCTTCATAACCTGGAACAATGTTATGCTGATGTTCAAATGGATCCCAAACTTTTATCATATGAACAAAAACACACTCAAATACATAGAGACAGTAAATTCTATAAGAAAAAAGCCCTAAATATGTTTTCTATTCCCCCCAAAGCTATATTATTGAGATGCTAACAAACAACTGTGTTGCCAGTTGAACACTGCTTTATGAGTTAACCAGTAGAGCCTGGGGCACAAGATGCAAGCTGACGTCACTATTAAATGGCTTTGAAGAGTTTTTAAGAAGTTCATAAAACAGTAAATTACTTTGATTTTTAAGTATCAGAACACTCTTCATATTAATTTCATCATTAACTTGTAAATACTGAATAATTATAATAGAAACCATACAGAAACAGACTATCGAGCATTTTCTAAATAAAATACATAGTTTTATTGGCTACTTTTTGCAATGCAGTAATCTGTAATCTAATGATACTATACACTGGATTGGCAAATTCACCTACGCTATGATTACATTTTCTTCAGTAGCAGAAGGTAAGAATAATTGAGTCTTTCTCCTCTTACACTATTAAAGTATTTGTAGTAAACTATGAAAGTACTTCTGGGTGATTTTATGTAAAGAACATTGCTATAAAATTTGCGATTATTATATTTGAGCTATTCCAAAACTCAGCTTGAGGAGATACACCTTCCTGTTCCCAAAGCGTGGCCAGGTAAGTTAATGGAGTAAGCGTTAATTCCTACACCTATGCAGCAGTTGGCTCTGCTTGCTGTGGGGAGAGACCTTAATGCATTAGCTGATGAAGCTTTACAAGCCAAAAGGCTTGTCTACCTGTAAACGTGCTAAGCACTTCTGAATCCTGTTTGAGGATAAAATACGATGCTTCCTTGAAAAGTGACATTTAAGTGTTTAAATTTTTCTTTAGAGAAATCCTGAATGTTTTCTCACCTGCTTGTAGCATTTGCCACAGAGACAGAATTGATTTGGGGGAAGCAGGTCAGATACATATCTTGTATTTAATAAATTATTTTTAGTGAATACCTCTTTCTCGTATTTAGTTTGTCATCTTCACTTGCCGGCATGAGGCACAACAGCAGAGAAGAAAGCACCCACAGTTTTCAAAGGCTTGACTTCGTGGAGTGCAGCAGAGTAATTGAGCTACAGCTTCAGTAACTGCTGACTGTAAAGGGCTGCTAAAACACAAGAATTAAATGAGCTGAGGAGATATGTAAAACTTCTCCTAATAATTCAGATCCTGTAAGTCCACCACTGACTATAACCAGAGACATTCTTGCATTTATTCTGTCTCTGAATTAAGGTTTTGTTGTTTTATTCATTGTTTTTAGTTTGGTTTGGTTGTTTTTTTTAAAAAAAATTCTGATATTTTAGAATGATGCCTCTAGGCAGAGTTTGCTTTAAACAAAACTCAGAAAAATCCTGTTATTAAATTAAGATCATGTTAGTATGTTTGCCAAAACAACAGATCATTTGATAAGGCTCCTTCTTGAACCTTATGGCCAAAGTAAGTCTGCATATAAAGATACGTAAAATGTGCCCAGATTCTAATCCTAGTTTTCCTTTTCACTAAATTAATTCCATTTAGAAGTGGTGCTTATCTGATGAATGTAAAAATGACATACTTCCATTCAATTCTTTATAGCTGAAGCTAAGTTCTTTAGTCTGACTGTGCTTTCAAACACCTTTTATTTTCCCATTGATATGAACTGATTACTTCCTAACAGCTTCCACCTTTCCTCTCTACCCAGTTCTCCAACGGTGTAGTGCAAACACGCTCTTCAGCAGATGCTTCATCTTCTGTTCAACAGCCTGACTAACTGATTAAACTGAGGTGCACTTTTAAACAGGGGCCTCGGCAGAATATGGAGCACAGGCTGCCCAGGGAAGCTGTGGCTGCCCCATCCCTGGAGGTGCTCAAGGCCAGGTGGGATGGGGCCTTGGGCAGCCTGGGCTGGTGGGAACTGTCCCTGCCCATCACAGCAGGGTTGGAACTGGATGATCTCTAAGGTCCCTTCCAACCCAAATGATTCTATGAATATTAATAAATGACCTCGTAATGGGATTTCCAGGTCTACTTATACTTGTTGCATGTGTAATTAATTAATAACAAAGTAATAATATTCTCCGCACTCATAGAAAATGTGATGTACGTTCATGTATTTTAAGCAGCAAACCTGGAAGCTATACTTTGATTTCTACCTATTCAAAAAACATTGGAGGAATGTTTCAAAGTATTTTCTTTGATAACTGCTAATTTTTGGCAAAACAGACTAATAAAATAAGTACATGTATTTTTAGTAACTAGATAACATCTTCAGTAAGTAATCCTTAGTGTGCTGATAATTTCTGAGTAGTTTCATGCAAATATTCATGAATATTTGGTTATTTTTATAAATACTACACCTAGCAGTCACTTTTCAACATGAAAAGTGCATTTAAGCTTATGAAAACAATACCTATCATTCTGATTTCTAAGTTCCAGAGTGTGATATCATCAATTTTCTCCTCTTCAGCGTAGCTGGGAAGCACCACATAGTGGTGGTCAAGGCCATATTGTATGGAAAGAAGATGGATGCTCTGTTGTGAAAGATACAGAGTTGGCACGAAGAGAGATGGTGTGTGTGGCACAAACACACAGTGACCTAGAGAGCGGAAGATCATCTGACAAGTCAGTCACAAGCTCAAGAACTTCTCTGCAGCTTTTTGTCAGCACTTTTATTTTTTATCTTGTTTATATCCAAGTAGAAATATCAACCTTTTTCTCAATCTTAACCTGTTTATTTATAGAAGTAGCTAAGTGGTTTTGGTTGATGAACCTTAAAACCACATGGACCTGTAGGCATAAGCCCTTTCATGGGGAGCTATGAATTACTGTATATGTACATATTTGCACTTGTAATAACTTCTCCAGTTGATCTGCCTCTTTACCCAATGCCATCATGACTGAGAAATTTGAGGTTAATCATGACAAATGAACACAGAGCTGAGACCATGTGCAGTAAGTCAGATGGGAAACTGTTCATAGTAAAGCCAAACACAACCCGCTGGTCATACTATATGCATGCAGATGACAGTAAACAGCAAAGATTATTAATAAACCTTGCACATTTGTGGAAAAAAATGCATTCTGGTTACAACGCAAACTCTAAAATTCTTATTACAATTTAAAATTTTATCTTTAGGAAGACATACTGTAGAATTCCTGATTCAAAAATTAACCATTGGTGTAAATTAAGCAATCAAAAGATGGATGTAATTATGATTATGACCCCAGAACACTTATCCATTTCAGAACTTCCTAGTACAAGATGATAAGGGAAGCTATGGAGTGAAAAAAAGATAGAAATAAGTGACATAATTTAAAAAAAAAGGAATACAGAGAAGGACAAAAGCGCTTCTTGGCATTTTAACAGTTGTTATAAAATATATCCATCAGGAAGCAGAATAATGAGTATTCATAAAGGCTTGTGGTGATAGGATGAGGGGGAATGGGTGTAAACTGGAGAAGGGCAGATTTAGACTAGACATTAGGAAGAATTTCCTTACAACCTTTTGATTACGTTTATTCTTCAAAAGGAAGGATGTACAATTTACTTAGTAGGCGATCACTACAATTTTAAGGCTTTTGAAAAACCCGCTTCCTTCTTATCTTTTGGATATTGTAAGCAGGTAGTGATAGACAGCACGTTAAATAACTACTAAATAACTACTTAAATAACTACTGTGAACAGCAATGCTGGATTCAAGATCAATTCCCTGCATTTGTTCAGAAGTCAAAAATGAAAGTCTGGAGGTGCAGACAGCCAAGAGGTGGATGGAAAGGAGTGCTTACCTTCTGTTCATCCAAGACTGCCTTGCCAGTGACCAAGCTTATGGGTTACAGATAAAAGACTGGAAACTCCTGGTTTAGACTGATGTCTAGAGAGATAGTAATGCTACTTAAATAGTATTTTTACTCCCACTTGTCAGTTATCTAGGGTCACTAATTCTTGCAGTTGAAGGAATATAATATAATAATTGTGCATCGATCTGGCTTCATCTCTTTGGACTCCCTGCTTCAAGACAAGGACACCCTGGCTTTAAGGAAGTCTACAATGACCTCATTTATTTATTACAATAATTCATACTTCAGTGCAAATCTGTGGCCTGGACAACCGATGTTTCAGCTCCAGCTCTGAAGTGCCAAAGAAGTTAAAAGTTGTCACCTGTCATTCCCTTGCTCATTCTCCTTTTGGGTGCAGTTTCCCAGTGCATGTCCCCGGTGGCCCTGGACAGAAAAAGATGGCCTGCCAGAATAGGTTGCTCAGGAATTTTCTTTGTATTCTGGCTCATCCAGCCCTTTACAAACCCAGTCTCTAAATCCCCAATGACAAAAAGGTCCCTGGCAAAACATCAGGATTCTTTGATATCACATGAACCATGTTCTGGGAACAGCACCAAAAGATCTTATCCAAACTTTTCTCACAGACCTCACAAACGCCAGGACAAACCAACTCAATCCAAAAGGCACAGGGAGGAATGAGTCGCATCTTTCTGCTCCAGTGAGGTCTTTATTACTCTCAGATGTTTTTATCCACAGAAAGTGACTTCTTTTGTCTCCCTCTTTTTCTGAAAAAGGGAGCCTTAGCTCACACTTTTGGTCCCATAGTAGCTTTGAAACTAAGAAGTACAGCTGACCTTAACCAGTTTCCACTTGAGTACACAATATACTCTAAAGAATTGCTTATTTTCAGATTTTAACTTCAATTAGATATACTTCCAATTTGATAGATTTTAAGAGAACGCCCTTTATGCTAATGACTATTATGAAAATAAAAACTACACCGAGGCCAAGCACATAAAAGTCTACACCGGTGTTCTGTTCACTTTCTAGGTGAAACACAGGGTGCTCATCAATACATATAAAGAAGACTGATGTGATCTTGCTTACAGAGAATATAGAAATAAGCGCAATTTTCTCTCTGCAAGTATCTTACTACAACAGTTGTGTTCAGAAGGAAAGTTTCAGGTATCCTTTCCTGACCTAAACTGCATAGGATTTAAAGACTTGGACATTTCTTAGAATAAGCCATTGTTTGACTTTAATGTCGTTGAATATATGTTAGAATCTCATATGCTTCAAAAAGAGATACAAGATTCGTATTCAACGATGGATCTTTGAGAATAATACTCATTCTACTGATGAATTATTGCGATAACAACAGAAGTTTGAATTCAGCACTGAAATTGAGATCTTTGGTTTCCAGACTTGCAGAGATGTTTAGGATCAGAGAGTACATTTCAGTGCTGAGGAGCAACCATAACCCTTGGAAGTTAATTTAAATTTTCTTAAAGTTTCACAGAATTCCTATGAAATCTGGTTCAGATCTCCCATATTCTCACAAGAATGAATGTACCTGTTCACCACATAAGCTTGTCTCCTTTGTCACATGATTAATTTCAGAGCACTGAGGTAATTTGGTATTTTTTTTTTAACCACATGGCATACACTTTTTCATTGCAAACTTGATAGAGATGTTTATGGGAAACAGTCAGAAATTAAACAGCGTAGCATAGTAAAGTTAAAAACATTATTGCAATATGTCAGTACAGACTGTGCAGTAACTCAGGAATTTGGAATACTGATAGTTTGATATGTACATTTGCAGGAACCTTTCAGAAATGAATCAATGCATAGAAACAATTCTCCTTTATTTAACAAATGGCCACAGAAATCAATCTGCTCACCTGCAAGATGAACTGAAGATAATTTGGCCACATGTCTACCGTTTTCAGACTCCAGAGTATTATCTTTGTGAATTTAGTTTTTTTTAATACAGCTGAATGCCAAGAGTTGATAGCCCAGGCGATTAATGAAGCAAGGGCAAATAAAGTCATTGCAGCAACCCCGAAGAGTGTGACAGTAGGAAAAAGCACTAGGGCTATAAAGTTCTCCTTGCATGATAGCCTGCTGCCCTGTAAGACAGCAGAGTTCTTTGTAGCAGGAGGGAGGTTGCTACTACACCGCTACAGGTACTGTTAATACAGCAATTGATTTTAAATCTGTAACATTATCTGAAAAGAAAATGTGCTCTCTCAAGAATACTTTAGGGTCAACTCACTTCACTGTAAAGCAAGGGCAGCCCTGCTGGCCTTCTGAAAGTAATGGAGTAATACAGAATTTGCTCTTGGAATAGCTGCCAGGCTTAAAAGGATGTAGGTTCCAGAATCTGGAAGGTTTAGTGGAGGCATGAGAGAGCCAAAACCTCCTGCCTTCAGATAGAACACACCTAGGTGAAAAGGTTAGGGGTTACAGCTCAGATTTTTAGGAGGAATTAGGTTCCTAAAGTTGCTGGAAGTCTGCCAGAGTGATCTTCAAAAACTCAGTTCACAGGCCACCTAAATATTTTAAAAAATGGGCACAACTTCCTTCTTGAAAAGAAAGAATATAGTTTCTAATTATTCGCTACCTGGAGATGACAAGGAAGCAGTTAGTCTTTGTTTACAGCTTCTCCCTGAACAGCAGCCACAATCTTGGCATATCGGCTTACGAGAACATCTCCTTTGCCAGCACAGAACACCACGGCTTCTATTCCTGTACAAAACAAAAGTCAATTAAAACAGAGAAAATACACCTTGTAAGTAGCCTTATTATGTCACGCTATCAAATAAAATCTGAATACTAAGTGTATGTACAAGGAAGACTGAGTCATTCCCAGCTGTGTATGCACAATCCAGTGCAAGAGGTATAAGACAACATCAGGTCTATAGTGTCAGAATTAACTAGATGAGCAAGGTACAGAATAAACTCTAGATGCTCTGATGCAGCCTGATTTGGATTTCTTGTACCAACTGTGACATGACTGGGAGGGGGATGATTGGAAGGGCAATCTTGCTGCTCTGGCACTTCAGGAATAAAAAAACTCTATGAGATTGCCAAATATTCTAGTTAACTGCACAATTTAATGCTATAAAAGACTGTCATGCATAGCCGTTGGGTTTTAAATGTGGTTTGATTTTGCTTCTTTTGAAATATTTTGCCCCCGTGTCTGCCTGCACAGAATCTAGATGCAGCACACACTATGATTTGCTGTGCTCCCAATGTCATTACTGTCTGCAAATCTGGCTTTTAAAGCCCTCAGGCATACCGGTGATAAAAAACGTGACTGAATAAGGATATCAGTGTGCACTTTGGATGATTCTCTTTAGAATCTCTTTTATGTGAGGCCCATTACTTTCCACTTCTTTCATCCATTTTCAAACACTTAGTCTCAACTCCTTCCAACTGGATTTGCCTTTGCAAACTATTTGCCTGTGACACAGAATGCTGCCAGCATCACTTGAAAATCAAATTAATGAGTGGCAGACACTGGACTTCTCTTAAACCTGTCAAATCCTGTCAAATATACTCCACAAGTAATTATGACTATCCTTTCCTACCGTTATATGTTATAGAAAACCTTTCATTTCTTTACCTGACTAAAATATTTACACAGAACAAAAATTAATAACCAACTCCTGACTGACACAGGGAGCAGGACACAGAGAGACCCCTCCTGCACTACACTAACACAAATCTTGTTCTTAGAAATTTCAGTTTGATAACCTCAGACGCTGTGTAAAGGTGCATGCATGGTGTATGAAACCAGGAAAGAATGCTCTTCAGCTTATGTTTGGATAAGCACTTGAGCAGCAGTTAGTGGAAGACGCAGTAGGCTGATGAAGGGATGAGGGGATTCGTACCTACAAAATACACACTTAGGATTAATTCCATGTAACATTTGGATTAGAGGATGACGATACATCAGCTAGAGAGCAATGGAGTAAATACAAAGAAATTATTAACAAATCTGACTTTCACAAAAATATAATGATGGAAGGTTGATATTAAGCTGAGTTATGAAGAGGATTTTTAAATCCTAAATTCTTACTGGTGAAAAATACTTTCAACTACTTTATATGCACATAGAATGTGATCTTTCACTAAATTTCTTGGTATAAGTATGGAGCAATTCCTGCGCACAGGAGTATTGGGTACAAACTGGAGAGGGGCAGATTTAGACTAGATATAAGGAGGAGGTTTTTCATGATAAGAGCAGTGAGGCACTGGCAGAGGTTGCCCAGGGAAGCTGTGGCTGCCCCATCCCTGGAGGTGTTCAAGGCCTGGTTGGATGGAGCTTGGGCAGCCTGGGCTGGTGGGATGTCCCTGCCCATCACAGGAGGATGGAACTGGATGATCTTTAAGGTCCCTTCCAACCCAAATTATTCTATGACTCTATGATTCTAAGAAACATGTATTTCATGCAGCATCTGGCATGAGTTCATCAGATCAAATCCCTGAAATAACAGAAAAAGGTATAGGTTCAAACAGAGAACTGAGTATATTTTCTGAGTCTGCATCTGGCACATATTCCTCTCCTAGCCCTAACTTCAGATTCCAGTACAAGGTGATAAAATTCTGAGGGAAAGGGAAGTCAAATGTGAAAACAGGGAATGTGACAATATCGGCCCCACTCAAAGTGAGAAAAATAAACCCAAATGAGAAAGAACTAAAACAAAGTAGCAAATGAGAGCGTGAATGAAGTGCAGAGACGGAAGAAAAAAGCTGTTAGAAATAATTAGGAGTGTAAAAAGCAACCCAAGAACAATAAAAAAGAGAAGTGGAGAGTCATTTTACAGCTACTTAACTGCATTTGAGAGAAACCGTAATATAACATATCTTGTCTTCCAAAAAAGTTGCAAGTATTCTCCCCTTCTATTTTCTTTAATTAAGAAAATCTTAAAGTGCACATTCAAAGTGTCATACAGAACTGTAATTTATCCAGCAGCAACTGCTGAGGAGGTACAACTGTAAACTGCATAATTTAAGGTTTGTTTTGTTTTTCGAATTTAGGAGTCTTCTGCTAATCTTTTTGAAATTTTTTACATTTCTGTTTCTATTTGCTACATTTGACAGGGTATATTATTATTTAAGTAAATTGACAGCAAAACAAAACCCCAGAAATAAGTCCTCCTCTCTGAAATGCTGAAATATGGATAATGAACCCTTTGTAAGCTAGATGATAGGACCCAGACAGTAAAAAAAATTCTACTGAAACCTCACACCCCAGTACAGAATGCAACTTCAAGCTGAGAAAGCCATAAAGTCTGTTAGGCAGCAATTTTATATAAACTGTCTTGTACCTTCCTCTGAAGGACATGACAAAACACTGTCGTGGAGCAGAATATGAGCTGAAATTGAAGTTATTTGATGTGACTGTTACCATTTTTGTATGCTAAGATTTTGAATTTGAAAAAGAAAAATCCCATAGGAGGTCTGATAGGCTGTTTACTCACAATTAGTAGTGTGGAAAGCAAATCTGACAACTACCCAGGGAGGTTTAAATGTCTCCCATTGTAATTCTTGTGACCAATTGTTAAGGAAAATAAGAAGGTATGATGAATATATCAATACAAAACTTAGATATTATTGCTAGTGGATTATGATAAATAGAGTATTGTGTTAAGAGTATAATTAGAAACGGTGTTGGGAAAGTAACCCGTAGGGCAGTTATAAGAATACTGCTCAGTTATGCATAGCCCTGACTACTGTTTAATTATGTACAGCCCTTTCTATGGCTGGTTTAAAGCCCAGTCCAGCTGAATCAACAGGTTGTGCAAGAAATGTCAGACCTAGATTAGGTATTTGATTTAATGATAACTAATGATTAAAAGGTTAAACTACTTTGAGGCATTAAACTGAGGTTAAATACAGGAATAAGTTAGTAGAACTGTTTGAGGTTTTCTTCAAAGTTTTAAAGAATAAAAGGAAATGTCTTGAGAAAGAAGATAAGCAATTTTTATGATTGGCAGAGAAACGTGAAGCATCACTTCTGAGGGAGAACCAAAATGAGACAGTGGAGATGAATTATCAAGGTGGACTTTAAAGAAGAACAATGAACAATAGAGAACTGAGAGCCTGTGGAAAAACACTACGGAAAAACACCAAGAACTTTTCAAAGAAAGAATACAGTAAGAACTTTCAAAAAAAAAAACCGCATTATATAACGTATATAAATATCTGATCATTTTGTGTGGGCTTTTGCCACTCACTGAGGTGATAGCCTACCTCTGAGTTGTTAATAGAGTTATAAGCCTAGAGTTACCCACAGCCTGGTGAAAATCCTTTAACACCAATGGACTCATGGCAGAAATCTAAGGATGCCACAGCACTGAAAATAAATGACTTGAGCAAGAAGCAAGTGGCTTAGAGGCAGCAAGGATCAGCTTTGTATAAGATTGCTCAGCTATCACTATTTGTGTGAGCTGTTCTGCCTTCTATAGTGCAAAGAAGTCAACTCCACCTGGTCCTAAAGACTGTTTATGTTCATATGGTTAGCTATAACTCAGAAACAGTATAAGCAGCTGTTCCTTGCCGCCTTTCAGCTGTTAACATCCACATCTCAATATCTACATACTTCCCTGTGGATGAGCTACTCCAAATGCAGAAGGAAAGAAGCAGCTCATTTGTCCAGAAGGATCAGCACTCCTTCTGTCCTCTAAGTCAAAGAAGACTTATTTTAGAAAGGTCAGTTAAATATAAACTGATCTTATGATTTAATGATCAGAAAGAAAACCAAGTACAATGAAACCTCTCTCACTGTGACCAATTGGTTACCATCAAAAAAACCCACCAATCAGTTCCCTGTTCAGTGCTGGTATCAGTATTGGGGCATCTAAAGCAAGGTGATGTATGTCTTAATCCTTCACTTTTATTGATAAATAGATTAGGTATGCTGCATTTCTCAATTATTTTTTTTAAATCAGTTGTTATAGGATGTGCTAGGCTCCTAACTTCTTCACCATAGTGCTAAGACTGAACTTTAAATCATTTTAGAGGCCTGGAGTTTTGACATGCAATAATGAAACTATAGCTTGATATAATAATAATAAAAAATCAATTTTAACAAGCTTCTATCAATATACATTTAAGAAACCTCTGCAGCTGAGCTGGATAAAAAATTGGCTGAGTAAAAAAAATCAGAACATTCTTCAGTATGTCATCACGAATAGGGATAAACTGGAACAAGTCAAAATACTGTCTTTTTAAGGAAAACCGAAGATATTTAAGCTTGGACAGAGTTAAACATTTAGTTCCAAAATTCTCTGTCAAGATAAACACTTCAGACATTCAGCACATACTTCTGTGCTGAACAAAATCAAAACACGTAACATGCATTAACTACACCTTCCATCCTTTTTCAGCCAATTTATTTCTTCATAAACAATATGCCAGTTTAATATATGACAGAAACATCCTGCAGCCTGTCTGTAGTCAGGAATTTTGAGAGATTCCCTTTTACAGACATGGATAACCCATTCACTGTTTCTTCTGCTTGGCCTAATTTCCTCAGGGATAATTATTTTACTCTCAAAGATATTTCTCTTTTATACAGTTTCGGTGTCCTTATTCATGTTACAAAGAGCAGCAGACATAAACCCCAAAGAACAATGACACATACATCACAGGGTTTTGCTTCGCTTGCTTTGATACTGAAGTGATGGTTCCCAAAAGAGGCCATAACTCAGCACAGGGAGGATGCACTGATTTCCTACCTGGTCCCCATCAGCTCCCAAGCTAATTTGAGGACAGATCATAGAATCATTGAATGGTTTAGGTTGGGAGGGACCTTAAAGATCATCCGGTTCCAACCCCCCTGCCATGGGCAGTCATCCCACCAGCCCAGGCTGCCCAAGGCCCCATCCAACCTGGCCTTGAACACCTCCAGGGATGGGGCAACCTGTGCCAGTGCCTTACCACCCTCACGGTGGAGAAATTCCTCCTTATGTCTAGATACCCAAATCCAAAGCCCTGTGAAGTGTAGGAGAGGACTTTCACCAGGGAAACCCCTGGGAACTGAAAGGCCGACTCAAATTGTGCCAGGAGAGGTTTAGATTCGATATTAGAAAAAATTTCTTGTTGTGAGGCATTGGAATCATCTGCCCAGGGAAGTGGTTAAGTCACCATCCCTGGAGGTATTCAAAAGATGTGTAGATGTGCCACTTAGGGACATGGTTTAGTGGTGGTCTTGGCAGCGTTAGCTTTATGGTTGGACTCTATGATCTTACCTGTCTTTTGCATCCTAAATGATTCTGTGAGTCTATCAAGATCTGACAGTTCTTGGCTTCAGCTCCCTCTGGTGGGTAATGCACACTGCGGAGTACAGCTGCTACTGGTAGAAGTAACCACCAAGAAAGTGACATACAGCTTGCTATATTTTTCTTAAAATATACAGAAATAGACCACCTGGGCAATGATTATAACTGAGATTGGAGCTTTAAGCTGCAACTTGACACATTTGTCTTGAAATTAAGATGATGTACGGTTCCTGCCAGAACTGAACTCCCTTCAAATGCAGAGAGAAGGAGAGATGGGGGTTTTGGTAGGTGTAAATCAATTTTCAGCACCTAATGTTGATTAGAATTAAATAAGAAACTAGTTAATACTATTCTTTCTAATGAGAACATTTACTTGGATTTTTTTTTACTGATATTTTGAGGCTTGAAGTTTGATGTCCTTTCTCAAAAAACATTCTGTTTGCAGGATGTAGAAAACATTCATTATCTCACCAATCTCAGCCCCCAAAGATGCTTTAATTGTTACAAGGATTTTGGTTACAGTGGGAAAAAAAATACTGCTTTAAATCTGTGTTATCTTACCTAAGAACCATACTCGTCCACACATTTATTAGCTGAAACAACTGAAAATGAAGGTGTATTTTATAATTTATATTTTTGGACAGAAATATAACTCCTTCCACAAGAACAATCTGCATATTGCATTGCAGTATCCCAAATACATGGGTTATGAGGTTACGAGCACAGGCTGAGAGAGTTTGGCTTGTTCAGCCTGGAGAAGAGAAGGCTCCGATGAGACCTTTTTGCAGCCTTCCAGTACCTGAAGGAGCTACAAGAAAGCTGTGGAGCAACTGTTTACAAAGGTTTGCAGTGATAGGACTAAGGGGAACAGGCATAAACTGGAGAGGGGCAGATTTAGACTAGACATAAGGAGGAATTTCTTCACCATGAGAGCTGTGAGGCACTGGCACAGGTTGCCCAGGGAAGCTGTGGCTGCCCCATCCCTGGAGGTGTTCAAGCCCAGGCGGGATGGGGCCTTGGGCAGCCTGGGCTGGTGGGAGGTGTCCCTGCCTGTGGCAGCGAGGTTGGAACCGGATGATCTTTAAGGTCCCTTCCAATCCAAACTCAGCTTTTTGTACTGCTTTCCTATGAATAGAGATATTAGGAAGCAAAGCACTAACCATCTGCTTGGAC
The DNA here is from genome assembly GCA_033459285.1 of Clamator glandarius. Taxonomy (NCBI): domain Eukaryota; kingdom Metazoa; phylum Chordata; class Aves; order Cuculiformes; family Cuculidae; genus Clamator; species Clamator glandarius. The sequence continues at coordinate 1,985,557 of JAUNZM010000080.1, forward strand.
ACTACTAGGGGGGTGACACACTTTTTCATATAAACATCACATAGGCTGTTTCAATGTTGCCACATCTATACTTCTGAGTAAGACTGAATTAATTTATTTGAGTGGATTTGTAACTTTCACACTGTTTCAAGCTAGGAAATAAATTTCTATGCTATATCCTGTACTTTTATCATCTAAAGGCGTAAAACATGAGGGGGGAAAAAAATCATAGCCGTGCTGTATGACAGTTAACTAAAAACTGGAAACAGTCTAGTGCTGATCTTCAGAGAAAAATATAAAACTGGTGATGCTGTGAAAACTCATTAACCGTCTATTAGAGGCTATTTACTTTCCCTGAGACTTTTATCAATGGGCTGCTACATTTTCCCTTGTACTAATATAAAATCTCTCTCTTCAAGGTCAATTGAACAATAGTTTTCTCTATAAGCAGAGATCAAATGGTTCCCTACAGTGGAGATAGCAGCTATTAAGATAGTAACACATTCTTCCTGTTTGTTTTTCTGCAGGAAATCATAAAATGCATTACTGACAGAAACACTTGATTTAAAGTAAGATCCCACTCTGAAAAGTGACTGCATACAAGGCTATGTTTGTTTATTGTGCCTCAGCGACACTAAACAGATAATTGTTTTAGAAAGAAAAGATTATCTCTTCTTGAACGATTATCTTCCAAACCCATCCTAGAATGACTTTCATTTATCATTGACAGTCATAAAGATACTGCAAAAGGAATTATGCCCTCAGAAGCACCCCCACGACCCCATTCCTCTCCACGGAGGCTATGCAGTTACAGTTTGGCTTCCTCTCTCATTGCTGTGACCTTACTCGATCTCATCTCATGACATAAGCAACCTGCAGCATACGATCACAGTGAGAGTTTTCAGATTTCTGCTGTATTGTAAATGTGAATACCCAAAATACATAAGAACCACGAACATTAATGTTCAGACAAAGTACCAAGGCACAGCTATGTAAAACTTTAAACTAGATGGACAAACTTTCAGTCTGACACAGGACATCAGCGCACAGATTTAGATTCTCATAGGTCACTCCTTGCTTTGCTCTGAGAGAGAGAAAAGAAACAGTTAATTCTTTCAACAGTGTCAAATGCTCTAACACAATTTTCCAGTGCCCAGTCAATGTGTGTTGTCTTCACTTATTTCTGAGAGTATGCCGAACTTTCAGAGGTTCCATGGGCTCAGGAAAAGAATAACAGGAAGCACAACAGTCAGACAAACTGTTCTTTCCAACAACCAGGTAGCAGACGACACCCTGAAATGAAGCCAAATCCATTTTCATGAAAGAATAGGTGACAGTGACCAAAATAAAATCTACAACCCTCTTGTTTTTTGTTATAACCCAAACTCATTCCAGAATCGGTAGCTCTGTAACCATAAGCTTAGTTTTTGTTTCGTTGTATTGACCTACAGCAATGAAGATTTATCCCCTATCCTCTTCCAGCTTTGTGTAAAAGGATGGGTTTCTCCCTCCCCTTCTTCCTTTAGTCCACCCAGAACTTTCATGCTTCTCATATTTTCTCTGTTAAGTGAACATTTATTCCTTTTTCACTCTGCTGCTAACTCCAAGTACTTAAGGTGCCGTACTACAAGTCACAAAACATAGCTGAAGAAAAGAACTTCTAAGGTGAAACTATTCTTGGCTCAGACCAGTTCAGTGACTTTCCTGACACAATATTCACAGCACAACCCAAAACCACTTCTATTGCCTCAGCTGCAAGGAGAACAGCCTCTGTCAGAGGTGTTGGAATTGGATGATCTTTAAGGTCCCTTCCAACCTAAACCATTCTATGATTCTAGGATAATACTAACAGCATAAATACCAGTGAAATTAGTATTTAACATCATGCAAACACAACTAAACACTGCTCTTTAGTTTCATCCAAAGAGACAAAAATAAAATATCAATGTGACGCTGACAGTTCTTGCACTCCTGAAACACATCTTTAATATTTTTCAAATATAAGTATCAATGACAGAAAGAGCTGGACAGGTCACCATGTTCCAGAGACACCAAATAATTTTATAGTAAAACCTGCATACAATCTGTGCTAACAGCTCCTGTAAGCTGAGGCTGGAGAGTGCACTGCCTAGGGATGTGCGTCAGGGGATCATAAGGACTGACAGAGAGGAAAAAGGAGCTGGCGGGACTATCTGCCTCCTTAATATCAAGCAAACAAACCGTAAAATAACAGCCTGTTGAGAAAAGTTTGGAAAGAAAAAATTGCATAGGTTAAAATGAATTATTTTCAAAGGCATTAATAATGTTAAGCAATTCAAGTAAGTACTAAAAGACTGCAGAGGAAAGAATATTTCAAGTTAAATTTCTGTTAGAAAACCTAACTTCATTTAAGCGCTGGTATTGCCACTTAAACTTTCTGCACCAAATCTGTCCAAAAGAAACAGTCTCATGACCAGATCTAAAAAAGGGAAAGAAAGTAAGCTGTTCTTAGTGAGATTTCTAAGTGGTTACTACATTATAGATAAGAAGTATTTTTTTCTAAAGCCCTTTCAACTAGTGCTTCAGTAAGAAAATTAATATCCACGTAGCATGGGATATCTTGTAAACTAACAAATTCCTTTTCAATCTTCCTGCATTTTAGATGCTTGCTACTTTTCTTCTATTGTTACTCATATTGGCATTTGTCTTCTTGGGCCAACCAAAGCTCAACAAAGCTGCAAAACCCACCAACTTAAAGAGCTGGTGCAGTCCCACTGAAATAACCCTCTGTTTATCCACTGCCAATGTTTTTTTACTTTAAAAGGGGGTGGGGTGGTGTATTTTTCAACGGTGTTCAGAATTCCCCCAGTAGTCATGATCTGTATTTACAGGTGTGCCTTTCTTGATAACAATCATTACATTTTCTCTCCCCCCTGTTTCCAGTGCTCAGGCCTCCCCACAATATCAAGCACCTTGATGCTTGAAATGACCCTGTTCCAATCATCACATCATATGAGAAAATGGTTTAACGACATAAATCACCTCTCAGAATTTACACAGAAGCAAAGACCTGACATAACAATTCCTGATGCAAAAGATTCTTCTTGAAAGTAGACTTCCAAGCAAATGTGTTTCCTAACAGAACTAGAGGAGATTGCTCAGATACCTTCGCAAGCACGTGTGATTTACAGGCAGGGCAGGAGCTTAAAACTAAAGCACTTCACAAGGCTAACAGGTTTGCTGTTACACACAGAAATGTGATAAAAGTGAGAGACGTTGTTCTTATTTTGTCCTCCTCCCATCTTCTGTAACTAATTGATTCCGATAAATTGTCACAGCAAATCGATTCATATAGTATCAAAGACAAGTCAATTCCCCTTGGAGACCTTGTGAATAGAAAGTCCTGCCCATTTGGATGTTGGCAGAGACTAAAGCTAAACGACCATCCTTGTTAGAGGATCACCATATACTACCAGAGAAACTTCTCCCTGTCAGACACTCTTGCTCAAATCGCAGCCACGAGCCTCCTGTTCACGTTGATGGATGCAGGATTGCATCATCTAGAAAAAAGTCATACCTTCTGCACTTCACCGGCTTTTACTAAATGTGAGTTTAGTGCAAAAGAGAAACAGCTACTTTCTGAAATTAAGAGGAATTGAAGAAATAATATTTAGGAAACACAATTTTTTTGAATGTAGCTTGAGTGTTTCAGTAAAATCTGCTTCTTCTTGTTGGAGGAGTACAGACTGTATTACTTTCAGATCTCTCCACAAGAGTGAAAAGCACAGCACAAATTCTATTTTTTTCCTTCACCTGCAGTCACAATCTTTCATGTAACTATTTTTCCTTTGTATATCTAATGAAGACAAGCATTTTGCAACATACATAGTGTATCCTTCTCTGACAAAACAGAAATAATTTAAAAGAATTTAAGAGAACTACATTAATTTATGCTGCATAATGTATGCAAGCTCTCTTGACAGATAGTAGCATAAACACTTCCACTCCATCAAATGAGGTCCTACTATGACAGTCACATAAACTATGCTGTTGGTTATAAAGGCTCTTAGCACCACTGATCAGAGCACCCAGTCTGCACCTCTAATATCCCTCTCACCAAATCCTTTCTTTGTAATAGAAAATCTTCCAAAAATTTGAACTTGGTGCAGTAGATAATACACAATTTAAAAAAATAAAACACATACCACAGGAGATAAATAGGCATTTATTAAAGTTCATCTCAAAACAAAAATAATAAAGGACATTAAGGCATCTTGTACTCAGTAACCATATAGTGAAGATGACGTCTCTTTCTGTTACAAGAGAGCAGATTAGAGGGGAAAAAAAACCCCACATTCTCCCAACACATTTGGTAGAATGCTGACTTCCACTATCCCACCACTCAGTCAGCAAACCCCTCTAAGGAATATCCATTTCTCCAACGAAAGAGCTACAAAATCTCACCACTCACGTGCATCTCACACGTGCAAAAAAGCACTTTTCCCTCCCCAGACATCCACACTTCTGTAAAGATGCACCGTGGAGAAAGGCTAGCAGATGGATCCTGCAGAGCATAAAGAACACATACTCCTGTTGTAACCACTCATTTTTGAGTTCACTAAGACATTTGGCCTTGCTTTTGCTGATATTTACTATTTCAGCCAGCAACTAGTGAAAACAGGACCACAAGCTCTAGTCTATATTGCAATGTAACAACTATGTCCTCCTCCTACATTCATACTACATAAATGAATGACAAAGGTCATGTTTCCATGGAATAATTTATTTTTAATTATGCTGTCAAGTGGCCAATTGCTGTTATAGTGCTTTTTTCTTCAACTGGAATAAGAACATCAGGAAATGTTTACAGTATTGTTGGGTTCACTATAACAGGATTTTACTACAGAGTAAAATATAAATTAAAAAACACTGCATATAGCACTATTCACTTCACCACATTGGCTCTCTTCATCTCTTGTCACATTCTAACCCTCATTTAAGGCAAGTTTGTATTTTTTTTTCCCCCCAAAGACCACAAAGTCTCCAGATAAACTTGCGTGACTAGGTTTACGAGTTAGGAAATAGAGCTTTATAAAATGTTTACTTCAACAAATATGAAAGTTATTAAGAGAAAGATGGTGACCCAAAATTGCACTGTATTAAAAGGTGGAGTTTCCTTGTACCAAAGTCCTTTATTCATCATCTTTAGAACCAGTTTTGCTTAACTATAAGAGACACAAAAAGAAAGTATTCAAAGTTTAGACTGCCATTACATTTATTAGGAAACAAGAATAACATTATCTCCATCTTACACAGAAGACACATATTTAATTAGTAATACAGACCGATTATGCTACTGTATGAAGAGATTGAAAATAAAATCTATTTCTTAAGCTTAAACATTAAATAAACTTATTTCCTGAACGTGAAAGTCGATTTAAAAAAACCCACACACCACAAAACCCCAAGGAAAAGCCTCAGGGTGCTGTTTCTATTTAATCTGAAGACTCTATCATTGGCTCTCCAACATGACAAAAGATGAAGTAATGGAAAAAATTGTCTCCATATAGCTCTGAGAGAACTCTCACACTGAAATTTACACGGTACAAAACCAGATATTAACTATTTTCTAAGCTAAGTTTACAATTATTAAATGCAGCGCACCTATCGTGAAATCTATCTAGAATTCAATATATCCACTACAAAATAGCCACATTTAACTCAGAAAGATTCTGCCCAAACCTATCACCATCATTTACTTGCTCTTACTTAACAACTGGAATGGGTACTAGATCTTACACTGAGAATTACTTCTAGTTGTGTAAAAAAACCAAACAGTTTGCTTTAGTTGTCAAGCCATTATGCCAATTTCCACTGAATCAAGAGGGTGGAAGAATTCAGTGCTGAGAGAGCAACTAGAAAAGAACTGTCCACTGGAGGAGTGGCGGCAGTGAACATAGGAGACAGCAAGGTGCCCCCTTTCCCTTCTTTCTGCTTCGTATCCATTGCACTCCAGAACCTAGCGCCACCCCCAACTTTAATTTTACATCCTGTTGCCATATGGAGACAGAATATTTGCAGTGCATTCGGACAAAGAGTTCTCATCATAAAATTAAAATTTAATCACTCAATAAACAAAAAAGTAATATCAAACCACCAAAGTTTAAGAGGAATCACAGTCCTTCTGACTTTAATATTCAGAAGAACTAAGCATTTTAAAGTATCTGACAAATATGGAAATCATATCTCAAAATGAACAACAGTTCTTACTAAATTCTTGCAAATAATTTTAACATTAAAAAAAGATAACTTGAAAATACTTACATGCTGTATGCATATAGAAATGGATCAGACACCACAGTCAAATCCAAACAAAGTTAGGAAGAAAAGTAAGGAAAAATATTAGATCATTTTTCTTCTGATAGAAATACAAATTATTTTAAATGTACACATGCAGTGTTTCACAATACTGCATATAATACTGTCACGTTACCTTAATTACATCCACCCAGTTCCATCCTCGGGGAAGCTCCCCTTTGTTATCTGTAGAATAAGAAGGTTTTATTTTCAACACATAATCTAAGGAGAATCTTTACCTTCTTTGCAATCTAAGGAGAATCTTTATCTTCTTTGCAATCAACACACAAAATTCCAAAGATCCAGAAGCCTTAATTTCTCCACTACAAAGCCTTGAGGACAAAACCAGATACGAACCTCTTAAACATATCTTGGTCTTCAGAGTATTTCTGTTTAAATAAAAACCCCTCAGTCCATCTGACATTTAATTTAAAGGCAACTCCAATATGAGCTGGCCTGACCAGCAATGATACATTTTATCAAACAGAAAAAAATTATGCAGCTTTTCTTTTACATGGCCAACACTTAATATGCCACTTATATATTAGGATCAGTAAAATATACACAGAAACTGCTGCCACAGAGTATACCTTATTGCTGCAAGAGGACAGTATTATCCAGATCATTAGCAGAAATTAATGTTGAAGAGATAAAAGTAATCAGCAGGATTAGCTGAAATATTGAATGCTTTTCAATCCAAACCCTCCCATTTCACTGGAAGCATAAAGTATCTGCAGAAGCAACTCTATTTTGAGGATGCAAACTAAATTAAATGTTTTATTCCGGGTTTCAAAACAAATACTTTCATTTTGAAATTACATTTTAAACAATGTTAATTATTTACAAGGGTCCAACAACAACTATATTTTCTGTTGAAAGTGAATTTTTACAAGTCCCAAACGCTCTCCTCCCACAAATATTTTTTTTAAATTTCACTTTTGTCACAAATTGAAATAAAAAAAATAAAACAGAAGGAATGATGAGCTTGAAATCTGTCCTCTACAGAAAGCTGCTTTGGCCAGAACTAACATCTCAGGCAAGAATAATTCATCTAAATCAAGAAAAAGAGAGCATAGACTTAAAGTAGCTTACCTTACAAACAAATAATTATTGATTCTGGCTCTAGCAAGACGTCAGTGCTATAAAATTTGGATTTTCATACTGGTCAAACAAAACAATATTATAGTAAACAGACCTGTTTTATCAGCTAGTTTTCGTTTCTGGGTTTTGGATAAGTGCTCCTTTTTATCTTTTTTCTTACTTGCTGGCACAGCAGGAGTTCCAATTGCGATACTATCGCTTACTGAAGTCTGAGGATAAAAATGGTTGTTAATATTTCACATATTATTTCCACTGATATCTATGTGTAGAACTACTAAACCTGATATACTGGAATATCTTGACTGTCAGAAGCAAAGCTGTCAGTCTACAGTGTTCAATCAATACATAATCACAACCATAGTTTGAAAAAAGACATGATGGGGATTGGAAGAATTACCTTTCAGAACCACAAAAGGCACCTCTTACACTTTTTAAATCTAATCACTGAGTGTGATTTAGCCTAAGGGATTCAGACTTCCCAAACACAGAAACAATTACTTCTTCCCAAAGCAAATCTACAGCACCACAATGGCCAATAATGTCCTTACACAACACAGAAGCCACAAACAGACCCAGCCTGACTCAGTCAAGACCCTGGAGGTGCACTTATGCAAGCCATTGCATCCCAGGAAGGTTGCAGTAATTTGTCTCCAAGCAGATGCCTCTAATCTCCATTTCACCTCTCTTTTAGTCTTGTTTCCACTCCAAGTTTTCATTTTAATGTTCCTTTGTGGGACGGAACTGCAGCCCATAAACATTTTGGTGTAACAGCAAAATAACAATTAAATATAACAACTAAGACCACAGAGCATTGTGACATCATACTTGGTGAGTCACTGTTCAGCCACTAAAATGAGTATACCCCATATACTGACAGAACTATGAAGTATTTAGAGTTCTAACAGCCATTTTTTTTACAGTGTTAAAATCAAGAGATTAAAATCTGAATGAATCTACTCACCACAGTGTTAACAGGCTGATTTTCCATTAACAACTCTTTATTATCTTTGGCATATTCAAAAAGTGTGTATGTCATAGCAGTTCCAAGATTTGCTTCAACTTCTACCATTAACTTATCCAATATACTCCGTTTAACAGCTGATGATCTAAAAGAAACCATAAACTCAACTATAATTTAGACAAATGAAGAAAAGCTTTCCAAAATGCCCCCCCATATATAAGGCCAAGAAGTAAAGCTGTCGTAAATACTTACATTGTGTTGTTGAAGAAAGCATCCATCGATATGACTGGTGCTGTTTGTGGATATGTTTCCGGCCAAGAGACTTCTACTAGAAATGCTTTGGGATCTCCACTTTCACCTACCTGAAGGGAAAAGAAATATTTTATATACCAACAGATTCCAGTCACTTATTAAGGATTACAATGCCAAAATGCAAGTCTTTCCTTTGAGACCATCCAAAATCCTCAAGATAACACCTATTTTCATAAAAGCATCAGCTGGAAAATAAAGTGGTTATCCACAAAAAGTATTAAATTTACGACATCAGTATTAACCTCTACCCTGCAGTTTTCATCCCAGGAAAAACAGCAGAAACATTCAAAGCTCTCTTTATGATTTGTTGGTTTGTTTTTTTAGTTTTCTTTTCCAATTGCTTGGTTTTAGAAGCTCCTTTGTAGCAACTGCAAGCCAAATACTATGCAATCTTATAGGAGAACAGAAAAGATGACGCCTCTCTGCCTTCACACATCCAAGCTCAGAGCAATATGAAAACAAACCACTAGACAGCGTTGAAATAAAAATGATGATAAACTAGTGACCCAAGACAGCAAAAATAATAGATAAGAATTTCAACATTAACGTCTCATCCTTACAGATATTTCATTTTGCTATAAGAAAGAATGAGTAGTAAAAGATGTAAGAAGTCAGCAGATTAAGACTCCATTAAAAACACGTAACATCAAAAGACACTTTCACTCTTTAATATAAATAATCATGCACATGAAACCAAGTTAATGAACACATATCACACGTACAATCCTTACAATTATGTTAAGTTAAATAAAAAACAAAATTTTTTTTTTAGTTTCAAACTTATACAGGTTCTACCAAAGACATACTATACAAACAGAAGTAACTGTTTCACACAAGGATTTGGAACACTACCGTCACAAAGTTGGTTAAAGCTGTATTCTGAAACCCCCTGAAAGTTCTCCCTTATTTTCCCCATTACAGAATAGTCAATGTCTGGCTTCATCAAATTATGAGCAATGAAGAGGAGCTAGGAAAAAAGTCCTAATCAAGGTAAAGCTACTGTACTTCAAAGTTTTAAAAAGGAAGTAGCTCTTTTTTTATTTACAGTGTAAGTTTCAATAGACTCAATTAACTGACATTCAGAAGCATCTGATTGAGAGATGAAATAAATAAATGACAACAAATAAATTAAAGAAAATCTGCAACATTTACCATCACCTTCAGTGTTGCAGCCCAATCCCTGCTGCTGCCAAGAAGAGAACTGGTCATAAGGTTTACGGAGCTCTTCTCCCAGGAAAGCACTTTGTGCACTGAGCATATCCATACACAAATCTTGATGACCATGCTCCCTGTCAGTGCAACCCAAAAATTGGGTAGCCTTACTTGATTACAAAATAGTTGTGTTTTGTATGCGAGATGTGTGTGAGAAATGGCATGCTAAATCTTTCAACCTTATCATAGGCTTGCCTGCACTATTACCTTCTTGTAATACAAATTCTTCTTCATGGCAAAGCTGCAAGACTGCTTTTGTCTGATGCTATGTTACACAGTATTTAAATTGAGTTCTAACTTTTGACAATTATTTTTCATCTAATAAAAATCAGCAACAATCAAAGCTAGTAAAATGCAGTATGATGTACTGCAGACTGGTTGGCATGTCGCATTTGCTCTTCTGAGGAAATTAAATTTACTAGTAACAGTGAAGGAAGGCTGCACTTAACACGGATGGAATTCAGGTGCTAATAATGAAATTGACGTATCTCATTACAGTTACTGATATTATTCTGAATTTACTGGAGAAGTTGTGGTAAGGTGATTTCAGACACCCTCTCCCCACTACAGGGATATGGTATTTTCAGAAGCCTCTCCTCTGTCCCATGGATGTCTAAATTTTCACCAGTAAAGCTCCCTGGAAGTCTAAAGATCTGCCTCAGTCCATGCCTTGAAGAACTTCCAGGTCTTTAAATATGAGAAAGCTGGCAAGAATTTCATGCCAGAATTCTCCCCCATATCTGAAGCTCAGCAGCGCTCCCTGTATTTCTCTCCTAAGCAAACCGTATAAGTGCAAACGCCCGAAGCGTTTTGTAGATTTCCTCTTTTGCAGGTAGAGAAGGCAGGTCAGTCATCTCCGGACAAGAGACTGGAACCTCGTAACTGAACAATAAGGCACGCTCATAGTTCTATGTATCTACGCCTCTGTAAGTGATATTTCTAACCAGCTTGTTTAAGTAGCACACAGCACCCACGCTCCTTCAGCCAGTTCCAGCTACACAGCACATAGACAAGTCTAGTGTCTTGAGGGATAATAAACCTAGCTGAGGGATAATAAACCCGTGCTGGGTGCAGGTTCCTAAATATTAAGGCATTGCACTAACAAGCATCATCATAGCCAAGATCCTGAAACACTGTTATGGATCCAGCCTTTACCGCATACTGAACACCTGCTTGTTGTAGAAAATCTTCAGTGAGCCACCTACACGGCAGCAGAGGCCAGGCAGCCCCCCGCCCTGCCTTACCCTGTACTGGAAGGAGATGGGGCTGAGCTCCCTGAAGCACGCGTCTCCCTCGTAGATGGAGCGCAGCGCCTCCAGCTCCATCTGCGGCCCCGGGCAGAGCAGGGGTTACCGGCTGCGGCCCCGACACCGAGATCACACCAGCCGGGATCGCTGGGATAAGCGCTCCCCCCGCTTCTTCATGGCTCCCCCGCTTCCCTCCCTTCCCCTCCATCCCCACTCCTCCTTTCTCCCACTCCGGCTCCATCCCTCTCTCCATCTCTTTCTTCCCTCTCTCCCAGCTCCCTCCCTCCCTCCTCTCCCATTCCTCCCTCCTCCCTTCCCTTCCCTTCCCTCCCCTTCCCTCCCCTTCCCTCCCCTCCCCTCCTCCCTTCTCTTCTTTTCACCTTTCCCTTCCCTTCCTCCCTTCTCTTCTTTTCACCTTTCCCCTCCTTTTCCCTTCCCTTCTCCCTTCCCTTCCCCCTTCCCATTATTTCCCTTCTCCTCCCTTTCTCTCCCCTTCCCTTCCCATCACCCTTCCCTTTTCCCTTCTTCCTTCCCTTCTCCCTTCCCTTCTCCCTTCTCCCTTTCTTTTTCCTTTTTCCCTTTTCCCTTCTCCCTTCCCCCTTCCCCTTCTCCCCACTCCGGGGTGCGGGCTCTCCCCCGTTCACCTCCTGGTCCTCGTTGGCCGCCATGGACCCGGGGGCGGCCGGGACTGGCCTGTCACAGGGGGGTCACGCCAGGGCGGCCCCGCCCCGCGCGGGTCACACGGCCGCGAGCCGCCATTGGCCGCGCTCCTCCAGTCACCGCCCGTTCCCTCCTCCCCATTGGCCGCGCTCTTCCGGTCACACCCCCCCTTCCCACCTTCCCATTGGCTGCGCTCCTCCCGTCACTTCTGCCTCCCGTCTCCCCATTGGTCGCGCGCACGGCCGCGCCTCTTCCGGCTTTCCCGCGCGCGCGCCGCCGATTGGCCGCGCCGCCGCCCTTCCGCGGGGCGCTGGGGGGCGGGCAGCCTCGCCGGTGCCGTCCCGGTAGTCTCGCCGGTAGCGTCCCGGTAGCCGTCCGCAGGATGACGCCGTCGCAGTGGGATTTCCCGGTGGAGCTGTGCTGCCGGCCCATGGCGTTCGTCACGCTGACCGGGCTGGACGTGGTGTACAACGCCGTGCACCGCGCCGTGTGGGACGCCTTCTGCGCCAACCGCAGGGCCGACCGCGTCCCCATCTCCTTCAAAGTCCTGCCCGGAGACCACGAGTACCCCAAGTGTAGGACCAAGGTACGAGCGCCCCGCCGGGCTTCTCTGCGGCGCCTCCGTCCCCGCTGCCCGAGAGGGAGCTGGGAGCGACAGCTCTGGGGACAACCAGAAGAGAAGGCTCCGAGAAGACCTTATAGCGACTTTCTAGTATCTGAAGGGGCTGCAGGAAAGCTGGGGGGGGACTGTGCACAAAGGCTTGAGGTGGTAGGACAAGGGGCAACGGCTATAAACTGGAGAGGGGCAGATTTAGACTAGACATAAGAAGGAATTTCTTCACCATGAGGGTGGTGAGGCCCTGGAACAGGCTGCCCAGGGAAGCTGTGGCTGCCCCATCCCTGGAGGTGTTCAGGGCCAGGTGAGATGGGGCCTTGGGCAGCCTGGGCTGGTGGGAGGTGTCCCTGCCCATGGTAGATGGTTGTGTCTGGATGATCTTTAAGGTCCCTCCCAGCACAAGTTATTCTGTGATTCTGTAAACTGTCAGGGCGAAGGGAAAGGTGCAGGCATTGAGGTGGGATGGGAAAGTGGTGCGCCTTGGCTCATGAGCAAAGAGAACAGAAAGTCAGGATAACTTACTCTTTCAAATGACCTTGTTGGGCTGAGGCTAATGGGGTGAGGTTCAGCAAGGCCAAGTGCAAGTCCTGCACTTGGGACACAACAACCCCATGCAGTGTGGGGAAGAGTGGCTGGAAAGGCACCTGGCAGTAAAAGACCCACGGGTGTTGGTTGTCAGCAGCTGAACATGAGCCAGCAGTGTGCCCAGGTGGCCAAGAAGGCCAACTGCATCGTGGCTTGTGTCAGAAAGAGCATGGCTAATGGGACCAGGGAAGTGATTCTGCCCCTGTACTCGGCACTGGTGAGGCTGCACCTTAAATACTGTGTTCAGTTCTGGGACCCTCACTGCAAGAAATACTTTGAGTTCTTGGAGCGAGTCCAGAAAAGAGCAATGAAGCTGGTGAAGGGGCTGGAGAACAAATCTTATGAGGAGCAGCTGAGAGAGCTGGGGTTGTTTAGCCTGGAGAAGAGGAGGCTGAGAGGAGACCTCATTGCTCTCTGTAACTGCCTGATAGAAGGTTGTAGAGAGGAGGGTGCTGGCCTCTTCTCCCAAGTGACAGGGGACAGGACAAGAGGGAATGTCCTCAAGCTCTGCCAGGGGAGGTTCAGGCTGAACATCAGAAAAACATTTTTCACAGAAAGGGTCATTGGACACTGGCAGAGGCTGCCCAGGGAGGCGGTTGAGTCACCGTCCCCGGAGGTATTGAAAAGACAGGTGGATGATGTGCTCAGGGACATGGTTTAGTGGCAGATGGGAATGTTTGGACTCAATGGTTCTGGAGGTCTTTTCCAACCTAGTGATTCTGTGAAATGCAGCGGGAAGGATATCTCTACTTTCTGCTTTGCAGTGGCAGTTACGAAGCAATGTCAGTGGATTTAACCTGTGGAAAACTACATAATTCTGTGATGTGGGCGAGGAGCAAGAATATTAACTGTTTTCTTCTGGCTCTGTTTCTGAGCCTTTCAAGACCTTCCTTTTAAAATAAACCTAATTTTTCATGAAGGAGTGTGAAACATGCTTCTGAATTTGACCTTTTTGTCCAGTCTACCTGGAATCTGCTGTTGTTCGTTGCTGGTATCTCTGGCATGAGGCTTTGATGCCAGGGAATGAGGTGTATGTCCTAACCAATAGGAAGCAAAGGCTTGAGGGCAAAAAACTTTAAGGAAAGATGACAAGCATATCTACATGTGACAAGAATGTAGAGGCAGTGCATCTTCTGTTATGCTAAGAGGCCACTAAATGGATTTGGTAGCTTGTTTTAATAACCTCAATGTTTTCAGAGGACATCCTATGAATGGTATATTCCAAAAGGAATCCTGAAGACTGGGTGGATGAACAAACACCTGAATTTAGTTCCAGCACTTGTCGTGGTGTTCTATGAGCTAGATTGGGATGAACCGCAATGGAAAGAAAAACAGTCGGAATGTGCTACTCGAGTTGAAATTGTCAGGTAGGAGTTTTTCTTTTGGTTCATAACGTATTACAAGCTAATGATAAATGTGAATTGCAGAATCCTTTTTACATTCTAAGATACAAACTGTTTTTTCTTAGATGCAAATTAAGAGGAACTTTAACTCTTTTTTTGAAGTACTACTGACAGTAAAGAAACTTTTGTAAAAAATGGTTTCTTTTAAAAAGTCATTTGACCAGACCCATAAATTTTGCTTGCTAATCTCAGCACAATTATTCTGTACCATGTGAACAAAGAAGAGCACAGCGTTGTGTGGATGATGCAGCATGTTGTTTTGTTTGGCTTAATTTCTTATATAGCGGTATTTCAACGCTTCCATCTAGCTGGGATTATCTTTTTTCCTGATTATTTACAAATAAGAATTGAAACCTTGACACTATACTGTGTTTTTTTATATTTTATTTTAGGCAGAGTTTGCAAGGGCGAAACACAAAAGTTGCTGTTGTTTTGATTCAGAAAAAAACACCGTTGCCTCCAGGTACCAGAAAACTCTGTATACAGTTTGATAATCTCATTTTTCAGAAGACCTGATGAGTTGAGCTGAGTTATTGTTTGTCATGTAATCTGCAGTTGTCATGTAATGTCATCTATGCATGTTAAATACATTGTGGCTGCTGGAAGATGCACAAATGGAAAGAATGCTCAAGGAAGTTGACCCTAAAAGGCTGATCTTTAACACTTAATTTATATTCTTCATAAGTCTCAAGTCCATCTTTTGAGCACAGTATCAGAAATGGTTTGCTAGCACGGTACAGATGACCTGCCTCCTTGTAAACAAGTTTCATTTTAAACCTTGCTTGAGATGAAGAAAAGGTATAAAAACAATGAGAACTTAGAGGAAGTGTGCTTGGTACCTACATTTTGGAGTGAAATGTGATGAATTTTAACCTTGTCTTTCTGTGGACCTGATGCTTTCAGTGTTTGACAGGTTTTTTTGGTTTTTTTCTATATGTTTGTCTTTTCTGGATGCTGTTTTATTTCTCAAGACACCTCATTATATTGTATGAGGCGGATAAAAACTTGTATCATACTTGTAGGTTGTTGCTAGCTAAGAAAGTTTCTGCAATGTGTTCTACTGAATGAAGCACATAGTACTCTGGGAGGAGTAAGAAAGAATGTAGTTTTAGTTTTACCTCTATTGGATTTTTCCAAACCTTGTACTTATTAAGCTTTTAGAGGTAGCTAGGTGTTGCAGCACTGCATAGTGCTTACTTGTGCTTTCCTTGACTTCACTAGGGGAAGATGTTATTGCATCAGAGAGGGCAGCGGCTTTATGTAATGCTTGTGACCTTTCTGGAAAATCCCTCTTTGTACTTCCACACACTGATCATCTTGTTGGTTATATTATAAGGTAAGTGACTGTAAAACGCTGTTTTGGTCCGTTTGCTAATGGAGACGTTGGGAGAGTTGGTAAGTTGCAATGACTGCTTTGTAGCATGCTCGTTATATAGTAGCAGTGGATGTTTTATCTGTTCACTGGAATTCTTCAGGTTATTCTGTAACTTGATTGATGAATTCCATACAGCTCCTCTTTCTCTGTAAGGCTGAATAATGGCCGTCAGGTATTGCTTTTTAAAGAAAATATTATTAGATGCCTCAAGACATTCCCTTCCTCAAGTTGGGTAGAGGAAACATGGGTTTTTCTGCCTCTACAGGGGCTTTGGCTCTGCTGGTTTGCTATAATTTTTCCCTACAAATGTTCTGTTTTGCGTAATTCTTATTAGCAAGTCTTTGCTTCCTCCCCCGCTCTCCTGGCTGTGGAGCTATCTTTATTTATGCTAAGTGGCGTTTATCTGGTTGCAAATATTATGTCTTTGTCATTTTTACATTTCTTGTGCTTTTTGTTTAAATAGTTACAGGGAATACATGTTCAAATAAACTATGAGGCCTTTCAAAAATGGAACAGAGGAAGGACAGCAATCTTGTATAGGCCTAAAAAGAAAGGCTCAAACTAAAGCAAATCACGGTTTATTAATGCTAGTTTCAATTTTTCCAGATATCCTCAGTGAGAAGAGGGATTGTGATTAGAGAGTCTAATTTTTCCTTCCCGCACCCTCTTAATTTACATGTAAATCAATGCTGTTATTGTATCCGTGTTGGTCATAAACAGCTACTAGAATTCATCCAAATAAAGTAACAGTTACTTCTAGTTTTTCATATTATGCTCAGTACTAAAGAGGGAAAGTGTACAGCATGTTAACCTACATGAGCCTTTGCAAAGTGCATATAGTTGAATTTTGATGTGAGATTTGCAATTGTTTCCAAGCTTGTTAGATAAGGTTGTATTGTTGGGGATTAATAGCTCTTAGTACTCGTTTAAGGAAAAAAAAAAAACAAACCAAAAAAAAAAAAACAATGAAAGATGATGTTTGAGCTTATAATCATGTCCGAAATCCTGGTATTAATCTTCTTGTTTTGACGTTTGTGACTAAGAGTTTGTAGTAGCAAAAGAGAATAAATTTTTGTTAGCCCTCGGACTGAGTTGTCTATAGGTTATTGCTATATACCTCTAAAATAAATGATATGTACACAATTTATCTTGTCTTCCTTTTGTGACTGAACTTATACTGAACACTTGCTGTCTGTCGGTCTGTCCCATTGTTTTTATCACCATCCTCTCTGTTGTGTGGTGAGCAGAACATAAGTTGTGATCTGCCATAGTCAGTCTGCCGTGATCTCTTCTTGGCCAAATCACAGAACTTGTACTTCATCCTTTATTTTCTGTGTATGTCGGTGCTATTGAATTTATTCCTATCCTGGATTCTGGTCTTGTTAGAGTTGATTTTACTTGTTATAATTCGATAATACAATATATGTTTCTTAGATCCCACTCAGCCTCGTACTGTATTCAGTGTTTTGGGCCTCTTTGTCTTTCTCTTCTGCCCCGGTGACTTGCCATTGCTCTATTTATCTTGCAGCCCAGGTAGCTGTTGATATTTGGACAGAATGATGAAATCTAGTCTGTGCCCTCATGATTTTATTTCCTGCTCTTTTTCCTTCCTACTCCTTCCCCCACAGTCCAGCAAATAAGTTCTTGTTTTGGCTGAGGTGTCTCTACTTTGTTGCCCTGCAAAATCCTAACAGCTTATACTCAGGCTTTCTCATATTAAATACTAGAGATTGTTGTATGAGAAATCCATAAGGCTTTTGAACCAACTTGTTCTACATTGTCCTGTGTCTGTGTAGTCTTTTGTGAACAGATTTTGTCTGCCAACTTACCTGCTGTAATACCTCAAGCTTCTCTCATCAACCTTAAAATAAACATAGTTAGAAGTAATTTGTTCTGAAGTTCTTCAGATTGTGTGTTGGAAAAACTTGTTGAAACTTACGATCAGCTTTATTGCAGGTTGGAAAATGCTTTCTATGAGCATGCACAAACTTACTACTATACAGAAATACGAAGAGTCAAATCCCATAAGGAGTTCTTAAACAAAACCACTCACCAGGTAACATTACCCTGTTTTTTAAATATTCTACAAGTTACAGTGCATGCTAAATCCTGAAAATAAGAGTTGTTTGTTGCCTAAGCATTTTTAGTCACCCCTTCCAACTTGAGAAGCTTCTTGCAGTATACAAAGTACATCTGGCTTCATTTGCTGCAATTTAAACTTTAATTTCAATTGTTTTTTTTTTTCTTCCTCACATCTTCTTTAGAGGAGGAGTGTATAGGAAAGGTGATTAAAAAAAATTCTGTGTATGGCTTAACCTGCTTGTATGTAATATCTTAACAAATCATGAGAAGTGCATCCCTTAGAAGCTCAGGACTTAAACTTGCCCGTTATTTGGCTTTAACTTCTTCTTTTCAGTTTGTTAAATGTCTGCTCAGACACCCAACATTATGTTGAAATTGCCAGCTTTTCTCTCTTGGAAGCTGGGATGCATGTGGTGAGCTCCAAATTAAAAATTAACACCAGTGAAGAGATTTTGGGGTGGTGACTGTTTCAGGGTGGAAGGTTTAGAACAGATTAAATCTGTTGGGAGATTGCTGCTGCGTTATGGTGGCAGAGAACCATTAGGAAAGAGTTGCTTAGCCATTTTCTTTGAATCAGTTGCTATATTATGTAAATCTCTGAATTTATCAGCTGTATGTGCTTTGTAATAACAGGTACGTTCAAGTGTTTATGAATGTTTGTGAATGATGTGTACTGGTTGTGTTTTGCAGCTTTTATTTGTGAGGCATCAGTTCAAAATAGCATTTTTCAGCGAACTGAAACAGGATACGCAGAATGCTCTTAAGTAAGACTCATGTAATCTTCCCTTCCCCCTTTCTACCCCAAATTACTGCTAAACCATAAATATTTAAAATAAATATTAAAAATTTTGCCAAGGACAAAATTATTTAAATAGATATATAAGATGTTAGGTCTTTATTGGGAGGAACGCTGGTTGGAAGGGTGTTTTCTGCTGTCAGCAATCTTGTTCTTAATATTCATTATCTTGTATGATTTAACTCTAATTTA
Organism: Clamator glandarius; assembly: GCA_033459285.1. NCBI lineage: Eukaryota > Metazoa > Chordata > Aves > Cuculiformes > Cuculidae > Clamator > Clamator glandarius. The sequence continues at coordinate 2,004,414 of JAUNZM010000080.1, forward strand.
AGTATTCCTGCTTAGAAATTACAGAACTGCCTATAATCTTGTTCATGAATTGAGGGCTCATGAAACAAACATGCTGGAAATCAAGACCATGGCTGGATTTATAAACTACAAGGTAATAAATGTACTTCTAATGTTTGGCAACCTTTACTTAATATGTTCATGCTTCTTTAATGTATAAGGTTTAAAAGTTCATTTTATTATTACCCTTTTAAGGATGGATTAGAAACAGTTACTTGACTGTTACACTCAGATTTGCAAAGGCTTCTGAATTCCATGCAAAAGAAGGATCCTCAGCTGAGGTTTAGGAGTGTCTTGAAGGATTTGAGTTCATTTGAGATGCAGTCGTTTGAAATACTAGTCTTGCTTTAACTCTCACTCTGTGCAGGGAAAATGAAAACAAGGATTGTTTGATCCTTGAATATTTTTATCCTCTTGCAGAGCTTAAGCCAGTATAGTTCAGTCCTGTTTGTCAGGAGGAGGGAAGTAACTCTAAGAATTAGACCATACTCTCATGGTATTTTGGGAGGCTTTTTGGCAAAACAAAGGCTTCAAAGATAATGATCTTCCTCGTGGCTCTGCAGTTCCATCTTGAATTTGACTGCAAGTTACACAATCTTCCCTTGATGACTTGGGGGGAGAAGGGGAAGAAAAATAACATTAGATGAAATAAAGGACCACATGGTTTCACATGTTGTACATAATGGTTTGCATTTGTTTTCCTTCCTCTGCTTGCTATGCTATTCAAGTTCTTCAGAAATAAATAAAATCAGTTTGTTTTGAGTGTGGTGCTTTTGTTTGGTTTTTTTTTAAGCTAATACTTAGCAACCTGACAGGGTTTTTTTTCCCCTCTTATTTTGATTTCCTTTAGATCTGTCGCCTCTGTTTTCAGCATAATACTCCACTGGATGCAATCGCTCAGTTCAGGAAACATATCGACTTGTGCAAGAAAAAAATAGGAAGCGCAGAACTGGCTTTTGAGCATGCTGCCTGGATGTCTAAACAGTATGTTTTTGCTTAGTAATGTTTCTAATTTAGTTCTTGTGAAGTTCACTGTTTTACTTGTCTAGGTAGGATACAAGTTCTGAGCTCTCCTTTTTGAGGAAGAGATACACTTAGTCATTAAAAATGTATGCTGTTATTTTGATTTGTCCTGATTATTCATTGCTTTTGCCTAGGAATGAACAGGGTATGACACAAATGAAGTTATAGAATTTAGATGCAAATGTTCAGAGAAGTATCATCTGTCTTAAGACTAGTCAGAACTTTTAATTGAAGTGTGTACCTTTCAGGTCAAATTGCTGTTCTGTACTTAATCTTGGTTTTGAAATTTTTTTAATAGGTTTCAGGCTTTTGGTGACTTGTTTGATGAAGCGATTAAGCTGGGATTAACAGCAATTCAAACTCAGAATCCAGGTTTCTATTACCAGCAGGCAGCCTACTATGCACAGGAACGGAAGCAACTAGCAATTATGCTTTGTAACCATGATGTAAGTTGGGAGAGGAGAAAGTGCTTTGAAAGTAACTATGTAGTAAATTAGTTAATGCTTTATTCTCAGATGGTAGTGGAATAATCTGTAATATGTGTAAATGAAATCCATGGAAAAGGTATGGTTTTTTTCTGATTCTTACTAACATTACATTCATCTATTTCATGTTGGAAAAGTCGTTCCAGAACAAATGTGTTATTGTTTCTTTTATTACAAATAATTCTGCACATGTTTTTGAAATAATTATTTAAAAAATAGACTACTTTCTATGTCTCTGGATACTTGATTGAAAACTTACTCTCTTGTTTTTCCAGTATTTTTCTCTTCATTGCTTCCTATAAACAGTGAAATACAATGCATGAAATACATAAGAACATTAGTATTGGGTTGTGTATGTAGGGGTTGAGCAATTGTTGTTGTTTGGGTTTTTTCTGACACTTGCTTTGCAAAATTTTGCATGGAAGATTGATCTCTGCAGTCAATTAGCTGCCTTCCAGCTGAAATGTCCCAATTATTTAAAAACGTTGTTCTTCCTATTGGTGCTATTTATTTGCTGATATTTATTTGTTGTTCTTGGATTACCTTGTTAGGTACTAGTTTTAAAAATGATTGCTCAGTTAGTCTTTGACAGTATTTGAGACAAATGAAGTTGAATGAAGTAGGATGTCGGACTGAATGAGAAGTCTTTAAATGTTTGGGTTTCCCAAAGTACTATTTATACAGATGTAGTTATGTTTTAAAGCAGATTTCTTCTTTCACGTGCACGTGTATTGGAGCATCAAATTACTTTTAATGCTTTAAAATGAAACGTGGACCCTTTTTTATAACTATATTTGCTGAATTTACAGTCCTCTGTGATATATCCCAATCCGGATCCCCTGGAAACGCAGACTGGAGTGCTTGACTTCTATGGGCAAAGACCATGGCGGCAGGGAATATTAAGTACGTTTCTGCGTCTTGTATCTGTGAAGTTCAGACAAACTTCTTTAACTACTGATCCAGCCAGCTAACAGTGGGCATCAGTATATAGTCCCTTTTCCCCTGAGACAGACACAGGGCTGGGACCTCACTCTTGTTAGTTGTTGGTGTGACTTAAACAGGCATCAGCTGGAAGCACAGGAAGCGTTTGGCCTCTGTATCAGAGAAAAAGGAACCTGAGGTTTATGCACGATCAGTTCTTCAGCAAAGTCGCATGGGCCAAGCTGAAGAGCCTGCTGCTGCTTTGTTTCTTGTTGCTGCTTGAGCTGCTTGTAATCTGTGTGCTCCAGGAGCACTTCACTCCAGTGAAATGCACTCCTGGGAGAAGAAGTTGGAGAGAACTGGATACAGCGATGATAGCAATGTCCCTGAAGGCAACTGTTACAAATTCATCCTGCCACCAATACCATGTCTTGTCAACTGTAGGGGGGAACTCATGACGTTTTCTTTTCTGAAAAAGCTTTTAGGATTTCTAAACAGATTGAGAGGATGCAATGGCTAGATTTTAACCGGAGAAAGGAATTTGTCATTTTTCTAAGAAATTCAGACTTTAAATGTATGGCTTTGTGCTATGTATGAATACATGTGCAGTTCTGAGATCCTCATTGTTGACTATGGTTTTAGCATCCTTTCTTCCTCTCCATTTGGTCTCCTGTTCTTTATTCTTTCCGTATCCTTTGGGCTTTGCCACTTTTATCACTGCCCTCTTTTAAAAACTTTCTTTTATTGTAAATACAGTTCTGTCTAACCTCTTTTTATCTTCAAGTGTTACTGTTCTAAAATTAGTTAGAACCTGCTGCCAAGCCTAAACAGTTTAAGATGAAGAGAAACTTTATCTGTTGAATATATTCAGGTTTTTTGGTTCCTGCAAGGATTTGTTGTCTTTAAATCCCTATACAGTTCTTCATATGTTGGTGTTCTGTAGCAATGAAGAAACGTAAGCTTGAATCCTTACTTGAGATCAGGTAGTAAAAGGGCTAGTAATTTGTATTAATGTACATGCTTTAAATGTTAATAGATACAGTCTAAAAACTGGGTTGTCTTACTGTAGTTTGCTCATTTTAGGTAGCTTCAGATATCTTTTAAACAAAAGGCAAGAATTTCCCTTCTAGAACATGGAGAGTGTGTGAGTTCTTGAAGGGGTGCATCTATCTCCTAGGCAACGGAGTGTTTGAGTGAGCTTGAGTTGGAGCTTGCATTGCACGTAGCTCACCTCATAAATGATTTCCTCTGGGTCTAGAAAAAATCCAGTTTCATGGATTTTTCATTGTCTTATGCAGGCTTTGACCTTTCTGATCCTGAAAAGGAGAAGATGGGGATTTTATCCCTACAATTGAAAGAGAAACACGTCCTTCACTCTGTAAGTTGTATTATCCAAAAAGCCCACATCTGTTTTCTAACATTATTGTGATGTTTGCCTCTGTAATGATATCAGTAATGTTTTTATCTGTTAGGAACTAATCATCACTTTGTTGAGTAATGCTGTCGCGCAGTTCAAGAAATATAAATGTCCAAGAATGAAAAGTCATTTGAGTGAGTATATATAATCAGAGGTATTTTTTTAAGTTAATTTCACAAAGTCTTCAGTATTGATCTGCAACATCTTTTTTTCTTTTTATCAGTGGTTCAAATGGGAGAAGAATATTACTATGCTAAAGATTATGCCAAAGCTTTGAAGTGAGTACCATCCATGATTGCTTCTTTCAAGTGCTGTTCTTCTCACTAAGACCCTCCCTCTTATTGCTGTGGAATAATGTTGGAAGCTCATCTAAGATGCTTCTGGTACCTGGATTTGATTGAAACACAAGATTTGGAGTCTACAAACTTCACTTATCTCAGGGAAAGCAAAACAGATACGATGAGTCAGTTATTAGAGTAGAAAACGTCCTGCTGTAAGCTATTGTATGAATTTGCTTTATCGAGCATATATTATTTATTTCTAGCTGATTTAGTGCACTCGCTGTCTGTCTCTCCCAGAAGTGATTTCTGCAACTTGCCTGCTACTGCAAGGAAAATATAGTTACACTTAATTACAGATGTTGTAGTTACAAAAATTAAAAAATATGAAAATGTAGCAGAATTTAATTTTTTATTTATATACCAAGGAATTAGCAAAACATATTATTTTTGTTGGTATAGTTTTCCACTATTGATGACCATGGACCTAGGAAAGCTTAGTGCTGAGCTACAGATGCCACCTCTTCTGAAGGATGTGTCTTATGCTTAGTTTCTTAACTTTGTATTTTTAAGGGGAAAAAGAGTCAACATCATGTTAAGTAGGAGTCCCACAATGGTTTCATTTATTAGGTGTCAAGGTTCACCTGATAAAGGGAGTATGTGTGAGGTAGAAGAAATGTATTTAGTGTTGTTATTGGCTGACTGGAAGCTACCTGGAGGAGAAGATAGGTTAAGATAAGCGGATCAATTTATATCAAGCCTAATTTTTGTATGAACAAGCATTTCCTCTTTATGTTTTGGTAGATTTTTCTGAAGTAGGTGGAAACTAGTCTTCAACAGCTGAATAGAGTTTAAAAGAAATTCACTTCTTTGCTTTGCTGATATCAGACATTGCTGAGTAGTCAAGCTCTATTAAGGTGTGCGGTTTTGCCTGATGAAGATTGATGCATGTGTTTTTTGTAGATCTTTGAAACCCTTGAACAAAGCAAGGGGATAGGAGGTAGGAGGGAAAAGAAACATATCAGCTTAAGGAACATTAGAATTCTTCAGTTTGGAAGGGGACTTTATTGTGGGGTTTTGGTTTGTTTTTTCTTAAAATTTACCACATACTTAACAGTAAAGCACATTTTTAATGCAAAGCTGGACTGTTCCCGAATTGCTTATTCTTTATGTGAAGACAGGTGGGTTTTCCTTTTGCTGTCTTGTGAAAGTTATCCTAGCCTGAAATAGAAAATTAATAGAATAAATGTATTGCCTTACAATAATTTCATGCTGTTTTCAATAAATCATTGCCACATGTAAGCAGTAGATTTAACTTTGATCTAGCGTTTGTATTAGTGAAGATGAATTTTTGTATAATGATACCAAATAAATGCAAACTTCTAAAAAAATATTGGTGGGTATAACTTGTTTTTCTCTCAATTTCACTGTGTTGCAGGCTCTTGGATTATGTTATGTGTGAATATCGCAGTGAAGGATGGTGGACTCTTCTGACTTCCATATTGACGACAGCACTCAAATGTTCATATCTGATGGCCCAGCTAAAAGATTATATGACGTACTCTTTAGAACTACTGGGTAGAGGTATTCATTTAAGATATATACTCAGCTTATAGAGAAAAATTAAATGTATTTGGAAGTTTGACAAATATATAATATTACAATAATATTACAGAAACTTCCTGACCTTTGGGATGTAAGAAGAACTGTAGTATATCTAGAAGGGAAAAATGTTTCTCCTAGTAAGTAACAAAGCTAGCACCGATTTTCTGGACTTCAAAATCCCAAATGTGCTTCTCTCGAACGTTCTACTAGAACTCTGCTGATGAAATATGTACGTGGTGTATTTTAGGTAGAAAATTGTGACATGGGGTGGCTGCTTGCAAGCACTCTGCTTCGTATAGTCTGTTACTTGGAATTGCAGAACTAGTCCTTTTGTGTGCTAAATTGCTAGTAGCACTGTTAGGGTTAGTGGAAGAAAAATGGGTCTGCATCTTCTGTAATGTAGCCAGGCCACTCTGCATTGCATTAAAGAACAGCTGATGAGATGAACCCACCTTTCTTCATCTTCAAGGGAAGAATACTTATTAGTCCTTTGTCTCTTCCTGTCATCTTCTCTAGTTGTTTCTAGTGTTATCCAAGCTTGCCTCTCTGCAGGTTCCAGAATTCTCTACTGTTTCATCCATTTCTAAATATATATAACAAGAGGATATAGGTATTATTCTCTTGGAATTTTTCTCCAGTAAATTAGGAAACACTTGTCTAACCAAAGAATAAAATGGATGAAGTTCTGAAAACTGAATAAATCCTTCATTTCTGGTAGATGGATGTTAGAATATTTTTTTCCCCTAGAATATGTTTTTTGAAGGATGCAACCTAAAGGAAATATTTACTTGTGATATCCATTAAACTTAAAAGTAAGAGTGCTTGTTTCTGTCTTGTCATTTTATTTTTTTGCTTGCTAGCATCTACTCTTAAAGAAGATCAGAAATCTCGAATAGAAAAAAACCTAATAAAAGTTCTAATGGTAAGTGGCAGAATTCCTATTACACTTTCAAATAATCTTAAGAGTGTTCAGTTTTTTGTAACCTTCTTTTATTGTTTTTAATCTCCTATCTGGGTACAGAATGAAAGCCCTGATCCTGAACCTGACTGTGACGCTGCTGCTGTGAAAGGATCCCAAAAATTGTGGGCAGACCGCGTTTCCTTGGCTGGCAGTAATGTTTTTACGATAGAAGTCCAAGACTTTATACCATTTGGTAAGTAAAAACCCAAATTTATATGATATTCTGAATTTCAATGTAGTTATATCTTGATAATAACTCATTAAGAAAAATATATAATGCATGTATTAAAGCCAGCAACACTGAAACTCTTATTTCAGCACTGCTCTCTTCTTCTAAATCAGTAAAATAAGAAATTGTGAAGGAAGTCATTGATCTCTCATCCCTAGTATGGATTCCTTAAGAATCTTTTGAGCATTGTTTCTGAGGGGGTAGAACCTCTGAACTTCCACCTGAGGCTACTTATGCCTTTAAACATGGTAGAAGTAGTAAGCCCATGCTTATTGAAAGACTTATGCCACTCTGGTGTGCTTTGAGGTAGGATCCTGAGGAAAGAAGGCAGAATGTGTGCAAAAACTACTTTCTATTCCTCGTAGAAAGGGGGCATGAGTGAGTGTTACCTACAAAAGAAGAGTATAGAACTGTATAGGATTTTTTTTTTTTCTGCTGGATGTCTGCCGTTACTCTGCAAAGGTTTTGGTTAAGTGCTGAAAACTGGTTTCCTGTGACAATATTCGCAGACAAATTTGTCTTGCTTATACTCTTTAAAACTTTGATCTGAATATACAAGTGTTTCAAGGGTGTGCTTCTGGAGTTTAATGTTTGTGTTTAACACTTACTTCTTGGGTTTTTTTTTTAATTCTAGTTCAGTGCAAAGCGAAATTTCTTGCTCCTAGTTTTCATGTCGATGTTCCTGTGCAGTTTGATGTATATTTAAAAGCTGATTGTCCTCATCCTATCAGGTTTTCTAAGCTCTGCATCAGTTTCAATAATCAGGTAACTATGCTCTCTCCCTGACCTAGTGATAGAAGCTTATTACAAGAATAAAATAATATCTATTAGTGTTACTAAACATTAAAAAAAAAATCAAATGTTATTTCAAAAAATTCTGTTAATACTTAAGTTGGAAAGGTGTTTTTTCTTTTTGCATTATCTATCACTTTCGAGACGTATACTGGTACTGTGATAAAACTCCCAAATGCAGTTTGATTAGTTTGTCTATCATGATTTTTTTACTATGAAGCTCTCTAAAGTTTCAGAAGGATCATTTTAATGTCTTAGTTCTCTTATGTTCTTGCTTAAAGTTACATTAATATAATTGATATCTTGTGTCAAAGAATTGCATTGTCATTGCTTGCTAAGTCTGACTTTCAGTAGCGTGGAAAGTAGCATGAATCTGTATAGTTTTAACCAGTAACACAGAGCCTTAACACTTGCTGTACTACTGATACTCTCTAAAGATTATTGATGGGTTTATTGATGTTTTTTGCCACTCCTCTATTCTAGGATTACAATCAATACTGTGTGGTGGAGGAAGCCTATCAAAAAAGTGATGTTCTAGAACAGTCATTGCAAGGAACAATGTGCTTGGTCCCTGGAAAAACGAGAAGGTTCACTTTCAAGTTTGTTGCAAAAACTGAAGATGTAGGAAAAAAGATTGAGGTTTGTCAGTTTGTTACACACCTTTCTTACTGATGCTTACAAAGAACTCAAAATTACAAAAGCTGTCTCTGATCTGGCCCCTGTTACTAATGTCATTGCAGTTCCGAATATTTGAGTTCTTGAAACTAAGAACCAAAAATGAGCAAAACTTTGACAATCCCAAAGCAAAAAAATCATCACAAAAACTTAAGTATTGCTTCAAGTTTGTTTTTTTAAGCATGTGCAGTATATTGTTAAAGAAAGGAAGGATGAGGGTTGATATAGCACTGTGGGAGCATAGAAAGCCAGAAAATACTTCGCTGCACACACGTGACCATGGATACCTTTCCTACTACTGTTTCATTAAATGAAATCCCAGAGTGGTGAGGTGTTTGTCTGCCAAAAGCTTTTTGGTGACATACAGGCACAATAAAGTCATGTATGTTGGAAAGCCAACATCTGAAGACAAAGTTACCACTGTGTGTATAAATTTGTCTGTCAGATCACCTCTGTGGATTTGTTCCTGGGAAGTGATTCTGGCCGATGTGTGATTCTGAACTGGCACGGAGGAGGTGGAGATGCTGCTTCATCTCAAGAAGCATTGCAGGCAGCACGTTCCTTTAGGCGAAGACCTAAGCTTCCGGATAATGAAGTGCACTGGGACAGTTTGACTATTCAGGCAAGCACTATGTGAGTAAAAAATATGTGTGATATATCATTGTGAGCCTTCTGCAAAGTCCCAATTGCTCTGCAAAGTTGCTGTGACTTCAGTATGAGCCTTTTAATGTCTTTGCCTAACTGGGAATAAGATAGGTACCATCTTAACTCTTTAAGACTTTTTAGGCTTCAGATAGCTAGAAGTATGAAAAAAGCTTGCACTGATCTCTTAGCCTACCAAGTATGCTTTAATTCTCCCTTCACCTAACTGCCTGGCAGTCTTTTCCCAGATTTTTGTGCAAACTAGGTGTCATTTTTCTCTTAAAAAAAGGCATCGCACAAAGAAAGAATCCCTAAGAATCTGCATTGGGGAACAGTTATCAATGAATAGTGCTAATTTAGATGTATTCAAAAGAATTAAATCCACTTACTGTTGGTGGAGGTGCTTCTTTCTTTCCTGGCAGAACATCTGAAGCATTCATGCTTATTACTGAGTTCCAAACTGTTTTTTATATCTGTTCCCGTCATGTTGCTTTTCAGGAATCTTGCATCACCTAGTTGAATAGGCCACCAGCTGTCAGGACTCTCTTAAACAGCAGGCATTTTCAGTCTCCTTTAAACTAAGCTTAGAAACTTGTTATTTAAGGAACGTACAATAACTGAGTCTTTTCTCTTAAAGGATTATTTCTAGAGTGCCAAACATTTCTGTTCAGCTCCGTCACGAACCTCCTGCCCTGACTAATGAAATGTATTGTTTGATTGTGACAGTCCAGTCACATGAGGAGACAGTGGCCAAAGATGTTAAGCTTACAGCAGGTTTAAAGCCAGGTATTTGGGGTTATTTTCTTTTAATCCAGCAGTCACCTAATTGACCTCTTGTTTTTGATGCAATGCAGGGAAAAATAAAGTAAATGGCTCTTCTATAGTGATTTAAGAGCCAAACCAAAGTGAAGGCTGGGAATGATGAGGTACTAGTGGTAAGAACAAGAGCTAACAGACCAATACATTTATAGTTATCTTAACCACAGCTTGTCATTAGTGTTTACATGGCTGTTTTCAAAAGATAAGTCTTTATGAGTTTAAAAGAAAACATAGGAGCTTTGGTATTCCTTCCTAACTTTTATTTAATTTGATCATAATTAATTTTTTCTTTTTCCAAGAGATAGATCTTTGTCTTATCTAGCATCGCGCAGTGGTAGATAAATGTTTTCCAAGTATTTGTGTGTTCTCCTCTATCCATCCTCACTTTTATTCTCTGCTATAAACAATGTGGTTTGTGTCTTAAACCAAATCTGGTGAGTGGTGGTGGACTGAAACACTATTCCTTCCAATTAAAAGGAAAAGATAAAATATTTTACGTTTGAGTCCTAGTTAACTATATGTAATTATCATTGACAGATTTCAAAACGTTAAGTGCAAATGTTATAGTTTGTACACCTATTTGCAGCAATTATCCTAAAAGTTAAAAATATTTTAATATTTTAAGCTACTAGCATATAGGATGCAATATGTGCCATGTACTCTGAAATAGAACACATTACCTGTAGTTGCACGGTCAATGATGTGTTCTTTAAACTTATTTAATTGAATGTTTGGGCTTGGCTCCTAAAGCAGCGTTTAATAGTCTTCATTCCCCCTCTTTGATCTTGACTCTTAACATGTGATGTGCAAGGTCAATGTAGGCTTGCCGATTGTGTTAAGAGAACAATTGAAATTTGACATTTAGTTTATTGGGAAGGTGATATATTTTTTACCATTGTGGCTCTTTGGCAAGATGTGGCTTGTTTTGCTCTGAAAATTATCCCACGTGATTGCAGTAATGCCATTGTTCTAGCCAGCCTCTTACTGAAGAATAGTGTAATTCAACATTTGGGTTTACGTATTTTCTACACAGATTTGGAAGAACAATTTTTAAAAGATGGCAAGTCACTAAGCCATTCTCTTGGAAAAAAAAATAAGCGCCAAACTGTAAAACTTGCATTTCTCTTCATATAGAATACCAAGAAAAACTTAATCATGTGGGTTTGTGTATGGTAGGGCACTTCTAGATATGTTTTTTCCATATATTTTTTTCTGGCCTAAGCAGGTGAAACTGAAATCTTGCAGGATGTAATCCCTCCAAGTTAGAAAACTTACCGTGGTGTCAAATCTATCCTCTGCTGATACTTTTGAAAGCTTCCCTCAACCAAGCAAACAATGTTAATTCCTTATGTATTGTTTTTTGAGATTAATGTGACACTTTTTAGTTTACTGCTTTCATACTTCAGTGATGTAAGCCTGGGCGAATATGAAGACTGTTTTTAATCCTAGGCCAAGATGCCAACCTGACTCAGAAAACTCAGGTGACTCTTCATGAAACAGACACATGTGATGACTCCTTTCCTGCACTGCTTCCCGATATCCCTGTAGGAGACTTGCAACCAGGGGAAAAGGTGAAGGCTTAAAACCTTCTTTCTAAGTTGCAGTTAAGACAATGGGGATCAACTAGTACGAGACTCTCATAAAAGGACCTGTATTTAGGTTCAGGTATATGAACAAAAAATGAATTACTTGCAGCATATTTTACCTGTTGTTTACTTGTAGTTTAGTATTTCTTTAGCCAGATCCCATATTGGACTAAATTTGAGATTAAAGAGATGTATTGTACTGTGAGATTGATACAGATGGCAGATGAGAAATAAAATTAAGTAATTCTCAGCTGTTAATTAAATGCTCTCCCTATTAGACAGTAAGTAATAGCCAGTAAGTGTGATTCAACATGGTAGAGCATCGAATATGCAGATGTTGCACCGAACTGAAATTGTGACTAGAAAATTAGAAGTTAGGGATATCAAGTATTTCATAGTACTGGCTCTTTTCTTGTACTGTTAAGTAACAGACAATCACTGATAACAGAGCAACAGGAACTGTGCTACTCTGGTTAAAAAGGATGCTGCATAACTAAGATTATGCATTGTAGAAGATCCTTTATGGTCAAAATAACATCCATTCTACTACTGCCTTCTTGGACTGAGTAAGATGACAGCTTTAAGCCTAATGTATTTTAGGTGTAGCTTGGCTCATACTGTCGCCTTTATTTTGTAGCTGGAAAAACCAGTGTACATTCGTTGTGGGACAGTTGGTGCAAGAATGTTTCTGGTTTACGTTTCTTACTTAATCAACACTGTTGTTGAGGGAAAAGAAATCCTCTGCAAGTGTCATCGGGTAAGATGAAAAGATGCACCAGTGGCTGGAGGTACATTAATGAAATAGAAGGAATGTTTTCAATCTAATGGCTGTAATTCCAAGTCTCTTAGAAGTGTTTCTAGTAGATAGAAAAAATGCCAAATCAGCAGTGTGGTAGCCCAGTTTAGGGTGAGCGGTTCCACAAGTACAATCAGAAGAAAACCTTTCTATGTTTGTTCTTTAAAAAAAATAACTAAGATGAGTTCTGCCCTGGAGAGGACTTTGTTAAAATGATCATTATAAGTAATTTTAGGTTAGTAACCTTTGACATCAGTAGTCAGGACTGAAACTGAATATGACTTTTTCCTTTTCTTCCCATCCCTTTTTATACAGGATGAAACTGTAACCATAGAAACAGTGTTTCCTTTTGATGTTGCTGTCAAATTTGTTTCCACAAAGGTATGCATTTGAAAAATTGTTGCTATTCCAGAATCTTATTACTTTCAATGGTCGCACTCCGTTTAGTTAGAGTCAGTTTTCTGTCTGTCTCAACAGCTGGAGCCCTTGGACAGAGTATTTGCAGATATCCCGTTTTTACTGATGACAGACATCCTGAGTGCCTCTCCTTGGCCTCTCACTATTGTAACCAGCCAGCTACAGCTGTCGGCTTCCATGACCGCAGTAGATCAACTGGAATCTTACGTGGAGAATGGTAAGTTTGCTTAGATTATCCTCTCTATCAGGAGGGTACTTTTTGCATAAGTTGGGGGTAAGAAAGGGGGGACATCTGAAACAGCATTTGCTTATCAAACTGCTAAGTGGAAAGAAAAAAAGCTGCTTAATACTATAGTTGCTTGCCAGAACACAACTTGGACAGCATTATTTTTCAAAATGTGGTTCTGCTTCACTGGATCATGTAAACTTGAATAATAGATGGTAACCAAAAGTCTAAATATAATAGACACAGGGGAAAGCATCTGAAAGTACTTCTGATATGCAACTTGTTCAAGGACTATGAATACTTTCTGGAACACAAACACTTTACCATGTGATAGAGAACATCCACAGGCTAAAGTGATCCATGTCCATGATTGCAGACATGAAACTGAAAAAATGGGAAGCTAGACAGGGTAGGCTATAAACAAGTTGGAAATAAGCATCTTTTTTAATGCTAACATAATTTAATAACTTTTTACTTAAATGTAAAAAATCCCACTCTTACAGATCTCAGCCTTTAAGAGCTTAGCAGGTTAGAGTCAAATAAATAGAACACTTAGCAGTAGAGCTAATCCAAAATCTTCCAACAAAACATTATCTTTGCTTTTGTTGAGTCAGAATTGTGAAAACCTGTGTATTCTGTCAAAACTTGGAATAAGATGAAGCAGTCTGGATTGCTGCCAGATTGTGAGGCAGTTGTCCACCCATGTATTCTTGGACTTGCAAGACTGTAATTCCTCTGTAGATTCAGGGATTACCTGGCAAAAAGCAATTATTTCCCAGGTCCTTTAGTCTTCAAATGGAGATTCCGTCTTTAGCTCTGGCACCTTGCGCTTCACAGCTTCTGAGGGTGCTCCTAAAGAGCTAACTTGCAGGAGGCATGAACCCACTCAGACACCAGCTATTTGGCTGTCCACCTTTCAGCTGATTTTTTTTTTAACTTGTAAGACTTGATAAAGATTAATTATTATTTTGAATTACTGAAACACCTATTTTCTTAGTACTTCTTTAGAAATCTTTAAGAGCAAAGTTACTTCTTTTAAAAAAGTTATTCAAGTGGGGGTAAAAAAGATTAAAAGTGACATCTCAAAGCCAGTAGATTTTTCTTGTGTTCCCTCTCTTCCCCACCTCTCATCCATTTGGGTGGAAGAGGGGAAATGTCTGTGTTCATTTTAAAACATGAGATATATTATGCTGATCTCTTGGAATGTGCTATGGGAGACCTGTAGAATTTGAATTGGCATAATTTTGTGGGTTTTGTGCTTGAACTCTAATTTTGCAACAACTTCTATGTGAATGTGAAAGTTCTCATAATGCTGTTCAGAATTCTGCTGTGTTTGCATATGCCACCCATTTATATTATGGGATGCTTCACAATCTTAATGAATTTATATATTAAGCAGATATAGTTTGCAAAACGCTTCAAAAGCCTTTCTAGCTGAACACTTGTGTCAGATTGGATTTTTACAATTGGTGGCTTCTGCAGTGATGATTATGCTTTGATTTTAAACAAAATCTTGCTGATAGTTGTTTTACAGACAGGTGAGAGCGCCAGTGAGTGCTTTTGCCTTCAATGTCCTCCAGTTACCAATGCCAGTGGAGTGGCAACTGGATGTTATGTCGTTTCCTGGAAGAGGTAAGTATTTCTTCTCCTCACCTAGGCCAAGAGATAAGTTGGTTTGTTTTTTAGGGATGATAGTAAGCTGGAGTGTTTGGGGGCTTTTAAGGTGGTTTTGGTTTGGTTTTTTTTGTGGTTTTTTTTTTTTTTTTTGGTAGTTGTGCATCATCCAAAGCACTGTAGCAAGAACTATCTAGACTTTAGACCTTACTAATGCTTAGCTTATTAGATTTTTGAATGAATACCTGTTTCACTTAGAAGATAAATATTATGTGGTTATAGTCTTAGCACTCTATGAAGCTTTTTTCTTTGTAAGATTTTGGGTCAATTATAGAGCTATCTTGTCATGTTCCATGCTCTGTCTTCTCCAGTCATTAAATACTTCACTTGAAGACAAGTCAAAGGAATAGTTTTGTGATAGCAGAAACTTTTTTAATGGGAAAACTGTTTTCACACCCTGGACTGTGGGTGTATGTATTCACTCAGTTGTCATAAACACAGTTGATGTGTATCTTCCTTCTAGTTTGCTTTTGTTTAGTTTTAGAGCTGTTTAGTGTTCTTCCTTGCCTTTTGCTATTTTATCTCCATACTATGGCATATTTTTTTGCTCACTTCAACCAGTCCAATATAAGGATTTGTGTTTTTTCTTTCCACAACCAAAACTACTGTAACTTTAGTTTAGCCACATATAAGTGATGTTCTTTTGGTGTACTTGCTTGATATTTCATGTTGTATAACTTTCAAAATGGTCTGCATTTGACTCTTTCCTGCAGAAGTTCAGCTGTGGAAAGTGTCCCTGTTGTCAGTACAGTCATCACTCTGCCACATGTGATTGTAGAGAGCATCCCCCTCCATGTTAATGCAGGTAATACTAATTTGGCAACATATTTCCCAGTGAGAATTTTTAGGACTGCCAAAGTTTTACAGCAGCCAGAGCTTGCATTTACTGTATCAAAAACCAGAAACTGATGCTGGGTATCATGGAGCTAGTGAAAGAATTGTATCATCGCTTAAACTGCCTGAAGCATTGTCACTCTTCAGTTCAAAGGAAGAGCTGGAAGGTGATTACAGGTGTGTTCTCCTAAAAGCTGTCAGTGGATCTCATGTTATGTGGCAGCACATTTACCTCTGCTGATGCTGCCTTCCCACTAAATTTTTCTAGACACCTACAGCAAGCATTATTCCATTCACCCACACCCTGGCTGTGTCCCAGGAAAGAGAGCCTGGAGAACTGGAGCTGCTTGTGGGTGAACTGTTTCTCTGCTGCTGCAGGTGAACTCTTTCTCTTCTGCTGCTTCACCTGCACAAGAAGCAGAGGGATAGAGCAGTGTGCTCACTGAACACACAGAATTCCTATGCTGCCCTCAGTTCAGTTTAATATGTACTGAGATTCTTCTGCCATCCTTCCTTGTTATATTTTGAAGGAGATTTCTGACAGTATCTGATAGGGTTTTAGTAAGCTGAAAATAACCAGCAGCAACCAAAGAGACTTCACTAGCATTCTTGGACAGTGGTAGTAGTTAGGGTTTTTTTAGCTAGATGCTGAACTGTTATTGAAAAGCTGTAATGAAGTTGTGTTCTGTTCTTTAATTTTTTTTCTGAAAAATCTTGCCTGGAAAGCTTTAGATACCTAGTTATTTTATGTTGTGGTTTTCTTATTAACGCTTTTTCACTGCTTTTCATAATGGACATATTTTTTATATGTGAAACTTAAAAAATGCATCTTGTATTTGAAATCACTTGCTTCTTTTTCCAAAGATCTGCCATCATTTGGTCGAGTCCGAGAATCCCTGCCTGTTAGATACCACCTGCAAAACAAAACCAACTTAGTCCAGGATGTGGAGGTGATAGTGGAACCCAGTGATGCCTTCATGTTTTCTGGGCTTAAACAGGTACAGAATTGTCACATTTACTGATCCTGCTGGTTGATCTGGTAGTGAAGGATACATTGATTAGGCTTGCACCGACAGGCAGAGGGAACAAGCTCGCTGTTTTTCAGATGTTTAGAGTACGGTAAATTCTGTCTGGAAGAACACATGGATGCAGGTTCTTTTAAAGAAGAGCTAACTGCAAGTGTGACTAGGAGCCATTTGTCGTGTTGTTTGTGGGCAATGTACTGCTACAGTACACAAGTAACAGTTTAACTAGAATAGGAATGTAGTCACATTCTTTACAACTTGAGAAATGAAGCCATGTATAAGTAGAAAATAAACAGAGCACTGGTTTTGGTCACTTATCTATTTTTGTAACTTTTTTCTTTTGTAAGATCCAACTAAGAATCCTTCCTGGCACACAGCAGGAAATGTTATATAACTTCTATCCTCTGATGGCTGGATATCAGCAGTTACCGTCTCTTCATGTTACCTTGCAGCGGTTCCCAAACTTCACTAATCAGTTGCTCAGGCGATTCATACCAACACACATCTTTGTAAAGGTAAGATTGAGGAGTACTTTGTGTTGGAAGGTGCCCCGTGGGGCTGCTCAGTTCTTGGGGACTGCTGCTCCAGCTCTGTTCAAAGCTGAGTGTTTCTAAGCAGACTAAAATGGTTCGCTTGCAACAGTTACTTGCTTTGGAGAGTCTTGGGTTGTGCATTGATGTCATAAACAGATTTCCTAAGGATTTTGGTTGAAGTGCAGCAGGTATTTGTTTACCATTAGATGAACTAGCCGAATGTGCTTAACCTGTCCCTTTTGTTCCATGTCTTACTCTGTAAAATGAGTTTTAGTTGTTTGTAATTCGAGTACAATGAAGTGAGATAAATGTAAATCTTTAATGCCATCATTTGTAGCACTCCTGAAAAAGTGTTTGAGCAATTCATCTGACTAGGTTCGGAAAGTAGTGTAGCATCCCATGCCTCCCTAACTTCTAAAATACATTCTCTTAGTGAACCACTCAGTCTAATTTGTTTTTTTTTTTTCTTAAACAATGTGACTCTAAAGACAATTCAGCTATATCATGAAAAATAAATCACAGGCTTCTTTTGACTTTTTGAGAATCATTTAAATCCAGTTGCCCAAAACAATGCTTTCACGTTGCACTGCTGCTGTCTCCAGAACATTATCTTCGCTTTTTTTAGTGAGACTCTCAAAAAGCAAGAAGCCTGAAGACTTTGTTTATATGACTTGAGATGGACTTGTTCAGACATCTGTAATCCTGTTTCCAGGAAACAGGCCTGGCGTTCTTTCAATTTTCTTCTAGCCAAAAGAGATAGGCAGAATTTACTTTTTACTTTTTACATATACTGTCAATCAGTGGCTCTTCTAGATTGGAAAAAAGGCTTTTTTTCCTCAAAATGTGGTGTTCTCAACACTTCTGCGGAAACTTTTAGGCGTCAGAATTCTGTGCTTTTGCAAAGGCTGTCAGGACCTCAATAAACCTCATTGTAAGGATGACTTTTCTTTAAAATTTCCTCTTTGCTCTCTCCCATCGCTACTGGTTCTCCTTAAAATTCCTCCAAGAAACTGTCAGTCTCATTCCTGTTTTGTGCATTAATAATTAGCAGCGCTTTATACTGTGGTAGTAATTTGGTGCCCTGATCAGCCAGGCCTTGTGCTAAGCTATCCAAATGTGTGTAGAGATGCTTTTGGCACTTAAAGGGGCGATTAAGGAATTGAGGCCTTTGCCAAGTACTCACTGAGGCAAACTGAAATGTTGGTTGGATGTCCTCTCTGTTTGTGCTGTTATTGGAAACCATTAGAAGTAAGGATAGGTTCAATGCCCTGCTTGTGTATTAGAGCTACATTGATCAATACGTTGTATTGCAAAGTGCGTTATATACCAGCCTTAGTCTTTTGCACATTTGTTGGGTTTTTTAAAATTCTCTCTGTTTTCTTAAAGCCTCAGGGTCGTCAAGCAGATGATAACTCGATTGCAGCTGCGTAACTTCAAGACTTGTACCTCTGCACTTAAAGAAAATGGGATGTTGCACCGAATATGTAATGTGTACTTTGGAAACATGGCTTTGATCAAATGATAAGAATTAAATGTTATTTTTAAATTGCAGCTCTTAGCAGAACTAAAGTTTAAAATAAGCCTGGTCTTTTATGGACTTTCTTTAAGGAATAAACATATGGGGAAAACTTGGTGCTTTATTTAACAGGAACTTTCTTTTGAAGTTAATTTCAAATGTCATCTCTTAAAAGTATTATTGAGGCATATTAAGTGTCTTGAGTATTTAAGTGAAGAAATGCTAACTCATTTGACCAAAACCAAAAGGCATTTTCATGATTAACAGTAAGTTGAAGCGCAAATTTTATACTTACTGAGACTTACAAGGTTGAGAATTGTCATCCTTTAAAGATTTGTTCTGTGCTACTTGTGTTGAGGGTAAAGCAGGGTGTGCAGTAGCGCAGAAAACTAGATGTGATTAGATTGTGCTGTTGGAACTGAGTGGCTTACTAGGTCTTTAAAACCATAAATCTTAAAGACACTTTCTCCTGGGTAAGCCATACATCTGAATTTGAATTCAGCAACAGCTCGTCCAATGGACAGAGGTGCATTTGTAAAAGCTGGACTATCCAACCTGAAGCTGATATGGTTTTGGACTCTTTACACACCCATCTTGCAGATTAAAGAGGGGATCTCTAGGTAGCCTCCCGCTGTGGGAATTTAAAAACAATGGGTGTCCTACTGTTGTACAGCTTGGGATGAACTGGTGTTTAAAATACAGTAAATCATGTATATTAAAAAAAATGCATTGTGAAAACTTCAGTTGTTTAACTTTCTAAATAATTACGTTTTGATTGCTCGGGAAATACCTTATTTATTGTCAAAGTGAAGATCTAATAAACAGCTCGTAACAGAAACTCTTCTGAAACTGTCCTTAATTGCATTGTTTTCACAGCTGTTGTTTCATAAGGCTGGTCTGTCTTGTGGGCTGATACATTCAATTATGGCACTGAAGTCCAAAATAACAGCTGTAACACTTGGAGAGAAACATAAGAGAAGCACATAAACATTCCTTATCAGTGAAAAGGGCTGTGGGCTAATTGGCAATCCTGAAAAATATGCGTGAGCACATACAGATTTTTCATGGACTGTGGATGTAATTATAAGGTTTTTCTGTTTATAGAGAAGGAAAAGATGATGAATGACAAACCATGGTGGGAAGAACAAATGAAACCTTGCTTATTCTTCTCTTAAAAGTCATGAACTAAGTGGTAGTCATGGAGTTGAAAATGTTTTCAAAAGTCAAAAATGTATTTCATTTCCAGGTTTTTTTCTTCCTTTGAAGTAGCCACTCAGATTACTGGAACTCTGGCACCTCTGCTGCTGCTTCTCAAAAGACAAGTTGATGCAAGTGGTGTAAGTGTTTGGTGGAGAAGTGGGGGTGCCTTCCCCCCACCCCAAGACAGTCTAAGGCTAAAATAATGATTTGCATTCCTTTGACAAAGGGAGAGCATAAAATGCTTTTGTGGTTATGATGGTACTAAAGTCTGTGAATTGTGTGACTAGGTATCTATTTTCTATTCTTAGTAGTAAAAATGGAAACTATAAAATCATATAGAAATACAGAAATGTAAATTTATCTCACGCTATATATAAAAAAAAATGACTTGCTATTTTGCCGTAGTTGCAGTGTCTGGTTTTTGTCATTTACAATTTTTTCTTGTTTTGCATGCTCTTATTGTAGCTGTAAGCACCGCAAAGCAAAGACTTTTGTCTTAGTTGTCTGTACAGCACTAGGCACGCCTTTTATGCTTTGTAATGACTGATGTGGATGAAAACATGCAGCAAGCAGGAACCACCTTGTTAAAAATGCTTGAGAAGTGATTAATGACAACTATCCTCCTGACTCATAAGGCTATAATGCTGAAGGGAATATTTGTGATTCATAACCCAAATCCCTTTGGAAGTCTTGTGGAGATAAAAAGGGCACATATAATTTTGGTGTAAATGCAGTTTTTCATCATTTACTGTATTTTTATGAGCGCTGTTCAAATGTCAACATACACTACTTAATTAGTTCCAATTAAAATAGACTACACTTAAGCATCAAAGAAAGAAGCTACTTATAGACTAGTTTAAAAATAGTTTTCAGGGGAAAAAAACGAGATCAACATGTTCAGACAGCTACTGAGCTGGAGACTTAACCCTAATAGTATTGTTTCCTCCCCTTTTATGCTACTAAGTTCTTGAAAGGGGATGAACGTGTCCCCTCACCTCAGATCTCCTGGCCTCTAGTGAAGTCTGAAGCAAAGAAAGGTGTTCCATCCTTTCTTTGTTGCTTCTGACCACTAGACTCTAGTTGTAAGTAGTTCAGGAAAAATGAAGGATTAAAAGAAAGATTTTAATTCCTGATCAATTTTTTTTATGGTCTTGCAGAATGTTTTCTCAGACCATTCATTTGCACAGGAGTATGGGAGGTTCTGCTGGCTTTCTTTTTGCATGTCCTAATGAACAAGATGTTTGTCACCATGATTTCTCTGCTCTCACTTGGGAGACTGGCCTTCTCTAGGTAAGGATACTTCTGCTAGGACTCCTTCAGGTTTGAAGTTGCCATGCGTAGAGTAGGAAGAAGAAAAAAAAATCTCAAAAGCACCTCCTTCCTTAAGCCTGTTCTGCTGCTTCCTTTTCTGAGAAACAATGAGCTCCTGCTTCTTTGTGTCCTCTCAGGGAAGAAGTTGGGCTAAAGGAGAGCAATGGTGAAATGTGGGTATCTTACCCCAAGCTGCCTTCCTAGTCCAGGAATGCTTTTGACAAGAGACAGATAGGCCTAAAAGTAGTAGCCTCCTCTCCCTTCCAAGGACTAGGCATTTTACCTGGATAACTTGAGGATGGAGACCTGTGCAGGACTTGTGACTGTGTTCAGCTTTCTCAGATTCAGGATGACTGTACAGATTGTTTCACATCATAGAATGGGTTGGGTTGGAAGGGACCTTAAAGATCATTCAGTTCCAACCCCACTGCCAGAGGCAGGGACAGTTCCCACCAGCCCAGGCTGCCCAAGGCCCCATCCCACCTGGCCCTGAACACCTCCAGGGATGGAGCAGCCACAGCTTCCCTGGGCAACCTGTGCCAGCGCCTCAGCACTCTCATGGTGAAGAAATTCCTCCTTATGTCTAGTCTAAATCTGCCCCTCTCCAGTTTATACCCATTCCCCTTAGTCCTATCACTACAAACCTTTGTAAACAGTCCCTCCTCAGCTTTCTTGTAGCCCCTTCAGGTAGTGGAATGTCGCTATAAGATCCCCTCAGAGCCTTCTTTTCTTCAGGCTGAACAACCCCAGCTCTCTCAGCCTGTGCTCACATGGTGTATATTAGCTTGCCAGGTATCAGCTGTGCCCTGGCAGACATTTGCTCGATGGGGGTACAGAGGCACCTTCTGCTAGTCTAGCACATTTGTCTCATTGCATCATGAGATGCAAGGTTGTAAACTAGTTCATGATTTTAGCACTTTTTACCTTACCAGGAATACGATTGTTGAAAAGCTGTAAAATGCTACTGAAAACAAGTTGTGTTGTCACAAAAATTAGGAGGTATTCTAATGAGCCACTATGCTTAAAGATGGTTCAGGAAATAAGTTTATATAATGTGCAAAACTATTTTAAAGTATTGGTTCTTCAGAGCTCTCTGTGGGTATGTGTTCTAGTTTGAGCTAAAGCAAAATTAATTTTCTAACTATTCAGATAAGCCTCATATAAGTAACTTCATTTTTCTGAAAGTTAACTGCATGTTTTCAGACAAGGTTTCTCTCTAGAAGTGATAATGCTTAAAATTTATGATTATCACCAAAGTAACAGGGCACAGGGATGCAGAAAGCCCATTGTCTATATTTGATTTTATGGAGAGCCGGGCCATCCTGGAAGTGCTGGAACAGCACCTCTATCTCTGATTTCCTTTTGCCTCTTTTCCTTTGGGGAGGGGTTGGGATCACAACTGCCTGGTTTTGGCTGCTGACCTGGCAGGGGGAGGGCTAAACTGTGACAGGATGGTTCTGGGTACACTTGTCTGATAAAAATAGATATGAGGGGAAAAAAGTTTCAGTTGCTTTGAGGCCTTTGCTAAAATAAACCCTAGTGGAAACATTAAATGCTGCCTGGAACCCGTTTCATCATTCTCAGTTTAAGGGCTAGTATGCTGGGCTACCCCTCTATGCGCTCTATAAAGAACGATGGAGATGGCTTCAGCTAACATAGATGCAGACTAGTCCTGAGACATGCAAACTGGTTAAAACTTATCCCAGTGTTCTGCTCCACTTCTCAGCTGTCATCAGTCTATCTCTACTGGCAAAGATACCACCCATGCAGAACATGACTGCCCTTCCCCTTGCTGCTGGAGAGGGCTTAGCAGGAGCAAGGTCCCTGCTTCTTTAGAAGGTCCCTCAAATGTTCTCTTCAACGTGCTTTCCCCCTTGCTCGCTTGCCCATGAAGATACATACTTAGATTCCAGATATCACTATGACTTCTTTGATCTCCCTTCTGTTACTGTATTTCCTGACACATTTTTTTTCTCAAAAATTTCTGTAAATTGCCACTAGAATGAGTTGTGATTTTTGCAATTGGTCAAGGAGCTAATTGGTCTGCTGCCTTTTCTGGACCCCAGAACTCTATGCCTGAAACACCCTTTAACCTTGGATGCCAGTTACACGTTAGCTTTCTGGGAAAATCCTTACCTTATTTCTACAGCAGATTGCATCGGGACCTGCTGTGAGGTTGTGCCCATGGATTCCTGTGATAAAAACCCGCTCTGAGAGCCCACTGGACTAGGAAGGAATACTGCTTGGCATGGCCCCAAGTGCAAAGGTGCATATGTGCTCTTCCTCTGTGGAAATACCTAGGTATGGTGCAGGACTTGGTGATGTTTCCAGTCTTAATGCAGCTCTGAGACTCATCTTAATTTACCCCACAGAGACTGGCAAAGGCGGCTGTGTCCCCTGCAGCATGATGAGGCAGAGGGGCAGCAGCTTGGAGCAGAAAGGATGGTTACCTACCTGTAGCTTCTTCACAGCGTGTTGCTCACGTGCCTGCTCACACCAGCATTTAAAAGATGGTTGCTAGCTCTTTCTCCCCTATTTCAAAGTCCTTCTAGGGGAAAGCTGATTCTTCTAGACAATTCACCTGAGAGAACTCTGCTCCCTTTTTATCCAATTGCTGAACTACCTTGTCTTTCGCGCCTCAGGGGGTGTCATACAGAGCTTGGAAAGCATCCTGCCTTGCTGTATGTGTGTTTGGTTGTATATCTTACAGCCCCTCAGGCTGGAAGTAACCAATCTTCCTCACCTTTTACTGCAGAAGCCTTCCTGTTCTTTGCCTTGTTGTCTCATTGCCAGTGAAACTTTACAAAATTTAAGATATTGCAGGGTGTTAGTTAGGTAGAGGTGAGCGTGAAATGAAATGAAAAAAAATTTTCTAAATTTTCTAAGTGAAAAAGAGTAAGCTCGATTAATCTTGTTTGTCCCTTGCCTTTGTGAAGCTATAAAAGTGGTTTTACCTTTGGCTGAGGTGAGGAAGGAGTATATGTTGCAAATGCTAATGGCAATGAATCAGCTTTTGGGAAAGAAAACCTCTACATTTCTCATTGGTGTCATTTTACTTACTTTCAAAGAGATCACAAATGTTGGATACATAAGCCCAGGCACTTATGTATTTCAAAAGAATGTTAAAATACCCCTAAGATTTAATCAGGACAGTATAAATTCCCTCACCTAAACAGAATGTAAACAATTTATTCTTTTATTTTTCAAGAAAATTGTGTCAAATTTCCTTGCCAGATTTCTAGATCATTTGCTGGGGAACATGATACTGTGCAAAGGCAATCAAGTTTGTATTGCTGTGCTTAAAGGATGTGTTGTATCAATGCAAAACTATGTGAACTATGCATGCTAGTTACCATAGTCTGAACTTGCCAGGGGGATAGAGAGATCTGGGAGCTGAAAATTTCTCTCTGGAAAGTAAATGAAAACTCATAGCTGGCACTTTTTGGCCAGGTTTAGGAGTTGCTAAAAAGTATCTGATTCCACTGGGACACCAGAAGCTGAACTTCAGCCCGAGATTTCAATTATTCTTTCAAAATGTTGAACTATTCATCCTCCAACAGTATTTCTGCCTTAGATCATGCATGTATTTTCTCCCTGCTAATAATTTTATGTGCAAATGTTTAGCTTCTCTGTCATATCTGTACTCTTTAGCACTTACTGTGGGTTTGGTGGGATTTTTTTGTTTATTTTCAAGTAGCTAAAGGAAAAGCTTGAATTTTAAAAAATATTTGTTTTTTAATTAGCCCGATTTGTCTTTGCTGTTTGATTTCATGATGTCATTTTAGAAGTCTTCCTGGCACCTGCTTTTGTGAGGAATAGAAAAGGGTGCCTTACAGCCTCTGCTGGGGGGGTTATTTGCTGCAGCCCTAAAAAGTAGGAAAAACACTGCATTTCTTCACAGTAGCCAGTACCCAATCCTTCTCAGAATCACCACCCATAAGCCTGACATAAGCATTTACATACACATACATACATATACATATGCATATATATATATACACACACACACACACGAGCTCTGCTTTCTTATTGACATCAGGGAATCCCATCCTAACGTCTCCTAGAAGCTTGTTTGGTGCCTGGATGCATGTGATCAGTAATGGACCCCCTTGACTGCAAGAGCTGTGATCTCTCGAGATAGTTCACAAGTGACAAAGCAAATAGCTGTAATAAATAGGAAAACATATCATAAGCATGAAAACCACAGAGGGAAGGAAATAGAAATGCACTTGTCAATAGTACAACGCTTACTGTTTGTTTTTATATAATGATGTTTTTTCTGTGAGCCAACATCAGGAACTAAAAAGAAAAGTTATGGTATTTTAGTCCAGTTTTCAATTACCAGCCTCTTTATAACAAGAAAAACATTGTTTTTTCTCTAACTGCTACACAACAGCCTGTTAATAAGCCATTTACCTGACTAGAAGGTTGCACAGAGGTCAGACAAATGTCATCTTTTAATAAAGCCTCTCTCAGGGTAACTGCTCCACTGAAGGCTTTTATGTAACATAGCAATTGCCTATGTTAATTTATGACCTGGAGATACTCATCATTTGGAGAGAATCTAGGCTTGAGAAGTTTTTAGTTCAAATACACTTTAAGCCCAGGAACTAAGGGGATGCTGAGAAGAATGATTAATTAATTCAGTCAAGGAGTTTTTTAGGTAGCGAGAGAGGAATGCTCTTATCCCCTTCAACTGAGTACTACTGAGTACACAGGGCGATTTTAACTGAAACGTTTTTCTATTTCGTAGGTTATTTACATATCCCTGAGAAACCAAGCTCTTTGCAGGGGTGACTTGATGTTGCTCCACTGACTGGAAAGAAACTATCCCCATTTGTACCTGGAGGAATCTGGCGTGATGTTCTTTGTGTGAGGGTTGTACTGTGGGATGAAATATGCTCTGCTGAGAAGAGCACATGGGACTTACCTGGGATTTCCTTGCTAGGGGAAAAGCAGAGCTACTACCAGCACTATCAGTTGTGAGCTGTGATGGGGAGAGGGCACAGCATGTGCCACAGGGGAATAGAGATGTACAGCTATGATTAAGCTACACTTTGTTACTGTAATGCAAATCATTGTGGTAAACTTTGGCTTGCGATTGCTGTCCTATTTCTAGGTAAATTAATTAGATGTTTTATTAATTTTTCCATATGAGAAGATCAACAAACACTGGCTGTTTGAACTCTGCCGTGAGGCTTTACTGCAAGTAACCTGCCTGCTTAGGCTGCAAAGGTGATGGCCACCTCCTGCAAACCATGATCTGCATCTCCTGGAGTTTCGCCCTCTTCAAGCCCACACACTGGAAGGAGGACTGCACTCCTGCTTAGGAGCGAGCTGTGGGTGCTCTGCAGGTACGTGTTCCCAGGGCAGCTGTGGCCCACGCTGCATTTCTTTAAGTGTGGTGATTTTTTTCATGGTAAAAAATATCACAAAATATGGGGTGGGGTTCTCCAATTAGACTCCACGAAGCCTCAGAGAAACAGCTTCCTGGGTAACTCTCGGTTCTCTTTGGGTTCATGAATCCCGGTAAATACTTGGTTAAAGCTGCCTTTTCTTGCTTTTAGACCATCTTTCTCCAATAGCATCAGTGTGTTCAATCTACAGCCCACAGAGCTAAGGCACAGACTGGACACCTCCCAACCCTGTGCTTTGTACTGAACCTCCACATGCTCTGCTGATAACCCACAAAATGATATTACATTTTAGTGACCATACGGCATTTCAAAATCAGCTGAGTGTTTTCCTTGCCTTTGAAAGCCAGCTAGCACTGACAAGGAGAACTGGTTGTGTGGTGAACAACAGACAGACTCTGCACGGTGAGCTACACGCTGCACGTGCTGCATCCTGGAGACACAGTCTGCACTGCTGCTGAAAGGAGGGAATGTGCTACAGGGATCCTTTCCTTATAAAGTCTCCTAATGGTATATACACACTAGTGATTGATTTTGCAATATGCCTTCTACAGCTATTTCCAGAACGAAAAGCCCCCTAAGCCTTACACAAACTGTGAACTATGTTTTTCCTGCTTCTCCATTACAAATAGTTTCCGGTGTGCTTTGAGCCATTTGATTACATGGCCCCACATCCCTTGTGACAGGCATTGTCCACCAGGACTTTCTCAGACCCTTGGTAGGGATGAACCCCAGCTCCTCCTCAGCCTGAGCCACAATAGGGTGTGAATGCAAGCTGCCCACTTTGGGACCTAAAGGGACCTAAGGGGGCTTCAGGGCTTTGTCCCCCAGCAAAAGAGATGACTCAGCCATCCCTTCTCTGCCCAGGCTTAGCTGCCAACCTCTTTCCTCTGGTCTTGAGGAAGGGGAAGAAATTGGACTGGAGGCTCGGTTCCAGGGTCCACCGAAACAGCGTTGTTGGAACAGTGTGTCTGCCAGGTTGTTCGTTACCCTGACGTTATCAAATCAAGTTCTTCTCCCTTGGCTTTCAGTGACTGTTCTGTTAGCAGCTGAACTCCTCTGTGCTTTCAGGTTTCTGCCCGCGGATGCCCATGCCTAATGGTGTGGGGCAAGACACAGGACTTGCTGCCAAACCCCCGGGGGTGCCCACTGCCTGTCAAAAAGTTTTAGAGCTTGAAACCAGAAGCCATTGAGGCTCAGACTAGCAGCAGGCAGCCCAACCACTCCTACTCCTCTCTGTACAGCACCATCCAGAGGCGCCCATCAGAGCTGAGTTACATCCAGCTCTGATCTCCATGCGGTCTACCCAGCTGCACCACCTCAAGTGCTTCATACAATGAGGCAGCATGAATTGAAAGGCAAGTAAGGAAACCCTGAGGCTTCCTCCTTCCTCTCCCCTTTCTGTAAATTCACATGTGCTTCATACCTGTGTTGGTATGTACCACCCGAAGCCACTTACCCTTTGAAAACAATGGCAGGCTGGCTTCAAAAAGGACCAAAAGGTCAAATATGGGCTGACCGTAGTCAATAGCTGCAGCATCTCTGAATGTTCTCTTTCAGCTCAGGGAAGTAAGAGCACAAAAGCTGGCTGTTGGGTTCTGAAACTTGCAGCATTTCCTACAGCAAAAAGAAGGAAAAACCTCTGTGATTTTCTTTCTGGATCTACCACATATCCTGGCAAAGCTCTTCCAATAACACCCATGAATAAAAATACTCATTCCCACTTCTTCCTTGCAAAGAAATTGTCTTAGTCTTGGCTATTATCATGCAACCCTTTTCTGCACAAATATGAACAGTGGTGTGTCCCTTTTTCATAAACAAATAGACAATTTGCATGAAAATCAAATGAACATTTATTTATGAGAGTATTTTTTACTGCCTTAACAAGAAATCACATTATCTCCTGGGTCCGACATTTGCCAATCAAGCAGGCTGAGATTTAGCTGCTGAAATTTGCACCAGCCCAAGAAATAAACCATGAGATCTCAGACTACTCTCTGGTGCATCTTGAATCTCTGCTACTAAGCTGTTGAGCTCTTAGTCAGCTTCCCATCTGAGCTAACTCTCTGCATCCCAGTGGGGCTGGGATTTCCCTCAGGAGCCACAGTGGGGTCAAAGGAGTGACAAGTGCACACAAAGGCCAGCCCCTGTTTTCGTTTTCCACAGCTGTGCGCTGTGGATACAGGGGTCATTGCATGGAGATCCCCCAAGGAAGCATGAAAATGAGTGAAGGAGAGCAGAGAGGAGAACGGGTGGTGCTGGACGGGGAGGAAAGGAGAAAAGAGGAGCAGAGCGGACAGAGAGCCACTGCTCACCATCCCTGACATGTTTAAAACAATAAGTTGATAACAGCTAATAGAAGAAAAAAAAGCTAAACTTTCTGGTTCAGCCTGGTGCTGGGTCCACTGATAATCTTCAAAGAGAAGCTACAAAATTTAAAAGGAATTAAGCTCTGGGTAATGTTACATCTGGCACACCTGGTTCACAAAGCTTTGGTGAGCTTTTTTTCTGGATGCTGCTGTGTTTTCATTTTTTCTGTTGGAGTGCCAAAGGCGATTCTCTCTGTCAAATGTAGACTCTTGACCTTCTAGTCAGGATGACAAGAGAGTTATTCCAGGGTGTGTCCACACCTGTCAAGCAATATTAGGCATAAAATAGAGCTGTCTGTCTTCTTTAGCTAAAATGGTTTCACAAATACTTCATAACTGCCTTTCTTCACAGAGCAGAGAATTGCCTGTATTAACTTGGTACATTCAATATTGAGATTGATGACAACTGGGGTCATTGGTTAAACTGTCTAATCCTGACAAGCTGAGGCAAAGGGAGGAGGCAAGAGAGCAGCAGGATGGCTGCTGGAAATACCTGCGAGAGTGATCAGTCCCAGGAGGAGGCAGTTAGCGAGGAAACCTGCAGGTCTTTACTGTGACTCACACATCAAATCCTGCTGTTTGGTGATGCTGCCTCATGGACTTGGCTGTGTTTGAGGATCACCAGTTATGACACTGGGCAGGTTTACCTCGGCTCCCATAAAATAAAAGCAGAGCTTGCATCTGCAATTGCAGCTATTATAAAAGGTCTAATGCAAGAGAGCAGTGTTCAAGAGATGGGAGCCAAATAGCCATTTACACAAAAGGCTTAGCTATAATTAAACTGAGAGTAAGTTCTCTTTCACCCACCCTACCACCCCCTTCACTGACTTTCTAGCCCATCAACCTTCCTATTTCTCTCTTTGATCTGAGTGAAAAGAAAATGATGGAGGAGCGGAGAATCTCGCTCATGGCTGGCAGACACCATAATCTTAATGTGCACCAGTTCATGGCATTCACGTGATAAGTACAAAATGAGCTGCTGCCAGTCCTGATGGAGAAGGTGGCTGTTACCTCCCTCCTCGTGCACACGAGCATTTGATGGGCTATTCCACTGTCCCTCACCATGTAAAAGAGCAAAAGAGGATTATTTGCACTGTACTGTAACTGGTATCAGACTGTTTTTAGAAGTAATAATTGCTTATTGTAAGCAGCTATAAGGTTGCTGTTACTTTCGTATTTGAAAACCAAGCAGGTTGCTCATTGAGAATGAGAAACTTAGAGCCTGAAGTGAAATGAAAGGAGGTAAGAGAATTGAGAAAACTGGATAAGAAATTTCTGGAAAAAGGAAAAAAGACAATAAAACTGCCAAACACATGATGGGAATTTCTTTTTCAGGGCTATGTTGTTCTTTTCCAGAGGCATCTGTACCAAGCAAAGAAACATCAGAAACTGGTATTCGGGTCAAGAAAAGATGAATATTTGTTAAATATGTTCTGGTAATACAACAGTTGTTGGTGAAGCAGAAAGTGGAAGCAGTGAATTAAAACTCATAGCAGGAATGTCCTCCATTGGCCTTTGCTACATCCAGCCTTCCACTAAGCACAAAGACAAGCATAGGGGTTAGTCCCCCTTCCCACATGCGTTTTTCCTTGCTCAAGTGAAGAAATCCTCTTCCTGCAAAGCTCTGGTTGTTGGAAACGGATGATCTTGGGTTAGGGGAGCTCCAGAGAAAAGCTGTAAGCCCAGCTAGTGTTTTCTGAACTGAGCCATGCTCAGGGGTTTGATGTGCAGACAGTGGGAAGATGTCACCAGCCAGCTACAGAGCAACCCTGCTGGCCAGTCTGTGCTTTCTGGCAGGAAAAACGAGAATGTCTTGGCGCAGGGGAATGCCTTCTAGTATCTTGATTCATTGTGTCTCTCTACTGTGTATCACTGAGTGCCTGCCTGCCTGCCTGCCAGGCAAGGCAATATCTCAAAGAGCTTTTACCCAAAACCAGCAACACCAGTTGCTTTCCCTTTCCCCAGGCAGAAAAGGAGGTTCTGTCAACCAAAAAATGACATGTCAAACAACCATGGAGCTTCCTTGTCCTGTGATCTGGGAAGGCTTCCCCAGCTCTGTGCCACCAAGTGTGTCTCCAAGAAGCCAACATCCATCACCTAGTCTTCCATCACCCTGTGTCAGCTCCCTCTGAGCCCGGGGCCACCAGTGAAGGTCCCTCACCCCTACCCACAGGTATGGACTGTATGTTTCCCACCAACTCATTATTTTATCATAGAATCATAGAATGGTTTGAATTGGAAGAGACCTTAAAGATCATCCAGTTCCAACCACCTGACATGGACAGGGACACCTCCCACCAGACCAGGCTGCCCAAGGCCAGCTTTCTTGTAGTCCCCTTTAGGAAACAGTAGGTTGCTATAAGGTCTCCTTGGAGCCTTCTCTTCTCTAGGCTGAACAAGCCCAATTCTCTCAGCTTGTCCTCATATGGGAGGTGCTCCAGCCCTTGGATCATCCTTGTGTCTGTCCTCTGGACCCATTCCAACAGTTCCATACCCTTTTAATGTTGTTTAGCTAGAGTTCTTTTATTTATAGCTCCAGTTTTGGTTAGAGTCATAGTATTCTTACCCTTTCAAGCCCATGTCTGAGCTGTTCAGCTGAGACTGATGCCTGCTTGTCATCCACAGCTCTGCTGCCAGGGCAGAGCCAAAGCTGCTTTCAAAGCCCATACCCAGTTCTAGTTCCCAAAACCTGTGCACTGATCACCCTCCCTGCACAGTGCCTCCTGCAATATTCTCTTTTTTAATTATTATTTTTTAAATTTTTCTCCCCCCTCCAACCCCAGTTGTTACTGCAATAGCAGCTGTTGCTTAAATTCTTCTTCTGTAAGGTAAAAGCATTCATTTTGGTTTTCATTTAGAAGTGGTCAGCTCCTGCTGACCTTGCTTTCCTGCTTAGGCACCAAATATACTTCCCAAATGAAGGTGCAGAGTCACGGGTCACTGCATTCTCCTTTCTGTCCTCAGTCTAATAGGATCCCTACAGGAAAATTGAGCCTGTTCAGGTTGGAGCTCTTGGCTGTGCATGTCACATGAACAAGGATTTCTTTTTACCTCACTTTGTGTATGATATTGACATTTACATACTCCTAGAGGTGTGCATATTTCATCATATTTCATCCTCCTGGGTGAAACTTTGCACTGCCTGCAGCAGTTATTCACAGGACTTGCCTTGCACTACATGAGAAGGGGCAGTAGGAGCATAACACACCTATTAAAAGCAGAGAAACTTCAGATTAAAGGACCATGGTTGGTAGAGGCCTCCTGATCACCCTGGGCTGACTCTGGGGTCATTATCTCAATGATGTGAGAACTGTCAGGGATCAGCCACAACCCTCTGCTTAGCTGGGTCTGGAGTCAGCAGAACCCCTGCTTCTGGCCACTGGATGTGAAAGAAGATATGAAAAAGAGCAGAGAAGCAGATTTTATTACTCTCTCTTCCTGAGCACTCATGAAAATTAATTAATTCACAATTTCTTTCTATTACTGGTAAAGGACTCAAGTACAAAATCCAGTTATTTTGGTGCCTGAGCTGCTTGAATATGTTTTCAGCAGGTCTTGCAAGGCAATATAACAAGCAGATATTTTAGGCAAACTGGCGTGTCATTTTCATAATTAAAACTGCACGTTACCTGCAAGTATTGAGTACTTTATGACTCCAGTAAAACACAGATACAGAGTTTGAAACAAAATCCTGTCTGTGTCAAATACATTGCCTAAGCCCTGGTCTTAGTGTTGGACTGTAAACCAAGCAACCATCAATATAATAGCAGATAAGACAATTACAGTTTGGATGGCACATAAAAGTCTCTCTGCTCTAAACAAACATATTTAGATGGTTAAGATATGAACATACCATTCTCTTCTGTCATTATTAATTTACAGTCAAGAATTTCTCATACAGGGAATCTATTCTGGCCTCATTTACTTGTGCCACTGTGATGGGATGGTTACTAGCTTTTTGGCTTCAAAGCATCTGTAACTCTTATTTCATTCTTTGCAACTTCATAAATAAATAAAATTAAAGGGCTTCCCAGTCTAGAGGTATTAGTGCAGTGTTATTTACCTGTCTAAAATCAGGCACCTGTGTCTGAATGTGAAAGGCCTGTACCCTGTGTTATATGTGTCTTGGGAGTGAACTGGGAACTTGTTTTCTGTGTCTGCTAGCAGGTGATTTTCCTCCTGGTCAGCCTAACTTCTGCAGTATCTGTAGGCTATTGTTAAGCAGACAAGAGGTAATTGTCTACCTACTGGCTCACCTGCCCAAGCGGTAGTTGCAAAGTTTTAAGTCCAATGCCAATGATTTTCATGGAGAGGAAGAGGGACACGCCTGCAATAACCAGGGATCTCCTCCCTTGGGTTTCATCCTGCCTCTGGGATCCTTCTTGATGCCAAAAAGTCTGAGTCAGGTAGAAGCGCTGAGCTTAAAAATGATGCAGTCAGCTGTTTCCTACACTGCTTATTAGTTGGGTGTTTAGTTTGGATCTAGCTCATCACTCCTCACGCAGGAAACTCCCATTGACTTCACTGGGAACTCTGCCTGAATGAGGACTTCTGAGCAGGGCTTCTTGGTGGAGGATGGCAGGACAGGAACAAGTGCAGAAATACTCGACTCCCACTAGAGCAGAGATGGTCAGCCAGCCATCGCCAGGATGATATTTAATAGCAGGTCTCAAGGGACTTTACAAACAGAAGTATATCCTCATGTTACAAAAAACAGTTACCAAAACAAAAGGGTAAAGCTAAACAAATTGCTGGTTAAGGAATTCTTGGTGGCAAATCAGTGTCTTTGTGTGATTCAAACTATGGAGAAGTAGAACTATATTTACCTACAAAAGCTGCCAAACTTCTGGGAAGAGTGTCAAAGAACAATCACTAGCATGGCCCTTCCCCCACCTTGCTTTTCTTAGATGCAAGCTGCCTTCACTTTTCATGATCTCTGCTGGTTTAGAGCATTCGCCTTTCCAACATTGCTCCTGTTTTTTTTTTTCAAAGTATGACAAGAAGAGCATCAGGCCTGTAAATTAAGGTCCTACCTGATCCCGGCCCTTCTCCTACACATCTGCAGCAGCGAAGCCAAAAGCCTGGGCCAGTTTAGAATCATAAGATCATAGAATCATAGAATATTGATTGAACAGCTCCAGGGCTGGGGCAGCCACAACTTCCCTGGGCAACCTATGCCAGTGCCTCACCACCATCATGGTGAAGAAATTCCTCCTTATGTCTAGTCTAAATCTGCCCTTCTCCAGTTTATACCCATTGCCCTTAGTCCTGTCACTACAAGCCTTTGTAAACAGTCCATCCCCAGCTCTCTTGTAGCCCCTTCAGATACTGGAAGGTAGCTATAATGTCTCCTTGGAGCCTTCTCTTCTCCAGGCTGAACAAGCCCCAACTCTCTCAGCTTGTCCTCGTATGGCAGTTGCTCCAGCCCTCTGATCATCTTTGTAGCCCTCCTTTGGACCCATTCCAGCAGCTTCCTATCTTTCCTATGTTGAGGATTCCAGAACTGGACACAGTACTCCAGATGAGGTCTCACAAGAGGGGAATAGAGATGCAGAAGCACCTCCCTTGCCCTGCTGGCCATGCTTCTTTTGATGCAGTCCAGAATTTGTTGGTCTCCCGGGTTGTGAGCACACATTGCCAGCTCATGTCAAGCTTCTCATCTACCAGCACCCCCAAGTCCTTCTCTGCAGGGCAGCTCTCAATCACATCATCCCCCATCGTGCACTGAAATCGGGGATCACTCCAACCTATGTGTAGGACCTTGCACCTGGCCTTGTAGAACCTCATGAGATTCTCACAGGCCCACTTCTCCAGTCTATCCAGGTCCCTCTGGCTGACATCCCATCCTTCCCACATGGCAACTGCACCACTCAGCTTGGTGTCATTGGCAAACTTGGGGTACACTCAATCTTGCTGTCAATATCATTGATAAAGATATTAAACAACAACAATCCCAGCACGGACCCCTAAGGAACACCACTTGTCATGGATCTCCATATGGACTTTGAGCCATTGACCATTACTCTTTGAATACAACCATCCAAACAGTTTCTTATCCACCGTACCATCCACCTGTCAACTCCATATCTCTCCAGTTTAGAGAGAAGGATGTTGTGGAATGGATGATGTGTGAATGTGATGATGTAGGATGAATGATGTGTGGATGTGATGATGTGGGAAGGATGATGTGTGTCAAAGGCTTTACAGAAGTCTAGATAGATCACATCTGTCAGTTTACCCGTGTCCACTGCTGTGGTCACCTTATCATAGAAAGCCACTAAGTTCATAACAGGATTTGCCCCTGGTGAAGCCCTACTGGCTGCTATTAATCACCTCCATGTCCTCCATGTGCTTTAGCAGAGCTCCTAGGAGGATCTATTCCATGATCTTCCCAGGCACAGAGGTGAGGCTGACAGGTCGGTGGTTCCCAGGATTATCTTTTCTGCCCTTTTTAAAAATGGGCACAATGTTACCCTTCCTCCAGTCACCAGGGACTTCTCCTGATTGCCAGGACTTTTCAAATACCATGGAAAGTGGCTCAGTAACTACATTGGCCAATTCTCTCAGGACTCTGGGATACATCTAATCAGGTCTCACTGACTTACGTATGTTCAGATTCCTCAGGTGGTTACGGACCTGATCCTCCTCTACTGTGGGAGGGGGTCACCTCCCTTGACTCTGTGTTTAACTTGATTCTGTGTCTGAGCAAGACTAGGCAGGCTCTTGTAGCTCTTTGCTGCGGTAACAGGAGAGGGCAAGTCTCCTCAAAATTTACTGTTGAGGTCTGTAAGCTCTGCTCTCATTAGGGTTCTGGTAAGTGCTGTATTTGATGACAGCAGTTGCACTGAGATCTGTGTCACTGGGACACCAGCATGAGTCTCCAGTGTCCTTCCACGTGGTGCATACATGTTAAAAAAAAAACCTGGGCAATCTGTAGCTGGCAGTTCTGTGACGGCTTGGTGGTTTCTTGTCAAATGCTTCAGGCATTCGAACACCCACAGTAACAGTAAGAGCAGCTTCTTTCTGGGAATGAGGTGACTCGGCTGGGAAGTGCAGCGTGCACCAGGTACCAACACTGGATGGGCGGTAAGGAGGGAAGGTATAATTTCTACTTGTATATCAGTAGAGATTTTTTTTTTTTTTAAGTTTCCCTCTTGGGAATGCTTTTCAAAAACCCTCACAGAAGAAATCCTGAATAAAGCACTTACCAGAACGCTGCATCTGAGGCACATCACTTGCTGACATACTATGTAGACTGCAAAATTGTGTAACTTGCTTTACTGCATAAAAATCAAGGATTCACAACCACATACATATTTCACCTCAACTCACCTTTTAGATTCCATGGCCTGGACACAAAATTCTGAGGGTTACTCTTTTTGCAGAGAGTTTTTAATAAGATGATGTTTGCAGCAGGCAAATGTAGCACACCAGAGTTCTGGTTCAGGCGGTGCAGACAGCCAGAGAACACAGCTCCATCAGGTTTGTTTGGCTTTCTGCTTCTACCTAGAAGAAATGACGCTGTCTGCTTAGGATCTCAGCCGCTGCTGAGACATTTCAAAGGGATATGTCTAAATCTTCAGGGGTTTTGCCCAACTAGCCTGCCTTTCCAAACACTTCAGAGGCACTTAGGAGTTCCACTTCACCTGTTTTCGTTACTTGGCTGTAAGAAGATTGTAGGCTGTTTTTCGCTTGTATTTTTACCAGGAAATTCCAGATTGGCTTGAATCTGCCTATAAATCTTGATTGCTTGGAAGAAGTCTCTTGAAGTGAGAGTGAAAGAAAAGGAAGGAGATACTGTTCAACCCCAAGCTGGTAAGAAACAAAATGTCAATAAACCAAAATAAACCAAACCTCCAAAATTCTGAGGCAAAACCAGTTGCTTGAATCAGTAATGAAATGGGAAAGAAGGGAGATAATGAACTGTTTACTCTGTACACACTTGTTCTCCACAGCCTTTTCCCAGGGCCTTGAAACAAGAGTAGTCTCCTAACAAGGGGATCAAGGTCCCACTAAGGCCATCCTGGCACTAACTTTAATGGGGACAGCACCTAACCCCTTATGCACTGTGTATTTTGATTTGTGCCACAATAACTGTGCTCTGCCCAACATGTTTTAGACAATTTATAGTGTAATCTTTGTCATTACCTTGTTGCCACACTTGTGTGTCACATTATATGTGTGTAAGCTGGGGAGAGGGGGTGTGTGATAATGAAGGAAGAGAAGGATGGAGAGAGGGAAGAAGGGCCAGTCCGTCAGTGGAGGGAAGAGGTGATGAAAGCAGAGTGGGAGAGGATTAACAGGCTGAGGACTAGCCTTTACAGGAGAGCAACTCAAGAGTAGGGAAGATGTTGACAGACCTCAAGTGTTACTGCAAATCCCTCGCAAAGGGAGGCAAATGACTGCGTGGCGTGTTTCACCACACTGATTGCTTCAGAAAGTAGTGTTGAAGAGAAAAGGAGCTCAGCTACGGAGAGAACAATGCTGTTGCCATGACCAAAGGCTGCTCAGCAAGCTGGGCTGAACATGTGGTTTTTCCAGAGGCAGCAGAAGGATCACAGATTTGGCTAGGACATGGAATCTGGGGGCTGTAAGCAAAATGTGGGGCCCCACATCTAAGTACTCGTTATGTGTCCAGTGCAGAAACCTAAGAAATCAAAAGGCTTCCTTTGGTTTCTTTGCTCTTGCAGGTAGGTATAACGACTCAAACCCCATCCAAGCCTGTAGATTACCTGGTGGCTCTGATCAGCACTTAAGATGTCAATGTGACGTGCTCTACACAAAGGCAATATAAAGGTGAGCCCTGCCCAGGAGAATTGAAATGGAAGTATGATGAATGAGATAAAAGGCTGATATAATACAGAGAGGAGGAAGGCACAAGGTAAGAATAACATGAGCATGACGAGATCATGACAATAGTTTCAACACACTAAGACTAGTTCATTTAACAGGCAATCAGTGGCCCAAGTGAACTTTGGGAAGCAGTTTGGAGGATAATGAGGATGCCAAGGAGTACTCTTGCAAAGGTTAGGGCTGAACAACAAGGTGAAAGAACTCCTCCGGAATACTGACATTAGCATCATCAAAACTATCCCTGGCTGAGATGAAGGGCATCTTGAGATCTTGCTGTGCTGGGTACTTGGGAAGGGGTTACAGACTTGCAAGCCAATGTTAATAGGCTCTGCCCCTAGCTCAAAATGGCTCATAATTGTTCTGGAAAATTTTTTCTACCCCTGTTTTCCTCTTTGGTAAATTTGTTTTCATACACTTTGTCTCCTTGAACAATGCTTTGAGATGCTGGTAAATTTGACCTTACTTGGTACAGTGCCTAGGCAGTCCTGGGTAAAGCCCAAGAAGCAGGGAGTGGGAATATCAGAGGAGGCTGACTCTTACACAGTGCCCAGGAGAAAGAAATGGATGAAACCAGATGGAGAGTGCCACAGGATTCGAATGAGTTTAAAACTGAACAGGGAATACTTTAAAGGGGACAAAAATTTTGTGGAATGTTGATGTGAGTGAATTCAGGAACAACAGCCCTGGACGATTCAGGAACTTGGGCTCCATTTGCAGAAAGGTTTTGCTGTGGGTTCAAAGGTTTCTTCATAAGGTAGAGTGAGGTACCTAAGTCTTCCTTGTAAGTGTAACCGGTACCCTGCTGCCAGTGCCTGTGGTTGAGCAGCAGCTTTCTGCCTTGATGTACACCCGAGACCAGGCTCTGCCAGGAAGAGCTCCCTCTACGTCTGCTCATGTCTTGCCCATTTTCGCTGAACTATCCCTCAAGCCTCATGGGCAGCTGGTGACCTAGAGCACAGTAAAGGCAAAATATTAAACAACTGGAAAAAAGCCACAGAAGTTAGGAGTGGACCTTGTACTTGCTCCATCGCTGTCAGATTTCAGTACCCCGCGAGACCCAAGCGGCACAGGATTATTAGGGATGAAGGAGAAGGTGACGGATGTTTGAACACAGTGGGGGCAGTGCTGCTTATGAGGTATTTAACTTACAGCTGGGTCACCACTGGAAGAAGAACCAATATACTGACCATTAAACCAGAAGTGGCTGGGGTATGCCCCTGTGCTTCACATGGGGAAGGGTGAGGTCTCCTGAAACTGGAGGTTAATGGCTTTAAATTGGAGGAGGGAATATTCTCCCTCTGTACTCGGCACTGGTGAGACCGCACCTCGAGTACTGTGTTCAGCTCTGGGCCCCTCACCACGAGAAGGATGTTGAGGCTCTGGAGCGAGTCCAGAGAAGAGCAACGAAGCTGGTGAAGGGGCTGGAGAACAGGCCTTATGAGGAGCGGCTGAGAGAGCTGGGGTTGTTTAGCCTGGAGAAGAGGAGGCTGAGAGGAGACCTCATTGCTCTCTATAACTACCTGAAAGGAGGTTGTAGAGAGGAGGGTGCTGGCCTCTTCTCCCAAGTGACAGGGACAGGACAAGAGGGAATGGCCTCAAGCTCCACCAGGGGAGGTTCAGGCTGAATATTAGGAAAAAAAAATTCACAGAGAGGGTCATTGGGCACTGGAACAGGCTGCCCAGGGAGGTGGTTGATTCACCTTCCCTGGAGGTGTTTAAAAGACAAGTGGATGAGGTGCTCAGGGATATGGTTTAGTGTTTGATAGGAATGGTTGGACTCGATGATCCTGGGGGTCTTTTCCAGCCTAGTGATTCTATGATTCTATGGTTCTATTTAGACTAGGCATGAGGGGGAAAATCTTCACGATGAAGGTGGTGAGGGTCTGTCGCAGGTGCCAGGGAAGCTGTGGGTGCCCCGTCCCTGTTGGGGTTCCAGGCCGGGTTGCGGTGGGATGTCCCTGCCCATCGCAGGGGGTGGAACGGGATGGGCTTTGAGGTCCGTTCCAACCCAAACCGCTCTATGACTCCGTAGGAAAGCGGGGGGGAGTTTATCAGGGAGGGCAGGCCGGGTATCGATGTTCAGCTGAGGGAAGGGGGTGTCGACGAGGCACGGGGACGCGGTTCCTCCGCCGGGTGTCCCGGGGCGCTGCGGCGGGGGCGGCGCCGGGCCCGGTGCGGGCGGTCCCCGGGGAGCGGGCCCGGAGCGGCGGGTCGGGGCGGCGGGGAGAGCGCGGGGCCATGCGGCGGCGGGCGGAGCGGCGGCTGCAGATCGCCCCGCACTCTCTGGCCATCGTGCTGGGCGCGGGGCGGCCCGGCCGGCACCGCGTCGGGTACGAGATCTTCGCCGACTTCAAGCGGGAGAACATGCAGCACTTCTGGGACCGGCGGGTGACGGCGGCCGTGGCCGAGACCTTCTTCCTCGGCTGGATCGACGAGCGGGTGCTGCTGGTGCAGGGCGAGGAGGAGCACCTGGAGGTGCTGCGGCAGGGCTGGGCGCGGAGAGCCCTCAAACCCCCCAGCGGCTTCCAGATCAAGTGCCTGGGTAGGTGCCGGCTCTCCGCCTCGGGGCTCCCTCCGCAGCGCCGCTCCGGGGGCGCCCTGGAGCTCGCGGTGCCCAACTCGGGGCTCCCCTCGCTGCAGCTTCTCGCCGGAGCTCTCCCTTCCCTTTCCCCCGCAGAGCACTCTCTCCCCTCTCTCCCCCCGGAGCTCCCCTTCCCTTTCCCCCCGGAGCTCCCCTTCCCTCTCCCCCCGGAGCTCCCCTTCCCTTTCCCCCCGGAGCTCCCCTTCCCTTTCCCCCCGGAGCTCCCCTTCCCTTTCCCCCCGGAGCTCCCCTTCCCCTTCCCCCCGGAGCTCCCCTTCCCTTTCCCCCCGGAGCTCTCCTTCCCTTTCCCCCCGGAGCTCCCCTTCCCTTTCCCCCCGGAGCTCCCCTTCCCTTTCCCTGCGGATCTCTCCTTCTCTTTCCCCCTCGGAGCTCTCTCCCCTCTCTGCCCTTCGGAGCTCTCTCCCCCCGATCACTGCCAACGTTTACAAGCTTCTATTTCCAGTTACAATCGCTTCATAAAAAAAATAATTTATAGCATTACAAATACAAAATTGAATAATTGTAACATTTCCAGTCCTGCTAGACCAATTATTTCACTTAACCTGCTAAACCAATTACTTATAAATCTGCTAAACCAATTACTTATAAACCTGCTAAACCAATTATTTCACTTATCCTGATCAACTCGGTCGCTTGATCTTGGGTCACAGTATTGCCATGAAGGTGTCTTCCCCGGCAAGAAGTACTAGTAGATGGGGAATGGGTGTTTTTCTGCTCTGCAAGGCAGGTGGCTTTTGGAGCAGTAAGTGACAAGTCTGTCCTGCCCTGGTGGGCTGAAGACTCAAGTTACGGTGTGTTCCCCCAAGAGAATCTCACCTGCGTGCAGCGTGGCCTTGGAAGGAGCGCATCTCCTCCTGAACGTTCTTGAGGAAACAAAATGCTGCTGGGATGGAAAGCAAAGTTGTTTGTAGTGAAAAAAAACTTCAAACCCTCTAAGAAATAAGGCTGTGGCTGGCTGGTGTAACACGTTGGGGAGCTGAGAAGAACGACAGAACTGTAGTTTTCCTTAGGGTTTAAGGTAACTTGCAACCTTCACAGCTTGAAATACATACAGCATCTCTTCTGGAGAAAAGACAAAATGTGAGGATTTGCTTTTTTTTCTGTCAAGGTCTTGTTGCTGCACACAGCCACTGCGGTGGTGGTGAGGTAAACTGTCTTTTCCTTACAGACAACTCCTGTCATCCGTGTGTTACGCAGTGGGCACCTAGAACTGGTCACAAAGTTAGGGATGCTTTGTCTGCGTTAGGAGTTTCAGGTCCTTGTAACAGGGTGCTTCTGTACCTCCTTTAAAAAATGAGCAAAGTTCCTGCAAAGAATAGTGAGTGTGTGAATATTCTGCGTCTCTCAGTTTCCCTTTTTAATCTCAGTTTTGAATGCATTTAACTGTCCTTCTGGACTAGGCAATACAGAGTCTGATTGCTTCTGTTAATCAGCTGTATTGTCTCTTGCACAGTTTTCAGACACTTCTCTGTCACTCACTATTTCCCCGTCAGACTTGCTTGAATACTTCCATTTTGTCATGCTGAAAGGAAAGCTCAGGACAAGCTGCCTGTTTAAAAATGAATTGATGGACCTTTCTTTCCTCATTATAGTGAAATTCCCTCTGAACCTCTGCAGAAGAGATGGTAAATGCTGTTCTGGTGATGGAAGTTTTCGGTGTTCCACCAGCGTTTAGAGGAGGGCAAGAAGTTGATAGGCAGGTAGTGGACTTGGTCTGTGATGGGGTTTTGGATGGAGTTGCTGTTCATGGCCAGCAAACAAGGGGAGAAAACCTGCGTGTGCTGTTTTTTGTTAACCCCAGCCTGTTAAAACTTTATGCCTTTACTTTTGGAACAAAGTGCAGCGGTAAGCAAAGAGGTGCAGGCAGTGGGTAATGCTGCTCAGTGTAGCTCACGTGGGCTTTTTGCCTCTGGTTTGATCAAGGAGGAAGAGTTCCCATGTGGGTGCTGTCGTGTGATGTCGTGTAAGGGTCAGTGTTTGATTTTGGGGTGTCTATGGACTCTACCCAGTGGGTGCTGTTCCCCAGCCTGCTGTGCAGGAGGGCTCTTGAAGGGTGCGCTCAGACTTGACATTACTCAAGCCAGACGTGGAATGCAAGTTCACATTAATAAGTAAGCGCACTGACGTGTAAATGATATGCATTCCGTGAGGGTTTATCTTTGTTGTGAATTTATAAAAGACTGGAGCCCAAAGTTTTCATTTGACTTCAAAATTAGAAAATGCCTCTCAGTGTTTGGATAAAGGCTATGAAAGAAGAACAGGGTCCTGATGGAGTCTTACGTGTTGTGCAGCGTCCTTAGCTGGGGTAAAGCAGACAGTAACATTGATTTTTTTTTTTTTTTTAAATTTTTTTCTCCCCACTGTCTCTTTTCCACACCCAGACTGATAGTTCAGGTCTTGTATCTAAGTAGATTTGACTTGCACTTACCGTAAAGTTAGGTGATTAAAGAAGAGTCAAAGGTAAAGGGTCTGGCCTGTGGGCATGAGCATCTGCTTAAATGTGTGTAATTGTATTTTCAACATAATAAGGTGCCTAAGGTGTAAATGGCTGTGACTTATTTAGGAGCTCTCTCACACTTTATCCTCCACTTTGTAGTGTTAAAGCAGTGAACAGTACACCTGTAGACAAAAAGTCCTCATGCTTTTCAGCTTTAAAGAAAAAAAGCAGTGTCAGGCTGAGAGGAAAACCTGCTTGTGTGGAACTGTAATATCTTACTACTGTTAATAAATAACTGGTGGGGTCAAGGGGAAAAGGTGGCATGGTATTTTTGATGAAGGTGAAGCTGCTGTTTGCTGCTGCTCTGGCCCAGGTAACCCCTGCACTGTGCTGGCGATAGAGGTTCATTGTGGTCAGACATAGCAGTGAGGGGTGCATGGGGCTGACCTGGGAGATATTCTCTGCACCCCAGGACCTTGGGGATACCAGGTGAGGTCAATTCATGCCTGCCCTTGTCTGGCTATCTGCTTGCAGAAAGGTGGAGGTGGCTTGCTGCCCTACCTGCCTCTGAGGCCTGGCCAGGACAGGGTAGCTGAAGAGCAAGCTGTCTGCAGTGTGGGAGCATCCTGACCTCTCACTGCTGACTGACAGGGGGCAAGAGACAGAAATTCCTCCTCTTCTTGGCTGCATGAGACCTCAGTGCACAGGTGCTGGAAAGCCTCAGACAATGCTTCCCTTCCTCTGCATCATTAAGTGCTAATGTGACCCAGAAATTACTTCTGCAGCCTGACTTTCAAACATCTGCCAGTGCTGCTGATGGTTTTTGGTTCTTGCAGTCCAGAGCCTTGGCTGATCTGACGAGTAATGGATTGTGACAGCCACAGAGATAACTGGAGGAAAAGTATCTGGTCATACTCTAATATGCACAGCATGTTTACTGCTGCTGGGATTGTAAAATGTAAACCAGGAGGAAACTTGTTCCTGAACAGGGTGATGTTAAATCACCCTGGCTTGATAACAAATAATACTTGAAAAATTCATGGAAGTGTAATCTGTATTTAACAGGGACTGGACAGTCTTGTATGCTTGGTGCAGGTGTATCTGAGGCAGAAAGGAAATGGACATAATAATCTTCTGTGGATTTTCATCCAGAGATGTAACTCTTGAATTAGAAGATTAGATCTGACCACAATATAGGGCAGGAACATG
Source organism: Clamator glandarius (assembly GCA_033459285.1). Classification (NCBI taxonomy): domain Eukaryota; kingdom Metazoa; phylum Chordata; class Aves; order Cuculiformes; family Cuculidae; genus Clamator; species Clamator glandarius. The sequence goes on from JAUNZM010000080.1 coordinate 2,048,281, forward strand.
AAGTGCGTCAGAGAGTTGCTTTAACACTTCATCTTCGGGTTAGAGGGTACTGGGAATGAAAGTGTTTCACGTATTACTTTAAAACTTACTTTTCTGGCAATTTTCTTAAACCAAATGGTTACACCGTAAAAAGCTCCCTCAGTGCCCAAGTTTGCAGTGCCCAGTTACTTGGGTATCAGGAAATTCATGGGTGTATCTTAGGCTTTTAAGTTGGCTGAAGGGGAGGCTTTGAGAAACGTAAATAGACTTTGAATAAACAAATCCCCTACACCAGCACATGCTAAATTTACTGATTTAGAGCATCAAGGAATCCTTACGTGAACCCTAAGACCCATGATGAAATTTGTTGTCTTTGGTAAGAGTAATTTGAAGCTTTCTTGTAACTTTGCAAGGCTTTTGCAACTCTAAGTCTTTAATAAGAAATATTATTTTAATAAGATTCCTGTCTTTGACACACCTTCCATTTGCACCTACTAATATTTGTCATCCTGGAAGCTCTTTTGTTTTTCCTTCTTTCAGCTCTTCTATGCAAGGCGCCGCTGGTGTAGCAGGATGCTCTACCTCATTTTCGTGCCTTCATCGCCTTTTGTGTTCCCAAATAAGACTTCCTTCTATATCTCTTGCACTTAATTTTTGTGTCTTGGACAATGGGCATCTTTGAGAGGTTTTCATACGCTTTGTGGAAGGGCCCTGCCCTTTTGTGAGGATTGCTTGAAAAGAAGTGACCAACTTACTGTAACCCTTCGGTCATGCCCAGAGCAATTTCTCCAATTAGAAGCTGATGTTTCAAATGGTGTTTTCAAGAAATGTATGTGCAATAATTAAACTAACTAGCAGGAGTTATAATTTAGCAAAGTTGATGGGGGCAGGCTGTTGTGCATTGTTCCTGCTCGGCCAGGCATTGGAGGGGGGAAAACTTTTTTGCCGCTCTGAGAGCTGGAGCTAAGTGTTCCCTTTCTTTTCTCTCCCTGTGGTGTTCTCTCTTGCCACCAAAAATTAAATTAACACCCCACCAGTTTAGGTTCAGTAATTTTTCAAAGTGAATTTTCCAGTCATTAGTGGATGATTATGGTGCAGTGTAGACTGTTGGATGTTAAACCTTATTCATCTATAGCCAGTCATAAATTGTGAATTGTCTTTTTTTCCTCCCAATTATCTCCTTTATATAATGAAAAACTCTTTTCAGTGAGGGAGCATTAGGTTTCATAGTAATAAAACCTCTGAGAAGGACTTTACCGCACACTCATCTACACCTTTTGTGTGCCTTTTGGTATTACCATGGGAACTTCAGGGGATTTTAGCAACGATTTTTTTTTCCCTGTTCTCTCCCACCCCAACTTAGAGCTGTTTATAGAGATCCAGTAAGCACTTTTTATATCTGTGAGGTGATTATTGCAACCTTAAAAAAAAAAAGGGTAAACTTAAGCTGATGGCCTGGCTGAGCTACTTATGAATGTACGCCCAGTTTTGAGTGAACCTTGCTGCTCAGAAGTGTTGGGTTGGGCCTTTAATGTACTTTGTAAAACAGCTTTTAGAGGCTGGGGAGAGAGAGGCAAGAGCTAAATGAGTATGGACTGTCTATGAAGTGCCTAATTTCTCAGTATGTGGTTTATGTCTTTTTTTCTTGTCAGAAATGCTTTTTTTTCTCCTTAAAGAAAGCTGTGGATGACTGTAAGACTACTGCAGGTTGTCTAAAATGTATTGTGAAAATATATTTTCAAAGGAAGTAAAGATACAATGTATTGTATTTCATTTTTTTTTTCTTTTTTTCACTCAAAGTGGCTTCTCTTAAAGAACCCAAGTAAAATACACTGACGCATGGTATTCGTTATTCAACACAAGTGAAGGATTTATTAGGTTAATGGCCAGCTAGTACTGCCTCCCTACCTCCTTCCTTGTCACAAAGGACATCATTGTGTAGTAAAGAGGCCTTCCCGGTGGCAAATAAGTCATCCAGCCTAGCAAGTTAATTGTACACTCTGTATAAAGAAGAGATGCTATAAGGGAACCGTGGTGGCTGAGAGCAGCCCTTGGCAGCTGCGCTCTGCCAAACCAGAAGTGGCACCAGGGCCCTGACTTTCTCTATCTTTTTGTCTGTGTGAGGGTCTGGTCTTTAATTAAATGCTTCTTGTTTCCCTTGTCAAAGGGCCCTTGTCTTTATGTGGCATGGTGGATGCACATTGAATGAATCTCTTGTCAGGTGTTATGCCCAGTGCTTCAAGTGGGCTCCTGGGCTGCCAGCATCACCTGCTGGCAAGCCACTCACTAAGTCACCTTTCCCTCTGTTCTGCTCTCGTTTTGTACATAGTCATTTTTGGTTTTACAAAAGCTGAGGTAGATGGAGCGCCTGGGGGCCATGGCGAGAGGTGGCCATGGGGCTGCCAGCCACAGGCACCGCCGTCTTGCCACGTCTGCTTCGTGTTTTTGTGGCACAAAACCTCAGTTGCAAATTTCCAACTTTATCCTGTCTTTGTGATTTGCTGGTTTAGAGGCATGTTGCTTAATGTTTAATTTATCAAACGCTAATTATTTTAGTGGACTAAGTTCAGACCTTCTACTCATGTTGCCGCAGTTTAAAATTTAGCTTTAAATGTTTTGTTTGGTTTTGCTGTTTTTTTTTTTTTCTAGAAAAATGTGTGTTTAATACAGAGATGCTATAGGAAGGGCCAACTGTATATGAAAACACTACTATCCTTGGGCTTGAGTGGCAGGTTTTTGATTCTGCTCTTTTGTAAAGGATAACTTCACTCCCACCTCTTTTGGTGTTATTGCCTCGAGCCATTCATCTGTAGGGTGACCCTTTCCTCCTTTCTGCTGGCCAGGAGAATTACAGCTTGTCCCCCAGGTAGGGCATGCCAAAGCTTTACCACATTCTCGTCTGAGCTCCAGATCCATTTAGAGAGAGTAGCAGAAAAGATGCAACCCAGATGGACTGGATGCTCTCCAAGACTCTTGGCACCCAAACTTGCTTTCTGAGAACATCATACCTTCCCTTGGCTTTGGCAAAGATGGAATGGCCAGGCTCCTCTTTTCGTGGTAGTCAAGGAAAGGTTGAAAGGTTTGGAGAAAATAAAAGCTGCAACCAGATGGTGGTTTCCCCTGCAGAAGCTGTGGCTGTGGAATGTGAGGATGAGAGGAACTTATTAATAAGTTTTCTGCAGTAGCAGAAATTTAATTGGATTCTGAAAATTCAAGCTATCTCCAAACTTTGTTTCTTTGTTTTAGATACAAAAAGCGTAAATGTTTTGATTATTTTCTGATGATGTTCACTGCTGGGAATGTTATTACAGTCTCCACTTTCCAATATCAAGACTGCTCCCTGTGTGGGCAAGATGTGGAAAGGTTCTTAAGGGTATTATGTTCTTGGAATAAAATTCCTTCACCTAATATGTAAACATGCTTTCTTCTGTACTGTGTACTTGATCCCTCCATTTATGACCTGGAATTTCACCTGAGAACTGTGACAAGAAATATCTGAATGTTAAGAATGTAACAACACTTATATTTTGATGAAACAAAGTGCATTCCTGTTGACGCTAGAGCAGATCTTCAAGGCCCTTTTTTAATCAGGGTCCTGTTCTGAGCCACAATAGCAATTAAGCATGCATTCAAGGGTCAATAACTACTCAGGGAATCTGAGTAGTGCTTCTTCCAGTTGTTTCTTTTTTATTTTTTCAGTAGCAGAATAGCAATGGTGTAATATTGCCATTGGCACTTATTAAGCCGTTTTTTTTTTGTTTTCTTATGAAAGAAAGCTACTATACTGTGCATTTAAATATGCACAGTATAATGACTTCTGTAACGTGTTTTCTGGAGCTGGATAGACTTCTATGCAATATGAGACTTTGTTGTTCTTCCTTGAGGGGAGTGACTCGGGGTGGGACACCAAAACAGCAGAAGTCCAAGTGAAGTACAATAGCCTTTTACCTTAACCTTGAATTCCACTATCAGATGTTTAATGAAGGGATATGCAGGTGTATCAAAGATTGCTCTTTAAGAGATGCAAACCAATTCACTTAGACTCTATGAAATGATGCCAAACTTGGTTCTTTACAAGATCAGTACACTGAGACAGTGAAAAATCGTTTTATTTCAAGACTGTGGTTTGGGTAGCTTCATAAAGGTTTATTTTTAAAGTAGTTTTTGCTAGCTATTAGCGCTTCATAAGGTACATGGGGTAGCTTACACTTGCCTTCAGAGGAGAGCAGAGATGCTGAGGGATCCAGCGCTGGTCCTGGTATGGGGAATCCCACCAAAGCAGGGGAGAGAGACTCTTGGATGATGACAAGTTCCAATTGCTTTCCCAATAATGTGACCTAAAACGCAATGGCCAGTGAGATTAGGCCTCGAGGGAGGCTGCTTCCCTTTTCTGTTGCCAGCAGAAGGGATGAGAAGGTGCATTTTGGTGGGAGGAAGACCTGAAACTGAACTGTGGCTGAGCAGTGGCATCATCCCTACATTGGTAGCAGGGTAGCACATTTCTGCGTCCATCCTTGCCAGTAATTGCAGCTCCAGTAACTCCTTATCTGCTGCCTTGAAGTTGCATGTGCTGTAATGGATGTTCACACTAGGTGTTCAGAGACTGGCAAGGAGGAATGATAACTGCAAGGACTGTTTAACTCTGGAACTGTAAAACTTGCAATGTGATATCAGCATTAGAAGAAGCTGAGATTTGGCAGCAGTGTCTTAGGTAATTTTGTGAGGCTATAAAATGAGCATGTTATTTAAAAAAAGGAACTTCTTTGGTCCTTATTTTTAAAAATAAAAAAGCCTATGCCAAGAGTAGTGAAACGTCTGCCTTAAGAAGAAAGGCAAATTAGTATTCACTCATTCAGACTGTAGTTGTATTTTCCATTTTGGCAGTAATATCCATGAATATATTTCTGCATGCAAAGAATATGGATGAAATAAGATAGGTTTCTGGAGGCTTCAGCCTTTGTCCAAGCCATTGTGAGGAAGACCGAATAACTAATAAATATGTCTACCTACCTGGTTTTACCTGTATCATTGTGCTTACAGAGCCCTGCAACTGCAGCATCACCAGCAGCAGTGCGTACAGTTCATTACCAGTGTTCCTTCCCAAAGAGATCAACTCCACATAAATGGGATTTACCACTGCGTGTTAATTTATTGTGTTCACATTCTACAGAGAGGTGACTGAAGTCCTGTAAGCTCCATGTGATGCAGCAGTGAATTTATATATGTTTGAGTTTAGTGGTTTTGGGTTGGGTTGTTTTTATTTTTCCCTTTTCATTTAGGATGTTGTATTAGTATAATAAAGGGATTCTCAATGTGGTCAGAGTGCCCTTGAAGCCTCCTAGCTGCTCCTCAGCTCCTGTGAGAGCGGACTATGTCCTTGCCTACCGCTCTGGCAGACTGGTGTTAAATATTTGCTCTCTTGCTTGCACGTATTGCAGAGTTAGTGCCCAGACAAGTTCCCTTTTCATTGATAGATGAAATAACAATAGCTGGCATTAAGAGCAAGCCAAATGTTTTCTTTGGGTTTCCCTGAAGGGGCCTCCTTTGTCTCTGCAGTCTCTGCTCGTGGAAACCCATATACCTTGCTTAATCTGGGGATACTGAAGTTTCTGAAACCAGAAGTAGGTCAGCACCTGTGCAGAAGATTTCCCGTCCACTTGCCTGCTAGTGGAATCCTCCTGGTAAGGCTTTTCAAATGACTCTTGTGAAGACTGCGATCAGTAATCTTGAGAGCCCAAATAAGAGGGCACAGCAGCAGGAGGACGATTAGAGGAAGGAGGTCCTGGTGGACTGTCACATACCTGGGGTTTATATGGCCCTTTAAGTCGAAGGAGGAACAGATTGTGGGCAGTTGGTTGTCTGGTTGCTGTTGTTGCGTTGTGTATGGCCCTGGTCTGGCTGCGAAAAGTCAGCGACTCACCTGGGCTGAAGGAATGTTTTCTTTAGCTGCACGTTCACAAGGTGGTTCAACCAGTGGAAAACCAGAATCTTAAGGTCTGTTTTAAGGCAAAGGCAGTATCTAACACATTAGTCACTATTAGCAGGAGAGGTTATTAAAAATAAATAAAAGGGTGTGAATTTTTTCCCTAGTATAATTTGAGGAAAGAGAATTTAAAGGGGCACATTCACTCATTGTTTCTTAAATGGGGCTGAAAAAAAGCTTTGAGGATATGGAATTTTCCTGCTGTCTTTTTGGTTTAAAAGACGTACACTCTTGGTGTTACTGACTGAAAAATCCTATGCAATTGAAGATCAAAACATTAGTTTTATGCGAAGGTGCAGAGAAGAATAGTCATGAAGAGGTAAGCTGTGAAAATAAGGAGCAGGAAAATGTTAACTTTCACTCTACAATCTTAGATGCTCTAGAAACAAATATATTTTTCAAACAGGCATCTTCAGACCAGGTGTCACCCTTATAGAGAAGTCTTCTTAATGAATATGAACATCTAGAAGGAGTAGGAAACTGAGAAGGGAAGCTAGCCCAGTTGTCAGTGTTGACAGATAATCTTGGATGTAGTGTTTCGCGTGGTAGGGAAGAAAGTCTAGTAGGTGTCAGGTCTGCTCTTTTTATCAGAAGTGGAGACTTCAATAGTACTTAGTGCATTTTCTTAGTAGGTCTAGCTATATGGTATCATCTCCATCTTTCAGATGACTGGGAGGTGCCTGTGAGATGGGTAGGGAGTCATAGGGCTGTGAAGCTTTGAAGCGTTTCTCAGAGAAATTTTAGGTTCCTTCATCTAGGTATGGGTGTGAGGGTGTATGTAATGTTTTAAGTGCTGCTTTAAGAGTTTTTCCATTACTTTGAGTGGTTTTGATTCAACAAGGTGCAGATGCCCACATGTGCATGTAACAAATTAAGTCAGACTTTGGTGGGAGAGCTCACATTTTTAAATACAGGTGTGTTGTATGTTCTTGTATTTGCCTGACTGTTGTTAAGAAATTCATCTGAGGAGTTAATCTATGTGATTAATCCAAGGGTGGGTCATCTGCATCTAAGCCAGGAGCCCTTTGATAGTTAAGCTTGCAAAATCAGGACTAGTGCTTTTCACGTTTTTATTTTTGGTGTGTATAATACTCTGAAAACATAAACGGAATAGTTCATAGAGGGTCTGTAGGTGCCTTCAGGAAAAGTATGAAGAGGAAATCTTAATTAATGTTTTGTCAAGAAAGATGAAGTCGCAAAAAGTAGACAACTTGACTTACTGTATTTCTGGTTTCTGTTTTTGGACAACAATTAGTGGCTGTCATCTTGCCATTTTTTATTGATGGCAGTAGTTTCTAGCCTTTAGTTTATAGATTTCTTATTAATTAAAGTAATTTGCTTTTGTTTCCAAGGTATTTTCAGATTGTTAGTCTTTGTTAGAGGTGTACAGCTAGAGCTCCTTGATGAAGCCAAAGCCAAATAGCTAGCTGTTGGAAGGTCTGTAGGGACTTGCTCCTTGGCTACCTTTGAAGTACAGTATGGCTGTAAAATGTTTTAGTGTCAGAATCACTACAGCAATTGTAGTTCTGCTTTTCTCTGTCAATAGCTAGTCTCGTTCAGTGACAGATTTGATCTTAAATAGGAAAAACAGATTTGTCTCTATGCCAGTGCACGGGTCTCTAATTTTTCTGCTCGGATAATTGTTAGGTTTCAGGTTTCAGTGGTTACTTAAATTAATCCCAGTGCAGTCTTTCCAATGTCTTCAGTGTTTATTTTGAGACAGAGGACAAAACATATCCTGTCTGTCGGGAGCCACTAGACACCAATCATCTTGTGAGGTGAAAGAAAAGTGAGCTACATACTTCAGAGTTGATTTTTGTGATGAGTGATGGGGGTAAGAAGGAAATAATTTTGACAGAAGTTTTTTTTCCCACTAGCTTCAAAAATGTTGAACAACTGGGACCTGCTGTTTCAATTTATTTCTTTTTACATGCCAGTGAACACTTGCTCAGTGGCTTGTGTGCACCCATTTCCAATTCCTGCGTATTTTCCATTGCTTTAAGTTGTTAGCATTGCCTCCTGTCCCAGTGAGTAATAACCCGCTGGTGTAGTAGTCCTCTGCTGTCTTTTGTTTGCAGATTGCTGACTTTCCAATGGGAATACAGCAAATATAATTGTCACTTTTCACTTTAACCTTTCTGTAGACCTTTTGGAAAGGAGTTCACAGATCATTTGGGGTTCTGTAGACCACAAAGATCACAAGCTGAAAGCCACTGACCTGCCAAGCCCAGTGTTTTAACACCTGAGTCTGCAGATCCCTTTGCAGCTGAAATTTGTGCTCCCTTACCAGCGTGCTGCAGACTTCATCAGACCTTGCCTTCTGATAGTTCCCAGTTCCTGGTCTATGGCAACTACCCTGAGCCTCAGTGCTGGCTCTGCAGCTTTTCTGCATCTCCTCTTTGCTTTGAGGACACCTGTGTTGGTAACATTTGAGCAGCCTGAAGGGAGTTGGGCTGGGATGACTGGGACTTCGAGCGCTGCCTACTGAAAAGCTCGGTCCAAACGTTGCTCCTTGTCTTGTATTTGACAGCACGAGAGCTTTGGGGAAGAGAACTGGTGGCTCTGTCAGACTGATGTGCTGGGCACTGCAGTGCTGACCCAGGACTGAAGTCTGTAGGTGCTCTCCCAGTTCAAACCCTTAGATAATTGCAGAGGAGGTTACCTGTGAATGAGAGGTAATCTGTAAGTAGGCAACCAGGTAAAGAGTTTTTGCCCAAAACCTGCCTGGATTTGCTTTCTCTGTTTTCTCACCATCTGGGCTGTAGTAATTACTTGTAGTGGCACCCCTTAGCCTGCCTCATGAACGAGTTGTATGCGGTAGTCTTATGAGAGCTTGAGTAGAGTTATGGTGACTTTGCAACCATAGATACTTAAATATGTGTTTGGCTTAAATCTGGAGCCATAAACACATAGTATTTAATAAATGGCTATTGTTACCTTATCTGCTCTGTTTTTTTCACTAGGAAAATTAGCGCAGGGCCCATCAGGTCAGTGGACATACGAATAAGCATGGCATACTGTATTGGTCTGTGGGCTTACACGTTTGATATGTTCCATGAAAACACCAGCAGTAGTTGCATAGTGTTGCAGAAGGGAATTGGAGCCTGTGGTGATTTATGTGGTGTTTCTTTCACTGAACTGCAAAATAATGGTTCTTGTGTGGTGCTACCTGTAGGCTTTAGTACTGCATATGACTTCCCACAGGCTTGCTCTTTTCTAAGAAAAGATGGGATTTGCACCTCAAGGGAACTCTGTATCTTCTATTGAAGTGCTTTTGTCAGTACTGTCCGATTGTCTTCTCTGTGCTCAGAAGTACAACTGGGAAAATGACCTGATCTCATCCTGGAAAAGTGAGAGTGGAAAGGGAAATGGCATCTTGTGGAGTTTCCTGTTCTCTTACTGAAACCATAGATCTCTGTGCTTTTGCAAGATGACCAATCTTTGCTTCATTGTTAGGCTTCTTGATTTTTCCTGCATGTGATGCAGGTGAACATAGATGTATCTGAGCTAGTTTTGAGCTAGCCAGCTAGGGTAGGATTTTCAGCAGTGGCTAACTCAATTCGCTGCTTAGGCAGCCTGTGATGAGCTGCTGCAGCAAGTGACTTAAGTCCCTAGATATAAGCCAGCTCAGGTTTATCTACACTGCAGCACTGGGATACTGTAACTCTCCTTTTCAAACTGAGCAGTTGCAGTGAATTCCTCAGGGCTCTTCGCTTCCTGCCTTTTGAATTTCTTTTTCTGTGAACTTCGCAAGTGTGGCTTTTACCTTTATCTGTGACTGACCTTCTGTCAATACTATCTCTCTGCTTAAAAGCTTGTGCCAGTGTGCATGCTCTCCTCTCCGTGGTGGCTTTGTGCCACGATCACACCAGTGTGATGAAGAGTTGGTAACAACCTGTCCCTGCCCAGCCTACCTGCTACCCAGCTGCTTGCACTCTGCTCTAGCTCCTTCTACAATCTCCACTTCCCTTGGAGATGTTTGGTCTCTCCTGATGGCTCCAGAAATGCCTTTGCCTCCAGTTCGTGCTATGCTAGCTGGGACTGAGCCTCTAAAAATTGGCTTTTGGAGTGGATATGGTGATATTTTCCTTTGAAGTCAGACTCGGGGTTTTTTGACCCTTAAAAACGTAAGACGAGGCATGGTGCTGAACAGCTGCAGGAACAAGGGGGCTGAGAAAACATCTGCTGGGACCGATAGGGTAGGCATGGAAAGTACTTGAGTCGATCTCTACTGATGTTGTCCCTAACTTGCCTTTTTTATCCCTGCTTCCTCTTATCTGAGGAACACACAGGTCTATTTTCAGACGTTTAACTACAGGGACTGAACTTCCCTCTGTATTTGCACTAACACAGTGGTTTGAGCTGGTGTGGGTTGGCACCGTGAAGGTCCCCAAGCCTTTGCTCTGCCCTTTGCTCAGACAATTCAGCCCACAGTGAGGCAGCTGAAAACCTAATCTGGGATGTGAAGGGAGGAAAAGAGAGATCGGGATAATTTATTGTGGACCTGCAGTCTTACCTCCTCTGCATTACAGGTATTCATGGGATTATAAGGTAATTCAGGTTGGAAGGGACCTCCAAAGGTCCAACCTCAAAGCAGGACCAGCTGTGACATGGGGCCACATTGCTCACATCATCTAACTTATAATGCCCCATTAAATACAGCAGCAGCTGTAGCAGCTCTGGTGGATCTTACGGATGGTTTCTATGTTTCCTGCATGTCGGAAAGGCCCTTTTGTAACTCTGGCTCCAGCATAACAGGTTCCCCTGGTGCTCCTGCCTCCAGTTTCTGTGGGAGACTGGGGAGCACACAGTGTCTGGCTGGCTCTTCCACCCATGCTCTCTGGACACTGTCTTTTTTTGATGCAAATGGGATGCCTTCTTGAACACTCAGCTATGCACAAGAACAGGCAGCTGATGCCTTCATTGCAGTGTGCTCCTTCTTTAACACACCATCAGCCCCAAAACAACAACAACAACAACAAAACCAGCAAAAAAGCACAGAAAACCCCATCAAATATTGGCCTGCCTCGGCCATTTTAGTCTGTTTTGACAGATGCTTAAGGTGATTGACAGAGCCATAGTTGCCAGCAGCTTTTTATAGAAGGATCTCTTCATACTGTGCTGCTTGTTCTTGGGAAAGGCTTATTTTTTTGTCAGCTTCTTCTTCCATGGTTTAAATGTGGGGTTTTTTTGCCAGAAACCCAGCAATCTGTGCCTTGAGTAATTGTGGTAGACCTTTTGAAATGGCCAGTAAGCCTGACCTTTCCTTGAATGCTGAGAAATTAGTTTGGAATGATTTGGTGAATGGAAGTTACAAAACCAAATTAACCAAGTGCTCTTTCTTTCTCTTCTAACCTCATTTCTCCACTTCTTTTGTGACTTTTCCTATGCAGTTGACCTGCTCCTTGAGCAACCACAGCCTGTTTACTCAGCTCATTAAATCATGTTTTCAGTCTGGCTTTAGACTCACCAACTACTCTTGTTAGTGAGCATTTCCATCTTATCTCCTTCCTTTCGTTCTTATCTCAGCCTTCTGGCAGAAAACACTTAACCAAGGCTGTGGGCCTTGAAGAAGTTGTTCTCCATGAATGAGGGGAGGAGGAGACAACGCTTTGATTTCTGTGTTTCCACAGCCTGATTGGGCTATGAAAACCTCAGGGCTATGAAAATGTGAGCTTCATTGAGTCTCGCAGAAAATTCATCTTCTGAATAAATTATTTAAAAAAACCCATCCCAATTATGTATTTTTGCATGGACTGTGATGTCACTAAAACCAGAAAACATACAGTTTTCAAGCTTTCTAGCCTATCTACTTTAATTCCTAGCACAACCTATTTATTAATCTGCTCCTGATATAGGGTTAGACTGGTTGTGTTCAGTGTGGCTGGTCAGCAGATTTGAGGGACCACACTGCAACAGATCTGGAAAGGGACTAGTTAAAGGAAGCAGCCAAGAAGATCGATGAGCCTTGTGCTTTTAGGAGCCGTTACCAAAACCCTAGTGGGCTCCTTGAGGAGGCAAGCTTGGTAACTATAGAGCTTCCCATCCCATCTTTCATAAAAGATCCACTGAGAGCAGGAGTTACATTGTGTTTCTAGTGAAATAGTGATGGCTCAAGCTAAGGGGAACACAGAAGAGAAAGAATATATAAAAACACAGAGTTTGCAATTCATCCTGTGATTTCTTCTAATATGCTTTTCCTCTCTTCTTGCCCAAGAAAATCTGTTTTGCCATTAAATCAGATCAGCTTCTGAAGTTCCAGCCAGGAAATACTTCCTGTGTCTCCAGAAGGAGCGTGCTCCTTCTGAAGAAAGATACAGCTCTCTTTGTGATTGTGAAGACAATGTGAATGATGACAGTTGGGTAAAACCATTCTGTAAATTCTGCAGCCAGACTCACTCTGGTCTCAGTAAAGAGGGGAGGGCACATTTTTCAGTGTTATTCTAGGCTAACTATGAAGACCGCTGGTTTCTAGGCTAACTATGAAGACTGTTGGTAAAGTTGTATATTCATGTTATTTTGTTGTTAGCAAGAGTAAATACATTCTTCTGTTATCTTCTGGACAAACTATAGCTTTCTTTGTAGTGCTGTAAGTGGCTGGTTTCTGGTGAATTGTAAAAGATATGGTGGGGTAAAATCAGGCAGTTCTCTACTCATGTGTTCCAGTTATTCTGTTTTACGTTTAAACAGTTCAGAACTGTATGTGTAAGTTAAGCTTTACTGCCAGTTGAGTGAGTTTATCTCCTTTTCCTGATGGTATAACTCATACAAAAGATGCTGCCCAAAGCATTGCTAGAAATGCAGTACAGTGGCATTTACAAGCCCAGGCAATTACCTACAAGATATCTAAAACTAGAATCCAAAGTTGCCTGTCTGGCTATTACATTGGTAAGGGCATGCCTGATTTTATTAGATAGGAGTCTATTCTTTAGCTGTATTAGACAGGAGACTATTTTTTGATCAAAACCTCATTTTTTATTTTTTTCTGACTAGCTAGCAGTGCTTAGGCAAGTGATGTCACACTGTTAGTACCTGACTCCTTGAAAGTAAAATCATTGTCCTGTCTCTTTGGAAGTTTCTGAGTTTCATTGCTGTACATCGTAAACAGTGAGGGGAAGAACACAGACAACGTGTTCAAAGGATTATTGTTGGTGCAGTTTGTATTTTCTTCACTTAGTCCTTTTGTTATTCATTTAAATTAAATCTTTTTTCCTTCCCCATCCCATGTTTGTGTTGGGTGTCCGCCTGTGTTTATGGTGGTGGCCTTGAGCAACCCACACTGGCCACTCATGACTGGAGTTCATGCTGATGACCAGACAACGCTGAGAATGCAGATGCACAACAGACACAATTAAAATGTCTTTGTTCCTTTTAAGAACATATTGTTGGGTATATTTAAATGCAAGAGTGTGAATGGCCTTCCTAACTGCAGCTGGATTTTTTGTTTTGAAGATCACCTCTTTTCCATTGGAGGAGTCTTTGCATATCTATTCTGACTGAGAATGCAACTGGACCTACGATTTCTCTCAGCCTTCTTCAGGGAGCAGCCCAAGTACTCTTTTCATTTATATTTTACTCTTTCATTGCATTTCATTCTAAAGGATGGAAAAACATTTGAGAAACATATCTAAGTTTATAAAAGAAAGGTAAACAGAAAACTGCAGATATTAAGGAAGGAAATTAGGCTTCCTCATTTGATTTTTTTGGAACCTGTAGTGTTTTACCAGTTTGTTTCAAACTTAACGTATGATTTTTTCCCTTCTGTAAATTTACGGTTTAAGAAACAGAAAATAAAATTGAAGACAATAGGATACCAATATGTAACCACTGTGGTGCGTAGGTATGTTGAATACTGTGTGAAGCTTGTTTCCCTAAGTTGGAATTCAACACCCCCCCCCTCCAAAGAAAAAGCATGAAAAAAATCAGAGAACTAGAAAAAAGGTGCAAGGAAAGGTCAAAGAGTGCTCCAAAGCATGGAGCAGCTATATTGAAGAAGCTGATTGAAATGAGTCTTATGGAGAAAATGAGCAGAGCAATGAAGTTTTTCTGTCTTTCCTGATGTAAGGATTTGGGAGCATGACATTGAATTTTTAGGAGGGAAGCTTGAAACAAACAAAAGAGCTACTCTTTCTGAAAACATAATAAAGCAATGAGAAAGTCATATTTTAAACTTTTAGCATCCTCTATATCTTATATGAAAGATTTCTCAGAAACCCTTCTGCCAACAACAACAAAATACCTCAACAAAACAACCTTCCCCCGCAAAACCTGAAAGTTTTGCTGTTCAAAAGTAAATAGATACATTCATAAAAGAAAAATGTGGCATACACAATAACTTCTTTGTCTGCTGCCAGACCTTGCATGGCTCCTACTGTGACTAACGTGGAGCTGGTTTCTGTAGCCACAGGTGGCTCCCTGAAGAGTTCACAGGAGGAATCATGCATGGAGATGTACAGTTTTCTGCTCCCTGTAGTGCCGGTGGTCGCTGAGTCCCAAAAGCCAGGTTGAAATACCTTGCCTGTTATCTGAGCTCTGTTTGCCATCCATGGTTTGACTTGTCTGAGAAGGTGGGCAGTAGAGACAGGGAGCCCTTCTTGCTGAAAGCCAAAGTGCAGAATGCATTGAGTAGATGATCCCAGCCTGCAAATGCTGTGTTTGAATTCCCTGTGGTGGGTTGAAGGGGGTCAGTGCACTGGTATACTGCCTATTGTAGGATATTCCTTCTGCTTTTACAGGCACATTATTTTCTTCATCTGATAATTCGTTTCAAGAACCAGAAAAGTGAGCCTGTAGTATTTGCCCCTGTCTTTGAATGAAAAACCTGGAGACTTTCCAAGAGTGTACTATAGAGTTGCAAGGACCTACATTGAGACCAGGGGTTCTTGGTGTCAGAGGCTTAGTGCAAAAGGAGGCATTTGCTACAGTCTTGATTTAAAAATGGACTGTTTTACTTAAAACAACTGAGCTTGGAACTGAGTGCTGCACTTCATTGACTTTTGGGTCCTAATCTCTGCAAATGCTTGGAGAGGAGATAAATTGTTTCTTTATAGCAGTAGTTCTAATGACTTTAGTGTGATCACTCATGTGAGTATTTTCTGTAGCATGAATGCAAAGTACATACATTTGGGATAACATGTAATCTAGGTAGGTGGGTAGAATTCTTTTGTCACCTCTTTTGAACAGCAGCAGCAGAACAAGGATAACATAATTCATTAATACGTCCAATAAAAGGAAACCAAAATAAATTAATGGTACCTGTGCAATGTGAAACTATTCAACAACTGAAAGTACACCTACTGTACTTCTCTGGAATGTGGGGTTTCATACAGGGTCTCATTTACGATTTTTGCTCATTTTTGATTGTTGCTTAGGGTTTGCTTTTGGGGGTTTTTTGGGGTTTTTTTTGATGTTCCTGGTAACATAGCATGAGACAGCTTTCTGTTGATATCATTCCTTAAGGCTGGATCAGCCAATAAGAATTGATTTCACAATTTTGGCGTATTGTATAGAGCAAGTATTGTAACAAGTAGTGTAAAGGACAGCAGTAGCTGGGCCCTCTGTAAGTAACATAGGAAACACCAAGAAGCAAGATGCTCACTTGAGAGAGACCTTTCTTACACTCTCTTGTGTGGTGGTTTGAGAGTTAGTTACTTGGAAATCTTTCTCTGCACAGATCTGCACCAGGGGTGACTTTACAGGGTGCAACAAACTGAATGAAGAGCTTCTCAGCATGTTCCTGCAACTTTGACACAAGCTGTTTCAAATAACTCTTTGCCTCACTAGCCCCAAAGAAAACAAATAGTTGTGCCATGTATGTCCTTAACATGGCAAAAATGCCAGAAATGGTGGGAATAAAGGAAAGGCTTGTTTCCCTCCAATCGGGGCATAAAGTCCAGCCCATGCAGGGTGTTGGTAGTTTGTTGGGGTAGTGACAGGGAGTGTGTTAGGGGCTATGCCCTTGGCTGGCACGCTTATGTGCAATACGGGCTGATGACTGTGTTAGGTACAAGGCACACTGATTTTGGTGTGGCAGGTTGAGGATATGGAAGAAATTTTGAATGATTAGTCCTTTTCAATAGCCTTCCCTTGATGTGGTAGCTTCAGTGTCATTCTTAAAACTGCACCCTTATTTCTTTTCTTGCACCTGCTTGTGCAGCTCAGCCAGGCCACTTCCTACAGCGGCAACACGCCTTGTGAAGTGCTGTATCCTAGGAGGCAGCTTTTATATCAAAGGGGGTGCTTCGGGATAACTGCTCCCTTATATCTGATCTGCTGAACTATGCACAAAACCAGATTTTTGGCAGAGCATTTATTGCGTGGTACCTGCAAAAGCCAAGTAGGATTGTATATTAAGGAGGATTTATACTGTAACTGCATTCAAGGGAATCGGGCCTCTGAGCTTAAGAAAACTAAAACTTTCAGAAGCAAAGTGTAATGTCAGACCTTAGTCCTTTGCATGACCCAGCCAGCCCAGCCAGCTAGATCAGTGGCAGCTAGACAACATCTCTGTGTGGGATGTGTCTAGTGTCAACTCAGTGCTATGGAGAACAGAGGGAAGAGAGCATGGAAAGAAAGGAAATTGACAGAAATAGCAAAAATGAAGAAAACAGTTGGGATTTATATTCATTTGGAGAGGAAAGCCAATGTAAGTCATCCTCTGGGTCTTGTTCATGCATATACAGATATTGTGCTGTGGTGGTGGCCCCAGTGTGGCTGAAGCTTTGGCCTTTGTGTAAGCAGAATGTTGAAAAGACCGTCTTGTCTCGAAGATTTAGAAATAATTTGTGAATTTAAATGTGATATTGAACACAGTATTTAATGACCAAAACTTGAGCAGAGTAGGCAAGGAGTGGCTTCTTGATGAGCTGGGTTTTATCACTGGATTTTGGGTTCCTGGTCTCTTTTCCCTTCCAGCTTCTTTGCCCCATTAAAAAACTCAGATGAGGTAAAATGTATTAGCATAGAGTCCAGTGGTTTTCCTTGCAATTGAATAGGGTTGTGCTTCTGAGTATTTTCAAAGAATTATCCCTGTGTGGTTCTGTTGGCATTATGGGTACTCACCCTCTGCTTCTAAAATAGTGGTATGGCTTTATAACATAGTGCCTTTGATTCCTTTGGGTAAGTTTTTTTTATTACAGGTCAGCAGACTAGAAAAGTGCATCTTCACTTGCACCAATCTATATAAACATACTGTTTTTACCCTCTCTCTTGCTCCTGTCTTTATCTGGCTTATTAGTTGCCTTGTGGTAGTGAAGATACACACATCTTCCCGGCTGACTGGTAAAGCCTAACTCATTTTGCTCTAAGCCATTCCTTGAGTTTATGTTACAAAAGGTAAACTCCTTTGGTGCAGTGCAGAGCAGATGTTCAGCTATTAGGGGTGTAATTATCTCTGTGAAGAATGCAGGATGGTTAAATGCTGCTGTCAGACTGGGCTGCATTTTAGACCTATCCATCAGGTAAAGAAGACTAAGAAATAGCCATATTTTGTTCCCATGACCTCATTTAAAGGTGATACAGGACTCTCCTCCTGTCTTTTCTCGCCTCCTGCAAAATACACTACTTTTGGTTAGGAGCCGAGCTTGCCCCAATCCTCTCCCTGCAGTCGTGTGAGCAGTTTCAGCTTGACAAGGAATGCTTGATGTAATCTTCTGAAATTAGACATGTAGGTGTGTTGTCCTTATTAGCCTGTTAGTGGCCATTAAGCTATTGTATCTGAGTTATAATTAAAAGTGTGTTACCTGGAAGGGTGTGAGAGGAGGTGGGTCCAGCTGCAGCTGGATCCAAGCAGGATGTGTTTGGGCCTGTGGATGGGAAGTATCTGGCAAAGACGGTGCCTGTAAGTGTCTTCTAAGTATCAGACTATCTTTATACTGAAAAAGATGATTTCCAGTCCCTGAACATCCAATTTACACTCTTATTTGAAGTTTTTTTCCTGCTTAGTGCAGACTTCTGCATTGCTCTCCTCAAATCGCTACCATCATCTTATAGAGTGTTTCTGTCTAACTGATATAAAGCATTTTCCTCCTATAAAACTCTAAAATTTTCCCCTACAGAGAGGTGAGAAGGTGCATGGAGTTTAAATATGACCTGCAAAATGCATCTGCTTGATTTGAAGTAGTAGTTTGTTTTAGAATCTCACATAATCCACAGCTTTCCTTATGAGCTGTGACCAAATTTTCAGGCCTCAGGGAAGCAAGCCATGTCTTTATTTCAACCTCCTTCATCTACAAACTAAAAACAATAATAAAGTTGAGCTCTTTATTGCAGTGCGCTTCTATTATGACTTCCAAGTGAATTTGACAGGGATGTTGATGGATAAGCTCTTGAAGATGGCTAGTGCTCTCTGGCTCCCTGTTTATACATCTCTGGAAGATCTATGGATAGAGGATGCTAAGTGAGCACAAAATCACATTAAGAGGTTGGGAAATACCTTCTGTGCATTTGAAATCATGGAAATTTATTCATTAAGGGTACAATGACCATCCTTTTAAAAATAACTTGTGATGTCATCAAAGGAGTGGCAAAGGTAGCATCCTGAAGTTAGAAGGAAGCTGAACCAAAGCCTTCCTTGCTGAAGGCGTGCAGGAGAACAATGACCTGTGCTTCACAGAAAACCACCCAACCTTGTGATTAGTAGTGATGAGCAATATGTGCCCTTCTGCTAGGAAGTAGTAACAGTTTAGAGAAGAATCAAAGTTTGCCTCTGAATGGGGCAATAATGGTGTAAATGAGATTTTTGAAATGTTTTCATAATTATTTTAACAACTGCCAAGTTAATTATTTTCTTCAAATGAAATTGTGGACCAAGTTCTTTCTGGTAGAAAACAAACGCCCTTTTCTTTAGTGAGGAGGAAGGAGGCTGGGACAGTAGTGACAGACCTAGAAAGACACTGAACATCTGCAGTTCTCTAGTGAGGAAGAAAGCTGGCTGTAGCTGTTGTTGAGGAAGGGGTGCTGCCTCCCATAGCCCAGAGGAAAGGGTGTGAAACATGATAATAATTGTAGGAAACAATTGTCATTATCATTCTGGCTGGACTGTGCTTTACATGGCGGTGCATGGACATAAACATGGATTTCTGAGTCTTGTCACTGTACTGGTTCAGCCTTGTGGTGCCACGAGGAAGGAAATTATGAAGTAAAAAGGATATTTGCAGGCTTTGGTTTTCCTCTGCAGAGAGGTGAGAAGGTGAGCAGAGTTTAAATGTACTCTGTAAAATATGTATGGTTGGTTTAAAGTATTTCAAGGACAGGAAGAAGGCAAAAACCTGTATAAACTCCTGACTTTTCTGCTTGATCTCTGATTTACTGTTGCATCTTTTCTGTCTCAAAAATCTTTCTCGGTCCATATTTGACTGCTTTGCTTTTGACTTTCCTCTTTTCATATTCCCTGATCTTATTTGACCTCTCTGCCTGCCCTGCCAGCACGTCCTTGGTTCAGCTCTCACCACCTCATTTCTGGGCTGTCCTGTACATTCCTTTTGACTTTGTTATGAGTCAGGTCCCTTGCTTGCTGTACACCAGCCTGCCCCAGGGCCTCAGCTGCCCTTTCCATATTGCCCATCTCTTCTCCCTTGCTCATCTGTTTCCATCGAGCCTTTCATTGCCTTTCTCATCACATTCCTCTCTCTGTAGCTTACTGGTGGTATGAACTATATTCTCCTCCTCCCTCCCAAACACCCTTTCCCAATCCCTCGTGATTTTTGCCAGTCCCGTGCCTTTTGGGCGTGTAGCGAGTAGATCGTGTTTCTGCCTCTTGCTCATTCCATGCGTCCAGACTACGTGCAAAATCTTTGGCTATGAGCTTTCGAGGAAATGTAATTCAGTCTTTACGAGCTCAGACCTTTGCAGGCTGTAATTACCTCTTGCTGTCATCGCTGAGACCTCCTTCCTGCTGGCTTACCTGATGCAGGCACGCACACACATGCGTGTACATATACAGCATCCCTATTGCCCCAGGTCACTTTAGCCTGTGCAACCATCGGATCACCTGCACTGCATCTTTGCTGTTGCTGCCTCTTGGCACGCCTCCTTCAGCTGCTCCGGGCTCTGCCTGATTTTCCTCTCATCTACTCAGCCAGGTATTGTCCCCTGTGTTACCCTTTCCCATCAAGCTGGCAAGGCAGGACTCACTGGTACATGTCTGCAGTGTCTTTTTGGGTTGGTGAGGCCTTACTTTTGTCCTAGTGAAATACCCTCTGTGATTGCTTTTCTGAATGCCTTCATAATCTTTGTGTGGAGATCTCTTTTCATCACCATCTCCTGCCCACTGTTAACACCTAGCCTTACAAAAGCTGCTCTCTTATTGTTGTTCCCCTAGTTCTTCCGTGCTGTAAGGCAGGCAGTTACCCTTCTGGGTAAAGGTTCTTTCACATTGCAGTCTGCTCTGGGAAGTGCACAGCATCCTATTTGATACTGAAATGTTTATTAACAGCCCTGGTGAACTCATCCCTAGTGTGACATTGCCTGTCAATGAGGTTAAATTCATAGAATCATAGAATCACCAGGTTGGAAAAGACCCACTGAATCATTGAGTCCAACCATTCCTATCAATCACTAAACCATGCCCCTCAGTGCCTCTTCCACTTGTTCTTTAAATTATTAATTATAGGGAGAGCATAAAATGAAAGTAGACTTTCTTGGAGATAAAGCTTTTTTCCCCTCCTAGATGCACAGTGAATATTGTCATGGTGCTTTCTTGGGTTAAATGCTTGAACCATTAAAATATGGAGGAGGAAAAGCCCCCTTTTGTGAAGCATGAAGTAGCATGGCTGCATTCTGTCTGGCTTGCACATGCGTGTCTGATTTCAGAGTTATTGTGCTATATCACCCTTTGTTTTCTGCCTGGTTCTCGTCTTGCAGTTCTCTGAGGGCAGAGGACAGAACTTGCAGTCTAGAATGGCTTGATCCTAGATTTGAGAGCAGAATTGTCATTTTAATCATAAAAAGATCTCTGTATATCTAGCCCATCATCACAGAGTGTCCAGGTGAAAGCTTTCTTCTTCTGTCCTTCATCCCCTGTTTCATTTCCCCTTTTCTTGGTGTGCACGAGATCATATCCTTCAAGCAG
This sequence comes from Clamator glandarius, assembly GCA_033459285.1. Lineage (NCBI taxonomy): Eukaryota > Metazoa > Chordata > Aves > Cuculiformes > Cuculidae > Clamator > Clamator glandarius. Next base: position 2,069,313 of record JAUNZM010000080.1, read on the forward strand.
CAGGGCAGCAGAACAAGGCAGTTTTCAAAGGAAGTAAAGACACTATATCTGGTTTTCATTTGCTTGTTCTTCCATTTGGTAACCTGTAGAATAGTTAATATTAAAAGACTTGCTAGTTCTTGTGTTGCAGACACTGAGTTATTAAATCTCAGAATCTCTGATTTTGCTGAAGAGTAATTAGTGTGTGCAGTGTCTTCCTGTCATGTGCTAGAGATGTAATCAGGAACCAAGGTGCTTTGTTAAAGAAGACTTTCAAATACCATCTTACTAGGAATGGAAACAGCCTCTAGTCATAAAAATAAATCTTGGAAGCTGAGAGGTTTGGGAAGATGGGATCTGATATACATAGTGTTAGAGACTGTGCTCATCTGCTGGATTTACGCTTTGTTAAATTTTCAGCATAGATTCTCATAACACAGCGTCAGCAGAAATGCAGGCAAAGCTTAAAGGATTACTCTGGTTAATGTGAGGATGCAACTTTTGGATTTTGTTTGTTTCATTAGAGCTGAAGGAGTCGCTTGGGTGCTTAGATTGGACTTGTGCCCACCTCTAACCATATGGTACAGTAGTTGATGGAATGCAGATAATAACTTAATTTTCTTTGCTATTTAGGTTCAAACTTGTGCTAACAAGTACCCTCCCAAGCTTTGTTTCAACCCACTATGTGAACCTTGTGAGGGAATTCATCTCTCAGTACCTCAGTTTCCCCGTACTGCAAACAGCAATAACATGCTGCTGCTCTTGTAATGCATTTGGAGTGTACTGATGAAAAGCACCAAATATGAGCTTGCTGTTTAATTATTAGGCCTATTCCTTGGTCTTAATTTGTCTTACTATGCAATGGGAACACCCACAACTGGTAAATCTGGACTTCCCACGTCTATCTGGGCAGCACCTGGGCAGTGACGCTAGCTTGCCCAGTTGGGCCACGACCTACAGTGCTGGCAAAGATAGTTGGCATTAGCCAGCTGGCCACTTCAAAGGGTGAGGGTGAGAAGGGAGAGAAAACTTGCAGGGGAGAAAACATTCTTCAAACCTGAATATAACAAAATTTTCCTGTTCTGACCAGGAAGTCTGAATACATGGGCAGTGCTGCTTCCTAGGTAATTTGAAGCTATATTAATATTTCAAAAGAGAAATGAATCAAATGAGCTAAACCATGTAAACTTTTGTCATAGGTACGTGGTGAAATCCACGTCTCTCAGCCCCGAGTAGTTGCTTTGTGGGGTTGGGGCAAGGCATGTTGGAGCCTCCATTTCCCTGAGTAGTATGGGAGCAGGGCCACAGGGAGTGGAAAAACTAATTTCCCTCTCCTAAAGAATTGCTGATGAATGACCTTTCGGCTTTGGGGTCCTAAGACACACTCTGTGAATGCAGATAGCATGTTTCTACTGCTTTTTACAGGATTAAATTTAGCACAGGAGGAATCTGCTTTGGAAGTGACATTTTGGAAGCAGGCTAAGCCAGCCCCTGGAGGTAATGTGCATGCTATCCAGATGTGTCATGATCTTTTGAGGACAAGTATAGATATTGTATGTAAAGTAGATACTATATGGATATTTTAACTCTTTCCATTTAAAAGTGTTTAAACCCTGCTGATAAGCCAATAGCTTAGAAAAGAGTGGGACATGGAGCGAATGTACGAAGAATTGTATTGTGCCGTAGTGTTATACCAAGCGGACAAAGCCTATAGAGAAAGCTCAGAATTCACAGAATAACCAGGTTGGAAGAGACCCACTGGATCGTCGAGTCCAACCATTCCCACCAATCCCTAAATCATGCCCCTAAGCACCTCATCCACCCTCACCTTAAACACCTCCAGGGACGGTGACTCAACCACCTCCCTTGGCAGACCGTTCCAATGCCTAACCACCCTCTCCGTGAAGAATTTTTTCCTAATCTCAAGCCTAAATCTCCCCTGGCGGAGCTTGAGGCCATTCCCTCTCGTCCTGTCCCATGTCACTTGGGAGAAGAGGCCAGCACCCTCCTCTCCACAACCTCCCTTCAGGTAGTTGTAGAGAGTAATAAGGTCTCCCCTCAGCCTCCTCTTCTCCAGGCTGAACAACCCCAGCTCTCTCAGCCGCTCCTCATAAGATTTGTTCTCCAGCCCCTTCACCAGCTTCGTTGCTCTTCTCTGGACTCACTCCAGAGCCTCAACATCCTTCTTGTGGTGAGGGGCCCAGAACTGAACACAGGATTCGAGGTGCGGTCTCACCAGTGCCGAGTACAGAGGGAGAATAACCTCCCTGGACCTGCTGGTCACGCCGTTTCCGATACAAGCCAAGATGCCATTGGCCTTCTTGGCCACCTGGGCACACTGCTGGCTCATGTTCAGTCTGCTGTCAACCAGCACACCCAGGTCCTTCTCCTCCTGGCAGCTTTCTAGACAGGCTTCTCCTAGTCTGTAGCTCTGCTTAGGGTTGTTGTGCCCCTAGTGCAGGACCCGGCATTTGGCCTTGTTAAACCTCATGCCGTTGGTCTCTGCCCAGCAGTCCAGCCTGTTCAGGTCCCTTTGCAGAGGTTCATGCCGTGGATTTAAAGAGCATATGCTGTGCCCAAATCTCACTATAGAAACTGCGTTTAGGAGGAGACAGTTGCAAGATACAAGATCTGTCATTATTAGTGATTCCTCAGTCTCCTGACTCCAAGGCTGCTTGACCTGGGAGCAGCAGGTAATCAATGGGGTCATTTTAAGGGGTTTAGAGCTGATCTTCAAAGTCACATAATTTTTACAATGTCTTCATTGAGGAACTTGGTTGTGGAGCTGCACGTTAACTCCAGGAAAAGTTTGGTGAGCTGATAGTAGTCCAAAAGGTTTGCGTAGAGATCACAGTTAGGAAAAATTAATATTAACTATAAAATAGTTCAGAGTCCCTTTACCTTTTAAAAGCCCTAAGGTGCTTTGCCAGCCAGCAGCTGATAAGATCTTCACTCTCCTCTTCATGTTTTTGTTCTCTTGCCTTGCACGTCTTATTTGATTTAGTTATGTTTTCCCAGTTTACGTCAATAATGGTATCTTCCAGTAACTAAATTACGTCCTTCAGATAAAATAAAGAGACTTGATTTTTTTTTAGGGAGGTGAAATATAAACTCATGGATATGATCTGAAAATCTCAGCTTCAGATTATTCCTGATGTCTCCAAGATTGTTTCAGTCTAGTAATTTTCCTGTGTAGTGTGAACTACCTGACATATTTAGTTTTCCCCCCCTACTTTTCTCCTTTCCTGGTTTCATTACTGTTTTGCTGCTGCTGCTCTTTGTACGTGTATAAGCTGCCTCCTTCCCTCCTGCTCCATGTCACTGCTGTTGTCTCTTCCAGCTGACCTCGCTCTGCAGCTTCTATGTGAAATTGAAGTTACTAAATGTAAATGGAGTCTCAACAACACTTAAAGATTTAGGTATATATAATGAAATTGTTTTAGGGAAAAGTGATTCTGCACTTTGTTTTGACGTGATAAGCAGTTGCTTATCTGAACGGCCTGAGTAACTTTGATCTGGATTCTGATAATGGGTATGGTCTGCAAATACCTAGGTATGGATAATTACTTGTGCACTAAGTAATTTGTGATGATAATAATCACCAGGAATGGTGTTAGAATATCTCACAATAACTTTTTCAAGAACCTAGCCTACACACAGTGATTTTTATTTTCAATTCTGCTTAAAACCCAAACTCAGAACTTGTTTTTAAATATTAGTTAAATATTTTCTTGGTGTGCTAACTGTCACTAATTCGGACAGAAGTTACTGTAGCATAAAATTACAGACAGAAAGCCAGAAATATGCAGGTTCCAGGCCATTAGTTTTACATGATGAGGGAGGAAAACCCTGCAGCATTCAACACTAAAAACTCCCATTCAGCAAGCCTTCAATTTAATACTTGATGCCCTCATTTGTGCTGTGTGGGGGACAGTTTATATGCCAAGGAAGTGGACAAACTTGCTTCCATCTATTATTTTGATGTTGAAAAGAAAACATCACGTCTGGTTTCTCTGCATACGTTTCTTCCAATGAAGCAAGATGTTGTAGTCTGGTGGAGTAAGTGAGAAATGGAACTGAAAGCATGGGTTGCAGCATCCGCAGCTGGTAGGCAGCTCCATGCCTTGCTGTCGTCTAGACCAGATTTTTCTTGGCAGATGCTTCCCACTGGTGTTGGCAGTGATGACAGTGAGTGTGTAAGCGAGGCTTACTGATTCCTGCTGTCATTAGTCATGTCACTTAGGTCATTACCAGTGGCCTTGGGAGCCCTCCTTTACTTGGACCTGGCAGCCACCTCCACCTCACAGGAGAGGTATGCTGGGAAGTGTTCAGCTATAAAATAATAGGGTAGAGGCAGGCTAGGCAAGTATTGTTTTTTTTAAATTTGCCCCCCTCCCCCCATTAATATTTTCTCCAGTATTTTCCAAGGATTAGGAACTGTAGAGTGCTTGCTGTCAAGCTTGTACTTGCTCTGCTGCTTTTGAGCAGAGCTACTTTTGCCTTCTTCCAGACTAACTGAATGATTGCAGATCTTGGAGATTTGGTGCTTCAGATCACTGAAAAACTTTCTGCTACTTGTGATGTATTATGCTGACTTTTGGCCATGATTCTACAAGCTCATTTCACTGTCTGCTCTGTTTCTGTAGGATGCTTGTTCAGGAGGCAGCTTTGGTCCTTCTCTGATATGAAACGTCTCATGTAGCTCACGTGGCTCATGTGGAGGCCAGTTCCCCAGGGCTCAGTGCTGGGTCCAGCCCTGGTCAATGTCTTTATGAATGACCTGGATGAAGGCATCGAGTGCACCCTTAGCAAGTTTGTGGATGACACTAAGCTGGGTGTAAGTGTCGATCTGCTAGAGGGTAGGAGGGCTCTCCAAAGGGGTCTGAACAGGCTGGACTGCTGGGCTGACACACCAATTGAATGAGGTTTAACAAGGGCAAAGCGGCTGAGAGGGCTGGGTTTGTTTAGCCTGGCGAAGAGGAGGCTGAGGGGAGACCTCATTGCTCTCTGCAACTTCCTGAAAGGAGGTTGTAGACAGGAGGGAGCTGGCTTCTTCTCCCAAGTGACAAGTGACAGGACTAGAGGGAATGGCCTCAAGCTCTGCCAGGCAAGGGTCATTGGGCACTGGAACAGGCTGCCCAGGGAGGTGGTTGAATCACCTTCCCTGAAGGTGTTTAAAAGATGGTTGATGAGGTGCTGAGGGGCATGGTTTAATGATTGATAGGAATGGCTGGACTTGAAGATCCAGTGGGTCTTTTCCAACCTAATGATTCTATGATTCTGTGATTCTTAACGATTCAGTCAGGAGCCAGACATGGCCAGCTTGGTATTTGTCTATGGGGAGAGTGAGTGAGGAGGTAAGATTTTACCTTTCAGCATCTTTAATAGTTTGGAGCTGTTTGAACATAGCCCAAGCTCACCGTCTTTTCAGGCACTGAGATCCTGGGAATGCTACCGTGTTTGCACCTGGGAGTCCTATGGCAGTATGGCTAATACCACAGTGTCTGTGAAATGCATGCAATTACATTTGCAGCTCCTGTGTGATTGAATGCATGCAGTGTCTTTGTAACTCTGGCTAAGCCCTGTGGTAGCTACTGGCTACAGGAAGGTCTCTTAAATTATGAAAAAAAAGTCAAATGCTGCACTGAAAAGTTCTTGCAGAACTTTATGGATCTCCTTAATTGGGTTGTACCGAGACTATCGGGTGGATGGGCCACCTCTGAGCAGGCTCAGCAAGCTGGTGTTGCCAAAATGCCATTTTGCTGGTGTTCATGTGAACCCTTCTTGATGCCAGACAGAGGAAGGCCATCCCTGCAGACTTCTTGTTCCAAGGATGGGTTTTATTGGTGCACAGAAAACCAAACCGGGATCGTGATGGGGTAAAAGCATCTGCTGTGGAAATGGATCTGGAGTAAAGATTTTCCACCTCTTTGTATGGGTGATGCTATCACCATGATCCATAAAAACTGTTTCCCTGCTGGTGGGTGTCGTTACCTATCAGGAAACAGGTGGAAAAAAGTGTCTGGGAAAAATGGACTAGGTTTTTGCAACAGGCAATTTGGGTTTAGCAAGCTGAGGCAAGCAAATGTGTTTCCATTCAGCATCAGTTTCTCTGTGCAAAATGGCAGGAAATCTGATCTTTCAGTCCCTTAGCCCTTTGACACTTGTCTGTGCATTAACTCAAATGACCCAGATATTTCACAGCTGAGAAAATAAGAAAATGATGTTTGTTTTCAATGTTGCAAAAATCTGAAGCAACATTTTTGAATATTGCTCACATCCAAAGTGACTGTTGCCAGACCAGCACCACATGTAGCCCTGCATCACATGAAGTGATAGCTTTAGCCCTTCTTGTTGTCTTTACCTCCTGCTCCCATTTGGATTTGGACACCCCTTGCGTTTCCACATAACAAATCTTTCTGGTTCCCTTAATCATGGGAATGATGCAAGAGAGCTAAAGGGTAATGGCAATCCTGTCCAACCTCCGTCCTTCTCCTCTCTCCCACATTTGTGCTCACTTAAACATGCTTTACGTAACTGGCAGAGGGATAAGGCTATGTGTTACTGTGGAGTCATGAATAAAAGAAGTGACAAGAAACTCTTGCATTATGAAGACTTGTGGAACTTATCAGGCTCTGCTCTCTGCTTCTAGGTCAGGATAATTGAATAGTCCAAACATTTTGCTTAATCAAGATCAAAGCTGGGGCTTCCATCATAAGAGTAGCACCAACCTCTTTCTACCTGTGTTGTCTCCTGCATTACAATCCTGAGCTCAGCCAACCCTTCTGCAACACTATTGGTTTGGCTTTCCTTCGTGAATTGGTATGATCCTGCTGCAATACTGTACAAAATGATGTGTGGTTTTTTTCCTCAGGACCAACCTGGACAGAATTTAGCTTCTTAAGTGCTGAAAACCTGCAACTGTAACTTTTCCTTTAAAAAAATAAGCAATTCTATCTGTGTGAAATTTATAAAGCATTTAAGTTTTTGAAGTGCACAGTTCAAAATCTCCTCCCCGCCCTACCCCCCCACCCCAAGAGCAAGTCAGAGCTCTCTTGCCATTATCAGCAAGGCTATATAGAATCACTAGGAAAAGACTTCTTAGATGATCGAGAAAATATCTTGAAATTGTTTAGAAAATGAGCAAATGGTTCTCTCTATAGTGCCTTGCTAAAGGTTACACTAAAGCAGTTTGCATATATTCAACTGCTGTTGTAAACTGACAATATAGCCTCCCCCTCCCCTTTAACCTGTTAGAACTGTACTACAGTGGGGGTGAAAACTACTAAATTGACAACATAACAGGAATGCTCCACAAGTGAGCAATCTTGGGTTCACCCCCTCTCCTTGAATACCTAATATGCAAAAAGAGCCAGAATGAAAAACATCCAGCTTCATGCTTGGAAATTAAAAGAACCTTTAGGTATTCAGGTATTTTGCCAAGTAATTTCAGCAGCTGAGATTCGGAGCTGGCTGTAGGGCCTTTGCTGTTCCTCTGTCCCTGTGCGTCCTTCTGGATTGACCTCAGTGTTTATGGCATGGGCTCAAAGAAGAGGCTGGTGGCAGCTCCCTTGTACAGAGGCTGCAGTTGCTTGCTAAGCTTTCCTCCTTTTTCTCCTCCTTCTCCTCCTTCATTGCTGGATTCTGTGTCTGAGCTCGACCACTGAGGCATCTGCGGTGTGGTGATCTTGCAAATGGTTGGCCACTCCTCTCTAAAGAATATGCTCAGGAATATTGAGCCTGTTAATTTATTTCATTTGGCATTATTAGAAAAAAAGACCCAACCCTGAACCTTCCGTTGTCAGAATTTTCTTTAAATAGCCAGTTCTGAAAACAGGAAATTCCTTTACTTCTGGAAACAGGAAACAGATCTGACTATTACATATTTGTTTTAAATCTCTCAATTATCCGCTGCTGCCCCTCACCTCTGACTTTCTTTCCGCTGCTCAGTGAAAGTCTTTGTATTATTGATAAGCTGGTATCTGCGGGTGTTGTGTGAAACTCAGGGGTATGCTGCTGTGCAGTAATTCAGTGTGTTTTGTTTTAAAGCTGGCAAGGCTGATGCTTTCTGTATCCACCATGTTCATTATATGTATTAACACAAGAAACTCTATTCACTGAGGTTTGATACAGAGGTATGGTCTGATGACTCAATAAAATAATAAAAAAAGAAGGGAGAAAACAAGAATTGGCATTACAGCTGAATAAAGGACAAGTTTTGTGGTTTTTAGAATTAATTTTTTAAGGCTAGTAATCAGAGCCTTCTGACAAGAAAAAGCATATCAGTGGAACTGGAGTTCTTGTAGAAATTCAGGACCAGAAGGGCCCTCAAGATATCTTCTAATCCATCTCTTTGCTCCCAAGAAGGATAGATGTTTATCTTCAAAACCTCTGGTGAGAGTGATTTCACAACCTGTCAATAACTTGTGTGCCAGACCTTCACTCTCTGTGTCAGAAAGATTTTTCATAATACCCTCAAAACTTAGCAAGTAGGATTTTGGTTTTCTTTATGCAGTAGAACTGATGACTGTCCTTCGTCTACAGTTATCTAATCTCAGGTCTGTATATTCTCAATATGTATTTTCCACCTCTGTAACTTTCTGTTAATCTTCTGAGCTTTAACTAATAGATAATGTTTCCAAACATCTTTTGGCTCTTTTTGCTTGATTCTTGGACTGTATCCTAAATGTGCCTGCCTTTTTCCAAAAGGGTTATTTCCGAGGCTGGGCGAAGTCTCCGTCTGAAGCCTCACGGCTGCTGAACAGAAGAAAATAGCTGTCTCTCAAGCTGTGCCCATAATATACTATAAGGCCATGCATTGGTGGTCTTTGCATAAGCTTTGTGCCATTGACATCTGACTGTCTGCAATCCTCTGTAACTGCAGCTTTGGTGGTACTGCTGCCTCTGTTTATTCTGCTTTTGTTTTTGTGGAGTCGTCCTTTCTATGCAGAGCGTAGTGCTATTAATTGTCCTGGGAATGTGTTGGCTCTCAAATAATCACAAATGAGGCTGCTCTGCCAAGTTTTGGCTTGGAGTAACTGTTTTTTCTGCTTCCAGACCTTGATGTAGCTCCAGAAAAATAAAGGTGTTTACGGATGTATTGTGAATTAGCAACCTGGTTGCCAGCCCTTTGTAGCTGGGTCCTGGCTCCGGTAGGGTGCTGTGGCACCTCTCCAAGCTGGTGGGAGTTTCTCCATTGATCCATGATGCTCATGTCTGGACCCTCTCACTGCCATGGTGCAGCGGGTTGTTCTCAAAGCCTTTTTGTAGCCTCTTGCGCATAAGGTGAGATTCATCTTTGCTTTCCCTAGCCAGCCCTTCTACTGCCCTTGACACTGAGTTTGCTACCTCTTGGTCATTCCCTCCAAGGCTGGCAGAGCATTGAAGTCTCACACTTCCCTTCCCAAAGCATCCCAAGATGCCTCATAGACGTAAGGAGGAGTCTAGACATTTCTTCACAATGGAATTTCTTCACAATTCACAAAGGAATTTCTTCACCATAAGGGTGGTGAGGCACTGGCACAGGTTGCCCAGGGAAGCTGTGGCTGCCCCATCCCTTTAAGGAAGCCTATCTTGTTCTGCGAGCAACCTCCCAAATGTATCAACAGTTTTAATTCACTTTTGGTTAGTACAAAATCTGTATTATCTTGTCCATGCTTCAAACAGCACGTTGACGTGCTGCGCTGCTCAGCCCTGCGACTCCCACCTGATCCCTGGCATCGGTCTGGTCCAGGACACAACTGTTTCGCTCTTAACTTCATTGGCCTCAGCAAAGGATCCTGACACAGTCTCCATATTAGTGAGGAAATAAAACAAACCAGAAATAACTGTTTTAACTCCAGTGAAACATGTTGGAGCAGTTTGAGTATACTTGGCATGCTGAGTGGTAATGGAGTTTTCTGCTTTGGTGAGCTTGAAAAGTAGCGATTGGTTGTAGCTGAAAGAAGAAAGATGTGTGTTTTCCAGATCAATAGCTTTGTAGCTCGTGGATGGCCTGCACAGCCTGCTGACTGTTCGGATACCTCCTTGTTCTGAATTAGTGCGATGCTTTTCCCTCTGAAATATCACCAGTGGTGGTGGGGGAAAAGGATTGGCTGCTAGTAGAAGATAAGCTTCCAAATGCTGTCCCCAGAAACATTAGGAAAAAGAACAAGAAAATAACAGTGGTATTAATTTTTGTCTTCATAAAGTTTCTTTGGAGGCTGTTGTGGTGTGCGGTTGAATTTACCTGAGGTCAGTGGGAGCTTTGCTGGTGATTCCGTCATGTCTAAGTAAAGCCCTGTTGTGGTGACACCTCATCTTTCCAGCTCGCTTGGGGAGCGAGTTGAAAATCCTGATTCTTGTGTGGAGGAGCAGGGTAGCCAGCTAACCAGTCTGACTGGGTGGTTTTGGTGTTTTCCCAGACTGCAGAAAGGCAGCTGAATCCTTAAGTTTTATTCAGTGTCCCTGAGCCAGCATGCTGTGTTTGTTCCTAGTTTTGGGTGGCAGCTTTTGACAGTGTCATCTCACTGGATATGCTGAAGTTGTTCTGCATAGAGGCTGAATTTCCTACATACACAGCAGTGACTTGCCAGGGTACCCCAACAAGTGCATGAGATGGGCTTGGGTGCAGCACTCGCTCCAGCTGACACTTTTTAGCAGCCTTTCCCAGGAATGTGGCTTGTGGCTGTAGCAGAGGAGGAGAACTGCCAGAGTAACCTGTCAGGCTGGCCAGCTATGCTTCCTGGGAGTTTTATTCAGGCCATGGAATATTTAATTACTGCCGCTCCCATCAACATATACCAACGTGCTAATAATTCTAGTTTTCCACTAGTACTGGGCACTGAGCACAGTCTTTTGTACCACAGCATGTATTTTTCTAATATGACGTCTGTCTTGCTGCAAATAATTTACCTGCATTAAATGTCTTTGGTATGTGAATCAGAGGATTCTTTTGATATAAAGCACTCCAGCATTTTGGAGCATGACTCATATCGACAGCATAAAGTTTTCAAGGAATTAAGTATATTCATGTGTATTTCACAGTGAGGCATGTGAAAAATGGGAAGTAGGTTCCCTCTGCTGCCTTGAAGGAGGTTTGCCTTTTTATTAAAGCAGGGTTGATCTCTGCTCTCTGCCTTTTGCTTGAACAATTGCATAGCTGGTAAGCTTGTTCCTATTTTATTAGACAGCTATTTAATCTTTGACCTGTGGCTTCACATGTACGCATTTTAGCATTTTTGTTAGTTCTTGTTAAACAGGAGGAGCACATCATGTGAAACAATACAGCTGCTGAGCTTTCTGATGGTCAGGGGCCTGGAGCACATGCTTTGGATGAGATTGAGCGACAGAAGCTTCTTCAGCCTGGAGAAGAGATGGCTTAGGAGGAGGACCTTATGGAAGCTTGCCCCTAACTTTGAGGAGGTTAATGAAAAGATGGAGTCAGGCTCCAAGGGACAATGGCTGCAGACTGAAATGGGATTTTCTGACAAAATCATAAAAAAAAGAAAACCTCCATGAGGTTAATTAACCATTGACAAATTTCCCAGGGGTACTCTAGGAACTTTGTCCTTGGCAGTTTTTGAGATCCAACGAGACCCAGCCCTGTGCAACGTCTCATGAAGAAAGGGTTGATCATACTTTTAGCAGAAGGCTGGAGACATCCTGTGGTGTCTTCCCACCTGAGCAACCTTGTTTAGTGACATTAGCCATAAACATAGACTCCAGAGGTGAATGAAATGCAACATAGACTGAGCTTGCACTTTCTTTGGTATCCCAGTTTTAAATGGGAGTAAGAAAAGGGACTCCATTGTGATTGTGCTAAACTTGGTGTTAGCAGGGAAATTCCATTCTAGCAAATGTTTCCATAAGCAATTGATTTGTGCCTGGCTAATAGCATCCCCATCAGGGAGTATCTGGGAGGGCAAGTGAGGGGGTTATCTGAGATGCAGCAAATAGAGCCCTGAAGTCATCCACACCTTCAGCCTCACCGCTATCCCCCTTTCCCAAATTGACCGCTATCCCCCTTTCCCAAATTGATGGGTGAGCATCGACAGACTGTATGGCTGGACTGAGATTTAGATTTTGTTGCAGGAAACTGGGAGTAAAATTAAATAAAACACTCTTCCGTACTGGCTGGAGCCTGCTTACCCCAAGCATGCTGGCCCTTCAGTGGTTGGGGTGCGTCTTCCAGTAGTCAGGGTGCATCTTCCAGTGGACAGGGGCTGGGCCATCCATGCTGGGAGGGGAGAAGATTGGGGTGCAAGCCCTTGGGAAGCAATCTGTGGAGGAAAGCTGGTGCGCAGTGGTTCTGGGGCTTGTGTCAGCAGCTTGGATGGCAGCTGTGGGTTAATCTGCATCCTTGCCAGCACTGACTGGTTTTGTGGTTGTGTTTTCACTGACACCGTGAGCCAGTTCAGGGAAGCAACGCCTGTAGAGTGAGTGGGAACCCCGTGAATATGGTCCGTGCATGTGTGAACAGGGATGGTGCATGTAATTCAACAAACCGGCAAGAACATTGCTGGCATCCTTGGTGTTTGGTTAAAAACTGCAGGGCTGCTGATGCCAGGGAGGCAGCGTTTGGGAGCGATGCTGCTTCAGAAGCGAGGATGGGGTGCAGCTGCTGCTCTTGGGGTGGATGTGGAGAGGGAGCCACTAGGGGCCCCTCCAAGCCGAGCTTTCTCTGCTCCTTTCCCCATCGCAGCAGCCCTGCTCGCTGGGAGGGCAGAGGAGAAAGGGTCCCGTGGCCAGATTTGGTGTGTGTAAGATTAAAATTATCCCTTTTGAAATCTGTTCTGTGGTTGGCCCTCAGAATGTCCTGTGGTTTTGCACCATTTTCTATTAGCACCGGTCTTTCTGCCGACGCACAGTGTGAGGTTGCGGGAGTGTGGAGTTAAAAGCATCACCTCTGCCTTTTTAGCTCCTGGTTATTTTATTGTGCCTCCACTTGCACATGCTCTGGGAAGTCTGTGCCACTTTAGGTCACTGGTACTTATATTATTCCTTTTTTTCTTCCTTGCTTTGTTCCTCTCTTATCTTTCTTCTTAGTGGTCGGGGTTTTCAGGCAGAAATTACTGGTGGTCTGAAAACTTCCGCTGCATAAATTTGTCATACGGGTTGTGTTTGGCCATTGCAAAGTATGTTTGACAGTGCAAAGCTAAGTGGCTAAATGCCTTGGTGATTTATGGTCCACTTAGGGCGCAAACACAGTCATTCATTTACCTCATCAGAACAAAGAAGTTCGGTGTTGATGTAGTTCATCACAGCTCTGCTGCCCTGACTTGGCTGGAGATGCAGGGATGGCAGCTGAGCTCTGGGAGGGTGCGGAGACCAGAGCCTGAGTGCTTGGTGTGGTCAAAGAAGGTGTCACTGGCTGCTTGCCCTCTCCTCACAACTTGCCCCACCAGATCCTGCAGCAATTTCAAGTGAAAGGGAAAGGAAATAGGTTTTTTTCCCTAATGTGAATATCTCTGGATATATTCTTAGAGTTGTTTGGTGCTATCCTGTTAAGTATAGTGTGTATAGTACCTATAATAGCAAGCGTTCTGCATTTAAAAAATGTCCAGTGCTGTTTTTGAAATGTAAGGGAACCCAACTGTATTGAGGTAGTCCTTCATATTCAGAAGCTTTATTGAATTTTGGGTCAAGTCTTTTGTGAAAATATTATGCATAATCACTTAAACATACATGATCAACAAATAAAGAACAAATTTTATAATATTCTTCCCCGTCTTACTTGTCAAAAATTATATTTTATTTTAATTTTTTTAAATTTAGAGACACGTCACATCAGATTTTTCAATATATGTGTATAATTTTTCTCAGCTCAAGTACAAGATCGCTAGGAATGTAGTTTTGAGCTGAAACTTGAGCTCCAACTTTCAGCCTCACAGTGAGACTGTGTATTTGCATTTTTAAGGTTGTAAAAAAAACCCCAGGGAGCTAGTAGTTCTGGCAAACTGTGCTTAAGCATGTTGCAATAACCGTGCTGTCTGCACTGCTCACCACCATCTGCCTGTCTCTTCCCCTCTGCTTTTTTTTATCTTTATGTTGTTTAGGTTTGAATGACTGTATCTAAACAGCGCGCTGGCTTCCTATACACAGTGTCTTCTGCTATTGAAAAGTTTAAAGTGGAAAAACAGCAGGAAAAATATTTCAGAGATGAGAAGAATGGGGGAAGGGAAGCAAAGCCTTCATGATCCATGACTTTGAAGGGTTACAATAAAAGATATGCTTCTACTAGTTCTGGTTCCTGAGGGTTTTTTGCACACCCTTTTCCATCTTCTTGTGATGGGAGATACGGGAGGGAAATTGAACTCTTATCTGTCAGCAGTGGACTGGTGGCTGCTTCTCACATCCTAACTGCTTGGTCTTCAGCAGCCGAGTTGCTCTTCCACCGCCTTTTTTGTTCTTTTTCCTTTTTTAGGAGCCATCTTCAGTTTCTCCCATATCTCCTCCTTCCACGCTGCCCCTGTCTGTCCTCATTCTTCATCCCATCCTGCTCTGCAGCTCTCTCAGACATGCAGTGCCCCATGGCTGGTTCCTGTCTGTGTCCCATGGTTATGCCTCTTATTCATGGGAGGGAGAATGTTCCCTGGGATCCGGTGAGCAACCTGAAGGAGTCAAACCAGCATGCGGCTTTTTACCAACCAGCAGGTGAGTGTGCAGTGTCAAGCCAAGACAGCAGGAATGAAGGGCAGGAGGAGCTGTGATGGAGTACAGCCAGGTCAGGGATAAGGACTGATGTTGCCCACATTCCTGCAGCAGTCCAGGCTGCGCTCAGTCAGTGGTGCTACCTCCTTGTCCTCTTCTGTGATTCCACCCTGGGCTGTGGCACCAATGCCTGTCTGACCCTTTGGAGGCTTGTGTTAGCTTCAGCACAGCAGGCTGAGATGTAAATGTCCCTGTCCCATAATGGGGTAAAAATAAGACATTTTGAAAAGTTTCTCACTAATTCATAGAATCATAGAATCACCAGGTTGGAAAAGACCCATCGGATCATCGAGTCCAACCATTCCTATCAAACACTAAACCATGCCCCTCAGCACCTCATCCACCCATCCTTTAAACACCTCCAGGGATGGTGACTCAACCACCTCCCTGGGCAGCCTGTTCCAGTGCCCAATGTCCCTTTCTGTGAAAATTTTTTTCCCAGTGTTCAGCCTAAACCTCCCCTGGTGGATCTAGAGGCCATTCCCTCTTGTCCTGTCCCCTGTCACTTGGGAGAAGAGGCCAGCACCCTCCTCTCCACAACTTCCACAACAATTATCCAGCATCAAGTCGGCTGAGGCTCAGCTCTCATCTCCCAGCTGTATTTACTTTCTAAGAATACTAAACACAGCAAAAGAGAATGAGATAAAATCTCTGCTCTGTTGTGTCTAGATGTGGTCCCAGAATTCTTCCTCTTCAACTGAAAAGGGTATAAATGATGAGACTTCACTTCTCAGCAGCCCATGGAATAGCCAAGGGCAAGTCATTCCTAGAAGCCTCTTTCCCTCTCTTAAATGGGTCATTAAAGTTTGGAACTAAATACGGCAGCAGGGAGGTGAGAAAAACAAATGGGGAAATAGTTTCCTGGAAGGAGGAAGAAAGAGTTGTTATTCATATTCACTCATCTGTTCAGGATATTATTAGATCTGCGTGGGAACAGCCTAACAAAAGGAAGAAGCTTGAGAGAAGCAAGCTAGGTGACAGTGATGTGCATGGGGACAGTCCTGAGGGAGTTGGTGCCGTGTCATCCTGAGGCAGAGACACCGCAACTCTTCCAGAAGGTTTCTTCCCCATTTGCCATCTTTGTCCTGGCCTCAGGACAGGAAGAAGCACAGTTTAGGAAGAAAAGTAGCAGCTTTGATTGCTGCCGTGCAAGTGTGACGGTCATGCTGTTGGTGATACTCTGGTGCAAGGAGCTCAAGGCAGGCATCGTGACACAGAGCTGTTCTCAGATTGCTCTCCTGGAGATCCTGAAGTGTTCACCTTCTCCCATGCACTCTTCCAGGATGGCAGGATTGAGCAAATGGAGCAGTGACAGCTCTTACTGAATTGAAGGGAGGAAACGTGGCTTGTAGAGAGTGGATCAACACTCCGAACAAGGCGTCTACATTGCCTGTGGGGAGGGGAATGAGCTCCTGCAGGGTCTGTTTTGAGGCTTGAGGCAACTTCAGAGAATAGCAGAAGGTTAGAGCTTGCCACCTCTCTCTGTCCCCTACTGGCAGATCACTTGTGACCCCAGTAAGATTCAGTTATTTTGGATAGGTAATTTACCGACACTCTTATTCAGTAATTAGTGGTGTGTGTGATTATATTCCTGAGGGGAGGAAGTTGTGGCTGAAAAGTCCAGCTGGCAGCACTGCTTTCCTCTGTATGCAGTGTCCGGCAGTGCGAGGTCCTAATACCCCTACAGGTCTCCACTCTCTGTGGTAGCAGCCTGGGACATACTGCTGTAGACCACTTGTATGTGGGCTTGGGTTTTGTTGAATTTTTTCCTGGTTGCCTGAAATGAAAGAGTGATAAAATAGATCTTAAAGGATGATATGTAAGAAGGGCAGTGTCTCTGTGGAAGTTGGGGAAATGATGGCATTACTCAACCTGACTGGCAAAGCTAGGAGAGGTGGGAAGAATTGTGCTGAACTTCTGTGGCAAGGAAACATGGGCAGTCTGATGGCAGTCTCTCCAAGCTTTCGTAAAATAGCAGATCTTAGATTACAGCAGCTGCAACAGGATTTAAATATTGCGTTTATTATGCTGCAGCTAAGAGGAGACAACTTCTATTAATAGGTAGCAAGCTTTTGCACCCGCTTAACCAAATTATCCTTCCTTGCCAATATTTCACTCCTGTAGATGCTTCTAATATGTGCTGATGGATGTTCTGTGGCAGAAGAAAATAACTTTTGCATTGCTTATTACATTAATTTCTCTGATAAAATGAGGCTACTGGGATGACCCATCTGACTCTTGTGATAGTTTTATAAAGAACAAAATTGAGTCCTGTTGTTATGGTTAGTGTATTAAAAGTATTAAGTTTGTTGTCTTAGCTGTGCTGTGTTTTCTCATGCTCTCTCTCATGCTGATTGCTAATGACAGGCTTTGGCAGGAGTTAGCCTAGGCAGTCTTTCCTGTGATGGGAACCAGATGGATGGTTTTCTTCTGCCTGCTCCCCCCCGCCTCTTGAACACCAGGAACGGGAGGAGGGGGAGCCCTTTTGGGGGAAATTGGTAGAAAAATACATAATTGGCAGAGAACCAGTTCTCTATCCCTCGCTTCTCTTCCCTTGAGGGTTCTGGTTTTGCAACTTTCAGCCTCACCCTTGACTTTCAAGGGATTGTGCTGTATGCTACATTTCAATTACTGGTACAATTGATGGAAAATCACATTTTATTATGTGAAAAATGCAGTGTTCTGGACTGTCAAAGCTCCATTCAGCTGGAAAAAATCTATGTGAGGCACTCTTTTATATTTCATGTATTTTGTGCATTGGATGGAATGAAAAAATAATGAAAGGCTGTATTTTGTCAACTTTTGCATCTGTCTGACTGGCAGCAGTGACTGATTTGTTTTTTAAATGTATTTATTTTTCGCACTAAGCACTATTATTCTCCACCCTTTTGCGATAAATGCAAATAATATGTGGAACGTTGGAAAAGAGAGATGCAAATTATCTGGTCCCTCCAGGTAGGTCTGCGATGGAACTGGAAATGTGACTGTAGTGTGGAAAAGTACTGCCTTTAAATGAGCTGTAGCAATGATAGCAAGGTTACTGTCTATCTGTGTTTCAGGTTTCTGTGGACACTTTTTTTAAAAAAAAATTATTTTTTCTTCTTATCTTTGTCCCTTTCTTCTCCTGCTGTGAATCTTTGAATGGGATCTGGGGGCTTCGAACACGTGAGGTATATCACCCTGTCCATAAATCCCTTTCTCCCTCATGGGACCGTTGCTGCACAGGTGTGATGTGCCCAAGCCACTGAGCCTATTGGATTGGTGCTGAGAGGAAGCTAAATAGCCACGGTGTCAGCAAGAGCACGCGAATACCAAGATCCAGACTGGTATAACTTTTAGCATGAATCAAGCTTTCCCTTAGGGGAGAAATGCAGCTTCTCTCCCTGCACTACCATGCACCAGCTGCGTTGGCACGTGGGTTTGAGTCAGATGGAAGGAAGCCAGACTGACTTGGTATTGTGAGAAACTGCAAGTCTTGGGATGTCTTTGCAACAGGACTAGCTTTTGTTCCTACCTTGCTATTGCCCCTAACCATGCTCCTGCCCAGGGGAAGATAGCAAGCCAGTCTTTACTGCTGAGCAGTGGGACGTGGCCCCGGGCATCTCAGCTGTGCTTTCAAGTACTGCATGACCCAGTAGCCTGGGGAGGATTGTGTGGTGCAGCTGACAGACCCATCCTGCTAGCTGCTGAGGTGTACTCCATGGTTCAGGCATACTTGTCGCTCAGGATCACCCCACAAACTGAAAAGAGTGTTTTCTTCTATTAAAATAACTTTTTTTTCTTTTAATGTCAGCATTGTCGTTATACCTCGATCACTATAATTGCAATTTCAAGTGAAAAACCTGTGAAAAGAGGTGTCAGGGTGCTTCTTCTCAGCATTGCTTCATTATTGCCACTTGTATAATTAACTCCTGATTCCACTTAAGATTTGAATGTAACACAAATTTTCAGTTATTCTAAATATAAAAAAGTGATGCCTTCATTCTTGCTAGATCCTTACATATTTTCTTTCAATGCAAGAAGAGTAAACTGAGAAGTAAAAACTTACAGAGCAATCTAGAAAATCTTTCTCTATAGCTGAGACATTGTTTATTTCTACACTTCTTGACTCCCAATCCTGTATATATTAGGGGTTCTTCAGTGGTGGCCAATAGGAGAACACTGATCCAGAGACCTTCCCGGCTGGAGGAGGGTATCTCGCTGTGCCTTTGTAGTGCATTGGCCTCAAAATCATTGTGATGGTGCTGGGCTTGTGAGAACTTGCTGCCTTGGACTGGAAATGGTCAGCAGTGTGTTGGTTTGAGTAAGAAGGTCAAATGGAAGAGGATCCCAGGAGAAGTCAGGGAAGGGACCTTAGGAGGTCTCTGGCCCAACCTCCCACTCAGAGCTGTGAGATCAGACCAGGTTGCTCAGGATTTGATCCAGTCAGGTCTTTAAAAGCCTCCAGGGACATGGAAAGCATGCCCCACTGGGAGAAACATTTCAGGACACTCTTGGTGATTTGCTGTTCATTACCACCTGGTACTTAGAGCAGACAGAATTGGTCAGAGGTTAATGCATATTGTCATTCCCTTGCTCTGTAAAAGATGTTCCTGAGACTCTTGTTTATTTAGTAGGCAGTGTAAGCAATGACCCCACACGCCTGGGACACTTCTACATGATGCTCCCTGCTGTAAGGAGGTGGGTGCAATTGCTGAGGACCTCCTTTGCCTCTTTTTGGAGTGGGTGTGGAGCAAGCAAACCCAACCTGCTGACCTGGGGGGTGAGAAACAATCCTACCCCTCCCATCCTTGGTTTTCCCTGATCTTTTTGCAACAGTCACATCTACATGATGGAGTAGGGACTGCGGTGCTGTCCTCTTTCCTCAGTAAGCTGTACATCTGTTCTGGCTGAAATAGTCTGCCCTGGATTGGTGACATAGTAGCTGTCACTGTGGTTAACAGCAGGGCTGAGCCTCGGTGTCTGCCATTGGCAAAAATCATTCTTGCTGGTTGCCTTTGTTCACAGGGTCGGGGCATGGGGAAGTTGTAGCACCTCTCTCAGTGCCCGATATCCCCAGTGTAAGCCTTCAGAGACGCGAGCACCTCCCAGAACCTCAGCTGGGGATGGAAAGCCAAGCCTCTCTGGGCAGGATACAGCCCAGGAGGTGCCTATTGGACTCCCTGTGCATTTGCATTTTCTAATCTGCTGCCTAAAGCATTGTTTTGCTTGCTTAGACAAGTCATTCCCCACATCAGGAGCATGTGGGGAATGATTTGCCTAAGTCATACTGACTGGTTTGTTAACCAGAGGAAAAGAAATGATTGTGTGGTTGGCCATTTGAAGCTGAACTAGCTTGGGACTTTTCCTTTTAGCAACATGCTGAAAAAAATGCGATGCGAATGGGTGTGAAATGCAAAGAGAGTTTGCTTCCTTCTTGCATAGGCATACATCCAAAAGAAAGGCAAAAGTAAATATACAGACAACTACTCCTAAATGCTTTGATAGGGATTTAGAGGATCCAAAGGCTCAGTGTGTTTGACTGGTAGGACATTGGATCTTCTGCACTCAAATTAGCTTTGAATACGAGGGAAGTCTCTTACACAGAAGAGATGAGAAACTGCTGTGACCACCTGGGGTGTTTCAGTCATGCTGCTCTGTCACCCAGACTCTACTTCTCTTGATTTTTCATTTCTATTTGAAGAGAAGATTCCAGCCGTAATGTAAGTACTGAAGGGCAAACCATGTCCTATGGTAGACGTAGCAGAATGAGGATGCACTAGGTCAGATGTGAAAAGGGACTGATGCTTGTTCCCACATTGGGGAAAAGAAGAGAAAATGTGGCCAGGCTAAGGCAATTCTGAGTTCCTGCCTATTAAAAATGCAGGGTTATTTTGCTCCTGTGAGATGTAAACTGAATTTCACAGCTACTGTTTGCTGTTGCTGTTTTGGAGATAACAGGGAAATGGAACAGGATGGTATTTTCTGCTGCTATAGAAATGCTGGTGTAAATAATTCATTTACTAATTGATAGACATTGCTCTAATGACAGAGGTCTTTAGCAAGTTATTTGTATCTTATCAAACCCTGTGTTCTAGAGGTGGCTTTTCCCTCTATTTGGTGTGAATGCACTTCTGTGGATTAATTGCTCTATAATGCAGCCAAATAGCTCTTGTCCCTGCTTGACTCAGGGTGCAGAGGCTTTTTCGCTTGATATATACACAAAAAAATCATATCCAAGTTTTGCAAAGTATATTTTGGAAGTAAAGGCTGAAGTTTAATTAAAAAAAACAAACAAACCACTTTTTTCCCCCTAGTAAATCAGGTCATGCAGCCTGATTGCCTGGCCCGTCTGTTGCCGTTCATATGTATGTTATTTTAAAGAGCAATAATAAATGATATTACGTAGTTATCTACTTTTGTATGCCTCTTGGCTTGTCAAGCACTGTCATTATATTGACTGCTGTTCTTAAAACAGGATTTTGGTTAAAATGGTATATACCTGCCATCTGGTCGAAAAATGCAAGCTTCCTACACAACCAAGTGGAGTTATACTGTGGTATTAAGAATAGCTTGTGTTCTTTTGAAAACAGCAGCTCATAGCAGGTTGCAGAAATCAGCCAGTTATCAGTTGTCATTAAGCTATTTGATATCTGACACACATGGAAAACATGCTATTTATAAGTATGCAATTATGATATAGAACTATTCCTTTTTTTTGTTTTCTTTTGGTTTTATTTCTTTTTCTTTTACCTTCTCCTTGTTGAAATGTGTTGGCTTGAGTGGACTGGAAAGCAAAGTCCCCTTTAATATCCAGAGAGTAGATGTGCTGCAGACTGAAGGTGTGCCAGGCTGTGTGTAACCTTTCTGTCATCAAAAAGTGGTTTGAGAAGGGCGTAGAAATAAATTTTGTGTTACCATGCTATAGAACGTAGGTATTTAAAGAGAAATATCAACTACAAAGAACCTAGGAAACCGAAATATATGGAACCAACTGGTAGAAGATTGTACAACTAGAAGTTGTAATGAAAAAGATTCATTTTATTTTTAATATGTATTTGCATTTCTGCTAGGAGAAAATAAGTCGAGTCTTGGGATCAACTAAAGCAGAAACACTGAAGACAATTATTTGCTAAACTGGGCAAGGCACCAAAGACTTTCTGAGCTACATGCTGGTCATTAACATGAAAGCTTAATGCTAACTACTAAGCAAGGATTCATGTACAATGCAGGTCAGAGGACGCTGCTGGAGAAGGTGGTGAAGCATGGTGATGCTATGACCTGTTCCCATGTAATACATTTTATGTTAAGCGGTAATTACAGAAAATAAGGCAGAAACAGTCTGCTGAAAAAGAGGGTTAAGTATTATTTCTATGAGTAGAAACATGAACAAAAAGAACAGTCAAAATAGGATAGGGTGCTGTAAGGCTATCAATTTTACTTCGAGATTGTACAATGAGGTAATATTTTTACATGTGCTGTGGGTTAGACTAGTGTTTTGAGGACAATGAGGAGTTTGTTGTCCCCACTGGCAACCCCCGCAATCTCTTCTCCTATACAAGGATTGAGTGGAAAATTAAGGTCTTTGCTGTTTTGGCTTCAGTGCAATCTTCATCAGGTTTGAATCTGTTGGGTTTGAATCGGAGTCCTCTTGGCTTTTCAAATGACATCTGAGATTCTGGCTGTGAAAGATCTCCTGCCATTTTCCTTTTAAGAGTTACTTCATCCACAACCATCCATCCATGATCAAAATGCATTCAGTTTCATAATTATAAGTTTTAGGGTGTTACAGTCATCAGAACTATTTTCTAACACAAGGTGTAGGTCAGAGGTTGTGGTTTGTTTATTGTTTGTTGACTTTTCCTCACTAGAGGAGTATTTGAAAATTTCATTATGGAGACTAATCACATCTCCCTCGCTTCAGGCTTTTGGAGACCTTCTCAGGCCATCAAAGCAGCTTCAGCAAACCTAACATTTTGGCAACATTGCAACTGCGTTGACCATAAAAAGACTTGAAAATGATGCAGAGAGCACTACCAGCAGTGGAAGGCTTGCAGGACTGAGTGATGCCCAGGAGCAATTTCAGCTCTCAAGCACTCCTTTCCAGGTGTGTGTGTGTACATAAGAGAGCTCCCTGCGTTTTCCTGCTAACTGAGCTGGTGTTCCTAGTGAAAAGCTGAGAGAAGGCTGGCAGAGGAGGTGGGACAGAGACCCTTTGTGGAGTAAAAATGCAGATGTTTGACAGTTCAGGGCAATTTCGCAGAAAATATCTCTGCCTCTCCACTTCCCAGACAGCATACGGTTATTTGCAATTCCTATTCTCTAATTTAGTAGCTAACCACTCATCTTTCCTGGTATACTCCTCCTCCCCTCTCAGCCACCAGTTCTCCCTGCTTGCTCACTTGCTCACAAGCTGACAGGAGCAAATTTACTGTTTAGTTTGGTCCCGTTTGGCTCAACCTTTGCAAGCTATTTCAGCTTCTGCACCCTGGCAAAAGGTTAGTGAAAGCCCACTCATATGCCTCTCTTTCTTTGGTTTCTAACTTTTTCATGTGTTTATTTGCACTAATATATGTCCCGCAGGCGGCTAATAAAAAAAAATAAAATTAAGTAATCTAAATCTGTCTTGTGTGTGTAGGTTTGCAGAGAAAACTGGGAGGGAGAACAAGCACTCATAGGTCAAAAGTAGCTGTGTAGGCAATTTTATTGAAGGACAGAACAGAGTATGTGTTTAAATTCTTACATTTAAGAAAAAAAAAGTGTTAAACCCACTGATTGTAGATGAAGAAAGCATTTTTAATTGTATCAAAAACCTGTAAAGATGATCAGGAGTGGTGTGTGGTAATTAGTTATTGGTGTGCAGGCAAGATCCTGGGAGGCTAGGAAGATTCTCGAAGGATCTCAGTTGTTTTGCCATCATGTAACAAAGTTTTCCTTTCTGTATACTGGAGGCAGATGCCAATAATGCTGCATTTCATGGTGTGTTACTTGTAGCATCTGTATAAGGAGGTTATGAAATGATGTAAGAACATGATAGCAAAAAGCAGTTGTTTTTTTCAGATGGCTTCTAACAGTATTGTGTGTCCACGTAAATTCATTGTGTCAGGTGTAAATGTGAGAACTTATTCTCAGCAGTCCTGAACTGCTAAACTTTTCCCATAGAAACTTGTCTTGGAAATGAGCTTTCTGGGACACCATCCTGGTGCCATTCTCAGGTTAATTGTTCCAGATCGATTTTTCTTATGGAAGTTTAAGTCATTTTCTCACCTTGTCAAGTTATGACATCTTTGAGTCAGTGGGGAATCTGGTAACACCCATATTTAGGCCACCAAATGCACTGTACTATCAAAGGTCGCCCCCCCCAGCCTTTTTTTAAGGGAAGCAGGAAGTGTGGGAGAGGAACTCTAAAACTGATTTTGTTTGCAGCAGCATATATGTATTGCCTTTTGCTTAGGGCAGAATCTTTTCTTTGGTTTGGGAAGTTCTGTTTTTATGAAGAGGGAGCTAGAAAATTTTCTTACCATGGCCTGTATCCCTTGAGAAAATTTCAGTGTGCCAGAAAATACATGCTCTGTCTGACCACACAGCCTTCAAAGCAGCAGCAGCCAGAACGGCTCTGGGATTGCCTAGGAAATTATGAGGCAAAGAAGAACTTCCCAGCATATATCCCAAGTACCTTGCTAAAGGGTAACAGGTGATAAGAGTCTCTGATCTTCCAGTTGGGAGTTGCTGAGGAGCAGCCTCCAGGCTCTGCATTTAGTGCTGGGGATGCTGCTCCCTCTTGTTCCTGCTTCCTCCCAGAGTAACCACAGCCTTTCCCTATTATTATGTTGCTCAAGACAAGAGCTTGTGTGATGAAGTTCGGGATCAAGTTCAACAGGCAAGGTCCAATGTAACCTCTCTAATGTGAAGATTTTTTTGGTTTAAGTTTTTGATGAGTATCATGTAGTAGTTGCTGGTGCAAACAAGTATTCTGCATATATATTGCTAAGCATATTGCACAGAAAATGAGTGTTTTGGCTTAAGATAAAAAAAAAAAAGACTTTTAAAGTCTGTAAACTTGGCATGATGTACTCTTAGTGCAGCAGTACTAGAGGCAACATGAGATTAGCCTTCAGTAATGAGGCCCATCAGGGTAGTATGTTCTGGAATAATGTCTTTCCACAGTGTAAGAAAGAAGATACTTAGGGTTGTACGTGTACAGTGTAGGGCGCGCATATGCATATAATTAGCAGCCTTTCTATTTTCCTTAAGATACCTCAGGAATTTATGTGTTGAAACTTGAATTTAAAAGCTCTGAAGGCCACTGCTCTCAGGTTAAGAAATGGCAGATTTATGATTTCTGGTACATCTTATGTTTTGACGCTCTCCTACTTCTGGGTGATGATGGACAAATGCTCTTTTGGGGTATGTGTATGAGCCTCGCTGTCTCCATACTGGAACATATCTGACTGTTTTCTGTTTCTGTGATCACAGAAGCCGTTTAGGAAAGAAACGATACATTACTATTGTTGTTTTACAGTTGAGAGCAGGAGAGCGTATTATGATCACATACCACGTTTTTCCCCAGGACTTCTGCCTCATATTAGCTACACAATAGATGTATGAGGAAAAATAAAGTGAGGGCCACTTGGGTTGCCTGATGCATGATGCCACTTGGGTTGCCTGATGCATGATGCCTTCTCAGCTCTGCTTGAAATGGATATTTGGCATCACTGTCATCTTATTCCTGCAGCCCAGCAGAGATGCTGTGCATTCAACAGGGCTGCAGTGTGAGCCAGCTAGGGCAGCTTGTGACCACAGAGCAGAGTCCTTGGATAGCCAGGAGACTTGCCCAAGGAAAGAGATATGGCAGAAGCTTTCCAATTCCTCCACCTTAGTGCCTAGCCTTCTCTTCTTACTTCAGATAGACCCTACTGGAGCCTGTGGATTTATAGGAGAAAGCATAGGACTGGAAAACTGCAAGTTTTTATAGGAAAACTTAGGACTGAGCTGTCTGGCATAGTGCCAGCTCAGCTTATGGACAGAAATAAAGGGAATAGAAAGGATGACTCCCTTGTTTTCCTCTGGAGAAGGGAAGCCAGGTGCAACAAGCTGGCTGGTTGTACTTTGCTTTCCTTGCCAATTTATATACATGAAGGAGAAGTGAAGGCGAAGCAGAAAACTTGGCCAATTGCGTGGATTCATAGGGCAGAACCAAGCACACCGATGGTACTCGCTGTCTGCTTTGTACTCAGTCTGTGTAAGACATTAAAAAAGAATACGAGTTCTTCCCTCTGCTCCAGAATATCCCCTTGCATTCCAGGCTAGAGCAGAAACTATCAGTTTGGGAAAACTTAAATTTTTTTTAGAAAGAACGTTTATACTATAACATCTTCATGCCAGTTTTTTGTTTAAGAACAGCATGGAGACCTTGAACGTTTCATGTTTCATGTAAAATATGAGACTTTACATTTTCATATCTGTGCAAGCAGGTCACGCTTGTTTCATGCAATATGCATGTATGCAAATAACCTTTTTTTTCTATGACCTAACTTCCTTGAACAGGTTTTAATCTTGACCAACTTTGTTGTATTAAATTTTGAGTAGAATGTTAATAAACTAGTTAAAATGCAAAAGCTTTGCTTCTGGAAAATATTCCTACTTCATTAAATGGATCAGAATTCATAGTCTGCTACAAGACAATTTCTGTTAATCTTCTTAAAGGCAGCAGATGAGATTTCAAAATCAGATTAAATAGTTGTATCCCATATTAGGAGACCTCCTTGGTTCTGTCTGACAATCAATAAATCCTCTTTAGGCCTGCAGTTCAGCCAGTCTGCATTTACCTCTTTTGTGGTGTGTGTAAAGGATCTTTTATAGATGGTTAATGCACATTTATTTAGAAGTTGAAAATTACATCAGAGGTTTAGCCTTCCTTTATGTTTGTTTGTCTTTGTTTTCTTTTCTTTTAGCTGAGAGTAAGGAGATATGGGCACTTCTAGCTCACGTGAATTTAGGGTGAGTGATGAGGGCAGTGTGTGGACTACTGAGCTCTTTGGCTGTGATGAGTGTCTTGTGATTAAATCTCATGCTGAGGGTGCTGTATGCTCCCCTCACCCAGCCACCCAGTATCTCATCTCACTCCCGGCATGAATTTCCTACTGTGTAGTTGTGGGAGGCAGGTTGACAGCTTGCTCACAGACAGAACACAGGATACTAGATGGGAAGAGAATGTAAAAAAACATCCACTCTAAGCTTGTACTGAAAATGTTTGCATAATTTATTTGTATTTTTAGAAAACATGAGGAATTAAGGAAATAAATATTTGTCATACATACAACATATCGTGTTGTTTAATATCAGATGATGTCATTGTTGAGTGGTGCTGTGTCTATTACCTCTCTGTGCAGCAGAGGGCACTACATGGTGCTTAGCTCTTAAAGTACAGCAAAGTTCTGCAATTTTCTTCATTACCTAGAGACCATCCTTAGGAATACTTTTTATGTATCTCAGTTACCATCTAGTACTTTTTTGTGTGCCTTTGTTCTTTCCATTTTGTCTTCATAAAATCTAGGGAGGTGGCCCATCCAAAGGAAGTCTGCCAGTGGTTTTATGTCTTTGGAAAAAAATCAAATGTTATACTCATCTTATTATTTTACCTGCAGTCATCCTTGTCGTTATGATGAGACTTAAGTTTCCAGGCATAATTGTGATGAAGCTGGGGAAGACCCAGACAGGTACTTCATCCTCCAGTTACGATGTAGGCAAACTCCTAGAAAAATAGGGTTAGAGTCTGAAGAATTAGCTAACCAAGAACAACCACTGCAAAACTGGACACTGAAGTATTTTGATGATTTCTACAGGCAGGAGGTTTTGCACAGTGGCATTTTAAACAGAAAAATAATACAAAATAACTTTTCTGAAGCTGACTGATATAAAAATTGTGTGGGACAGTTCATTACAAGTTTCATAACCCTATGCTAAAAAGTAGTTTATATCACTACTATCTTTTGAGTACATTCAACTTTCCAGGTTCAAAAGTAAATTAAAATAAGACAAGAGTTTATTATATTTAAGTGCAACACGTCAGGGATGAAAACATTCTTTACAGTGAGAGATGAGAAGGTGAACTGTTACTTCTCTGAAGAGTGAGCATATTGTGGTCAGTCTTTGTCGTGCAAGTTTGTGCATGCAACCTTGGTTATAAATTCCAGTATTAAGTAATGCCACTGCTGAATTCTTTCTATATTGAGAGCAATGCTGTCCTCAAAAAATAAAACTGTTTGAAGTGCCCAGGAGCCACTATCCCATCAAATCAGGCAAGGTCAATAATGTATAAATCTGTGCTAGTATATAGATGACATAATCATATAGTGCAATGACATGATGCTTCAGCTTCTAGCCATAATGCATCATGTGATGCACTTTAAAGTGGTTGCTCATCATCCACGCACTGCTTGTTGTGGCAAAAATATTTTTTGGGGGGAAACAAAAGTGAAGGAAAATGTGTTCAAAATAAAAAGGAGGTGATTCTTGCCATTGGGAATAATCTGCATACAGGACTTTTGGCTGGATGATGTGGTGGGTACAAGAAGTTTATGTAGGCTGACGGGGAGACTGGGCGAGCCTTTGGCAGAGAGATCTCACGGAGGCCACTCGACAGAGGAATTGCAGTAGGCACAGCAAATCCTTTGAGCTGAAAATATGGGGGAGACATGGAGATTATTAGGGGAAAGTATGAATACCATCTTCTTCTTCCCTGGCTGTGCATTGCTGGCATCTTTAGAAGGCTGAATATTGGACTAGATGTGTATTGAGGATTGCTGCGACCTTCCTTCTAGTTTAATGGTCTTATAATTAAAATTTTAAAAAATGAAGCTGTTGAAAGCAGTTCTTGTGCAAATGAATCATAAATGTAAAGCAGTTTCAGGTGCCTGACAAACTGCATTCATTGCTTGGCTATCAGAATATAAATCATAGTTATAAACCCACGCCTGTGGAAGATTTTTCCTGTATTTATTCTGATGGCTTTCAAGCCTCACTTAAGAGTGTGCTTTTTTAAATGTTTTCAAAAGTTACCTTCTCATATTTTTTTTGTTGAATAGCTTTCTAGAATGAATAGTGAAATGAATAATTGCGATATTAATATTTCCTCCCGCTGACCTCCTGTATTCTGTTGGTGCCTCCTTACCTCCCATATTCTGTTGGTTCCTCTCCAGTTTGCAGGATGTTAGACTATTAAGTTGAATAGTTGCTTTCTTTAACATCTTATCCTGAGGGTCAAAGTATTTGAGCAGTTTAGAACGCTTCTCAATATGTAGAATTCTGGACTAAATTAATGTGCGTTCATTGCAGGAGTCCTGTGGCCACAGTAGTAAGTCCGGTCTTGTCTACAGCAGAAAGGCAGCCAGTCCCAGCAGGGAATTACAGCTGTATGTCCTGCACTCGCTGCATTTCCATGCAGCAGAGTATCAGCAGCATCAAAGGCACGGCCTGACGTCTTTGAAGGCAGTCTTCTATCTAGTTGTACTGTAATCTTCCTTGCCCTGCACCAGTGTTCTTACTGAGCAAGTGTAGCACATCTCATGACGGCTGCAGCTCTTGTAGGGCTTTGCACAGCAAGATGAGGCGCACCAGCCTGCTGGTAAGATGTTCTCCTGCCTGACAAGGGCTCGTCTTCCCCGCACCTGCCGGGAAGACCCAGGAGCAGAGTAGGGTGTGGAAATGCCAGGGGGTAACAAGATACCGTAGATGCCTGGAGCATGTGGGCACTGTGTCCTAGTTGGGGGTGGTGAATGCTGTATTTTTGCCAGCCTCTGGAAAAACAGCTTTTCCCTTGGCCGGGTTTTGCTGCAGCCAGCTGGCCTGCCTGGGCTTGGGAGAGTGCTCAGAAGTACATGCTCCGAGGTTTGATCTGCATTGCTTTAATCATCCCAAACAAGCCAGTCTTGTCTACATGCAAATACTCAGTTAAGTGTTGAACTATGTCATCCTTTTGCGTTTCATTCAACAGTTTCATATTTTTCTTAGTCTGGCAACTACTGTGTCTTACAAGAATCAGAAACTAGCCCCTAGCTTAGAGTTTACCCTTTTGTTTATTTGGGTATATGGTTTCAGGTAAGCATCGGTATTTCAAGTCCTTCTGCTTTCCCTTTCTTTCTAGCTCTGAGCAGAAAGTGCGGATGGTGGGACTTGTGGGATGGTGTAGAGGCACGCAGGCATGTCTGCTGGGAACTGAGCTGAGGTGGAGCAGAATGAGTGCTTGGATGTAAGCTGATCTCAGCGTGAGCCTGGGGCTGGTGGAGCTTCCTCTTACAGGAGAAAACTTTTGGTGTGGTAGTGAGCCCTCTGAGCAGTCTCCATTCTTCTTGCTATGTTAAATCACTGCTACATTAAAAGTGTGTTCCTTTTCTCCTCTGCCATTCTACCCTATGTCAAACAAAACTGGTTTATTGTAAGGCTGAGCAAAACTATATTTTTTAGATTTTTTTTTTCAGAGGATATTGTACAGATAGTTTAGGATTAAAGTTATATGAAAGATTGGGATCATTTGTATCTCTGTGTCTCAAAAACTACCCTGTCTCCCTCTATGCCTGTGAGTTTAAGAAAAGCTGACATATAGGCCACATATAATATGTGTGTGAAGAACACCTTTTTGATCTCTTGTTAGGATGCAGGGCTGGCACTAGGAGATGCAAGCACTGTTCCTAATTCTGCTGTCTGTGTGGTGCTGGGCAAGCTCCCTGGGGTGCTCTGGAGAGTGAACAGTGCACTGGAATACTCCCCTTTTAGAACTTGATTACAGCCTGCTGGGAACTGATTTTCTTCTTGTATTTTCATGGGATGCTGGAGCCCAGGGAGAGACAAGAGCATTTGCAGCTGTGGGACTTGGGACTTCTGTGAAAAATACATTTAAAAACATCATCCTTTTATTCATGAAAGATGAAGCAAGTGAAATCACTGGACAGCTTTTAAAAATGTAGAGTGCTAGATTGTTTCCCTCTGTCTAACTAGCTGTCATATCTCCTTGAGATACTTACAGAAATGCTGTAAGTAATACATTCTGTCATTAATAGACCACTCTGTCGCGTGACTTGAGAATCCAAATACTTGGAAAATTTTTTCCTTCTTTTCTTTTCATTTTAAATTGCGGATGTGAACAGGGAGAAGATGGGTAGTGATTTTGCGTACTTAGAAAGAAGGATCTTTCTCCTGCTATGTATTGAGGTTTTAATTATATTTGCTTTGATGTATGAAATGTAGTGTTCTATCTTCATACCAGAACGAACAAAGATGCCACCAAAAAAGTTGTTTCCTCTGTAGACTTTGTTTCTGTACAGACGTCAGTCTTGTGCATGTTAATTTTTACTGAAATAAGGGTTTCTTCTAGTTAAACTTCATGCTCCCACGGAATTTCTTTTTCCCTTTCTTCATTAAAGAAATAGTGCAAACAAATTCATTGAGAATTGTGTAAAACAATGTTGTGGGAGATGAAAAGTGTGTTTTACTTTGTGTTTTCTTTACTACATATAAAAATGAAAAATGTAGAACTGCTTAAGTGCACTTAGACCTTCTCAGACTATTAATACACTGGAGGGAGGGAGTCAAATGCTACAGTTATCAAGTGATGTTCAAGAGTCTGTCTGTGTAACGTTTCCCACACGATGGAGTGGGTGAAGGGATAGGGGTAGACTTCTTTACGCTGGCATAAAGTCTCGGACACTGCACTAGGTACAGTGCCAGGCTGTCTTGCACCAGATGTGGATGGGTCAGGTGTAAACGTTCCTGGTTGGAGCCCTGCTTTCCCACACCATGCCTGCTTCCTTCTTTCTGACTTCAGTCTGGCCTGCTGCTGTGGGATCTGCTGTACCCACAGTCCTGCTGAAGTCCTTGGGACTGCAGGGGTACTTGTTGCAAGAGGAGTTATTTGGAGCTTGGTTGTTTATTCAGAGGCTCCCCAGCCCACCCCTATGGTAATAGAATCATAGAAGTGTAGAATAGTTAGGGTTGGAAGGGACCTTAAAGATCATCCAGTTCCAACCCCCCTGCCATGTGCAGGGACATCCCACAAGCCCAGGCTGCCCAAGGCCCGTCCAAACTGTCCTTGAACACCTCCAGGCATGGGGCAGCCACAGCTTCCCTGGGCAACCTGTGCCAGAGCCTCACCGCTCTGATGGAGAAGAAATTCCTCCTTATGTCTAGTCTAAATCTGCCCCTCTCCAGTTTATACCCATTGCCCATAGTCCCATCACTACAAACCTTTGGAACAGCCCCTCCCCAGGTTTCTTGTAGTCTTTTCAGGTACTGGAAGGTCGCTATAAGTCTCCTCGGAGCCTTCTCTTCTCCAGGCTGAACTATCCCCAACTCTCCCAGCCTGTGCTCATATGGGAAGACATATAATACTCATATACCTACGAGTGTGAAGAGGATCTGATCCAAGCCATCCTGTGTGGATCTTCTAGCACATAGCTTTGTGTGAGGGTGTTGATAAGCGTAAATGTGTTGATAAGATGTAAGCGTGCATCACATTTTCATCCAGGTAATTCAGAGAATATACCAAATGCTGAAGAATGCCCTGCTTTCAGGACTCTTGCAGTAGGTAAAATTACACTAACTACTTTTAATCCTTCACTCACTTTAGTTGCAGTACAAGAACACTGTGAAACTCTGGCTAGTGGGAAAATAACATAGAAGCTCTTTGTCCAGAAGATGCAGGAAAGTAGGTGTTTACAAATAGCCTTTATTATTGTAAGGCTGGTTGTTAACTGTAGCTGAGGGCAGTAGCATTACTGTAACTGCAAACGGAAAATATTTTGTGATTTTCAAGAGGTTAGATGGTCACACAGTGACCTTTTTATCCTGGTTTTCAGTGGCTAATTTGTTAGCTAAAATACGCTAATTATTTTCCTAACACTGTATTTATACATAATTAGATTTTATGTGCTTAGAAAGGCGGCATCCTTTTTCTCTGTCCAGAAGATAATGAGAGCAATTAAAGAGAAGATAATGAGAACAATCATAAAAAGGAGATGAGATGATCTAAGAACAATCTGTATTTTTGAGGATGGTTCATATGACAGGGCTTGCTGGCACACAAATAGTACCTATTGCTTCAGGACCATATGACAATGGTTTCATCATGCATCGTGCCGTGCTAGTATGGGGGTTGCATCAGCAGAAGGTAGAGAACAGGTAGAGGTAGCAGCTCTGGGATAATGTAAAGGGTATAGCCAAGTAATTAAAGCCTCTTCTTCCTTCCCTGCCCTGGAGGACCTAAGCTACTTCTGTCCTGTCTCCAAGCCAGTGAGCAGGGCAGCTGTAAGTCTCTGATCACCTTTTAACCCTTTCTTTAGACATATCAGTCACTAAACTCTTTGGCTCTCATAAGGGTGAGCTGTGATTTGTGTCATTGCAGAGAACACGTGGTTATTTGAGGATACGTACTTGATCCCTGATATTATGTGTAGGTAGTGGTATATACTATGTCTATAATATATAAATAATATATAATGTAGCCGCTTCTAACATATGGAAAGCTTGTTTTATTCAAGTATGGGAGTAAATAAACAAGTTCAGCCCACATAAGTCATCAGACCAAGAGCGATAACTCATTGGCCATCTGCTTCTCTCTGCAGCATTGTTTTCATTGCCTGCTTTTTGGATACCAAAATATATCACAGAGAGCTTCAGTTTGCCATCATCAAATAATTCAGCTCTCACAGTCATCCTAGGGAATGACAGGTGGTTGTGTTTTGTTTCTGAGCATGAAGGTCATGATATTCAAGAAAGAGCTGATTTCCAAAAAAGCCAAATCATGTATGAACTCATAGATGAATTAAGAACATGATTTATCCAGTTTGTCATAATAACTATTTTGATACTGGAGTTTATTTTTCTTTAATCTAAAACCAGTCATCACCCGTCTTGGTAAATGTGGGACCCTGGCTTGTGCAGGAATAGGTTCCAACACCGATGTGAACATAATTATGTTTCTTTAGGGGCACTTAGTACCCAATAACTTGTGTCTGTCAACTGGGAGATGTTCCTGGCTGTAGTACCTGTAGTAATTTTTATTCATGCTGCTGGATATACCTCCATAACTGACTAAAGCTAATTTGGAAAGGACTTGTGCAATTCTTTCCACTAAATGTATGCAAATGACTTTTTGTTTTCTGTGAGATGGCAAAGATAGCCCAAATGTTTTCTGAGATTGCTCTTGTTTTTGATGACTGAATTTTCTCACAGCTGGTAAGCTCAGTCTCTTTTCTTAAACATTATTTTATGAAATAGAAGGTTTCAGTCTATTACCTGATTGTTCCAGAGGTGGTGGAATATTGTTATAAGAAGATAGATATGATAAAATTCCTTCTCTCAATTTGTTCTGAAATCACTAGGCTTTGCACTGGTTTTCAAGGCATAGCAATCAGAGAGAATGTGGTTTTCTAAAGTGGCACAGATGAATAGGAATATGTTCAGACAACCTCTGAATCAAGATCTTGGCACTTTTGAAGTGGCCTGCTCAACATCTCATTTTCCTAAAAAGCAATCTGTGTTATTGTAGTTGTGTTCTCAGAGATCAATATTCTTGTTTGCTTTGTCTTTTTTTTTTTCTTTAAACGGGGAAGAAGTAAAATGTGTTGGAAACTTCTCTAACTGGTTACACCAAAACAACAAGCAAAACTAAAGATTTAAATGAGCTGTTGATAGAATATAATTATGAAAAAAATATCATATCGTATCATATAAATATCATGTTAGTGGTGCATGTGTCATTACAATTGCTTTATTCATCAGAAACATGAGATATTAAAAAAAGTTAATATTGAATCATTAGCATTCCTTTGTAACTAATGGGCAGTCGGTCACTTTAGTTAAGGAGCGATTATACTGATTTATTTTTCTGTTGGACAAACCAGGCTGGCTGACTATAGTTGATATTGCAAGCAGTGTGAGTTCAAGGCAAGCCCGAACTGTGTCTGTGAGTTATTGCTTCTGGCTCTTGCAGAGTTCTACAAACCCAATCTCTTCTAACAAAAAGTAACTACCTACCAGGGTTCCTCTAGGGACACTTTTAGCTGCACATTTTGCTAAAGCCTGCGTGCAGGTTACAACTACCTGGAGTTAGTTCTTACTTGTCTTATGGTGCTAGGGAATCTAACAGACAGGCAGAGATCACCATGTGCCTTGTGTTGATTCCTGACATGAAGAATGAAGATTGAATACAAGCAGCACTTTTGTATGCCAGGGCTATGCAGTGCCTGTTCTCCAGAATACTTTAAAGGCTTTGTATTGCTTCACTGGCTTAAAGCAGCAGGTCAGGGCAGAGCCTCTGTTTCAGAAGACCCTCATCTTCTTTCAAACTGTGGAGAGCCAATACTGCCTGAAATATGGAGGCATGTTCTTCTGTGTGCTAGTGTGACGTGTTATAAATGATGTCAATGATCTGTAATAATAGTTTTGGTGCTTCTTTAATCATCGAGGTACAGTAATTCTTCTACTTACCTTTCTTTGCCATCTAGTCTGCTCTATCACATCTTGCATGTGATGTTCTTGAATTTGCTATAACCTTTCAGTCCTTTTCTATAGCTGGAACATTCCTGTGAGCAGGTTTTCCCTCCTGTGATGGTACCCAAATAATATACATACATCTAGAAGCAGAGGACAGCAGCTTGTTAGACGTGTGTAGTCACAGCAGTGGCAGTTTCTGTGGGCTGGCTTACACTAATTTGCAAATAATCCAACATTAAACACCTTGAATAACCTCAAACTGCAGTAGCTTGGTTCTTCAGGATCACTAGTGATTTAACCAGGCGTTTGCTGCTGGCTGGAGTGCT
Source organism: Clamator glandarius (assembly GCA_033459285.1). Taxonomy (NCBI): domain Eukaryota; kingdom Metazoa; phylum Chordata; class Aves; order Cuculiformes; family Cuculidae; genus Clamator; species Clamator glandarius. The sequence continues at coordinate 2,104,778 of JAUNZM010000080.1, forward strand.
TACTTATGTTAATTGCTTCATCTAATTAAAGAGGTTTTTGGTGCCCATCATGAGACTGACGTCCAAAGGCCCCTCAGACTGTGGACACAACTATGGCAACCAGCTGTGTTCCTCCTCAACAACACAATCTGTAAATCTGGAAAGGGATGTTTCTATGGATGCCTGATGAAGCATCTAGCCAGAAGCTAGTATGGATTGGGCTCACGAGACCTTATGAGATGAACAAATCACACGCAAGTTTTTCAAAATTAATGTAAAACGTATTGTTTTGTTGAGTTTAAGATAACCCAGTGAGGAAGGAGATTGAGTGTTCAGGGTGGGGCAGGGGCCAGAATTTAATCTCCTGCTGCCCTGTTTACCTCCAGAAGAATGCAAGTGGACAGGAAAACTTGATCACCTACCAATAGTTCTGAACCACAAAGCTCATCACTTGCAGCTGAAGCCTGTCAGAGGCGGGGCACTGTTGTGTTTGCCACCTCCCCTACTCTTTCATTGTTTAGGCTGACAGTACTTCTTGGCAAAGCTGGTATGCCAAACTCTTTTTCTTTTTTTTAACCTACCGTGAAAATCCCACCCTCCTACATAAATTGTTGTATTCATGATGAAAAAAAATGCAGTGGGCAGTGGTGAAAAGGCTTGTTAGTTTATGGGATAAGAGTGGATAAAAGAGGTCTCATAATCCTCATTCCTTTTGTATGCACTGGAAGGCTTTTGGCAGAAAGATGCTGGATTTACAGTGCAGCAGGGAACCACGGTGGCTTCTGTTGAAACAACTGGGCAGATGATAAAGATGATGCAGTAATGTCTGTGTGTTAATTTTAAGGAGCTGGGGTTTCGATAATTTCTGTAGGACCATTTACTACAAAATAATTAGTCTTTCCAGATAAGAAGTAGGATACAATTGTACAATGTACATTGGAGAGACTTATGAGAGCTAAAAGGTAACACATATATTGGCAGCTATTTACAGTATTAATTTGTGTGTTTTGTTTAATTCCTGAATTTTATTTCAAAAGCTTCAGACAATGAAGAATTATAATATGGTGGCTGAAAGCACAGAAACTGAGAAATGTATTTGAAAAGCCTGCATATAATATCCATTCCTTTTATAAGGAATATTTCCTTTATGACCTCCTCTTGTTTTGTATTTAACATTTCAAAGAACTTTGGGGAACTGTCTGTAGATTGTGTCTTCATGGAGCCAGTAGCCAAGGATTTAAAGTATTGTCATTGCTGGCCCGAAGCTGAAAACTGCAGGTGGTTTTAATCTCAGGAGGGAGAGGGGTGGCTGTTTAAACCCAGCCTTTTGTGTTCAGATTAGGAGTGCAGGAGGATAGACTTAAGGGGTGTTAGTGAGAGTTTTTCATTGGCAGCTCAGTAATAACATCAGGCTTTGGAAATACTTTCTTTTTTCCCCAATTCTTTGTTATTTCAGTAATTACTATGTGGTGGGTAGAAATCCAAAGGGTCTGTGGTTTTTTAAGTACCACAGTAATGACATGGGGATGTAGGCAATAAAAAGATGTAGTTGTTTTTATAACTTTTTACTCCTTGGATGACTGAGAGCACTTAAATGCCTTCCCAGATAGTCTATCATTGTTTCAGTCCTGGATGTCTGTGTTTATTTTGTCTTGGTTCCATCAGCTAGTATAACAGTAAGATCCATCTTTGAGGAGGAAGAAAAAAATTATTTGACACTAGCATCATGCTCTGACAAATCTGAAATCGGCCAGTCGTGAAGGCAGATTGCCTGATCCACCTTGCCCTGGGAGATGGAAAGGTTACCAAATATCTCCCCCAACAAGATCAAAGGCAAGTCACTCAGCACTTGCATATAGAGTTTCTTTTACTTTCTAATAGAACCTAATAAGTGTTTGTCCTGAGTATTTGTTGATTCCTGGAATAGTTGGAGGTAAAGAGCACTTGATATTTTTATGTATGGAAACATGGTGACTCCTTGCAAGAGTTTGTGAGATAAGCACCATACCTAATAAGATTTACCATGGTTGGCTTGTGAAGGTATTGAGTTCAGCTCAATAGTGATCAGTTTTAATGAAGACTAAAGACTTTGTAGCTCTTCATTTTATACATGATTCTTTCAAGTAGAATTATAATGCTAGGAAATTTCATGTTCATGTAAATGGTCTTACTTGAGATGTTTGCTTCTTTTGAAAAAGATCTTTTTAGATTTCTAGAAATATTAAGTATAAGTGGCTCTCTCAAAAAAATCATTATAATATAAAAAGCATTTTGAAAGAAACCTTATCCTTTGCCAGTGCCATTCACATGCTTTAAATGATGCAAGCAAACTTTTTTTGATGGGAGTGAAAAGTATACTTTTCAGAAATAGAGAGGAGATTCTTTCTTTATTTTTCTAATTTGATTTTAGTTTACTTTCTTCATTTTGCTTTTTCAATTTGGGTATTGCAGTTATAGTTCTTTGTAATAAGGGATGATTTTCTTCATAACATCTACATATGTCACTTGTTCTAAGCCTTGAGAAGGAAAGTCTGGTAGGTCTTTCTGGTAGGAAAGTCATGGGCTGAAAAATTTGCACCAGAGGCTGCTTTTATATCCAGCTTGACACTCAAGTGCTACGTTAGAAGCATTTCACTAAGGTGAGGCTTTGGGTGTTGCTCCCTTCTGCAACCAAAGTTGTGACTGACAGCCACCCGGTAATACAGAAGGATATATATATATAAAAGTAGTAGAGCATCTTGTGGTTGATAACTTTGCTTTATCTGATTGCAGTGTTGAGTAGGGTGCCATTTAGTAAGAAAGAATTATTTTGTTGGCTTAGTCCACCGCTGAAGAATTTAATTTTCTTACAAGGTGATGGGAGAAGTTTGAGACCCAGCACTATAAAATGTTTTTTCTAGTTCCTCTACTGGAATACATAAATTTCTGCACTTAAGAGAAATGCTCAGAACAGCTTCTACAGAGGGGCAAGTGCAAGTGGTGCATTTATAAACCTTCATCTGAACATGGCAATGGGAAATTGTCTCTGAGTGGTCACAGGTGGGTAATGTCAGAGGTTCAAAAGCCAAGTGGAGGGTGACTTGAAGCTGTGGTAACCAGGAATAGGTAGGGTAGCTGTCCCAAGAGTGGAATCTTCTTTCTGATGGGTGCTGTTGTGGCATCAGAAGAGAGCAGAGAAGCTCCAGGGTCCCACTGAAAATCAGTGACTAAAGAGTAACATCTTCCTGGGAACAAACTGACTCCGCGACACTGCAGCCTGTTCCAGAGAAGATGGAGGCTGATAGTTTTGCACTGATTTTTCAGAAGCCTTTGGGTCAGGCTTGTGTTGAGTCATTTGATCTCTGTCTGTGTTTATGGTTCCTCTCTAGAGTTTTTTTCCTGCCTAAATACTAGTATATGCCAATGAGACAGCCTCTTGAGTCTGAGACATTAATAAAATATCCAAGAAGTAACTGAATTACTTTTCTGTGAGGTGATGAATCAGTGTTTTTTTTCACTCTTGTGTTTATCTCCTGCTTGTATTCCCTTCAAACTGATCATAGAATCATAGACTATTTAGGGTTGGAAGGGACCTTAAAGATCATCCAATTCCAACCCCCCTGCCACAGGCAGGGATGTTCCCACCAGACCAAGCTGCCACATCCAACCTGGCCTTGAACACCTGCACAACTTGATCCAGTGCCTCAACTCTCATGGTGAAGAAGTTCTTCCTAATGTCCAGTCTAAATCTGCCCCTCTCCAGTTTATACTTGTTCCCCCTAGTCCTATCATCACAAGTCTTCCTGAATAGTCCCTCTCCAGCTCTCCTGCAAGCCCCTTTCAGGTACTGGAAGGTCACTAAGATCTCTTTGGAGCCTTCTCTTTTCCAGGCTGAACATCCCCAACTCTCTCAGCCTGTCCTTGTATGGAAGGTGCTCCAGCCCTCTGATCATCTTTGCAGTCTTCCTCTGCGCCTGTTCCAGCAGTTCCATACCCTGATGGGTGGGAACCATACGTTTTCAGTGCTAAAACTATTTAATGCAGACAGAGCTTCACGCATGTATGGAAGTAAATTCATGACAAGAGTTTGTTTATAAAGGGTGGAGTGGCCTATTTTCAGGCCTCCCAACTTTTCTAAAGATTTTAATATCTCTGCCTATTATGCATACTATATACACACACACACATGTCTATAAAGTATTCTTACTACATTGCATAGCTGTATAGGCAAGAATTTTGAGAGGGAGCTTGGTACTAGGTTGTTCAGCAAATGCTTTGTGGGGTTATAGCAGCTGCTGGGATTTACTTCCCTTGGTATGCCGCTTCGTTTTTTTAGGACTGCCTATCAAATGTGTTCATTGTCCCATTTGCAAATGTGCCTGTGGTGCTTTGTTCAGTTTCGTGTATGATATGTAATTAATTTGGACAAGAAGTTATAGTTCAAAACTAATGAAGTGATAAATAATAGCCATGCAACATCTAAAACAGTGCTCAATTGCTATGGCCAAGGGTTTACTTCTCTTTCTCAATGGATTTTTCTTTTAAGTGTACCTACTTGACATGGAGAAGCTGCTTGTTGTTTGTGTTGCTGTAGCACCCAAGAGCTTCCCCAGAGCCCAAGCCCTGCTCGTGCTAGGGACCTTCTTGGTAAGTGCATGCATTACATGGGCATAAAGCAGAAACGCAGGCTCTGTGGAGGAATCGGAAGAGGCGTGGGGATGTGTGGATTAGTCTTTAAAAACATAATCTTTAATGGCTTTTACTGCTGGTAGGCTTTATATTGGATACTTGCTTCTTGCTCTCTATTTTTCCACCTCCTGAAGCGGGAGGATAGGCTGCCTTTCTACTGTACAGTACAGCTGGCCCTCATATATCAGCATGTTACGTAAATACCAGGGTACCAATGATATGCGACACTAGTGGAAAACAAGAAAGTTGAGGCCAATATTTTTGGCACATCTTTTACTACTTTATCCTTTGGAAGAGCAGCCAGTGAATGATATGAGTTGCTGTAACTCCACTTCTCCAAGCTTTCGAATTCTATTATATGAGAGATGTTTAATAAATGCTTGGCTATGTGAAAATCTGTACAGGATTCATGGCTTGCTCCCCTCTCCAGTTAGTTTCGTACACTGAGAAGATACTAGCCCAGCTTCCATTCCTTTGAGTCAGTGATAGTAGGAAAGGAGAAGTATGCACCGAAGCGAAGGCTGTATCCTGCAGGCTGTGTTCCTTTCAGTATGCTACAGTGGTTTTTTGGTAATCCTGGGTACCCAGATTTAAAACCCTCCTGCATCGATTGTCTTCTGCGCACAAATTCAATCAGAAGGTCTGGCATGAAAAAAAACAGAGGAGGCTTTCTTCTCATAACAGAGGCAAGTTTTTCTTAAAAGTCATGCAAGTTAAAACAAATACCACAGCACATAAGCCAGCACACAGAAAAATTAATCAGTGAGCTACAGCATGTGTGCAGCAGCAGTACTGCATTCCTGTCATCACACATGCCCAAAGCATAACAGTGAGAGAAATATGATCCAAATCTGGTTTAAGAGGTGCTGTAAGTAAGCCAGGATTACTACCATAGTATAGCACAACCTGATAACGTTCTGGAGTTAGACAGAAGACTTGCTTGTGATAAGCTCTGAAACATTTTCCTTTTCTTATATCTGGAAGTCTATTCACGTGCATCTTTGACTGTGATTTTTTTTGTTTTCCCTTTTGGAGGAGTTTCTCAAATGCTGTCCAAGGAGAAAGGGTTATCCGAGCAAGCCCAAGATTTTCCTCACCAAAATGTCCTTCAACAGAGGCTGACATATTTTGTGATCTGGACCACAAGCATAGATTACAAGTACTTGCCTTCTCTTGTGTGTTCAAGAAACAACAACCTCTAACAAGAGGTGACAAATGAACACTGTTAGTGTCTGAAATCCAAGGGCTCCTGTGAGAGAGGATGTGCAGCATCATGACTTCTCTGGTTTGTTCTTGCTAGGATATCTGATTACAAAGACCTGGAAGGGAAATCTTGTGCTTCCTATAGCCAAGGACAGTTGCAACCTGTTACCAGGCCTCTTCCACCATTAAGGGATTGCACAAACCCCATCTTTTTTAGAGTCTGAGTTCTTCACGTTTGAAAATACAGAAACACATGAATCCAGGCATGAAAATGGTGACATTATGCAGTAGGCAATTTTCTCCCTTCATGGATTTACTAATATTAGAAATGCAGGTAATGTATTTTCTCAGGAAGTCTATTATGCTGAACTGTAGATCTAATACAACCATAAATCGTCAAGGCCTGGGTTGTTATACCTAAGCTTAGTGGTTTTCCCCACTTCTTAATTACATTTTATCCACCTATTCTCAACTTTCCTTCTCCTTCCTCTGCTTTACTGATTTTTCAAATGCTTGGTCTACAGGCTTTTGTCCCATCTTTTTTTTTTTTAATATTTATTCCTTTCTGCTCTGTCTCTCCCACTTTCTTAGGCCCTGCATTTCCTTCCTAGCATCTTGCAACATCCTAACTCAACTTTTAAAAATTACAGAATTTAATAGTTTGGTTTTGTAGGCTACAAAACAACCCTGCATCCCCTGGTGTTACCCATTAGGGCAAAGTCTCACCTGTGTCCTAGTAATACCAATGCTATTCGTAGTCTTTGTTTCTGAAGCTGGGGACCGGGAATGGACCCTTATCTTAGATCAACAGAGAGTGAAGCCACCAGGCTTTGTGCCGAGCACCTGGCACCTTGACAATGTTGGTTCTTCTGGTGGTGGTGGGTGCTTGTCAGACACCAGCTCAGCCAGCAGTACTGACGTGAAGCCAGTTGACTCTGTGCAGCAGGGAGGGTAGCGATGGGGCAAGGGAGAACTCAGGCTTTGAGTGCACAGTCTGAGAGACGATGATTTTAGAGGTGCAGCTAGTCTTAGTGGGGAAGGGAACTGCTTTCCACTTTGTGTGTCCAGTTATTTTGCCATTTTTATTTTAGTGTTCATCTTGCATGCTTATTCCATTTGAAAACCTCATGCAATCATTCCCCAAGCCAGTCAGGCTGAAGCAGTAACACCAGCCCATCCTGCTACTGATGCCTTTTGCTTTCCCTCATGGAAAGTTGTTTGTTGTGGGGAGGAAAAAAGAAGTAGCCCCAACTGAAACTTGAAATGCCACATTACATGAGAGCAATTACCATATATGCACACATGCATGAGCACACGTGCATACACACATGTGGAGATATATATATATATACACACAGAGCTCACCATACCGTATTCTGCTGCTTAATTATTATTTTTCAATTGATGGAAAATAACCCAATGAAATGGAAGCTGGGGCTCTTGAGTTTTTACAGTGCATTTGCCACTGATCTCCTACACTCTTCTGGGCCAGTTATGTACTGCTTTTTGCCATTTTCAGTCTATAAAATGGGAACAGACCTGCTTAGCAACTAATAAGGCAGTGTTTATGAAGATCAAATGCAGTATATATCCTTAGTAATATTTGTTTTCTCACTTTTAAAAGATAACACAGATGGTTTTCAGAAGCTAAGATTTTGAATTGCTTCTCCAAAAGCCTTCAGGACAAATTTGGGCCTCAAGCAGGGTTGTGATTGAAAGCTTGAACGTGTAAGAATCCTTTGCCATGTCTTGTATGTACCTAAGCCTCTTCTTTGAAATTCATAGTGTTAAATCAGTGCCTTTGAAATGGCTACTATTATGTTGCCAATTCCTGATAAGAAATTCTTAGGTTAAGAGGGAGGCAGGATGTCTATTTTTGGTTTAGTTGAGCCTTTTTTTTTTTCCCTCAAGATCCTTATGGTCTATTCATCCAAGCCTTACCTCTCCCTCTAGTAATTCAAGAAAGAGATGGCACCTGTTGGACTTTAAATAGCAAATGATAAAAATAAATGCTTCATCTGGCTCTCAACAAAAAGCTTCTGAATTTAGTGCCTTCCCTCAGTTAAAAAAAAAAAAAAACCAACAAAAAACTGGAGGTGATCAGATTCCCATCAATTCAATTCCTGCTTGGAAGATTTAGTTTTCCTTATTCCTAGTAAGCTTTGTAATACTATTCCCATACCTCTTTTTACAATTAGGCAAAACTTTAACAATGTGTAACAGGGAGGCAAAAATTTGTAAATTAAAGCAGAATTACACAGGGTTTCAGCCAAAGAAAATCGATCCTCCCCACCCCTGTTGGAACTGTCAGATTAAACAGCATGTTTTTATTTATTTCAAACTGTGGTTATAAGGGTATTGTACTATTGTTCACCAAGCAGGACAGCCATTTGTAGCTAACTCTGCTCCAACATAGCCATATGAATCCAGACACTTATTTTCTTTTATTAAAAAAAAGTAATTCAAAATGTCTTAAGAATAAAATGTTATGGGATTTTTTTTAAGCCCTCAAATTTTAGCTTTCAGTTTATATGAAGAAAATGGTTTTATTTCAGTTTGGCCACCCAAGCAAAAAATCAATTTCACTCACAGTTCTAGCTCTTTTTCCAAAGAAAACAGCCAAAACTTAAACTTGGTCTTTAATTATATATTTGATTCATCCCAGTAACAACACTTGACTTCAAACAATGCAAGAACAGGAGGAAACTTGCTCTGAATTCCTGTCTTCAAAGAGAAGAACTCTTTAAGATACCATGTCAGGAAACTTTAAACTGAAACCAAACAAGATAACTGTGAGAACACTGAGTACAAGGATTTTTAGCTGACCACAGACCACAGGAATAATGTCTCAGTACTGAAAGGAGGCCTTCAAAATCGCTTTTAAATAAACCCCCCCACCTATGGGAAGGGAAAGTTGACCTTGCTAGATGGATTGCTTATTCCTCTCATTCCCTCCTCCCATTTTAAAATGAAAATAACTTTTTATAGTTGTAGGAACAAAATATTAATAATTTAACATTATCACACAATAAAAGTGCATCCTGGTACCTGTGCTCAAAACTATGAACCATTCTGACTCCTACAATCGATAAGTAGACGATACCATCTGTTAATCATATGTATTACTGTATTACTCTCATGCCAATTCCTGCAAGTGTACAAATTAAATCAATTAAAACTACTTGAAAGACTTTTGTGCACTGTCACTGGTTCATCAGTGCACAGCAAACTGCTCAAGAAGAAGTGGGATATGTGTGCTTTATCCGACAGTTGCAGAGCTATCCCGTTTTTTGATTTGATGCTTGTTAGAATAGCTCTGAAACCAAACTCAAATATTTTTAGTTGGGAATAATTATGCAAAAGCCAGAGTAAGGATCGCTATGGTCTTGTTTGTTCCCTCCCCCACCCCGCTTTGTTCTGTCTTTCTACTTCTTGACCTCATTTTTCCTCCTCATTGCTTATTCCTATTTGTCTCTTGTCTCATGTCTTTTTTTAATGGAACAGATTGATATCTAGGGCTGTGTCTAGACTGTGAGAAAGGTTGAGTTTAGTTCAGCCATAGAGGTAGAAGTTAGCTGGCCAGCTATATTCAACTACTTCTTGACAGCTGGAAATGCACAGCCATTGTTCGTTCAGTTTTCAATCAGTGTAATGAGAGTTTACGCTCCTGGCTAGAATTTAATTTGCATCTGGTAAAATAGGGAGGTTTTTAGGTCTGACTTAGCTAGAGTGTGCTAAGCAATCTATCCCAATCTCAGTCTCCGATGAGAAAAGTTGAATAATTCTAGAAGTTCTCCTTATGTTTTTTTTCTGGTCTGAGGTTGCAAACGTGGTCAATTACAAGCTTTTCATAGATGAGTAAAATGCTAGATGAGTAAATCACATGATGGAAAACATATTTTTATTAGTGGAGATCTAGGTAATTTATCTTTGCTCATCTTGCTTTTTCCTGTTGCTACCAACAAAGTACTGATGCGAACATGTCCTTCCTGATGGCTGTTCACACATATGGAAGGAGATGAGCCTGAATGAGGAAGGACACCAGAATATTTAATTTTCAATGTTCTTGCTAGGTTTCATCCACATAATTTCTACTTGTGTGAAAGGGTTGGCAGCACACTGAGCCTTGAAAGATACTTGCACGTTCTGCCCACAGCAGCAGAGCTGGGTGAAGTACTGAAGTGATTAACCCAAAGCTGCACAGTGAGGCAGCAAAGAGATGATGTTGCAAGACCTGTTGGCTTTGATGTTCAATTCTTTCACTGATGGTCATCCTTTTACTGGTTCACCTCTACTGAAAATTTTCCATTACTGACAAAATCGCTGTCCTCTGATTTTCCATGCTCTTAGAAATGTAACATAACCACTGTAGGAAAGGCTAAGTAATTATTAAAATGCAAATTTAAGCAATTTATTGGCAACATTTTCAAATACCTGCATTGCAGCTGCCTCCATGGCTAAGACTGGCACCATTTGAGGTCAGGTATGCTCAAAGCCATCTTGCTGAGGAGGAACTGAGTTCCTTTGTGCAGTTTTGGTCAACCAGAGTTCATAAACCCCTGTTTTCCTGGGCAGCTTGGCATGGTTCACAGTGATGCTCTGGATGCAGACACGCGTGCCACGCCAGTGCGAGGGTGGGCAGGCTGCGTGTCTTCAATATCCTTGGGGGGTGAAATGTTTGTTTAATGCAGTGGTGTGATGGGTGAGATGGTGTGACGGATGAGATCATAGACTCACCAGGTTGAAAAAGACATAGATCATCGAGTCCAACCACTCCTATCTGCCACTAAACCACATCCTCAAGTACCTCATCAAGTGCCTCATTTGACAGTACAAGAGGGAATGGCCTCAAGCTCTGCCAGGAGAGGTCCAGGCTTGACATCAGGAAAAAATTTTTCACAGAAAGGTCATTGGGCACTGGAACAGGCTGCCCAGGGAGGTGGTTGAGTCACCTTCCCTGGAGGTGTTTGAAGGACTGGTGGATGAGGTGCTGACAGACATCGTTTAGTGATTGATGGGAATGGTTGGACTCGATGATCCAGTGGGTCTTTTCCAACCTAGTGATTCTGTGATCTACCCATCTTTTTAATACCTCTAGGGAAGGTGACTTAATCACGTCCCTGAGCAGCCTCTGCCAGTGCCCGATGACCCTTTCCGTGAAAAATTTTTTCATAATGTCCAGTCTGAACCTTCCCTGGGGCAGCTTGAGGCCATTCCCTCTCATCCTGTTCCCTGTCACTTGGGAGAAGAGCCCAGCTCCCTCCTCTCTACAACCTCCTTTCAGGTAGTTATAGAGAGCAATGGGGTCTCCTCTCAGCCTCCTCTTCTCCAGGCTGAACAACCCCAGCTCTCTCAGCCGCTCCTCATAAGGCCTGTTCTCCAGCCCCTTCACCAGCTTCGTTGCTCTTCTCTGGACTCGCTCCAGAGCCTCAGCATCCTTCTTGTGGTGAGGGGCCCAGAACTGAACACAGAATTCGAGGTGCGGTCTCACCAGTGCCGAGTACAGGGGGAGAATAACCTCCCTGGACCTGCTGGTCACGCCGTTCCTGATACAAGCCAAGATGCCACCTGGGCACGCTGCTGGCTCATGTTCATTCTGCTACCAACCAACACCCCATGATGTGATGGGCCGGAGTTTCCTATCTCTCTCTTGGAGAAATGCGAGAAGCAGCGTCTCTTCGGTCACCAAGGCGGGGCAGAAGGTGCTGCAGGGGACTCTGCTCACGGCTGCCCGGGGGGGCACAACCCCCTCCCGGCCCTTCTCCCCGCGCCGCAGGAGGGAGCGGTGGAGCCGGGGGCAGCCCGGGGGCTTCGCACCTCGCCGGCAGCGCGGGGCCGGGCGGCCGCCTCCGCCCCTCGCGCGGCGGGGAGCGGAGCCTCTGGGGCTCCTCCTTTTCTCCTCCTTTTCTCCTCCTTTCCCCCCGCCTCCCTCCGCCGCCGGGCGCGCCGCGGTCGGGGTCGCAGCCGGTGGCCGCGGGCTCCCTCCCCTCGCTTGCCGGAGCCTTTTGTGTGTCCGCCGGCTCCCTCGGGACATCGTTCGTGCCTCCTCCCCAGGCTCCTCCCGCCTTCCCCCGGGAAGCCGCCCGCCCGACTCTCCTTTTTCCCCCGCTGCACGCGCGAAGCTGGAAGGGGGCGGAGGGGGGAGGGAAGGGAGGCGCGATCCGCGGCCGGTTGCAAATGAAGTGTAATGCATTGTGGGGCGCGGGGGAGATCGGAGGATCGCTCGGAGAGGGGGAAAGGACAAAAAGAAAGCGGCGGGGCGGTGCGGCCGGCGCCCTGTAGAGGAGGCGGAGGGATGCGCGCAGGTGGCGCCGCGCTGGGCTGAGGATGCCCGGCTGATGCCCGAGAGCCGCGCCGGCCGGGGGCGGCCCCACCATGAAGAAGACGAGGAGCACGACCTTGCGGAGGGCTTGGCCCAGCTCCGATTTCTCCGACCGAGCCTCGGACCGCGTGCGGTCCCGCAGCGAGAAGGACTATCGGCTGCACAAGCACTTCCCCCCGGCTTTTATCGCCCAGGCGTCGCGGGGCTACATGACATCAGGTCGGTAAAACGCGGGGGCTTCGCGGTGGTGTTGGGGGGGGGGGGGGGCGAGTCGTTACGAATAATGCCAAAGAAAAGAAAAAAAATTAAAAAAAAACCCCAAAAATCAACCAGCCCACCCAGCCTACATCCACCATTTTGTACCTCTGCGAGATGCACAGCTGGGCCCTCGCAATATGGTGTTTAATATCTATCAGTCGGGAGAAATAAACGCTCGGTCGCGTCTCCTGCCGTGGGAGGGCGGGTGAAGCCGCCCGGCAGCGCGAGGCCCGGCGGCGCTTTTGTGCGTGGAAGCGTGTGCTGGGTATTTATTGCTGCCCTGCGCCTTCCCCTTCCCATGCAGCCAACTCTGGTTAAGTCATCGAGGATTCGTGGTTCCCCCCTCCCCCCCGCTTGTTTTGGAAGAGAAGGGTCACCTGCGATTGCAGAGCTTCTCGCCTTGGTGCGGGCTCTCTGGTTTTCGTCTGCAGCACCGAGGATGAAAACGAGCTGTAAACACGCTCCCCTCCTTTATTTGAGGTGTAGAAGGAGACGGGACCTGCCTGTGTGTGTGTGTGTGTGTGAGCACACACGTGCACGTATGTTCGCTTGCTTCTCCAGGTTGGCCGTAGGAAAATCACGGGCACTGCCGCATGTTTGTGCAGCAGAAAGGGAGCCGCAAATAAAACAAAAAACGTCACAGGGAGAAGGCAGCTGTGGGGAGAGGCTCGGCCTCTGATGGTTTCAGAAAGCCCTGGTGCTGCGGACGGAGGCTGCTCCGTCCTGAAACGCATCCTTGGCGGCCTTGGAATTCAGGCGTTTCGTAAACACCCGAAGGAAGACTTGGAAAAACGCTGATGGGGAGGGGGCCGGGGGTTAGAAAATCCTGGAAACCTCCTTTGTTGTCCTTCTGCCTGCTTATTGTTGACGATTGCACATAGCGTTTCGCTCCGCGATGGCAAATTCCAATTCACCGGGAAGGCACGTTTTCGGAGGCTCAATTTTAGGTTGAGCGGGCAGATTCCTTTGAAGGAGAAAAAGAAAGAGAGGGAGAAAGCAAAGGTATTTATTATACATTACTGAAAAACGTTTCCAGCTGTGTCCCTACGGCCCTCCCCCATTTCTGCTGCAAAGGTTGAGCCAAAAATTGTGGTTGTCAGTTACACGCTCGCTTTCCTCTCCCTGTCCCTAATAAACACGTCTCTTCGGTCAGGATTGGTTTCTCGTGTTTTAAAAATGTCTTGTGACTGTGCTTTCTCTCATGGCCGAGCACAAGGGAAGTAATACGCGTTTTATTGAAAAATCCACCCGTGTATGAATATTGTGGTATTTTGGCTATAGCTGCTCTGATTTTCCCTTGCCTGGGAAGCCACATATTGAGGGAAAATGACAAAGATAATTTATGCCTGAACAGCTGAAGAAGAGGAGAGCGGTGGTGGAGGGGTTGTTTTGTTTTGTTGGTGCTGCAGGACCTGAAAGCAGCTGGAAAACCAAATCTGTCGGTTCTGCAAAGGTTCTTCTGTGTGAACATCCTCATATTCCCACTGTAAGATCCGATGTGTCAGTTCTGTTGAAGTCAGTACTTCAAGGCCTTCCATTCAGTATTGAAGCCCGTCTTGAAGGGAGAAGGAGCTCATGAGAATGTTTTGTGCCAAGCAGTGTGGTTTTTTGCTTGTTTTTAATTCTTCAGGGAAGCAGTCTGGCTCTGTAAAAGCTTATCTTGGCAAGGTTGGTACAATCCAACCAGGCTCTCAAACACCAGTGATCTGCACAATCAGCTGCGTCACCCTGCATTTTTTTGGCAGATACCTGTGTCATTGGCGGGGGGGGGCATGGAGTTTTAAACTGCTATGAATGTTTTAAAGTAACCTCCAAACCCACGGAATACAACGTTAATGAATTTGCAGCACCCGTACTGCGATAATTGAAGAAGAAGGGCAAGCATCATTTTACGTTAGAGTAATTTGCTGAAGTTGTTGGAGTGGAATACATTGAAAATAAAAATGGTCAAATATTTTTGTGGTTTTCTTTTAAATAAACACAACAGCTTAGCAGACTTTTAGCTGGAAATGCAATTGTTCCCTCTTGATGGATAATTTTCACATTCATTTATTCTTAAAGGATCCTTGTCCACTGCCTTTCCAAATATTAGTTTTGGGAGGAATGGCTGCTGTATTCAACACCTCTCAGTATTAGAGAGAAACTCTCTTCCTCGCAGGAAGTCTGTAGGAAGTCTTTTGGCCAAAAAGTTGTGGGGATCAGGAACAGAAATTCGTTCTTTATCGCCTGGAAAGTTGTAGAGCAGAAAATGTCCTGGAACACATGGGCTTTTCAGAGGGCTGCATTCTGTTTATTCAACCATTTAACCTCATCACCATTAGCACTGTTGTGGTTCTCTTTTAATTAAATGCCGCATTGTTTGGGGTGGGGGTGGAGGGTGGGAAAGAAATCTCAATTATTCTGCTTAGGGAATATGAAAAAGCAGACGGTCCAAATGGCCTTCAGTAAGATGCTGAAAAGCTTAAAACATTAATATTGGAACATGCCTGAATGGGGCTCGGGGAACTGTATATATATACTTTTCTTTCAGAACACAGAGATACTGAGGAATGATGTTACTGTCGATGCCATGGTGGGGAAAAAAGAGTCTCTATGCAGAATCTTGTTTGTAATGGAAGTGCAAATCTCATGCTACAGTGGTGAAGCACACCTGATTTTTAAGCAACCTTTGCTGTAAAACTCAGTGAGGACCAGTTTGATATTTGCTCGATGAGAAGCAGCATTGGCAGCTGGAAGTCACATTTTCCAGTACTTGAGGAACAAACTGCCCATAATTGTAGAAGATTGATGTAGATGCAGTCCATCTGAAATTTAAAGGTTGTTTAATAGATGAAGGGAGGTGGAGGTAAGGCGGAAAAGAAGCAGGGAGTTTAGAAAATCACACAGTTTTACTGCTGAATAATCTCTTGATACATACTATTAAATCAGTTGTACTCCAGGGTTTCTTTAGGCCTCCTAGCAACCACTAGGTTCAGAGGCCATGCAAGGAGTTCATTGTTCATGCGGAATATTAATTTCCCAGCAGAGGAGTGGGAGAAAAAACACTGAAAAAGAAAACTACAACAATGTAGAGCTTTGACCTTGCATGAAAGAGATGCTGAAAAGTTTGAATCCAATAAAATTCATATATGTTACAGAAAAAAGGGGAAATTCTCTTGAAGCTTTTGATAGATTGATGCTTAATTGAAGGGAAAATAAAGAAACCATTTGAAACTGCTAAGCAGGATAAAACTTACTGAAACTTAGGAGTCAGTCTCCAAAAAGTCAGACACAACAATATGTATAGGTTTTGAAACACTGGAAGCTTCTTGCTTCCCCCCCCAAAATAACAGGCAGATCCTGGTTTTTGTTTTAGCAGAGAGAGGAACTGCACTCTGTAGTTGACCCAGCCATTAAATGTTACCAGAGCTGATTAGTGCTCTGGGAAGAAATATTTTTTTTTCTGCAGACTTTCTTGAGCAGTTTTGATTGAAGATCTTGCTTTAGGAGGTAATGCATCCGTTTGAGATAGAGATAGTGTAAGGTAACAGTCTAGCACATAGAAAATCAAGGAAGGTCTGACGAGCTTTTTACAACAGTAAAAACTAATTTCAAAGCATGCTTATTTGGCAATTACTTTCTGAAGTTTGCTATTTCATTATTGTTCTTTGCTATAAAATTTCCTTGCAGAGGTTTCAGTGCTCTGAAGTTGAAGGGTAGGATTCAGTCTTGGTGTTGCCTTGCTGTTACTAGAGTTTGATTACCAAGTTGAAGCAGAAGGGAAAGAAGAGAAGTATGTAACGCTGCTACCCAACTGATGGTATCTGTGGGCAAATTAAAATTTGTAGGAGGAAAATAAATCGTCATTCTCTGTTTCAAGGATATTTGAGGGAAGATCCAGGGCTGCCTCTTCTGCCTCTTCAGCCTCCTTGAACAGTAAGAAGGATTTTGGGAGTCGTTTGAGCAATTATTTTTCTTTTTTTTTTTCCCTTTATAAGGTTGAACTGTTTGGAGATAACCGTGTGTGATCTGAGGAGCTAAGTTTAATATAATTGAGGAATGATAGATACATGCAAAGCCTTGAAGCTCATTTGGTTCTCCTGTCCCTTAACTCAGTTATCTAAAGCAATGTGTTCTATCTTGAAAGTAGCTGTATTGTAATTAATATTTAATGGAATAATTGGTATTGCATCACCTTCTTTTTCTCTCCATGTGGTATTAAGAAACACTTTCTGATTCGTCTGCTTAACAGTAATGTGATCTCTTTGCCTGCCTGAATTCTAAGTAGTTTTAGGCTCTTTGACCAGACCCAGTTATGGGACAGTAAAAAATCAGGGTAGGTAGGTGTCAGTGGCTAGCAGGGCTGGCTTTGCCTCTTGACTTTGGCTCCATCTCCTTTGCTTCAGCCTGTGCTGACCTGGTGAACCCCAAATAGGTCACTCTGCTAAGTTACTTAAGGGGCTGTACTTACTTTACTGCTTGGGAAGTTGCTCCTGGGCTTGCTGTGCTTTCCAGTCCCTTTTGGCCTCTTGGGCATCCACTTACCTTGATGGAGAAATAGGAACTTTCCCTGCATCCTGAACTGGGGAGGAGGTCTAAGTCTGTCTTCAGACCACAAACTTGTTCCAAGTTCATGGACCAGTCATTTTTGCACAGTTTCTAGCTCATTTCTTTTCTTTCTTTCTTCCCCCACCGCCCGATTTCTTGCCTAAAAGAGTACAAAAGACAGTCTTCTCTCTCCTCCTTTCGTAGAGCCCTGTTTTTCACTCCCATGGTTGCATATGCAGTATCAATTCACCGGGCTGTGCCCTCGCCTGTGTATATGGCACTGTCTCTACATCTGGTCCTTCCCCCCCCCCGATACCAAGATATTTTCTGTGTGTCTATGACTTTTCGACCAGGCTGTAGGCAGTGCCCCATTGTGCATTCACCTGACCAAACTGGATTCAGGTACCTGTTGCTCTTCGTGGCTGCTGTGACCTAAGAGCAGGCTAATGTAGAGCAGCTTTCTTTGTTCATGGCATACGAGTTAAATCAAAGAGGAATGAATATAAGAAAGAAACAGAAGGCTCTGTGTGTGCCTCTCTTACCTAGACCTGTTCACATTTCTATCTCAGTTCAAAGAACACTTCCCTGCAGGGCGAAGTTTCAGGTTGTTTTTCCTCCCTAGCCTCTGTTGCTGCTGCACTCTAAGTCACTGTGTTTTCCCTTCCAATTTGCTGGGTCCTTCAGCAGCATTGGGGCGCACAGAGATGTTCCAGGATCCAGTTGCCAAAGAGGGTCGTCTCATTGGCATTTGTGCAGGGGTGTCAAGTCTGAATCTGAATACATTTCTAGGTGTGTTTTCCAGAAGTCCTGTGATTGAACTCATCTGTTAAATGCATAGTAGACTTCATGGTAGCCTATTGAAGATAAAGGAGGTTCGTCTTTCAAGGATAGACAAGGTTTCAGGTCAAACAGAGTACTGATTCATCACAAATAGCTCCCAGTTTTTCATGGGTGTAGAAGTTGCTCTCTGTCTTTGTTGTCAACATTTGATAACTTGAAGAGTATCAAATGTCTTCTGTTTTGGAATTGAGTAGCAGCCACATCTTTGGAAAATGCATTAGTTGTTGGAGGAGGCTGAAATGTGAGGATTTTGCAGATCACCTTGGTTTAGTCCAGTGACCTGCTCAGTTGTGAGCGACAATAGGCCTTCATTTGTATGCAGGAAAGTCCATCCCACAATGAACTACCATCTTTGTAATGTTCTTTGTGCAGTTTAAAGAGATACAAGTACAATTAGGTATGAAGACTGAAAAGGCGACATTTTACTAAGCACATTGTGGAAGTCCTCCAGAAATTAGGAATTTCTTGAGTATGACTGCTTCATAACCCGTAGCAGGCTGTGAGCAGCGTTAAAACCAAGTCAACATCCTGTCATCTAAACTCTGGGCCATGATTCGAGTAAAGCAGTACTGAAAAGAAATTTCGGATATGATTACTCTTGGCTTCTCCTAAGTGTGATTTTACCTGTCTGGAAGAGGCCAGGCAGTGTTAAAACCATGATGGAAATTGTCAGCCAATTTAGAATTCATGTAAGAATTACTAAATAATACAATATTAATTATGAGATTTTTTTCCGTTAAAAGCATGATATGTTACATTATTTTAAATGATAAAGATTCCATTATAATATCAAAACTGAATATAAGATGTGGGTGGTAGATTAGATGTGAATTTAAGCCTAGAAATATGGGTTGCCCTTAGTAAGAAGTATCTAGTGAATACTTCATGCAATTCCACTTAACCTTTGGGTTTAATTGTTACCAGAAGAAAGGAAAAGGCATCATAGCCATTGAAACTGAGACTTGAAGGTCTGAACTTAACCGAAACACTTTAAGTTATAGGCGGGATTTTTGTTTGTTGCTTTTTTTTTCTAAATAGATTAAATATGAGGACAGGAAGCAGAAATGTGGGTTAAAAGTGGCTCTAAAAGTCTTGGAAAGCTGTGTGCTTCTGTACTTGTCCTTGCAGCAATTTTTGTTACCAAGGCCAATGGCAATCAGAGTAGTCCTAGGGAAAAATACTTGAATATTGGAGCTACAAAACTCCCAAACCAACATTTATTGCTCCCAAGGGACTGCCTGTAGCTCTGAGGAGAGTATGAAAGTTGTTTATACCTACAGGCTTGGGTTTTTTTCAGCACATTTATTGAGTTGGCTGCTCTGCTGATGTTGTTTTATATCTTACTCTTGGATGACGTATAGGTGCTGGAATTATCTAACTCCATGGAGGAGACGGGGCAAAAAAAAAGAACAAAGGAAAACCTGGCTTTACAGGAAGCTTGTTTAGGCATTCAGCATGGTGAAGTGAGTAGAACAGTCCAGCTTAGACAAAGCTCTGGGCTCTATTGGCAGC
Source organism: Clamator glandarius (assembly GCA_033459285.1). Classification (NCBI taxonomy): domain Eukaryota; kingdom Metazoa; phylum Chordata; class Aves; order Cuculiformes; family Cuculidae; genus Clamator; species Clamator glandarius. The sequence goes on from JAUNZM010000080.1 coordinate 2,124,087, forward strand.
TATTAAGCAGTCTGGAAAAGGTAACCAAAACAAGAAAACTTGATTTTCATAAGGCTTGGTTTCATTATGAAAAGGCTAACAAGTTTCCCTTTTTCCTTCCCCCAAAGAGAAATTAAACTCACTGAGTTTGAAAGTCAGGCGGGGAAGGAGATGTTCACAGTTCTGTGATCATCTTTTTTTTTCTTAGGCACTTCAACTGTTTCCACAGCTTCTGCATCACTTAGATAGCATTCTGTTCAGTGGGAGAACTGTCTGCTTCGGTTTGTAATGTAATATTGCCGATCACAAAAAAGGTCCTGTCTCAGCCCAGGCCTTGAATGCCTAACAGTGGGTAAGAACGTGTGTTCCAAAACAGGTATATTCAGTGTGAACGGAGCAGTCCTCATTTTGCAAGTAAAATCTGGTGTTCGGATCAACCTTTGGATGCCACAGAGTTAACAACAATTTTCTGTCTCCTCTTTGCGTAAACCAAAAAAGAAAGTCTGTTCATAAAACCAGCAGTAAATGACGCAAAATGTTGTTCTCTACTGTTCTCACTTTCACTTTGCCAGCCAGCTCCTCACAAACCAAAGACAGTTGTTTTTCATCAAATCATAGATGATGTGATTCCTATAATTTTTAAAGTAGAGGAGTGGTTCTGTATTAGTTCAGTTGGAAACACTGTAGGAGGTAGCTACAAATGAACAATTTATTAGAAATTTAAAGTTGCAGTGTTACAAACAAGATCTTTATGGTATTATTGGATGTGATAAGATGCAAAAGCAGAAGATGAAAGGAAGAAGGAACGATTTTTTGAGAAACTGCTTTTTATTTGTAGACTTTTATGTGGACCTATGGCTCTTGAGGGTAGGAATGGCTTGTGAATTGCACATGGATTTTGGATATTGTGAAAAAGAATGAATGAGAAATTGATTGTATTTATACTAGGTCTTTTTATTTAATGAAAGTGGCAAGAAGAGAGACAGCAGAGGCATCGTGCAGGTCTTCTGTTTTGTATTTGCCTTGTAAAGTTAAGAGTAAATATTTTTTTCTCTGTGATCCATTAGAGCTATTGGTGGATAGCTAGAACATTGCATGCTTTGGCTTTCAGCTGAAATGATTAAGCAGTAATTGCTTCTGTTTAGTAGTTTTTCCTTTTTAAAAATTGTCCAGGTAACCTGGATGAGCCATAGCTCTTTCTTTTCCTTATGCTTTTTTGAACAGGGGTTTTGCATATGAAAAGTATGTCTGACATTATAATAGAACAGATTCCTTGACACTAACCATCATCTTTCCCAAATGTGTTGGGGAATGCAGTTGCAGTTTGTATGGGATGCTGGAACTGAAGCATTATGAGACTCTTCTTCAGTTTGGTTACTACCCTCAGTGTGGTATGCATGGCCATGAGGCATCTCACACACCTGTTCTTGAGGTGCTGATAGTGAGTAGAAACCTTCGTTTAGTGATCTCAGAATGCCTTTTCTAGCTCCCCTTTTCTTCCCCAGCTATATTGTTTAAAGAAAAAAATGAATGGCCCTTTGTAGTTAATTTGACCTCAACATTTTGAGGCTTGAGTAGTATAATAGACAATTCAGAAATACTTATTTAATGTGCCCTGGAAAAGGCAAAGTTCAGTAAGAAGGCTGAGTTCATCATAACACAGGAAGCTGTGTTGGGAGAACCTAGATTATATAAACAAGTTTTCATGCCCATTTATGTTCTTTTAATTTCCTCCATAATTTCCTATGAATTTCCTGTTGATGACCTGTGACCTAGTTTTAGAAGATGAACTTCTGACCATATGTGATAACATTTTAAATGCCGTAGATTGGACCATTTATCTTAGAAGCCAGTAAAAATAATGTACTAATTTTGATTGTGTTGCTTAACTTAGCCTCTTAAATTTTCACAGTGCTTAAAGCAAAGTAGCAATCTTCATTTTCATAGGATGCTCTAAATCCTGCTCTCCTGAGAATTTACATTCTTGGATCATACAGTGACCTTATTTTACTACACATAAGCCTTAAACTAAATATTATTTTAAACAGGGTGAAACGGAAATATTTTTACAAGTTTTTCATAAGATTTGTGTGCTTTTAGGTGTAAGTGCTGCAGGCTGGCTGAGTGAGCAGAGGGAACGAAAACTTCAGAGCAAAAGGTTTTTTTGCTTTAACATTAAGTTTGAAACAGCTGCAAACTCCACATGTAAATTGGGCGTGTCTGCAGCACATCTCTTTTGAGAGACAGAGGGCAGATACCACTGGCTGTGGAAAGTTCACCCAGCGCCCAAGTGGTCCGTCAGCCTCTGGTGCCAACTTTAGGGCAGGTTTAATGATGCAGAGATGGAATCACAGATGGGAGCAGCATGGACTGCCACTTTTATTATTAACAAAGAAAATCCATCTTTGGGCAATATTTAGGGTTTTGTAATATGTTTGTAGGTCTTTAGTCTCTGCTTTCATTGTGGGTAGATGTAGTTACTTTCTTGTTCTTCAAATACAAATCCTACAAAAGTTGTACGTGTTATGTTGTTTTGTGATGGAAATTATGAAAAAGCTTAGAAAAATTGTAGGGAATGGTATACATGTATATAGTTGATCAATGGGATCGTTGTTTGGAAGTACCGTGAGACCAGGACTCCGGGAAAATCATTTGGCTTTCATATAGGACAAGTGTCCTTCCATAGGCATTGGATTTCAGGAGTGAAATCCTGAAATCATATTTGCATGGGATGTCTGCATAAGAATGGATCTGCTTTGAATATTTTCACAGAACACAAGAGCAAAAAATGGTTTTCTGCATTTATTTCCAGTGAGGTCCAATGCAGTTTCAGTTTCTGAGCAACGTTTTAGAATTTCTGTGGAAGTAGATACAGCCATCTCTAAATAAAACATTTAGCAGGTTTGTTTTTTTTTTTTCTAAAATCACGAGGTGTTTTCTTTTGAGTCAATCTTAGGTTCATTCTGTGTAATTATTTTAGTTGCAGAAATATTCTTCTGTAACCACGAATGTAAAATTCTGGCACCTTTTGGAGGCCTCATTTTAAACCCCACATTCTTAACTAGCCCTTTTCACAAGAAGGTGAAGTAGCTATGTTGGTTACTGTTTATTTTAGAGCCACATGCAGTAACTTTTCATCAGATATGTAGTCTACCATATTGCCCTGAGCAGCACAGTAAAGTATAGTAAGATTATTAAGCTTTGTATGTTGTGACCTTGTGCTCTCTGTGTGTGTGCTAATGGTTATAGGTGAGCATGAACTCTTAAGTCATAGAATCACCAGGTTGGAAAAGACTCACAGGATCATCGAGTCCAACTGTTCCTATCACGCACTAAACCATGCCCCTCAGCACCTCGTCCACCCGTCCCTTAAACACCTCCAGGGAAGGTGACTCAACCACCTCCCTGGGCAGCCCCCCAAGGGACCGATTCTATCCTTTGGTGGGAAAACTGCACAAAGTTTTATTTGACTGTTCAGGTAGGAAGCCTTAACTTCTAACAGTGCTGCTTCCCCAAATGATGCATGTAGCCATCTCTCTTGCACATAGTCTTTGCTTACTACATTAGGGAATTGGAAAGGCAGAGGGGGGCATATCTGTAACTGCTGGGTAATGCTCCCTTTTAATTGAGGTCTGCCTGTGAATAAGGGCCATAGATTGGACAGCTGGGAAACTGGGGCAGGCTTACCACAAACAAGCGTGGATGTGATGGCAGCAAACAAAGAGTTGTGGGCAGAGCTGCTCTTCTGCCAGAGCAGGCTGATGTTCTTGCATTCTTACCATGAGAAGTGCTCTTCCCCAGCTCACCCGTAGATTTTAGTTTAAGTCATTTACCTCACTGGATTTAAATCATCGCTCCTTCACGTGCATGTCTCTGAGCTCATTTCAAAGGCTAATAATTGAAACAACTTTTTTCTGCCTACATCTCGTTAAGTTTTTGTCCCAGTGCTGGTTGTTCCAAATAGAGCAATAGGCATGCAGCAATACAGTGCACTCAGATTTCATAGTTACCTTTTTCACATCTTCAAGAAATGTAATAAAGTAAAATCAAGTGTTTCACTGTAGCATTTAGAGTTAAACAATAGAAATTTAAGTTAAAAAAACTTGAGGAAAAAGCTTTACCTCTTTGTGTCATTGTAACTCATTCACTAGTTAATGGGGTGGTTGAATAAGATGATGTATTTCAAACAATTTTAATGCATACAAAATTATGTGGACTGATGGGTTTTACTCACTGGTTGGTGTCAAACCAAGCTCTGTTTGGCAAAATTGTCTGGTGGCACAGTTGCCCTTGGGAACTGTCATCTATCTCTGGTAGCAAATAAGCTTCAAATCTAACTTTCAGGTTGGAGTATTTGGCCTGGGATTTGTGTACTGCTATATGGATGATTGCTGTGCGTAACAGTGGGAGAGATACTCTATTATGGGGAACCAACAAGGAGAAAAAATATCTCAAAAGCACTCTGGTATACATTGCTGAGCAGTGTCAGTTTTGGGTGATGGTTTTCCATTAAGAGATGGAGCATGTATTGAAAATTTTCTTTTTTTCTTTCTTTTTTTTTTTTTACCACAAGTGAGAATCTTAAGAGTGGCTGTGCCAGTTAAAACTCAGATCCTTTTCCTGCTATGACCACAAACAGGGAAAAGGAGGAAGAAGGCAAGTGTGAATGGCACTTCCCCACCTCCAAGAGGAGTGGAGCTTCCCTGACTCCCACTTTTTACGCAATATGGGGTTTTTTTAAGTAATCCTCAGCAGGTTTCTCTTACAAGTATACTCTGTGGTACCTATGGAAATATTAGGGGGGGTGACAACTGCTCCCCTTGTATACAAGGAGCTGCCCTCTGGCAGTCCTAGGTTGTGTGCTTGAATCTCATGGGTCTCATGTTGTCCTGTTTTGCAGTATCTCACTGATGAGGAGTATACACATGTTAAGATGATTTTGAGGTTCTTGATATTTTTGGTGGTGGAAAAGCAGCGGATCATCTCCTAGGTCAAGAGGCAACATCGATTGCCTCTCTGCAAATACAACACACAAATTCCAGATTCCTGTATCTGAGATATGAATAGTATTCACATCCCCACATATTCTCTAAGACAGGTTGTGAGGTCATGAAAGAGGCATTTAATAATTAATTCTGTGATTTGACTTCTTCCTTCTTTCAGTTAGTTTTATGCCCTTAGTTCCTTTCCCTTCCCTTCTGAATCCTGGGCGTCATGAGCTGTCTCATCTCAAAGGTGACACGTGCCTAGATGAAAGGCCTGCATTAAGCAGGAATTTCTTGTTGTATCAATTCTTGACATTCCAAAAATGTCAACTTCTGATCCACGTTGCACACAGGATCTGGTGCAAAGGTATTGCTCATTTCCAAGTCTTCCACTTATTAATCTGGCTGAACTGCTGTTCCAGGACAGTTGTCCTGAGAAAATACTGCAGAAATGGATCTTAATGTTTCATATCTCCAAGGTATTCCCCTTTCCTTATGATGGAGGTGTTAGCTGGCTCGCAAGATTAAACTTGGTTGCGAGGTAATTGTTCCGTTAATAGCTGAAAGCCATAACTTCCCAGCCTGGCTTCCTGAGCTTGTGACATGTTGAGTGTCTTAGTGAAAGTGCTGATTCTGCAAGAGCCGAACGTTAAATGTCTCTAGAGGCTGGTAAATCGGGCTGAGCTGTTTTCAAAGCCAAAATACCTGGATTTTCAGCTGAGCCTGGACTGACCCCATCCATGTGCGCAACAAATAGGCTGCCTTTGGAAACGCTGACAGAGCTAAATACCTGTCTGCTCACCATCATCTCTCTGCAGAGCTGCCAAAGCATCCATCAAACTTATGTCCCTATGTGCTGTTAATTCATAGACCAGCATCATAGAAATGTAGATGTGTTTTTTGAAATAGATTTCAAGCGTGTTGTGTGAATGTGGATGGAAATGACTGTGTGTGGTTTTTCTTCCAGTGATGCTCTGTGTGTGTGCCGTGCATGGTCCAGTCCTCCCAAGGAATGCTGTATGCATATTCAGTGATGCTTATGGGAATCCTCTTTTTGCTGTGTATGTGTAAAATAACTTTAAATGCGCGTACTGAGTAGCGTGATATATTTATATAGATTATATATAATTTTACTTTATGTTCTTTTTAAGACTGCTGTCTTTAATCTCCAGCTTTCTGCTGAAGTTTTTATATTCTACTTGTTAATATAGCATCAGAGCACATCCATTTCATATGTTCTGTTTGGAGAGACTATGTTGTATACCAGTGTGAGTGTATTTTGTTTGTGGTTTTTGTACATCCGCGGGTGTTTAATTTAGATGTGCATGCTGTTAGTAATTGTAAATGATGTTGCAGATGTGTCTCCTGGCAAAACTAAAATATAAACATTGGAAAAACAATGCAAATGGTAAAAAGCATAGGATACAAACCAGTAAAAATGATAGAAAAGTGATGAAATTTTACTAGTAAACCTGAGTTTAAAAACAGTAAGAATTCATTCTCTGCAATCTTTGAATTTGTCACTTCTTATTTCATCTGCAGAATCACAGAATCACAGAATAACCAGGTTGGAAGAGACTCACTGGATCGTCGAGTCCAACCATTCCCACCCAGCCCTAAATCATGCTCCTAAGCACCTCATCCACCCTCACCTTAAACACCTCCAGGGACGGTGACTCAACCACCTCCCTTGGCAGACCGTTCCAATGCCTAACCACCCTCTCCGTGAAGAACTTTTTCCTAATCTCAAGCCTAAATCTCCCCTGGCGGAGCTTGAGGCCATTCCCTCTCGTCCTGTCACTTGGGAGAAGAGGCCAGCACCCTCCTCTCCTTGCCCAGCTAGATGCCCACAAGTCTATGGGGCCGGATGGAGTCCATCCAAGAGTTTTGAGGGAACTGGCGGATGTGCTGGCCAAACCCCTTTCCATCATCTTCCAACAGTCCTGGATGACTGGGGAGGTTCCGCTGGACTGGAGGCTGGCTGATGTCGTGCCCATCTATAAGAAGGGGTGCAGGGAGGATCCGGGGAACTACAGGCCTGTCAGCCTGACCTTAGTACCAGGGAAAGTCATGGAGCGGGTGATCTTGAGTGCGATCAAGAAGCACTTGCAAGAGAACCGGGTGATCAGGCCCAGTCAACACGGGGTCATGAAAGGCAGATCTTGCCAGAGTAATCTGATCACCTTCTATGACCAAGTGACTAAACTCTTGGACAAGGGAAAGGCTGTGGATGTATCTTCCTGGACTTCAGTAAAGCCTTTGACACAGTTTCTCACAGCATTCTGCTTCGGAAACTGTCGGCCTCTGGCCTGGATGGGCGCACACTCTCCTGGGTGAAAAACTGGTTGAATGACCGGGCCCAGAGGTTGGTGGTAAATGGAGTTAAATCCAGCTGGAGGCCAGTGACAAGTGGGGTTCCCCAGGGCTCAGTCCTGGGACCAGTCCTGTTTAATGTCTTTATCAACGACCTGGATGAGGGCATCGAGTCCTCCCTTAGCAAGTTTGCAGATGACACCAAGCTGGGTGGAAGTGTGGATCTGCTGGAGGGTCGGGAGGCTCTGCAAAGAGACCTGAACAGGCTGGACTGCTGGGCTGAGACCAACGGCATGAGGTTTAACAAGGCCAAATGCCGGGTCCTGCACTTGGGGCACAACAACCCTAAGCAGAGCTACAGACTAGGAGAAACCTGGCTGGAAAGCTGCCAGGAGGAGAAGGACCTGGGGGTGCTGGTTGACAGCCGACTGAACATGAGCCAGCAGTGTGCCCAGGTGGCCAAAAAGGCCAATGGCATCCTGGCTTGTATCAGGAACGGCGTGACCAGCAGGTCCAGGGAGGTTATTCTCCCTCTGTACTCGGCACTGGTGAGACCGCACCTCGAGTACTGTGTTCAGTTCTGGGCCCCTCACCACAAGAAGGATGTTGTGGCTCTGGAGTGAGTCCAGAGAAGAGCAACAAAGCTGGTGAAGGGGCTGGAGAACAAATCTTACGAGGAGTGGCTGAGAGAGCTGGTGTTGTTCAGCCTGGAGAAGAGGAGGCTGAGGGGAGACCTTATTACTCTCTACAACTACCTGAAGGGAGGTTGTGGAGGGGAGGGTGCTGGCCTCTTCTCTCAAGTGACAGGGGACAGGACGAGAGGGACTGGCCTCAAGCTCTGCCAGGGGAGATTTAGGCTTGAGATTAGGAAGAAATTCTTCACAGAGAGGGTGGTTAGGCATTGGAATAGTCTGCCCAGGGAGGTGGTTGAGTCACCGTCCCTGGAGGTGTTTAAGGTTAGGGTAGATGAGGTGCTTAGGAGCATGATTTAGGGATGGTGGGAATGGTTGGACTCGACGATCCAGTGGGTCTCTTCCAACCTGGTCATTCTGTGTGATTCCACAACCTCCCTTCAGGTAGTTGTAGAGAGTAATAAGGTCTCCCCTCAGCCTCCTCTTCTCCAGGCTGAACAACACTAGCTCTCTCAGCCGCTCCTCATAAGACCTGTTCTCCAGCCCCTTCACCAGCTTTGTTGCTCTTCTCTGGACTCGCTCCAGAGCCACAACATCCCTCTTGTGGTGAGGGGCCCAGAACTGAACACAGAATTCGAGGTGCAGTCTCACCAGTGCCGAGTACAGGGGGAGAATAACCTTCCTGGACCTGCTGGTTACGCCGTTTCTGATACAAGCCAAGATGCCATTGGCCTTCTTGGCCACCTGGGCACACTGCTGGCTCATGTTCAGTCACTGTCAACCAACACCCCCAGGTCCCTCTCCTCCTGGCAGCTTTCCAGCCAGGCTTCTCCTAGTCTGTAGCTCTGCTTAGGGTTGTTGTGCCCCAAGTGCAGGACCCGGCATTTGGCCTTGTTAAACCTCATGCCGTTGGTCTCAGCCCAGCAGTCCAGCCTGTTCAGGTTGTTAACCACCAATGTAGCACTGAGATTCTCATAGGAAATTGATTTTTGTCCGCTCCAGTCCACAATCTAATCTAAGTGTCTAGTGGATGCTTAATCAGAGTAAGTTCCTACTACATATTAAGAAGTTTCTATTACATATTAAGAAATATAGCATTTTAAATTCTAGTGCACTATGAGAATATATCAAATGTCCCTTAACAGGATCAAAAATGTTTATTTTGTGAACTCTTTGAAAGAGTATGGGCTTTTAATCTGTAATAGCTAATCTAGAAACAACAGCAAAGGTCAAATGTTAAATATTTAATTTGGCTTCTCTAATTGGAGGATCATTGAAAATGACCTAATAGACCTCATGGTCAAATTCTTCTTTGTGTACCAGTACAATTCTATTGATTTTTAACTTAGTTGTTACTAGTTGATTGGGTGAGAGCAAAATCAAGGCCTTTGAGTACACTGCTAGCAGAAATAGAGTGGTTTCTCTAGACAGAGAGTCAGTCAGACAACAAAATTGGACTTCACTTGATGATGGTTAGGGAAGACTCAGGATCATTTGCAGTACAAAAAGCAGCACTTTTTAATCCTGCGTTCATTAGTGGTGTTGGTTTCTTCCTAATTTTCTGATTTAAAGGCAGATATTCACACTCACATTGATTAATACCTTATCTTTGCAGGATTGTCATTGAAATGAACAGGGTCACTACTGTGACAGCAGTGAGCTCAGTGTGGTCTGGCATGTGCACACAGGCTGGTGATGCCTCTGCTTGCACCAGGGGTGAAAGGAGACCTAGAGCTCTTTGTGCTCAGGTGAAGGCTAAGGAGAAGGCCTTGCGGGACTTACATCAAAAGCATGTAGGTGAGGAAATGGGAAGAACTGGAGCCTTTAGTGCTTATTGCTGAGTTTACTTGGAGGCAATCCTAAAATCAGAGCAGAGTGCCAGATTTTTTGGTGAGATGTCGTGCTTTGCTGGAACATGCTGGTGTGACATCATAGAGTTCACCTTTCCCTCCTGTGATCTTGAGCTGCACCTTGCTGTCATTGCAGTATGACAAGCCCTCCCCTTGATTTTACTGATAGTGTAGGGGGGCAGGGAGTTGGACATAGGCTGATGTTTAAGTGAAGCAGGCAGAAAACTGGAGTGTTCGGAGGGAGATTTCCATGAGTGAAGGCTGTAAGGCTCTCCCCAGTAGTTACTCACAAGTAGCTGCATTAAAGTGAAGAAAGCCAGGAAGATTTTGAGATGTGTTTTCCCATTGTTTTCTTTCACAGACCATATCTGTCTTTTCTCCTTGTATGGCTGAGCTTTGGCTTCAGTCTTTTCCTCAGTAGACCTTTTGATGGGTCACCAAAACTTAGGGATACGTAAGACCTTTGAGACTGCTTCCCTTCTGTCAGTTTTGCTAGATAACTGTCCAAGAGCTGTGATGTGAAGAACTGATAGTGTGGGGCTAATAGAAACAACTGTGTCAAAGTCTGTTCCATCATGACACTAGATCCCCCAAAAAGTCTACGAACAGATCCCTTGGGAATATATGGGAGCCCTAACTTCAGAGTGTCTAATTTGCTTAAAGTCAAATGATGGAAAAATTCTCATTAAATCCAAAGCATTTTGTTAAGAACTGAAGGTTTGTCTTGTTAATCCTGATTTCAGAGCTCTTCATGAACTGATTCTTTAAGATTTTCCCCTGCCTCTTCAGCATTGTAGTGGAATCAGGCAAGTGCCTGCTGGAAGCCTGTAGGCTACGCTCTATATTGCAAAGCATAACTGCCTCATTGGTACTTTGTGAGTATGATAGTTTATTTAATTCAGCATTGAGGGGAACCCTGGATGTGTGCATATTAAAGGCACAAGCAATAAATGAAGTTGGAACATTCAGCAGCATTTCACAACTTTGAAACAAAATATATGAAGTGCAGTGTTAGCAAATGTTTATATAGAACGTACTGCAGATTACATTGAACAATTATACCGCTCTTATCTCAGGCATTTATCTCTTACTAAAGCCAAGTGGCTTGCAGGTTTAAATTGCTCAGTATTTTTGAAGTCAATGTGGTAATGAAATATGCTAAGCAGCTGAGGTTTAAGTGTGAGCAGTTTGGGTATTTTTTTTGGCCTGACTACTTTTATCTTTGAAGACACAAGTATAACGTAGTCAGAAGGAAAAGGCCAAAGTCTATTGAGTTTAATTGCAAAGAGCTGATGTTCATAGATGCATTTGTACTTCTTCTTTAGCATTTGCATCTCAACTTCACTGGTTTTGGAAGTCTTTTGTATAGATATGAGATCAAATCCTATGCACTCCTCTTGTCACCTCTTTCACAGCCACAAAGGGTTCTCGTGATGGCAGGATTGTTGTTTCCATGGACAGGGCAGGGTGGTAGGACTCTTAAAAAAACCAAGGAACTGATGGCCTGACACCAAGCCTGTCTGACCAAGCATTTGTGAATAGACAGGAGTAGTGCAGGTTAATCTGTTGGATGTCTCATGGGTCCTGCTATGTTGTATGCTTGTAAAAGCTAAGTGAAACAAGCTTAGAGTAGCAGCAAGCATACAACAAGGCATGACTTGTTTCTGAAGATCTAGAAATTGTAATTATGCTCAGATCTTTCTTGGTCCACGTGGGTTCGTTGTGTGGGTTTTGTTCCGTGAAGAACAAAAGGCACAGTTTGGTTTTGTACCTTGTGTTCAGAAAAGCTCATGTGTGGTGTATGGTTTAAAATATCTTTTTTTTTTTTTTTTTTTTAGTGTGTGAACCCCAAAACTTGAGATCTTACGTTGTTTGTCCTCACTTTTGTGATTATAGAAGACAGTCTTACCTCTTGTTAGCAATGACATCTCCATTGTGATTGCAGCTATAGTTTATATAGAAGAGTGACTTTAGGGAACAAATTAATATTAGATTTATAGCTTTTCCCACGACAGTTCATCAGGCAAGATGAGGCGGGTCTTCATGTATCATTAGCAAATGCTCTGTGGCTCACCAGTAGGGCATACCTTGGAAATAATGTGTTCTGGCTTTGGTGGTCAAAGTTGGAATATGAATATGCTTTCTAGTGGTTCTCAGAGCATAAGTGATACAGAACAGGATATTTTTTTATGGTCTTAATGGTAAGTGCACATGCTTTTAAGTGGTTTCTTTTTCATTTTAAATCTGTCACTCCTGCAATTCCTGTGCTTCTCACTTTGACTAGTCAAAGGTTAGCTTTTTTCTTCCATTCACTTTTAGTCTTCCCTTTTACTCTGCACATTGCAGTTGGGGATGAGTAGGAAGTTCAGAATTCAGCCAGAATTCCTAAATTTGTCTCCATAATGGGACCAGTGAAGCCAAAGAAGCAGGTGGAACTTTAAAGTAAAAGAGACAACAAACTCAGCAACTTGGTGGTATTTAATCGCTCTTGCTGGTATATAGCTTCTGCCATGTGTAGCACTACTTTTGCAGCTTCCATGCTGTGCTTTTTACTATCCTTCGAGCCTTGCTTCTCCAGGCATTGGTCAAGTGGACCTCAGTCCAGTATGACAAAATTTTAGAAGTTTTGATCCTGCCCCTGGATCTTGAGAGAAACAGCTGAGCATCAGTTTTACACAGAGGAGTAGGTCTTTCTGGAAGGAGCTGAGCTGTGACACTCAAGACCACTAAGAGTGGAGAAGTAGCTCTGGAACCCTGAAGCTGAAACTACTGACGTTTCTAGGGATTTATAAGCTGTTTCTTTGCAGGATTTATGCAATATTTTTCTGCAAATATCACTGACAAACCTTTCTCACACTGAGGAAACAAATTGCATTTCAAAGGTTGTGTCACCGAGAGAAAGAAACTGTGTGTTTATGTATTTCCTTTATTGATTCTAGAAGGTGTCTTCTGGAACACCTTCAGACATCTCGGGACCATTGATGTCCTGACAGTGAATGGCTCTATTCTGAGTTATTTCCAAAATAAAGCCTTTGCCCAATCTTGTGCACTTTGCCAGCAACCTCAGATAGTTTCCTGTGACGTTTAGAGGAAGTTTGACCTCTAAAATGTCAACAAGTATGAGAAGAATTACAAAAAAACACATTAAGCCACTGACTGAGCTACCAGCTCATCTCTGCAGCAATGAGACATTTTTGCACCTCACTTTTACCCTGAGACCCCCGTGCCTTTATTTCACCTTCGCCTTTGTTTTGGAGTACAAGCAATTGCTCCTTAAGTTACATACTGTGAATATTAAAATACTGTAATTGGAGAAAGAATATTTATGACTTTTTTCATTGCTAAGTAGTGTGTACCCAAAAGCAGTGATATTTCCCTCACTCCTAGTCAGGATGTTTTACTGGGATCTATACACTGCTTTCAAGCTAAGCTTAATGCAAACCAGAACATCTTATCAGTGAAAGTACAATAAGAAGTCATAGTAGATTGAATATATTTTGAGTTTCCCTTGCTATGTTTTTATTAAAAAATGGCTTAATTTAAAGATCAGATCCAAATGTTTTGCACTGACATAGATTGTTTTGTTATTTGTGGGCAGGTTGTTTTGTTGATTTTGCTGAAGTCTTAGGATTTTGGGGAGAGATAAGGTAATCACACTGCTTTTTGCCAAGCAGTGTGATAATTTGGCTTCCAAGATGACAGTGGTGTGTTGAAGTAACAGTTAAAAACAATTTAGAGGCAAATACATATTTGTTGTGTTTAAGTCACTGTCTGACAAGTATAGCAAAATGTTCTTGAATTTGTTGACCTAACTTTATGTAGTAGATAGCAAAGAAACTTCATCCTACAAATATGAATTAAGGTGTTAAATGATCTGAAGTGTTAAATGACCTTTGTCTCATTCTCAAGCCATTCATTAAAAAGAAGGAAAAGAATCAAGAAACTTTTAAGAGTTAAGCTTGAAATACTCTGACTTTCAATCTAGTTATTCTTCTGTGCAAAAAAAAAAAAAAATTAAACCACATGGCTCGCTTAGATTCCAGTGGCAAGAGTGCTTGTTCCAATTCAGAACATTCAAGATTTTAAAGTAGTTTAGTCAGATTTTTGTATTCAAGCTAAAATAAATAGGCAAATAGAAGAACATATAATCACTCCGCTACCTCAAAATTATTTTGAGGTCAAGAATTTGAAAATAGGAACCTATAGTGCAGCTTGTGAACACAATAGGAACAGCTGGTGCTCAGCACTTTTGAAAATGAGGTCACTTTATTCTTGGTTGAAATGTGCAAAATGGGTCATCTGGGCATAGGCTTAAGACAAAGGCTAAGCACGTGGCCATTTATAACCAGGTTGTCCACATTGCTAGAACTAGTTGGCTAAAAGGATTCAGTTAAACAAGAAAACACTGGGATAGGTCTGCATTTTTCCAAACTTTTGGAATCATAGCTCTCACTAGGATAGTAACTCACTGCCATATAGTTTGACGGATCTGCTCATCCTAAGGATGACTTCATCCATATTTTCCACAGTTACCCCTCCCTCTTGTGTCTTTCTGCTCATCCTTCACATAACCTACTTTAGGAAACACTGCTCTATTGTGCTGTCCTTGGGAACACTGCCTTTCCACCAGTCTCAGCCCTGGGACTTCTCTGGTCCTGCCGGCAAAACAAAGGAAAAAATCCCAAACATGCACAAATCCCGTAGCATCATCAGCAAAATCTAAAGCTGCGTTAGGAAGGATAACAAGAACTCTACTTAGATTTGACCTGTGACTGCATTGAGGACCAGACTCTGAACATTTGCTTAGTTGCTCTGCTCTTGCTAACGCATCCAAGGTGACAGTACAAGTCACAGAGTACAAGTATGTCAGAATTTGCAAATTTAAGACCCAATATTGATCACTGTTGACTGCTGCGTGACATGCGTCAGAGGTCTAGCATTTGAACTGATAAATATTTTCAGAAGGATTGTGCAGATCTTGGGTTCCAGACCCTTTCTCCAGTCATCCCAGTAGCCTGTAAAAATTGACATCCAGTTGAACACCGGGAAGGTGAAGATCATGGGGAAAATTCAGGATGGAAGTGATCTCAGGAGATTATATTACAACCTCTTCCTTGCAAACACAAGCCATTCCTTGCAAGTGGAATTGAATATTTGTACACAAACAATGCTTTTAAAATTAAATTCTGTTAATTTAGGAAAGGAACAGTACATGCTAATCACAACCAAAAGCTGTGAAGTCTGTGCTGAAATAAATTGCACCCCTAATTCAAGTACCGTGCATTTCTGTCATTAATTTCTTACTTACAAGTATAATTAATCCAGGCCCATCTTATGCCATTTCTGGTTGTAATTGCAGAAATACTGGGTTTGTTGATTACTTAATACTTCTGTATCATTGTAATTTTTTTGTGTAGTTTTGTGTCCAGTTTATGGAATAATCCAAGAAGGTATGTAGTGACATTAACAAGAAAAAACAAAGCAAGAGGGAAAACACCTGTTTTCAAGTGCTGCACTTTTTGCCTCCTGAGGTGAACCTCTGCTACAATTAGCCTGGGCTGTATCACCAAATTTCAGATCTGCCCAGGAATATGGTTCTCATTCTTTTATTCTTATTGTAAATTTAATTTGCCAAGGCAGGCTTGTTGATTGCCTTCATAGGAGTGAGGTAATTGCGCTGTCAAAACCGTGCTTACATTCTGGATAGAAAAACAGACTATAAGGAGGCAGCTCTGTGGCTGGTAAAGCACAGCTGGAACTGAGCTGGGATATTGGCACGTGTTGTTGCAAACCAGAGTGTTGCTTGTGCAGCGTGTTTGTTGTAGGTTTGGTTTTGAAAAGTGTTTCACTTCCATTGCAGAAACTTTGATTGAGCTATATGTACGATGTGGTAACTATTCAGTGGCAGCTAAGTAGTTAATATGTAATATGAAGATACGTAATGGTTTGCTGGTTTGGTTGTTTTTGGGTTTTTTTCATCTCTGCTCCAAGATCTTGTGATACCACATGGCTTTTACTACTTTCAGTTTCACCAGTAGAGGAAAGCACTTTAAAAAGCAAAGCTTAAGATTCCCACAGTGTCTTTTGGTTTCCAGAGCCTGCTGTCAATGAATTGCTGCGCTGAAGAGTGATTAATCACTAGCCAGGAGATGGAGCAAGGGCAGCTGGCATAGCAGACAGAAGCGAAATTGCCCTCTGGATGCTCAGATGAATGGGTTATGTCTGGTGGAGCAGTGGTGGTGTCTGTCTTGTTTTCATGTCGTGAATTGTGTCTCCCTTTTGACTTCATCCGAAGTTCTTGCTCACGATTTTCAAGTCACGAGGGACACTGCTCCAACTTTTCCAGTCATTGTAATTGTCTCTTGCTTTGCAGAGGAGGCATTTAAAAACTAACAGTCGTATTTACTCGTCATTCCAAAGTGCATTTTGTGTTTAATTTCATTCACACGTAGTCATTTTCATCCTTGCAGGAGTTACATGCTAAAGAACCTGCATACAATGTGAGTCATGTTTAGAAAATAGCTATTTCTGGCATCTGTGCAGTATTGTTTACAGGAACGTGTTTTTCTTTCTTACTCAGATCTGAAATGTTTGTGCATGTGTTAGATCGATAAAACCATTTGTTTGCCATATAATAATGCCACAATGATTTTGGAACATTGTATTGTGTTACATGTTTCCCTTGAAGTGGGTAGTTTTGTTTTCAGCTGTCTGCACAGCCAAGACTTGGAGGCATCCTGTCAAACCCACAGGTGGGTTGCAAGCCAGTTCTAGTTGTGCTTCATATGCTGTCATTGAGAACATTCAGACTGTATGCGTGCACTTAATGTGGAGTGAGAGGGATAGAGGAGCAGCTCTTTAAACTGCTGCTCTGCCTGGGGGAAATTTGTTCTTAGTGCAGGGGGTGGAGAGCAATCTTAGGGATGCCTTTAGAGCCTTAAGGAAGGTGACCATTTGGGATAAAAAGAAGGTGCGCTCCTGGGCATGCTGTGGTGCTTCAGGTTGTAATCGAGCCCTACTGAGGCAACAGAGCAAGGCAAAGTAGTGGAAGCCTGAAGGGGAATTCAGAATAACCAGACTTTGCATTCTCTGGGTAGGCAGCAAAGTGAGGACCAGAGCATGAGCTAGTGTACTAGATGTCTGTGCTGGAACAAGAAAGGTGCTCTGGATTTTTAAATTTATACATTTTTAATAGAATTTGTCCCCCTCTCCTCCCCACCTCCCAACTCTGCCCAAGTCAAACTTAAGGTGCTTGACTTCCTTACATACCTAAGGTAGTCGCTGCATAACAGCTCTGATGTCCTCCCCTGTGAAATGCAGTATTGCAGCTTGCCAGACTTTGTTGGATGATGTGTCTGACTCCTTGATTTAAAAAATGTTCAGGGCGTAATTGCCTTTGTCTGAGATAATGTCGTATTAGTTGTCTTAAGAAATTGTACAGAATGTCTTACCTGTGCTTACGTCTTTTTCACCAGCTCCAAACCCCATGCCTCCCAACAGTTATTGTCTGTAGAAGAGAAGTTTATTGAACAAGGAATGCATGTTTGTGTGTATGTACGTGTCACTTATACACAGACATTCTTGAGTCTGCCCTTTTTAAAAACTTCTCTGTGCTTTGTTTGTTTTGTACTCTTTATTTCAGCATGGCATACTGTGGTACTCAACACTGTCTGCATCTGCTTCCTTAGGTTTTTGTAATGTTTTTAAGTGAAAACTGGGGTGGCCTATATAGATTCTTTTTTATGTGTATGAGCATATTATGCAGACTTACTTTATTCTGTCTCCATGAGTCTTGCTTTGAGTGTTTTCTGTCTTTTGCTTTTTATGCTATGAGTTAAATCTCATACGTGATGCTTTTGTTTCAGTTCTGTGGACAGATGACTCCCAAACTCTTGAGACCTTTTGTGATTTCCGTGTGAACCTTGTCATAATGAATACCTGCATGAATACACATTTTTACAAATATTCACTGTGCTTCATCTCTCAGCAGAATTCAGTTTAAATAGTCTTGGAGATGAAGTGCGATGTCTTGTAGATATTACAACAATGGATTTTCATTCTTATTTCACTGAATTAGTACATTTTTGCCCAACAGTAATCTTGAGGTCTTGAGTCAGATGCTTCTGTCTCAGTCTTTTTCAGGTTGCTTGGCCGATGAACTGGATTCTTTCCTGTAAGCAACTTTTTGCAGTAACTCATAGGTATCTGTCACATTATAAAAATACTCGTAGGTTAATTCTGAGGGGAAATGGTGTGAAGCACCTAAGGAGAGGATTTCTTAGAACCCCTGATGATGGTACAGTGTTGGTTTAGCCTGACCTCTGCTGGGTAAGTCTTGGACTTGACTCTTCCTCGCTGTCCCTGTCCAACCCAACGTAGCTTTCCCTTTCTATTGACAGTGACTTGTCAGTGACCAGAAATTCGGGCCTTGGCTCTGTAAGCACAGAGATGTAAGAAGCTGAAGAGAAGGTGCTGTTTATTTATTTTTATTGCAGTTTTGTTTAAGGGGTACCCGTTGTGCTCAGCACGAAAATAAGAGGATAGTAATTGCCTCAAAGCCCTATGATGTAAACAATGTACTCAGAGAAATAAGACACAAAAAGATGGAGATGCAAAATTTTTGCAGAGGAAAGTATTGTCCTACATTTCATACTGCCAGTAAATTCTGTCAGTGAAATAATAATGCAGCAAATAGGAATCCAGATTATTAACTATAGTTTGCAAGAGAGAGTTTGGATTTTGGGGAGCATGGAATAAATCATCCTTTGGGAGCTTTTATTCCCTTTTCTTGCAATAGAGCCATCCTTCTAGTTATGTGCAAAATAGCTGAGTTAAATCCAGCCTCCATAAATGATGCATAAACTGAACTGAGTTTCGTTTAAAAAATATCAACAAGGAAACAAGAGATAGTAGCGATTCTTAGCTTTCTGTCATTCAGATATTGTCTGATGATAACTTATTTGTGTTTATGAGTTGGAGAGTATGTATATAAATGGAGAAAATTTGCGACATAAACAGAGTCCCTCCATTCTGAAATGAATAGTCCTGTCAGTGGTAGGGATGTAGTATATTTTTTTAACATCTGGGTCACTTCTCTCTAGTGATTTTGATGCTAATCTCTGTTTCCCAAGACATTAGGAAAGCAAAAGGAAAAATAAGGAATTATCTGCCTGCCTTCGAATAGCTATGGCTACCAGAATAGCCAGAATTGTCTTACCGCAGTGGCTGATGAAGTTCTCCATGACGCCTGTGAGGCTAGACTTGGTAATGTTTGCCTGGGGGACGCTCAAGACAAGGCTGGATTACAGACCCTACCTGTCATCACTGAGGCTTGGAAAAGGGAAAAAATGTGGGGTACTATTCTTGCATGTCGGCTTGACTGAGAAGTGCTGTAAAGGAAATGGTGTGTGTGTGCTGTTGTGGCATGTGTTCAATATGGATCACTGCGCTAGGTGACGGAGACATAAGTGATACTTGTTTAGTATGGTCTTAAAGAACTTTGAGAACTTGTTAAAAGCCGGGACTATTAACTTGCTAATCTTTTATTTCTTTTATAAGCACTGACACCCAGACTGTGAAACTAACACAATTTGCTAGCAAGCAAGCTAGAAGGGAAACAAAACCCTTAATAAAACTTCTGAGATTATTCTCACTGCTTGTACTCATCTGCATTGTGGTTTAAATATGAAATGAAGGATGACCTGGTGCATGGGAAAATGGGACTTGTGTTTTCTAACTAAGTTTATATTCCTTATGTGGGGGATACAGGCCCTGGTATGAGAAGGGTAGGGTTGGTGGAAGTGAAATGTAATACCTGGTTATGTATTCACAGGATAGTTGTTTTATTTTGCCCATATAACAGTGTGTAACAAGAAATAGAGGAGATTTGTAACCCATGGAGGCAGGCACTGGAAAATTAATCTGCCAGGGGTCTCATAAATGGTCTTGAGGTTCTTCTTAATGCTGAGTTCTCAGGTGATACATGTCTAGTCTGAGAGAGATTACTGATGGATATTAACAGAATGTTGAGCTAATCTCTGACACAGAGCTGGTTCCTCTTCTTTCTTTGCTTTGAACTTTAATTACATCCTGAGAATGGAGAGTGAACCAAAAAGAAAAAACCTGAATCCATCCCAAAACAAACAAAAAAAAATCCAAGCCAAAAAAGAGTTTGTGGGATTCAATTTTGGATAGCAAATCATGGGGATGAAGTGAGGGAGCTGCTGCTTGGAAGATATTCTGAGTTCTGCAGTAACCTAGGTAGAAATCCTTTCTCTCTATACCAGGTTGTCCTGTGGCTCAAAGTGCTCAGCAGCATTTGTAGGCTGTGTATTCCACCCTGCTTTCAGTCCTACCACCCCCGAGGCCAGCAGCTCAGACCTGTATTCAGGTAGATGCTTGGAAAATTTGACAAGCTTACTTAGGGGTGTGAGCCAGCCTAAGGCTCCTGCTGTGGCTTTCATGCCATCCCCAAAGGGCCAGCCCTTCGTTTCCTGTGGTCAAGTAAAGAGCTTGTTAGTTTTGTCTCTGGTCTGGGTAGCCAGTGGGACCATTGTACTGATGATGTTTGCTTGCTTATCAGCCTCTCCCCATCATAAACTTGTCCGGTTTTCCTTCGGAAGAAAAGCATTTTCTAGACATCTGCCCCTTCAAATGCCAGGCTCCTTAAAGGATGATGTCAGCATCTACTGGGACACTCCTCCATGTCCCACCCCCCCAGGTATCTCTCTCTCTGTTTCTTCTTTAAATCTTTCTTTGCCTTCTAGCTTAGTTCTTAAAAAATACTCCCATTTCCCTAGTGCTGTAGATGTTTTTTTCTCTAGGGATTTAAAAAAATGCCAGAGTGTCTCTTTTTTAATTCATAAATCTTCAGATCTCTTTTTTTCTTTCTTCCCTTTCTTCAGCTTCTGTCTCACTCTGTAAGAGTATTTCCCCTTTCTCATTATATCACGTGTGCTCTTTTGCTCCCCCACATCACTATCAGCCCTCCCTGCATCTTTTCAAGCAGAGTAGAATACAATTCTAATCACCTGTACTTTTTATCTTCTTTCTGAATCTTAAGCAGAGCCTTTCTGATCTTGGTGTGTGTTCTGGAGCAGAACGTGCCAGGATTGGGACAGGGTGAGGCTGAAGGCAAAATCACTGAAGCAACGATTGAGAGTTGTCTTGACAGCAAAAAGTTACCTTTGTGATTCATTATCTTCTTAGGAGAGCTTGAAAGTTCTTTCTGTGATTGTGTGCATAAAGTACCTGCATTTTGAATGAGCTCAGGAGATTTATTTGAAGAAGTACAGTACTGGGATGAGAGTTTTAAGTGCATTGTTCAAGCACGTTTATGTGTTTTGGAGTCTGGCATTTGTCACATCAGAATATTTAAATTGCTCTCTGCCTTTTTGAGGGTGTTGTAAGTTTGGGTTTGGTTTTTTTTTGCTTTTTCAGGAGGTGAAGGGCGAATAGTCAGGTAATCAGGATAATGGCTTTAACAAACGGAAACTGTGTGGAAAACTGTGTGAATAACTCTGCTAGCAGCTCTTCATTCAGGCATAATTAGAAACACATTTTAAATCGCCTTCACCCATAGAATTTTGTGGGCATTTTTGGGTTTGTAATATAAGGTGTCACAAAATTAACTCCCAAGGTGAGGAATTAAATTTATTTTATTTTATTTTTGTTCCTTCCACATGCTCAGAATCTACTGAATTGTTGTGGCAACTCTCTGAGATATGAGATCTAATTAGGTAAAGTAGAAGTTCAGGATGAATTTTCTAGCTAAAATAATTTTCTGCCTCTTAAACGTCAGCTGTGTCTTAGTTTACTGCTCTCTCAAGTTGGTGCTACTTTTAATGGACATGTTGATGTTTTCAGCCAAAAGCTGGTTAATGAATAGCTCTGTTACAAGAATGATGCATCCAGTAGAGGCATGTGGACATGCCTGGTATGTCTACCTTCTTTTGTGAGACACTATCCATTATTAAATTTCCATTTAAAACGCCTGGTATTATGTGCTCAACTCTGAGAGAGGCAATGAGAGTGTCATAGGGCTTTCTCTTTTACATCTTAGTAGTAGATAATTGATACTAAATGATGCTATTAAGGATTTGGGCTACAGTAAGAGACAGTAGAAAGACTTGCAAATAATCTATATTCTTGACCACAGAGTTCAAGCATAAGATCATAGAAATGACACACAGATGCCTGAAAGTTGTGTCTAGGTTACAAGAACCTGTCCACCAATTAAAAAAATCACAGAATTGTTTAGCTTGGAAAACCCCTCTAAATAATTGAGTCCACACATAAAGCTAACACTTCCAAGTCCACCACTAAACCGTTTTCCCAAGTGCCACATGTACACCTCCCAGTACATCCAGGGATGGAGTTTCAGCCATGTCACTCGGCAGCCTGTTCCCGTACTTGACAACCCTTTCAGTGAAGTAATATTTCCTAATATCTAGTCTAAAACTCCCCTGGCAACTTGATGCCATTTCCTTTCGTCCTGGTAACTGGGAGAAGAGACCAACAGCCAGCTTGCTACAATGTCCTTTCAGGTAGTTGTAAAGAGTGATGATGTCTTCCCTCAGCCTCCACTTCTCCAGCTAAAACAGCCCAGATCCAGCTGCTCCAGATCCTCCACCAGCTTTGTTGCCCTTCTTTGTACAAGCTCCAACATCTCAGTGTCTTTCTTGTAGTGAGGGGCCCAGAACTGAACACAGTATTTGAGGTGTGGCCTCACCAGTGCCGAGTACAGGGGCAGAATCACCTCCTTGATCCTGCTGGCCACGGTGTTTCTGATACAAGCCAAGATGGTGTTGGCCTTCTTGGTCACCTGGGCACACTGCTGGCTCATGTTCAGCTGCTGTCAACCGACACCCCCAGGTCCTTCTCTGCCAGGCAGCTTTCCAGACACACTTCCCCAAGCCTGTAGAGCTGCACTGGCTTGTTGTGGCTCAAGTGCAGGACTTGGCACTTGGCTTTCTTGAACCCCATGCAATTGATCTCAGCCCATCAATCCAGCCTGTCCAGATCCCTCAGCAGATCGCTCCCTACCCTCGAGAACCCATCCAACTTGGTGTCGTCTGCAAACTTACTGAGGGAACACTCGATCCCCTCATCTAGATTGTTAATAAAGATATTGAACAGAACTGGCCCCAACACTGAGCCCAAGGGAGCACCACTTGTGACCGGTCACTAATGGGATTTAGCTCTGTTCACCACAACTCTCTGTGCTCATCCAGCCACCCAGTTTTTAACGCAGTGAAGCGCGTGCCTGTCGAAGCCATGAGCAGCCAGGTTTTTTTCCAGGAGAATGCTGGGGGAGACAGTGTCAAAGGCATCACTAAAGTCTAGGTAGACAATGTCCACAGGCTTTCCCGCATCCACTGAGTGGGTCCTCTTGTCATAGAAGGAGATCAGGTTGGTCAAGCAGGACCTGCCTTTTGTCAACCCATGCTGGCTGGACCTGATCACTTGGTTATCCTGTACTTGCCTGCTGAACATACTCAAGATGATCTGATCCATAACCCTTCCCAGCACTGAGGTCAGGCTGACAGACCTGTGGTTCCCCAGATCCTCCTTCCAGCCCTCCTTGTAGATGGATTTCATGTTTGCTGACCTCTGGTTAACTAGCATCTCCCCTGTTAACCCAGACTGATAACATGATCATGAGTGGCTTGGTGAGCACTTTTACTGGCTCCTTCACTACTCTTGGGTGGATCCCATTGAGCTCCATAGACTTGTGTGTGTCTAAGTGGAATGGCAGGTCACTAACCATTTCCTCCATGGGGGCTGCATTCTCTCCCCATCCCTGTCACCCAGCACAGGGGCTGGGTACTCAAAAAAACAACTGGTCTGACTATTAAGACTGAGGCAAAGAAAATGGCATTAAGTACCTCAGCCTTTTCCACATCCTTTGCCACTGAATTTCCCCCAGCATCCAGCAAAGGCCTGAGAGTCTCCTTAGCCCTCCTTTTGCTGCTAAGATGTTTAGACAAATTCTTTTTTATCATCTTTTACCTCAGTAGCCAGGTAAGGTTTTAGTAGGGCTATGACCCTTCTAGTTTTCTCAGTGCATAACCTCACAGCATCCTTGTAGTCCTACTGAGAGGCCTACCCATTCTTCCAAAAGCTTTAAACTATCCTTTTTTCCCCACAACGTTCCAGTCAGAGCTCTCTGACCAGGCTGGTCTTTTTCCCTGCCAGCCTGTCTTCCATTGGAGCGGGAGAGCCTGCTCTAGAGCCCTTAAGACCTCCTCCTTGAGGAATGTTCAGCCTTCTGGACTCCTTTTCCCTTCAGGACTGCTGAGGAAACTGTTGATCAGTCTTTCGGGGAGTAGATAGAGCCTCTCTTCACTATGCTTATTTGTTATTGCTATTTGATATGTTCACTGGTGGTGAGAAAATACCAGCTTTTTGTGGGCTTGGAGTGATAATGAGCTTTAAGGCAAAACCACAGCAGATCTTAAAAGCAGTGTTGGAGTTTTTGACAAGCAGTGACCAAAATTTGTTCTTCCAGAGTATTTTTGTATGCATTAGAAGTTGGTGACACAGATTGTTTTCTTATAGTATGGTTGCTCACTTACTACCCTTTCTGATCCCTTGAACATTGAAGCGGAAACAAACTGAGGGCTAGCAGTCCCTTCCTACAGAAATGCTTGCTTAGATTCTCCAGATCATTTTCCTAGGAGTAAATTATCTGCTTCTGAAACTCCTGCCTCACTTACTGAAGTTGCTTAATCTGCAGCCTTGTATCAGGTCCCACCCTGAGTTGAAAAACCCTGCTAGCTCCACATTCCAGTGGGATCACGCTCTTCTAGCAGCAAGCCTGGGCTGCTAAGCTTGACAGTGTCCTTTTGAGCTGATAAGCAACTCATGAGATGGGGAGAATGAAATCATGCTCAAGACAGCATCACTGTTCTGGTTCCTTTGCTTGCGGCATCTCTTTATCACTTCAGAATCAAGATTTGAAATTAAACATTTCAAATGAAGTCCTGCTGCCCTGCAGGGGTTTGTCTCAATGCTTGCTGCTGTGTAGCCTGTATTCTAGGTATTCAGATGCTTCTCCAGGTGACATCATTCCCACAGCTGCCTTCTGGTAGGGGCCTGAATCTGAAGACAGGTGCATTTTGGGACCTTGGAGTGCCATCACTTGCTACTGCTGCAGGAGACAGTTAAATCTTTCCACAAGTGATTCTAGATCCGTTTTCAAAACAAGTTTTTTCCCCTACTTTTCCTATTAGAAGGCTGTGCTGTTACCCATCTGCTGTCACGGCTAGCAGTCTTGGTCCCCACTCCTGTCCGAATTTCCTTTTTGCTGGAACAGCTCTGTTTTCTAGGTGGTACTTGGTGAGTGTCTCCTCTGGCACTGGCTGTCTTGGATCCTTACTGCCTGTTCTGCCGATATGCATAGCTTGGCATAAAGAATGGTAAACTTCTGTGGTGCAAAATGAGGTGTTTTGTAAGGCTTATGTTTTAGATTAGAAGAAGTATTACTGCATCGTTTACATTAGATGCTGACTACAGAAATAATCTGTTCTGTAGGTTATCAGCTGCTTCCTTTTCATTTCTTTACAGTTTGTTTTCTCTTAAATGTCATGTACAAGATCTGTATCTTAGATTTAAATATTCCTGCTTTCTCCTTGAAACATTTCTTCAATCTCTTTTTGGTTTTTTTTTTTGTTCATGCGTGAAGTACTTAATGCCCTCAATCTGCATAAAAATGTTTTGTATATAACTCTAAAATCTCCCTTAGGACTGCAGACTTTTTTAAATGGAACAATTTAAACATTTTCCACACAAATGGGCACTTGGGGCAGATGTCATTATAAAAATTATAAGAAATTTGTTAGATATTTTCACTGGTTTTTGGTTTGTTTTTTCTTGTATTTTTTTTTTTTCTTAAAGACCTGCCTCTCTAGTCACAGTGGAAATTACAAGCCAGATGGAGTCAGCATGATTTCTGTTACTGGCAGAGAAGTACATAGCTTATAAGGCTGGCTAGTTAGACATTGATAAGAAAGAAACAATAGGCTGTCTTCTCTGCTTCAGTCAACATGGTGCAGGTGTGGAGGCTGATGTAATGCTGCTGCTGCTTTCCTACTCAGAATTGTACATACATATTTATAAACATATGCAAATCAATCAAGTATTGCATTTGCAAGATGCATTAACAAAACAGTGATTGAGATGCAGAACAAGGGAAAAGCGCTTCAAGTTCAAATCCTGCTCTGACTGTGAAAAGTTTTCATTTGGGTGAAAGTTTTCATTTGAAATTAATGTGTTCAGGTTTCCTTCTTCATGAAGAAATACACGATACTGGATATTCTTGTTGAGACTCATGTTGTAAAATTTGAGGCTTGCATTTGTTTGACTAGTAGACAGAAGCTCTATTTTGTGGAGGTTTTTGGATTCTAAGGAACTGTTTTCTGATTTGAAACAGAGCTCTGAAGTAGTCAAATTTCACATGGAAGAAAACCCCAAACCTAGTATTTTTAGATCAGATGAAATACTAATTCCAGCAGGATCAGGCTGTTTTGTTTCAAATCTGACTGTTTAAATGTTTTAAATATTGCTTTACCTAATGTGGCCTTTCAGAACAAACTGATTTGAAGGGAGAGAAAGAAAGACTTCATGTAGGAATGCAGTAACAGGAAGTTCTGATATTTGTCAAAATACTTCTCCCTCGCTCCAGAGTTAGTATTTTGCAATCTCAGTATGGTTTTCTGATACATTTTAGTATCATTGGAATTGTATTCTACACAGCAGGATGTTGTTCATGTAGAGCCATTCTTTCTGGCTCTGTCTCATCTGTGTTCTGGGGAGATACTCCAGGAGTGGGTGGAGGAATGCAGGATTCTGTCTGTCTTCTCCAGCATGGTTTTTTCCACTAGAATGATCAGTACCGTGTGAAACTCAGTTACTGCTGGCGATGCTTTTTAACAGATCCTTGGTACTACTGATGAAAATGGGTACATGCTGTCTCTGTCAGAACAGCACTATTTTAAAACATGTTCTTGGAATGTGCACTTGCTACTTATATTCTTGTTTATTCCAGATATGTGTCCTTACTTTGTTCAAGTCTTGATGGTCTGTCAGATACGTCAAATTATGCTTGCTTTTGCAAAAATTGCCCTTTGATGAAACCAGTGCTGATAGACTTGAACCCAGGTGCTATTAAAACAGATGGAATTTAGTAAGACTTTTTAAAGCCCTTTTAAAAGTCCAGCTGTCACATGGACTTACTGTCAGGATGGTGACTCTGTCAGTTTTGTGATGCATGGCTATATTGCAATGCAGTTTCATGACAGCTGAATAGTTCTTGCATATAATTAGTGATCCCCAGAGTAGGACATCCTTCTTCTCCATACCTGCATTACCTACTTTGCTGAGACAGGGCCTCTTCTGTCCTGACAGGGCTATGTATGGGCTTCCAGTTTCCTATGAAATCAAGGGGAATTACCACAAAATATGACTGGTGTAGTGATGGATTTCTGATACCATCTGAAGTGGCAGTGATGACGTCCAGCCAGCAGCAGGTTCAGTATTAGTCCAGAGGATCTAACTGAAAATAGTTTTAGCAATAGCCGTGTTTTCTGGTTTAGGTCAGGCTGGGATGGTTTGTTCTTGTTGATGTTTTGGTCTTTGTACTTGTTGGCAGTGTGGCTGGGCTGAGTGCTGTGAAGTCTTTGAGCATACTGCTCAGCTTTGGTTTCTCCAGAGCTGTTGAAGGCAGTTTGCTTCTCGTTCCATTGTCAGCTTAGATGTTTTGCCTCTGAAAAGCACCTTATTTCCCAGTGAGGTTTTAGGCACAGGCAAGAGTATGTAATTTCTAATATATGCAGTTTCAGGGGCAATTTGTATATGTGTTTTCTTTTATTGCCTGTTTAACTCTCTCTCTCTGTTATAGATGGAAGATTTCTGGCACAGGAGAGGTCATTTTGCATAAACAGTTCAGTAAGGTTTTCCAGGTGGTTAGATTTCAAAATTTAAAAAAATCTAAAGGGTCAAACAGATGCCCGGGATATGCTGAGTACTAGGGACTATAAGCATAACTGCATTTTGTTTTAGCAAGCTGTAGCTAGCTCTAAGCTAGTCAACTCTGTTAACATAAACCATATAACTGCTGGACCACAGTGTTCAACACAGACTGCAAAAACTATTTGAATGGTCAGGGAGTTACCCGACATGGGCAGAGTAAAGCTGGCATCACAGCACTGAGTGCACCACAAATATGTCAGGTAGCTTTACATCATCTTGGCTAGCCCCTTGCTTTTGAATGAAACTCTTTTCTTGGTGCCATTTAGGGAAACTTGACAATTAGCCTGCAGGAAATAAGTGTGCTGGAACTGTCCTGGAGCTTTTCCTGGTGGCTGGAAGAATCCAGGTGTGCTGTTTGAGGATCTCCTACTGGGATTATTACTGGTCAGTGCAGGTTCTCAGATGTTTTTTTTGCTGTAACTGGTTTGCTTGATGATCATCTGTTCAGGTCAAGTTGACATTTTTGAACCTGTATCTAAGAGAAGTGGGAAGTTGGAAGAGATTGAGTGTCTAGCCTAGTTTAATGCTTGCCATAGTCTTTCATTTTTAGCAGTGAAGGAGAAAAGAGCAAAAACATCTTATGAGTTTCCAGCAAAAATCCAGAATTTTAGTATCCTGGGCAAATCCTGTAAGTGGAGGCGGTAGCTAGATCATTCCAGACTTCCAGTTAACAGAAGCTATATGGAGAAAGCTAACGAATCCATTGCTTTTGGATACTGCAGAAATATGTGAGCATCCGTTTTGCTCTTATTTTCTTTAAATACAAACAAGAGATGCCAATAGAAATGATGACTTTTGACTGTAGGCTTATCATCCTTAAGCTAGTAATTGTGGTGTTATTTTTGTGGATTGTGCAATTTGGTTGAGCTAGTTCAACTGTAAGGTATTGTCAGTCTTCTCCTCCTCCTTGGTTGTTTGACAAGTTCCTCCTCCTGTACTTGAGGAAAGAGGGAATTATGAATGTTTAATAACTGAAGGTACATGGTTGCTCTCAAAGCCAAAATCCCAAAACTGATAAAATCATTACGATTTTTTCAAAGGAGCCTTTTAAATTAAAGCAATTGGTAAGTGCGTAAAGCTGAAGATCACAAGAAGGAAGTGATCTCATGCTTCCATGGTCTCATAGATTGTATCTGAAACTTGTTAGCTCTGTCTGAACTAGGGCGTGAACTCCTTGGTGCAGGGCCGGTCTTCTTCCAGATTTCATAAAATGCCAGACGTTGCTGATGTTACCCACTACAGAACCATTTCCTCATACCTGACTTGTAGAAGAAGTCATAGGTTTCAGTGGCATTAGTGAAGGAAAGACTGTTGCCAGTAGTTAAAGGTCTCAAAGATTAATATTAAACAGAAAAGCCAAGCAATATGGACGTGTAGGCAAGAAAATACTTTGGACACAGCATGGTGGTCCAATCTCTTTCTAAAAACCTTTGCACTGTCTTGGCTTGTAGCTTCTCCACTGAGCCTTGGCCTGGGATTTCCTGCATGTTCATCGGAAGTACCTGCTGTTGCTTTTGTATACTACCTGCCATGGGGAAATTGGATTTATAGAGGGGTTTTGTTTTGGTTTTTTTTTCACTCTTACAGCTATTTGTTTAGTATGAAGGGGCTGTGCCAGCAGTCTTGTGAATTCTGTGTGCTTTTCCAGTGTGTAGTTGCAGGGCAAGGGAGATTCTAGCACTTGTGCTGCCATGCAGTGGTTTTCAGTCTTGCTCAGAGTGGTGGCAGTTGCCTTTCAAAATTAGTGTTACTCTGCTGTGTTGCCTTCTTGATCTTTTTTTTGCCATTGCTCAAGCAGAAAGCTTCCATTTCTCTCAAGTTAGCCAACTCCAGTAATGGGTTGCATGTCAAAGTCTGGAATGAGAGCATTTGTGCAGCTTCCTTAAGTAATTCAAATTATGAGTGAGCTCATAAAGGAAAGAACATTGAAATTCAGGCTGAATCAGTAGTTAATTGGCTGCTCGTCCGATCTCAGCTTCCCACGTGAAGGATGAGGTCATGGTGCTGATTCTTGACCACATCGTGCTGCGGACCTCCCACATCTTACCAGGGATTGCATCAGCTGCATCCCAAACACTGAGTTACTGTGACACAAATGCTTTAGCTTTTTCCTAAATGTGCATCAGCTTGGTGTGGTTAGGCTGTACATGTCACTGATGCCTGTGGACCAGGAGACATTCCAGCCCTAAAGCCCAAGACATTTATTTACACTTGTGAAGAAAGCCTTTAGCCCAAGTTCAGATCAAAGTTCAAATTCATCCTCAGGATCTCCAGCAAGGCAGTCCTGTTACTCTGTGATTTGTTGCTATAAACTACTTGTCTGGCTTGCTTTCTTCGATGCCTTTTTGTTAAGAGTAGTCAAACATCATTTTATAAGCAGAACTGAACAAGATGGAGTATAGTGTGTTTCGGAATTCTCATTTGCTGTAGTTCAGTTTTCAGTGTGTACGCTGGTCACTTTTTACAAATCATGTTTGGGTCATAGAAAATCCTGCATGTATTCAAGATAGGGGTAGGGTGTCTTCTTACCTTTCTTGTGCAAAAACATTTCTTTTCTGTTTGTCTTTTTAGACAATAACTTCTTTTTTAAGAGGTATAAAATTGGCCCAAGTTTCTATATAAGTGTAGATACTGCATCAATTCTCTTAAAACTCCAGGGCTGGAGAACAAGGCTTATGAGAAGCAGGTGAGGGGATTGGGGTTGTTTAGCCTGGAGAAGAGGAGGCTGAGGGGAGACTTTATTGCTCTTTACAACTACCTGAAAAGAGATTGTAGTGAGGTGGGTGTCGGTCTGTTCTCCCAATTAACAAGTCATAGGTTCAGATTGAGCATTAGGAAAAATTTCTTCACTGAAAGGGTTATCAAGCACTGGAACAGCCTGCCCAGGGAGGTGGTTGAGTCACCATCCTAGGAGGTATTGAAAAGATGGTAGGTGTTCAGAGATAAAGTTTTGTAGTGGACAGGTACTGTTGGACTTGATCTCAAAGATCTTTTCCAACCAAATAATTCCTGATATCTAATCTGAACCCCTCCTGGTGCAACTTGAGGCCATTCCCTCCTCCTTCCTATCACCTATCACTTGTTAATTGGAGAAGAGACCAACACCCACCTCTCTACAACCCCCTTTTCAGATAGTTCTAGACAGTGATAAGGTCTCCCCAGTGATAAGGGGGAGTTTCCCTTATCACTGGGGAGACCTTATCACTGTCTAGAACTATCTGAAAAGGTTTCCCTTATCACTCCTCAAGGCTAAACAACTCCAGTACACTCAGCTGCTCCTCATGAGACTTGTGCTCCAGCCCCTTCACCAGTTGCTCTTCTCAGCCCACGCTCCAGGACCTTGGTGTCTTTCTTGTAGTGAGGGGCCCAAAACTGAACTCAGTTATCGAGATACAGCCTCACTGAGTACAGGGCATAATCACCTCCCCGGACCTGCTGGCCACACGTTTCTTATACAAGCTGAGATGCCATTGGCCTTCTTGGCCACCTGGGCACACTGCTGGCTCATGTTCAGCTGCTGTCAGTCAACACCCCTGGGTCCTTCTCTGCCTGGCAGTCTGCGCTGGGTGAGTGGTGCTTCCCTTCCTTGTTTTGGGTTTCCCTGGGGCACTGCCTGCTGTGGTAGGGGCGCTGGGAAAGGGGGCCGGCTGGGACCAGACAGGAATTGCGGTTCGGTAAGAGCTGTGCACACCTCCTTGCTGTGGGTCGAGCCCGACTCTCACGTTTCATCCCAAGGCAGCAGCCAAGCTCTGACTCCAAGCAACTGGGCTTCCTGTTCCCTTCACCTCTAGCCTCCAGGAAAGGGAACAACAAGGCTGGAAAGGGAAGCTTCCGTGACTTTAATGAAGAAATACTACTACTACTACTAATGACTTCAACAGCTTTAATGAAGAAAAATAATAATAATCATAGAATAATTTGGCTTGGAAGGGACCTTAAAGATCACCCAGTTCCACCCCACTGTGATGAGCAGGGACATGTCCCACTAGGGATGAGGCTGCCCAAGACCCCATCCAACCTGGCCTTGAACACCTCCAGGGATGGGGCAGCCACAGCTTCCCTGGGCAACCTGTGCCAGTGCCTCACCACCCTCAGCGTGAAGAAGTTCCTCCTCATGTCTCGTCTAAATCTGCCCCTCTCCAGTGTACACCCATTGCCCCCAGTGCCATGACTACAAGCCTTTATGAACTGTCCCTCCCCAGCTTTCCTGAAGCCTCTTCAGGTACTAGAAAGTTAATAATGATAATAGTGTCAACAGCTTTAATAAAGAAATAATCATAATAATAACAATAACAGCAATAATAAAATACTATTAATAAGAAAATGAATAGAATATATACAGATATATGAAATTGTGACCCCACCCCTTGATGACCATAGGTTACCACAAATGCTGCAGAGCTGGCATGGGGAAAGATCAGCAGGAAAGAGGGTGATGTGCACAGGAACTGGATTCAGGAATGCACAGATCCAGAATCAGGGCAAATGGAGAGATGGGGTTCTCACGGGATGTTGGTCATCGTAGAAGAGAGAGCTTTGTGATCTCTGCTTTTATACTGAGAATGATGTGTATGGGGTGGAACAGTCTGTTGGTCAGTTTGGGGTCACCTTTCCTGGCTACTCCTCCCTGCAGGTGTGACCCTTTTTCATCTATGGCTTACGGAAGTCTCACTGGCTTGAGAATGGCCTTCCTTACTGTAGGAATAACTGTAAGCAGTGGCCTTTCTGCATACCAGTCCCTGTGTTATCACTTCTAAAGAAAAACTCTGTCTGAAAAACATGCAGTTAACTTTCAGAAAATAAAGTTACGTAGATGAGGCTTGGCTAAAGTTAGAAAACTTCTTCAGCTCAAACCAGAACACTAGACTGAATTTGGCTGTTATTTACAGACCTAGAAAGCTGTAGAGTTTGGTAGCAAAGC
This sequence comes from Clamator glandarius, assembly GCA_033459285.1. NCBI lineage: Eukaryota > Metazoa > Chordata > Aves > Cuculiformes > Cuculidae > Clamator > Clamator glandarius. Next base: position 2,156,797 of record JAUNZM010000080.1, read on the forward strand.
CAGTAAGTCTGGTATATCCAAGTGCTTCTTTTTTGGGGGGACTCTTTGTTGCTTTGCTAGAAGGCAAAGAAACAAATACATTTTTAAATGGGCTACGAGTTTTCAGATCATATTTTAAATGCTGTGAAGCATTATCGTCAGTCTGCCTACATAATTTCTTCATAACCTTTTTAACAGTGTTCCATTGCAAAATAGACATCTAAATTTTGCGGAACGGTGGTTTAGACTATCACGTGAAGTGTTGATCAGCTACTGCAAAGTTGTCCAATGTCTTCGTCCAGTCCTAGAATGGAAATTGGTGCCTATGCTCATAATGCTGGAAATCTCTCCTTCCAGCTCCAGTAAGTTGCAAGTGGCCTCTTCCTCAAAACGATCCTGAAGCTACAAGGTGCTCTTGCTCTGTTCAACTGCTCTATGGCTGCATCACAGCTCAGGCTGCACATTGCAAACCAGGGTGACCTAGGTTTTTTAGACCTTAATTGTAAAATGTGGAACAGTCTGTGACAGATAAATTATGCATGTATAGTACACTGGTGTGTTGGACCTGCTGCACACAGAGGTGAGTCGATATGCTTATAGTAGCTGGTTGCCAGATATCAGGTACCCAGAGTTGCCTGGCACCTGGAAAAGTGGGCAGTTACTTCAAATGTATAGGAAAAGTGTTTTCCTGCACAAACATGCATGGGATGTAGGATTCCTGTGAATAATGTAGTGAGTCTATTCTCACCTGGTATCATCCTCCTTTCATTTCCCTCTCCCCCAGTAGACTATAACTCCCTTAAAAAGCTGAAACAAAGTTAGCTTTTAATTTGTGCTCTGGGTAGTTGCATGGAAACCTCAGTGATTTCATGTAGTGCCAGGAAGCCTTTGTTGGCCGATTGTGTTTGTGCTGTTCTTGATCTGCTCCATAGTGGGGAAGAGAGGAAATCAAGGTTTCAGTACAGTTTCAAACAGGTTCTGGAGTTCTGTATTTTACAAAACTTCTAAATAGGCTGTTCACTGGGGAGTAAACCAGATACTGTTGGAAGAAATGAACCACTAAGAGTATAATGAAATTATTCGTACAGTTGTTTTATTCTAACAGCAATGCTCGTCGTAAAGATTCTTGTGAATGCAGGGATGCTTTGCAGGGAAAGTTCCTCTAAATAATCACTATCTCTGGCATTTTTAAAAAAGTATTTAAAGCACTCTAACTTCACAATGTACTGTAACTGTACAATGCATAATTTTTTTCGGTTTGTCTTTGGAACACAGACCACAGACTCTTGGCTTGAAATCATCTTCACAAATCCTTGCCTAAACAATAAGGTGGAATAAAGCAAGATGTTTCCAGACTTTCTTTTCTAACATTTTTCTTCTTTGGGTCACTTTTTAGAACTTACTGCCAGCTTTGAGCTCCTAAACTAACCAGCAGACAATTTGAAGGGGGTGGTCTGACTCTGTACCTGACTTTGCAGGTCTGCACCTGCAAAATCAAATGACTGGGGAATCAAAAGATATGGAACTTGTTTCAAGATTCACCTTTTGTGTAATGGCTCAAGAGGCAGCCAGCAGTTCACTCGCTCACCTGAGAGCTGTCAAAGAAAGCAATATCTTATTCAACAGTATTATTGAAAAAAAAAAAAGGGTACACGTCAGACAAAGACAATTTACAACCCATTTATTTTTGGCATTTTCCTAATTCCTATTATTTGAAGTAAACCCCATCTTCCTGACAGACTAGCTTCTTAGTTCCCTTAATCCTGCAGCAAAGTGATAATCCTTTATTTGTGACCTCATAGGCTGTTGCTAAGGAGAATGCTGTGATATCACAAAGCCAGCACTGTGACTTCAGTGTTGGTGGAAGCCTAAGTTGAAGGAAATGGCTGATTCTCTGAAGGACTGGGAGAGAATTTGTATAGTTCTGCTGTTCTGCCAGCACTTCCTAAAGAGCAGTATCTGGCAAACAGGCTTGCATAATGTCTGCATAAGTGATGAATGATAGAGTTAGAGGCTGTGTGTAAGGGGAAAACTTGTGATGATTATGCTTGGCAAGGTTACTCCTGCCCTTGAAAAAAGTTATGTTATCAAGAGGAAACTGTCACTAGGAACTTACACAAGGCTTTCACATCTTCAGTCTCCAAAGATATCATAAGGAAATGACTTTGAATACCAGAATTATTTTCTCTCAAATCAAGAGCTCCTTACTCAGTATTCCTCTTTTATATTTCTTCATCTTAAGAATATAATTTTGCAAACCCAAAACTTACTCTGGAAACACTAATAACATAAATACTTCCATGAAAAAAAATTTTTGTCAGGAGCAAGGCGAAAGACATGTAAATCTCATTCAAACCTTTATGCTCTAAACTAGACTTTTAGGCTCTTGTTTATAAATAGAAGTATGAAGGAGTTCTGTAACTTCAGGCATTGTGTCCGAGACTTTCAATCAGATATTCCCAAATAGCTTACATGCATGTATTCTTTTCACATTCAAGTCTGAGCTTTGAGTGCCTAAAATTAGGCTTCTCAGTAACTCCTTTAAAGAAGTACTGAGTGTACAGCAGCAGTCAATGGAGATAAAGGGAAGTGCAAATCTACATCAGTTTTGAAACTCAAGCTGTGACTATTAGAAACAACATATGGCAGTAGGAACCAAATTTGGCTCCTTTAATATCTCTGTCTTTGACCATAACAGGAAGTTTTTAGAGGAACAGTATTTAAAACACTGTGTGTCAGTGATTATCTGAGGCTCTTGGAATCCAGGGAGAAAATCTTAGTAAAAGAAAAGGGTTGTAACTTTGTTTTAACATTAACTTTTTGAATGCATTAGGGAGCATAGGATTCAACAACAGAAAGACACATTCTTGCTGCTAATAAAATCAGTATTTTTTTTTTTTTACTGTTGATTACTCAGTTTTCATTTTCACTTTTTTATGCATGCTTTGAAAGGTCAAGCAGAGGACTTGATTAGGATTTAGGCATGTACAGCTACCCTTACTGATACAATTTTTGGAAGTTGTATAAGCTAAATCCGCTCTTCTTCCAGAATAAACGAGGATTTACATAGGTATAATCACAATAAGATAATTCTATCAGTAAATTAGCCTTTTAGACCAAAGTCCTGAGGTCAGTTCCCATTTTATCCCTCTCTAACACAGATTTCCCCAAATTATGTTCAGGGAGTGTGCCAGCCTAGATGCTGCGTAACAACTCTACAGTGCAATGCTTCAATTAAGTGTCATACCAGAATTAAAATGAATACCATAATGTCAAGGAAAAAAAACCCACACACCTCATGCAGAGGCTTTGCAGACCACACGTGGCATGTAGGATGCATTTCTGGCAGCCTGGCATTTTTAAGTTCTTGTGGATTACACCATCCTCTGTGAAACTGCATGTGTGTTTTGAAGAGCTACTCATAAAGCAGTGAAACACTTCTAAAGCAGTATTGGTGATGACATGCTTAACTGCTTTCACATGTTTTAATTGAAACTGCCCAAACCATTTAGATGTGCCTTCAGAGGAGGGATGTTGCATGTGTGCCTTATTAGCATGCATACTAGTAATTTACTCTCAACTTTCTTTACTGTCCTGTAAGCTCCCATCTTCCCTCTAGCTTTGATCTTTGATCATAAAAGCTTAGGAGTGACCCTTTAGAGAACAAGCTAAATGTTTCTTTTTAGCTGTTCTGCCTGTTCCAAACAGTGGGAGGACTTGCTCAAAGCCTCTGGAGGATGCAGGTTCCCTTGGCCAGAGTTGCCAAGGATTCTCCCTCTGCTGGATGGTTGGCACTTGGGCTTAGGCTTTGGGCTGTAAGCAAGATAGGTTTGTTCTTCCAGGCTTTTAATTTAAGACTTTGAATGGAGTCTTTCATTGAATCCTTAGTGTGGTATGGGGTGAAGGTCAGCCTCCAAAACAAAACAAAGGCAAGCACCAAGTAGATGCAGAGCACATGCAGATCAGCCTTCACAAAACAACTGTCCTTTTGTTCACTTCTTTCTTCACTGATACAGGCAGCCATTCCCACTTTGCTTATTCCAGCAATCCTGTAGACCCTTATATTTTCCCAGCCTTCTTACAGCTGGAGGTGCTAAATTTATTTGTTACCATTTGGTGATTATTCCTGCTTCCATTTAGCCCCTCTATGCATTTGGATTCTTTTAACAAGTCTTCTTACATCATTAACATTACATATGCTTCATTGCCTGCTTTAGTAATCAAACAAAACTCATCTCTTTCCTCACGCTTCCTTTTCACCTTTCCTATTTTTATTCTCAGTTACATTGTTTCTTTTTTCTCTCTCTCTCCGGCCTTCTCCTGCTGTTAATTCAGTCTTTATAGTCTTAAGTTTTTCTTTAAGTATCTTCTACATCTGCTCTTTAAGACTTAAACTTTTAGCTACCAAACAGGTAGGATGAGCAGAGAGGTTTCAAGAAATGTTCTTAGGGATACATGTACCCTCCATGGGTGCTTCCAAGGGCTGGTCCAGTCTCTCAAAGAGGTTCCAGTCTCTCAAAGGAGATGGCCAGGAGGGGAGAGGGGCGCACACCTTCCCATTCACCATGCATGATGCAGTATTTAATGGTGATCAGAAATGCTTTTAAGGTGGAGACGATTCTCAAACTCCAACTCTGACCGAGACACATTTAGCCCTTCTAAATAGGAGTCGTGCCCTTGCACCTGTAAGGTCTGGGTCGGTTAAAGCACTGCCTGTGGGGTGAGCTCGTTGAAAGAATGTGGCAGTAACTTCAAGCCCTTTTTACTTATGGTCCAGAATAAGGAATGACAACATAATGACATGATAAGGAATGACTTTTTATTTGTTGTTTTAGTGTGTGTTGAGAAAATACCTTGCTGTAGTATAAAACATAGTCATTCAGAACTTGGATTTATATGTCCCCAATGCTTCAAACTCTGAATTTTGTTATATGTGATTTTCTTTTTGTGTCCAGTGGTTACTTGCTCAGTTTGTTCAAGAAATTATCCCAAATCTCTCCTCTTGCTAGCCTTTTGGTTTAGTTCAATATAAGTTGAGATCAGCAGCAGCTCCTGAGATTGTTTCAGGAATCTAGTCTTTATATCCTAATTTAGGTTTCTTTATACTGAACAAGAGGGCAAAGACACAACTATTTTTATGCGCTCTCATCTTTCAGAAAACTGGGTCATAGCGACACTTGGGGAGCACAAGGACTCTTCCACGCTCTGGTGCTTTATAAACGCTTGGTGAAGGTCCAGGAGAAAAATCTTGTTGAGCTCAGTTTAAAATGCAGTGGAGAAAAAAGAATGGTCAGTTCTGTCTCTGGAGAGGGTTAACAGTGTTCTGTGCAGCACAGATCAATAGCAAATGTTTGGGCTTTAATAGCTGTATTAGAAATCTGAAGGCTGGAATGGATAATGAAGTGGTAACCCTATCTGTCAGGTCACAGTTGCTTAGATTCATTAAGACTGCTGGGGAGGACTTGAGACGACACTGGTGACAGCTGAGTGAAACAGCTGAGCAGTCCTGCCAGACAGTGATATCGGCAACAGAGTGTAAGGCAGTGCAGCAAGCATGGACAAAACAGTGCTCAAATACATTAGGTTTTTTTAGGAGCGTGGTCTGCACATTGCTGGAGTCAGTGGTAACCATGTTAGGTTACAAGGAGGGTGGTATTAAAAGTCTAAACATAAGACTGTAAATTAGGAGATATGTAAGAAGTCACACAGGAGAGGTCTGTCTGTGCATTTGATAATTTCATCCTCGTTTTGGTTACTGTGTTTGGTTTTATGGGTCATGTGCAGGGAGATTTTCAGATTCATGAAATTCCCCCGGAAAAGAAAAGAGCAGGAGGTACGGAGGTGTTACTGTTGTAATATTGGTATAAAGCTTGGTGTAGGTTTTGGTTTACTGCTTCCTGTAATAAAAATAGTGCTCAATAAAATTAAAAAGCAAAATCCATGTGAAGTGGACAGGAGGAAGCACATTTAATGTAGTGAGCTGGTTAATTGTGTGAACTCCTGCTTCCAGATACTGTCCTTTATTGGAGGTCATTTGTGATTCCTGCATTTGTTGAGAGTCATAATAATTGGGAGAAGAAATGAAAATCTGCCAGTTCTTGAAGATCTCAAAGAACTGTTTCTGTCTAGAACAAGGGCATTTCCCTTTAAGATACACTAGTGGCGGCGCGTGCAGTTGGGGTTCTAATGCTTCCTCTTAAATGGTTGACCAGCATGAGAAGAGAGAGCAGATTTGATGAGCCGCTGAGCTGTCGTGTCGGGGCATTTCACATGTTCTCATCCTTGGGACTGATCTCCATGCAGGGGTGACCATAGGAATGAATTTTAAAGAATTTAGGGCCATTGTGGGAAATAGGGGACACTGCATCTACTGCACGCAGGTAGAGCATAGGGGCAGGATGTCCTAGTATAGCTATCTAGTGTATTATGGTGTAAGATATTTTGACTTCATAAGCATTAAAGTACATATTCTTAAGTTCACTGCAGCCATAGTGAAAATTCTGCTTTCTAGCATAGGGATAAAAAAATCAGCCATTAAACTCTCAGCTGCTAAGTCTTTGGAGTGTCTGACCTTTTCTTTTTAAAACCACTTTGGCACTATTTTAATTGATTCCATGCTTGGCCTTTTCATCAGTTCTGTCCTAGCCAGAAAAAATTGGGCTGTTAAAGGCTGCTGCAGTACCATGGGACTTGTGTTCAGTGTTGCAGGTTCTTATTTTAACCTGAAGTTATCTGCCAGTCATCACTATTTATTTGAAAAGCTGTAACTACTGCAGCATCATCCTTGGGATAAAAATCTTTCTATGTTTACAGCAGTCAGTATAAATGAGAGAGGAGTTACTCTGTTGTTGGGTTATATTGCTAATAGCCCCTTCACCTTTCAAGAATTTTAGCTGCTGACTAGACTTTTGCTGTATGTTTGCTGCAGCATCCCCAGACACACTGTGAAAATGTGCTACGGCTAACTGAAGAGGATAGTGAAGAACATGTGGCTGAGGCTGATTGTTATGTTTCAGTAGCCATGTTTGGTGCTTTCAGGAATGTCTGCAATATTTTTCTCTGCATTTGTAAGATTCCCACCCTGAGAGAAAATTATAGGTTTACCATTGTTTTGGGGTTTGTTTTGTTTTGTTTTCTCATTTCACGTGTGCTTACTGTCTCTTGCCAAATCTCCTCTAGTGTCAGATATTTTGACACTTCTATCTTTCCTTGCATTTATTGTTTACTGACAGAGAACAGGCAGGCTTTGTTTTTGAGGGGGTGGTGTGGTGATATGGTTGATAACAATGTAGCTTTAGCATTAATTGAATTAATTTAATAGTAACAGATTTCTGTGCAAAAAAACCCAACCCAAATCTCTCCTCCCTTCCCATCCCATGGTCCTAGCTACAAAATCTGTTAGAGAGTCCTTCTGTGTGGTTTAAAATATCACATACTTTCCAGTGAGCTGTAATTTAAAGAAACCTGTTTTAATAAAGACACAGGTGTTGCGTTGCTTTGTTTTTACCGTTAAGACTGGTGCATTCATTCAAATGTTGTTTACTGAGTTTTGTTAGCAAGTGTGGCACGAGGTTATGGTTCTGTCTTGCATTAGGTAGCATTTAAAGTTGTTTGGTTTTCATTTTTTGTGAATATTTAGCATATGATAAAGTGGAAATGCTTAAAAAATGCATATCAAATAAGAAAATATGGGTAGTCAAAGATCCTTAATTGTGTTTACAGAATGAGCTGAGTAAGTCCATGGGCAAAATCATGATCTTGTGAGTTAAGCCCAGGAATATTTGCATCAAATTCATTAGTTTCAAGCTGCGCAGAAGAGGTGTTTGAAACCAGTTGTTGGGTGACTGTGATCCACCAACATAGTACATCTATGAAAAAGACCAGTTACCATGCCTTAAGTATAATAGGAAGGTATTTCCACTTTAAGTGTGGAAATTTCAATCTCGTTGTACTTGATGCAGGTGAGAAGTTAGGTGGAGCACTACAGTATGGTGCAGAATGCTGCTTAGTGCTTCTTAAGGAAAGGTTATGTTTGAGTAAATGTAAAAGAGTCATAGAATCATAGAATAGTTTAGGTTGGAAGGGACCTTAAAGATCAACCAGTTCCAACCCCACTGCTGTGATCAGGGGCATGTCCCACTAGACCAGGCTGCCCAAGGCCCCATCCAACCTGGCCTTGATCATCTCCAGGGATGGAGCATCCACAACTTCTCTAGGCAACCTGTTCCAGTGCCTCACCACCATCATAATGAAGAAATTCCTCCTTATGTCTAGTCTAAATCTGCCCCTCTCTGGTTTATAGCTGTTGCCTCTAGTCCTAGCACTAAATGTTTCTAGTTGGGCTTTAGCCCTCCTGATTTTCTCTCTACGTGATCTCACTTCATTCCTGTAGTCCATCCAAGACACCTGTCCTTTCTTCCAAAGCTCATAGATGTTCCTCTATTTTTTTTATATCCACCCCGATCTCTTTGCTCAACCAAGCTGTTTTTTTTCCCTGCCAGCTCTTTCCTGTGCTGTCAGGATTTCCTTCTTGAAGAGCACCCAGCCCTCTTGGGCTCCCTTGCCCTTACGGACTTCTGACTTGCCCAGTCAAAAGACAGGGCTTATTTCCTAGATCCACGAGCTGCCAACTTGTGCCCAGGCCTCTTTCAACTTGTGCAGTTTAAAGACAAGAGGATTTGGGGATTGAGATATGCTGGGTGGAGGAAGAAAGATGGGGAGGAAAAGACAACCAGGATGGCATGTGTGATATGTGTGATTATAAAAGGATTGGGATTAATAGAGCAATAGCAGAGTGAACCAGATCAAGTATAAATCTAACGATCAAAAAATAACATTTTAACAAATGGAGTTGAAGCTACATTTCCATTTCCTGGTTTTCTATCCCTTAGATTAATAGCAATGGGAAATAAACAACTCCAATCTTAATGCATAGCCCACAAGCAGTAATAATTTTTGGAGCACTCAGAGTGGTGACACTTACTTTCCCAGAAATTTTAATCCCACTGGCTCAAATAAGTTTAGGGGGCTTAAAACCAGAGTATTGAGAAACTTGAGGCAGATATAGAGCCTCACAGCAGTCTGGGTTTTTTTTCCAAAGGATGGAATTTTGGATCCGAAGGACAGAACTCACAAAACTGTGTGGTGATGACATCCTTGAGAGTATCCTTTACCACCGCTTTCTTGCTCCCAGTCAAAATCAGTCGAGCTTCTCATCGATCAGCACCCGCAAGTCCTCTGCAGGGCAGCTTTCAATCACATCATCCCCCATCCTGTATTGAAACCAAGGATTGCCCTGAACAAGGTGCAGGACCCTGCACTTGGTCCTGTTGAACCTCATGAGGTTCGCACAGGCCCACTTCTCCAGCCTGCCGAGGTCCCTCTGGATGACATCCCGCCCTTTCCATGTGGCAACCACACCAGTTTGCTTGGTGTCATTTGCAAACTTGCTGAGGGTGCACTCAATCTCCCCGTCTGTATCATTGATGAAGATATTAAACAGTACTGGTACCAGTACGGACCCCTGAGGGACACCACTTGTCATGGATGTTCATGTGGACTTCGAGCCATTGATGACTACGAATGCGAACATCCAGCCAATTTCTTATCCACCTGATAAGAGTCCTCCAGAAAGATTAAAGGGACAGGACACTGAAAGAGTGTGCTTTTTTTGAAGTCAGTGGAATAAGGTCTGAAGGGAGGGGAAGATTGTTCTCTGCAAATACATAGGAGTCTAAGCGGCAGGAGGGGGTGAAAAAAAGAAAGCGTATTTAGGCTTGTAGACAACATTAGCACAAAACTAGATGGGCATTACCTGTTGGGATATTTAATACTCTAATCACGTTCCCTCTTGTGATTTCTTAAAGAACCACGAGATTTGTTCAGTAAGCCAGGTGGAACTTATTAGCATACTGCAAGTGAGTTGTTATTCATGGAGCACTGCTATGTCAAATTTGTTAGTATGAAGAAATTTCCTAAAGAAATACAAGTGTAAGTTTATATCTTTTTGATGTTCCTTAGTTTGGTTTCTTCTGGGGCCACAGGGTTAATGGGTTATGTTCCCAGTCTGGTGTTGCATGCTTTCTGTTTTGTGAAGTTGGTTCTTGTAGAAGTGATCATAATGATAGATAGCTGTATTCTCTGCAGCTACCGATTCTCAATGCTGAGTGCTGAAGGCTGGTTTTAGCCTCTGAAATTCAGGATCTGCTGAAACTGGTACAGGCTAGTCTAAAGTTTCTCATGCTTGTCATAACCCTGTGATGTCTTTTGGCAGTGTTATTTTTTAACTCTTTTTGTTCTCTGTCATTCCCCCCTGGCCCCCATTTGAGTCCATTCCTTTTCTCCTGTTGAGTTTCCCTCTGGTGACGGTAAAAGGGCTGTGGCAAAGGAAGGGGATCCCAGGCCCTGGCTCAGGAGGGCTCAAAGATGCATGCAAGCTAATGTAGAGTTTGACAAAGGCGTCTGTGTTCAACTCTGACACAATGAGTGTGCAAAGGCAGAGAAGAGGATCTTTCTTAATCTGCTTTCTCAGTGTATGATGCAGATTGACTTCAGGCTATGCTGTATTCTCTACTGGTCTTTTTGGATACACATGCATGTATTGGGATTGTACAGAGGAAAGTGTATGGTGTATTCATGCCATACGCTGTCAGTAAGGCAGCTTTTGTTTCAGTACCAACTTCTGTCATGTGCTAGGGGGGAGACGTGGAGTGGAAGAACAGAGGAGCTGCCTTGATTGGAAAGTGCATGTGGCATTTTGCCTAGGCTTTACTCCTGTGAGGTGATGTTGCAATATCATCACCGATGATGACAGCACTGGTTTACCCATCAACTTCGGCTCTTCTAAACATTCTCGTTTATATTTTTGTGCTGCTGGTCTCTGCTTTCGCTTTTGCTCTCTGCCATGCACGAAGCATCGGGCACTTTTGCTGCTGTTAATATTAGTCAGTATTAACAGCACGGCGAGGTGAGGAGTTTGAGTAAAGTCATGCCTAGGTGCATACGCACATAAGACGTGTGTGCACCCTAGGTACACGTGTGCTCAGTGCAGTCTAGGTGTGTCTAGGGTGTCACACGTGCAAGAGGAGTTGCCTTACTCAAGAGCTTGCAGTTGTATCACTCTGTTCAGAGTACTCAAGCTGGCCCTGAGTATAAAACTTGGGTTCCAATGCCAGAGAAATTTGTTAGAGAGAAAAGATACTCGTGTTACGGTATTACCTTTATCTTTCTTCTGCCACTATTTTAACTTTGGTGATGATAGTGTGACAGCTGCTACAGAAACTTGTGCATGTGTGTGAAAACATTGCTGCACGCACAAGCTCAGCTTTGCATGAATGTTGTCTGTTACAAGGGGAAAACAGATTAGAGCTCTTAGTTTTGCTTTCCATGGGTGCCTGTTGTAATTCACCTTAAGCCCACAGAATTTTTGTCTTGGAATGAGTTTCATTGCTGTAAAGTGACTGTGGGCTTAGCAGACAAACAACCAGAGTTTCTGCAGGGATGATCCTGTGAGACCTAAACATTGCAAGTGCCAAGCTGGATTCATTAGAGACTTTGCAGCTGATAAGGCAGCCTCAGGGAAGGCAAAACTCCTGTAAAATTTAAGGAAGATTTCCTGGAATGAGGCCTTTCAAGGAACACAGAAATTGATGTGTGTATATAGCAAGAGCCCAGCTTTTAGTATTGAGATCTTGGCTACTGTGTAACTGCAGGCATGGCAAAGCAGCCAGCTTACCTTACACTTGTAAAGTAAATTAGCCTGTTTATAATATGTCTTTGTTCCATAACGGTTGCCATAGACCCATAAATGAAAATGATATCTGTTAGTTGTGTAACCCAGCTATTTACTTGTCCTCTTGAAACGTTTACGTAGGCCCATTTTTGGTTAGGTTTGACTTTCACTGTAACACTGAGGATTGCACCTTAGGGAGGTGGTGACCTTTGTGTTCAGTCCTAAACACCCGATGTGTTTATTTAGGGGAGAATCCAAGAGAACAGTCTATTCTAGCATAGCACAGGTGAGTCCTGAAGTGCTGTGTTTCAGGATTTTATGGACTATGTGCCTACTGTGCCTGAAGCTAATTCAGAGTGCTTAGGATACAGGAACCTTTAAAGAATTGCCTCCTGGGAGCACTCCCTTTTTTTTGTTTGCCTCCCCCCCCATTTTTGCATATCGATCTTATCGTTTTGATGGCTAGATCATGACTAGAAATAGTTATTTTGCAGTAAAGACAAGTTGAAATTTCCTTCTCTTATAAGAGAATCCCCAAACAATTAAAAATGTTTCTCCAAAACAGCGGCATCTGTCTTGCATCATGCAGTGTTCCTACCTCTTCTTCTGTGATTTCTTGATGCCTTAGCTTAGCTTAACCTCACCAGGGGGTGGAAAACCTAGCACTGGGAGTGAGATCCTGACACAGTGACCTTGTTCTGAGCGTTACCTTCTTTGTCAGTAGCAGCAGAAACTGAAGCAGCTCCGCTGGCTCTCGGCACTTGGAGCAGTTTGACATTTTCTGTCTGGCATGGTTTCGGGGCTCACGTTGTTTTGAGCTGAGATGGTGAATGGGGTGATGAAAAATGAGCTTGCAAGAACTTGTCCACTGCTTCTAATTTTTTGATAAATCGGTTTGCAGCAGCACAACTTTGATCCCGTGTACAGCAGGGCTGCTTGTTACATGCAGGTCCTCAGCATTCTTCAAGACTGACAAAGGGGGATAAATCTTTCTTTTTAATCACTAGAGTAAAAACTGGTAAGTGTCATGCCGAAGAGTGAATAATTTGAGAAAAATATTGCTCTGTGTAAGTGTGTGAGCATGCATGTTTGTGCTTTTCTGGTTTCGTGTGTTGGGGAGTTGTGTATTACATCAAGCAGATATATTGGGGTGAATATTTTGTCTTGACTAGAGGGTTGAAGCTTTAACTTATCTTTGCTAATGCATGTAAATAGCTTTCCTGTCCACTTAATGAGGAGGCTGGCTCTTTATCCTGTACAATGCAGCTGGGCACGGTTCCAGAAGCAGAGGCACTTGGTATCAAAGACAAAGAAGCCAGCGCAGACGTAGGGAGAAACCTGGAACATTGCGCTGTGGATTTTTTCAGAGCGATGACTCATTTCAGTTCACAAAGGATTCTGGGCAGGGTAGTGAGGAGTCAGGTTGGCTGATCCATTCCTATGACTTCACTTTGCAGAGAGCCAGGGAGAAGAGGAGTGACACTGCAGAATCCTGAGGCACTGCAGTGGAGAGGTGCTTTGCGAAGACTGTGAGTGCCTTTGGAACAGGGGGTGGTGTCAGAACATGATTCCAGCCGTTCATTGGAAATAGGGCAAAAGGAAAGAGATGTTTTCAAAACACTGTGTGGGAGCTATGTTTGTAGTCCCCTTTAGATTCTCTGCCTCCCCTGTCATTTCTTAACTATTTATTTCTTGTAATTGTGTGAAATAACATTCCTTTCAGTGGACCTGCATAGGTACTGCATTATTTTTTGTTTTCTGGACCCCACTGCTTCCTTCTGTAAGAGGTGGGTGTTCAGCATATTACTGACTAAAAGCGTGCTTTGTTTTTCTTCTTTCAGGTCCTGTGGCACTGACCTATGCTGCAGCCAGCCAGCTTCCACAGTAATATAAGGTCCCAATATGCACATTGTTGTTACATCACAGCTTCTCTGGATACTGTACTGGAGCATGGAACCGAACCTATAGGGGTTCAGGTAAGTCCTCCTTTTTTAAAATATTGTGTGCCAGGAATATAGACATGGATGTTTATTAAGAGTTGCATTTGAAAAATATTTATTTGAGAAAACATATTCTAAAGCACACAATATATTAAAAAAAAAAAATACTCTCACCCTCCTTCCCAGGATAAGCAATGCCATCAGTATCTCTTCAACTGAAACCTCTGGGAAAGTTCCATGCTCCAGCAGAAGGTTTTTCCAATCATAGTTGTAACATGTGCTGGGATATCACTTTGGAATGGAAGGCAGCTGGCCACAGGACACGAACAAAGAAAAAGAAATTGAAATCTCAGGAAATATACAGGATGTACGCATGTAACACAAGTTTCCTGGCTGCGGGCAATTTAGCACCCGTTTCTGAAAGTTTGTGCCACTTGGTGAATGTGGAGATAATGCTTTTAGCTGGATCCAAACAATTGAGGAGATCAGTTTTCATGGTTGAAGTTAATAGCAGGCAAGAGAGTAGAACCTTGTTCAAGAGGCAAACGTTTGTCATGTGGTTGGTCATTATTATGGTTGGTGTATTTTCTTCAGGCTGGTTAGAATTGAAGTGGTCACATTGCCAGGTCACGTTCTTAAAATGTTCATGATCTGTGTATGCCAGGGAAGGTATGTTTTGGTGTGCATGCCTTTCAGAGGTGCAGAAGGACTTTGATGATGAGCGAATGTGTGTTAGAGCATTTGCTGAACCTTTGTTTAAGTTGCTCTTAAACAGTAATAAATGGAGGAATCTTTAATGTATTTTTTTTGTTACCGTCAGTCCTCTGATATGTTTAACTGTCTAGTAAACACAACATACAGCTTTATTCCTGAAATACTTAAGAAATGTGGTTTTAAAAGGAGGTTTTAACTATGTCTGAGAACAGTACAAGCAGCATACTTTCTAATTTTCTTTATTTCAGATTTTGCCAGTAAAATATGTTCTGTGTTTATGTGCTAGTAGAGAGTCAAGGTATCCCAGAGTAATCTGGGTAATGCTACAGAAATCTGCATATTCTTCCTGTTCCCTTCTGTTGCTTAATCAGATGGAAATATTATCTGGCTTAAAATGGTGATTCTTTATCATTATTGTGAACTCACATAAGAAACATTTTGTTTGCCGCATCTATGTAAGTATTCTATAATAAGGATGATTCAGTCGCTTTAGGGTTTGGGGGAAAAAGGGTAACGTGCAACCCAGGCCAGGCTTATAACCTCTTCGGTATCTGTCCCATCTCTAAGTTAATCTGAAAATGAGTGTTTTTAGAAGAGGATTTTATTTATGGTGTGCTTGAAAAAAAAGTGATGATATTCTTGGCTGAAGAGCCTTCTTTTTGTTCATTACCAGTAGTTTTGGTTCTTTTAGGTACCTTTTGTTGTGGACCTTTCTGTAGTTCTTCCCAGAGTGAAATCATAGGTGAGGGTTGACCAGAACAGGCTGTTGGTAAGAAATTTTCTGGATTTCATGATGTACTCTGAAATCCCTGTACTCTAATTTGATGTTCTTTGATTAATAACATAGTTCTGTAAGCAGCAAAAGTAGTGAAGTCAGATATCCCTTGTCAAGTGTTTTTTTGACTGGATTCTCTCCTGTCTAGTGGGAAGTGGCTAAGCCTGAAGCACTGTGCAGATAAAGCATTCATAGCAAGACACTCGTGGAATCTCTGTAGGCTGGAGAGACCTGACCTCTCTGGCACATGCATGTACACAGACTGTGATTGTGCAAGCCTATTTTCCTGTGGGAACCAGGCTAAAAATAGTTTTTAAAGTTTGTCTTGATCTGTAGGAAACACAAGATTAAAAAGGTGTTGAGAAGCTGGATGGAGAAGAGGAACTGGGCTTTGGCTTTCTATATTTCACAGGATGCAAAGTGTAACCAGAGGGTCTCTTCCCCAATTAAGGGAAACAGTGTGATAAATTCTAATCAAGTATGGCTTTGCATTGTAATTTACTTAATTTTCTTCCAGAATGACTGTACTGAATTGGTTCAATGTGTGAGTTCAGAGGTGATATTTCAAACAGTTTTCATGCAAACTTCATGAGATGGCGAATTCAATGTCCAGGTCACTTCTTTCCAGCAGCAGACTCACTAATAAAAATTCTGTCATCAGTGTGGAGTTGATAGTTTAGTTGCTGATACGTGGTGCAGAATTTCTCCCTAGGTGATGTTACATAGTCTTTCACAGAGCAGAAACACCAGATCTGCTGGCACAGGATGGGGTCAGGCTGGTGTGGGTTCAGAATGTGTGAGCACTTTGATTCCTAGCTCTGTTAAAGACCATCACTTTCTCATCTGTATGTTAAAGATAGTTACGATTAACCAGTTGTTCGGTTATGGTTAACCAGTTGTTCATAATGTTTTGAAATCCACTGAAGAAATGTGCTGTGTAAGAGGTAAGTGTTTATTTTATATGCTATATAATCTTTTGTTCAAAGTAACGTTCCTCCCCCCGTATGGTAGCGCTATAAATCCCCAAAGCATAAATGAGGATGAATCCTATTCATTGTTATGTATGTAGATATTTTTGGAAATTAAGTGCTACTTAAAACAGAAAATATACGAAACTTATTTTTAAAAAAAATTCTTTAGAGAAAAGTTTGGAAAGACATTGTAGAGACAGAGCTAATACCATGTAAGTATACAGTATTTAAACAAAACATGCAGTCAGCTGGCAAAAACTGCTTTCTGAACTCCGGTTTTCATTTAATTGAGAGCATAAACATATGAAGTCAAGGGCAGTAATTTGATTACAAAAGAAAGCTGCTTGAGACAAGCATCAGTCAGAGCTAACAGGAGCCATATGCTAGACGATTTCTGTAAGTGATGTGGTCTTCCAAAAGAAATGAAGAAAAGCATATTTGATTTGTTTTTGAAAACAGGTCTTTCCTAAAGAAGTTGTTGTAAACCTTCTGTTCAACAGGCTAAGCAGTATTTATGTGCATAATTGGTGTTAATAGGTTAAATCATAAACATGGGCTATTTTCTGTTGTTGTGCATAAAGGAAGTTTGTTCACTTGGTTATACCACAGAGTGCTTCTAATCTCCCAGAGCTATGGGACAGTTAGGATAAAACTTGGTAAATGAGTGTGTCCCTGAGTTGAGAGGGTTTTGGCTTTCTGTAACTAGGACTACTGGAAATTTTGTAGGTGCGTGCTAGCTTTCTCAAATCAAGAGCCAGTAATTCTCTCCAGCAGACAGTTAATGGACTACAAGGTATGGAGGTAATTCTGGCACAACAGAGGTGGAACAAGGACAAGGTTCCCTTGTCATAATGAAGAAGGTTGAAAAGCACTCAGTGGAAAAGAATATGGCTTAACTGGTTATTGCCTCTTATAAACAGAAAGAAAGGTGCACACACAAAACCAATATTTGTTGGCCACTTCTGTTGCATTTAAAACCATTAAAATTATGATTTTATGGACAATTACAGTCTTCATTATAGTTAATTAAATGGTTGTTAAGCTCCCAAATATTTGCAAGCAGGATGCGTGTTATCCTGGCATTCCAGCTACAACACGTTTTGCTAGAGACTGCATTAACATTAAGGAACTGATAGGGAATATGTGTTTTCAATGGAAACTCATGGCTTATTCCTGTTGACGAGAGCCAAACTGTCAATGGTCAAATGTGCAGACTGAATGTTTTCTGCACAGGAACCTAGAAAAGCAGTTCCATGCTGGAGGCCTGCTTTGGAAGGAAAGATTGTGCAAAGTGCAGGGTTATTAAAATCTAGGTAAAATTTATTATTCCTTAACCTGTACTTAGCTAGTTTAAGCCAGATCACGACTGAGAGAGGTTCCAGAAGTGAATCTCTGCAGACTCTTGGCAGACAGGGGCTCCCAGGGGTGATCAGAATCACTGGTTTGCGTTCTTACCCGAGCATCCCTCTGTGGGCAACTGAGAGACTGCAGAGCAAACCTGCATAACAGCAGATAAATGAGGATAAATACTCTTACCACAATGATTTGGTTTAAGAAATAGCCAGGTCTCTTTGATGTTCCAGATGAAACTATTCAGGAAGTTACTGCCCTTCCCCTGGAAGCCCTTAAAGCTATCCAGGGAGCTCATTTCAGTCCCCAGCAAACCTGATAAAGTTAAACTTCAGCTGAGGGTAACATATGCCAATCTGTTTGACATTGCACTGAAATGAACTTAGTAGTGCTCACAAGAACACCCATGACATAGATAATCCATGTGTAAAGGACAGTAATTTCTTAAATTGCTTAGCCAAATCTGCATGATTCTTACTATAATTGTGATGCTTTTTAGGCACGAAACTAATCAGTAAAGAAACAGATCCTCTACACAAAATGTATGATGACTGTTGATCAAATTTGGTAAACTTATGTGTCTGGTTGATTACAAAGATTCATCTATGAACAAGTTTAAGCTGATAGGTATAATTATTGGTAAATAATTCTTTATCCTTAGTTCTTTAGTTATAGTTAACTTTTTCCACTTCTTTATCCACTCTCAAATGATGAGGGGACAAATAGTGTTGGCTCCCAAATCATGTGAAAGTGAAATCTCTGACATTTCCCTGTAAGCTGCCTGTGATCTTCCTGTTTGCCATTGTCTGTAAAGCATGTGTGGCAGGAACTTTCCAGGTATATGTGGATAAAAAATACCCAGGTGAGGTTATACTTTATTGTCGTCATTCTGTGGTCAGACAGAAATGAGGGTGATCTTGGGGAGTGCAGTGCTGAAGCTGGACAAATGCTGCTGTGTTGGGATTGCGGCATTGATCTGGTAAGGCTTGGTTAAGCTAAGCAGAAGCAATCAGGTGACAGCATAGCACAAATGTGTATTAAATCCTTGTGTCTTGGGTAATGTGTATCACTATTGCAAAACAGATTGTATAGCTGGTGCATTGAAAAATATTGCTTGTAAGTCTCAATGAAGTAGTTATGCAATTTGCTGCTCCCACCAATTCTTTTTTTTTTTTTCCAAAGTGCTGAGTATAATGCAAGATTTAAATGCATTTTGATAATCAGTTTTAGAAACTGCCTTTCCTGGTTTTTAGACATAATAGGAATATAGAATTAATAGGGCAAATATTAGATACTCTAAATTGTGGAAGACAGTTTGAATATGAATTAATTTCCAGTAATTTGATTTCTGATTTAATCACAAGGTATTGCTCCATGACAGCAGAAATAGGGTGATTTTCCTGAGATTTCAAAGCAGTTTAGGTAAAACTTTATCTGTGGCTATTGACGAAGCTGTGGCCAGAAAAGGATTTGTACTCAAGCACTCCTTATTCTGTCTGTTATTCTTTCTTATACCTTTTTCAGTGGCAAAGGAAATCTTTCAGCTTGCTCCTTCCCTCAATTTGATATCACTGGGGAACTGTTACAATTCAAGAGGAGGTGCAGAGCAGAATCTGAAAGCATTTCTGTATTTCTATCAAGTGGGTTAAAATGCACATGTGTATGTGTATTTGTGAGGTTATGTTAGTATTATGGAATTGTAATTCCTCCTTTAACTTGCATCTTGAAGAACTTTCAGTGGTTTAAGTGCAGGTTAATGAATTCTTAAATTTAATGAAGACATTAAATTTAAGACAGTTTAATGACAAATGTGACAAAAAGTTTAAAGGTGATGTGACAAAAGTTACAACTAAGTTAATTTTCAGGCCATCTTGGAACTATTAAAGCATCACTTCTTTGTCTGTACGAAGACATTTGACGTGTAGATCCAAGAGAGCTTTCTTCAGGGTATCAGACTTAAGGCCTCTGTAAAGTGTGCTGTGCTTTGTCAGCTGAGTGAAAGTGTTACTCATTAACTTAGCAACATTTTTTTCTAGTCTTTGTTACTCTGAAGAAAGTGTTTTCTATCAGATGGAAATGGTGGGTGATCCATACGCTAGCCTTTGAACGGGGAGTGAAACCTCCCCTTTTGTGGTCAGAGAACTGAATGCAGCTATTTTATTTGTGCAGTTACCTGGTAAGATGTTCAAGCATGCAGTTTTGCAACTGTAACTGCTAATTTGTAGGCATTTTTCTGAAACTCTCTGCTGCACCCTTTGAGAAACTATGTCAGCATAGTATATATCTCCCATTTTCCAAAGGTCACTATGTCTAAGTTTTAAAATAGGCTATTGGATGGTTCTCTGTTGCGAGATTTTTACTCCATTGTAGTATAAAGACTGCAGACCTGTGTGCATCTTTCTCAGTTGTATCTCTACGTCCTTATTATATGAGCCTCTTTTTAAACAAAATGATTCATTGCACATCTGTTGTCTTTTTTACAGGTGATGTATCACCCATCAACATGTCTCCCATCAGTCAGTCACAGTTTATTCCACTTGGAGAAATCCTTTGCCTGGCCATCTCAGCAATGAACTCTGCCCGAAAACAAGTGACACAAGAAGCACTAATGGAGCACCTAACAACCTGCTTCCCAGGTAAGTGTACATAAATAAATCATTGATCAGATGGGTGCATGTCTGTAAAAAGGTGGTTAAAGAAGTCCTAGTACGGGCCCAAAAGGTTACTTATCTTTTTGGCTTCCTTAAAAGAAGGAGTTTCAGTGTTGGGTAGTCTGTTTTACTTCACTATTCTGAATGGCAGATACTGAGATGCTACACAAAGGTAAATGGAAGCTTTAGGGTTCTAATGTTATAACCTTTTCTTTATTCTTAAACATACAGAGAATTGAGTTCTCTTTCACAGAGCCATTATTTTGGAGATGCATTTTGCACGGTTAATTCCTGACTTCGTGTAAATATGAAATGTTACTTGGAAAGTACTAAACAGTAAACCCTATTGGCATGGGTTTTTTTTCAGACTGGTATCAGAATAAGCTTGTTTGTGATTCTGCTTGCAGAATAGCTGCCTTTATCATCAAACACAAGAGAGCTTAGGAATTCTTCAGTAGTTATGGAGAACAAAGCATGTATCATGGCCAGAGCAAACTTATTTCAATTTGTGACTTTTCATCTAGTTGTAAGCTAACTCATAAGAGTTCTGTTGACATCACTCAACCAGTTCAAGTGTCGTTGTCCAATCTCCCTAGAGATAACCTCGTGGTGGTCTCTATGTAGAGCATTCTCTTCTAAGGAGCAGGTTTCCTACTTAATATATGTCTTCCTTCACCTAGGGCAGGCTTTCAAAACTGGTATGGGTTGATGCAAGTAATAGTCCAGTGATGATGTAACCTCTTCCCAAAGCAGGCACCTATAAACTGAAAGGATATTGTCAGCCTGGTTTCTGTGAAGTTTCAGAGTCGTCTTGGATGCAGTTCTGGCTTTTGCTTTTGTACTGCCCTTGCCTGAAAAACCTTTAAATACTTCGGTTGGTTGGTTGTTTTTTGGGGTTTTTCTTTGTTTGTCTTTTTCTTTGCTGCAACAACTCTCTCTGTGACTGAAGGTTTGAGGAGCCACATGGCGTGTTCATAAGTGCTGATGCTCAGAAGACAGACACGTTTTGATATCTTGGATTATTTTGCTTGACTTTTAGAGTAAGAGTTACATAAACCCTTGGAAGTTATGTGGCTTTTGCAATAGCTGGTCTCAGGTCAGTGCAAAAATAATTGCCATTTTTTGCCATCAACTTCAAAGCAGTGTGTCTCATCTTAAAGTAAAATTTATTAATTGATATAAGAACTATTAGAATGTGCACGTTTTTGCTAACAAGAAACAAGTCTACTCTGGTAGCCTGGAATTCTGGAGTCCTGAAACTGATGAATCCTTTGAAGGCATTGTGAGCTACTGCTTTGTTGCAGAAAGCCTTCTCTTGCAGGAAGTTGTCAAGATGCTTGAAAATGTAATTGATAGGAAAGAGGTCTGGTGAGTTAAAACCTGTTGGTTTTTGAATAGAAAACACTTTTCATCGCGTGTCACGATGCGATCCAGGAATGGATTGCTTCCATTGTGCAATGCAGAGCAGACTTTGTAATGGCAACCTTTATTTTCATTCAGCGCATGCAGCACCCATTTGTCGAGCTTATTTGATTTTCCAGTTTGGTGTGGATGTCGTTTGAATGGTCAGCGTTTAGTTCTTCTGCAGCCTCTCAAGTTGTTTTGCTTGGATCTGCTTCAATAATGGCCCTCAACTTGTTGTTGTCTATCACAGAAGGATGTCTGTGACCCTCCTCATCTTCAACACTCCTGTTTCTGTTATGAACTTTTTGGAACCAATGTCAAACTGTATGTTCACTGATGATCCCCTGGCCCAATGCTTGGTTGATATTGCTAGCAGTTTCCACTGCTTTACATTCTCTTTTGAACTCATACAACAAAATCACTTGAAATTTGCTTCTTTTCTGTCTATAATTCGAGAGCATAATATCGAAAAGAATAGGCAATGAATCCGAAACCATTAGCATAAATGAGTAGAGTGAACTTTGAGCTTTAAAATGGTATACTACATCAACACAGTTAAGTTAAATAAAACTTTAATCCAAAATAAGCATCGCAGTTTACAACAACAAAAGCAGCAATTATTTTTGCACCAATCTAATACTAAGTTCTGAGATTTTAAAATGCAATTTTGGATCGAGGGTAATGTTTGAAATAAACAATTCTGTCTGACATTTAATAATTGCACTTTGGAAAAAAATACTGCAAGTATATTTTGTAAATACTGGCTTTCTGTCCCAATATGTGACTTTATTTATCAGGGATTTTTCCAGTATGCTTGGCTGATTTTGAAAAGAGTGGTAAAAGTTGAAAGGGATAAATGCAGAGAAGGCAAAGTCACAATTACAATTCCAACTTAATTACATTTGATTATTTTTTCCAAGTCATGTTTTCTATATATGTACTAGAAGTTTCCCATAGATTTGCAAGTATTTTTCCAATAATTCTCTCAGTGTTTTTATATAAGCATTATTGCATAGTGGAAATGGTCATTTATGGGTGGCATCCCTTCGATTTCTTGGGACCATAATTATAGCTGACTTGGTGTTTTGTGCTATTCTTGCTAGATGGAACCATGCTTCAAAAATAATTCAACAGGTTGGATTATTTTGTAGACATTGCTCAGAAGAAGCCTCAGGCAAGTTAGCACACAGTCTCTTGCTGCTTCTTTTTTTTTCCACTAGCAATGAACATGTGCACTTCTCAAGTCTGAGATTAAAGGGAGGGGAGACTTGTTTTTCCTACCTCACTTCCCAAAAGATAAAGAAAGTTATTATGAGGTGGAATCCACCCTTTGCTGTCCAGTTTTTTTCCTCTCTAGAGAAATACCTTTCTCTCCCAGTTGTGACATGTTTAACATAGCAAACATCCATGTTCTCTCAGTGTGTGAGGATTATCCAAAAATTTTGTCCTTTCCAGTAAACAAAACCTCTTCTTGTGCTGTGTTACTTTTCCCTTGCCTGCCCAAACTTTCTCATAAACTGCCCATGGGTTTTTGAGCCCTTAGTTCACTGAGGCTGTTTTCAAGTATCAAATGTTTTCCCATATTTTGAGAGTTTATTTTTCGTAATTATGTGCTGATGCTCTGAGAGAGAGGAAAGCATTACCAGTGCAGATGTATCTGTCACTGTCAGATAACCCCTCTCTATCTCACCCAGTAGCAGTACTTGTCTGCCTGTGTTGTTTGTGTTTTAATGAAGAGATGCTTCACTGCATTTCGTGGCGTATATGAATTTCCTAAGACCCTAGACACTATTCTCAAACTGCCTAAGAATAATATACCTTTCTTCTCAGTGCAGGATCTTACACTTGCAGTCTAGCCCTCTAGTTTGCTGAGACATTGTGCAGGCATAAATCTGGGCCATGGCTCTATCTGAAATAAGGTATGCTAATTATTTATAACATCACATAGCAACCACTCCATGTCCTTAACTAGTATTTCATGAGCCAATCAGAGTATTTCTTTTATCCCTTGTTAAGCCTTAGCATCAGCTCAGGAGAAAATCATTTTAGCAGATTTAACACCATTTAAATACTATTTCAGATGTATTTTTCATTAATTTATTTTATTGAAAAAGTTTGTAATGATAATGCACATCTTATTTGTGGCATTTGTTATTTGACAGATTTCTTTTAAAAAAAGAAGGCTCCTGCTGTATGCGCTTCCTTTATTCCAACTTACAATAAAACAATGAGGTGTTTGTAGAGACCTACTTTTAATTTATTGACCATGGTTTAAATCCTATACATTAAATGTAAATCTTTGAAATCCAGTATAAGGAGCTAAGAATGTAACCTCTAGTCCTGTGTTTGGCAGCCAGATTCTCTAATCTGTATGAACCTGGCTGAAGAAAACATCAAGCCTTAGTCTATGCTGCCATTAGCAAGGATTTTCTTTCTTTTTTTCTAATTTTTTCCCCCAATTTTGTCCACCTACTTATTGAAGTCATTTTAAGGTGTTCAGAATTTCAGTGTAGAAAATAGACATGTGTATTTGACTATGTTGCTTTCCAAGCAAACTGCTTTCTGAAAGCTGGCAAATTCCTCTGACATTCACCTTCATAACTGTTCACTCCTTAAATATGTGAAATGTATGTGTAGCACTTAAAATAAGTGTCTTGCATTAACTGAGTTCACTCTAGGTCAGTGTTCTTTGTGAGCCGCAAACAAGACATAATCTTCTGGCTGGAAGCTCAGTGGATGGCGTAGTAGACTCTCTTGAGATGCAGAAAATGCACATGTCTGATGATTCAGTGTCCAGACAGTTTCTGCTTTTGAATTATTAAAGCACTACATAATCTTAAATAACACCACTTCTGTCATGCAGTATTTTATATGCTAGAGTCTCTAAACTACTGGTTTTCTTTCCTATTTAATGAAGGAAGGGAGACCATAAGGAGGCTTCTGAATGCAGTAGGGTAGGTTACGTATAGAGACATAGTGCGGGCAGGCTGCTATAAAGAGAAAAGTCTTGGGGAAGCTAGGAAATATACTTAAAATAGCAACATTTTGAGCCAGAGCAGTGTCATTGTTCCTATCCACCATGCAGGAAAGCCAAATTCAAATTTGGGTCTGTTTCTACTTTTTAAGTACTTGAAAGAGGTGTGAAGGAAACCCTTGACTGGCATTAGCTGGCAGTGCTGAGCTCCAAAGATGTGCATCTGCCATAGTCACTGCTGGCTTAGTGAACCGCACGGAAGTTCTATATGCTGGAAATGATAAAAGTGAGATTCTCCAGCTCCATCGAGAAGGCCGACACAATTAAATTCATAGCATCATTGACTGCCCAGGCACGCTAATTATTTTTCTTGGTGTTTGTCTTCATGTTCTGTTTTTGCAGTAGTTAGTCCATTCATGTAACTACTGTGCATCCAGTGTTTAGGGGCTCATTTACCCAATACATTGTTACCATTAGGGTTTACTGGATGAATAATATGTATTATTATTTTTTCCATGTATATGCAGTTCATTTTTGCCTAAGTTAGTGTAGAACATCAGAAGATCCATTTCTATCTCTTTCCCTAACTTTTCTGTAAACTCCCAGGAGAATGCTTTCCTCTTTTTTATTTTTGTTCCAATGTTTTTGAAACAGCGTGTTAAAAAAAAGTCTTTCAGTAAAATCAGAATGATGGACCAAGTTCCCGCAGAGGCAGATGTGTGTTGAGCTCCTGGAAAACAGTGGATCAGTCAGATTTATGTATATGCAGGATTGGCTGCTGCACAGCAAGCGCATCTCAGTTGAACCAGCATTGGACTCTGCAGTGCGTTTTCAGCACAGGATGGAGAAGCACATGAGCCTGAGTTTGGGGTCATCCACTTCTTGTGGGGGTGTGAGGCATGATGTAAAAAGGGTGGTGTTGCACAAGCAGATACAGCAGCTCCTTTGCAGTAAAGAAGAGGTTAGATGATGACCACTGGTTTTTACAGGAATTGAAATCACTGTGTTTCTGTGCTTTACTGAAAGCTCATGCAGAGGGCAGCCTGCTCTTCAGTTGCATCACAATCCATAGGAAGCTCAGCGTAATGTTTCCTTCAGTCCAGAGAGATTCAGGACTCTGGGCTGTGGAAGGGTAATCCTTTTTTTCCGCCCAGCTCTCTGGATTTCAGCTTTTCCCATCTACTGCTGTTTCTGACATGTTGATTCATCCAGAAAATGTGGAGGGCGTTTGTTATTCTCTAGTATTATCACATAAATTGTGGATACCCACGTGAAAAAGGGAGAAAATGCACGTTCCCGATTCTCCATTTCATTTGTTCATCTTTTCAAATGTTCAGTCTCATTTATTCTTTCAAATTATATCCTTTCTTCACCTCTTTTACTTCCTGTGTCTGGATCAACCCCAGTCTTTTAGCTCTGTGAACTGTGCATGAAATGTATTTACTTCACCCACGTGTTTCTCCCCGACACCCCCTCTGTTATAGCATGAATGTAAGCAGTTACTCCAAACACTTTGCTGTTTCCATTGTAAGATTTTTAGTTACAGGTATTACTGGATACTGGCAGTGTGGTTGTGTCTCTAGATTCAAACATTCAAAGCCAAATATAAGAGTACTCATTACGTTGCCTGCAACCGTGTAGCAAGAAAGAGGCTGAATGAAGGAATTAGTACAGATTCTCTATTTCTTGTTGCTAATCTTTTGGTGGGGTGTTGATTAGAGTGCCAGATCCCTTGCTGTTGCCTTCATGTTTGGTAATAGGAGGAAATTAGTGAGCTTGCAGCCTTCAGCCTTTGATGTGTGGGAGAAGAAGTGGTGACCAGACTGTATGCGCTACCAATGACATTGTGTTTGTGGCAGGTACACCTGGTTGAGATTTTGTGTGAAAAGCACATACTGTGTTGAAATGTTTTTGCATGCATAAATACATGGAATTTCCATTCTTAAAGGTAGTCAGAGCTTGACTTAACAAGGCTCTAACCAAACTGATGTAAGTTGAACCAGCTATGAGTAGGGGTGCTGACCAGATGATTTCATGGGATCTCTTCCAACCTAAGTTACTCTCTGATTCTTTTTTTTTTTTCCTAAATTAGTTTTGTTGAAAAGAAAACTTAAGACCCAGAGCAAAAAAATTTAGGGTTTTTTTGGTTTAAAATAGATCCTCCAAACTTTTGAAAAAAAATTCTCTACTTCTAAAAATGTAAACCAGGTCAGTACCCCCCATTATTACTTAGTCATTTCCCAGTATTTTGTGAGAAGGGGCAGGCAACTCAAGAAGAGTACAGGGATCTTGTTAGGACATGCAGAGAGAAAATTAAAAAGGCAAAAGCCCAGTTAGAACTCAGTCGGGCCACTGTTGTAAGAGACACCAAAAAATGTTTTTACAAATACATTAACAACAAAAAGAGAGCCAGGGAGAATCTGCATCCTTGATTAGATGTGGGAGGAAACATGCTGACAAGGATGAGGAAAAGACTGAGGTTCTTAAATCTGTCTTTGCCTCAGTCCCAGGTATATCTCAGTCCCCGCCCTTAACAGGTGAGGTCCCAGATGACTGGAGGCTTGCCAGTGTCATGAAATCCATCTACAAGGAGGGCTGGAAGGAGGATCTGGGGAACCACAGGTCTGTCAGCCTGACCTTAGTGCTGGGAAGGGTTATGGATCAGATCATCTTGAGTGTGTTCAGCAGGCAAGTACAGGATAACCAGGTGATCAGGTCCAGCCAGCATGGGTTGACAAAAGGCAGGTCCTGCTTGACCAACCTGATCTCCTTCTATGACAAGAGGACCCACTCAGTGGATGCGGGAAAGCCTGTGGACATTGTCTACCTAGACTTTAGTGATGCCTTTGACACTGTCTCCCCCAGCATTCTCCTGGAAAAAAACCTGGCTGCTCATGGCTTGGACAGGCACGCGCTTCACTGCGTTAAAAACTGGGTGGCTGGATGAGCACAGAGAGTTGTGGTGAACAGAGCTAAATCCCATTGGTGGCCGGTCACAAGTGGTGCTCCCTTGGGCTCAGTGTTGGGGCCAGTTCTGTTCAATATCTTTATTAACGATCTAGATGAGGGGATCGAGTGTTCCCTCAGTAAGTTTGCAGACGACACCAAGTTGGATGGGTTCTCGAGGGTGGGGAGCGATCTGCTGAGGGATCTGGACAGGCTGGATTGATGGGCTGAGATCAATTGCATGGGGTTCAAGAAAGCCAAGTGCCAAGTCCTGCACTTGAGCCACAACAAGCCAGTGCAGCTCTACAAGCTTGTAGAAAAGTGGCTGGAAAGCGTCCGGTGGAGAAGGACTTGAGGTGTTGGTTGACAGCAGCTGAACACAAGCCACCAAGCAAATAACAGCCTGGCTTGTATCAGAAACAGCGTGGTCAGGAGGACTAGGGAAGTGATCATCCCCCTGCACCCAGCACTGGTGAAACCACACTTCATACTGAGTTGAGTTTTGAGACCCTCACTATGAGAAGACATTGAGATGCTGGAGCTTGTGCAAAGAAGGGCAGTGAAGCTGGTGGGTCTGGAGCGCAAATGCTATGAAGAGCCACTGAGAGGGCTAGGATTGTTTAGTCATGAGAAGAGAAAGCTGAGGGGAGACATTGCTCTTTACAACTACCTGAAAGGAGATGGTACTGAGGCTGCTGTTGGTCTCTTCTCTCAAGGAACAAGGTCTCTTCTCTCAAGGAACAAGGTCTCTTCTCTCAAGGAACAAGTGATAGGACAAGAGAAAATGGCCTCAGTTTGTGCCAGGGGAGGCTTAGAGTGGATATTAGGAAAAGAGTTGTGAAGCACTGGAACAGGCTGCCCAGGGAAGTGGTGGAGTCTACAACCCTGGAGGTGTTTAGAAAATGTAGTCGTGACACTTCAGGACATGGTTTAGTAGGCGTGGTGATGGGCCAGTAGTTGGACTTGATGACCTTAGCAGGACTTTTCTACCTTTCATGGTTCTATGATTCTGTGATTAAGTTAAAATGCATTTTACTTCAGCAAAATATATTGATTAAAGATAGCTTTTTTCCACTGAAAATTACAAAATATTTTTATTTCTTAGTCTGTATAAATGGATTTTTAAAAAAAAAAACAGCTCGTGACCTAAATCTCTTGCTTCCTTAGCTCTAGGTGGAGGTTGTTCCTATGCAGAGCTTGCTAACTTGGTATGTTGTTTATTAAAGTATTGAAGATTTGGTCCTGCACCACTGAACCCAGCAAGAGTACTGGTACTGGGAATGACCAGGCTCTCAATGCCAGGTCTGCTGTGTGGCTAATGTGGCATTGATGCAGCATTGCCATGGTTGTCTCCTGCTCGATATGTTATACAAGCACTTATGTAGTATCCCTGACATCTTGTGTGAAAGGCAGAGAACTCTTAGAAGCAAATACTTCAAAGCTAAATCTGTAATTTCCAACACAGTGGAAGATTCTGGGTAAGATGAACTCTGGTATTCAAGGTGTGTCTTTTTTTTTTTTTGAGCAGCTGATGTAGTTGGAACATGCTTTATTAGGAGAGGAAGTCAGCACAATCAAATTTGTGATAAAGAGGTGATTTGGGAGAATGCTTTATTCGGTGTAGTATTCTTCTGTGGAAAAACAACTTAGGCATCCAAAGTAAGAAACAATCACTGTTTTGTATGTGACTGGGCATTACATTAAATAGGTAGGTCTGTTGAACTGGGATATAAATATTTAGTTGGAAGAAGAATAAAAGTGAAATGCGTTCCCTGACACCCTTTGATTTCCAGTGATTCCATCTTGTAACTGAAGGTCACCTGCACAATGGAAGTGACTAGAAGCTCTCTCCCCGCCCCCCCCCCTTTTTTTTAACACTCCATTAATGGTCTTCTTTCTATTGAATTAATAATTGATATGTCTGAAATGTAAGAGATAAGTAGAAAAACAAACAGAGAAGACAATGCCTAACAAAGTGCTTTGCTGGTGTTTTTTGTTCAGAGTATTCCAGCTTGCATGTTGGGGGAAAAAAGCTTTTTGTTGGGGAGAGGGGAGCCAGAGAGTCGTGCATGGTTTTATGCACTCCCTGATATGTGTTTACTGTCATTTCTAGGAGTTCCAACACCCAGTCCAGAAATCCTTCGGCATACCTTGAATATGCTTGTGCGGGAGAGGAAAATATACCCAACTCCAGATGGTTATTTCATTGTAACCCCGCAGACTTACTTTATAACACCATCTCTCATAAGAACTAACAGTAAATGGTACCATTTGGATGAGAGGATACCTGACAGGTCTCAATGTACCTCTCCACAACAAGGAACTATTACTCCCTCCACCTCGGGATGCGTCAGGGACCGAACACTACCCAAAAACCACTGCGACTCTTGCCATTGTTGCAGAGAAGACATGCACAGCATGCATGCATCTACCCTGCAGAGGAAATCAGCAAAAGACTGTAAAGACTCATACTGTCCTCCTTCGTTATGTCAGGTCCCACCTACTGAGAAAAGTAAAAGTACTGTCAATTTTTCTTATAAAGCAGAGACGCTCACAAAGCCTAAGGATGTAGAAAAGCAGTCTAAGAAATTTGGACTAAAATTATTCCGATTAAGTTTTAAGAAGGACAAGACAAAACAGTTGGCAAATTTCTCTGCCCAGTTTCCACCAGAGGAGTGGCCACTAAGGGATGAGGACACCCCTACCACTATACCTAGAGAGGTAGAAATGGAGATTATCAGGCGTATTAACCCAGACTTGACTGTGGAAAATGTCATGAGGCACACTGCACTAATGAAGAAACTTGAAGAAGAAAAAGCTCAAAGGAGCAAAGCAGGATCTTCAGCTCACCATAGTGGGCGAAGTAAAAAGAGCAGGAATCATAGAAAGTCTCATGGGAAATCGAGATCACACAGCAAGACTCGGGTGTCCAAAGGAGACCCATCAGATGGCTCTCATTTGGATATTCCTGCTGAAAGGGAGTATGAGTTCTATGATCCCTTGACTCGATCCCCACGAGAAGGCTGTTTTATAATAGAACACAAGGGAGATAATTATATAATGCACAGCAATCCTAACGTGATTGAATCTCACTTTCCCATGACACCAGAATGGGATGTGTCTGGTGAACTGGCCAAAAGAAGAACTGAAATGCCCTTCCCTGAACCTTCCAGGGGAAGCTCCCACTCTAAGGTCCATCGAAGCCACAGCCATACACAGGATAGAAGATCGAGGAATGAGCGATCCAGTAAGGCTAAAGAAAGGTCACGATCCATGGATAACTCCAAGGGACCTCTGGGCTCAGCTACCTTAGGCACACCTGAAGACATAGGTGAAGGCTGTAGCCTAGATGACCAAACAACTAGCCAAACTTACATTGATGATAGTACCTTAAGGCCATCTCAGTCGCTCAGTCATCAAAGGGCTCTGATTTCATCTGCAAGCTACAAAGAGACTTGCATCCCTGAAATCGCCAGTGGCAGTGTAGAAACTCCCAGCTCTTGTAGCCTATTGGAACAAAGCAAGACTACAGAGAATTTACCATCATATAGCGAGCTCAACTCCTGCACAACAAAATCTGCAGTTGATGACTATTTTCAGTGCAACACATCCAGTGAAACTGTGCTTACTGCTCCATCACCGCTGGGAAAGAATAAAGAGGATCACGATACGCTGACAGGGACAGACGGGCTCAAAAAAATGTCTTCTGCAGAGAGGCAGTCTCAACATATTGCTAGGGAGCCTGGAGTGCACAAAGAGGAGTCTCCAAAGGGCCCAGGCAGTGTTTCAGCGATTGTTGGCCAAACACCAGAGGTGATTGCAAATGGGCGGCTGGTTCAACACCATAGCGCTGAATCAAGCAGCCTTGATAAAAGGAAAGAAATATTTAGCAAGGATACACTCTTTAAACCACTGCACAACACTCTTTCTGTGAATAGTTATCATAAGTCTAGCACACCCCTGCTAAAGCCCCATCAAAAGACCTCTGACACATTGCCAGTCAGATACGAGAAACTTGAACAATCGACAGTAACCTCAGTCACACAGGTCATGCCCGTTTCACAGAGACAGCAAGAAACAGCTGGGAACCAAGAGGCCTCCTTCGACTACTACAATGTGTCTGAAGATGATGACTCAGAGGATGGAACCAACAAAAATGCTGAGGAAGAAAAGAACAGGGATGATGTTGGCACGATGCAGTGGCTTCTGGAGAGAGAAAAAGAGAGGGATCTGCAGCGAAAGTTTGAGAAGAATCTTACTCTTCTCACCCCAAAGGAAACAGAAAATAGCAACAACCAGAGAGCCACCCACTCAGCGCGCCTGGACAGCATGGACAGCAGCAGCATTACTGTGGACAGCGGGTTCAACTCTCCACGGTAGGACTGTCACATTCATTGCAGCTTTACAGACTAGAAGGTTTCGGTTTTAGTTATGTGTGTGTGTGATATTGGTGACAGAATGTATAGAGCCATTGTAAACAATTTCACGCATTTTCAGACAGTGCTTTCTACAGCTCTGGAATCTGCTGTTCAGATGTGTGGTTTTCCCGCCATACCATAAGCAACCAGTGACCATTTGCTGCATTGACTGTATTATTAGTTCATTTTCTGTTTGCTGAAAACCTCCCTGTGTAATTTTTTCTGTATTAAACTTGTGTTTGCATTTAGAATAGAAGGGATTAGCTCCTGCATATACCCCCTTCCCTTTCCCTCCGAGACGCCATCAACATGATTAACTGGAAGAAGACTAGACCTGAGTAGGTGGCATAATCTTTGGCTCAGGCAAAAAAAAAAAAGCAAAACAAAAACCAAGCATGATTGTTTTGGATTTGGGCATTTTTGTTTGTTTTCTTCAAAAATTTTGGAAATGTATCTATCACCTTTGCAAACTGGTTAGACTGGAACAGCCACCCTTCCCCCCATGGCTGAAAATGCTCAGGATATTTGAACTTGAGAGGTGACCCATCGCTGCAGCAGCAGAGAGAGGGGTGCCTTGCCTAAGTTACTTGAGTTAAGAATCCACATGTTTGTGTATGATGGTGCTGGTTAGTCATTTCCATTCCAGGGATCTCAGACAATCATGGAAGTCTTGGTGTACTAGGAGTCTTACAGGCATAGGGAGAAGAGCATTGCTGGTGTGTTCCCTGCCCTGAAGGTTTCACAAGCTCATTTCCAGGTTAAGAATCCTTCACTCGAGATGCCTTCTTTCTCTCTCTGGCCTCTGACAATCCTAGGTCTCTGCTGGCATGGTGCTTGCCTGATTTTGTTTGCCCTGGGTAGCAACCCATCAGAGTTCAGAACAATGACTCCAGGAACACAGAAATAATTTACAATGGTAGTTCTTTTAGAGCATCTTACTTAAGCTTAAATTATTTATTGTCCGTGTTTAAAAATAAAACCTCCAAGACTGGATTTCTTTTAAGTGAAGGGAAATGGGGGTGTGTGTGTGATTTTTTTGTTGCTTTTTTCCCCCATCCCATAAAAGATATTCTTATTCCTCAGAATTAAATATTTTTTTTAAAAAAAAGTTCTATACCAAAAGCTCTCAAAAAGGCACGTGAAGGATTTCCTGTTTCTACACTGGACTAAATTTCATTTCTACGTTAAGTCACATCAATCTGGAGTGATGGCTATTCCTAGTTGATGTTAATGACAAGGCAGCAATTATTGGACCTACTGCTGCATGCAGTGATCATCAAACTGGAAAAAGCTTTTAACACGTGTATAATTTTCATGAGTGAAAAATTATTTGAGTAAATTGTGCCACTTACACTGAGTCCAGCTTTGTAAAGAAACTTGAAAAGGTTTTGAGTTTGTTCCTATTATTGATTGTTCTGCAGGTGCTTGGCATCTTTTTCACATACAACTGCTGTATGGAGCTGTTTGCACTGTTCTTCTTTAAATGTAATCTCTTCTTTTAGTTGAAGTGCTGTAGTTGCAGTAACTTTTTGGGGGGAAGTATGTGGTGGTATTCGCTTCTTGCCCATCCTATCTTACTCTGCAGAGTGCATTTCAACTCTAGGACAGGATGTCAACTGTATAAAAATCAGTTCTTGGACTACTATTTCACTAGCTGTATGCTGGCTAGATGTCAAGCCGTTTTTTCTGGATAATGCAAAGGCAGACATTTCCTTCCCTAATTATTAACACAAAGACTAAAATTTCTGTTAATGTTAGACATAGCCATCAGGAGGAGAGGACACGGTAAGCACACTGGATTTAGTGCTTCTATACCACCTTGTTTAGATCAAAAGGGAAATAGGCAGCTTTCAATAATGGTTGTATTTCACACATCCCTTTTTTTTAATTTTACTTTCTACTTCCTAATGATTTTTTTTCTTTTGCAAGGCCTCATAAAATAAGTTTTTTTAAAAGAAAGAGGGGCACAACATTCAGTAGGGTTTTCTTGTGTGTTTGTTTTGTAACACCAATCTATAGTCTGGATATTTCAAAGGCTTTTTCATGGGCTTTGGGTCAATATGATCAAACTGGATGATTTTGCCGACTTTTGGTCACTCCTCAGTATGAGTCTATTAAAAAAAATAGAGCTGTGGGTGAATTCAGCCCTTTGGCTATAATTACCATGCTGTTATTACGTTCTTACCTTATAACGAAAAATGTACTTCACAGCCATTTTCCAGAAAATACAAAAAAAGCTATCCAGCATCAATCTGGTAAGAGTCACCTAGATCTGACAGCGTCCATTAGCAGATGCCTAGGGGAGAGTATAAGAATAGGTTGTGCATGTAGTGATAATCCTCAGGTAAACTCTCCTACCGCCACTGATGTTGTAGCTTTTGACTTCCTGAGATGTGGCAGTATCTTTTCATTTAAACTGAAGTGTGCATGTTGCTTGGGAGATCAAAATTACCAGTTCTGCACCGTGAAAGGAAAAGTATGTTTTTCAAGTATGACAAATTGAAAAAAAGGAATATTAAAAAAAAAAAAAACAAACATACCACAGTGTAGTTAGAGATTTACAATGGTCATTTGTCTTCAAAAGTAATTTGTGTGTGTGAAGTTTGTGAACACGTCACCATTGGGAAAACAGCCTCACAGTTTTTTGTTCATTGCTTTTTTGCAAGTTGTATTTAGTAAAGACTAGCTGTCAATATTAATTTTATTCCTCTATTTTTAGAGCTTATATAATACTGCTGCTCTATTGTCACCTAAAGAAAGAGCTGATTTTGGTGTTACTCTGCATGCAGAATTCTCACTGCAGTCTTTGTGTATGCATGTTGTAATGGTCAGTTTGTAATATCAGAATTGAAAATGTTTCAAGGTCTGGGATTGGTGGTCCCGTAAAGAATGATAAAACACTGAATGATCTCTGTTAAACAACAGCTGCAGCTATTTTCATTAAAAAGCAGAAGGAAAGGAATCAAACCATGAGCAACGGAAGCGTACCATGCATCGTTGCAGCTCACAGAGATCTCTGACGTGCATCACCCATCATAGCTGTTTGGAACGACCGACAGTGAGGCAGTAATTGGCAGCAGATGATCAATAACATTTTGATCAATTTAAAAGATACATGTGAGTTTTCCTGAATGCATCATTGATTTTCCAGATTCTGTCAGTTTAAGAGTATTTAAATCTGCCCCACAACCAAACAAGGAGTTCCTTCCTGCCTCTATGCTATGCACTGACATGTTTCTTCTCCCCTGCCACATCCAAAGCTGTACATTCCTACTCTTCCCTGATGCTAGCGCTAATCTTTTTTGTTTTGGTTTGGTTTTGGTTTTGTTTTTTTTCTTAGGGCTAGTATTTAACTGAGAGCAGTCCCTGATCTGGCTGGCTGCAAGGCTCAGCATCAGGGAAGCATCAGGAACATGTGGCAGGGTCAGGTCCACACAAAGCAGGCAAGAGCTCCCCCTTTCAGTAGCAGGTAAATTTAGGTTAACTTTTCAACTGACGATGAAACATTAGTGTCTTTGTTTCAAGTGCTTATTAAACAGACCCATTCAGTCTTCTAAATGTGCACTGTAAACATCTCCATAGCAAGTGGTGATGTCATTTTGCAGGGAAGTAGGCATATAGGTGAAGGATATATAACTAGGGACCACATGGCTGTTTGACAACCAGATCTCTCTCTCTCAACAGGAATGCTTCATATGGAGATTAAAAATTATCAAGAGCGGAAAGCGAATAAAAGGAATAGTAGTATTAAAACTAGCCTTAGCGTACCTTGGCTGAGTTTTTTAAAAACTGTAGACTAAAATACAGGCTTCTCTGCGTTCATCATTAGATGTATCATTAAAAGGCTTAGTCTTTAAAAATGCTGTGTCCTGTCACTTCTATGGATAAAAGATATGTTAGAACTAAAGGCGCGTTTCCATTTTATGAATGAAGTAGCAGCACTAGTTGTTGTCTCGGGCATGATCTGTGACCAGGTAGCTAAGATTTCTCAGCATCTTCTGAGTTGCAGTTGTCTCAGCTGCAAAGCAAAATTGGAGCGTTGTGTTTAGTAGCATTTGTGTATTTAATGTAAAATAGCATTTTCAGTTAATATTTTGTGTACAAAATGTAGGAAGAAGAGGAGATAACAAAGGAAGCTCTATTACGTTATTACTTGCCCAGCTCTGCACAGTCTCAGAGTTGATTTGATGAAGTTACTTTGTGCAAAACTGCACCAGTCAGGAAAGAAAATGAATATGTTCCACGTGCAAGGTGGGAGCTATTTCCTTGGGCGAAAAATGCAGATGCTTGATACTGGTTCAGCTCACAGTTTGTGTGACAGCTTCAGCTCTGCTTAGTGCTATACCTGTGATACAATGTGGTGACTGCTGAATACCTCTGGAACCCATTTAGGAGGAACATATGTGTAGTGTCAAAATGAGACGGTTCATTGGTGTGACATTACATACACACACAGGAAGCCTATTATAAAACACTCTGTTCTCCTTTCCTGTCTGGTCAATAGATACATGGGCATGTCATATATGAGTGTGTATATATTTCTTTTCCATTCTAGTACTCGTGAGAGTCTGGCATCCAACACTTCAAGTATCGTTGAAAGCAACAGACGTCAGAACCCTGCTCTGAGCCCTGCACACGGTGGCGCAGGCCCAGCGTTCAGCTTCCGAGCCACTGCAGACCCACCAGCAAGCGAAGCTGAGAAACTGCAGAAACCTGCTAACTGCCTGCAAGCTTCTGTCACTAGTGTCTGATAGTCATCTTGCCTCAGATCTTCTGTCTCATCCTATACAGCAAAGTTTACGACACTGGGACTGATGTTTACATCTTTGGGGAAAAATGAAAAAAGCATCTCAACCACAGTTTTAGTGTTACTAAACTGTGCTGCTATGTAGACTAGGGGCAACAAAGAAATCTTTATTTCGAGGTATTGCTTTTCACATTTGCGGCTCTGTAGCAGCAGAATAGCAGTAGAGATAATATGTACACTTTTTGCTTCACTTAATTGTAACTGAGCACATATATGAAAGTCTAGACACTGTAAGTGTAATCTGCATTTTCAATGTCCATGCAGTTGCCAACTTCATTTTAAAAAAATGCCACAGATGTGTGATGCCCCTGGTCAGAGGCTAAACTGTGCTGCAGAGTTAATCATTTTTTACTTCAAAAACTGAGCCACTGCTGAAAGTAACCAGCCAGGATCACCGTGAGGAAAAACAATGCCAAACATGACAAGTGATGACCTCAGCTCTATCTGTGAATTATTAATACTAATCAGTCATTTTCACTGTGCGTTTTTGTGACACAATTTCGTAAATACCCGTTTAAGCAAGTAAAAAGAGGTTTGGGTTTTGTTTGGCTTTGGGGTTTTTTTAATTGGAGGGTGGGAAGGGATACAACTTCTCCTTTTACGTTTCAAAAGTATGAGAGATGTTTACTTACTAAGACTTGCTACTTGACCTTCCATAGTCACAAATGAGGAGGTGGGTGTTTGTGTAGAGGGGGGCGTGGGGAGGGAAGGGAGAGTTATAACTGTCATGAAGCCACAATGTGGAGTGACACAAAATGTAACAGATGTCTTCAGTATAAATCAAGTATTTAAAAAAGATAATCTAATTCTTGTGTCACTTCTGTATTGCAATCGTCATTAATATAGGAATCAGGATAACTAATTTCTTGGGGAAAAATACTCTTTATGATATAAGTGACAAGTATGGCCTGAAGAATTGATTTCTTTCTAGTGGAAGGACATAAATCTATTTTATGTAGCTTATTAAATAGAGTGCCTAAATTAGGCTATTAAAAATAGCATACATTGTAGTGATTATCAGAGAACAAAATTTAGAGAATTATAAACTTCTGGCCTTTTTATTCAGTGGATGTTATTTGCAATTTAAGATTTTATGGACATGTCTAGTTTCTAGAAATTAAATGTGTCCACATGGTTGGCAGTAGAAATCTGAATTCTATAGGTATGATATATTCTAATTGCTCTCCCCTAAAGTGTTACTCTGAAGTAATTAGTACTATTCTAATTACTGCAGAGTGGCTTCTAAGGATAGTTAAACTATCCAGGAGTAATTTTAGGTATAGGGTCACATTCTGCTCTGTTACTCATGCAACCTGGTAGTGCAACAAACTGACTTCAAATTTAACTCTGTTTTTTTATCAGAACAGACAAATTGGTGGAAGAATAACAAAGATACTAAAATGTTCAACAGCCCAATTTGTTGCATTGAAAAGGGACGTTTACGTTGTCCAGCTCTTGTAGTACACAGGTATGAAACCCAACTGTACATATTGAAAACCGGTATTTTCATCAGGTTCTGGTGACACATATTGCTATATACACAAAGTCATTTGAGCTTCACTCATGTTCTCTATTGTCATCAGAAGTCCTTACTGAACATTCAGCCTTATGTTACACACTTGGATATAGTTCATTTACTTATAAAACAGCTTTCTAACTCTGGACACAATCGATTTCTGGTTCTGTCAAGAACACCCGGTCAATGCACGGGTCTGTTTTCTTTGATTTCAGTGTATCATTTCCATTTCATAGGAGCAATAAGACCTTTCAGTGCACATAAAGGAAATTATTGTGCTTTTGGTTGGTTATCAAAGTCACTTGGCCTTTAGCCTTCTGCCTTATCATACCTTCCAAGATGTGCTCTAATTACCATATAATGTTTTGCATGATGCATCTTATTATTCAATATGTAATTCCAGCCGTACTTATTCCATGTGAACTGTAGAGTCAGAGTTTTTGTGGGGAATTGTCATATACTATGCAGTGGCTGACTGTGATTTTGTTTCTGAGATGAGCTCTGACATCAGTAGTATGTATCAATTAAGTAAATAAAAATGTCGAAACGATAAAAAAATTTACAGTGATGATCTGAAGTGCTAACGGCAGTATTAAAATGTAAACAGCAAAAACAGATTTCACCTTTGGGGAGAATATTTGTTTGTCATATACTAACCAGAATTTATGCAGGCAGCTGTTTGTACAGAAGATGAAATTCCAACAAAATACAACAGTACATACCTATGAACTGTATAGTATGTTATTTCCTAAAGTTCCCAGAGACCAGCAGACAACACAAATGTCATATTAATGTTGACATGGCATTGTACCAATATTAATGTGACTCTTGGAATATGGAATGTAAACAGAAGTTTCAAATAGAAACGTTCTAATCTTGAATTATTTTTTTTCCTTTTAAAATCAACAATGGAATATAAGGAAATTCCATCTTGAGGTTCTGGTAACAAAACCACAAGAGTGGAGCTTGAGTGCTTTATGTCACCCTAATCCTTTGATGAAATCATAGCCTTGTATTACATGGTTGCTTATCTATCATTCTTCTAATGTATCAATTTAAAGGTTTACAGAGTTAGATTAGGTTGAATCTGTGTTGTGTTCAGTTGTAGAGGGTCAACACAAATCTGTCGGCATTTTGCACACTTAAATGTATTATTATAATACAACATGTTACTTTTATGGTAATTTTTTTTACACATATAACTACCTCCATGAATTTGATGAAATGCAGCAACATGAAAAGTGTATTGTACAAAGCAAGGTTAAAAACTTTGAAGCATTAGGTCATGGCGTTCTCTTGTGTGTCAATGCTTGCGTATGAAGTCATCATGTTTCCATTGCCACAATTTCCTTCTGCAGTATTAGAAATCTGGCTTTCAGATGAGTCACTTAAAGACTTTGACAAGGCTGCATGATTGGGATAAAAGTGAAAGGGAGGCTAAAACCTTCCATCCTCTCTCCCCAGTTACTGCTAAAATTTCTGCCTGGTAGAACTTGAAAATGTATTTGTAATTTAGCAAATTAGGAACATCTACAGACTGTGAAATGTGATTGACAGTTTGGGGTTTAACAGAAGAGACTCTGGGTATTTTCTTGGCAGCCTTCATATACTTTGGGCCCTATTCTGCCTCCATCTTTGTCAACATATCAGCTTATAGTTTCTCTGAAATGGCAAGGATGTTAAAACGGCTCCTTTAACAAGACACGCTCTCTTCTTTAGATTGTGTGCATCTGAACCACTTGCTCCTGTAGAAATTACCATCAGCCTTTAATTGACTTCGCTGGGAGCAGTATTGGGGTCCCTACTTCAGGTGTGTGCCTGTTGTTCAAAGGACGTGGGCAAGTTTCCAAAAAAAATAAAGCTGGCTTTTGAAAAGTAGCCAGTGGCAACAAGCCACCTTTCAGGTGGGAAGAAAAAAAGATTTTTTTCAAAAAACCAAAGGAAGTGGCAGTTGAACCTAAGCAGATCACATTTATATAAAAATCCCAATGTATGAACACGTCTTTCAGCAATCCTAGTAAAATTATCCTGATGCAAATTAATATACAACCATCAGTTGAGCTTATTTTGCTATTTTAAGTGTTTCGGTTTAAAACCTATAAGAAATAATTAGCCATTTGACTTCTGCACCACTGTAAAATGCCCGTTAGAAGCAAAACAAAGTTCACTCAACTTTAAAATGTATTGGAAAACAAATTTTAATGGAAACTATGGCCTAAGTGCTTGCCAGTGGTAGTCATTTTTAGAAAAGAGAACAATCAAACCAATATTTCAAGAGGCCATAGTAAATATGGATCAAACTTTGCACTTAAATCAAGTCTTTTCATCCAAGGGCCTCAAAGTACCTGATGCCATCTAAGCCTCATGAGCCTGTGAGGTAAGCAGAGTTCACTGACCTTGTTTTATGCCCAGGCACACTGGAAAAAACAAAGACCAGGAGTCTGCAATCTAATTAATAACCAATTGCTTTTTAAATTTTATTGGAGTAAGTTTAATAGTTAACCAAAATGTGTTTATACTCTGAAGTTATCCTTTTGATGCGTTCAGTTTGTTTAAGAGAGAAACTGCGTTGTGATCCTGCAGAGACTCTTGGATTAGCAGTGCCAAAACCAATCAGTTTTCAGTCATATGAGGGAGTACT
Source organism: Clamator glandarius (assembly GCA_033459285.1). NCBI lineage: Eukaryota > Metazoa > Chordata > Aves > Cuculiformes > Cuculidae > Clamator > Clamator glandarius. The sequence goes on from JAUNZM010000080.1 coordinate 2,197,614, forward strand.
GCCAGCGGTGGTTTTAGAAACAGTTATTTTAATTAAAAATTTGTTTTTCAAATACATTTTGCAGAGCTTTTCACAACACGATTGTCCAAATTCTTGTGCTGAGAAAGCAAATAGCACTCTTAATCTGGTGTCATACCCACAGTTTACAATTCTCTTTGCTCTTCTGAAGAAAACTGTATAGTATTAGAGAGAAATGTTCTATTTTTTACAAAATTCTTTAAGAAAAAAGTATATATCTAAAACGTTCCCCCCAGCATAAGCAAAGTACATCATTACTGCATGAGAAGCATGCAGTAGACCCACCGAAAGCCAAGCTGGTGCTAGAAGAAAATGGGACTATCACTCTTCTGTCATAGCAGCACTCCAAATGTTGGTTTCAGTTACGCGGGTGTAAATCTGGTGTAACTGCCCTGATCTCCCGCAGATCTGACAGAGATGGGAATGGGTTGTTAACTCCATTGAAGCTCAGTTCTGAGCTGAGGGTTTCCGTGTTCCTCCCCTGCCCCCTGAGACAGTAAATGCAGGGAAGGAGCAGAAGGCCACATGCACGCACCTGGCTCTGGAAGGGTTGAATCCCTGGTGAACGCACAGCCAGCCAGCCGGGATGCTGCGACAGCCACCGCGCATTTCCCACCTCAGAAGGGCGATTTTCCCTTGTGTTGTGCAGCCGTTAGAGCGACCCAAAGGATACCCACCCAGAAGTATGAAAGGGCCCTTGGAGTGATTGGCACAGATGTTACTTTTGTATGTGGAGGAGACTTAAGTTTAAAGGGATCGTAATTCTGCAGGTAATTTTCTGTGAGTGACTGAATGTGGCTGTTGCATTAGGGTTTAAATGAGTTAATAAATGCAAGTGGGACTTACTGTATGTTAGAAGGGAGTTTTGCAGCCAAGACTGCCTTGTATAAATGTGTTTGCACTGAAAAAAAAAAAATTAAAAGTTACTTGGTCTCTGGTTGCTGTAAAGGTCATCCAAGATGGATGTTCTGTTTATATTGTATAGTATTTCATATGAAATAATTACAGTTCATGAAATGTCTTCCCTAACGTTACTGATTTATAACAGCACATTTGTAACATGGTTTTTATTGTGTCAGTGTACCATATTGTAAATGATGATTACTTGTCATGCTTAGTATAATAATTTAAAGGGAAAAAAAAGGACAGGGATTTTTGTAAGTCTATATTTGAAAGTCCCTCCATATGGTAATATTGTGTTCATGTTGTTTATGTAGTGTTGTGTGAAATATCCATTTTGGATTGTGTTACTTTTTAAGATATTAAATAACATTTGGTTATATGTTTTAAGTGGATTCTTTGCACCCATCAGTGTTTTTTAGAGAAAATACATTCCCGTGTAACATGTTGTTTCCCTCCCTCACTTGGGAAGCCTTGCACGGCCACCCAGAAATCTCAGAAAACCAAGGGCCATTACAGCTTGCTGTGTTCTTGTACCCTTCATAAAAGGCCTGTGAGCTGTTCTAGTCAGAGTGTAAGGGAGGAAAGTCACTGATTTTGAAACATTCTGGTTTGGATTGGACATGGAGGTGATGGGTGCAGAGGGAGTGTGATCCCCACCGAATGCATGAGTGCCCATCTTAGACTCACCCACGCTCCAAGAAATGAGAAGACCCTTAGGGCATCCTGACACCAAGAGCAACAAGCGTCAGGTCTTTCTTTTCTCTCCATCCTCATGAGCCAAAGGAAGACCTGGTGCACACAGCCAAGAGAAAGGGCTCTAGCAAGGACTGGTTTTCACATTCTTCAAAAAAGTTTTTCAAGGTTTTTTTTTCTGCACTGTGACAGCAACTGATTGGAAAGGTCCAAGAGGACAATGTAACATGCAGGTGCCATTTTCCTGCCCTCTACCACCTGAAAGAAGGTTTGGAGGTTATGCTCCAGGAGCTTTGCCCGAGTTTTACCTTGAGAATTGCTGTTTGCCAAGGTCCGCTAGGAGGATTTACAAGATAAAAAAACAAAGCATCTGTTGGAAGTAGGTGCTGCCTTAAGCACCTTGGCTCGTCACATGCTCATAGTACATACCACTGCCATGCTATTTGTGGTCTTTGCCGGTTCCCCTTCATCCGCCACTTGAAATCATAATCCATCTCCTTGAATTAGTGAATTTTGAATTATAACAGGGAAAAAAGCCAAGGCCAGTCAGAGTTGTGTTAGTGCTTCATGCCAGCACTTACCTAATGCCTTGCACAAGCATAGTCAGTTTTGGGGGTTGGTCAGAATCAGACTTTTAATGTCTTTTCAGTATTGCTGGCAAAGTTTGCAAGCACTGTTTCACCCTTGCAGCTTGCTTTCTGTCCTTTTGGTGGGCTCATATTTTAGGCAATAGATGAGGCTGTTGTCTAGAAAGAAAATGCTCTTGTCCAGTCCTGTCATACCATGTGCTTTAAAACGTGCTTAGAAACCTGGCTTGAATTCTCTTTGTCCTTAATTTGCTGACAGGTAAACTGAAGTTCTTAAGCAAGTGATGTAATTTTTGTGAAGCATGGTTTATAGCACATTTAGAATGTCCAGGGCTGCTGCTTGGCTGAAGAACTATTTTCTTGCTGTTGGATTATGCCTTTCCTACTGAGAGCATGAAGTCAAACCAGCAGATTTCTACCCCTCTATAGCTACTGATAACCTGACATCTGTAAGATAACATTTCTCAAAATTCTCCAGACTTTCCTTCCATCAACCTCTCAATTCTTTCAGTAGGTTCTGTTCTTACCTCCCAACTTACTTCCTATAATGTCCTATACTTTTTTACCATTGCTCAAAATCCCCTGCCCTCCTGCTCATTTTTGACACTTTTTTCCTCCAGTTTGGCTTTTGGGTTTTTTCTACCCGTTACTTGACATGAGATGCCTTCTGCCCCTTTCTCACTCCCCTTTTTCAAAACGTCATCCTAGTCCTATAAGTTTTCCCTCACCCATTACTTGATTTTTTTCACTCTCCTTGCTCATTAGAAATACTTCAGAGAATAAAAGGTAGTTGGCTGCCTCCACATTTAGTCCCTTCTGTTCTCTTCCTCCTTTTGACTGATGCTTCTTTTTCTGACTGTGCTTTTCTGCCCAGTATCTTTGCGCTTTAAGGGCTCAAGGAGGAAACCCAAACCCTAGACAGTGCAAGAACAACAGGTCACATTTGTCTTCTTCCCTTCAAGGAGGGAGCCCACTGCTCTGCCACAGCTGGTATACAAAGGGGGAAGGGTTTGGCTGCAGAGTCAAAGATGCTGGGAATGTGATAGCTGTGAGTGGTTTTGTGTTGAGATGGCTGAGCTTGCATGTGCAGGTAACCCTTCTCTGCCTTTAGGTCCTCAGGTTTAAGAAAGTATTTTTAACCCAGCTGTTACAGCAGTGATGAATGGCAGTTGGGAACAGAAAATGCTGGGTATGGGTTTTTTACAACTTTTTTCTTACCTCTCATCCTAACAGGCAGAGAAAATGTAACCCTTTGCTGCCAGGTATTTGAAAGTAAGCAAACACGGTAAATAAATCTATCAGCAGGTACATGTCTGTGTACACTAAAATAGTTATGTACCCTGTTTCCTTTTGTCTTTCTTCTGGAAACCTGGAACCTTTGGCTTTGAGTTCTTTGCATCTCTCGCTTCTTGTCCCCCAGCTTGTTGCTGGTAAAATTGGACTGGTTGTCTAAGAAGTACTAAGGGTCAGTCTGGCAGGAAGCTGCAAAAATAATAGGGGACCACTGCTTGGATGAGTCTGCCTATGGGTGCCAGCAGCCATGGATGTGCTCTCCCTGCAGTCCTGGGTAGCTTGTGAGCCGGCTCTGGGGTGGAGAAGGATCCCAGCAGGTCCTTCCTGGCAGTGTTTCCATGGGTGGCCCTCCTCTCTGCTGCCAAGTGCAATGGCCTCCTTACTCCTGGCCTGAAGAACAACTTGCTGTCCCTCCTCCCTGAAAAAGGAACTAGCCACAGCTTGCAAAACCAGCAAGGTACTCGGTACTCCTGGCAATATTCCCCTCTGCTCGGACAGCCCCCCAAAACACAAGTCACAATTGCTTGTCTCAACCCATCAGCCTTCCCCTTCCTCATGTGTGCATGAGGTTTCTGCTCATCAAGTTTTTTTACACACTCAAGGCTCACACATTTGTCTTGGAATAAAACCACCTCCCTTCTTTCCCTCCATTCTTGTTGTACGTGCGGTAACTCACTGTTTGTTCCCTTGCAAAGGCTGCAGAGAGCCTCCAAGCTTAATTGTGTCCAAAACCCCATCTCTTCTCTCCAGCAGGAGAAGGTCCGTGATGTATCCCAGATGTTTGTGCATGTCTGCAGTCTCCAGACATTACAGAAGGAAGATGGATAAGGAAGGAACAATTGCTTCTCCCTATGCCTCTTCTTGGAGGTAGGGAGGTTGTGGTGCTGGCTCTGTTTACCACGCTGGTGTGTGAAACCTTTTAAATGGCTTTCAGAGACTTCTCTGCTTTTAGCTGGCTGTACTTGGGAAAGACGGTGGTTGACAATGGGAACTGGAGGGAGTACGCAGGACAGTTCCAGATCATTATATAAGATTCATCTTTTATCTCCTCTTTGGTTACCTACTGCCAGATCCAAATTAGCCCATTTCTGTCCCTTCAAACAAGAGAAGCACTGCCTGAAACTGTCTCTTCCCTGTGGTTGCTGTTCATGTACTCAGCACAGCCTCAGGGCTGCATTTGTGGCTCACTCTGGTTGCCTCTTCCCAACCTTGCAGGATTTTTGGCAAGGGCTGCTTTTTGAGCCCGGGTCTGTTACCAGCCAGCTGGGGCTTCCTTCACTGGGCAGCACTCTGGATGCTGAGCTCATTCATTAGAAGAGAAATTATTCAGTCTTGGGATGTGGTTTTTTTATATGAAAGCTGTTAGGCCAAACAGGGTCACCTCGCTGCAGTGACTACCTGTGCCCAAGCATAAAGACACGGTGATCTGGCAGCTACTTCCCATGGGGAGGCTGCCCACCTGCTTTATTATTTGGCATGCTGGCTAGGACAGCACTATCAAGGCTATCACTATGCACACTGGTGACAAAAAGCGAGGCTTGTGGGGTGGATGCAAAAAGAGAACTCTTTTTACGTAGAGATTTCCCATGCTTCATCACCGCTGTGCTGGAAATGGGGCTAGCAAACATAAGATTTTTTTTCAAGAAAGAAGTAGCTTAAATATCAGCTTCACAGAGACTGATGAGAGGCTGAGCAACTTGTCATGAATGATTTTTTTTTTCTTTTCATTTAGACGTTCAATCCAGAAGTGATCTTGTCCCCTCTTCCATGCTATCAGCAGCTTCAAATGAAACACTGTCATGCTGAGCTTCCCACAAGGATTATTTTCTGCCAAAGGTTAATGTTAGTGGAAGCAATCCTTTCCTATGGACGAGGGGAGAGAAAAACCAAACAAGTTGTCTATAGGGATCTGTATTAACAGCTTTTTCTGAGAAAAAGTTCATAAAATTCACAGCAGGAAAGATATTTATATCAACAAATTACCTCACAAGAAAAGACTTTCGTAAGGAAAATGTGACCAGTTCCCCAGCCTGCACATTGGTAGAAGGTAATTCAAGAAAAGGCTGTCACAGTGGTACCTCACGCCCTCTGTATGTGTGGGGAGAGGTAGGGTAGGGGTAAATGTGGGAGGAACAGCATGAAGAAATTCTGGCATCCTTTTACAACTGGTATGACAAGCTCCGGCTTATACTGGTTCATAGTTTGTTTTCATGGCACTATTTATAAATCTGCTAACACTTCCTAGATGGTAACCCTAATGACAAGTTACAAATCCTTCATAATTTGACTAGTATCTGAATTATTTTTTGGATTTTCAATAGGAAAACTAACCATTTTCTTGACTGAGTCAGAACAGCAAACCGTGAACTAACCAGGAACGATGAAGTGTGTGAAACCTGGCTGGAGATTGCCTGTTGGATTGGAGCAGACCTGACCCTCATTCAAGCTGATTTGTGAAAACCAACCTTCCGTCTCAGCCCCTTGCCTTTCCCACCGTGAGGTACCACAGGCATTTTCAGAGGTGACTATGCCATCAGCTTCAGACATCCCCAGACGCAGCTCTCCTCTGGGCATGGGAGAAGCTGTGGGATGCGCAGGGCAGCACCTCCTCTGGTTTGTGGGGGCTTCGTTTGGAGCCCGTCTGTGGCAGGTACAGGGCAGCTCCCCAGGGCAGCGAGGACATGTGGCTGTCACAGCTTTCCCATCCCATGTGATGAGGCATTTCATCCACCACAGAGCAACCTCCTTGAGAAAGCAGGTCCTGTTTCATTCATCTCAGCTCCTATACCATTAATGCTGCCACCCTCCTCTTTTGTATTCATTTCTTAAGCTGCTCAAGCTGTCACATTTGTACGCTTACCAGCTGGTTTCCCTTTTTTAATTGCCCTCAGAGGGCTTCTTCAAGAGCCATACCTGCTTTTGTATGGGCCTTAATTTGTCACTGTCCAAACCAGAGCAGTGAGCATTTAAAATTCAGCCTCAATTAATATGTTGGATTTCTTCAAATGTGTGATTAATTGCTTGGTCTTTACAGGCTGCATTCAGCTATTTCTGCATAAAAAGGCCTTTCCTTTTGCCAGAAAGCTCCCCATATCACGGCTATTAAATATCTTCTTGTCAGTGGGACTTGTGTTTATTCAACCCATTTGTACTTGCAGAAAGAAGCTGAAATGTAAAGAGAAAATTCAGGGGTCGTTAAATTTCATTCCGTTTAGAGAAAATTAAGAAGTTATTAGTCTTTGTCAAAACTGTTCTTACAAGGAAACATTTGAGATTAGGACAGAAGGGGACCTCCCAGGTCATCCCGTCCAGCCCCCACAGTGGTGTAGGCAAGCAGGTTGTATGACCCAGCTCATAAAGCACTTAACTCGACCTTAAAAGATATTAATTTTTTTTCCCCTCCTTCACAGCTACTACAGGAAGGATGCTTTAAAACCTTATTTTTAAGCCCAAAGTGATTTCCTTATTAAATCCATGCTCAGAGCAGCCCTTCATGTCCCTCACAGCATCTTCTCAGCCAAGACATGAGCGGGGTGTGGGATGTGACCAGCTGGTGCTACCCCTTTCCCACCCCTGGGATCCTCAGGCGCAATCAGTGAGCTGAAAGCTGAATGCCACAGTGCTACCTACTCTGGCAAACATGAAGTCTTGCCCTCAAAAGCCCCACCAATATGGGCAAGACATGGAAGGACTAAAAAGGGAGAGAGAGATCTCCAGGTGGGTGGGTGGATGGATGGATAGATACACAGATAGGCAAATAAGCGCTTAAAAATTTAACCCTGAATTTGCTAGAGCTTCCTTCTGCCCAGAGTTCACGTAGAGGATGGGATCAGAAGCAGGCCCCTCCTAAGTCACTTTATGGCCATGGTCTGCAGGGGCGAAACTAACTTGAACTTAACCTGTGCTCCTCAGGCTTTACAGTGGTTGGTGCTGCCTTGGCCTCCCTTTTTGTATCTGTCAAGGAAGCAATGCTGGTGTCTCTAGCCAATTTGGAAGTTCAATTAGTATTCACTAAGTGATATAGTGCTGAGTAATGTTTTAACATTAATTTTTTGAGAACAACAGAGGGGTGCTCTGGAGCCTCCAGTGCCTCCAGTGCACCCACAATCACAGAAAACTGGTCATGCAGGTGATGCCTGTGTAGTCCTGGAAAAGGATGATGATTTGGGGGCCAGCTGCCCATGTCCCCTCTGCACAGGATGCTGCTCCTGTGCCTGTGCCAGTGCCCCCTACTCCTGAAGGCTTCTATGATCCCGATAATAAAACACCTCTTTTTCTGTGGCCAGTGGGGGAACAAAACGAGCTCTCCAGCTAAGCCCTGACCCGTGTTGGCACTGTCTCTCCCCTAACCTCAAACCACTCTCCTCAGCCCTCCTTGCTGTTTCCCTGCTCTCTTTTATTGCTTTAATAAGAGTCCCTCTGAGCTGATGAAGGGTCAGACTCCTCCAGATCGGCACTGCTCGGACTCTTGCACCCATGGGTTGCACCTGCACCCCAGCATGATGCTGTGAGTGAGCACAAGCCCCATCACCACAGCTCTTTGCTCCCCTCTTTGGCATGCATGTTTTGTTTGCCACTAGCGGGATCAGCCTTTAGTAACAACATAAGCGGCTCCAGATACAGCCCAGGTTCACTGCATTTGGAAGTATATCCAGCTGATGACTATAAAAGATTAGCCAGTTAAAATACCCACGGCTCTCTGAGGCTACTCACCCTCCTACTGGAATTAGGGCAGAAGCAGGCAGGAGGTGCATTTGAGAAAATATGTGGAGGCAGCAGGTTTGTGGGGGGCCTCGGCAGTGCAGGAGGGGGAATCATAAAGAGAATTAAAGGGGAGAAAGAGAAGAAACTGCAGTAAGAAACACTGAATGAAAGGGAAAAAAACCACATCCGAATTCCTGCTTTGCTCACTACAGCCCATGTGTCTAAAATATACCAATCGCTAACACACACCCCCAGCCACCCCATTTTTGGGGGGCATTGGGAGGGAAGGACATGGTAACCAGCACCCATAAAAGGGTGGTGTGGGGAGGGATTCCAGGTCCTTCATCCAGGGCTGTACTCTTGCCTCCTCAGCCTGCTCAGAGCAAACACTGCTTGTTTGGTGGTGCTGCTGCTGACGCTTGATGCCTTCCACCTCGAAGCTGGAGTCTGCCTGCGTCCCTGGGAGATGCTTGCCAGGGAGCCGTGGGAGAAGGCATACTTGCCATGGGATGCCGTGGCATCGAGACCTTCACCTGGTACCAGGGAGGCCACCAAACATCTCCAGGTGAGAGAGTGACTAGGGCAGGTCTGCTGGCAGCTCACCATCATTTTCTGATGAAACTGAGCTGAAACTGTGTCGCTGAGATGGAGCTGCCAGATTTGGGATAATGTTATGCCAGCCTGCAAGTCCATAGCAGCTTCCATATAATTCAGATTTTTATCAGAATAATCTCTACAGCTATAAACCTCCATAAGAAGGTTGGGAATTACAGTGCACAGTCACCAGTAATTCTGGAATATTCTTGGTTTTGAGGTCTCCACAATAACATTCCTTTAATACCAATGATTCAGTACCTACACAAAAACATTCTTCCACGTAAGTGAAAGTTACCTTTCAAAACAGCTATTAAGAACTCATTATGCTAAAATGGAGGGCTTCAAACTTTCTCCTTCATTAAGCCACGCTTTCTTAAAAAATTCCCATTGGATTTGCAGCTGCCAGCCCTCTGTGCCACAGCCCTACAGGGAAAAGGAGGAGGGGGAAATGTTTCACTGAGCTTTTCCAATGCTTTTCTCTTCCAGTGCCCAGTGCTCGTTTAGTTTGCAGCTTCCCTTGAGGTGTGGGCTTAGACATCTGACAGATATTTTGACTTCTGCTGAGCGTTTATAAGACAAAGAAAGCGGCCAGAGCCATGAAATCTCCTGTTTCACCCCTTTGGTTGTGACGTCCTGGTACTCGTGGAGGCCTGTGGTCAGCATGCAGGCGGGTGGTTAGGTGTCTGTGTGGGGCTGCAGTCTGTGTGGGGAACGCAGCTGCATTGGCTTCTGCAGCGGCACCCGGCAGCAGGACGGCGAGTTCGGTGGTGGGGCGGACATTTGGAGGCGGTGGGGGCTTCCCCGAGCCGGGAAAATCCCAGAAAAACCCAAGCGGCAGCGGAGCGGGCGGCGCTGGGCTCCTGACAGGCGGCAAACGCGGGTCCCGCGCGGGGCCTGACGGGAGGGGCGGTCCCGGCGGTTCCGCGGGAGAGTTAAACGGCCCCTTGGGAGCGGGGCAGTTGGAGCGGGCAGGGTGCAGAGAGGGGCTAGAGACCAGCCAAAAGACACTGAAGACCATGGTGGCCGCCCGGCAGAAGATTAGAGCTGCTCCGTGTGCTGCAGCAGGCAGGATGGAAGCTGCCACCCAGCCAGAGCCCCAGTGGGTGCTTGCAGCTACCCAGACCCTGAGCTGCAGGCAGGGCCCCCCTCCCACACCAGCTCGTGCCTCTGTTACCGGCTCCACCTGTGAAAGCTGCACTCGAGTGGGGGAACTCCATCGTATGGTGGAGGAGTTAAGGGAGGAGGTGAAGAGGCTGAGGACCATCAGGGAGTGTGAGAGGGAGATAGACCAGTGGAGCAGTGCCCTCTCACTCACTCAGCAGCTGCTGGAGCTGGTACGTCCAAACACCACCCACCTGCTAACTGCAAGGTTGGGGGAACAAGAGATGGGGAATGGCAGCAAGTTCCTGCCAGGTGAAGGAAACCTGCTCCCCTCAACCAGACAACAAAACCCCAGATCTCCCTGGTGAACAAGTACCATGTGCTGCAGGTGGAATCCAGCCCTGAGGATGAGGATGATGGCTCCCACAGCCTAGAATCTTACCCTAGGCCGCACTACCCTCAGAAAAAGATAAAAACATCCTCCATTAAGAAGAAGAGGAGGGTGATTGTTGTAGGGGACTCCCTCCTAAAAGGAACAGAGGGACCCACTTGCAGACCGGACTCACTCCACAGAGAGGTCTGCTGCTTACCGGGGGCATCAGTGAAAGAGGTAGCTAGAAAACTTCCTTCCCTGGTCCATGAGATGGACTACTATCCTCTGATAATAGTCCAAACTGGTAATGATGATTTAGTAAGCAGGAAGACCAAAGCCATCAAGAAAGACTTCAGGGCCATTGTGAAAATGATGGAGGGCTCTGGGGCTCAGATAGTATTCTGCTCCATCCAAAGGCTAAATAGAGAGGAGCAGGAAGTCAGGAAGAAGAATTCAATTAATGCCTGGCTCCGAGCCTGGTGTGAGGAGAGAGGCTTTGGTTTCTTTGAGCATGGGGTGGCTCACACACCCCCAGGCTTTCTTACTAAGGATGGGACACGTGTCTCCTAGGGGGACAAAAGCCCTTGCTAAAAACCTAGCTAAGCTCATAAACCGAGCTTTAAACTAGATGTGAAGGGGGAGGAGGTTGAGACCAGGCTAGACAGGAGTGAGCCTGGATGTGGGGCACTGGTGATGCAGAGGGGGTGTGCTGGTGAGGACCACAAGTACATCACCACACAGAAAGTGGGGGTGAACACACCTGGGGATGGTAAGGAAGATATGGGCACTTTGGCACCAGCTACTCCGGTGACCAGGCAATTGGGAATGAACTCTGTTACCTCTAAGAGGGCTGAAGGCTCTGCAGCTCAGCTGAAGTGCATTTACACCAATGCATACAGCATGGGTAATAAGAAGGAAGCGCTGGAAGCTGTTGTAGGGCAAGGAGCCTATGATGTCGTTGCCATCATGGAAACATGGTGGGATGACTCATATAACTGGAGTACAGATATGGTGGGGTACAAACTCTTCAGGCAGAATAGGAAGGGTAGAGGAGAAGGCGGGGTAGCCCTCTTTGTAAGGGAGGAATTGGACACTGTTAAGATGGATTGTGGCGATGAGGAGATTGAGTGCCTGTGGGTTAAAATCAGAGGAGCCCATAAGAAGGTAGATTTTGTGATGGGAGTCTGTTACAGGCCACCCAGCCAAGGAGAAGCAGCTGATGAGCTCTTCTATAAACAGATGGGGTTAATCTCTAGATCGATGCCTCTTGTTCTTGTGGAAGACTTCAATCTTCCTGATATCTGCTGGAAGTACAATAGAGCAGAAAGGAAGCAGTCTAGGAGGGTCCTGGAGTGCGTGGAAGACAACTTCCTTGCACAGCTGGTGAATGAACCAACAAGGGAAGGTGCCCTCCTGGACCTGCTGTTGGTGAACAGAGAAGGCCTTGTGGGGGATGTGGCAGTAGGAGGGCGCCTAGGACTAAGCGATCATGAGATGATAGGGTTTTCTGTTCTAGGTGAAGTGAAGAGGGTGGTTAGCAGGACAGTAGCATTAAACTTCCAGAGGGCAGACTTTGAACTCTTCAGAAGGCTGATTGGAAAAGTCTCATGGGAGACAGTGCTTAAGCGCAAGGGAGCCCATGAGGGCTGGGAGCTCTTCAAAAAGGAGATCCTAGCAGCTCAGGAGAAAGCCATCCCCATGTTCCAGAAAAAAAGCCGGCAGGGGAAAAAAACAGCTTGGTCGAACAAAGAGATTTTGAGAGATATCAATAAGAAGAGAAATGTTTATGGGCTCTGGAAGAGGGGACAGGCCTCTTGGGTGGACTACAGGAGGGAAGTGAGATTGTGTAGAGAAAAAATCAGGAGGGCTAAAGCCCAACTAGCAAATTTGTGAAAGATAACAAAAAATCTGTCTATAAATATATAAACAATAAAAGGAGGACTAGGGAGAGCATACAGTCCCTGTTGGATGCAGAAGGAACAACAGTGAGAGGGGATGAGGAAAAGGCTGAGGTACTTAATGCTTTCTTTGCCTCAGTATTTAATTGTAACGAAAGTTGTTCCCTCTGTGTACAAACCCAGGAACTAGAAGAGCAACATGAGGCTCCCATGATCCAAGAGGAGGTGGTCAGAGCCCTGCTAGCCCGACTAGACACACACAAGTCTATGGGGCCGGATGGGATTCACCCAAGGGTATTGAATGAGCTGGCAGATGTGCTGGCCAAACCCCTTTCCATCATCTTCCAACAGTCCTGGCTGACTGGGGAAGTTCCACTGGCCTGGAGGCTGGCTGATGTTGTGCCCATCTACAAGAAGGGTCGCAGGGAGGATCCAGGGAACTACAGGCCTGTCAGTCTGACCTCAGTGCCAGGGAAAGTCATGGAACAGGTGATCTTGAGTGCTATCATGAAGCACATGCAAGAGAACTGGGTGATGAGGCCCAGTCAACACGGGTTCACAAAAGGCAGGTCTTGCCAAACTAACCTGATTGCCTTCTATGACAAAGTGACTCGGCTGCTGGGAAAGGCTGTGGATGTATCTTTCTGGACCTCAGTAAATCCTTTGACACAGTTTCTCACAGCATTCTGCTATGGAAACTGTCGGCCTCTGGCCTGGACAGGTGCACACTCTCCTGGGTGGAAAACTGGTTGGCTGGCCGGGCCTAGAGAGTGGTGGGAAATGGTGTTAAATCCAGCTGGAGGCCAGTTACAAGTAGGGTTCCCCAGGGCTCAGTCCTGGGTCCAGCCCTGTTCAATGTCTTCATCAATGACCTGGATGAAGGCATTGAGTGCACCCTTAGCAAGTTTGCAGATGACACTAACCTGGGTGGAAGTGTGGATCTGCTGGAGAGTTGGGAGGCTCTGCAAAGCGATCTGAACAGGCTGGACTGCTGGGCAGAGTCCAATGGCATGAGGTTTAACAAAGCCAAATGCCGGGTCCTGCACTTGGGGCACAACAACCCTAAGCAGAGGAACAAACTAGGAGAAATCTGTCTAGAAAGCTGCCTGGAGGAGAAGGCCCTGGGGGTGTTGGTTGACAGCGACTGGACATGAGCCAGCAATGTGCCCAGGTGGCCAAGAAGGCCAATGGCATCTTGGCTTTTATCAGGAATGGCGTGACCAGCAGGTCCAGGGAGGTTATTCTCCCTCTGTACTCGGCACTGGTAAGACCGCTCCTCGAATCCTGTGTTCAGTTCTGGGCCCCTCACCACAAGAAGGATGTTGAGGCTCTGGAGTGAGTCCAGAGAAGAGCAACGAAGCTGGTGAAGGGGCTGGAGAACAGGCCTTATGAGGAGTGGCTGAGAGAGCTGGGGTTGTTTAGCCTGGAGAAGAGGAGGCTGAGGGGAGACGTCATTGCTCTCTATAACTACCTGAAAGGAGGTTGTGGAGAGGAGGGTGCAGGCTCTTCTCCCAAGTGACAGGGTTCAGGTCTAGAGGAAATGGCCTCAAGCTCTGCCAGGGGTGGTTTAGGCTGGACATCAGGAAAAAAATTTTCACGGAACGTGTCATTTGGCACTGGAACAGGCTGCCCAGGGAGGTGGTTGATTCACCTTCCCTGGAGGTGTTTAAGGCACGGGTGGATGAGGTGCTGAGGGGCATGGTTTAGTGTTTGATAGGAATGGTTGAACTCGATGATCCGGTGGGTCTCTTCCAACCTGGTTATTCTATGATTCTATGATCCCAAGAGATGCTGGACGGCCACTTGTGCCATTTACATGGTCACCAAACTCATTGCTGAAAATGGTACAGCTTATTTAGGTGGGAAAATGGGCACTGCTACAGGGAGCTGACCAAGACTGTCTCCCACGCTGTGTCTCAGCACCCTCTTGTTTGCAGGTCCTGTGTTCATGGGTCACAGGAGGAGCATCTCTGGGCAGACCTTGGTGGTGCTGCCATTTCAAAGGTGGTCGTACTGTGAATTGAAGGACTCATCATTATACCTGCACTGCTTTCCCAGTCTTGGCTTCTCCATCATCCCCTCCGTGTCTTCGTGGTCAGTTAATTTAAGGAGAACAACATGAATTCCACTGAGCAGATTTGAAGACTTATTTCTATTAAATCAGTCTGTTCTGTGAAAATCACTGTTGGTTTGTTGACCTTAAAGCAGGACTAGGGCCCCTTGCCCTTGAGCCTCTTGTTGTGGTTTTGCAGGAGTCTTTTTGGTTGCCATTTGCACCACCCTATGCTGGGAAGCAGGGTGTACCACAAGTGCTCCAGAAAGCCCTAACCCTGGTACTAGTGATGATGAACCTGACTTCTGTGCCAGTGGCTCATGTAATGGAAACCAAAGTGGTTTTGGAGATATGGGTCTGCAGAACACGCAAGGCTCACCAGTCCTCTTAAAAGAGCAAAATGGTTTGGCATGTCCATTTGCTGGTGTGAATTATATGCCCTGGATGGATGTTCAAAAGGTTAAATATTAAAATACAGCTGGAAGAAAGGACTGCGTATACAAGCTACAGTATTTCGTGTGATGTATTTAATGTCCCCAACTTACATGCTGACAACTTTGCCATTTCTAAACAATGTTATCATTCATCTTTCTGACGATTAATCAGCACAAGCTTCAAACACTGTTTATCACACTTTGATGCAGCAATCAAACAAGAAAGGCAAGGTGAAGTGGGTTTTTTTTCCCCAGAATCTTACAGTATTTACAAAAAGATGCATATTTTTGTCTAACAGCATTCTTAGAATTATTCACTCATTCACAATCAGTCATTGTACAAAAACATCATTCAGAAATAAGTTTTAAAGAACACCCACCTCTGCTGCACAGTATACAGAATAATAGGCTAGAGTCAAGACAATTGATTTTTGAATGAGAGAGTGAACTGATTCGGAGGTACAACAGAGAAAGGTGCACTTCTCAAAAAATAATCAGCTGTAGTTCTCCCAAAGCTAATGAGCTTCTTGTAGGTCTACCATCATATTTCCCTTTTACAGTTCAAGTATCTGTTGAGGTGTATTGCCATAAACATAATGCCGGCATTAAGGTCAAACAAATCGTATCGCAATTAAAAGATTTATTCTGCAGTATTTGCATATGGATACTGAAAAAAATTAGTTACACAAAGTACTCCCAGGGATCAATGTTGGTTTTGTGTGTCATGGCCCATCCCTGGAACACCTCAATGGACCCGATTTATTATTTCCAATTTCTGCTTGTACAATTGAGAAGCTGAATATACCCTTACAGTCTTAGGATCTTTTTTCTATAAAAGGACCTTGGGTTCTGCTCACTGTAAGAGTTAAAATGTTAGGCCATAAAGGGATTGACAGGCACTGACTGTATCCAGCCTGTTGATTTTCAAACAAAACTCGGTTATCTTGTATATTGATAATTTTTTCGTTTTAAAAATGTGCTCCAGTGAATTCATTGAGCCTGGTCCATTAAAGAGCAACAGGGAACTCTGAACAATAGGTGCCTGTTTTACAGCTACTGCAAATGCTTCAAAAGCATTAAATTGCCTTTTATACTGAACAGTCTAATAACAAAGACTGATTTTCTCCCTTTTTTTTTTCCCAACTGATTTGATGGTTCACTTGAGCTTTAAAAACACGTTACATAAATCTTTACAGCTATTACAGAAGTCTTTTGTCAAGTTTAATTTGGTGTTTGGGTTTTCTTTCCACAGTGTAATTATTCACCCTTAAATTCACTGTATCACATGATCCCAGATCATGCTTGGCTCTGGATCCACGTGGATCATGCTTGGCTCTGGATCCACAAGAATAAGTCCCACAGATTTATTTTGCAATGTGGGAGATGTGCACCCTGGAATCCCTCCAAAGGCAGTTTGTCATGGAAAGCTCTTGGTTCAGAGGTATATTGGAAAAAGCGCTGAGCACTCCCAAAGGCAATGCTGAAGGCCACAGCCTCCCAAGGAGGCAAGGACACTTTGCAGGATCAGACTTTTACAGCCCAGTTCCAGAGGAGCTTGTTTCACAGTAGAAATGTAATGATGTAAAAAGAACACATCTCTAGTGACCCACCATGGCATACGTACGTAACAGCATGAACTGTGACAACTAGACAATTTAATAATTAAGTGAAATGAATCTTCTGAGGTGACAGACCATGGTGCTGGCTTTGCCACCAGCCCTGTGTTGGGCATCACCTCAAGGTGGATCCATGGCTGTGCTGGGCTGAATGAATAGGGCAAAATCAGTTTTTTCAAGGATTTAATATGTCTGACATATTGACTTTTTCAGGATTACCTCACCCATTTGCCTTAAACTTCAGGGGCATTACCTCCAGCAACAGCTCTATCCTCTCCTGCTATTTAACTTTACTCTTACAACTTTGTTTGGACTTGATAGCCACTGGTGGAAATATTAGTTAGGATTAACTGAGAGAGTAGGAGATCCATCAGCGTGGACTTCTCTCCCTGCTGCAGAATAAAGGGGAATGTGCAGCTCGCTGGCCAGAGTTGTAGAGAGCCAGAGCTGGCAGAAAAGCAGTAAGTGTTCAAAAACCTTCAGAAACGCAGTTGGGTACAAAACCTCCAAATCTGATCAGATATTATCTTCGTGAGGAAAAGCAGAGAGGCAGTTAAGTGCCAGGCTTTCTCATCCTAGTTTCTCCTGACCTCTGTGCGTCTAGATGTCTTTGCACTTTCCTCCTGTTTTTGAAGTAGAGGATTCCTATTGCTTTTCCCTTGCCCAGCCCTCCCCTCCCCTGCAATCTGTGAGGAAAGCCCAGAACAGGAGGAGTGCAGGGCCAGAGTTCACTTAGGGGAAAATGAAGAAGGAAAGGCTGAGAGAAGTAGGATGCTCCCAGTGCTTTTCTGCTGATCCACCCCTCTCAGCATTATGACTGCTCTGCAAAGAACTTGGCTCTTTGAAGCATATGTTGGTATCGGTTCGGCTTTTCTGGCACTGTAAGGAGAAGATGAGGCTCTGCTGGAGATAAAAGAATAAACCAGAAAGAAGAAAAATATACAGAGGTCTATCACCACCCCTGAGCTTCTCAGCACCAAGAGCCAGGGTCTCTCAGTTAGAGGTGCTCGAGTAAGATGTGTTTGATGTTCAGAGATCTCCACGTACACCCACCAGAAAATTTTGTGGATAGCCAGATGGGATTCTGCTCTTGTCACCAGTGCTGTAAATCAGAGTAGCAGCATTGATGTTCCTGGCTGTATTTTGAGCAGCACAAAAGCTGTCTTTATGTTATAACCACTGTAAAAGCAGGATGGATCAGATTCATGCCTGGTGGAGCATGACAGAGGAGTGCGGGGCAGCACCCTATTAATGAAGCTGTTATTAAAATGAAGAATTTGAAAAAAAAAAAAACAAAACCCAGAAGGATGGATTTGCTGGTGACACTGATCAACATTGTTCAGGGCTCACAGTAAGGAGATCTGCTTGGCAAATAGGGAGAGCAGAGCTAGGGTCAGGGCACAGCTGCTCAGAGGGGGCAGTGGTGCTAAAGGCGCTGTGTTTCGGAGCATGCACTCCACCCTGGACCAGGAGCCATTGTTGGGCAGCGGCTGTATCCCTGCCAGACTGCACATGATGTTGTAAACATCCACAGATCTGATGGGAGGTGCTCGGAAGTTGGATCGGAAATCTGCAGGGAAAACAGGCAAAGAGAAGAGTTGCATCATACAGCTCGGGGCTCAGCTCCTGAAACACAAGGTGCTGTGGGGCAACATAGCTCGGCAAAAACATTTTAAATTATTTAATTCATGATTTTTACTCGTAGTCCAATTTTGTTCTAAAAACTAAAATAGAAACATTAATTAAATTATTAAGTACAGGAACTGCTTTACTGTGTAAACTTGGTAGATTTAATAGCCTGAAATAATTGTACTGCGCATTCTGCTTTGCTTTTGCTCCTGTCTGCAGTTGCAGCCTGGTGCTTGGCAGTGTTTTCCACTGATGAAGTGAAAATCAGGGGGTTCACATCTGCCTATGGGACAAGTGGGTAAGGTACGCTGCAGCCTTCCCAAAGAAAGTGCTCCATGCTAGTGAGTCTGAACTCACCAACAAAAGGAGAATTCATGTGTTTCAAATAGAATTAAAAATTTAGGCCAGCCTTGGAAAACAGGGCAAAAGAATAGAGTTACTGTTCTGGGACACCAGAGAAGGGCTGACCAGATCCCTTCATGTCTCCCTGCCCTGCTTCTCCAGCTGTAAAACAGATACAGAGCTAGAAACCTTCCCGGGATCCAGCCATAGTGAGGAAATCCTGCCATCTATTTGCAATTTTGGGGCGTCGCAGAGTGCTGCATCAAGGTCCTGATAAGCCAGGGCTGCAGGGACACTGTGGCAGGGGCGATGGGGCTGTGAGAGGAACGGGACCCCAGGGATGGTGGCACTGTACCTGGCCCATATGCGATGAAGAAAGCTCTCATGTCCATGAGCTCATTGTCGTAGCCGTGCCAACCGTTTTGCCAGGCCTCCTTCCACCCTGTCCCATTCTCCCAGAAAGGCAGCTTGTCCCTGCTCTGGGTGACAACAGCGAGAGCGCAATTAGAATCATAGAATCACCAGGTTGGAAAAGACCCATTGGATCATCGAATCCAACCATTCCTATCAATCACTAATTCATGTCCCTCAGCACCTCGTCCACCCGTCCCTTAAACACCTCCAGGGATGGTGACTCAACCACCTCCCTGGGCAGCCTGTGCCAGTGCCCAAAGTTAGTGCTGGGCGTGGTGTTCTATGGTGCACAGCCGTGTGCCATGCTGTATCTCAGCGTGATGCGCCACCCTGCCAGTCCCCACAATGTCCCCTCAGCTGCACAGTGGCTCACCAGCAGGCGGGGTAGCCCCCAGATTTGCCAACTCAGCATCTAAAGGTAAAATGTAAGTACAAAGCGTCACAGCCACATGTGACATGTAAGCAAGCTGGTGTCCCTCTCCTGCTGCATGCTAGCAGCTCCGCTCTCCCACCCAGCCCCACGCAATCCTGCGGATTTGACGGCATGTTCTGCCCGACATGCCATTGGCACCATAGAAAAAGAAGCCATTTCTGCTCCATTTGACTAGTCAGCCTAAACAATACAAATAGCACCCCTACTACATACTTTCTAATTATCATTATTTCTTCTCCCTGCTTTTTTTAGTATTAAAGCAATGAGGTTCCTTTCATGGAATGCAAGCTCAGACCTAATATGGTCCCCTTCTCCCTGGCATAGGCCACTTTTTTTTATCCCTGCTTTAATAATTAGTCTATGCCTTAATAATTTGTCATCATAATTCTTGTTTTTCCTTGCCCATATTGCACTTAAGTTATACTTCTAAATTCCTTCCCTGCTTTCTCCTGCTCCCTTTTAATAGCTCTTACCAGGCTATCTACAATCATGCCACATCCTGGCCCCCTTGGGAGCAGCAGTTCCTGGGGTCTGCTCAAACTGCTGGACCAACCCTGTCCATGAATTTCTCTTTTCTCGTGCTCCCTAGGGGTGGCGTCATACGTGACATTCCAGATACCCCCAAAACTCTGTCAAGAATTTCACTAAGATGAAGAACATCAGCTGACACTTTGTTAGACCCTGCATTCATTTCTTCAATAGTTACAGAGAATGAGCTACGGTTCCCTAAAGCGGCAAGGTCTGGGCTTCACACTGTCACTGGAGCACAGAAGATGCCCTGACAAAGTTTCCTGCATCCCCACCCTAGGCAACTGGTGCTGCAGACCCTGCAGATAGTGAATAACATTGACCAAGGATCCCTTTCCTTTTACAAACATTTATTTTGTTTGGCTTTGTGCTCCTCCTCTGCCAAAGAAGAAAATTGACCGTGTGCAGGCACATTGAGGACAGCAATGATTATGGCTATGCAGTACTGCTCTTCCAACTGCTTTCCAAGGGAACCCCCAGCGTATCCCTTGTGTTTCTTTGAATGTAGCAGTCAGCAGATGTACCAGATAATGAAACAATTTTAGTTGACAAATTACATCTCTTTTCTTGTCCTCACCTATTTCTCTGACAGCACTCAGAACACGCCAAGGAGAAAAAAGACTCCTTCCCTCTTCCTACCTCAGCACCTCTGTATGGTGAGGCTCTATGGACTGTGGTTCCTCGGAATGAATTGTCAATGGGCTGCTCACCATTAGGTAACCTGTACTACCACTTGTTGGCATCAGCTCCAGACAAGCCAAGCCACATGTCACTTGCAGTGTTTCTTTGTGTCATGACATTTCCTTGTCTCATGACATTGCCAAAGCTAAACCTCTCCATGGCTGTTGTGGACTCAGCTGTTGCCCCAGCAATGTCAAACACAGGAGGTAGCCTGCCTTTCCATCACCTTCCCGGACACTAGCAGATACCTATTTGTGGCTATAATAGATGTGCAGCCAAAGCACACCGCCATTTCCAGAAAATCTATCACTTTCTATCACAACTGAGATGTTAATTTTTCACACTAAGCCTGAGCTGGGGCTAACACTGCTACTCAAAGATGAGTGAGGTGGGCATGTCTGGGATTGCTGGCAATGGACTTCTTTCTGCATGGTTAGAAGCAGCACATGAATTGTTCCTTAGAACTTGGGAAAGTACTCTGGGATGGGTACAGGGTGAGCACACAGCCCTGAGGATTAAGGACATTCTTGCATGCAGGATTGCAGCTGAGGGAAATTCTGCTCAAAGGATGGGGAACACTCACTCATGTGGAAGGAAGACGATACCTCCAGCTTTGATATAGATGGAGGTGTGTGAAATCCCTCCTCATCCTGCTTTAACCAAAATGTGGATGGGCTTTTGTTCCTGTGCTCTTTGATAGGGGAAAAAAAAACCCCAAACTTCCAGAAACATCCACTTTGTTTCTCAAAATAAAATTTAAAAAAAAACCATTGAAAAAAACCCCACCTTTTGCAAACAGCTTACAGCTGGAAGAGAGTTAAAACATCCTGATAGCGTGATAGGGAAAAGCTGAACACCCTCTCTTTGGTGGTTTGGGCAGGAAGTATAATGGAAGGCTCAATTATTGCTTTAAAAATATGGCAGGAAACTTTCATTTTCACATCCCATTCACAGATAATAAAAATGTACTGAGGAGAAGGAAAATCTGACAGCATTAATGAGAGGACATTCTTGAAAATCAGAAACAATGGGAAGGAATGGGCAGAGAGACAGAAATAATTACCATGGCAGCAGTGTTTGCTGCACTGTTATTAAGATTTGTCAGAGTTTCAATGATTTTTTTTAAAGCGCTGCTTTTTTTTTCTTTATAGAATACATAAAACTGTTCTGTGTTGAAATTCTGTACAAAAGAGTTGTAATTTTTTAAAAATCATTTCAACAAAAATGTTTCAGATTCCTGCTTTGGCTTTTGAAATTTTTTTTGAACCATAAAGTTCACCATTTGTACTCAGAAAATTTGGGGTTTTTTAGAGATACATTTTTATGTAGACATGATTATCCTAAAGTCATGTCGGCTAGTGAGAAATGTGGTGGCGTGATCCATCTTGAGCAAAGCCTGGTATGGTCATAGATGCTCAGCTGAGTTACCATAATCCACAGGGCACTGTGATCTAATTACAGTGCTGGGACACTACAGAAAAATGGGACACCTAGATTGTGGCGCCAAATTACTGACCTAGTGTCTAGCCTTGGGCAAATCACTTAGCACTGCTTTTCAATTTGCCACTTATAAGATGTGTAAGTTGCCCCACTCTGAGCTGTGATGGGTTACAATTAGTATCTGTAATCATAGAATAGTTTGTGTTGGAAGGGACCTTAAAGATCATCCAGTTCCAACCCCCCTGTGGCAGGGATGTGGAGATGTAATGTGGAGATGCTCAGTAGCATACAAGTACAGAACAACAACAACAACATTATTTTACAGCAGCAAAATAAGTTGGTATGAAAAGTCTCCTCATGTGCTGGTCTAACCAGTTTTCTGCTGAATGAGCACTTGCATTTGCAGTATGTGCACCAGGTACTTCTAAGGAGTAAATCCCCAGTCTGACCTTTCTGAGACTGGAGGGCTTGGGAGAAACAGGACATTTTTAGGACAGATTCTGATGGGTGGGAAGCCAGGGAGAAGGAAGAGTTGCCATGATGTACTGCTGAATGAAGGGAAAGTGAACTCTTGAAATGGAAACACTCTTTGTGTCTGAGACGAAGTAAATTGGCAGGACGAAGAGGAGTAAAACAACAGAGCTGGAATGGAAACACAAAAACTCCTCCTGCTTTATGATGACACAGAAAAAAAGAACTGTCTTAACTAACTTCGTCTGCTTTCAGCATAGATGCCATACCTTTAGGCTCTTTTGAGCATACAGCAGTCTGACATCAGCATTGCAATCAGGTCAAGTGAATGATGTAATACTTTAACACAATGACCAGCACAGAACGGTACATTTTTCTTACTGTTTTCATATATTGCACCTTTTCACATTAATGTCTAAGTATTGTGCTTCTATATCATACCTCTACTATGAACCATCCTTCCTCGGCTACAAGAGTTAGAGGAGACACGAATTTTCCTTTTTTGTAGAAAAACCTGGCTGGTATATCCTCTATGTTATAAACACGCATGTGTTCCACAGCTTTCAATTTTTGATATATCTGCAAAGAAAACAAATGTTAGGGCACCATATGGCTGTAAAGAGCGTATACACACCTATGGGTATATGGAAACACCCAAGTTCATAAAATGTCTAATCACCTCTAATGGCTAATCATCAGCACATTCAAACTGGGGCTTTCCCAGTCCAAAGATGCCAGCTGTGCAAAACCTGCTTATGTGGTTTAGGAGATTCTGCAAACTTGAAAACTTGATCATAAACACATAGGAATGTATGAATTATTCTATTTTATATATTTATAATACATACACTGAGAAATGTGTGCGTGTGGGTTTATCAACCAACAGAAATAGACCAGCAGAAGCCGGATCATCATAGGAGAGAGTAAGCTCTAAGTGACGAAGGATGCTCAAAGGCACCATGTGGACTGGGTATGGTTGCAGAAAGAGGATATTGCCTTTGGATTCCACCACTAGTTCCCCTTTGTGCTCTTGAATGAACAATTAATATCACCACACCTATGTTTCTTATACTTAACGAGTCAATCCCTATCAAAGGGATTGCTAGTGCTTAGTTATCTGCTTCATAAGAATGCTGTGAGATTAATCAGCTGATGCCTGTGGCTCTGAAGCCACACAATGCTGTACAAGCAGTTTATTAATATTAATCATCCTGTCTCAAATACAATCACACAAATGTGGTTATACCCCAAATTATTCAGAAAAATATTTTAAATGCCTAAAGAAGATGTTCATATGCCATAGAGAGTAGCTTATATATGCTTGCCTAAATATAAATAATCCTCAGGAATAAGTAGGAAAGAATGCAATAAGAATGAAACTAGCCGTTTAGCAAAGTCTCCCGTGCATGTGTGATGTGTACACACGTGCAAGAGATTTGCATTGATATGCAGTCATTAAGGAGGGCACCACGATGTGACAGCAGGACTCAGCATGACCCTCCCACCATGAAATGGACTAGAGAGACGTTCTGGTGTTCTGGAGTACTTCTGGTGCTTCAAAATGGGACATCTCTTACTTCTGTGGTATGACACAATCTAATTCCTAAACATGGCTCTTTAAAGTGAATTAAGAATAGAGGAATCTGGCTATTGGGAAACAGAAAATCAACTTTATAAGCACTCCAGTAAGAAGTCCTAAAAAGAAATGAAGGACAGCTTTCAGTGCTGGCACTAACTTGAAATGTTCATGATACTACAGCTATACAATTCCTGAAAAACCTGTTTGAATACAAAAAGTAACAAGTATTCTCCGTAAAAAACAATTGCATGAGCTACAATTTACTTTAACTAGCTAAAATATGATACAGAAAATAAAATTATTCACTTGGAGAATGCCAGTTTTGTACATCCACTCATCTATATTCTGAGGACAGCAATAATGACTTCTCAAGCATTGGTTTCTGGTTAAACTATAATGTACTAGTTTATTACTAACGGATGCTGCATTTTTACTCTTTTCAAGTGGTTTCCAATCTTTTTTTTCTGTATTTTGTTAGTTTGTCACTCAAAATCCTACAGTTCTAGCCTTGAGGGGTTTTTTATCCATCAAGCTTATTCGTCAAAATTCTTCAAAGGAGAATACTGTAAGACATTTCTTTTTCGTACTTCTGGTCTAATGAAGTTATTTCCTCAAACTCTATGGGAGTTTATTGGAATATGCATGCTTGACCTCCTCATGATCCTTTGAAAACCCCAGCTAGAGTGTCAATAAATTGACTAATATTTACATATATATAATCCTAAAAATGGGTTTTGAGCTGAATTCCTTTAGCTATTTATCAGAAGCATATACTGGTGGGGTTTGAGAGCATATATCTGTGCCAAGTAATGGTGAAAGATCATGCTTGGTGTGACACCAGTTTGCCTGGTGTGATTTTCTTTCAGGAATTGTCATCACAAGAATGTCACAGCATCCAAGTCTGACTTCTGGTAAGAACCCCAGGCCGATTTTTACACACACATCTCAGAGCAGAATTTGGATGTTACAAGCAAACAAAAGACACAATTGTCATAAACAAGGAAATGCAAAACCAAATAAATATAAATAAGCTGCACATACCTCTGCATGCTTCTCTGGAGCTGGCCAGAGGCTCACAACAGGACCTCTGTCCTTCATTTGTATGATATCACTCATATTGATATGCTTTTTCAGCTCAATCACTTTGTCTGCCCAAGAAATATCTGTCATTCCGTGATCAGAGAAGAGGAGGACATTGAGATCATGCTGAAGGCCCTTGCTCTGTGAAGCAAGTGCATAACAGCTGTTACAGCCAGGTAAACATTTTGCACCATCCATGTCCACTAACAGGTTTTAAAACCTATTAGACCTCCACTGATTTAGTGGAAGGTGGCCAGAAGGAGCACAACCACAAATATCCCAGGGTGTGCTTTGCCACCACTAGCCGTGATAGATGCCCACTTGCTGCCCTGGAAGAGTCTAAGAGGATAGCGTCAGAGATTTGCCACAATAAACTAACCTACCAGCTAAATAACAGTTACTACAACCCAGTCTCATAGACCAGTCGTCTCTGTTGATCCTAGAATTTTATCCTACTATTCTTCATCAGTAGGTTAGAACAGCTGGGGAAGAGCAACTTTGACATGGTAGCACCTGTGGTAGGGGTATTTCCCTCTTCTCCTCCCAAACACAACCATTTAGCTCTACAGCTTTTATAATTCAGTGAAACTGGAAATGTATTTCCCTCTCCTCACTGAAACAATTGGAAAACTGTAATGTGCATTCATCATTGTCAGAAATATTCATAGAACTGACATTTCATCCAAAAGCTTGCTATTTATTCTCTTTTCCTCACTGCAAAATCATTTAGATAATGTTTTTTAAAACTGAGTTTAAAGTACAGAGTTCTGAGTGGTGCCATAAAAACTGCTATAAAAGTTAATTATCTGATTCCACAAACCTGAGGAAGAGAGCAGTTTTGATACGTTCTCCTACTATAAATCCCAGCCGGCAAAACAAGTTATAAACAGAGCAACACATATATTGGCTTCCCGGAGCTATCAGTGTAATAATATATTAGGAGGATTTTAACACCACCGACAAAAATAAAAATCAGAGGAACAGTGCCTTGACTTCCACGTGATCTTGGTAGCTTCCATCTCTCAGGAGATAAAAGTTTACAGCCAAGGCATCCAATTAACAGGCATTAAGTAGGTTCTTTGCAGTGTGGCAAAAAGCAGTTTCAAAAGGCATTTCCAAACACACCCAGGAGCGTGGGGTTTGGGACAGCATTCACCTTGATGAGTGTGATCATGTTGCTCAGGACTTTGTCCACCTCCTTCAAAGCATTCTTCCGCTGCTGAGATGAAGGTCCATAGTGGTGGCCTTCCACGTCAATGCGCTCGTAGTACACTGCAGCCATCTCAGCGCTGCCATTGCTGGAGGTGGGAGGGAGGGAAAAAACTGAGAGGCTGAGACATGAGACCTCCTAGGTGCTGGTGTTATTGTCCTCATCAGCATGTAGAGCCCCAGACACCATTTTCTGCTACCAGCCTATGCCTTCCTACCCGCTCTCACATGGCTGGGCTCATTATTCACATCATCTAGACTCTTTCAAGTTTGCTTGAGACTCCTGTTGGAGGTAGAAACTGCCATTTACATGCACAGGCTGGCCTGGCAGCCCTCTACTACCTCTTCAAATTAGGAAGGCAGCTTTTCCTTTAATGACAAAGAAAGACAGTGAAGAAATACTAATTTCTGTGCTGAATGCCTTTATTAAAAGGATTGTGGGAATAACCAGTTAAATGTGTTTTCATAAAATTTCGGCACTTCTGGATTTCTCCTTTGTGTGGTCTTCCAAACCACCGTGGCCAACTCAGGACAGGCTCTCCCACGGCCTTGCAAAATCCCAAATTATATGAATTGGGGTGAGATTTTTGGATGGAGTGTTTATTCAGGAATATGACCAAAGGGAAACAAAGTTAATCTCAGAGTTGCACAAGTTTAGCTGATTGCATGATTCTACATTGAATGCCATCTGCCTAATTAGTGGGGATTGCACATGCATCAGTGCTTAATCACATTTTCATGACCACTCTACAGTTCACTGTAAAGTTTCCTGAAAGCAGTTATGTGGATAAAAATCACAAATCCATGTTCATGAAGTCTTTTTCTACTACATTAGGATATGACAGGCTGTGCCATCCATAACACACGCCCTCATCCAGATCACAATCCCCACAAAAAGACCTTGTGTGACGTGCTGACATATCCAGCTTCTCTGATTAAAGACACCCAAGGAGTCTTGTGTGATGAGAGAGAGAGGAAAAAAAAATCAGAGGTGAGGGACTGAATGAATTAATTAGCGCCTGTCATTTGCATTTGTAAGCTTGCCGCAGGCCCCAGAGGAGCAGTCCTGCAGGAAGCTGAAGGTCTGTCATGGTGGAAATTTCTCCACCATTGGCCCTGTAGAAGTTTCTTTCTCACTCTTCACAACTTTAAAGCCATTCAAATGAAGCAGCCTTTCTCCCTCAATTTAATTTTAAGTGTTACTTTCCATCTATATTAGGCACAAATTCATTTCTAAATTTTTAAGCCTGTAATTTCCATTTTACACACTCGTTGAACCTACTGGAACAGTCATCTTCTACTGCAGTGTCTGCATTAATTAGCAACTTACTTATGACTGCTTTTTGTCTTCTCAGCTGCAGCTAAAAAATCATTTTGATCAAGATATGCGTATGATCATGGCTTGCTTGGGGAGAAGTAATCTGTTTTTCTGACTGCAATAGTCCTGTCTTCTCCTATCACCTGTAACTTTCAAAAGAAATAGCCAAGGAAAACTTGCTAAGGAAAGCTGGATTTCATTGATGGCAATACAAAAAAGAGGTTTATATTTTATCAATACGCTTTGCAAGTATCGCACAAACTTCATGACCAGTAAGGTAGGTAGATTACAACAGCCTTTAAATTATAGTTGCCAAAAAGACATAACAGAGGTTTTAGTTTTACTTGCCAAAAATGGGTGCTTGACTTCATTTTGAATATTTTTGGTCTAAATAACAGCCTCAAACTACCTGCTTGAAGAGACTGGAGAATATTCCTGAAGGATGACTTCCTCTGATTGCAAGAGGAGTTCACTAGCTCCCTGGTGAGTTAGGTACTCCTGGCCTTGCAAAGGGCATTGATAAAACTCCCTTCTCCCCTGGTGAAGTTAAGATGGGTCAGGACAGTCCAGTGCCCAAACTCAAATTAACCCCTAGGCTGCCAAGCCACAATAAAAGGCTTACTCCCTCACCTCTGAAGTCCTTGTAAGGTTTGCTAATGGTGGGAGCCTAAGGGTAGTTCATTAACCACTAATTCCTGCCACTAGCTCCAGGCTACTGACTGCCCTTGCCACAGGCTGTTTTCCTGCATAAAGCTAATTCCAGCTTCAGCCTAATTCACTTTTTCAAATAGGTGGGTTGTGGAAAGGAAATAGGCTGGATTTGCCAACCTTTGAACAGCATCAAGAGCCACAAGTTCTTGCAAAAGATGTAGATGGCAATAAAACATGCTCAAGACTCTTCTACCCAGAGATGCTAAATCATGCTAAATACCAACAATAAAGACATTTCAGAGGCTTTACTTCTTACAGGCTAGCCTAGCCATACCGAAAGCAGTTTAGTGAATTTTAAAGGACTAAACAAAGAGCATGAATGAGGCAAAAAACAACTGAGAGCAAGGATAAAGAAAACATACCTATTTCTTTCTCTGTTCATTCTCTACCCTCCTTTCTTATTTTAAGTCCTTGCAGTATTTACACCCACAACCGATTATTAATATTTTTGGGCATGATTCCTCTTTCCTCCTTTGCAGCAGACAGGGCACATAGTTTAAAGAAAAGGAAGCCAAGCAGAAATTCAAGATGGGATGGTGTGTAAATGGACACGAGAGACAGGACCTCCTGCAGCTCCATCATGATCTATAGGATCTGGGCTCTTTAGCAAGTTGCAGCTGGTGTTTACGGCAAACATTGTGGGCAAGGGTTTGTTCTTTTCTTAAAATGATCAGCTCTCACCTCTTGCAAGCTGACCCACTAACCTTCTTGGGTCCCTGCCTTTTTCTTCTTTTCCATGGAAGACAGCAGTGAAGAGCCTTGTGACTTGGGGTGAATTAGCTATTGAAATTTTTCAGTGGGCTTCAGGTACTCAAAAGAGCAGTGTGAAAGGCTGTGGCTTTTAACAGTTCATGCTTTGTTTTTAATCATGTTCACAATTACAAAGCTGCAACCCACCCGAAGCAGCCTTATGCTCATTGCTTCACAGAAGCCAGGCAGGGAGCACCAAGCATATCTTGCCCCACCACTAAACAATATCTGACCATTAAGCTTTCCATGCTAATTCCAGGTTTGCACCAGAAGTCAGAGCTAGTGTCTGTATTCATTTTTCCATTCACAGACTGACATTAAAGTTTCTTGAAGCTGCAAATTAAAAACAGTAAGTCAGGATGTCTCCTCTGTGTTGTAACCTACACATGAGAAGAGTAATCCCTCCGATCTTAACGTAAGGGCTTTTTTTGTAATGGTCATGTTTCTGTGACAGCATTATAAACCAGCCTCAGACTCCATCTTCCTGCCTGGGAGCCAATCCTGAAAATCACCCTATGGCAAAGCTGACTGTAAACCCAAATACTCATTCTTGAGAAAGGAAACCCCAAGCCATTGGAAGTTCAGTGACGTACCGCAAAGACTGGAGAGCATCACTGACGGCCTCCGCAAAGTTTTTGTCTGTTGGGACGCTGAAGTACTCACGGCAATAACTTGGTCTGACTCCAAGGATTTCAACCTCGCAACCTGTAAGCAAAATATGTGGTAAGCTCTGCTGTTTCACCTCGATCTCAAACCCCACACCATGCAGTCCAAGTGCAGGTTTGTGAATTCCCTGTGATATTACTTACCTTACACCTTCCCTGCAGGAACTGTTGTGGTTGTGAAGGCAAAAGGGAAGAGAGGTTGGTTTGATGACCATTTGTAGCACACCATACATTTGATTGTTTTATATCCCT
This sequence comes from Clamator glandarius, assembly GCA_033459285.1. Lineage (NCBI taxonomy): Eukaryota > Metazoa > Chordata > Aves > Cuculiformes > Cuculidae > Clamator > Clamator glandarius. The sequence goes on from JAUNZM010000080.1 coordinate 2,227,386, forward strand.
CTCACAAAAGGAAGGTCTTTGTGTGACCTTCCCATGCTAAAACATTTGATTCCCTTGTTGCAGACTGTTTCCACCTAAATTGCTAGCTTGTTTTCATTTGAACTACTGCGGCCACATACCCTCATTTCCAGGCTTCCAACATAATAGATTGAGATATTTTTCCCTGAAAGTTCAGCAAATACTTTCCAGTTAGACATGTTGTATCTTACACCGTAATATCCTCTATAAACCACATTTTATTATGTGCTACTGGCACTCCACTATTACATTTGTTTCCCAGGAGGTCTTATTAAAACAGGATAAACCAATTAACTCTCTTGGTAACTTGCAGTCTTACTTGCAAAATACGGTCTGTTTTGTGGCGCAGAAAATTATGGCAACAAATCCTAGAGGAGAACATAGCCCTGAACGCACAAAAACATGTTTTTTGAGGTTTTTTTTGCCCTTTTGCTCTCCAGTGACTATGCTGCTGAATAACATTAATATTTTAAAGAACGGTGCTTTTAGAAACACTGGATTCATGCAAATTATCTTTCGGAAGCTCCAGAGTCCTCCCATCACAGTTAGGCATTTTTGGTGTATTCTTGGGACACGAGAAATAAAAAAAAAAAAGAGAGAAGTTTTGCAAAATGGCCTCGGTATACAGCAGCACCATCAGATCAAAAAGGCAACTGTGAGCCATAGCCTAAATATGCCTACATTTTAGTCACTTTGCTTCTGGTTTGGGATGAAAGGAATAGGCATTAAGGACTGTCACAAGCTGACTCATTGCCTGTGGAGGAAGAAGGTTGCAGAGGAGATGTAAGTACAAAGAGGGCACTAGAACAAACAGAGATACCTTCAGTGATGATTTACAGTGGTTTGCTTACTGGGACACTCAGTAAAGAGAATTTGTCAGTGTCTTCCATCTCAGCATGCATGAGCTCACATTGCTAAGGTGCACCAGTGAGACATGGGGACGGAGACTTCCAGGCTAAGAGACCTCAGACTGTGACTTCTCGGGAGTACTATGAAAAGTTAGAAAAACTTAAATATGCAAGCTTAGGAAATTTCTTAAAATCTTCACTGATTTTCAGAAAGCCAGGTAAGTCAGATGGAGGTTACTCTTTCCAAAAGCTAAAGAGTCTTAGCACACACAACAGATTCAGTTTCTTCACCCACTGGTCCACAGTAGTGGTTCTCAGGTCTCCACATTCTTTTTATGTTTCAAGGGATCCCATCTATTATGATTAATTGTTTGTAAGAATTAATTATTTGCAAAAAATAAACAGCAAACGTAGTCAAATAATTTACTTTTCTGTAAGAACTTATTTACATAATTTTGAACCTCTATATTTGGGTTTATAAATTGTGGGAATGTGCGACAGTGCTTACTTTTCGTTCTTGCCCTGTTGCCCTAACTTGTATGATTTCATCCTCCCCTTTAGCATTTATCTCTCCACCACAGAAGTAACCTGCAACCTGGATGAACAGCCTGCGGATTACTTGACAAGAACTCTCTCATACCAACCCATAGTAAAAGTTCTATACATCTGTACACAGCATCTTCAGTAAATTATGTTGTGCAGCAGAGATAGATTCCAGCTGCTACCTAATCAAATAATTAAACAAAAATATTCTAGGAATGACCTGAAGGTATGCAACTTCAGTCTTGTGTACTGTGTTCTGGGTCCTACTAGCAGCAAAACATGGGCTATGGGTTTTCAGCTACCTCAGATGTTTGAGGTGATGCAGTAGTTCAAGTCTGAACTGGAACTTCAGAGTCAACTTCTCTGTCACTTGAGTCTTGGAAAAGACTGGCTCCAAAGCCAGGCAAGAAGTTAAGGATGCATTTGGAAAGGCATTGGAAATGCCTAGTAGTTTAGTTTGGGTGAATGATTGCTCATAGCCAATGACTAACGTGACGACTTAAACTATTTTTTTCCCTCTTTAGATACTGAAATCAGATTATAATTTTCTCAGATACCATTCCTCAGAATTACTCGTGAGATAATTATAACCAGAAGCACTAACCTCTTGGGGATCTGGGATATTTTAGTTGCTCAGATATCTTTGCTATTTCTAGATCGTCAAGTGATGAGCATGACATAAAGGACTACAGAAGCAGCAACAATTAGAAATAATTTTAGCCACTAAATATTGGTCCTCAAATGTGCAGTTCATTAGCAGCAACACTGAAAATTCAGACTGCTTAGAAATCTTTTTTTTTTTTTAGCCTCTGTGATGACCAGAAATTAAATGTGGATTTTTGATGTTAAGGCTTGTTGCAATTCAAAAATACTGGTCATGAAGACTCTTTACTATTTAAATTTCATTTTGGTACATTTTTTGTATATTCATTTTGTACATTTGGTACCAGGACAAATGGTACATTTTCTCACTTAATATTATAGAATAGGAAATCTAAAAAGATTTGGAGCCAGACAGAGGGAACGTTAAGTTCCGCTGGGTTAAACTACAAACAGATGAAGCATATTTACTAAAATATAGTGTTAGATACCTTTCTGCACTGTTTTTTATGATGCTAAACCTTTACTTAAAAACCCGAACAACTGGAGCAGGAATAAAGACTGCTTTCACAGTGATACATATGTTCCTCTTTATCTGTCTGACATGGAGACCTGAACCTCTGCCAGCTTTAAACTGCATTTCTAAACACTGATTTAACAGTCAGACACCACATGTCATAACAGAAGGTTTTGAAAACTTTCCAGACTAGGTCCATGGTCTGGTAAATGTTGTGTTTAAAAGGTGAAAGGTTGTGTTTAGAGTCTTTTTTTATCCCTTTCTCTCATTTCAGTGCAGAGAAAAGATGTTACTGCACTTCAGCTGAAGTGGTTGCCAAGACTGCTGAAAAATAAAGGAGTTTGAAGATTTGGGATGACACCACCCATCGGGCTGAGCTGGAGCTGCAGAGCTTCAGACAGGCAACCTATGGGTGAGGCTGTGCACTTCACCCCACATATGGCATTAGCTGTTGCGCTTTACTTAGCAAACAGTCAGATGATACATGACTTTTTCCCCAGGACTGTCCTGAAGAGCAGAAACTGCCGAATAAATGCTGTGGAGAAAGGAGAAAAATGACCCTACAAGCCAAGCTCCTACGTTTTGGCACAAGTAGCAGCTGGGACCCCCAGCACAGTTGCATTTTGGCTCCTTCACTTCTACAGGCAGGAGAGCTTGGATGAATTTTGCCCACGAGTTGTCTTTGCCATGTTTATCTTGAGTCCACAAGATAAACTATGACGGATGGGTGTTCGCATCCAGCAGCCCTCCTACTCTGTGGCCCTGTTCGCTGCAATCTGGATTTTCTTCCTTTAAGCACTGAACAAGCATAAGAGAAGAATATAGAGAAGAATATAAAGCAGCACACTTCGGGTTCAGACTTTGCAAAGCTTGGAACTAGCTCTGAGGAGGAAATGGCAGTGGTGTAAGTTAGCCCTGGGAATCAGCTCACTGGCATTTGCAACGCGTTTCTGCTGCATTTGATCAGTCTCATTTGTCTCTACTGCTGGCTAGAGAGAAAACAGCATCTTCCAAAACAAAGTGTGATGAATTTGGCTGCACATTGCTGTTCCTACTAACAGTTTATGAAACTTTTCCTGGTTGGATCTCTATCAGATTTGCAAGATTCACGACTTAGCAGCAGTATATCCTGGAAAGTTAATCACTAATAGCAGACCATATTCAGTGCAAATGTCTGTGGGACCTTCACCCAACTTCATTATTAAACCCTTATTTTTTTTCTTTCATTTTGCTTGGCATTGCTCCCCAGTCAAATGCTTTTAAAAGAATTAAAGTTTTAAAATAATAAATCTAGAAGAAAATGATTACATCTTTACTATTAAGCAAGAAAACAGTTTCAAACAATCATATGGGGAAAACATAATAAATACTACTGCAATTGGCATGACTTCTGTTTACTCCAGTTACACTTGGGGTCCCACTGTGGCCCAACTGTCCTGTGTTTTAGTTCAATAGTTCCATGTTTGACCCTGCTTCCTGCCCTTTGCCTGACCCTGTATAGCCAATGTGTCCTTTGAGGCCACAAACAACCTTAAAAATAAGTATCTGCTTAAGCACTTGCTGAACTGAAGCACCAGTGACTTTGCTGAAGGTCATTCGTCACAGACAGATAATTAATGACAGACCAACATTAATTGGTCATCACAATCCACAGCTAAAATATCAGTTCCATGCAAAAACTTCCACTGGCATCAGTAGGGCACAAATTCCCCCTCTGTGCTGTAATAGAGTCTGGGCATATACTTGGCGGTGTAAGCACTGGAAAAAGGGAGGCTCTGCTGTTCTTTGCTATTTTCCACTGGAAACAGCAGCTAGATAAGTGTGAAGGGTACACATATGTATACAGGGATAGACACATATACACCTCACGTCTTCTCAAAGGAAGGCGCTGCCCAAACGGCAACAGGAAGGAGCTAGGTAAAATCCAAAGGCATTTAATGGAAAATGATACTTCTCTTCTGGATTTCAGTAGCCCTCTGTGGACTGTTACATCTATTCAGTACATAATTATACCTATTCAGTGCAGTTACATTAGTAGTTAAAAACGAATAGTCTACAGAAAGAGGACTTTTTGTAAATTTTAGAAGAATTTCTACATTCTTCTATAATTTCTATATCCTGTTTGTTAGGTCACTTTGGTAATCCCCAGTAAAAATAAGCTTTTTTTTTGAAGGCTGATCCAAACCATTACATGCAGTCAGCACTTCCAGTCTCGTGGACTGCCTTTGAGTCTATAAGGCAATTTGTCACCCTGAGATCATCTTTTCACTTTTCAATACTGTAGGAAGTCTGGATACCTTTCAATGTTTTTCATCTTGCTTTGCTCCTTCTTCCCTTTCCTGAGAACTGTGGCCTTTTTTTTTTTCTGGGATACCGTAAGCCACATAAGATGGAAACAGCATGACCAGGCACATGTGTGTTGGGATGCAGAAGATGTGCTGGGCAGGAGCCCATGGCACAAGTCAGCTGCTGCTGCCCTACCCACTGGCACTGACTGTATTCAGCACAGCTCTTCTAACTTGCACCTCTAGCCTGCAGTTACACATTGGATTACATTTGCATGCTGCTTAGGTATCAGAGTTAAAAGGTCAAAAAGCTGAGAAGCTGGGTACCTTGCAACAGATTTGGTCTGGCTGCACAGCTGGAATGTTTATTTCCATGTCGGTCCTTAAATGGACAGGCTAAGGATATGCTACTACCTGTTAAAAAAGAATTGTTATTATATCTACCTAGTGATTCAGTGGTCCAGTATCCAGTATACAAGGAACAACTCCCTCCAAATGAATGGCTCAGACTCAAGAGCAACTAGGATCTCACCCAAGTTAATGATGAAGGAAGCCAAGAGTGCCCACTCCAGCTCGTCCAAGGATGTTTTGCTTTCCACTGGTTTTACTGTCCCCACAGAGTAGATCATCTTGAGCTCTCAGCTACTATTTCCAGGTTAAAACCAAACAAGCATTGGGGGAGGATGGTTACTGTTTGACTTTGATCGGTGTCATGGTCTACAGTGTTGCTCTATGAACCACTCATGGAGCAACAACTCAGCGCAGCAGAAACTACAGGAGGGCAAAAGAGTTGGCGGAGAAGGTGATGCTCTGCAAGCCAGCAACTCCCTTGAAGGTAACATTTGATGGAAATCTACCTCCAGTTGCGCTTCAGTGTTTTCCTTTCTAAGCATACGTAAATTGTCACAGCCTAAGGAAAGAGAATGCATTTCTGTGAATGGTTAGTAAAGTATTCATAAGTCTTACCTGTATTTCAGTGTATCAAAGAGCCATTCTACAGCATATGGAGTGCTTAAATGTAAAGACTCACCATTAAAATAGCAGCAATTTTTGACATACTAACCTGGCCAGTAGTACATGGAAACATTCTTGTTTTCTTTCATCATTGTGACCCACAGAGGCTCTGATCCATTCCACCAGAGAGGCAGCAGGCTTTCTTTATTCACACCAATATCAAAAGATACATTTGTTTTTTGGTCCCACATGTAGTTTCCAGTCATCTGATGGACCTCACAGTGGCGACCTTCAAGGGTGGCAAGAAGACCACAATTAGATTGGTGTTATCCAGCAGAAAGACACCACCAGCACTACCACTGCTACCACCAGCTCATCCAGCAAATGATCCGTAAAGCTCAGATTTGAACACAGGGACCTCTTACTTTGCAACTTGAATCTGTCACCTTTTATGGAGGTCCTCTAGGTAGCAGTCTATCCCCCAGTTCAGCCACTTCAAATTTAGATGCTGAAGCTTGGGTAATGCACTTCACAGTCAATGCAGAAGAAGAGGCACCTCTGGAAAGCAGTTTATGCCATCCTAAGATAGGTGTCTAAGGTATCTGGGAGGAGTTTTCCTCCAGAGGTGCACATTGCTCTCTATTAATTGTAGAGAAAGATCACATCACTAGCTTAGCCTGAGACAGCCAGCTTTTAGACAGCTGAGGCCAGAAGAAACAAATCCTGCACTCTGTGGCCTGCTCAATGTGCCACATACAGTCCACACAAACCATGGCAGCAGCAGCCCACATGTTTGGGTAACATGTGGCTCTTTCTATGCACATAACATCTGCCAAGTCTGAGGTCAATTTAAGGTACCCACCAGTTCACAGACATAAGGGGTTGCAGAAAGCAGTCTATGAACGGGAAGGCAGAAGAGCACAATCTGGAACCATAGAATAAAGTTTAGGAAACACATATTTCTCCTCTCCTTTGTCCATAGTGCACATTTTTTCCCTGCAAACAAGCAAAAACTAGGGTAAAACCTTCATATATTACTTTTATTTTCCATTACTACTATTTTTTGAAAAAAATTAATATGATTTGTTTGCAGTTGTGGGGACAGCAATCACTTTATCAGATATTTTCAGCCCTGTTACTGCATCTTGGAGGCTCTTGGGCAACTTTAGTGTTTAATAGTCAAGAGATGTCTTCCACTTCTTGTCTTGTCACTTCTTGAGGATACTGTATTTTAAGAGTTAATCTGCAGTAAATTAACAAAAATAGGAAAAGCAATGTTGAAGATTAAGTTGTACTGGGAGTTCATGATTTCCATATTTTAAAAAGCAATGACTGATGCATGCATGAGACACTGTCATCATTAGCTGGTGATTCATGATATTGCAAGGATCCAGATCACAGGCTTTGATTACTATGAGACTGAGCACAGTGATCAGAACTAAAACAACCTTGGTATACTTGTTTTGTGTCATTTTGAGCAGAGGACTCTGCATACTTTGGGTACATGTGACCCTAAAATGGATTTTCAAATCTCCTTCCCTACTATGCAGTATTTGAATTATGCAAAATATTTACTTCTCCCTAGCAGGGAAAAGCAGTCAATATTCACCATATTAAACCAACCAGGTTTACTGCAGGAAAATTGGTGGACTAGATGAGCAGTAATTCATCCCCTTTAAGCTGCCAAGTGCTTTCTTCTCTTTAAGTCTAAAAAAAGCTAGAAAGAAGCCTCTATAGTGCATCAAAACTGCAGCCTTCCTACTTACAGGACAAACGCATCTCTCCAGCTTCTTCAAGTCCACGTACTCCTAAGAATGTGTTAACCTGCTAAGCTTCAGGGCAACTGCCACCAGCCTGGAAAACGTACAGGTCAGTGCTGAAGCTGTTAGGTCACATATTTGTATGATGTATAGTGTAGCCTGCATACAGAACCAATGAGCTCCGGCAGCTGCTGATTTGAGCTCCCTATAGGATTTAAGGTCTGATGTCAGTTTGCCCACATCTTTAAGAAACAGAATGGAATTTGTTTTTTGTACCGTTGTTGAAGGTTTAATTAACTATGTGCACTGACACAAAGGACAGTATTCTTCTGATCACCAGATCAGATAAGTTCATTCTCCCATGGACTCCAACTATCTTTTTTGTAGTGAAAGAGACCCAGAGACTATAAGGTTTCAATTTTTACTGCAGCTTCACAGGGCCAGAAAGGAACATCAGATGAGCAGACAGACCAAAAGACATGCCCATTTAACGTTGCCTGGAACCAATCACATCTGCTTGCCTGAAGCCTGTGTCCCAGAGAGACCCCAGACCTCCCTGAAGCCTGTGTCCCAGAAAGATCTTAGACCTCCTAGGTAGACAACAACACCCAACTAATGAATCTCTTCCTTGGGTTTGTTCATTTCAATATTTAATATCAGTAAACACTGTTCAAAAATTATGCCTGGTGTCTAATTTTATTTTTTTTATCTTTGTTAATCTTCAACCATGGTTATTCTGTGGTTTGTGCACGCGATTAAAAACCTCTGAAATTGCTGGCAATTCTCCCCCCCAAAAGACATACACAGAATTAAGGTCACTTCTCAAATTTCTTTTGAGTCACCTGTAAAACACAAGTTCTTTACATCCCCAGTTGAAGATATTTTCCTCTTCCTGAGAAAATGACCTTTGGTGATCTCTTCTTTAATAATTATCAAAATAGTAATGTGATGTTAAACAGTCACCACAACATGTTGAATTTATTTTTGCTTTATTATTTAAGGGCAGAAGAGGAGGCGGGGTAGCCCTCTATGTTAGAGAGGGCTTTGATACCCTCGAACTGGACTACGGTCAGGATGGGACTGAGTGCCTGGGGGTGAAAATCAGAGGAGCCCATGGGCAGGAAGGGATTGTGATGGGAGTCTGCTATAGACCACCCAGCCAAGAAGAAGCAGCTGATGAGCTCTTCTACAAACAACTGAGTATAGTCTCAAAATCGCTACCTCTAGTCCTTGTGGGAGACCTCAATTTCCCAGATATAGGCTGGGAGTATAATACAGCAGAAAGGAAGCAGTCCCGGAGGTTCCTGGAGTGTGTGGAAGACAATTTCCTTACACAGCTGGTGAGCAAACTGACAAGGGACGGTGCCCTCCTGGACCTGCTGTTTGTGAACAGAGAAGGACTGGTGGGGGATGTGTAGGTTGGAGGACGCTTGGGGCAAAGCGATCATGAGATGATAGAGTTCTCGGTGCAGGGTGAGATGAAGAAGGGGGTTAGCAGAACAGTTGCCCTCAACTTTCAGAGAGCAGACTTTGGGCTGTTCAGAAGGCTGGTCAGAAAAGTCCCATGGGAGGCGCTCCTTGAAGGCAAAGGTGTCCATGAGGGCTGGGCGCTCTTCAAGAAGGAACTCCTAGCAGCTCAGGAGAAAGCCGTCCCCAAGTTCCGGAAAAGTAGCCGGCGGGGTAAGAAATCAGCATAGTTGAGTAGGGAGGTCCTAAGAGACATCAATAGGAAGAGGAGGGTCTACGACCTCTAGAGGAAGGGGCAGGCATCCTGGGTGGACTATAGGGAGGAGTGAGAATGTGCAGGGAAAAAATCAGGAGGGCTAAGGCCCAACTAGAAATGCGATTGGCCAAGACTGTGAAAGACAACAAAAAGTCTTTCTACAAACACATCAACAGCAAAAGGAGGGCTAGGGAGAATCTCCAGTCCCTAGTAGATGCAGAGGGAACAAGAGTAACAGGGGACGAAGACAAGGCTGAAGTGCTCAATGCCTACTTTGCCTCAGTTTTTAACTGTAAGGAAAATTGTTCCCTCTGTGCACAACCCCAAGGGTTGGAAGAGAAGTATGAGATTCCCAAGGTCCAAGAGGAGGTGGTTAGAGACTTGCTTGCCCAGCTAGATGCCCACAAGTCTATGGGGCCGGATAGAGTCCACCCAAGAGTTTTGAGGGAACTGGCGGATGTGCTGGCCAAACCCCTTTCCATCATCTTCCAACAGTCCTGGATGACTGGGGAGGTTCCGCTGGACTGGAGGCTGGCTGATGTCGTGCCCATCTATAAGAAGGGGCGCAGGGAGGATCCGGGGAACTACAGGCCTGTCAGCCTGACCTTGGTACCGGGTAAAGTCATGGAGCGGGTGATCTTGAGTGCGATCAAGAAGCACTTGCAAGAGAGCCGGGTGATCAGGCTCAGTCAACACGGGTTCATGCAAGGCAGGTCTTGCCAGAGTAATCTGATCACCTTCTATGACCAAGTGACTAAACTCTTGGACGAGGGAAAGGCTGTGGATGTGGTTTTCCTGGACTTCAGTAAAGCCTTTGACACAGTTTCTCACAGCATTCTGCTTCGGAAACTGTCGGCCTCTGGCCTGGACGGGCGCACACTCTCCTGGGTGAAAAACTGGTTGAATGACCGGGCCCAGAGGGTGGTGGTAAATGGAGTTAAATCCAGCTGGAGGCCAGTGACAAGTGGGGTTCCCCAGGGCTCAGTCCTGGGTCCAGTCCTGTTTAATGTCTCTATCAACGACCTGGATGAAGGCATCGAGTGCTCCCTTAGCAAGTTTGCAGATGACACCAAGCTGGGTGGATCTGCTGGAGGGTCGGGAGGCTCTGCAAAGGGACCTGAAGAGGCTGGACTGCTGGGCTGAGACCAACGGCATGAGGTTTAACAAGGCCAAATGCCGGGTCCTGCACTTGGGGCACAACAACCCTAAGCAGAGGTACAGACTAGGAGAAGTCTGGCTGGAAAGCTGCCAGGAGGAGAAGGATCTGGGGGTGTTGGTTGACAACCGACTTAACATGAGCCAGCAGTGTGCCCAGGTGGCCAAGAAGGCCAATGGCATCCTGGCTTGTATCAGGAATGGCGTGACCAGCAGGTCCAGGGAGGTTCTTCTCCCTCTGTACTCGGCACTGGTGAGACCGCACCTCGAGTACTGTGTTCAGTTCTGGGCCCCTCACCACAAGAGGGACGTTGAGGCTCTGGAGCGAGTCCAGAGAAGAGCAACGAAGCTGGTGAAGGGGCTGGAGAACAAATCTTACGAGGAACAGCTGAGAGAGCTGGGGTTGTTCAGCCTGGAGAAGAGGAGGGAGAAGAGGAGGCTGAGGGGAGACCTTATTACTCTCTACAACTACCTGAAGGAAGGTTGTGGAGAGGAGGGTGCTGGCCTCTTCTCCCAAGTGACAGGGGACAGGATGAGAGGGAATGGCCTTAAGCTCCGCCAGGGGAGATTTAGGCTTGAGGTAAGGAAAAAATTCTTCACAGAGAGGGTGGTTAGGCATTGAAATAGTCTGCCCAGGGAGGTGGTTGAGTCACCGTTCCTGGAGGTGTTTAAGGTGAGGGTGGATGAGGTACTTAGGGGCATGATTTAGGGATTGGTGGGAATGGTTGGACTCGATGATCCGGTGGGTATCTTCCAACCTGGTTATTCTGTGATTCTGTGTGTCTGATTCTGTGATTCCATTATTGCAGCTCTTGTCTGTGATCAAACATTATCTTAAGAGTTACAGAAGTAGAAACAGGGTAAAAAGCAATTTCAGCAAACATACCATTAGCTAAATTCACTGCAATTGCAGTAGAAAACACCCTCTTCCTCAATCAACAGAGGAATACAAAGAGGGTATAGTTCCCAGGAATATGATAACTGCTGTATCCTTCTGGAAGAGAGCCAGCAAAAGCATTTACAAGTCTGCGTGCTACAGCTTACTTGGACAGTACATTTCTTACAGCATTGGCTTTGTCTAAAGCACATTCCCATGTCTCCAAGCACTTTTGCAGCATTCGAATGAATCAACACAAAACAAAGATGAAATTAAAATAAAACCAAAAGAACACGCAGCCACTTGACCACTCATAACAAAAGTGCAGTAACGCTCAGTGTTGTGCAACCTACATCAATTGTATGTAAGATCTGGAAAGAAGGGTGTGTGCTCCTGTAGCATTTACTACAGGAATGACCTCTTCTTTATTTGGTGGACTTTCACTGACTGCAGGGACAGCACGCAGGATCACCAGTAGGCATGATATATCATACAAGAACCACTTACGCCTAAATCTGAGACAGAAAATGCTCTTCCAAGACACTCAATGATTTTTTTATTATTTTCTTTATAAAAGAGGCAGCATGTGGCAGATGTGCAATGCCATACCTGGTGCATGGGGCAACCAAACAGAGGTAACGCATCTCTGCACTGAGCAAATCAGATTTATCAGAGAACCCATGCCGTGTACGTTAGACAACGCAGCAAAGGTACCATAATCTGTATCCATGCGGTACCCACCTGATGATGAATGTGCATCTAAGGAAATGTACTGTATAATACATAGTATTATATGCATGCCTTGACATTATGGTGAGACCTTTCCTCCTATGTCCAACCATGATGTCCCCACTCCCTGGGAAGTGACAAGAGAAAGAGAGCAGATGCAAGCACAGGCTGCCATGGGCTGCATAGGCTGGGGAAGAGTTAAGTTCCCCCACATAAACAGCTGCACACACATAAGGTAGGTAAGTTTTAACAGTCAAAGTGAGACTTGCAGTTTCCTTTCTCCCCTTCCTTCCTTCTCCACAACATCTTTCCTCTGCTATTCTCTTGCTTGAGGTGTCACCTAAACACTGACCCACACCTGCTCACTTATGATTTCCTCACCCTGCTCACAACCCTCCCTGAAAACCTGCTGGATGACTTGCCCTGGTAAATGCTCTGCTCGTGTTGCCTGCTGTGAGGAGAAAGACAGTAGGACTTTAAACTCCTAGCACTATATTCTTGCTCCAGAGCAGATATCGTGGTGTTGCTGTCCTCAAAGACTGAGTCCAGCCTGCTCCGAGCAAAGCATCCAGAAGGGCTCAGCTCTGCTCACTTTATTTGCCCTGTCCCACTCTTCCCCTGCTGCGTCTCATCTGCCCTGCTCCAAAAACAAACACCTCGGGGGAAAAAACAAAATGCATGTGCGAAAGCTTTAGAGGGCTCTTGAGAACCTAGGATGGGAGCGCTGGTCTGGGCAATGTGCCTCTGCCATCTGCAGGCCCCCAAGCAAAAACAGTACCTGCAAGATGCTCATGGACAATTCAGGTTCCCAGAAGACCTTGCTGGCAAAGTCTTCTCAATTTTTTATGACCTCCAATACAGACAGATCTGAAGCAGAAGCACCTTATCCTATGTCAGGCAAGACTTTGCAATCCAAGTAGGATCACACCAGAAGGCACAGAAAAATCTCTGCTATACACAGCATTTTTTTTTCCTGAAGAAGATTCATTTAATAAGAGCGTGAAACTTTTAACTCAATGCTTTCTTAATGGGGCCAGGGCTGGGGGACGCAAAAATTGCTTCCAGAGCACCCAGCTTAGGCTTTGGATGCTTCCTTGTGTGGGAAGGCAGGTCTTGTGGCTCTGCAGAGCAGGTGCTCTGAGCTGTCGATCTTCTGAACTGAATGGCAGCAGTGGGCTGAGGGACCACACCAGCACCCCTAGGTGCTAGGTACACCTTGAGGGCACAGCACCGCAGCTCCAAACAGTACAGAGGGCCTGGACAGTTAAAGCTGCTGCCAGCGCTGTTAGAGAGGGTACAAGCCTCTGGCAGCTTTCGTTTCATCAGCTGTGACCTCAGTTCTGGCAAAAAATACTTCAATACGTGAATGTCCACTTACTGCTGCTAACAACTGGTAACATGTATGCTAGTTGTGAGCTGTGAGGTTGTAGCTAGCAAGAAGGAAATACCTCTGTGCTTCAATTCACAGCCTATGAACTTATGTTACAGAAAACTTTCTGTTCTCTACTTTGAAAGTGTTTCTATCCTTTTAACTGGTAGAAAGCAATTACATATTTTTACAACATTTTGTGTATGTGAGAAAAATCTTGGCACTTGGCATTGCAGCCTTCCTGCAAGTGGTGAGTAAACAAAGCAAGATAAAGAATGTGATAATGAAAAACCCTTCCAGTTCCCACTCTCCTTTCCTTTTCCTTGCTTGGACAGTACCTCTTCCCTGCCATTTAACAGTATTATGACAGACTTCCTCATGTTCTGTTGCTTCCCAACACACAATTTCAGAAAGCTACTGAATCCAAGAAGAAGAAGAGACTATTGATCCAAAAACTGTATATCACACAGAATCTTTTAAATCTTTGCTGCTGTTGGCATCTGTGGAGGTTAGAAGAGAAAGAAAAAGAAAACAACTACTCCCTTGTCACTCATCAAGCTCTTTGTGCCCTTCTGGCTTCATTCTCAGCTTGGACAGTGAAGATGAGATAGTTTCAGTTCATGTGTACTGATAATAATTGTACTCCTATCCCTCCATTTTTTTATGCCTCAGACAATATGCAGACACTGTTTACATAGTTAAAGGTTTGCTTAACTGCTAAACAGAAATTGTCAGCATCCTTTCCTGGACAAAGCTGGGGTCTGGTTGGCATTAACTAGGCAGCAGAAAAGAGGCATCCACTAGAGCCATCACCAGATGAGGTTTCCTCTGAGTACCAAGTGGACGGAGAGTTGTGTGCTACAAGCCAGCAGACCTCTCACAGCAAACAATAAATGCACTAGTGCCTGTGCACGTCATCTAGACCCCAGAGGACTCCAGGGGCAGGAGCTCAAAGGACATTTGCTCCCAGAAAACATGGAATAAATGAAGTGCAACATACATCAAGATTTGCTGTGCTCAGCGGCAAACAGAAGCACACTGACCATGTATCAGACTGCATCATCATCCACCGAAGCCCCTCAGGAGTAAAGCAAAATATTGAGGGTGAGGAGTGCAGAAAGGGTGGAAGAAATACAGAAGATGGGTGAAACCTTCAGTTTGGCAGAGCAGACCTTGATTGCCATGCATCCCTGAGACATGTTGAGCTACTCCTCTCCCTCCTGCCATGCAGAGAAGGTGATGGCACAAACAGGGCTGAGCCACAGCAGGTGGGAAAGCACCACACACCACCCCTGTATTTTAAAGAAGCCCCAAACATGCCATCACTGAGTTATGGCAAGTGTCGGACAGCCCTGTACAGACCAGAGGCCTAACCTTAGGGTTCAAGAGACCTGAAACACAATCTGTTCAACCTCCTCCATCCCACAAGCCTCATGAAATCTCATAGCCTCTCTGCCAAGTATTTAAGATAAAGTTCTCTCCAAAGACAGACTCAGTGACCCCTCGCCAGGTCCTCTCCAAGCATCTCTCCACCACCCACCTCTGCAAGCAAGGACTCCCTCTGCTTCCCATGGAAGGCAAGAGAAATACGCATAGAAATATGCAAGTACTCTGTTGGATGCAGGGCTGCACACCTGGCCAGTCAGTGCATCCTCACAGACAATCTGCCAGAAAAGATCTCATTTGTCATTAGGATCTTGGAAAACTAATCCTCCCTGAGTTTCCAGCTCAGATGTGATACTATCTGCTTGTGTTTATGCTGTTTGAGCCGGTACATACTTGGGCCTTGCACACCACCACATTTTTGTAACAAACTGACTTCTCCAGCTGTACATCCGTAAGATCCCTTCGCTCCAGCACTGACTTGGCTGCTGTTTGGTGCTCCTTCAAGTAAACAGCAAGTCATGACACCCTGGCTCACAGGGAGATTGGAGCTTCTTCCCAAGCTCTGAATCACTTGACTTCATATGAAGAAGCCAAACCATTATTCATCATGTTTCTACGCTCTGGTTTTCTTTCTCATAATTACTGTAGATGTGGAGGAAAGGAAAAGGCAGATCCTAGGCTTTGGGCTGAGACTTTATGTGTCACTTGTGCAAGCTCCGGCAAATATTTTTTCATAGGTTAACAGTAGCAGCAGATTTAATCAGGAAGGGGACCCGCTGAGAGTTCTGCCACTGCCCTGCAGCACTGCACGACTATGGGCAAGTTCCCTTGCTCCCCCAGCTTCCCGTCCAAAATTTATCCATTTTGTTCAGATTGAGCCCTATTCCTCCCTCTGCATCTGTGCTTCACCTAGCACCTAGTCTCAGCAAAACAGGATATGTTTCATATTAGCATACATTAGTTAGTTGTTTTCAAATACATGGCTCTTGGTCATCAGTTATAGTTGCACGTATTTGGTTGTAGCTTAGAAAATCTCCGTAAACCTGCAGTTTCCCCTGAATTCAGGCTGCCCTCTTGAAATCATCAGTAAAATAAAATATAATGACTAGAAATCCTGCAGATAGGCAGGCAACTGTACTGCATGCTGTTGCTTGCTAGTTGCCTGTTACAGAGGAAAGCTACCCTCTGGCAGGGCTGACACATGCAGTGTGGCACCTGCTCTGAGACGCAGCGGGGAAGATGCTGCTGACCTCCAAAACTTACACCTGCAGTTCTGGGCGGGAGAAAAAGGTGGGTTCACGTTTAAGGGGTCTGACCTGTCCCAGCAGTGCTGGCGTCTGAGGAGCAGAGCCCTTCTCCAAAGTCACCAAAATGAAGAACTTCCCTCTGTGACAACTAGACCTCCCCAGAGCCATGAAGGTTGTGTGGACATGGGGTGAAGGGCAGTACACAGAAAGAAGCCTTGCTCACACGAGTGAATGGAGGCAAGAGAGAAATACATTCCAACTACAGTATTTTCATGCACATACTGTCCTAGACCTACCAGCCATGTATGCTCCTGAATGGATAGTGAGGGGCAGAAGATCTTGTGAATGAGCAGAGAAAAAAAGGACAGAAGTGTTAATGTGAAGAAGTGGTGGGATATAATGAACAAAGGTGGGAATGAGCAGGTGAGGCCAGAAATTTCTTCAGCTGATTTAGCTGAAAAAAAGCCAATATACTATGAAACCACATTCATAAATGCCACAATACTGCAATTTGGAGGTTAGAACTTCAGTTTCTTAATAGATTGTGAAGCAGCAGTGTAGGACAAGACATGAAGAATAGGTTGCGCTTGTAGTCCCGGATTTCATAGAAGAAACTATGGCAACATTAATTCTCACACATCCCAGTTGCAAACAGAAGCAAAAGCAGTTACAGTTGTGCCCTTTCCCTCCCTGCCACCCCCTCCCAGGAGATGCATGACTGGTGAGATGCAATGCAAACTTTCCCATGCGCATACAGCAGTGATGGGGAGACGGTAATTTGCCAGTCCCTAAGCAGGTCACTACAGCAATATGTTCATGTCACCCTACCATGCTGCATTTTTGTTCAAAACCTGTCCCAGCTTTGCAAGTCAAATGCGCGCAGACCAAGCACAGCTACCGCAACACCTGCTGCACACCCACACTCCTCAGCCCATCATCACCTAAAACACGACATCTCCTTCCCACAGAGACTACACGATGGCATTGGGGGTAAGAACAGTGCAGCCACAGGATTTACGCTGCTGTCATGCCACGACACAGCCACGAGGTCCACCAACACCCCAAGGGCTCAAGTTCAGTCTTGGATCTTCCTTTAGGCACATTCACCTAAACTTGGTCCTCTGTTGGTTCCTGACACATTTAACACTGCTGTGACTCATATGTTATGAAGGTGAATTGTTATTTGCAAATAAGTTGTTATTTGCAATTAAGATGTACTTGCACTGAGGTTCGCAACATGAAGGCCATTAAGGAGACTGGCACAAAGAATTTAGTTTGGTCTCGTAGACTGTGTTGTTGCTTCAAGCTGGGGTGTAGAAACTCCGGTACCCTAAAAATGTGAAAAGTCTAGTAGTGGCATTTCATCATCTAAAACAAAACTCCTTCTTTGTGAGTACAGAATAGGATGTTTTCCAAACTACTTGAAAGGCTGATTATAGGCTTCACTCTATGCATATGCACTTAATAGGAATGATGATCAAATGTGGTAAGGATGCAGTTGCTTTCCCTGTTCTCTTAAACAACTTCATCTTAAGGCTTTTTACACATGATGTGTTAAGCTGGTTTGCATACGTATACCTAAAGAACGACGTCCACAGTGGAGTGACACCTCTATTTGCAGTCATGCCATTTGCTTTGCATTTATGCATTTGCACCAAGTCATGTGGTGCTTTTGCACTCTTTTCTGTTAGGAAATGAGCAAGAGAAAAGCATTCTTCGAGAGAGAGAGAGGAAGGGGTTAAGCAGATTCAAAACAAGTGGGCACAACTGATGTCAGATTTTTGTTTTACAAAGGCATCTATTTGCTTTCCCAGCAAGCAGTATATGGACTGCTGGGCATTGTATTGTTCCAATGTCAGCAGAAGATACCACCGTTCTTCAGAAAAGACAGATTTTCTCACTCCTCATTAGGTGGAAGCTCTTGTTTGTTAAATAACTCTGGAGAAAAATCTAATGAGAAACTCAAGAAAAACTTCTCTGGGATTTTTGTTCCTTTAGAGTTTGGTTTGGTTTTTGGTTTTTTGTTTTTTTTCAATTAAAACATTGTTTCCAGAGTGTCTTTCTCCGATGCCAAGGACTCAGCTGTGCTCTGTGCACCTTCCTAGTGTCACCATAATAATGCGTTGCTCTGCTTAGATTAAAAGGTCATCAGCCTCACGAACTTGATGACTCCTGACTTTCTGAAAGCCTCTCCTTGGCAGTCAAGAAAAGGGAAAGCGTAGGGGAGCAAAAGTAAAAATCTGTAACGTCTTTCTATTTGGCTATTTTGGATTGTCTTACAGATACAAGGACTCAGAGCAACACAGGGACACTTGCAAGCAGAAAATATGTTCAATTTTAAGAGAACTTTAACGCTCAGCTTTCCAAAACAGAACTGCTGGCTGAAAACAAGTTCTTCTCTCAGCCACCCTCAGTTTACATGCTTTTTTATTAACTGGAAAGTCTGCAAGCAGGCTCTATATTAATGTTCTGTGTGCTTTCCACTCATTTTTATGTTCTATACGCAGCAGCCCCCATCAGAGCTCCCAGCGGGGAGCCCTGGGCAGCCGTGCTGGGGCAGCAGGTGGGGGTCACACAAGAGCACAGGAGACCTTCATCCAGCAGCTCCAAGCGGGTCTTAAACAAGCAATACTTGAGCTGTCTTTAAACTCTCAGCTAAAAGCACGACCTGTGTTACTTGTAAGGGGAAAGCAAGGGGAGCAGCCCTCCACTTGAGCCCCGAGGAGCATCCAAAGGGATGCAGGTACACAGCTAGCATCTTGGAAAGGGAAAGCAAGGGAAGCAGCCCTCCACTTGAGCCCCGAGGCGCATCCAAAGGGATGCAGGTACACAGCTAGCATCTTGGAAAGGGAAAGCAAGGGAAGCAGCCCTCCACTTGAGCCCCGAGGAGCATCCAAAGGGATGCAGGTACTCACCCGTCATCAGCGTGTAGTAGTTGGGGTAGGAGAGGCTGGGGAAGTCCGGGGTCATGTAATCCACCTTCACCCCCATGTTGACGATGTCCCTAAAGCCCGGCAGCCCCTCCAGCTCGCTGTCGTCGATGTAGTCGAAGCGAAAGCCATCGAGGAGGAAGACCAGGAGCTTTCTCGGGTCGGCGTGGGACGGCAGGAGGGAGGCGAGGAGGGCGGCCAGGAGGCAGGCGGGGAGGCTGCGGCTGCCCATGGGGGCTGCAGGGCGGGAGCGGGGCTGGCGCTGCCCGGTTAGAGCCCGGTTAGAGCCCGGGCACTGCCCTGTTAGAGCCCGGTTAGAGCCCGGGCACTGCCCACCGCCCGCGTTAAAGCCGCAGCGCGCCGGGCGGGGCGGGTCACGGGTTAACCGCGGGCGGGATTCGCTTCCATCCCGCCGGGGAGTGGGGGGGAGCGCGGCCCCTCTGGCTCGGAGGCTGGCGGAGAGGAGTCGCCGCGGTGGAAGAGCCTCCCGGCTTCTCCCGCTGCTAGAAAGGAGGCTTCTAACCCTCCTGGCTCTGGCTCGTGACAGAAACTTAGGCTCACATTAAGGCTGCATTCAAAGAAGCGGGGCCAGCAGGGCGAGGAAGGGGATTCTGCCCCTCTGTTCGTCCCTTGTGAGACTTCATCTGGAATACTGTCTCCAGTTCTGGAATCCTCAACATAAGAGGGAGCTGGAACTGTTGGAAAGGGTCCAGAGGGGGGCTACAAAGATGATCAGAGGGCTGGAGCACCTGCTATACGAGGACAGGATCAGAGAGTTGGGGTTGTTCAGGCTGGAGAAGAGATGGGTCCTGTGAGACCTTATAGGGACCTTCTAGTACCTGAAAGGAGCTACAAGAAAGCTGGAGAGGGACTGTTCATAAAGGCTTGTGGTGATAGGATGAGGGGGAATGGGTATAAACTGGAGAGAGGCAGATTTAGACTAGACTAAGGAGGAATTTCTTCACGATGAGGGCAGTGAGGCTCTGGCCCACGTTGCCCAGGGACCTTGGGCAGCCTAGTCTGGTGGGATGTGTCCCTGTCCGTGGCAGGGGGTTTGGAACTTAAGTCTTGTGAGGAGCAGCTGAGAGAGCTGGGGTTGTTTAGCCTGGAGAAGAGGAGGCTGAGGGGAGACCTCATTGCTCTCTACAACTACCTGAAAGGAGGTTGTAGAGAGGAGGGAGCTGGCCTCTTCTCCCAAGTGACAGGGGACAGGACAAGAGGGAATGGCCTTAAGCTTGGCCAGGGGAAAAAATTTTTCACAGAAAGGGTCATTGGGCACTGGAACAGGCTGCCCAGGGAGGTGGTTGAGTCACCATCTCTGGAGGTGTTTAAAAGACGGGTGGATGAAGTGCTGGGGGGCATGGTTTAGTGATTGGTAGGAGTGGTTGGACTTGATGATCCAGTGGGTCCTTTCCAACCTAGTGATTCTGTGATTCTATGATTCTATGAACTGGATAACCTTCAAGGTCCCTTCCAACCACAAATATTGTATGATTCTATGATTCATTTCCCAGCTCTGGAAGGGGGTACGTGAGTGTTCAAATGGCACAGGTGGCACTAAGAGCTCCAGCTGAGCGAGTTGGTCTCTTCCTGGACCCAAGTTATAGAATCATTAAAATTAGAAAAAAACCCGAAGATCATCAGGTCCAGCCAACAGCCCAACACCGCTATGCCTACTAAACCATGTCCTGAAATGTCACTTCTATGTGCTTTTTTAACACTTCTAGGGATGGTAACTCCACCACTTCCCTGGGCAGCCTGTGCCAGTGCTTCACCACTCTTTCATTAAAGATATTTTTTCTAATATCCAATGTAAGCCTCTCCTGGCACAACTTTCCTCTTGTCCTATCACTTCTTACTTGGGAGAAGAGACCAACACCCACTTCGTTACAACCTCCTTTCAGGAGGTAGAGAGCAAAAAGGTCCCCCCTCAGCCTCCTAGACCCCACAAGGGACCCTGTTCTCTCAACTCACTTTCTGTTACCATGGGACTAATCCAGCTCTTGATACACTAGCAGAAAATCTAGTTTTTCAGAATTAGGCAAAACAAATTACACATTCGTTTTTGAACCGTTTATGTTATTATCATTACTGGTAAGAGCTGTGTGGTTCCAAATTTCATGTAAAAAATGAAAAATCGTTCACATTTTAATGACAAGTCACTACCAGGTTCTTCTCCTGTCAGCCAGAAGAGCCTAACTATACCTTTAATGCAAAGTCAGTGCCTGTTGTACTCTCTAATTACATATTAACTCACTTTACTTGAATTGTGTTTCTTGTTCCTGAATAAAAGACATTTATAGCTCTGTAGTAACTCTGAAATGCTGCAGATGAGGAGAAGCTGCCTGCTGGACAGAGCTGGGGTGAGGGAAAGCTACCTTTTTAATTTCTCAGTGCAAGGACGAGAACACAGCCTTGGGGAGGGGTGTTTCCAGCCTATGTCTCACTCCTCCTTGTGGGAAAGGCACCTCACATTTACACCTGGGGAAGGCTGCAATACCTGGCCACTACCCCAATGTGGATGTCGGAACCTCTGTTTGCTCCTTAGAAAGCTCACAAGTGCACACCCAGCATGTCTAGTCGCCTCTTACCAAACACCAGGCTGATGCAACCTCAGCAAGATGGCCTTCAGCTTCCTTTGCCTCAAGATCTTATTTATGCCTGCGCAAAACCCCCTCCAGTCCTAGTCTGCCTTTTATGTGGCTTTGTACTGGCTTTTGGTATCCATGACCCAGACCAGCTGTCTGCAGGTCACCGCTCCCAGGACATGGTTGTTGAGGTGCTGCTCCCCCTGCCCTTCTCCGACGGGGCTTCCAGCTTAAGAAAGATGATGTCCTGCCAGTGGAAGGGGTGCTAGGACTTTCTACTGGAGGGAGTTTTTCCAGGCAGGTGGATGAGGATGGAAGGGGAGCCTGCACTTGAGCAGGGCTGCTCAAGCTCTTCAGCTGGCAATACTCATGTTCATGTGTTTCAGAGTAAAATTCCTCATGCTTCCACCCTTCCAGTGGATTGAATTGCACTCTTCACAGACATCTCCCTCTCTACAAATTGCCCAGCTGCTCATTTTCTTCCTTTTTTATTCAGATGTCCCTTTTTCTATCCTTAGGTCAGACCCGAGCACTTGGGATGTACCTTCACATCGGCCAAGCCTGAGCAAAGGATGTAGGACATTTCTAACCTCCAGCTCAGGGATCTTTAGAGAAAGAGAGTGACTGAATCAGACCCTTCAAGGGTTTATCACTTTTCACATAGCACTTACTACTTGGGGCCTTGTGTTCTAGCTGTTATCATCTTGATAACTTTAATTCTGTCTGTGTTTTTGCAGGGGAAAGCTGCAAGGAAGGCTGCGTGACCTGGACAGCCGGGCTGCGTTCGACTGGTGTCCCAGCCTGTGCAAGGCTGCCGCTGCCCTGCCTGCTAGGGAGGAGACTGCAGCTGCAGGCTGTCTGGCAGACGACGTGATGGCCGGGGCAGCAGTGCAGGATGGCACGTGCTGTGTGTCACACCTACGGAGACCTGATGCTTTTCTCAGCCATCTCCAGGCTCAAGAAGGTATCAGCTTTGTATCTGCCTCTTCACCGGCTTCCCAAAGGGAATATGCACATCTTCCTCATTCTGCCCCTTGCTAGGCTTCCATGATGAGAAGTGACCCTGCAGAACCTGTGCTCAGAGATGGCACTTTTATTAGTGCTTGCTAAACATTTTCACTATAGCAAAAACTGTATATAGTGAACTTGAAGCTGCCTGTATTGGCATGTCTTGGCCAAGCCACTGTGGTAATTTGTTATGTCCCTGTTTATGCTGAATGAACTCAGAAACATATCTGGAAGTGGGGAGGGCATCATTATTATACACCTCTTGGCAAACCCATGAGGACATTCATGGTGATGTTTTGGCTTGTCTTCTAATGGGTGGCCTCTGGGCTTGCCAGCAGGCCCCAGCAGAAGCAGGAGCTGCCATTCACGAAGGGATGGTATTATCGAGAGGAGTCAATCAAACGTCCAAACCAGACTCCCACCTTGAAAGGATGAACAAGTTCTTGAAGTGGTTACATCAAGAAGCCAGGTTTCCATCATGAGATTGTACAAAGATATCTTGTCTTATTATTTCATAGCATTGAGAAATAACGTCTGTCTTTCAAGAAGATTTCAATCTACTGGTTGACAGCTCCTAAGGGAAAACTCTACCTGAACCAGCATAATGTCATGGGGGACGATTGGTGCAAAGCACCAGAGCCTGAGGTCTGCTTTAAGAGTTGGAAATTCACAGGTTTCCACTCAGCAAATAACAAGAGCGTAAAGCTTGAGAGGGGTTAAAGGAGTAGTGAGCCATGTAACCATGACGCTGTACAATACCAAATTGTGTTTTGACAGACAATCCCCCCAAAGAGTGGGACTGGAGCCAAACAGTCTAGCTTGGCAGAGACAGACCCTAGCAATACATTTCGTCCCTGCCAAGCAATGTTGATTTGCTTTGCTTCACATTCATTTGTAAGCACCCTGTCTTCACAAAGCCCCAGATGGCCTTGGGGACTCCAGCACAACAATATTTTGATACAAATGATCTTACAAAAGCTATCAGAGCCTGAGCTGGTGTCCAGAGACAACAGTCCTCACTAGTTAGCATGCTTAGGAAGAAGCATGCATAAAGGAATGAAAACCTCTAAGCGCAATTTGCGCATGAGGAGATATCTAACTGATCCAAACTTTGAGACAAGATCCTAAACCACTGAGGTTATCCTCTTGGCAAAACACAGGTTTCCACTTCTCGATTTTTTTGAAAACTGCCTACAGTGTCCTTGAATAACTTCTGGCTCCACCCCCCCCCCCCCGTTTTCTTTGTCCCACAGAAATCACTCACACAATAGAAATAAAAGAAACTTCTCTGCACTCACACCAATAATTCAGTCTGACTTAGAGAAAAAAAGCTACTAAAAGTAAAACATGGTTCCTCTTTTCCTCAGTGAATTAGAGAATCTAAAAGGCAATCATGTCCTTTGTTCTGTGCTAGAAGAAGGACAAGAAGGCACAACATGACTTATTATCATCTTTTAATTCCTTTTCAGTTTCTGTTTTTCACACGCAATAGTAGTTAAACACTTTGGTGGACACAGCCTGACTTACTCATTTTGCTTGTTTCTTTTCTCTCATTAGAGAAGAAGGCATGGCCACCTCCAGGCATAAATGCCTTGAGGGAAATGATAAGTTGCTTGTGTTTCCTTGATGAAGAGGATTTGTGCCACTGACACCTTCTCCCCACCAACCCCAAGCTGACAACATGGCAGGTGGTTCTTGCTCCTCTGCTGACTTCCACAGAAAAACCACAGCAAATGCTTTGTATCTGCCTTGTGAGCTGACAGAAGGTTTTGCCTTGGTAGAAGTCATCAGCTGCACAAGTTTAATATCGGCATCTTTGCTCCTGCACCATGCATTCTCATGCTTGTGCACATTGGGTGAAAATCAGAGGAGTCCATGGGCAGGAAGGGATTGTGATGGGAGTCTGCTATAGACCGCCCAGCCAAGAAGAAGCAGCTGATGAGCTCTTCTACAAACAACTGAGTGTAGTCTCAAAATCGCTACCTCTAGTCCTTGTGGGAGACTTCAATTTCCCAGATATAGGCTGGGAGTATAATACAGCAGAAAGGAAGCAGTCCCGGAGGTTCCTGGAGTGTGTGGAAGACAACTTCCTCACACAGCTGGTGAGCGAACTGACAAGGGACGGTGCCCTCCTGGACCTGCTTTTGGTGAACAGAGAAGGACTGGTGGGGGATGTGAAGGTTGGAGGACGCTTGGGGCAAAGCGATCATGAGATGATAGAGTTCTCGGTGCAGGGTGAGATGAAGAAGGGGGTTAGCAGAACAGTTGCCCTCAACTTTCAGAGAGCAGACTTTGGGCTGTTCAGAAGGCTGGTCGGAAAAGTCCCGTGGGAGGCGCTCCTTGAAGGCAAAGGTGTCCATGAGGGCTGGGCGCTCTTCAAGAAGGAACTCCTAGCAGCTCAGGAGAAAGCCGTCCCCAAGTTCCAGAAAAGTAGCCGGAGAGGTAAGAAACCAGCGTGGTTGAGTAGGGAGGTCCTAAGAGACATCAATAGGAAGAGGAGGGTCTACGACCTCTGGAGGAAGGGGCAGGCATCCTGGGTGGACTATAGGGAGGAGTGAGAATGTGCAGGGAAAAAATCAGGAGGTCTAAGGCCCAACTAGAAATACGATTGGCCAAGACTGTGAAAGACAACAAAAAGTCTTTCTACAAATACGTCAACAGCAAAAGGAGGGCTAGGGAGAATCTTCAGTCCCTCGTAGATGCAGAGGGAACAAGAGTAACAGGGGACGAAGACAAGGCTGAAGTGCTCAATGCCTACTTTGCCTCAGTCTTTAACAGTAAGGAAAATTGTTCCCTCTGTGCACAACCCCAAGGGTTGGAAGAGAAGTATGAGATTCCCAAGGTCCAAGAGGGGGTGGTTAGAGACTTGCTTGCCCAGCTAGATGCCCACAAGTCTATGGGGCCGGATAGAGTCCACCCAAGAGTTTTGAGGGAACTGGCGGATGTGCTGGCCAAACCCCTTTCCATCATCTTCCAACAGTCCTGGATGACTGGGGAGGTTCCGCTGGACTGGAGGCTGGCTGATGCCGTGCCCATCTGTAAGAAGGGGTGCAGGGAGGATCCGGGGAACTACAGGCCTGTCAGCCTGACCTCGGTACCGGGGAAAGTCATGGAGCGGGTGTTCTTGAGTGCGATCAAGAAGCACTTGCAAGAGAACCGGGTGATCAGGCCCAGTCAACACGGGTTCATGCAAGGCAGGTCTTGCCAGAGTAATCTGATCACCTTCTATGACCAAGTGACTAAACTCTTGGACAAGGGAAAGGCTGTGGATGTGGGTTTCCTGGACTTCAGTAAAGCCTTTGATACAGTTTCTCACAGCATTCTGCTTCGGAAACTGTCGGCCTCTGGCCTGGACGGGCGCACACTCTCCTGGGCGAAAAACTGGTTGAATGACCGGGCCCAGAGGGTGGTGGTAAATGGAGTTAAATCCAGCTGGAGGCCAGTGACAAGTGGGGTTCCCCAGGGCTCAGTCCTGGGTCCAGTCCTGCTTAATGTCTTTATCAACGACCTGGATGAAGGCATTGTTCTCCCTTGGCAAGTTTGCAGATGACACCAAGCTGGGAGGAAGTGTTGATCTGCTGGAGGGTCGGGAGGCTCTGCAAAGGGACCTGAACAGGCTGGACTGCTGGGCTGAGACCAACGGCATGAGGTTTAACAAGGCCAAATGCTGGGTCCTGCACTTGGGGCACAACAACCCTAAGCAGAGGTACAGACTAGGAGAGACCTGGCTGGAAAGCTGCCAGGAGGAGAAGGATCTGGGGGTGTTGGTTGACAACCGACTTAACATGAGCCAGCAGTGTGCCCAGGTGGCCAAAAAGGCCAATGGCATCCTGGCTTGTATCAGGAACGTCGTGACCAGCAGGTCCAGGGAGGTTATTCTCCCCCTGTACTCGGCACTGGTGAGACCGCACCTCGAGTACTGTGTTCAGTTCTGGGCCTCTCACCACAAGAGGGATGCTGAGGCTCTGGAGCGAGTCCAGAGAAGAGCAACGAAGCTGGTGAAGGGGCTGGAGAACATATCTTACGAGGAGCGGCTGAGAGAGCTGGGGTTGTTCAGCCTGGAGAAGAGGAGGCTGAGGGGAGACCTTATTACTCTCTGCAACTACCTGAAGGGAGGTTGTGGAGAGGAGGGAGCTGGCCTCTTCTCCCAAGTGACAGGGGACAGGACAAGAGGGAATGGCCTCAAGCTCTGCCAGGGGAGATTTAGGCTTGAGATTAGGAAAAAGTTCTTCACGGAGAGGGTGGTTAGGCATTGGAACGGTCTGCCCAGGGAGGTGGTTGAGTCACCGTCTCTGGAGGTGTTTAAGGTTAGGGTAGATGAGGTGCTTAGGAGCATGATTTAGGGGATTGGTGGGAATGGTTGGACTCGACGATCCAGTGGGTCTCTTCCAACCTGTTCATTCTGTGATTCTGTGATTAGGCAAAGCATCTGCTGTTCCATCAAGTCTTCCTGGATGATATTTGATACACAGTCAGTTATTTCTGCAAACTTTTGGTATGCAGTAGTGCAGTAGTTCAGTCATGAGGAATTAAAGACATAGGAAGCTTGTTGGTTGGCACACACAACTGTTAGGTGTGTACAGATGCACACTATAAAGGAAGTCACACACTGGTTACTTACAGAGCACTTCAAAGCTAGAAACTCCAGCTTTCCTGAAGAAAACTGATGAGTTTTCTCAGCTTCTTCAGGGACAGTTTGCCTTTATCCTACCTGGCTGGAATGAGATTTGCCTCAGTGGAAGCATCCACGTGCTGCGTAATGACTGTATCAAAGTGGGACAGTGGTGGCACTGCTGGACAACTAGTGGCTGGTTAAATTTTCTTCAAAGTGGCTCAGTCCAGCAATTGTGATGTTTGGAGATCAGCTTTCCACATCTTTTACTCCTCCCTCACAGTAATGGTCACATGTCATATTAATAACTTTTCTATTTGAGAAAAATCTAGTGGAGATGAAGAAACTTAACGAGCCAGTGGAGTCTCTTGCAAGTTTTCTTGCAAGGAGCTGCATGGTCTTGGTGCAATATCGATGGCACTGCCCGTCCCTGTGAGTACTCTCCGACAATGTCCCCCTTGGGGAACATTTCATTTCATTAAACAAAACTAAACCATGTAAAGAAGGAAAAAAGGAGGTGGCTGTTCACACAAAAGCATCATTCAGGTGTGCAATCTCTTATCCCTGAAGACCATGACTGTTAAAAGCATATGTGGGACAAAGTCACAGAAAAAAGTGTGCCTAGGACTGGGAAACAGAAAGAGGTCCAACCATCCTTGCAGTTTATGTTCTCGCGGAATATTTATTGAGAACCTTTTAGGTGCTTTGCTTAGTACTTTTCTTAACTTAGCTGTTTTACAACCAGCACTCAGAACTCCAAGAGCATCTTCTCTTCATGTTTTTTTCTTGGGCAATAATTGCTTCAAAACCACACAAACAATCTGAACTGCTGCGGCAAACATTCATAGTAGAGGAGAGAAGAAAAGTTCAGAAGGAGGCTGCAAGCATCATATGGAATAAATCCTCAAAATATTTCCCTAGGGAAAAGCACATTTCATATAGCCAATGTGGGTTAGAGTAATAATTTTAACCTGAACCCTGCAGAGCCATGAAGATTCATGAATTACTTCCTACTAGTTCTGCTAGAAATTAAGAAAAACAAGCTGATCACCAGTGGTCTTAAATTCCCTGTGCAGGAGGCCACTGCCACTGGAAGATTTGTAGGAGTACAGATCAAGAAAGCCTGAGACATCTGCACCAGGTGATGGCATCTCATGGCTGCATGTGGCAGAAGACCACCTCCACCCTTGCCCCATGGCACATTAGCCTGAGCACAGGACCATCTGGCTCAGGGAGAGGGTATCATTGTCTTGAACTGAAACCAGTCTTCACTCCTTCCAAAACATTTAAGTTTTGCTTGGATATCAACCCATCTCCACCTCCAGTACCTCTCCAACGTCTCTAACTCATGTCCCTGCAATGTTATTTCTTAATTAGCCCAAGTCCATGCTTGCCTGGATGCCGGTGTCCTGTAATGCTGGAGTTTTTACCTCATTGACAAAACCTTGTGCAATGCATTTCTCTTGTCAAAATCATATAGTCAAGTTCGCTAGATGGCAAAACCAGATAGTCCTAAGTAAATGAATACTGCATTTTCTGTTTTGTCTCTGTTGTTTGGTCATTTCCCCGTGTGATGGGGACTGTGGTGAAGAATTTTACTGCTGTTCTAGAAACAAGGGCCAACATGCAATGGTGTGGGTGCGAATGGAAGCCTGGCAAGCTATGCAAGTTGATCAAGACTAGTTTATTTTGTATAAAAAAATAAAACCATAATCAGTAAAATAAAGTAAGTGTTACTAATCTTGCTGTGTTGTGACACTAACATGTTCCTCAGGACATTGAGCTCAACACATCCATTCAAATGCCAGTGGCTCCTCCAAGAGAACAACAGGGTATTCTGCACGTCCACCAGTGCCTTGCACAGCAGTTTCTGCCAGTTTATTACCTCACTTGAGCAGCAGCCTTTAGAGATGCAAGTAGGAGCCCAAGGTCTAACAATCTTACACAATCTTGCAGTCATCTAGTGCTAGTTAAATGTAGACCTATTTCAGCAGAGTATTCAGATTTCATATTTTCCCATTAAATGAGGGGTAATTTGGGAGGCTGAATGTCCGGTGAATCAGTGCTCATGCATCTACTTTTCAAGAATAAAATAATATTCTGTGTTTGATCTTTCTGGTATACTTCCAATTCCAGTAGTGGAAACATTCCATCATTTGATATCTCCCTCTTCTCTGTTCAAGCGGTTTCTCATATACTTGAGTGAAATCATACCTTTGTTTTCCTTGAAATCTGTCCCCATTGTGAAGGCTCTTCTTTAGTGCTCCAGCTTCAGGTAACATAAAAAAAATTTCTCCTCATATCAACATCCTTAAATCAATATGTTTGCAACCAACCGCGCCTTTCCTAGAAATATCTAAAGCTCCTTCCACATCCCTTTGTGCTACCCAGAGAAGCTGGAAACCTGGAGAGCCTGCCCTCTCCTTTTCCCCTTGCTCTGTGAATGGCTCTGGACTACCAAGTCCATCTCCTGCCTTTGGAAAAACCTCGCTGCTTCCATTGGAGAGGGTCCTGCTTGTGCTGCTCTTTGCCCATCATCTGGTGGCACAGCTTTTCCCCCAGCCCAGTTCAACCCATCTGCACACTGGCAAACAAGCGAAAGGAAAGCAGGTGTGAAGCATGACTGTCACCCCTTCAGCCTGAGTGACCGTGTGGCTCTTGAGGTGCTCCCTTTAGTCAGAACGACTCAGAAGAGTTAAGGATATAGGTTGTTTTGTATGTCTCTGTTTTAATTTGAGAAGAAGCTAAACAAAGCTCTGATCATCTGAAATGAAGAGAAATAAAGAGTGTGAAGGAGCATCTTTCTTGGGCAACCAATTTCCCAGCATATCTGAGAATCTACAGTGTTTTGCTTTCTTTCTGGCTTCCAAACCCTTCCCTCAGGAGGTTCTTTTCTTCTGGGACTCCTCCAACTTCAGCTGCCTGAACAATCACCCTTTAAGTGGCAAGGAAGTTTGTCATGAACTCAAATCACTTCAGGGGCTTGTATTCCCATACTTTCCCGGTAGAAATGTGCCCTTTCTACTGCTCAGGCTAACTAGCGAAAACTTTCCTCTTTCATCATTCCTCTTTCAGCTCCAAAACAAATAGCACAGGAAAACAGCACATGCATCTTGACCAAATGACATGCCGACACTTCTTGTTTGCCTTGCACCAGGGCTGACCAGGGCTGTGGTATCGGTCTCCGGACTGCATTCTGTTTGGAATGTTCCTGGCTACTCGCCATGGAGCAGAGTGGAAAAGCATGGCCAAGGCCACACAGGCAGAGCAGAGGCAGCTGGTGCCCCCAAAGTGGAAGCATGGGCTGTTCCTCCAGCACCGGTCTCCTGGGGCAGCCAAACGCCAGCAAAGCTCTCCACTTAATTAGTTTTAATAGCACACGGGTCATGTTTTCTGTTTTCCCTCCCGATGTTACGCTGATGTGCTAATCCACTTCATGGCAGCAAAAAAAAGCCCTCTGAAATTTCCTACAGTGCTGTCAGCTGCTGGAACTGCAATGATCTCCAGCGCCAACGGCTGCTGCCTCCAGTTCCCAGTAAGGACTTACTTTTCTTGGTATGGTCAACACATGTGAAACTTAAAGATGGCTGCAGTTTTTTAAAAGAGAAAATACGTGGCAAAGTACTTTACTCTTTCAAGGAAGTTTGCAAACAATGGAGAGCAACCTCCTGCCACGTAAGCACTGAGCGTGGCTGTCCAGCTTACAGCACAGAGCAGTAAATCATCTCCTTAATGGCTGTCACAAGCACACCAGATCACCACAAAGAAGCTATTTTTCTTTCCCCACAACTGCCCTTTTGAGATACAGCACTGCTGCTAATGCATTCAGCAGGTGCAAGAAAGATTTGAAAATTGGTAATATTTTTCTCCCTGAGAAATATGGTTGAGAGCTTGTTTGGTCCTCATGTTTGGAGTTTGGCTTATTTCACTTTACCCCTGCATAGCTGCAGTTTCCTCCACATGCTGGAAACAACTGCAGCAAAGGCAGCAGAGTCTCAGAGCAAAGAAGAATATTTCCAGTACTCTAGGCAGGGATTTACAAGATGCCTCAATGGGGCATCCAAAACTGCATCGAAGTGTTACTGCCTCCACCACCCCGCTGGAGCTGGCCTCTTCTCCCAAGTGACAGGGGACAGGGCAAGAGGGAATGGCCTCAAGCTCTACCAGGGGAGGTTTAGGCTGAACATTAGGAAAAAATATTTCACGGAAAGGGTCATTGGGCACTGGAACAGGCTGCCCAGGGAGGTGGTTGAGTCACCTTCCCCGGAGATGTTTAAAGGACAGGTGGACAAGGTGCTGAGGGACATCATTTAGTATTTGATAGGAATGGTTGGACTTGATGATCCTGTGGGTCTTTTCCAACCTGGTGATTCTATGATTCTATGATTCACTACTGCCATGGTGGAATATGTCACAGGAGTAACCTGTACAAGGAAAATCCAATACTTCTTAAACCTGAATTACAAGCATGTTGTTTTAAAACCTAGGACATAAGCATCTGCCAGGGAGACATCAGATGAATAGTAATTAAAGATACTTTGCATGAGCCATTAAACACTTTCCTAGTGACAGCGCTTTGAGTGCATCTGAAGCAAATAATGGGAAACGGAAGGGGAAAAGCTGCTCGTACCCCAGCGTGGGACGGTTTCCTTAGAAACTATCCATGCAGGGGGTCCCTCCCACAACAGCATCACTGCCACCAGCTAACAGACAAGAGTCAAAAGCGCCCTGGGAGCAAATGTCCATCTCATAGCAGCCAAAACACTGGGCTAGGCAACTTCATCCATAGGATACCAGTCAGAAGAGCTTGGGAAAGGTCTTCTGAAGAAAAGAAGGGAAGCAGCAGTTTCTGAACCAAATTTCTTTCTGGATAGCCCATAGGCAGAAACAAATGATTAATCATCCAAAGCCGTTGCACTTTGTGTGGCTGTTGTGCAGCTGTTAGTATCCCTTTCCTCAAAACAAAAGCATTAAACAGTTTTATGAAATATAAACCATTAGCGGTTTAATAGCAATCGCTCTAATAGCATATGTTGTAACAGAGAAGTGGGTTTTGTCTTCTTTCGAGCCAATGGATCAGATTTTATAGTTGAGGTGTGCTCTCACAACAGTCCTTTCTACCATGATTTCCTGTGGCAGAGGCAGTGTTCGCCTGAGTCAGCACCTCCAGCAGTAGTTGCCTCAGGAAGAAGGTTTTTGGAAGAAGACTCTTGCTCCTCATGTGCTAAGATGGCCTTGGTATGATGGAAGAGGGTTATGATACCCCAAACCATTGATATTACCTTTAATATATATATTGCTTGTGCTATGTCAGATCCTTTTCTGCCTTTTCTGTCATGAAAATGTCCCCCTTAGCACTGGGGCTGGGCTGAGTGGAGGTCTATCACTAATAGATGCTTTTAGTAAATGGTGTTGGTGGTGTAGGTTTTGTTCCTCTTAAAAGGTTTGTTTGCAGTAGCCATTTCTACATGCCAGGATCAGCTCTCTTGTATTTTGGTTTTATTCTGGGGCAGCCGACTTCAAGAGACATTACAGCAGCAAAGAATAATATCATTTATGTGATCATAAAGAAAAAGAGAGGGACTGTATCAAATATAAACAGTGGCCATAAATGCATGTATTTGAATACTGCATGAAGCAAAATATACTATAAGTAAAACAGTATGAGGGAATGCTTTGTCTTTAAATGGTTCAAAGTTATATAAAGTATCTCCATGTACTGTATGGATTTTGTGTGCGTGTACAGAGCAAAGAGTTTCTGGTTGGACAATGTGCCCTGCATCATCTGACCTTAAATAGGAGCTTGAAACACATATTTGATATGGAATCTGAAAGGTAAGATCAGGTATTTAAAGGTTAAACTATAGCAGAGAACTTCCTGAGCTCAAAACTTCAAGGGAAGGGGGTTTCTCTGACAGGATGATAAAATCAGCTCCCTGATTCCATTTGGTCCTCTCAGCAAAGCCACTCCTGTGTAAACGAACTTTTGGCCTACAGCACTTAGGGGGTCCTCTTGCAGAAGACTGTCCCCCACTTACATGGGAAGAGTAGGGCACAAACACATTTTCCTCTTCCTTCAGATAAAACTCCCATTGCACCTGGAAGGAAACAGGCCCAGAAGAAAGAGAGGTGAGGATCAGAGAGTGGCTCTGGGAGATCCCGGGTGAGACATGGTTATTATTCCTCTGAAGCTGCCACTGCGACCTTGACCCCCACCACACCAGGTGGTGTGGACACAAGGAAAGCTGATGGCCTTGATCTGCAAGAGAGATAAGGAGGAAGGTTGAGGTGGCACTTGCAGAGAAATTAGGTTCCTGGGGGCGAGGTGACCCCCCCAGAGGGCACACAAGAATCTGGGCAAAACTGAAGCCAGGTCTTCTGCTGGTGCTCAGGGCAGTTGGGCAGGACATGGCCTTCTGTATGAAATGGCAGCATTCCTACATCAAGGCAAAAATAAAAATAAAAATGAACTTTCCCAAGTATACTCAAAGCAAGTCTGTCCTACAACCTCCTCCTCTTCCCCCTTCTTCCTCCTTTTGCCACTTTCTGCAGTTCCAAAGAATCTATCCAGTTTGAAGGTGGGGACATGGAAAGGGTACATTTAGGAGAGAACCCAAACAGCTTTTATTTGGGAGAAGTATATTTTTCTGCCTGTGCCACATGGAAAGGTTGGAGCAAACCTCAGTTAAAAATAAAAATAACACTCATAGAGGTAATACAGGGTGATACCAGTACAGCCCTTCTGAGACCAGCCAAAGGGTCATGTATTGCCCAGCATTCTCACTCAGACAGAGGCTGAAACCAGATGCCTATAGGGCAGTATAAAAACAGGGCAAGTACTTGATCCTTCTCCCACACACTTTCCCATCCTGCAACAATTCAGGGACGCTCTGAGCCCCTTTCTGCACTTTACTAGCCTTGGTTAATGTCTCTTCCTTGAACTTGTTCAGTCATTCCTTCAGCCCTTGTGAACCTGAGCTTTCAGGTGAACTTGAGCACCCAAATTTCTTTCAGGATACATTTTCACAGCTGAGCTGCATGTTCTTTCCAGTTCATTCTTGGATCCACAACTTTGAGAGGTATTGAGTATCCATAAAAGCAGCTTATCTCTTTCTCCTTTTGCTAGATGAGTAATGCCCATCCCTGTCTTACTCCATACATCCATGGAGGGGCTGATTCCATGAACGGCTTCTGACCGACGCTGGAAGTCTCCAAGAAAGGTATTTCAGGAGTGAGACACTACGACACTGAACCAACTTGAACTTGTGAAAAGACCTTGCAAAGGTTAGAGGAGGAGAAAAAGGATGAGTTCATGTGAGGCATGGCTGCCAAGCAAATAATGACACATCAAGATGACAGCAATGCAGTTTGCTGAAGCCCATCATACCAAACTACAACACTGGAACAGGCTGCCCAGGGAGGTGGTTGAGTCACCTCCCCTGGGCGTGTTTAAGGCACGGGTGGAGGAGGTGCTAAGGGGCCTGGTTTAGTGTTTGATAGGAATGGTTGGACTCGATGATCCAGTGGGTCTCTTCCAACCTGCTTATTCTATGATTCTATAATATTACTGCTACTGTTGTTCTTTGCTTTGGTAGTTAATGGAACAAAAGTACTCATGGTCTTATGGGCCAGGTCTCTAACCAAATTAGAAGCAGTAAGGCAAAGGAATGTTTTCTTCCTTGCAGGTCACCACTGACACGTTGGGAGAAATGAATCAGCTGGTTTCTCCGACCTCCTCCACACCGACACTAGATGTCAGCCCAAACACACGAGTGCTTCTGCTCTCAAGGAGCTGCCTGAGAGAGCCCTGAGGCTGGCAGCCTTCACCCCTGCAAGAAGAGGAGTTGTTGCCCTCCTCCAGGCTGGCAGCCTTCACCCCTGAAAGGAGGGGAGTTGTTGCATTGCAATGGCAAGGAGGAAAAGGAAGGGTAGGCTCTCACATCTTTGCACCGTATCCCTCTTATAATAAACATTTTTTTTTTATACACAAGCCAAAAGAAGCCACGTTTTATAGGGGGGAAAACTCCAACCTGAAGTTCCTGCTCT
The DNA here is from genome assembly GCA_033459285.1 of Clamator glandarius. NCBI lineage: Eukaryota > Metazoa > Chordata > Aves > Cuculiformes > Cuculidae > Clamator > Clamator glandarius. The sequence goes on from JAUNZM010000080.1 coordinate 2,262,581, forward strand.
TGTCCTAGAATATCCTGGAAAGGAGTTAATGTCTCACAAGGATCATTAGCAGCAGCATCCTCACCCCTTGCCCGTGTCTGCAACTACTGGACAGGTTGAGGCTGTCTCTGTGGACACTGCCAGGGGAAATTGATGGCTGCAGGGGGTTTGTTATTATTAAAAGAAAGCAGCTCCTACTGCTGCCTCCAAGAAGCTGTGAACTGCCGGCTGCCCTGGACTTAAACAACCAGGCAGAACAGGCACTTTCGGTTTGATGGTGAAGTGAAACCAGTGACAGGGGAATAGGACTCACCAGGGCACTTTCTGCAGTTAATCAGAAGCTCTGTTATCGTGTTTTCACCTCATGGCATTGTTGCCCCAGAGCATTTATCTCACAAACACTGGTAACCAAGGTTTGTGTTACCCAAAAGTCCTGCAAAGACAAAAGAAACTGCCTGGGAGAAAACAGTGTTTCCTCTCATTTCCGCTCTGGCTGGGGACAGAGGCGATTTCCCCTTCCATTGTTTAGAAAACAGCCTTCCTTCTCCATTTTCCCCTCATTCACCCTAATTCCCACTGTGGCAGGCCAGCCTTGCAAGGGGTCCAGGCTACAGAGGTGACATGCGTTCATGGAAACCAGGGATTAAAGATGAAAAGATACCAGTAAGCGCCTGCTCCCACACTTCCATTTCTGCATTCCTACTTTCTAATTTTTAGAAAATTAATGTATTAGTCTCCATGTGCGGTGCCTGCCTTTCCTTGTGCCTTGCTGTGCCATGAGAAGTGGACAGATATCACCCAGCCAAAACCTGGCGGCTCCACAGGGCGCAGAGCACTCCGAGAGCACTTGCCTGGGACACCTGTGGTGCACCAAGAGCTCTCTGTGGTCAGCATGCAGTTCCTAGGTCTGAGCTGGCTGGCACAAAAGGGGCTCAAGCATCCCTGAACCCCGCCCTCCTGCTTTCTCGGTGAACTTGCCCCTCATGGAGACAAACGTAGAGGGACCTGTAAGGTCCAGCACTTATAAAAATATCTCTGTCTCTCAGTGGAGGGATTTTCAGCAAAGCAAATGCAGACCATTCTGGCTCAAAATAACAATTATTTAAATCGCTCCAGCCTGGCATCCAGCAATGCATAGCCTGTACTGTTGGCCTGGCTGCTTAGTGATATGAGTTTCATTGTCTGAGCCACTTCCTTAAAGAACAACTAGATGAGCAGTGATACAGTTTGTTCTTATTTACCAGGGAGGAGAAAGAAAACAGCAGAATAAACAAGCACACACACGGCTCCAAGCAATGACACTTCAGCTGCTGGGACTCGGCTCAACCATGAAGAGGTTGGATTGCTGGAGGGGGCAGCGTTGAAAAGTGTGTGTGATGCCAGGCAGGAGGGATTCTTGGATTTCAATGGCCTGACATCATGCCTTTCCCTGATTTGTTTGGGGTTTGTTTTTTTTTTTCCTTTCCTCTCTGAAGCTCTGCTCCTGGCCCAGATCCTGGCAACACTTCTTTACACGATGACAGTTGCCATGGCCACTAAAGGGGAGACAGCAAACAGTGCTGCTGCAGCCGAGCTAGTGGGAACCACTGTGGCTTTCTGGGTGCAAGGAAGCACGGGTGCAGGGCTGCGTGGGTGAGCAGGTATGTGGGTGCCGGGGTGTGCAGGTGCACGGCTGCACGGGTGCGTGAGTGCATGGATGTGGGAGTGCACGGGTGCACGGCTGCGTGGGCAGGCATCCCACCAGGGGCCCAGCATCTCTCTGCTCACTTGCAGGCATAAGCATCCCCCAAACTGCCACCAGGCAAGAAGAAGACACGCCTCACAGAAAGGCTCCGATCTGAACGCGGAAAAATATTTTTCACGGGATCAATATGGACACCTATAACTTTATGTCTGCTTTGAAAAGGGGGATGAGTTTTGGAAAGGGAAGAAGTGGGGCTGCAAGGATGCTCGCCATGCTGCCAGCTCTACATGCACATTCAGGTCATGAGGGTGATCAGCAAAGGCCAGCACCCAGCAGTTCAAGGAAGAGTGGACTTCCTGCGGAGGCAGCCCACCCTTTCTGCTGGTCACCTCTCCTGCTGTACACAGGATTTGCGAAGGAGTGGGAGAAACTGGACAAAATCGTTTGGGGTCACACAGTCTGTCAGCACAATGCAGGCAGCAGCCAGAGAGGGAAATGATGCCCTGCAGCTGCTGGCCAGGGAGCTGTAAGGAGGGGGTGTACTGAAAAAGGAGGTTTCTGGTGTGGGACATCCACATGAGCCAGGTGCTTGTTCCTGTTATATCACCTCCACAGGGATTTATTTAGGTCCCCTGCAGAAAAGTTGCCATGGAGGTTACTCATATGCACAAGAAATTAGTGATGGGTAACTGTAGAAATTGCCACCCACTATTGTTTTTTTGCCCCTTTGTTGCTGGGGTTATTGGGGCAGGAGCAATGGTAGCAGACCTGCACCAGCCACCCAAGTCTGTTGTTTGGTTTGTGCTTTTAAGCCTGGAAGCAGTGAGGATATAAATCTGTCGTGCAGTGGGCTGCCAGTGGAGGAGAGACTACACTGCCTGCCTTGCTGCTGCCTCAGTTGTAGCAAAGAAAAAGAAATTAGTGCAGAGAGATCAGCTAGTTTTGATTTTCCAGAGCCCTTGGTTACCCACGGTATGTTCATTTTGTTTATATTCTGTTCTGTAAACTGAATACTTCCCTTCTCTTGATGGCTTTATACTCTCTAAATAGCTCTAGCACATTTCCCATCCCTAGTTTTACTTTTGCTTACTTGTTTCTCAAGCCAGTTCTTACAGTGCCTCTTAAATCCTATCTACTGCTGTTTGAATCCCTTCCAGTTTCTTGCCATCTGTTCAATGCCAAAGTGAACAAAATGTTCATAGTTCATAGTGGTATCCGCTATGACACAGAAACAGGAGCCTTATGCATCTGAAGTTTTGGGCCTCCCTAGTCATATAATATCAAGATTAATACATTGATCTTTATGCCTCTAGTCACTGCAACTTGCTTTTACCTTAAAACAAGTTCAAAAGACAAACTTCTCCAATATGAGTCCTTGTCACGGGAGACAATTCTTCACAAACAGCCCCATCCAGCATGGGTAACTTCCACGGAGTCACAAGTCCTGCCAGTAAATCCTGTTTGAGTGTGAGTTTCTCTCTCTATGGGGCCACAAGCCCTGCCAGGAGCCTGCTTCAGTGCAAGCTTCCCACAAGGCCACAGCCTCCTTCATGAATCCACCTGCTCCAGCATGGGGTCCTCCCCGGTTTGCAGGTGGGTATCTGCTCCACCGTGGACCTCCATAGGCTGTGAGGAGACAGCCTGCCTCACCGTGGTCTTTGCCATGGGCTACAGAAGGATCCTCCTCCTCCTTCTCCACTGACCTTGCTGTCTGCAGAGCTGTTTCTCTCGCACATTCTTGCTCCTGTCTCTAGCTACAGTGGCTCAGTAACGTTTCCCCCTTCTTAAATATATTATCCCAGAGGTGCTGCCACCATCAGGGATTGGTTTGGCCTTGGCCAGCAGCAGTTCTGTTTTAGAGCGGCTGGCATTGTCCTTGTCAGACATTGGGGCAGCTCCTAGGAGCTTCTCACAGAAGCCGCTCCTGTAGTGCACTCCACTACCAAAACCTCACCATGTAAACCAAATACACTAACCTTCTCCTCTTCCCAGAATCCGGGGCTTGCACTTGTTTTGAGTTAGCAATCTACCGAGGCAAAACTTTAGACCATAACTCATTGCCTTTTGTTCCATTCCTGCTCTCTGCAGCATGATCACTCATAGTGATATTCTGCTCTATGAGCTCTTAATTGTAGCATTTCATGGTGTCAGCCAAGAAGTGCCCTGAAATTGATCTCTGACCTCTGTGGATTAAAAAATCCAGATGGACTTCTCAGCTGCTCCAGACTTAGCTGGGGTCCTGTTTTGTTGCATGTGATCTTTACTTTATTTTCAGAGACCCAGGAGAAGCTATGCCCCTTACAAAATCCCGAGCAAGCCACTCTTTTGATGGATCTTCAGTCACATTTTGCTCTTCTCAGATGTTATTAACAAAAGGATCACAAAAATCAAGCCAGCTGAACTAACATTCAATGTTAATCCCTGGAATTAGGGAAAATCACAGGTTTTACTTCAATCCCCTCTGCCTAGTCACATTTCACATTATGCAGCAACGGACCTTCTCTCAGCCGGAGCAACATAGCCTATTATCAGGCTGCTGATCCTTGAAGCACCTTTTCTGGGAAGATGAAGCACAAGCCTTCAAACAAGGCTGCTCTTACCTCAATCACTTAGGTAATCTCAGCTTTAGAAGTAGCTCCTCAACCACACCAACTTTCACAATGGAGAGTCCACTTTCATCATACCTTGCGGCAGGGCAATACTGACCCATAAGAGACAGAAGCTTGGAGCAATCTCTTTAACATATTATGAGCAGAAGCTCCAGATTTTGCTTTTCTGATAGCCTTGAGTTTCATAGATATTGTAGAACACAGCAGAATTCTCTGTAAATATCATTTACCGTTATGTCTAATTTATTAGACAGCAAACCAAAGCCCGAATGATAATTATACCATCTCTCAGAAGGCAATGTTGATTCTTAAGCGTTTTCCTCCCTTAGTCAAGAACTTTCCCCCTTTACTGCATGGTATTTTCTCTGAGGTAGGTCACTTCACAGCTCTATTGTCTAACCTCGGTGAAAACCTTTTCCCAGAAAAGTTTAATCATGATTCACTGGCATAATCCAGAGCACAGATTCTCCTGTCAGCAGCATGTGTGAACACCAAAAACTGTAGAGTGATGACAAGCCCGAGAAGGGCTGGTGGGAGGTGTTGGCAGGGCAGAAGGGTTTTCTGTCATGTTGAGGCTATGGGACTTTGGTGTACCTGTTCTGAAGGCAGAGCTGTAGAATTTATGAAGCACCTTTTCTCCCCAGTACGATCGTATCAAAAAGTATTGATTAGAATAACAGTGAAAAGGTTAAAGTTTTATTACAGAGCAGGATGTTGGAAGAAGTCTCAAGTGAATGTCTGCACTTGTGTTCAGGACCTGCAGTCTTCTGGTTTTGTTTCCTCCTGTCTTCAGCTCTGCAAGTGAAAGGGAGGTTGATGTGGTTCAGTGCAAACATCAGACGCTTTGTTCCAGTTATAGCTTTGCATGTAGGTGGGGAAGGGTCCAGGGCTGAACTTCTCTCCTAATCTCTATAAACAACCTGAATATCTCGCAGCTGTCAGGGCATGGACCATAGCATCTCATAAACCATCTGCAAACCTTTATGTGTGGGTGAGTACAGAAGGTACAGAGAACAGCCTGTGTCTGTGAGTTGAGCTCATTAAACCATCTGATAGCCAACGGCTGATTCAAGCTGCAGTTTTTCTGACTGTTTACCCATTTTGGTGTATGTCAGTGGGTCATTGGGTAGTCTCACACTTATACAGGGAGAACAAGTACATGAAGATTAGTTTTCCTTGAGGAAAGAGTGATCTTGGCACTCCAGCTGCCTGTTAAAAGTGCAGTCTACCAGGTTACTGTAAGAAATCCTTGGACTATGGTCTGATAACTCAGATTTTATGCAAAAGCCAAGTATCACAGCCTGAAATTTTAGAAATTGTAAACACATTTTGTTATGGAGGAGGGAATGGAAGTGTCCAATGGAAGAACTCCCATAGCAGTTACTTACACATTAATTTCAGTGAAGCTGCGGTAGGCTGGAGATGTGGGATCAGAGTGCCCTGCCACCCATCCAGGGCCGTGGGCAACTCCACCACCTCTGAGGTTTTACAGTGCAGTGCTAACATCCAGACATTCAGGGCCTGCCCAGGAGCAGCTTTTTGCTTTCTAAAGCATTCACTGACTTTTCAGCAAGCTTTTCAGTGTGGTTTGTACTTTCTAAGAAGTGAGCTGAAGCGAAGCTTGACAGCCAGCCAGGGAGCAACAGTGCTTACCTGCCACAGGGACACCGGGTACTACGTATACACAGGGGAAAATTTGTTGCGGGTCAGGGGGAGGTGTAAAAACCCATCAAGATGCTCGAGAGATAGAGTCAGAACATTGTTCTTTACAAGAACAGCTTGGATGAGATCTCTTTTAAACTTCAGCTAAGTGAAAGGAAATTTTCTTTTCATTGCTACTGGAAGATTTTTCAGTCTGATTTGAAAATGACATGAAACTCCAAACTAAAAGTAGGTTTATTTACAGACTTGAGGCTAAAGAAATGGTTATGTGTGTGAGAGAGGTTGATCTTCAGTCAGCAGTCAAAACTGGAATTGGTGAGGGGATGGATAGTGCTCCCAGCTCCGGAGATAGAAAATAAGCGGGATACTATTGGAAACTAGCCCATGATAAGCTGAATCTGAATGTCAGAAAATATCAAACACAAGAGATTCGGGGTCAATCCTCCCATAAGATCCATAAGGGCAATATTTATAGCTGATTTTTAATATGAAGCTTTATAAATTTACAAGAAGTTGAAGTAGTGGCATGCTTTGAAAGCTAAGGAAACGGGTCTTATCCAGGCTTACAATGGATATAGAGCCTATTAGAAAGACACAGGAGGATGTGGGGGACCCGTTACCATGGACTTACTTCTGCTTCTGTCATGGCTACATTTTTGCAGAGAAAGACCAGGTTATGGAGAAATGACAGTGGAAAGCTAGAAACCGCTCAAGGAAAGGGACCTATGATCAGCTGTGGAGCAGCCAGCAGCAGCTTGGCCAGTGCCTGTGCTCTCCACCCTGGCCTTTGCCTAGGGAGCTGGGGCTGGGAGTGAGAGGTCTAACTTAGTGCCCTCCATGGCTTCTGGAGCACATTTCCACCAGAAGCTGTCTTCTTTTCCAAGGTGGCATCAGCTACAAGGGGCAGAAGAGCCATTTGCTTCTGTTTTAGTCTTTGACACATCTTTGCGGCCCCATGTCATGAGAACATCAAACAGCACACAGAGCTGTATTTCAGCCAGCAGGCTTTCCTGAGCACTCTAGCAGTGACAGCTGAACTGGTGTCTTTCATCTGTATTGCATCAGTATCTTCCCAACTTTTCTGTTTATGGTTAGAGTTTTATTGGTGATTTTTTTTTTCTTTTAGTTTCTCATTAGGTAGATGAGGTGAAAGAAGTTAGGGCAGCATGGGAAAAGAAGCTGTTCCTTGCCAGAGAGGGATGAAAGAAATTGTGATTTTTCTTGTCCGGCATCAGCCTATCGCTTCAGTAGCTGGATGAAGCACTTTATATTAATTTCTGCCGTGTGCTTTGCTGCACTGTGGCACCATGCTGACAGTTACTGAGGCACAACTATCTGTGGCCATCTGATCAATCTAGCAGTGCTCAGGAAGCTACACTCTGCAGGGGATATCACCCTTACCCTCTGCAAATTGAAGCATGGCTCCAAATTCAAGCCATCAAAAATTATTTCCATGGGAAGAAAAAAATCCATGAGAGGCTGGAGTGTCACAGTACAACCTTGTTGTTTTGGGTTTTTTTGCCATGCTTTTTGTTAAATCCATCATCCACAGAATAATAGCAGCCTTCAACATTAGATTTTCCCCTTCTGCACAGTGTTTCCCCACCACTGCCGCTTTCATTATAGAAAATATTTTGCAACTCATTGCCAAGTGCTGCTGTGCTGTGAATATCAGTTACCTGTCCTTGTCAGATTTAAAGAGTTAATGGTACTAGTGATCGTATAATTGATTTAAAAGACAACTGTGCTCTACAAGATTGCGTCTCGCTCTGCAAGACAATTACATATAATGTTATATACCGTATGTGGAAGTAAAGCCTCCACACACAGCAGTGTCTGGCCTCCCAGTCCTCTGGGCACCTCTGTGTAACTTCACTCTGAGGTGGCTGTGTCCAGAACTGCAGTTTTCCCATGACAGCCCTTTCCCAGAATTATTGGCCATGCAAACCCAGTTTGCAGTGCAAATGTACCAGTTGTCCAGTCGAATAGAGACACTCGCATATGAGCAAGTGTATTTCCAGTTAGGGTCCTGGAAATAATCTTGTCTTCAGTGAGGTCCATTAGTCCTTCTACTTAGGAAACTTCCCGAGTTGTATTAAGCGGCAAATCCTCTGGGTTTTCCCTCATTTCCCACATACTCAGTATACTGCAAATACATCTTATGGGTTGGTTTAATAAGATTTGGATGTATTCCAATCCTTATTTCAGTACATAATGTGTAACCTGGGGGTTTTAGAACAAGTCATACAAGAACCTTTTACACTATATGATAAAATACAATGTCTGATAGGGAATTAAACTTATAAACATCTCCGGAAAAGAACAGCATGTGATGTCCTTGTCTGAATCTGCAGGCTCTGAGTCCTTGGTGCTCGCTTATTAAAACCAGCACCACCAGTGCCATCCCACTTGCCATAGTGGTGCTTGTTCTGATAAGCCAACATCCTTCCAAGCACAAAGATGCATATTTAATGCTCAACGCAAGAGAATTTCCATCAGTCTGAGGACATGCTGAAGTGATTTGGTGGACTGGAACAAAGTTTGGTGGAAAGCACATGAAATGCTTTAGTTTAATAGATGTGCTTTGTTAATAGGCAGATTAGTAATTATATATTATACCTCAGTGCCCCTTTCAGTAGTGGGTAGCTAATTTGAAGGCTTTGCTCTGTTTTACAGTTTCTTTTTTTACATTAGACCACATAAATGCAGAGAAAATTTAAGTGGTTTTAGTTCCTGTACAAGGATGCTGTAGTTGACCTTGCTTAATATAGAACTAATCATAAATTAGAAGATTTGGATAGACATACTCTCATGCCCATACCAGCTAAGATGGAAGAACTCTACGATAATATCTAACCTGGATGAAAATAATTTCACTCTGTTTTTCACATTTTCATTTAAATATGAAGAAAATTTGAATTTATATGTGTTTCTATATTTTGAATTTATAAAAATAAGTATGTTCATATATATCTGTTTAAACCAACCTCAACATTTGCACTTTTATGTTGATCATTTTTTACTCAGTTTTAACTTGCATCTTTTCATGAACTTCTGTTTCTAGAACGGGAAAATAGACTTATTCTTTATTTCTCTGAAATATCCTTGATATGTCACCATTACCTTGCATTTAAAAAGCCTGATATTAAATGCATGAAATTTCAAAGACTTTCTCATACTCTTTATTCTGTGTTACTTTTGACTGCGGGCTAATAGTTTTTTGAAGGGTTTGGCTGGGAAGGTCATCAGCCTCCTTATAGTAATTTTAGATGCAGATGAACAACAAAGAGGGGGGCAGGACTGCGGTTGTACTATCAACCCTCTCTGTATTCCTGTGTTTACACTTCCATTTAAATTTACCTGCAAGTCTGATCTTTTCAGAGGATTAGCATGCTTGGTTTTGATTTATAATTGCTGTGTTCCTGTAATACCTTTTATTCAGAGTTTATTAATCTATTCCCAGATGAAGTTCCATCTTAGCCTAGTTTTGTCCAGGGAATATGAAATGTTCTCTTATTCCCAGAGCAACAGATGCAAACATCATCCTAAGGATGGGAAGCTTATCAAATGCCCAGTACAATATTTTTCACTGATATTTCAAGAAATGCTTTGTCCTGCATTTCTTAAGGAGGAGATGCTGCTTTCTGGCCTCTGAATCACATTGGAGTTTTACCTTACAGAAGCTGAAAGGGAGCATGTAATAGCTTGCATTTGTTTTCCTAAAGAAATTGTAACTTAGTGTGTGCTTTTATGGATAAGTCTTACACATTACAGAGCAACGTGGGTTTATCTCATTTTCCCCCTTGAGCAATCTGCAAACAGTGTCTCTGCTTTTGATTGAAGTTGCCTTTGACCATACCTGGGAGATGCAGTGATGAAACCAGAGGAAACCTCAGAGCCCTTTTCCCACCACAGGAAAGTTGGCAAGTGCCCAGTAATACCTGCAAGGCCACAGGTACCTGCTAGCAGGTTCTTTTCATAAAGCTTTAATAAGGATTTCAGGCCAGATTTGCACTACAGTCAATTCCCAAAACTTCCTGACTTGCCACTGGGTTTCTACCACCCACCCACTTCTGAAAGCCCTGTTGGGTTCCAGTTCCCACTGTGCTGCCATCAGCCTTCATAAGTGAAATCACAGGAACTATTCATATGAAAATCAGGCCCACATGGCTATTGTGTCAGGTGTTTCTGTGGGAAATTTCAATTGCAAAATGTGATTTCACAACCATACCTTTGGCATTTATTCTTTTTCCTTCTTTCTCTTTGGTGTTGGTTTTTTTTTTTCCTGACCTCCAATGCAGACACAGAAAAATAGTCAAAGTGCTATTTCTTTTTAGGCTAAGAGAGGAGTATGACCTGTCATACTAACCACAGTGGATGTAGAAAGCTGCACCTTCTGTCATATAACACTTTACTAATAGCTCAGAAACTGAGGCTTAAGTAGTTTTCTTTGGCTACATTTCTCTTCAGAGGTAGTCTGAGATTTCCGTGCACACTGAAAGATAGCAAGGGAATGTGTTATGTAATGCCAGCTGATTTTTAATACAGATTAGTGACTGGAAATAAGGAGCTGAAACTGTTGTACTGAATTCAACCATTCCTCCACAAACCACAGGATAGGAACTGCTCACCGATAGGTTAGCAAGTTCGCCGCTCTTTACTAAAACCAGTCCTATTTATTTAAATTTGACTTCTTCTCTCGGTTTTGGGATGATACAATTCCAAAAAGAAGTTCCCTTTTTTAAAATTTTCTCCCTTTAATTCAGCAGGCCTGTGTAAAGCACCGCTGAAGGAGGAGGGCAGAGAACTGCCCCCCCTCCCTTGACCATGCCGAGGCAGCCTGAGCAGCACCAGACATCTGCAGGGCATTGGAAATGGCTTCCACAAACTATATTCAGCAGCAGTTTTGAAGAGAAAAGTCTTCATGGCAATACACAGGTTTTGCAGACCAAAGCAGGTGCTTATTTTGGTGGGCAAGAGCATCTTCTGTCTGTGCACACCATGCGGTGCTGGCATGAACAAACAAGATGCTCGAGAATTCGTGTCACTGTTCACTGCACTCGTGGGGTGCAGTGACCCACTCCTGAAGCATAAAGAAAATGCAAGTTTACCCCTTAACTAGGAGAGCCAGGCTTAAAAACAGATGACTGCATGTTTAACATGCATCAAAGACCACTGCTGGCAGACTCCTGTCTTAGCACTGCCCTGGTAAAGTGGGGATGACGTTTGATGTATGGATGTGTCATGTTCTGTTGTGTTTGGAAATTGCCTCACTGCTGCTAGAAAAATATAAATCAATTCTCATCTCAGCATGAGCTCAAGAGCTCTGGATTGATGGTGCGGCAAAGCAGAAATAAGGGATTAGCTCAGAGTATGGAGACTCTGTCCCCAACACAACATGGAGATTGCTTGTCCCCTCACTCAGCTTTATGCAGGGAACAGGTGCTCTCACATGGGGTGTCAAGAGGGAACCAACCCCTCAACTCTGCCCTGTCAGCTGGGAATCTGTCCGTCTGGCATGCTCCCTCTTGCTGCCAGTCCCCAAGGCACATGGAGCATTGGGGTTGTTTAGCCTGGAGAAGAGGAGGCTGAGAGGAGACCTCATTGCTCTCTATAACTACCTGAAAGGAGGTTGTGGAGAGGAGGAAGCTGGCCTCTTCTCCTAAGTGACAGGGGATAGGACAAGGGGGAATGGCCTCAAGCTCTGCCAGGGGAGGATCAGGCTGGACGTCTGGAAAAAATTTTTAACGGAAAGGGTCATTGGACGCTGGAACAGGCTGCCCAGGGAGGTGTTGTGTCTCCTTCCCTGGAGGTGTTTAAAGGATGGGTGGATGAGGTGCTGCGGGGCATGGTTCAGTGATTGATAGGAATGGTTGGACTTGATGATCCTATGGGTCTTTTCCAACCTGGTGATTCTATAATTCTATGATTTTATGGTTCTGTCCATCTGGGCATGGACACCATAGCCATGTGGGGAAAGCTACTCTGGCTTCACGCATGTGTAAAACGCTGTCAGAGAAGGAAAGTGGAGGTGGCTAGCAGGAGCTCTCCACAGACTTGTAGAAGTCCTGCAAACGAAAAAGAATTTAATCCACAGCTGCTATGAAATTGTCAAAGCATTGGTGCAGTAATGAGATAAAATGAAACTCTGGTTAAAACTGGTTACTTGTGATTGAGGGCCACAAAGACAATAAGAGGGCTGGAGCACCTCTCAAATGAGGACAGGCTGAGAGAGTCGGGCTTGTTTAGCCTAGAGAAGAGAAGGCTCTGGGGAGCCCTTACAGCAGCCTTCAAGTACTTAGAGGGGGATCACAGGAGGGCGGGGGAAGGATCTCTGTATCAGGGAATGCAGCGATAGAATGAGGGGTAATGGTTTTAAGCTGAAAGAGGAGAGATTTAGACTAGATATTAGGAAGAATTTTTTTACTGTGAAGGTGTTGAGGCATTGGCATGGGTTGCCCAGGGAAGTTGTGGCTGCCTCGTCGCTGGAGGTGTTCAAGGCCGGGTTGGATGAGGCTTTGAGCAACCTGGGTCTAGTGGAAGGTGTCCAAGCCCATGGCAGGGGGATTGGAACATTTAAGGTCCCTTCCAGCCCAGATGATTCTGCGATTCTATGGTTTTATGATGCTATGTTTTATTAGAAAAGTCTGTAAATTAGGAGAAAAAATCTTGGTTTCAGCTAGTTTCTGGAGAAGCAGCTATGTCAGCCTTGTCAGCTGCTTCTCCAGCTAGTTTCTCAGCCCAGAGGTTGCTTTCACTGAGTCTGTAAAGAAAGAATAGAAGAATTCTGCAGGCAGAGAGAAGGATAGAGAAGCAGTATCACCTTTCTCTCTTCCCCTTTCCCTTCCTTTCCATTCCTTGCCATCTCTAGTCTTTGTAGCTAAAGTTTGCAAGACTCCCAAAGGAACAAGAGTATTGTATATGGCCCCTGACTTATAATTATGCTTGTCTTCAGCTCCATTTTGTAACTTTAGAAACTTGCCTTTTATCTCTGCTTTTTATCAGACAGAAAAAGTAAAGACAGCTTGCTGCCCTTCACAGTGTGAGGACAGCCTTTGCGTGTGTGTGCAGGCACGAGTGTGCACAGATGTTAGCGTGAGTGCACTGGTCAGCTGCAGCCCACCATCCTGCAGGCTTTGGAGGGATGCGCAGCGCAAGCAGCTCTTGTGAGAGCATGGCTTTCTGAACCAGGTGAAGTGGGGCTGAACTAAGTCAAGGCATCTTGCAGTTTCCCCTCACTGCAAAACCAAATCTTTTCTAAGCACCTGCTTCATCTGTGAAAGAAAGTTACACTCTTCAGTGAAAACCAGACAACAGCGTGAAGGAAGAACTTTTGAAAACCTCACAAAAATAGATTTGTTCATTGTACATGATAGGCTTTTTTCTTTGCACGGTCAGAAGTACAGATGTCCAAGACATTTGCATGCACTGCCTCTTCAGGGGTGCTGCACCCCCACAGCCAGGCAGGCAATGGGACGGCAGGCAGCCCCAAAGCACATTCTGTAGCACCAAGGACCAGCGATGCTATTGTTCTTGCTTAGACACAGATGCTTAAAAGCACTGCTCATGCCACGCGGCCTCCTGGCATCTGCAGGTTCTTCCAACCCAACTTTTGTACATACTCAGCTATCAACGATTAGCTATCAGTGATTAGCTAGGTGGGATTTTAGTCCCTTGGTAACTGCCTCAGTCCACACCACAGACACTTAAGCCAAGGTCAGCCCTGGTTCAGGTTGGTGCCCTGGGAAGTCACCCCACTGCCTTCCATCCAGGAGCTGCTACTGTACAACTGTCTATCTCCATTTGGTGCCCTGGTGGGCCAGTAAATTAGTTTGTGGAGGTCTCAGCTGGGCTCCTGCAGAGGTGAGACCAGTTACATGTGCCCTGTGAGTATCACTGAAGACTCTCAGTAGCCAACACATTCTTCCAGGTAACTGAGACTTAACATGTGTCCAAGCCATACGCACAGTTCTGGAAAGTCTGAGCACATACGGCACTTTCCTAGTCTGTATATCTGATGAAATCAGAATGCTTGTTTTATAGTTAAATTATCAGGCAACTGCTCTGAAAGTATTTAAGTACTTTTCCACACCTGCAGCTGGATGGAGAAACCAATAACCAGGGGATATTGGGGTGGCTAAAACCATGAAAAAGGTCAAAAAAGGAGTTAGACAAATTTGTGCAAGGTATGCCCATTAGGACTACCAAATACAGTCATTCAGATGCAACCAGCTCACAAGCTTTCCAAATTACGGTGAGGATTTACCAAGGAAAAATAACTCTCAAATTGTTCTGGCTTCAATAATCTCCTCCAAAATACCTGCTCCAAGTAATTTGTGGAGACAGGATACTGGCCTAGTTGGGTCAGTGATCTGACGCACATCCCTGTCCTCCTGTTGTAAAAACTATCGTGTGGCTGTAATAATTAGTCAGCTGGAAACAGCCCAAACCCAAAGAACAATGCCACAGCACATATTTGCTCAGTCAGGGGAAGCAGCAGAGAAAATGAGTTTTGCTCCAAGATGTGCAGAAACACTGATCAGAGACACAGAAAAGCAGAGCAAAAGGGCAGTTCCTATGAAAGACATGGGCCCTAGTACACAACTGGTGCCAAGAGTTGCCCTGAAAATCATAGAATCACCAGGCTGGACAAGACCCATCAGATCATTGAGTCCAACCAATGGTGCTAGTGCTGCCCAACTGATAGCAAATGTACCTGTGTTTGCAGGAGACAGTTTAGCAGGATTTTAAATAGAAATCATAGAATCATAGAATAACCAGGTAGGAAGAGACCCACCGGATCATTGAGTCCAATCATTCCTATCAATCACTAAAACATGTCCCTTAGCACCTCGTGCACCTGTGCCTTAAACTCCTCCAGGGAAGGTGACTCAACCACCTCTCTGGGCAGCCTGTTCCAGTGCCCAAAGACCCTTTCTGTGAAAAAATTTTTCCTAATGTTCAGCCTAAACCTAAATGGGGAAAGAGAGGATTGATCTTGAATTCTAAAAGTAGTATATAATCCTAAAAGTAGTTTATCTATTACTTTATTTATAAACATGAAGGTAGGCAGCTTGTAAACAAGGTGGCCAGACTCTCCTCTGGATCCTGGAAAGTAGTGATGAAGTACAGTGTGCGGTCCCCAGTGGAGAAAGTATCGAGTTTCCAGGGCAGCACTGAGGCAAAACCAGCTTCTGTGGGGTTTTTTAATACCTAAGGAGATGTGCAGACTATCAGATGAAGGACAAGACTGTCTGAAGGAATGGTGCTCAGCTTTGTGAAGGATGCTGCTGGTAGAATAAGGAACAATGTAAATGACCTTCAGACCAACCTGAAAGCCAGAGGATGCTCCTAACAGTAAGGTCTTCGCCAGTTTGGTTTCTTGGTTTCTGCCAATAGTCCAGAAGAACTAGCCTCAGGGAATGCAAATAAATGTTATCATGAGGATAAAATTCTGGACAGAAATCAGGCACAGATTTTTACCCAAGGGCATAATTTACCCTTCCAAGAAAGAGGGTCCTTGTTCTTTTCAAATCAAGACATAACATTCAAAGAGAGGACCCAGGCTTTGTCCAAACACAGCTGGTTTGCCACAGGGAGAGGTGTCTGGGCAAAATGCAACTGGCTTGAGCTACAGCAGCTGTCACCAGCCTCAGCCCTCTGGCCATCCAGGTCTGGCCATGCAGGCCCTGCAATCCTGCTGCAGACCTATCCCAGGCAGCAGCATCCAGGCTGGTGTGGGTAGCTGTCCCGGAGGACAGTGTTGCCAACTAGCTCTGTCCTAACAGGAGCTCGGGCATTACTTAGCACAGGCTTTAGGGGTTATACCATGAGAGCTGTTGTAGCTCTAAAGGACAAGCCCCATTCTCCTCCAGATCAACCAAAGCCATCCAGAAAAGCAGAGGAAGTGCTGGGCAGGACCCCATGGCAGCACTTCTCTAGAAACTCTCAACCCCACTTTGCTTCATCCTTGATCTCCAGCAGTGTCCATGTCCACTTCTGGTCTTCAGAGCCCAACGCCATCCCTGACAGCATCACCCTTTCCTCTGGAGGCAACCGGCTCGGGGTGGGCAGCTTGCTTTTTCTCATGCCACTCTTTGAAACTGAAATCTATCTTCGTAAGAACTTCCTTGAAATCAGTATAGGAAGAAACAGCCAGAGGATGACAAAAATAAATCAGGCAGCTGCACCCCTGTTGAGCCCAGGCTTTCCTTTCTAAGGTAACTGAGTGGCCCAGCTCTGTGTGTCATTTAGCACTGGTGAAAAAAAACCCCAACTCTTGTTTAGAGCACGCCAGCCACCACCGCTGACAGGCAGCGTGCATCTGGCCACGGGTCCTGGGTCCTGGATCCTGGCAGGGTACTGGAGCTGTTTGCAGTACTGCCAAAGGAAGAGAAGTCACTGCCCATCCTGTTGGCTTTACCTGAGGTGACCCAGCTGGGACGTTGTTTTAGCTTGGCTTGTTTACGCTGTTTATGTGCACAGAGAGCAAAGAGGGGCAACGATGCTAATGAGGTGGGCACAGATATGGGTGTCCTGCACCTCGGCACCCCCTATCCCCTAAAGGAGCAAGAAGCTGCTTACACAGGGAGGTTGTGTTTGGTTAATTAAAGCATTTAAAGAAAAATGCCATCACCTTGACCTGCTGGGACAGATGCTCTTTTAGCTCATTCCCCTTTTCCCCCTTCCACCAAGGCCATGTTACCCCAGATTAGCATTTACTGCAGACAGAGTGGATCACCAGGCTGTGGTAACTAGTTCCAGCAGCTAAGCATGCAGTGAACTTCATACAGTATCATCTGTCTGCTTGTAAACACCTTATTCAGATGGAAACCTAAGAGATTTAAGTAAAACAAATATGCGACCCAGTTAACTAGATTTCCATGAGCTACTGTGGACTTGCCATAAATGTAATTCTTTGTTATCTGTCAGGCTGCTCTGGCAAAATTTCTCTTCCATCCCATCTGGAACCTGAAAACATGTAGAACCATAAAATGAACAGGTTCTCATGAGGATAACTTCAGCAGAAGTGGCCACACGAAGGAAGACTTGCTGTTACAGCGCCATAAATCCCTCAGCTCACTTTTACCAGTTACTCTGCCAGCTGGGAGCACCGTGCTGCTGCTCTCCAGCTCTGGCAGGAACTAGGTGGGATGCTCAGCTGCATTACAGTCCTCAAAGATGGATAAGGTCTGCCTGCCGTGGGGTTTGTGGGTGCCCAGCAGCCTCCCAGGACAGCGGAAGGGGCCAGGCATGGTGGGTTGTGGATTTCTAGGTAACTGAACCTAAACCAGCCTTTTAGAGTTCTTGCAGGAAGTTTGCACTGACATTTGGTTCATTTTAAAACAGCCCTTTGAAATGCTCATGAAGAGGTCTTGTATCAGCTTTGCTTATCCTTAGCGTTTACATTTTCCCTGTAAATTTTCTTACATCAACCAAACAAAAAATACTCATAAATATGTCTCTCTGGAGTACCAGGAAACCTGTGTCTCCAAACAGCAGTCGTTGGGGGCACATCAATAATCTCCCAAAACGCGTCATGCCATGACGCTTTTGTCTTTCCAGCAAAACAAGAATAATCTCATTTTCTCCAGAAAAGTATTCTGGATTCCAAAGGAAGCTGCAAAAAGTGCAAATACAAGGATGAGTCACGCCACATGTGCCAGAACTGCGGAAACCTTCAGGGAAACAGCTTTTAGGGAAAGGCCTCTTGATTAGTACTGTCTGAAGAGAGCTCGTCCCTTGTGCCAGCAGTGATGTCGCTGTGCAGAGTGGTGCATCCCAACACCCTGTGGGCAGGTGCAGCATCCTCTGAAGGCAGTGGGGGCTGTGTGGGTGCAAGCATATGCCCTCCAGGGTCGCTCAAGCCGTGCTCTTCACAGTAAGCTGGGAGGAGGGAGGCAGGGTTTTGGGGCAGGGGAAAGCTTTGCACTGCTGGCTCAGGGCTGCTCTGTGCTGCATTTGATGTAATTCATTTGAATTGGTTTATTCTCTTCCATCGTGTGGCTGTCCACTAGAGGGAAAAGGTTTGCGGAGCATCATGGGCAATGCTGGTCCCTGCCCCAGGTACAGGATGGCATCTGCATTCTCCCTTTGGAAGCCCAGAGTGCTGCTGAAGGCTAGTTATGAGAAGGTGAAAGCACCAAGCCATATGACTCCTCTTTCATTTACTAAACGGAGAAAATGGGAAGCTAGGTTGGAGGGTGTTGATGGGGCCATGCAAATTGATGGGGGAGCAGGCAGGAGAAGGTGCCCAAGGAAGAGGGAGAGAGAAGGACCAGACCAAAAGAGGTATGAAGCAGGCTCCAGCTGCTGGATTCATGCTGTGCACATGTGAAATGGTTAAAATCTGGCCAAAGAAAGCAAGCAGGGAGGGGAACTGAAATTGAAAACAAAAACGAATGGGGAGGAGCTGGGGCCAGCGCTTGCAGCATCTTGGGCAGCTGAACATGAACACCACTACCTCCTGTGAGCTCAGGTGTCGCTCCTGCCTGCTTGGCCAAAGAGATCAGCACAACTTGCCCTGGGTGGTGAGACTGACCCCACCCCCCCAGCATTAAACAGGTTTTAATATCCATTAGTTATAGGGTGCTTGCCCCAGAAACAAGCCTGCACCCCTATCTACATGTCTGTGTTTTCTTGCCTGTAAGAGATCTGCATTCAGAAAAATATCTGGGCTGCTGCACCCGACAGATCTGTGCCTCGTCATATGCAACAAGAACAAAAAAAACGGCCTTTAAAATGTTACAGTGGGTCGGGTGGCATTTATTTTGGTTTTTTTAGTTCTTTGGAAAAAAGAAGAAACCAAGAAAAAAAACCCACCCAAGTTTGCCCGAGAGTAAAAATACTACCAAAAACTGAAACTTGTAAACGTTATGAGAGATAACATCTTCAAATGGGCACATGCAAAAAGCAAGTGCTGCAGCGAACGTCCTCAGCACCCGCCCAGTTTCCTGCTGCTCCCCCACGTTTCAGGGCAGAAACTGTGAGGAGGTTAATAACACGGCACCCCAGCAAGCACCCAGCCTGCCATCTGGGTCTGAATGTCTTAAAGGTTCACTTTCTCCCAAGAAACAGTCTGGAAAAACATATGCAAAGGTACTAAGTTTAAAGGGCAGGATGAAGTGTATAAATCAGCTGAGAAAGTGCACTTGAAATGAGCAGAGGGGAATGAAGGCAACACTATCTGGTATCCTCTGGAGAGGAGTTACTGCACTAGAGGCTGGAAGCTGTAGTCCTTTCAAAATGAAAATAAAACCAGTAACTCTGAATCCCCTCCACCATCCCCGCTCCAATATCAGCCTGTATAAAAGAAGGAGCCATTCCCACTGACATTTCACATCCTGAAGCCAGTTCAAAATTGGCTCTGAACACAACTTCATTGAGGAGGCGGAGCAGAGCTTGAAGCTGCAGCTGAAGGCAGCTCGACAGGACACCTTTTAGCTGCTGTTGAATTATTTAGTCTACAGGCATGTAATTGAGAACAGAACTGGCCAAAGGAGCTACCTATCATCAGCTACTCATCAAAAAAACCCACACTGATCTTGGAGCTTTCTCTGCCTTTGGTGATTTATTTAGAGCTGCCACACAGAGACAAAAGCTCCTTCAGGGAGCTGTAATCCAGTAGCTGAATTTCATGCATCCCAAGCCTCAGTGCAACCACCTTCACCCCATCAGAAAGCCCAGGGTCTCAGACAAAGCTTTGGCTGGGGCAGCAGTGGCTGTTGGCCTCTGTCGTTTCCTTCCTCCCCACCACTCTTTTCATTATCGTTGACAGAAAAATCCTGCACCTGCTGCTCTTACCCAAGAGGAGGAAACCCTCCTCCAAGCACTTGTTTGAAAGGTCAGTGTGCTGATTCTTCTGTCGTGGCACTGGCAGGCAGCACGGCCTCTCTATCAGCAGAAACACTTGCACGTGTGGCAGCAAGTCCCAAGAATCATAGAATCACCAAGTTGGAAGAGACTCACCAGATTGTCGAGTCCAACCATTCCCACCAATCTCTAAACCATGCCCCTAAGCACCTCATCCACCCGCACCTTAAACACCTCCAGGGAAGGTGAGTCAACCACCTCCCTGGTACTGGCCTCTCCTCATGAAATCCAACCAGCAAAAGTAATTAACAGGCAGATGGCCTCAAGTGAGGCTGCTCCGGCCAGCTGCCTGTGTTCCCAGGCAGGATGCTGCTGTAAGAGGCACAGGGGCAGGGAGCATCCCTGGGCAGCTGAGGATGCAGGCAGGGGTCCTGACCCACACC
Organism: Clamator glandarius; assembly: GCA_033459285.1. Classification (NCBI taxonomy): domain Eukaryota; kingdom Metazoa; phylum Chordata; class Aves; order Cuculiformes; family Cuculidae; genus Clamator; species Clamator glandarius. Next base: position 2,282,770 of record JAUNZM010000080.1, read on the forward strand.
CATACTCTTCTACAGCCATCGCTGCACAGCCCTGTGCTGTGGCCACCTGCTGGCTCCGCTGGCCACCTCCTGGCTCTCCTGGCCACCTCCCGGCTCCCCTGGCAGACAGCAAAGCCAACCTAGCAACAGGGAGGGAGAAGCTGGAGCAAGGGGTGTATGGCAGCACGGGTTCTTCATTTTTAAGGGAAGCACTAGCTACAAGCAGGGTGGGAGATAAAGAAAAGACAAAGGATGCATCTTGAGCAAGTGGGAAACGATTTAAAGGTGAAGCTAGTTTCTGCTGGCCTATAGGTTGAAGGCCTGTGGCAAATTTGGTGACTCCAAGCAGCGCCGAGGAAGGCCAAAGTCTGGACAGGCAAGGGCAGTTTTCATGCTTTCTACAGATGCTTTTTTCTCCTATTTATCCAAGGGCAGAGTGAATATTTTGCAGTCCTGTGGCAAAGAGGCATGCAGGTTTTGTGCAACTACTGTCTCACAGCTGCTTCCAGCAAACTCACAGAATGCCAGGACATAATCCAAGCCTCACTGCCTGCCCTGATGCTGTTCCCACCAAGGGAGCGCATGCCTGCAAGGGAAGAAAAGAACGGGATGGCCAGGTGGTTACACTCAACCAGGAACCAAGGGCATCACTACACACTGGGAAGTAAAAAAATAAGGGCTCAGTCCTGTGGAATTTTAAGCCAACTAACCTGTTGTGATTTTGAATGGGATTTGAGTATCTTTGCATGTAAGTATCTTGCTGGAGTCCAGGAGGATGTCAGGAGTGGCAGTCACAGACACCAGTAGGAACTTTGCTTATAACATTATGTGGCTCATAAATACACCTAGATAAACTTATGTTTGGGGCCATTATTTAATTTTTTGCATATTCTTCCTTATTTTTTCCATTATTTCATCTGAGTTACAGAAAGGATGATCCTACCTTCACTAGGGTCCTCCAGCACCTCTCTTAGCCCCTTCCAAAATACACCCCCCCCCCCCCCCCAAAAAAAATAGTTTACTGTCATTTCTTAACTCTCTTGCAAAAAATGTGGAAATGCCTGGGCATGAGAACAGATCCCCTCCAAACAGATCTAACCCAGCTTCCCTCAACTGCCCTGTCTGTAAATTCACAGAATTACTAAGTTGGAACAGACCTCCAGGATCATTGAGTCCAACCATTCCTATTAAACACTAAACCGTGTCCCCGAGCACATCATCCACCCATCTTTTAAACACCTCCAGGGAAGGTGACACAACCACCTCCCTGGGCAGCCTGTTACAGTGCCCAATGACACTTTCTGTGAAAAAATTTTTTCTGATGTCCAGCCTGAACCTCTCCTGGCAGAGCGTGAGGCCATTCCCTCTTGTCCTGTCCCCTGTCACTTGGGAGAAGAGGCCAGCACCCTCCTCTCCACAACCTCCTTTCAGGTAGCTGTAAACAGCAATAAGGTTTCCCCTCAGCCTCCTCTTCTCCAGGCTAAACAACCCCAATTTCTTCAGCTGGTCCTCGTAAGACTTGTTCTCCAAAAGACTTCCTCATCCTCTACACATGTGTATATATTCCCCCTGTGGAAATACCATCTAGCTCAAGGCACCATCTACTTAGTAAACTCATGTTTGGAACGGGACAAGAAGAGTGTGTAAAATTACCCTCACAGCACATGTTATACTTGCACCTTTTAAATCCCAAGACCCTGTGCTTGGCCTCATTTTTTCCTCAGGTTGTACAGAAATATATATACTTCGGTGCCTTCTGAGTGAGGGTAGGCAGACTCCAGTCAATTTTGAAAAAATGCAAGAAACACAGGCCAAGGCAACGGACATCAACAACAGTCCAGGGCAAAGGCACCCATAGAGAGAGGGGGGTGATTCCCATTGTGGTAAATCTGCAAATACAGGAGAGGCCTGCATTCTATAATCTCCTTTTTGCTAAATGCCACCACTCCTCCTTTTTCTCAGACTTCAAAGCACATCTCTTCACAGCTGCAGTATCTCATGCAACCAGGTCCCCAGCTGGTACCCTGGGGAGCCTTCAACTCCACAGACGAAACCCCCAGTTTCCCAAGGATCTAAGACACGAGTCATCATGCTGAACTGTATCAGTCTGTGTCTCCCCACAGCCTTGTCACAGTGAAACCCCTGTGCAGGGGGCCAGAGAGGCAGCAGTTTGCTTCCATGGGGATACCTGAAATTTTACTGAACAAGGCTCTGAGCAACCTGACCAATCTTTGAACTTCAGGAGCAGGGTTTGGGCCATGTGACCTCCAGAAGCCCCTCCTGACCCAAACTGCTCTACAACTCTGCAGTTATTGTCAATCATCTCTGAAAGAAGAGGACACATTCTACAGAGTAGAAGTTCCTACAAGTTTGAGAAAATGGGTGCAGGGCTAGAAGAAACAGGTTTCATTAGGTCCTCATGGAAGTGGAGGATGCTGTGTAGGTTAACCCTTCACTAGAAAGTTCACAAAGAAATGGGTGGGAGAGAGGGAGGTTTGTACATGCCCTAACCAACAGGAGAATTTCAGCAGTATCTCATACTCCAGGGAATCATAGAATCACAGAATAACCAGGTTGGAAGAGACCCACCGGATCATCAAGTCCAACCATTCCTATAAAACACTAAACCATGCCCCTTAGCACCTCGTAATACCTCTGGACACAGCTCAGATCCCAAGCAAATTGATCTTCTCCAGTTCCGCTGCTCCACAGATGACTTTTGTCCTACCTGAGTCACAGGGACAGTCCTTTCAAGGGAATTAGACTTCGCCGGAGACCTTGGTATCACACCTCTTTGCTAGCTGAGCTTCCTCGGAGGGGGCTGCTTGAGCTGTCAGAACACGAGCAACACCTTGGACACAAGTTGTGTGGGTGCTGCAGAGGAAGAACCTGGCCCTTACCTACCTCCTAGCCTCCACTCAGGGAGATTTCAACAGGCTTGCCTGCTGACCACAAAATTGCATGACGAGACTAACTTGGTATAACTCGTAGTGCCAATGGGCAGGAATCTAGTTTCCAGTGTTTCAGAACTGAATTGGCAGTTTCTCTATTAAAGGCTGGCTAGATTTCTTTTTGTGACTTTACATAGCTTTGCAAGTATAGATAACAAGCATAGTTATACATTGCATTTCAGAATACATGTCAGATGCCCCAGCCTCAAGAAATGCTCATTTGTATTTACATCACCTTGCAGCTGGCCAGCTGCACTTGGTCTGAGCAAGCTGGAGAGGCGCCACTGCCTTTGCACAGTGGATGCTCTCTTTGATGGAACAGTGTTATGAATACACACCGTAACTCCTGTGCTTGGATACCTCTTGGAAGAGCTTCAAACATTTATATTCCTGGGAAGAGAAGAATTTACTAAGTATGCAGACATACATGTCCGTCTGTCCCATGGCACAGCTACCAGAGTAGGGTGGGAGTTAGTGGTTTTGCAGCTCAGCTGCCCTCCTCACAGGACTGAGGGGAGAGCGAGACAAGTTACCTGGCCATCAGCAGGCTACAAGAACTCAGGAAGCCCTTGGGCAATCGGCTGCTTTCCTCAGTGACCAGCACGGCTTGCTGAAGGCAGGCTCTCACCCAAAGTCACGTGGGACACACAGAAAAGGCATCTCAGTCCTCACTCCTCTTCAGCAACCCTGTTAGAGGCCAAGCTCTGTGTAGGTATCTGAGTAAGAACTGAGAAAGCTAAAAATGTTTTGCCATAAAGGGCAAATGTGTTCCCTTTCTCAGATGGACATACAGGACTGAGGTCAAGAACCAGTTGTGCAAGGTCAGACACAAAAAGGGTCTTTGCAGGAAGGTACAAGGCCTCAGAGATGCTTCCTCAATGCCATGAGGGAAGGCACAGACCTGAAACCACTGCTACAAAGGCGGAAAGAAAACTCACTGCCTCTTACACAGAACATACAGGACACGGCCACCTTCCCGGAGGCCTGTGGAGACGTGCCAACATTTAACACTATCAATCTGAACTGTGAGGAGAGAGAAGGCTGTTGCAGAGTTAAACAGCAGCCCTGCTTTCGGAACAGCAAAAGCCTCCAGTCAGTTCTGTTTACTTTGGAAGATGCTTTCCAGCCCTCACACAACCCTGCCTCTGGGCTTTCTCTCAGCCTTAACTCTTAATGCTAAACCCAGGCTAAGCCAGAGACAAGAGTTTCTCTCCATCCACAGACTAATTACTCCTCTGAGGAGAGGATAAGTGCCAGAACTCAGTTTACATTGCATGATGCTTTCCAGTCCCACACGACCAGGCTTTCTCTTTCCCTCAGCCCTGACTCTCAGCCTAGGCACAGTCTCCTCCCCAGCACTACAGCCCTTCCTTTCCAAAACCAAACCTTCCCAAGAGGATTCCAGCATCAGCCCTCCATTGAGTTCAGCAGCCCCTTCCCAGTCCCAACACAACTGCAGCTCTGGGCTTCCTCTTCTACCTAACCCAACTCTTCTTTCCCCACAAGAAAAACACACCAGGAGATGACTCTTCTCCCAGCCCAAGCCTCCCCAAACAGTCCCTTTCCAGCTAGTTTCCATCTGCAGATTCCAGCCTCAATCTTATCCCTACCCTCAGGTTCAGCTGCAGGCCAGAGCACCTGCCACAAGAAAGGCTGGAAGGACTCATGACACCTAGAAGATAATTTCCTTGCTGGAAATATTCAAGACTTGGTTTGACAGGGCCCAGGATAACATCATCTACGGTTCTGATTTCAGCAGAAGGTTGGACTCAATGCACCCCAGGGATCCTTCCAGTCCTGGCTCTTCTGTGACCCTGTGAGGTCCCTCCCTAACAAAAAAAAAGAGCCTGTCATGTTAAAAGAGTCTAAGATATGCTACAGAGCAACTTCCAAACTTTATCTGGGAAGTTTAGTTAAACTTCCAAAAGCTAAAGCAAATGTGTTAAGAAAATACAAAAATAATCCCAGGTTAGACCTAAAACCAAGTAAAACAAATATGCTATGAGCCTCTTAACCCTGCTGGCAAAGGTCTCAGTACGCTGGAGACTCACCCTAACACCCTCGCACACACACGCACAGGTAGTCACAACCTCCTTGAGGAAGATGAAACCTCGTGGCGTCTGGACCCAGAGGGCCACTGAAAGGGCAAGCGTACAACCAAATGAAAGGAGAAAGTTTACATATGATGATTTTTAACCATTATGAGTATTCAGCCTCACTTCAAATACTGCTCTGGGCTTCCTCCTCCTCCCAACCCCAGCCAAACCTCTAACTTTGTCTTTCCAGGTCACCAAGTAGTGGGCTGGCAAGACAAAATTTCAAGTTTCACATGGACTTGTGATGAAATTTGGAATTGCAGGATCAAGTTAAGAGCACAGCAAAATCCTACTGTTTGCTGTCCCTTAGCACATCTTCCTGTGATACAGATGTGCTTCTGCATGTTATTGCTCATCAACCCAATATACAAGGCACTCAGCTCAGCCATCTGTCAGGTTGGTATCAGAATGGCAATCACACCTGAAGGACAATCTGTGTCCAAACATTTTATGTACCCGAATCAATCTATTCAATTTTAAACAGCTTGACAAACTGAAGAGGGAAAGTGCTCTCAACTTCTGCCCATGCCAGTGACAGCTCAAAGCGCACAGCACTTCACAGTCAATGTTGTGGCTTGTCATCCACCATCACCATGCATCCCTGCAAGCCACTGTGGATTCTTAATTAGATGCTCTGTAGCTTCCCTCAAAGACTGAGAGGAATGAGAACTGGCCATGACTTGATAGCCTTGGGGAATGTTTGTTTGACTTCTGATTTATTCCACTAATAAGGAGTTATTGCTTGAAACGCTGCAAAACGGGATTTTTACAGATAAGGAAACTGCAAGTAAGCTAAACAGAGATCTACCAAGAACAGGGCAAGCACAGCAAAGCCTTCATTGGGTGGGGGATGGACTTTCACAAGATCCCTTCCATGGGGTAACTTGCTCAAAGCCAAACTACAGAATATCGGCAGAAGAGGTGCCCCAACGCCCAACCCCTGCATATGAAGCCAAATTTGAGTATGCCACCTCTAAGCTCTAGTTCCTCTTTGTGCCTTAAGCTGTCTCAAAAAGCACAGTACTTCCCACCCTGTTAGATGGGTACTCCAGAAATTATAAAGGCAGCTCACGCTAACTGCTCACTCCAAGAGTCACATTCACCTACCAAAGCCATGCCACCTGGGATTTCTGAAAGATTAAGAGACAAACAAGAGGATTATTAAAAATTTAACTATATACCATATTTATTATCAATCCACAGGATAATCTGATTGCTACATGAGCTCATAAAAGCTATTTCACCTTTACAAAATTAAAAAAAAAAATGTGCCACAAGGATGTAATAACTGCTGATAACCAAGGACTGAATCTGAAAATTATAAATTTGCTGTAGAAAAGATTAAAAAAAATTATATTCACTTTAGAATTTTACTTTGAATAAAATATTCCCCTGTATAAAAAATAAAAAAGCTTGCTCTAGTTAGAATTAAGAGTATTCTTCTTTTTTTTTAAATCTGGGAATTTGCATAATATCTCTGTAATAGGTTTCTTTTTTTTTGCTATTGTACCACGCGGCATTCAAGCATAGCAGATTAGAAACAAACATGAGAAAAGCAGTCTTAAAATGTATGAAATCCACATTGGAAGTTTTAACTTCCTTTCCTCTATTCTTTAAAGACACTTTAGCAGGAATAGCCTTGGGAAAGAATACAGGTGGGGAGGGACCTTCAATGTGCCATTAAGTAGAGCAAGGTAATAAAAGGCCTTTTGTAAGTGCTTTCTTAATAAGGTGCAGAAGCAGACTGCAACGTTGCTAGTACTGCACTATGTACAATATTCACAATAGATTTTTCTTTATTTAAAAATATTCCAGCTAGTTCACATTTTCTCTTCCATTCTGAGGCTTTCAGTTCCATCACAGCCTTGACAGCAAGAAGCGCAGCAGCACCACTTCCCTTGTGGTCGGTTGGTCCTCTTATGAAACACTGGAACCTGTAAGTGGGCCATAGTTCTTGGGTTGTTTTCCTATGTAGCAACCTTGGAAATCCACATGGGTTCAGGTGTACGTACTGACGGCTGGAGTCCTGAGTTAAAAACACTCCGGCAGTGGAGTTGGACACAGCGATGTTTTGTATTGCCAAGGCTTTACCTTAGATTTGTCGTGTGTGCGCCAAGGGATGAACCTCTTCTAGAGAAATGTAAAATAGAAACCCAAACAAAACAAAGCTAAAAACCCACACTGTCAAAGGCTTAGCAGCTCTTGACTCTAGACTGGGTGATGTCTGACGTCTTCTTGATAACGCTGGCCCGTGTCTCACGATCTGGCCGGCTGCTGCTCGTGGAGGCTGTGGACATTACTTGCGGCAGAGGGATGTCTGGGAAAGGGGGCCAGGAGCTGTTGTAAGGCAGTGGGCAGCTTTCTTCTTTGATGGTGACTTGGAGGTCAGGTTTGTTGGCTACAAAAGTTGCCATGCTGGGAAGCATATGAGAAGTGTTCCTCATTCCCAGATTGCTGAGATACTGTTTGCCTTCAATGTTTTTCTTCTGCCAATGAAGTCGGCCCTGAAAAAAAGGGGGAGAAAAAGAAAGAAAAACCTTATAAGCAAATGTGACTTTGCAAAGTGCTCTAAGCAACAAGATGAAGACAGAAACATCCACGAATGGCACAGGAATTATCCCATCTCTAAGAGCTTGAGCCTCTATCTGATGGCTTTGAATGTCTTTGCTGTTAGCCACTTCTCCATTTCTGAAGTCATATGCCTAAACTTTGGTGGCTCTCCAGCACTCAAGAGGCTCTGCCCGCTCTTCTAATGGAAAATAAAGGCCTTATTCCCAGTGAGCCTGAGACAAAAATAGACATGAAAGACCAAACACTCAGAGCTCCAAATGGAAGCACCTCCTCTATTACCAGAAAGAACACCCTCCTGTCAACAGGCAGGCACAGAGACCCAAGACCTTTCAAACAGCACCACCCAAACTGTGAATGCAGGCAAGGCTGCCAGGAAAATCACTGTCACTTGGTGGTGTGTCCCCCTATCACAGGGAGGAGGTTCAACAAGGAAAGAGGAGCATTCAGTCCTTTCCCTGTCACGCGTACTGCAATGGCATGTTCTGTCAAAGGAGGTCTGGAGAGTCATTACTGACAGCCTACATACAAACTCCACCCTAACCAAGGCACAAGAGACAAACCCAAGAGGGTCAGCCATGCCGTTACACAGCTGCAGAACCTGCACTTCTCCAAGGAGGAAGATTCAGAGGGCTTGAGGGGTGCACAGCAGGAGAGGTTTGCAAGAGGTTTTCTGCAAAAACGTAGTTGGAGCACCCAGCGTCCGAGTGCCTCCAGTGAGCTTCCCCCAGCCTCTATGTACTCACGGAGATAGACAGGTCTTGTCACCTAACAGCAGCCCCAAAAGAAAAGACGAGTGCTGGTTTTGCATAGGTGCAGCTCAGGAAATGTTCATGCAGACGGTATTTTCTCTACAGGTTCCTTTCACCCAGCAATACTCAAATGACTGCTCAGGAAAGCTTTTGGCCTCACATACATCAAACATTCAAGTTGCATTTCTATCATACGTGTAAGCATTTCATCCAATAGCTCCATTAGGTTCCATTTAAGGAAAAGAAAGCAAGCTTGCTTTCAACCAAGACACGATACTCACTACCAACCAATGTCAATGCACAGTGCACACAGACACACTTATACTCATCTAAGTCCACTGTTCGCTCCATATTAACAAACCAGCTGGTACTGCTGACAGCTCTTCAGAGTATTTTCTCATGCAAATTAATCTCCTTGAAGACTGGGTAGATGAGAAACAAAGTACCTGCAGAGATATTGACTGTGCCAGACAACCACCCAAGTGTTTGTCTCTCTTGAACCTTCCTGGTTTGCTTTTCTCCCCCAGCTATTATAAAAATGAATACTTCACTGGTACACAGAGTTGCAAACATGGAAGGGGAAAGAATATCTCAGGGCATTGTTCTTGAGCCCTTGCTCCAAAGTGCTAAAAATCGAGAAGACATTTACCTCTGCATTTTCTTCATCGCTTGGAACGCTGTCAGTCGTTTCACTTTCTGTCAAACAAAACAGAAACAAAAATGAAACTTGCACTATTCCATCCACTGCAGCAAAATCCAGCTCAAGAGGCTCCAATGACTTCCAAAAAGTGGAAGCAAACAGAGTCAAGTCAAACAACTGGAAAACAGTTGGAGCAGCAAGGATCGTCTGCCTCAGCAATAGCAACCCAAGGGCTACACAGCACAGCTGCATTGAACAGCTGGCGTAAATTCACATGGCTATCACAGTTAGCATGGCTATACACTGGAAAACAAAGCAATGGAGAGGGAAGAAGCAGATTTGTGCTTTCTGGGCAGAAGGAAGAGCCTCCAGCAAGCAGGGAAAGCCCCCTCTCCCTCACCCTCTCTTGGCAGCTCCGGGCCTAGCAAAGAGATGAGTTCTTGTCCAAATCCTTATTTTTATCTCCCTGCAAAACCAGCAACAACTCCACCCCAGAGGAGATAAGTGTGGTTTTGTTTCATGAACTGTTATCTCAGCCTGCTGCCTCAAGGACTTGTCACTTCTGGTGCTTTACTACTGTTATTATACTTTGCTCTGGTTTCGCTTTTGTCATCCATGCCAAGTGCCCCCTCAGCCTATTTCTCAACCCTTTATGCACCAGTGAGGGAGGTTGTGCATAGTGGGAGGAGATGATGGGGCTGGAGACAGTAGCACAACCTCTCTCACTCTCATCACTTCAGAGTGTAAACACAGGGGCACAGCTCCATTGGAATAGCCATCCTCCCTGCAGCTGGAACCCTTGCTGGCAGAAAAACCTGAAACTCAGGAATTCTGAGAGTGTTTTCAAGCCCACATGTCTGAATACAGGTCTCGCAGCATATGAAGGTCAGGCTCCTGGCCCATGGGCTCGCTCAGAGTGCTGTGTGCCTCAGACATATCCAAGATAGGGCATAAACTCCCATTTTCAAGACCAACCTGTGCCTTCCTTCTTCCTGGGAGGATAACGCTAGGCATCTAGCAGGCTATCAACAGCATTAGGAAGAGTTTCTCCAACTCTCCCACAAGGACTGAGTGGATAGAGCTCATCCACTCCTGAGCCAACAGGAGCCCAGAAATTACAAAGTTGAAAGAACAATATGAGGAGTTACCGTAGCAGGCAAGGAAGCTCTCAAGTCCCAGTTTCCACACTCTGCTCTGTCTCATGCATTTTAGCCCATGTAGACTGCTTTGCACAGCCCCTACACCCCTGAAACCATAAACTATGATCCTGCTTTCTCAGAGAGCAACCTTCTGCTCTGCACTGGACATAACATGAGAGATAAGGCTCCCTGGACTGTGTCTCATGGATCATGCCACTGCACATATTCAGAGGGATTGGCAGCACCCTGCCTTTGTCTCAAGGCTTAGCATTAGATTTAGGCAGAGGGCTGTAAATCAACGGCCTGATTTGCTCTTTCAGACCTCAGGAGCTAAACTGCACCCAAAGCCTTTCGGAAGCAAGGAAGCCAGTAGCTCGGCTATTCTAGACTACTACTTGAAAAGCCAGCACCTCCCCTACACCAGAACCACTGCCATAGCACACAGTAAGCAGAGAAGCAGTCTGAAATGTGAAGTCTAACTGCAAAGTTAACACTCTGCAGGGCTTCTCATTCACTGGTCCAGGTAGAGAGACATGCTAATGTGATTAAGCTGGTTAACTAAGCGTTGTGGAGGGAGAACAGGCAGAAATTAATCTGTGCAAAGGAGAAATGACCCCAGAGACAGAATCAATAGGAGGAATGCACACAGAGACAAGAAACAGATATTCCTTGACGTGAAGAAACATGTGGCAACAAAAAAAGAGTGATGCAGCTGAAAAGGAATCCATGCTTGGTGTTTATACATAACAAAATGCTGAGCAAGAGCTAGCACTATAGTTAGCAAAGCCAGGGAAGCTAGCCATTTGGTTATGGAAAGTTAGAGAGGTTATTTCAATCAAGAAGGTTATTTGAATCAGTGTCAAACATAAGAAGAGGTTGACAACAGCCTCGGTACTAAAACAAATGGATTTCACAGACGTCAGTAGAAATATGAGAAAACTTATACGGGCGACTCATATCATTTGCCTGAGTAACCTCAGAAAGGAATTAGAAGTGTTTTTGAAATAAAAAAGATTTATGTAGGACAACTGATACCTCAGGCTACTTCTTGTTGTTTCAGAAGACCTAAACTAACTGTTCCTGCCCAGCTCTTATGGTCATAATCTTTCTTCTCTGCCATTCAGCAGTAACGCCTGATACAGCAAGCAACTCTACCCAGCAAATCCCTGAACAGTGTCTAGGCTCCCATGGTTCTCCTGTACGAGTTTATGTGGAGCAAGACAATGCCAGAAATAGTCACAAGAGTCTTCCACACGTTTCAGGGCTCTAACAAATCCCAGTCCCCTGTCCTCACTCCTACCTCAAGGGCCAATGCATGCTTTACAAAAAGGATTTCAGAGAACAATCCAGGCTGGAAGGGACCTCAGGAGGTTTACAGCCCAAAGTCTTGCTCAAAGCAGGGGCAGCTACAGGACTGTATCAGGTTGCTTGGGACCTTACCCAGTCAGGTCTTGAAAACCTTCATGGATGGAGGCAGCACAATCTTTCGGGCATCCTGTTCCACTGCCTGACTCTCCTTGTGGTGAAAAAGGTGACATTGTTTCTTACATTCAGTTGGACCAAGTTCTCCTGTTTCAATTTATGCCTGCTGTTTCTCATACTCCCACCACATATTGCTGTGAGAAGTCTGCCTCCACCTCTCAGTAACATCCCTGCAGGTAAGGTTAACCTGCAATAAGGTCCTCAAAACCATCTCTTTTCCAGGCTGAACAGGCCCCAGTCCTTCATCATCTCCTCACAGAGTGAGTGCTCCAGCTCTTGATCATCTGATCATCCTGGTACCCCTTTCCTGCACTTGCTCACATGTGTTTGTATCTTTTTTGGAGTGGGTGGCTCAAAACTGGATCAGATACTCCAGAAGAAGTGTAACTAAGGGGATAATCACTTCCCTAGATGTCCTGGCCATGTTCCTGAAGGCTGGTGGCCTTCTCTGTGGTCAGGGTGCTCTGCTGACTCATGTTCAGTCCACCACCTACCTGCCTTTCTGCAGAGCTGTTCCCCATTCCATCAGCCCCAGCCTCTACCACTGCAAAGGGCTCTTCCTTTCTAGGCACAGGACTTAGTATCCAACTGCTGAATTTCCTGATGTTTATGCTGACCCATTCCTGCAATTTCTCCAAGTCTCTTTGGATGGTTGCCCTGCCCTCAAGTATATTGACTGCTGTCCCCTATTTGGTGTGACCTGTAAACTCCTCTAGTGTGTACTCCAACACCTCTTCCGCTCGTTGATACATTAGGTAGGACTTTTTCCAGGACAGATCCTTGCAGTACTACACTTCTTATTGGCCTCTAGCTAGAGTAACCAAGATCCTCAAGAGCTGCCTTGAGATGCGTTCAGAAGTATGTCAGTGGCATGGAATCATCTCTGTGTTATCGGGGTTATGGGCTAGCAGGTCCTGGTATAAGTTAGGACAGCTGAAGGCCACCAGGATATTAAGTAAACATATGGGGATAGCAGAATTACTTCAGCCACGCCTCATTTGCCTTATGCAGGCTCACTGCATTGACGTTGAGTAGGTAGCTCATGCCTTGCTTATGCCAGGGTGGATCTGCTGTCACCAGACCACCCTTCTCTATTGTCCCAGCCCAAGTAAACACGATAACTTCTGGACTAAGACAGTGACTTCTGTTTGCATTCCAAGAACTTAGATCCTGTAGCTGAAGTTAAAAGAAATTATTGTTGTGTTCACATAGACTGGAAAAATTTTGCGAGAAGCATTTGGAAAGAGGATATATGTTTCAAAGGCCCCATCTCCCAGCTTATAATAAGTTAAAGCCCTCTCATTCCCCTGCCTCATGCTTTGCAAAGCCCTTCTAAATGCTTTGGCCAATACGGACTAAACATGCTGGGAAGCATAATCATTTATCCACATATATCAGACTAACACTGGAAGCTATTCAAAAGAACATCATATTCACTCAGACCCAAAGATAAAGATTACTAAATACATATTTTATAGAGATGTGTCTGGAAGTAATTTCAGCCTATTGAGTAAAAGGCAAAGCCATGTGTAAAATAACACATTGCATGGGGAAAAATTCATACCAAAGTTTGCCTAAAAAGAATGCATTTGTTTTTCTAACTACAGCCACCCCTAAGGCTTGCAAGTTTAGCAAGTGTGGCTTTGCCCTGCTTCCTATAGAAATAACACTTGTATGTATGCAGGAACTCAATATAGTGTGCCCATGTAAGCATTTATCTCTGTTCTCCACTAACTCTGAACATACTGTCATACTTAGATAAGGGATAAATGAGTGACAAAGACTCTTGACTTCCTACCGGTTTTATGAAAATAAGAGGCCAGACAAGAAAGAGAAACCATTAGCACCCTGACTCAGGGAGGTAGAGGGAAGCTTGTTATCTCACCTCTTTTTGGGTATCAGAGAACGCAGATGGGAGGCAGACATCCAGAGCTATGCTGCTCCCAGAACCACTTGTTATCAGCTGCTACATGGTGGTTGTAGGCTACAGGCTATTCAAAACAAGACAGCTCCACCCACCAGGGCCCTCAGCTCCACATCTGCATTATATATATCATTAGTACAGCCCATAGCATTCTGTGACCACTGTGCTAGGCACCAAGGAAATCCACAGCAGAGATGACCTTTCATCTTTAGTACGTTAGGGACAAGGGGGATGCACCATTTTTGCAGCACATCATTTGTACCACTGAAAATGCCCCTCTAATAAAAGATTAAAAGACATCTCTGCATTACATCTCAAAAGGCTCTTTTTCCATTAGTCACAGGCTAAAATCTGCAGCCTACATTTCCAACCTCAGATCTGCCAAGTTGTTTCCCAAGGTGAAATGAGCAGAGGCCTGTGAGTTTTTGAGTGTCACTAAAGATGCAGAAGGCAGCTGAATAGACATTTCTAGATCTTTGCCAGCTACCCTGGAAGAGCCCACTTTCCCCCAATGTCTTCCAAACATTGCCAAAAAAAGAGTGTAAAGAAATGACAGGATGCTTACCTGCATAGGATGAGACAGGGGAGATCTGTAGGGGGTACAGCTGGCTCATGCTGAGGGGCTGTTCGTCACTCTCTGTTGTCACCTCTACTACCTGGCAAACATCAGGAGGGTTGGCAACTATCACCTGCTCCTCGCTGCTGCCATCGAAGTGTGGCTGTCCTACAACTTGAGGTTAGAAATAAAAAAATTCATTACTCGTAACACTTGAACCCTGCTGGTTCCCTAAGAGCCTGTCTTTGGAGCCTGCTTGGTATCTGAGGGAGCCTTTCAAACCCTTTCAGCACTTTCTTCCATGGCCACCACCTGCTTTCAATGGGACTTCTAAGAAAACCTGTGCAATTTATTTAGTTTCCATCAGCTTCAGAGATATTTTTCCCCCTACTTGTCATGACTGAAAATGCCCAACTCTTCCCTGGCTCTCACACATAGTGTTTTTGTGCCCTCCCTGACACACCAGCTGTCCAGAGGGTTTCCCAAGAAGACCATAGCCACACTCCTCCTCCACCTAGAAACACAGTTTCATCAGGACATATGGACCACAGCAATCTCTCCTGATCTGAGAAAGCATCCTCACCTAGCAACCTGCCAACACCTCACGGCCTCTGGATGCTCTTGTGTAAATTATGCACCAGAAGATGAGAACTGGCAGGCAAAAAACTGGCCATGTGGTCATATAAATCATGGTGTGATATTGATTTATACATGACATGAATCTGTAGAAAATTTCTCCTCCAATTAAATGCTCACTTTCAGTGATCCTTGCAATACCAGCGACAGTATGTAGAAAACCACAGTTGCACCTGTAGTCGCAATCCCCATGATCTGTGACAGAAAGCTACAGTCCCGTTAGTCATTAACACAGGATTTTCCTATTCCCCCAGGCACATGATATTTAATACCAAAAGAACATTATTTATTTTTACAACGTGAAGGCACCATCGATGCTTTGCAAGTGTCCTGAAATGCTCTGCACACATTTATTAAGCCACACAACACCCTTTTGAAACAGTGGAATAAATGGAGGTGCCAAGAAGTTACTGAGCAAAGCAAAAACTATGGTGAAAGCCAGAATCTCACTTCTCTGGAGCTGCTTGAGACAATTCCCTCTGTCTTATACAACTCCCCTATCAATCCCAGCAGAATGAACACATGACAACTGCATTAATCCAGCATGGATTCAGCAAAAAGCTCTATAAAGTTCTTTGTGAAGTACCAGGTAGCCACTGGAAAGTCTTCCAAAGCTGGATGTGTATTTTGACACAATTCCAGCATAAAGAAAATCACCTAAATAGTGCATAGTCTATTTTTCAGAAGTTGGATCACTACCATTACTGCAATTTTGTTCCACATATTTAATTTCCACGGTATTTCCAACTTTCCTGGTTCCGAAACACCCTGTTTTTAACTGAGTGTAGTGTCATGGGCAAGAGCACACACACATAGAGTTAATTTTTATCTGGGAGAAACCAATATTGTGCAACCTTGTTAGGGTACGAGCAGGCCATCTGCACTGTTTTATCTTTCTCCTCAATACTCGATGAATTGTTACCCACCCTGAGAGATAACTTGCAAGGCAAAATTTACTGCTCACTTAGGCAATATGCCACAACTTTCCCATGAGCTGCACGTATGTCAAAAACACTGCAGGTGCTGTTTGTCTTTCCTCCCTCCAGCTGACTTCCCCCCTTTTGGCAGAACAGATCTATTTCGCCCTTTTCTCCCGTTTACTTTAAAATACTGCTTGAAGTCCTAAATAAGGAATTCTCTCTCCAGTTTGGTTAAGCAGCACACTCCACAAGCCATTAATTAAACAACACTAGATGACAGTTACCCACTCACGCCTTGCTGTCCTACAGCTGAAAACGGATTCTTTTAGTCCAGAGAAAACTGAAAGCCCTTAAAGGTGCAAATTCAGTTTTGTTCCTCTGAACCTTTTGCTTGGTTTCCACAACAGACCTTTGGCCTGAGATCTTCTAAGGTGCAACACACATTCACCTCATGATAAAATCAAACAGGAGTTCAGGACACACTATATTGTAGAAAACTGAGATGTCTACAGCAAAATTACTCTCTCTGATATTAGTGGATTTTGGGGAACACCAGGTAGGTTCCAAAGACTGCTGTTAACTCTGTTTGACTTTAAGGCTGTAAAATAAAGCAGAAGTGTATGAAGCTTCTTCTCCAGGACTGCATATTGGCCTTGGCATGCTTCAGATTTGTTTATGAGTCAGTCAGTAAACAGGAAGCTCTAACAGAACTACAGTGCTATTCCTTCGAGTTATAAAACCCTCTGTAATAGTAGAAGCAATAATCATGTTCTAACACTCAGAAAGCAACAGCTGATTAAATAAACTGCCATAAAGGAGGAAAAACTACTCACAAACTCCTCAGCCACAGAACTACTTGAAGGGAATGATTATGCAAAGCCTCATGACCTAAGACATGGGCATCAAAAGCAGCCACAGCGTGTAATTCCTACTATCTCTCCAAACAGAAGACTAACACCTTTTTCAAACGCTTTTTTGACATACATAAAAGTGGAAATCTAGTGAAAATGGTATATGGGTCACAACTCTAGAAGCCCTCGCTGCAGTGACAACTTCAGACAAAAAGCAGCTGTCAAAAATAAGCCAAATTATTCTACTGAGAACCAATTATTCACACGCTGAGATGACAGCTAATTCCTAATGTACCAGTTTCTAAATGCAGCCTTTATCAATCTTTGTTGTGAACTCAGTGATGTTAAGAAGTAACTCTGCTACTGAGGTACCAATAAAAAAAAGCAAGTTCCTCCATTCCATCCACAGGTTAAAACTCCAGAATAAAATGGTATACTACACAAACCTCTGCTCTGAGCAATGGGAAACCACCATCCACCTACAGTTCAACTCCCACATGACAGTGGCTACCGTTTCCTCATAGCTGAGGAATACAGTGTGGATTAAGCTCCTGTCAGGAAAAGCCACCTGAGAATTCTCACAAATGCTCTGGTCTCAGGAGAACCACCACACTGCCACTCACCATCTCTGCATGGCAGTGGGGCTAGATGGCAAACACGACCACATGTGGCTTGGGATAGCAAAAGATGTCGATCTGATTGTAACCATGGCGCAAAATGCTGATGGAAAGCCGGGTTTGGCAGAGTCAAAGGGTTTTTGAAGTCACCTGTATGCTTAACATATTAGAAAAGCATAGACGTACTTACCTACAAAGTTCACTGTACTGTCAACTTCATTTTTTATACTGGAGGACAGGAAATAGTCAGATGTGACATCATTTAGCCCGTTAATCCCAAAAGATGATTCAACTGGTTCTTGCTAGAATGAAAACAGTACAGTTGGGTCAGGTTTGATTTATTTTAGGAGCCTGGACTCAGTTCACCTCTTTCTCCTGAGATGTTAATAAATCACATCACTTCTGCCTGCCACATACCCCCTGGTCCCTGCTAGACCAAATCTTAGAATAAACACGTTAGTTCCCTGAGAAGAAGTCAGAGTTTACTCCATTTTCAAATCTTCTGCTTTGAAACAAAAGCTACTTTTAATTTTCAGATTTAGAGCGAGACTTCAGAGAACAAGAAATTAGTGTGCTATTTACTACAAGAGATTAACATTTGGAACAAACAAGGAAGAAACTTTACTTTTAAGCGGTACGCTATTTAATAGTCATCCTCCTTCCCTTCCAAACATGTTGTATCTCTTAGTGCTTTCTGAAAGCAAGCCTTAGCTTCTGTAGAGCAATTACTAAATTCTAATCTTAATTTTTCTCTGCAGCAAGCCTGAAAGCAAACCAGTGTTTATACTGAACACAGCTTTTTAGATTACATCATAAACATTACCACAGGGCAACAGTGTTGGGAAAACACCACCTGCTCTACATAGGCTGAGCTTTCCACAAGATTCATCTCTGTGGGTCTGGTACACTTTAGTGGGAATCTAAAAAACTCCCTTCGGAACAGACATTGAGAAGTTTAATTCCATAAACTCAGGATTTCTTTTAAAAAGCTATTCACATATTTAAAGCATTATCTATAGGCCCACCCTCCTCCCTGGTACTGCTTATCAATTAAAGTCTAAAGTTTTATGCTCTTACTCTGGGCTGGCCTTGTCAGCTCTGCAAGGGAAGTTCTGTCTCGCTCCTGACCCAGAGGCACCTGCAGAGAGGTGCAGAGCTGCCAGCTGGATCTGATGCCATGCCTGTTTTCACTGCTCTAAAGCATTTCAGATTTCAGCAAGGGCAGGGCGAAGGTGAGCCTTAAGACTTGTGATGACCACCCTTCACAGTGCTAACTGTTTGAACTTATCAAGGGAACAAAACCCTGGAGATAGCATGGCAGGCCTTTCCTGGGTGCCACATGGCGTAACTCAAGAAGAGCTGACACTTTGAGACAAGTGCACACCTTCCCAGCCATGAAGCAAGGCCGTAACGCAAATATGCACCCTGCACCGAGGTGCCTCTGCACATCAGGAGAGTGCCAAGTTAGGGCTAATGGCAACTAGGTCTTTGACAAGCTGCACTCATTGTGAAAACCCACAGGTCAAAGAACTGGAGAGCTGGAAAAAATAAAATTAGCTGCTATTGATCCACCGAGAACCACTGACTGCAGAGACGGGTTAGTGCTGCACACTGAAGCTTCTGATGTTGTTCAGTTTTGCAACACAGCAGGCCCCATGGAATCTCTGCACATGCAGCACCTTGCTCAGCTTTACTGAGACTTGTTTACAGGGGCATTTATTTTGTAGTAGGCGCTTTCAAGCAGTAGAAACAAATACGCATCCTGGGCCTTGGATAATGTATCCGATCAATGCAGTGACTTGTACACTGGCACAGTTGATGTTAAATCACCTAAATTTTCAGCATCCAGATGCCTGTTAGAAGCCCAAGCTAAATACATGGGGAAAGGTGTAATTTAGATTTTAAGAAATGTCTCAATGGGGAGCTGCCTGCATAGTTAAAATGATAGATCAAGGATAAGGCAGAAACTAAGCCACAGACAGGCAGTTCAGCCCTTCATTTTCTGTCGAAGGAAAGAGCTTATTTTTATTTGGGCTACACAGACACTCACATCCTCCTCCCACTGCTATGAATTCGTGTATTGATGGGGAGACAGTTTGTCACAAAGCTCATTGGTCAGAGATCTATCTGTGAGGTGGGAGACTTGCTCATATCCCCCTTGCCTAACATGCAGCTCCCACATCCCCAGGAAAAAGCAGGGAAGTGTCCTGAGCACCCTACTCAAGGTGAGCTGGGCCTGGCAGGGCTCATCACACCCACCAGCAACTGCTGTTGGTGCCCATGAGGTCTGGCAGTCGCCAGAGGTGGGAGCTCAATGCAAGACCCTTGCTATGCTGAAGTCCCTTTGCAGATTTAGATTAGGTACTAGGAAGAAATTCTTCACAACAAGGGTTGTAAGGCACTGGAACAGGTTGTCCAGGGAAGTTGTGGCTGCCCCATCCCTACAAGTGTTTAAGGCCAGGTTGGATGGGGCCTTGGGCAGCCTGGGCTGGTGGGAGGTGTCCCCGTCTACGGCAGGGGGTTCGGAACTGGATGATCTTTAACGTCCCCTCCAACTCAAACCCTTCTACTATTCCACAATTCTACGACCTGCACTACGTTCCTCAGCTTTTCCCTCTGGTGATATCATCCCATTGCAGTTACCAAGCGGACTGTGGAGCAGACTCCCAGTGATGTCCACTAAAGAGAGGTTTTTAGGGTAACTGCAAGATGTTCAATGCAAAACACGCAACTCGGATTTCAGGAATTCATACAACCAAGCAAAGCAATTATATGGAGCTTTCAATAGTCTGAAAGGTGTATTTGCATCAATTCACCCACAACCCTTCACAATTACTGCCTTCAGTCTTCTCCACTATTATTGCTTTCAACATTCAATAGACAGTTGAACAGTAGCTGAACACAGAAAGCACCTATTTTAAAAGCCAGGCAAACCTGGAGGCGAGATCGTGCACACATCTGTCAGAATACAGTGGAACAGAAAGGAATCATACCTGGCCCCAGCTCTAAGCCTGTAAGAGCTAAGTGGCCATAGCTGGTGTAAGAGCTGGTGGCTAGTAAGCCATAAGCTTATAGTAGGTATCACCAGTAGATATACATGCTGGAGGCACAGCCAGTTCAGCTCACTGCTCCTGCATTGCCTGGACTAACGCTTCTCTGTGGCTCAGGGCAAGTGAGCTGGAGGAAAGCACTACTCAAATCTGTGAGCATCACCCTACTGGCAACTACTCCCAGGCCTAAAACTATATGTAGTCATTGCCCAGGCATCACTGGGACTGCCTCAGCAGTAACAGTGAGATTAATGTTAAAGGAGAGAACGAGACTGTTCAAGCGTCACTACAGCTTTTCAGACATTTAAAATTGTGACTACAAGAAGGATTATGAAGGAGGGGAATGGCAAAGTGCTGCTGTCAGCTTTGGCAGGCACCATGTGCTGCTCTGCTCTGACCAAAGGAGTTCACTGGCTCCCTCAGAATACAGGCTACCATCAGAGTCATGTTTTAACAACCACACACGGCTGCATGATCCAGGTATGATGGTTAAAAAGTGTTTCTTTTAAGTCTATTTAAAAATCACAGTAATCTGACATATAACTCCACAGGTCACAAATGCCGGGACAGCATGTGACTTCCAAATCCAACTTCAACAGAGGAGTTTTCCTAGGCCCCCCGATTCAGAACCTGCATTCAGATGTGGGTGACACAGCCCTTCACAAGCGAGCAGCAGGGGCTCAAGCTGCCCTCCAGCTGCAGACACGGCTGCTATGAGTGACTCAAACCCACCAATTTTAGTAAAGGCTGAAAGTCTGAAACCACTGCAATTTGCTTTTTGAAAAAATCAAAGACAGACAAAACTCTGCTAGTATGTAATCGTGACCACCTCCAATTGGTGCTTAGCAGAAGAGTGAAAGCTAGGGAATCCCATGCTTTGTAGGGAAAGCAGTATTGAGTCCACACTCTGAATAAGCAGAAATCTCAGGCAGCAAATGGTGAGCTTTAAAACTAAGATCTTCTGACTTACAAACCATGAGCAGAATGTGCAGCTCTCACAAAACTTCTCCCCTTCACCTAAATGAAAATGAATTTCCAGTGCCTTACACACAGAAATTAATTGCTCCACAAGGTAGCTCTATTGTTCAGAAGCATGCCTTCCATAATTACTGCATTTCTACTTATAAAGACAAACAAATGGCAAATGTATTGCTGAGGCTGCCAGTTTTCCAACCTCCAGGCATTGCAACACAAGGGCTGTGTCAACTAATGACGTCAGTCACGGCTCTAACAGCCTTCACGTTTTTCAAAAAACGCCAAACATCCAACGTAACTGTAGCTACTTAACCAAACCACAACCATAAGCAATTTGCAAATATCCACCACCACCCACTACTGGGGCTATTAAAAACTCTGCAACAGTTTTCACAAACTCTTCCACTATTAAGAAGCTACTTCTTACCTTAATTTGTTTGTATTTGTCATCCTTCTCGGACTTCATTTTTTTTCCTGCAACAACAGAAGGAAGATTTCTTAAAGTATTGTGTGTGCCGAGTTATCCTCTGTACATTCTGTAGTCATTAAGAAATAAAGCCCAAATGTGTCTTAAAATGGCAGCACCTCCAAGGAAAGGGAGAACACATTTTGCTTAATTTTAAAACACCTTAAGGCCTGGGCAGTCCAAAATTTACCTTGGACACTTTAGCTTCATTTATTAAAGGGGTATTAAAGAACCACTGAGGAAAGCAATTGCTGTCAAAAAATGAAGGTGAAAAGTACGGAAGAGTGACAAACTAGCAACAAGCTTGTTAAAGAAAGAAAGAAAGAAAGGGGAGAAAACTATCCTTAAAGGGAATAAAATAATCAAAATACATCTCTCATCACATTTGTGACACTCCCACTGCTACAGGAATAGGGAGACTGTTAGTTCATTTAAAATGTAAAAAGAGATCACAATAAATGCCCATAAATATTTTTGTAAATAGCTGTGACCTGGCGAAGGGGAAATATATATATTACAATGAACGCAAACATGTTTTATGCAATCATGCAAGACTTGAGAATCCAGAAAACCACACAGCATATGACCCTTACAAAATCTCATGTGTCTTGCCAGACTTCAGTGTTGCTGCCCCTGCTCTGACCTGGCGAGACCTTGATGTGGAAGCTCAGACTTGCTGGTGCAAGCTCAGTTCTACCCCACTGTTTGCACAGACGTGTCCCAGGAATTTCTCCCATCTCTACTACAAGACAGCGCTGAGAATTAGAAATGTTTTTAACTAAATTCTTTTGCTCTCATTCGCACATAAATTTAGCCACATGCCACATAGAAAGGGCATGTAGGAACACATACAGAGCCCAAAGTATGTCAATGTTTTATAGCAACAGGACTTGTTGCAAAATCCTCTCCTACTACAGCCTCCATCTCCAGAATCTCTGCTTTCATTATGAACCTCTCTAATCCTTTCAGCTACAAGAGAGATCTACCACATTGGGACAGGTTACGATTCAGGAAAATACACCAGAAGGTACAAAATACATGACAGGTGAGAGATTGGAAACAGCTTCAAAGCAAATGTTCTACTTTTTGAAGATTGACCCTCCTTTCATAGTTCAACTCTGTCTCAAAAATGTCAAGAGTTCATCACTTCCAATCATGCTGACCTTAAACTGAAGATGCACCTTTTACTCCTCTATGTAAGAAAAGAGCAAATTGAGCTACAGCTGAACTGAACTGGATTTTAGAGGAACACTGTACATTTGGACTGCAAATTATTTTTTTGCCCCAAAATCCTAGACACCAGAGAATACCAGAGGACTAAGGAAGGCATTGTTCTACTCCATAAACTAGCAATAAAGCCATAAGGAAGCCATGTTTCTACTCCATAAGAAAACAAATACGAGATTGACCTGGTAGCTAGGACCTCTCCTGCCACGTGGGATACCAAACCCCTGAGTTTGGGGATTTAAGCACAACTTCCCATTTCACCAGTATCATGCAACGAGGGCCATTTTTTAATGGTCTAGTGTAGCTATGTTAACTATTGAAGTGATTTCACAGTTCAGTGTTCTGAGCAGAGAGTGTACTGCTCCCCCTCAGATCAACAGCACACCAGTTTATTTCTACACTTGCTTGAAAAAAGATAGCAAAGTATTTGTCGCCATATTCTGAACGAGTCCTACTGAATCAAATGCATTGATCTGTAACATCCCCTTAATCATCTTTGATGGAAGAAGAAACAGCTCTCTTGTGAGAGGTAAGGAATAAAGAGATATGGATTTATGCTGCCTTCACTTATGAGGACACCTCAAGAGAATGGGTGATTTTAGAAGTGGTGTCACAGAAAAATATATAATTGCTTCCCTCCGTGGTATTCTCAACTTCCAGAACCTGTGCTTTAACTCAACACTTTCATTAATGTCTCCTCTGGGGAACATTTTTTCCTGATTCAAGTCAGGAGTGTTCATAACTGTGCAAGTCTTCAGCTGTTTATGCAGTATCACTGTTCTGTACCAAACCTTGGCCATTTGGCAGTAGTTACTTGCATCCCCAAAACTTAAATAAGCAAGGCACCTGGGACTAGGATCTGGAAGTTCTAACTCGATTTACACATATCACTAGCTTGCAGATACCACATCCTGATGATCCTCCATCCACGCAGCTTGTACTCTTAACTGAATGTATCCAGTTTTTCACAGAAATGGATGTTCCTATGTTCTGGGGAACATCTGGAAAGAAATATCCAGCTTCACAGCAAGAGAAGTAGAATCAGCACATTGTGTGGGCCCCAAAATACTAACAATGCCCTCAACACTACTTTTGTGTTGACATTTTCTCCCCTTTACCTTTTTTGGAAGGTCTTTCAGACAACGGCAGCATCCGATATACCCTGAAGGCATTGTTTCCTTTCTTTATACTTTTGTCCTTCACCTCTTCTATGTCAGGCAAAGAGTTCATAGCACAACGGAAATTTGCCTTCCATGTCTTTGGATCAGGTTTGTCTACTCCTGACTGGTATTTTCCTAAGAAAGGAAAGGAAGTCATGCACACATGTAATTGAAAACATAAGGCAAATTAATAACAGCATAGGTTAACTTTAGGGTATCAGCCTTCGATTCACATGACAAGCATTCAAACAACAACTGAGGTTACAAGACAGACTATCGTGATTTCGTTCCCATGCAAACTTCTAGAATATATAATGAACATTTTCTGCTCAAGGCAGACCCAGGGCATTGCAGATCAGATGTGACTTGACAACAACATGGAAAAGCTTGCAGAGCATTTACCTTTACAACGTCTAGCTCAAATCCATATAAAGGCATCAAAAGCCTAAAGAGTCCAAGAGTGTGCTCTAATCCCAAAAATTTTGAACACAATCTTGTTAACGTTTAAATCAATTAAGTATCCTTCAATGTAAATTAGCCATGGTGCTTCAATAAAGCTGGAGAGTACCACAGACCTTGAAGAAAGCACTACCACAAATGTGGAAACTTAAATTCACTCTGTGTTAGTAAAAGTAAAGACAAGAAGAAGGAAAATCTAACTTCAAAAGGGAAAACAATGTGAAAGTCTGCCCTGCAGAAAAAAAGAGTTCCAATACCTGTATGAATTGCCCAGTTTCTAAATAAGGGAGCATCTTTTTCAACATCCCACCCATGTCTTGCAGCATGCATCCAGGGAATCTGAAAAATCTTCTTCTCCTGGAAGGGAAAACAAACAGGAAATGCCAATACTGATTGACCTAAGGGATCTTCTTATGTCTTCAAGTCACTTATTTTAAAAAAAGTCCCAGCATCTGCAAGTGGTTTGCTTCCTTCTAACCCAGTGCTGCTGCCACTGAACTCAATAGGAAAATATCACTGCTGTCACTGAAAGCAGAATACAGTCCTCAGTATATGAAAGACTCCAATGCCCCTTCATGGACAATGAGCCTGGCAGCTTTCCAAGCTGACACATGGGTAAAACACGCAGTGCTACACATTTCTAAATATTCGATGGAAAGCTAGTTTTGGCACCACAGACACTTATTATTAGAAAAATTAGATATGAAACTAAACAAACATAGGAACAGAGGTTTAGAGGGGGTTTAGAATTCAGGTAGTGAAACAGTGAAAGAAAGGGATCTCAATTTATATGCCAAGCAAACGGCCATATGAATATATCAACTGTAGACATCTCTCTGTTGGGAATAAAAAATACAGGACACACATGTGAAGAGGTGGCATTGAAGACAGTTGAACATATTTTAGATTAGAAACTTCAGGCTAAAGAGAAGCACATTTAAAGCAATCCAAAGGAAGGTGCTTTTCAAATTATTTTTTTTAACAAACCACATGTAGTTAATCCAGTGCATGCCTTATGTGGCAAGACAGGGATCAAAAAACCTTACGCAAGGTCATATACTGGTGACTATTAAAGATGACAGTTTTGGGATGCAGCTCCAGCTCTGGGAGCCCAATGGCTTTCAGAGCTTGACCAGCACATTTCCTCTTTCCACAAGCACATAGCACACAGGATGGATGGATGTTGGGTCAGATGTGCTTTTATGTCATACAACATGAGAACAAATTCCTATGTGCTGACCCACAGGGTTGCTTCAAAGATCTCTACGCTCATTTCTGCAAAGCCACACAAAAGAATTTTGTTCCACAACACTTGTTTTTTCTCCCCTGTTGGGGGGGAATACATCTTATCTGGCTTCACATGGAGACATTCTGTGCTATAAACATTGCCACAACAGATCCACTTCTCAGCTGTGAAGAGAAAAGCACCACCTCCCAGAGCTGGAGCTGCTGTAGATCAGGTAGCCACCTGATCTACATCAACTGAGTTGCACCCTAAGAGACTATTTCCTTCCACTGACTACAAACAACTCCAGTCAGGCAGCTCCCATTAAAACAACTGCATGGTGGATGTCTGTTGTGGGTTGAGATGAATCCTTTGCCTTTTCCCCTTCCTCCAACAACCACTTTTCTTCCCTGTCTGGTTAATATTTCACTAATGTCAAGGTTAGGTTTATTTTCCTTCCTTTCCATGTGGTCTTTTTTTTTTTTTTTTGAGCCAGCATTTTTGATTGTCCTTCAACTCTTGTCTTCAATCCTTTCATTCACATTCACTTGTTCAGAACTGCATCATTCCCTTCTCGCTTGGCTTCACCTTTTAATTTTGTTAAAGTGCAGATTTAACAAATTCCTCATTCCTCTTCAAGCCCTCACACTCATTCTTCCTTTTAATCTATTCCTATCACTTCTCTCATGTGCCTTTTGCCTCCTTACTTTCCCCCCACCTCTGTATGATTACATCGACCTACAGAGATGCTCTCCTCCTTCCCCAAGTGTTTTCGTCTAAACAAAGCTCCACTCTCATTATCCTGTGGTCCCTAACAACACTGTATTCGTAAGAGCTAGAATAAGCTTCCTTGCCTTTTCTCACTGATAGACTCCAATGAGATTGGAAAAAAAAAATCATATTTCCATAACAAACAATTTTTATCAACACGAACTTGAAGAACTCTCTCACGGTTGGTGATGGGGAGAGGTCTGAACAATCCAATAAAAGCTATGGAGGTTATACCATGGATTTCATACTCCAAATGATTCAAAAAGTTCAACAAGAACTAGCAGACCAAAAAAGACTCCAAACGTAGCATCCTGTCATCCTCAACCATACTCACTGCTTCAAAGGAGGGTGCAAGGACACTCAACAGCAGTTTAAGTGTTTATTACAGTGCTTCTGTTCATTACAGAAGGTTCTTCCCAATCCCAGACATCTTGAAGCGCATGGACTTATGGCAAATTATAATACAAATAATAAAATCATAGAACCCATGCATATTATTGAGGAAAAACTTTACTGTGAGGATGTCAGGGCACTGGAACAGGCTGTCCAGAGAAGCTGTGCAATCTCCTTCTCTGGAGATGCTCAAAACCTGCTTGTATGCATTCCTGCACAGCCTGCTGTAGGGGAACCTGCTTTAGCAGGGGTCCCTTCCAGAGGTCCCTTCCAACCCCAACCATTCTGTGTGTGATTCTGTGTGATTATAACTTTATAAAACGTATATAACTTTACACAGCTATATAGAAACTATAAAGTTTCTCATCAATTATCAAATACCTAATCTTCCCTGAAAGCCTGTAAGATTATTGATTCCAGCAACACCAGTGGTTGTGTGCTCTTCTCTAGTTTACCTGCATGCTTTCTATTTAAATACTAATTTTTGATTTCACACATTATCAAATATCCCTATTTCCTAATAATCACCTTAGTAGGAAAAGGCTTGTCAGTGCTTTCTCTTAGACTTGGAAAAACACGTGCTGTCTCGCACTGCAATCCAACACTGGACTTTTGTGTTTCTATTAAAAAATTACCCTCTCCTAAAATCAAAAGCACAACCCACAAAACTTCTGTAGCGTAACTGCCACCAAACTCCAGTGGGGACATCCAAAGGGAAAAGTTATATTATTGGTACAAACAGGCAAGAAGAGGAAAGGAAAACAGTATTGTATGCTTGCAAATCTGCTCCAAGCAGGTGAATAAGCATGAGATCACATAACAGCTAGAAAGTGACAGGACAAATTTTAAATACTGGTATCTGTCTGGATGGTAATACTCCAAGCATCCATCAAAGCAGCAGGCTGCCTGTAGATTGCTGTTAGTTACTCTGAATGTTTCCACTCTAATTTCCTTTTCCAGATCCATGAGGGACACTGACCTCTCATTATTCCTCTCCTTACACCACCTATGCCCTCTACTGAACTACATAATTTCCTTCTCACCTCCCAGTTTTGCCTCTCTAGGAAGGTAAAGAAATTCCCTTCCTCCCTTGTGCCATTCAGTAGGATATCATCTTCTCTGGGGAGGTACACAAGTATCTATTTTTAAACCATACAGAGAGGGATCTGCTCTGGAAGCTAAAACAAAAGCAGAAGGTACAGTGTGATCAAGGGATAGCAGGGGAAGTAATTAGGTAAGTTAGTTCTACTTGATACATCATTTTTCAACCGCGAGAGGATTAAATCCTTTCTCAGTCTGCAAAAATTCCCCAAGAAGAGACAGCCAATGACAAACCCTGAATGGTATTTGTTTCCTTAGCATTTAAATCTTATTTCCTTAAAGGCTGTGCACACACAAGTGCCATTATCTTGCAAATCTAACCCATCTTCTTTTCTGTACCATGAACTGTTCCTTGTCAAACTCCAATTAAAATATACAAATCCCCACATACTACAGCCTCCAGAGTCAGTTCTGTGGGTACAGAACGGGTTGTGATACACATGACAGTGTATCATTGATTCTGTGCATGGCTTTGTTTATGGTCAGGATTTACAGTAAAAATAGAAATATTTTTGGTTTAATGATTCATTGTTGGAATGAATGTTTAAACATTTTTAAACAGAAATGCTCAGAAGTGCAATTAGTTTGTTGAACACAATAAAGGAAACCCAAAACAATGCCAAAACAGAGAGTACAAGTGGGGAATCAAGAGTTTAATAAACCTCCAGGCAGGACACTTGGCCTAGTATCCTCCTGGTAGGAGCCAGGGCTTCGTTTTAGGAAAAAAAAAATCCATTTCAAAATACTTTATTTGTGAGACAAGTCTTGGTCAATATAGAATATACTAACTAAGGACAAAATTTCCTACCAGCTCTTGCATGCAAACAGCTTACACCAGAAGTACAAGGCAAAAACAGGATCAGAGGGTTGCAAACACTAAACATCATGAAATGCCTTGCAAACTGCCTTTATAGGCTGGTGGGCTGAACTTGCAAGAATGAAGCCATTAGCACAGTGGCAGCATTTTCACACTGCAGAACAAAGGAAGAAAGTACGTTCCTGGGGTGTACTGAAAAAGGTTACAGGAACATAATCTGCAGCATTAGACAACATTGTATTTAAGAGCAATGTGCTCATATCTGAAATACCTTGCCCTATTAAGCAGGCAGAAATTATTTCAGGATCAGGCAGGAATGTCCAGCAAGGACAGCAGAGATGGACTGTCAGCAGGAGAGACCTGACACCAAAGCAGAGATAGTCAAGGAGAAGAATCCATAGGGACCTGAACATGGGACTCAAATTACAAAGACAACAGTAAAACTAGTCTCTTCCTCCCCTTCAGCTGTGATCCTATTATGCAAGAACAAGGACCTACTCAGATTTACAGGGCAGCTAACTAGGGAATGGATAAAGCAATATTTGTTTACCCAGCCACAGCATTGCAAGAGTCATTGATGCAGGAAGTTCCCAAGAAACAAAATTCATAGCTGAAATGTGAAGGACCCCCAATAATTTTATAGCCGTGAGCATTTCTAACTTTGAAAGATTAAATAGAAAATAGTCACCTAAATTGCCCTTCTTCAACATTAAAAATGAACACCTGAGCACCACAGCTACAACTGGAGGATATCAGACTAACTGGATTACTGTCACAGAATCACAGTAGGTTGGACAAGACCTTAGAGATCACCAACAGTACCTGTCTACTACTAAATCGTGTCCTCAAGCCTTTTAAACACCGCCATGCATGGTGACTCAACCACCTCGCTGGGCAGCCTGTTCCAGTGCTTGATAACTCTTTCTGTCATAACCAGAGTGGCAGCTCCTATGTTTCTGATTTTGTGCATTTTCACTCATCTTCATAATAAAGCAGCCTTTGTAGCCAAAACTGCTCCATGCTTTTCAGAATTACTCTTCCACATATGGCTGAGTACATGCAATATTTCTAGGGCTTATTACTGTTCAAAGTCTCAAATACACTCCTAGGTTTTATTGAGCCAATTAAAAAAAAAACTCAGCTTGGGTGATGACATTTTGGAGCCCACATCTGTGCTTTCAAAGTGTCTACAGCTCTCAGTAAGAGCTCACAACAAGAAATATTAGGTCTGGGTCTGGCACAAGAGGAATTACCCAGCTTTATCCCAGGTTGAGAAGTATTAGAGAAGTACTTGAGTCTGAAAGAGGAGCTCATTGCTTCAACCCAGAGTCTAATATACCCTTCCACCTCAGGAAAGCATTTTGTTCATGTCCCCCTGACACTAGCTGCTAAGCAATCTGTTCCCAGCTTAAAAAGAAAGCCTAGCAGAGTCTCAAGAAATAATCACATCAACAACAAAGAGTTGGAAAATACTTTCAAAGGAGCCACAAATGCACCAGGCCAAAGCAGGGTGCCAGATCTGGCAGGTGAGACTGAGGCTGGAGGAACAGGTTAAGCAGGAAGCATTCAGCTTTGCCTTTCCTCCCCATGTCACCCCTTTGAAAACCAGGAATTAGGTGATTTACCTGTGCAAACCTGGCACTGCTATAGAGTCCCTCCTCAGCCCACAGACACACACAGGCACGCACGTACTACCTTTACCTTATTTAGCCATTTCAGCCCCGGTATCGTGTTAGAGTTGATTTGCTCTTCCAGCCAGGGGCGCATCCGCATCCTTTCAACAGGCATTGTCACCCACCTAGGAAGGAGCTGCAGTGAACAAGGGACAAGTTTACTTGTTAAGTCCCAGGAAGCTTCCCCCACCTCTGCACAGTACAGACTTATTAAAGCTTTGCAGGCATCAAACAATTACAGATATAATAGTGACTTTGGATCTGTGCAGGAGCCTGCCCTAAGAACAACTGAGACGATAAAGCCTTCTCTACGGCATGGAACACTCTTCTGGTACACTTGGGTTAGGAAAACCTTCACCTGTACAAGATGCATCATACTGGCAAATGCTTGTGTGCTGATACAGGCAGAATACCAGAGGCCACGAAGGAAAAACATTATACTTCTTAAGAGACCTCTTTTTGGCCCACTTACCTGCATCTACAGAAGGCCTCTTTCATCAAAAAAATAAATGTAACCAAAAAAATTCACACGTAGATGGCATCCCTAGCCATTTCATCCCTAGCTGAAATGATCCACCTTCTAAGCAGAGTACTTTCAAATGGCTGTTTCTGTCCCATAAACTTAACTAACATTATGAAAAAATACATTTTACATCACAGCAATTTATCAGACCACTTTGGCTCTGGCCGAGTAGTTTGATCCCCTCCCTCCAGCTTTCTCTTATCAACCCAGTCACTGATTTTTATCTGTTACTTTACATTTCGATACTGCTTAGCTAGGAAATAAGTGCTTTACAGGCCCCTCAGTTGCACCACGCCACACTGTATTGTTCAGTTAAGATTCAAACTGACTTCTTCTTTTCTCTCCTTCTCTCTCTCACATACACGTGACCCTGATGCCACTTCCCTGTTTAGAGCTGTAAATTATTGACCTAAGAGTCCAAAGTTTTGAACTCAAAGCAGAAGATTTTAAAAACATTAACCTATCTCAGGCACCACTCTGAAAATGCCACCTGGCACTAGATGCAGATTAAAGTATTGCATTAAACTCCTATTAAGCAACCTGCAACCCATCATTTCCATGCTCAAGTACTTGCATTTTGCCTTCTTCTTCTCCTCTTCCCCTCTGTACTGGGCTCAGCTCCTTCCTCTCTCCTTTATTCTTCACATCTGTGATCTCTGCATCATTCTTAAATTCTTTGCTCTGCTATTCTTGTCACTTTTGATCTTAAGGGAAAAAAATAAGAAAGAAAGGAAAAAATGAGTAGGCTGCGTATTTGAAAGCACGCAGCAATGATACAGATGTAAATGGGTTTGTTCTTGCTTCCTATGGGAGTACAGGCATCAGGCAGACTAACAATTAGGCAGTACTAAGCCCACACCCAACACAAGAGGAAGAAAAACGTTCAAAATTTCCTCTTATTGCTCTGAGGACATGTATTTCCTGAAACTAAGAAGGAATTAAAACCCGAGTGCAACAATAAGGCTCTTTGATGTGTTCAGAGAATTTACCAGCAGCCACGCTCACACTAATCGCGCACACTAATCTCTTAATAAACATATTGGCATTTCATTTACTACTGTGCAGAGCTGGTCACTCATGCTTCAGCAGCAGCCTTTTCCAGTGACTACAGGTTTCTGAAATAGCTCAGAAACTGGTTGCAACTGCTCAGCTCACTTTCAGGTTCACATCAGACATGAAAAAACAGCCAACCTCAGAATCCGACAGCTGCCAAGCCCTTGTGCAAATCCCCTCTGTGTCAGAAGAAAGCTGTTTTCTGGGTGAGAGTGATGCAGGCATAGTTTTCTTGGCCCCCCAGGATGGTGGCAAGCAGCCGGCCACACACTGGAGCCTTCTCTGCTTGGCACCAACAATTCCCATACAGACTGTAGCGTGTGTACGGGATATCTGTACCATCTCCCCCTACTACAGGTTGGGTCAAAGCTGAAAAATGCAAATGGCAGTGTACTAAAAACACAAGCAAATTTCTGTTCTATCAAGGAAGAAGCAAGTAGATGCAAAGATCATCTTAGACGCGTTTCATTGTAAGACATTTTTAAGTATGTATGCACTTTGAGACAATTCCTGGAAATTCTGTGCATCACCTTCAGCATTCAACATATGAGTGCTGTCATTTAGCAGTGGGACTTGTCTTTCTGGTAATGAGCTCGTAGAAGAAATTTCAAGCCCATCTGAATGCACAAATTAGACAGAAGACAAAAATCATCTTGAAGACAGAAGCAACAAATCCCTCTTGGGACAGGCAATGCAGAACGAACAGAGGCTGCCTTTGTGCAAAAGTAATGCATTTCAGGGGGTGAGAAAGCTGCCAACATTGCTACTACAAGGAAGTCGGTCTTGCCCAAAACAGCATGGTTGAGCCACTTGTCTCCTTCCTCTCACATCCTCAGGGCCTTCCCCAGCTGCTCCCCTGTAGATGCTGTGGCGCTTATTATCTTTTTGCAGCTCATCACCTTTTCAGCACCCTGGGACTCCTCTGGGATTAGCACCTGTAGCTGTCAGTACACACCTTCACATCCATCACCCACACCATGGCAAATTAACCCAAGGTAATAAAAAATGAGGTATGGCTTGTAAGAAGGGAGGAGTGGCTCCCAGGTTCTGTTTATCTGAAAGTAAAACCAAACGCAGCTAAACATAATCTGCAACAATGTCCAGCTGGAGAGAATGGTACAGCATATTCTGAGGAAACATCTTTCACAGACGGGCAAGCACAGCATGCTTCTGTTCATCAAGACATGTCATACGTCTCTAAGAGCACACATGGCAGACATCATCACAAGATGCCTCCAAACCCTTCTACCTCAGGACAGCACTGACTACAATGGTCCTAAAATGTAGTGGGGGTTTTGGCAATTACACATCAACAACATCCTTGTGATAAAAAAACAAGCCAACTCTACTAAGTAATTGTCTGTGGGAAATGAAAGTGCACATCTTCCCTCTAGAGTTGTCAAACACAGGGTTTTTTTGTTACAGAAAGAAACATAAGTTTCCGCTTCTCCATCACCTCCTAAGCTATGGGTACCCAACTGCTGGCCTAAGCAAATCCCTTGAGGAGCTCGGCCACCTTTGCCAGCCTGAACATTTGGACTCAAGCTAACCAGGACAAAAATGTCTTAATGCTTGCTTTGAGGTCACTTGGGACCATCTTCTTCAGCCTCAGAGAGATCATAGCCAGAGATGGTTGGGCTGGTAGGGGAGAGGAGCAAAGCCGGCCAGGGGTGAATGAACAGCTTGAGCTCCACTAGCAGCAAAGGAGTACCTCTCACTCCACTCTCCTCACACCCCAATTTTTGCTCATGCTAATGCTAACATAGGCAGCTTTGTGTACAAAACCAAGGAATTCTGCAGGCAACATCTCTTTCTGTAAGGCTTTTTTTGTCTGGTTGAACCCATGTCTCTCACCCAGCTCAAAGAACCATGTGAAAGTGCAACCAAGAAAGGAGGGCACTCTGGCATCTGAGCAGGAAGGAACAGCTGGGGAGGGCAGAGAGGAACCCTTTAATTCAAAACTGCTAATGAAGCCCCTGTACTTTTAAATCACAGGTTCAAACTCAGACTCAGACTTCCAGCATCTCTTCAGGGAGCACGGGAAATTGCTTAACGGTCCCAGAGACCCATGTTGGAGTCAAACTTTCTGGCATTATGTTGAAAATAATTTGGATTTTTTTCTTCTGGTTATTACTGTCCCATAGTGGGGGAAGGGAAGAATAATTGCCAAGAAACACAATCAACTGCTAGCGCAGTTGGACCTAAGAAAGCATTTTTCTACCCCACAAGAATAAGGGAGCTCATTTTTGACACAGAAGCAGGGTTACTAGGCAGGAGCTCATTTTCAAAGAATCACTAGGTTGGAAAAGACTCACAGGATCACTGAGTGCAACCTCTCCTATCAATCACTAAACCATGTCCCTCAGCATCTCAACTACCTGTCTTTAAAATACCTCCAGGGATGGTGACTCAACCACCTCCCTGGGCAGCCTCTGCCAGTGCCCAATGACCCTTTCCGTGAAATATTTTTTTCTGATGTCCAGCCTGAAACTCCCCGGGTGGAGCTTGAGGCCATTCCCTCTTGTCCTGTCCCCTGTCACTTGGGAGAAGAGGCCAGCTCCCTCCTCTCCACAACCTCCTTTCAGGTAGTTGTAAAGAGCAATAAAGTCTCCCCTCAGCCTCCTCTTCTCCAGGCTAAAGCCCAGTTCCCTCAGCTGCTCCTCTTAAGATTGTTCTCCAACCCCTCCACCAACTTTGCTGCTCTTCTCTGGACTCACTCCAGAGCCTCAACATCCTTCTTGTGGTGAGGGGCCCAGAACTGAACACAGTACTCGAGATGCGGTCTCACCAGTGCTGAGTACAGGGGGAGAATAACCTCCCTGGACCTGCTGGTCACACTGTTTCTGATAAAAGCCAAGATGCCATTGGCCTTCTTGGCCACCTGGGCACACTGCTGGCTCATGTTCAGTCGGTTGTCAACCAACACCCCCAGGTCCCTCTCCTCCTGGCAGCTTTCCAGCCAGGCTTCTCCTAGTTTGTACCTCTGCTTAGGGTTGTTGTGCCCCAAGTGCAGGACCCGGCATTTGGCCTTGTTAAACTTCATGCCGTTGGTCTCAGCCCAGCACTCCGGCCTGTTCAGATCCCTTTGCAGAGCCTCCCGACCCTCCAGCAGATTGACACTACGTCCCACCTTAGTGTCATCCACAAACTTGCTAAGGGAGCACTCAATGCCTTCATCCAGGTCATTGATAAAGACATTGAACAGGGCTGGACCCAGCACTGAGCCCTGGGGAAGATCACTTACAAGCGGTGTTACAACTGGCTTCCAGCTGGATTTAACTCCATTTACCACCACTCTCTGGGTCCGGCCAGCCAACCAGTTTTTCACCCAGGAGAGTGTGTGCCTGTCCAGGCCAGAGGCTGACAGTTTCCTAAGCAGAATGCTGTGAGAAACTGTGTCAAAGGCTTTACTGAAGTCCAGGAAGACCACATCCACAGCTTTTCCCTTGTCTAATAGGTGAGTCACTTTGTCATAGAAGGTGATCAGGTTAGTTTGGCAAGACCTGCCTTTTGTGAACCCGTGTTGACTGGGCCTGATCACCCGGTTCTCTTGCATGTGCTTCATGATAGCACTCAAGATCATCTGTTCCACGACTTTCCCTGGCACTGAGGTCAGACTGACAGGCCTGTAGTTCCCCGGATCCTCCATCTGACCCTTCTTGTAGATGGGCACAACATCAGCCAGCCTCCAGTCCAGTGGAACTTCCCCAGTCAGCCAGGACTGTTGGAAGGTGATGGAAAGGGGTTTGGCCAGCACATCTGCCAGCTCCTTCAATGCCCTTGCGTGAATCCCATCCGGCCCCATAGACTTGTGAGTGTCTAGCTGCACAAGCAAGTCTCTAAAAGCCTCCTCTTGGATCATGGGAGCCTCATTCTGCTCCTCTAACTCCTGGGTACATACACACAGGGAACAGCTTTCCTTATTATTAAAGACAGTGGCAAAGAAGGGATTAAGCACCCCTTGACCTCATCCTTTGTAACAGTTGTTCCATTTGCATCCAATAGGGACCGAATATTCTCCCTGGTCCTCCTTCTATTGTTAATACATTTATAGAAAGATTTTTTTTGTTATCTTTCACCAACTTGGCCACTCTGAGCTCTAGTTGGGCTTTAGCCCTCCAGATTTTTTCTCTGCACAATCTCACTTCCTCCCTGTAGTCCACCCAAGACACCTGTCCCTTCTTCCAAAGCTCATAGACATTCCTCTTCTTTCTGATGTCCCTCAAGATCTCCTTGCTCAAGCATGCGTTTTTTTTCCCTGCCAGCTCCTCTTCTGGAATATGGGGACGCCTTGCTCCTGAGCTGCTAGGATTTCCTTTTTGAAGAGCATCCAGCCCTTGTGGGCTCCCTTAGCCTTAAGAGCTGTCTCCCATGGGATTTTGTCAACCAGCCTTCTGAACAGTCCGAAGTCTACCCTTTGGAAGTTTAACGTGGCTGTTCTGCTAATCCCCCTCCTCACTGAAAATTCTACCATCACATGACCACTTTGTCCCAGGTGTCCTACAACCATCACATCCCCCACAAGGCCTTCTCTGTTGACAAACAGCAGGTTGAGGAGGCTGCCTTCCCTGCTCAGTCACCAGTTGTGTGAGGAAGTTGTCTTCCACGCACTCCAGGAACCTCCTAGACTGCATCCTTTCTGCTGTATTGTACTTCCAGCAGACATCCGGAAGACTGAAGTCTCCGAAAAGGACAAGAGCTAGCAATCTTGAGATCACTCCCAGTTGTTTATAGAAGAGCTCATCAGCTGCTGCTTCTTGGCTGGGTGGCCTATAACAGACTCCCATCACAATATCCGCCTTCTTGTGAGCTCTTCTGATTTTAACCCATAGGCACTCAATCCCGTCATCACCCTAATCGAGCTCAAGGGTATCAAAGCCCTCTCTAACATAGAGGGCTACCCCACCACCTCTCCTACCCTTCCTGTCCTGCTTGAAGAGTTTATATCCCACCATAGCTGCACTCCAGTTATACGAGTCGTCCCACCACGTTTCTGTGATGGAAATTACATCATAGTCTCCTTGCACTACAATAACTTCCAATCCCTCCTGCTTATTGCCCATGCTGCATGCATTGGTGTAAATGCACTTCAGCTGGGTGGTGAACCCTCAGCTCTCACAAAGGGAATAGTGTTCATTCCCAATTGACTTGTCCTTGGACTATCTAACCCATCAGTGCCAGTTCCATCCTTTCCGTGACCAGATGTACTCACCCTCACTTGCTCTGTGGTGATCCTTCCCAGCACACCACCTCTCAGACACTGGAGTTCCACTTCTAGGCTCACTCCTGACTACCCTTGCTTCATCCCCCTCCCCCTTCACATCTAGTTTAAAGCTCTATTTATGAGCCCTGCTAAATTTTTAGCGAAGACTTTAGTACACCTAGGAGACAAGTGTGCCCCATTCCTGGGAAGTCTGGAGGTGCATGGGCCAGTCCATGATCAAATAACCCAAAGTTTTGCTCCTCACACCAGGTTTGGAACCACGTATTAATCAACCGATTTCTTTTGATCTCTTGCTCTTCATTCCTTAGTGCTGGAACGGAGCTATTGTATAAACATTTGCCATCCTTAACAAGACAGCCAATCTTCAAGAACCACAACTTTTAACCGTATCTCCTATGCATCTGTTAAAGCTGGTAGCTCTGTGAATACAATTTTCCTTTTCTCACTCCATTTTAATAACCCACTTCCTTCTTAAAGGGGGGCATGGTCAGGGGCAGTTGCCTTTTTGGTGATGAGAGCTTGAATACATCAATGGACATTAAGACATCATAAAATTATATCTAAACATTTGCCTG
This sequence comes from Clamator glandarius, assembly GCA_033459285.1. Taxonomy (NCBI): domain Eukaryota; kingdom Metazoa; phylum Chordata; class Aves; order Cuculiformes; family Cuculidae; genus Clamator; species Clamator glandarius. The sequence goes on from JAUNZM010000080.1 coordinate 2,320,573, forward strand.
GAGGGGGAGGCCATCAGGAACCAGCAAGGAGTCACAATCCATGCAAGAAGTACAGCCCACAGAGGCACTGATGCCATAGTTTATGGAGGTCTTATTTTGCCTTCAATGAGCCAGATGAGACCTTTATTTACCGTAACATTTGTGCCAGTCCTGCAGTCAGTTCAGCCTTGCTTTTGCAACTAGATACCGCAAAAACATGGTGGAGGCTACCCCCTGACAAGCTATAAACTGTCTTAATCCTGCAGAGGTGACTCAGAGCGCTGAGGAGGGCAGACAGAACAGGATCTGCTGAAGCTGGGCCAGCATAACCCAGTTAGGAACATGGAGACCAGGAGGAAGCCAATCAGTAACACCAATCCTGCTACTGTGTGGTGCAGTTGAAAACAAGTTTTCTACTGAGAAATCACACCAGCAGCCAGGGGTGAAGTGTGCAAGCCATCTTCCTAAGAAGGATATAGCTAAAAGAGTCACAACAGCATAAGAGAGGGAAGCATGAGTCACAGCAATGTATTTACAAGCAGTCACACAAAGGACATCGAGCAGGAAGCCGTCACCTTAACACACAATAAGCCATACTGAATTTCATCTTTATACTTCTTCACAAGATGAATTTTTCTAGGATTATTTACATAATACTCTTCAGAGGGAAACTCACAACACGCATTTATTTTTAAAGAGATATTTAAAAAATATTAGTTGTTTTCAAGAGCTATTAATCTTTAAAAAGACATTAGAAAACACGTAAGCGATGGCTGGGTTACAATCTACTTATACATACAAACAATTTTCACACCATGATGTTCAATGAAGAGATTCTAGTCCTCCCTACTCTCTGTTAAAACATTCTAGTAAGTTTGACTTTGTTTCCTCCTGAACGGTAGATAACACTCCAGCCATACAGAAAGTGCAACCTTGGAGAATGAAGAGCTCTCCACTAGAATTACAGCAGCTGTAGACAGAAAGTGAAAGCGACAGCACGGCAGGCATTAAATGTGAACAGTACGAGATGTTCTCTTCCCTTCGGTTTCCCTCCCTCTGACAGCATCTGTATAACTGAAAAGGCATAAAGGTTATCCCAAAAGCACAAGCTGCTCTTTGCCTACAGATATTTTGTTAAAAATCTATTTCTGTGGAAGTAAAAAAAAATCTGAAAAAATAATTCTTCTTTCCCCATCACAAAGTATCCAGTTAAAAGATTTGCCAGGGTATGGAAATGTTATCAATGGTTATGGAAGGTAAGGTGGGATAAGATAGTTTGAGGTGTATTTGTGAAGTAGGTCATAGCTTTTCCCATGAGCTGTGAAAAAACATCTGTTCCCAAGACGACTTGTGCAGAATAATGAATGGTTTCTATTTCTCTTTTCTCTGCAAATACAGAACTATTTTCTTTTTAAAAAAGTTATCTTATCCTTTGCTGATAAACTTTTGAAGTATTCCCTTTGTTTGCTAGTTCAGAGAAGCATCAATCACCCCGTGTGACCAAACAGATAGGCTGAAATGAGACCATATGCTAATTTTAGGATTCAGAGAACTGGGTTCTGAATTTGTCTCTATGCCAAGACTGTTCCAGGATACAAGGAAACACGATCTTACTTTAAGAAACAGTACTTGGAGCAAAAACTCTCTCCCCTGGTTTCTGCTCAGACACTGCCTTCATATAGGCTTTTGCAAATAGGACCACCTTTTTCAACTATTCCACTGTGGATGCCTATTTCAAAGTACATGGTTAACCACACAGATTAATCAAAGTCCCACTTGGAAGGCAAGCCAGTCGGAGTGACAGAGACTTCTCCAGGCTAAGAAAATACGCTAGCTTCACCTGCTCAGCCTCAGAAATGTGAGACTGACACTGAGGCATAGACAACTGAACTGTACTTTACTCAGATTTACTATCACTAAGCACCCCTTGCTTTGCACTCCCTTAAAGCATAACCCATGGCCAGCTGCTTCACAGTCCCAGCTCCTGTGTTGATTATACTCCTGATCCACATTGTAGCTATGGCAATATTTTTCCTGTTCTTTGCCAGCACATTGGTGGTGGCAGCAAAGACACAACGAGCATGCTACGTACTTCCTGTTCATCACCAAGAAAAATAATTCACTGCAGGCAGGAAAGGTGGTATCTTATTTGCTCAAGTGCCTGCAGGAAGGAGGAGACTCCATCAAAACAGTTTTGAAAGCCAAGAGTTGGAAGAGTAGGCACAGTGGGAGATTGCAAGACCTGGGCATACTGATGCAAGCCACAGATTGACCATTATAAAAAACTTGCAAGGGCAAATCAACAAGCAGTATTTCACCTACTCCCCTAAGCCCCCAAACCAACCACGGCAGGGCTACAACAGAACCATGGCTGGTAAGGGGAAAGCTCTGTGGGGTGGTGAAACACCTGGGAACCCAGACTGCTGCACCACAGATTCAAGCTAGCAACAGCTACCCAACTTCCAAAGCCCTGCTTTGTAGGGGCCAGGTTGTGCCCACCTCAAGCTGTAGGGAGATGCGAGGCAGACAGAGGAGGAGGGAAGCATTCAGCATGTCCTCCTCTCTCGTGCCACTATACCCATGAAAAAACCCACAAAGGTACAAGGAAGAAAAGCTCTTGCATCCTCAAGAGATGGCAGCCAAAACTACCCCAAACAAACCAACACTCCCTGGGAATAAAAAAATTCAAACAAAACAAAAGCAGCAAATACCTCAAACGTGTACTGAAATCAGCATTACAGGCTGCACGATAAACATGCCCAGGAAAACGTACAATGGGAACTATTTAGTATACTAAATATACTCTATATAGAACATGTTTCATCAGCTCTATAGCTTTTCTGTTCCACCCAAAGGGTGTTAACATACCCTGGCTGGGATTCAGACATTACACATCAAAACAGACTCTTTCTTTTGGTTTCCATGCAAAGCTTATTCTCCCTCAGCAGCAAAGACACAAGTTGTTATTTTGCAGTGATCTCTAGCATCATACGAATCAGCCCTTGGATTTGCAGACTAGAAGCGCACTGAAGAAAAAAACATCTTATTTTAACACAACAGACAGAAGGCTGACTCTTTGCTTCTGGACTTAACCATCATGAAACAATGCTTCAACTCTCAACACCTATAACAAAATTTCCCTTGCACTGGCTCCTATGCTGAACATTATCACGACATTTGAACAACATGATGTCTGTGGCCGAGCTCCTTCCCTTCTTTTGCACTGTGGTGACTTGCATCAGCTGGGAACTTGGCCCAGGTTTCTACCAAATAGGTTGCTAAAGATCATCTCCACAGCATCCCTACCAGGACAACGTGCACACACATGAATGTCTGCAAGTCTCATGACAATACAAAAAGATTGCTTTACCTTCCCCTTTAAAGGAATACTTTGTTTCCTGGGGGTTTCTTTCTTTTCTCAGGTTTTGCCTGTAGTGAAGATGGAGATGCAAGACTCTGGTAGCATCATGATAATGCAAGTGACAGTCAACAGCATGCGGTTACAGAAAACTCTTCCCCTGTCACCTCCTCCACAAGTCTCAAATGCAGCCATACATTTTACCTGATTTGTTTCCTTCTTAAGCTTTGTTTCAAGTCTGATGAATGTCTTCAGTATCTGGGATGTCTAACTATTTTTCTCCCAAAAGCTGCCTAGAAGAGAGATGTTGGTGACTGTTCAGTAATAGAGCTGTACTTTACTCAGACAAGTTTTGGAAGGGCTTGTTTACAAGAAAATTGTTGGCATGGTTGTCAGGGAATAATTAATTCCTTCTGTTGGGGAACAGTTATCCCCTAATAAATCATTTTTATTCCAGGATTAAGTGCTCAGACACGACTCTGCCCCTAAATATTCGCACATAATAGCTGATGCTGCTTAGCTCTGTCAGTCAGTATCCACAGAACTCAATCCCTGTGAGTTCTTGAAAGCTGTCAGGAAAACTTAGTATTTGACACCTGATTCATAAAGACTTCCAGCCTGGTGAAAACCAGAAGGCTCCTGAGGCTCAAACAATTATCGAGCATCATCTCTTCTATGTTAATGCAACTCAACAGAATTTCTTTAAGTCTTTCCAAAGCTCTGTCAGAGCAACGCACTCTTTTGTGCTCAGTAACTAGATTTACAGGAGACATTCCTAATGATTTTAAGAAGCACAACATGTTTCTTACATATGTCCCTCTGAAAGTACTGGAAAAATACCACATGCAAGTATCTGCAAGATCAGGAACTTAAATTGTAAAAACAGCTTTTAAAGTCTGGGCAGATTTCATCTCTGTGTCCTGTCTAGCATTCTTCTACTTAAGTACAGGGTCAGTGCTTTATAGGCTGCTATATATTAAGAAAAACAGTCATCATAAAACAAGAGTTCTTAATCTCAGTGTTCCCACGCTGGTGGCTTGTGAAGCTCAGGCAAGACTGCAGAGAAGACAATGACATTTTAGAGGCACTCAGAGAGGCAGAAAAATTATTCCAGATAGCTAACACTGAGAAACGTGCTCAAGGAAAAGCTTTCACATTCACCGGCCATGACCTGCACCTGATGTAATCCACCTTGCTCCAACTGGGCTTGTTTCTCACAGCTACCTTTGTTTGTATAACATACTGTTCTGCAACACACTGCAAAAACTATTTGCACACTACACTAAAGCGTGATTTAATATTTGCTTAAAGCTTTCATTTTATTGTCTGGGCAAGGGCAGTTTCTACCACTGAAGTTAATAGCTAATCCACACCTACACTTTTGCTACCCGAAATTCTTATCACTAGTGGAGCACCCAGAATGATAGCAAAAGACACAAACTACTTCTGCTTAACTTCACAGCAAGCACTAAACCAGCCCTTTCAAGAAAGCAGTTTCTCCTTTACTTCCAGGAGAAGATATTAAAGAAAAGTATACTCTATTTCAGATTGTAAAAAGCACTCCCATGCTTACTTAAGATGCTTACTTTACAGATAGACCACAGCAGGCATAGACTCGCGGGCTGGGATCCTCTGAATCATCCCCACTGCGAGCTGGAAACATGTCTGTCACATGCACTTATTTACGGTTACAAAAATAGCACCATGAAAGAAGCAGATGTGTTAAGCACAAAAAAAAATTGAGTTAGTTATTACAGAGATATTGCTCGACACTGGAGAATTTAAGAGAGAATAACCTTCTTTTGAACAAATACTTGAAAGGCTTGCACTTAAAGAGTGCTAATTTTTAAATCCTTAGTAATGACGGTTGTTGAAACAGTATGATGTAATTCCCTTTTAATAAAAATGCTACTCTTTCCACTATCAAAGGGCACACAGGAAATTCTTAACTAATTTTCATGTTGAAATATGAATATTTAATTGTATCAGTAACAAAATGAGCTCTTAAAGTTTGTGTGCTGTCTGCAGAGCAACAACGAGGCAGCCTCAATTTCTGACCTGCAGCAACTATTTCTATCTTAGAAATTTCCTAAAGTACTACTGAGCCAGAGTGAGAACACTGAACTCATCTTCATTTCCCATCTAAGATAGATATTATTAAACTAAACAAAGCTAGTCTTCATTAGCTTCACCCGTCAATCTCAAATCTCTAGAACAGTTTTGGCATCCAAAGAATTTATTTTTTATATGCTCAAATGCAACGTGTGCAAATGTGTGAGAATTAGACCTCTGGAAATAAAGCCCTTCATTTCACCCTAGTACAGCTTCAGTAGAGCAGCGATTGTCCAAGCTGCTACTGACCACCCAATCTTTTTGTCAGTATAGGCCAGGAGCACTTGTCTCTGCATGCAAGAAGGGAACTCAAGATTCTATAGCCACCCAATATTTGGTCATGTTATGACCAACTCATCAGCTAATCCTCAAGGCTGAAAAGGACCTTCCAGTTGTTGATTAATCTGTGGAAATGAGTGACACCATTCAGTCATTTCACGTCATCAGCAAAGCTGATATCAGATAACGTCTTTTGGTTACTGTTGATCTGACCCAGATCTAAATGGACAATCCCAAAGGTGGTAAGCAAAAAACAGGCCACCACATATTTTATACCTGATCCTGTTAACAACTCAAATCTCCGCGTGAATAAAATTCAAGTGTGCATACCAGCTGAATGACTCCCTTTCATCACACTGGATGCCATTACTTTCCATATGCATTTGCCATAGCATTTCAAAATGTTACTTCCATGCATGATGAAGATTCCGTTTCCCGTCCGGCAGGGCCATTGCCCAGACCACTGGCTGGGAACAGTGGCACCCAGATAAACCACAGAGAACAACTCTTACTCCCTATTGTGTAGTCTGCTAAAGGAGTGCTGACATGAAGAACTCAAATTTATGGACAGAAGAAATAAATAAGAAAAAAAGAATTAATTTTTCAAGTTTGGCTCTCATATATCTTTGCTCTGTGTTTATTCTTTCATTTTTGCCAACTGGGAAACGAAAAGCAATGGAGTTGGTTTCACTTTTGTTTAAATTTGGTTTCAATTTTATCCTCAAGTTTTGCTTTCATCTTTTTTATGTAGCACTACTGGGATTTCAGATTCTGCAGAAAAGCTTTCAGTAATTTAAAAACATTAGTTTCCTACATCCCGTATTTTTTCCTGCCATGGGATTATTTTTAAGATGTTTTCACAATTTTGGAATGTATTTGCAGGTGGAGGGTGTCTAATTTTGATTTTACAAATTTATATGCCACCTTCAATTAAATTCAATAGTTTGGCATTTTCCACTGATTCATCTCTCAGCAGAATATAAAGCACAACAAAACACCTTAAAAGAGCATCCAGTGCATCAAACGCAAAAAAGCCAACATCAGGCACCAAATACATGTTATATGAAATGAATCTAAAGACCTCAACTTGCTTCTACTTCAATTTATTTAAAAAATTACGACATTATCTTGCTTAGATAAAACTGTAAGGGGTTTGCTTGTAATGCTGCACTATCAAGACATGCTCACTATCAACTATTACAGTACAGACATGTCTTCTGTGCAGTCATCAAGCCCTTCAAGTAACACACAGTTCTCCATACACATCAAAAAGCAGAATTTATCCACACTCCAGACTTCACAAAACCCATAATCAGCCCTTCCATATTTTGTGCTACATCAATATTAGGCATGGAAGTCTTTAAAAGTACTAAAAATAATTTCACAGCAAACGGAAAATGGTTAGGTAACATCCACTGACACATGCAGTCCAAACTAAAGGACAAATTCAAATACTTTTGCTTTTCTGTATCTTTACTACATTCCTAACACCAACTATGCTGGGAGCTACAAACCAATGCTGTAAAGATTACCCAACAGACTATCAAACCATAACCTGCTCTATGCTAAGGGTCAAGAGTATGGAAATTATTACTTCCAAGCTCATCCTGAAAGCTAGTAACCTATTAAGTTAAATTTAAAAATTGGTGAAACAACACGCGCACACATGCAGATTTGCTCCTGGATGTCTGTGTCTGAGCTGCAAACAGAAAAAAATGTCTGCCTTGTACTAAAGAGTGCTGCACATTTGTTGCAATCTGCCTCTGAGCAAACAAAGGGGTCAGAACATTTCCAATATACACAAGCCAGGCTTGCAGTACATTACACTCAAAGAAACCAAACATTATTCTACTGCTTACCACTTCTATATTTTCTGCCTAGCTCATTAAAATAAACAGTACTTTTTCATCAGCTTCCAAGAAATTGAAGACAGATTCAGCACTAACTGGAAAAGCAAGTTTTAAAACTGTTTCATAGTCTGTAAAAAACATGTGCTGTACAATTATACTATATATAAAACATCTAATTTTACATATATGTAGATATAGATGTGTATGTATATATACATATATACACACAGATCTACATAGGCATTAAACTTTTTATTGTCAACATGCTTTCCCTTCCACTAACTATTACTAACTGTTAATCGCTGACTCAGTTTGTCTTACTGCCTATTTTAATTTCAACACAAGAGTTCACACAGTCAGTACAAGGAAGAACCTTCATACAGGTCCAACAAGGTGTCTGAAAAAAAAACAAGGGGAAATTATTTAACTTAATAAATCTGTCTTTCTCATTCACTGTATTCAGTATCTTTTTGGCTTGCTTATCTGTTGTTTTGCTTTTGCACTTGTGATCTCAAAGGACAGACCAGAAAATGTTTTAATCACAGTTTATAGCACCATAAACTACAATAAAACTTCTGTAAACACTACCTTACAGTTTATACCCTCAGTATCACAATCACTGTAGGCCTTTGAAGAATCAAGTTTCAAAAGGGCAATCTACCAACGAGTCAGAGAGAGAAATAAAAGTAACACATGATTAGCTTTACTTCTTTACCTACAAATGGACCGCGAGTTTCAATATTAGAACCACAAAGTAGAAGCCGAGGTTCTAATCCTGCAAATATCAGAGGAATTTTGCTGGGCTGCCACTCCTATGCTACGTTAAATACAGTCAGGATGCACTTAACATGACTGTAATTTGTGTTAGGTTAACAAGTCTAGGGATTACAAGCACAGATTAAACATGATTGTCACAGAAACATTTTTTTCCTCTAAGTTTCGTAACACCTTATGCTGCAAGATTCATGTAACAATGGGGGATACGTGATCTTGCTTCTCTATGTTATCTGCAAATGAACCGTAGCTTATGCTTCTCAGTGGAGAAGGTTTCTATTTGCAGTTTTCAGCAATAGTTCTTGATCAGCATCCACACTAATTCTTTGTGGGCAGTCAGTGCCCAAAATCTGATATTGAACTGTTCTGACTGGCAAGTTGCACAGCAAGTTTCTCTCCCACAGACCGCCTAATTGCTCTTGATCCCACGGAAACTCCTGATACACATGCAGTGGCCATAAGCATCACAATTTATGTATTGCAAGACAAACACATGTTGTTTGAAGCTGCTTCTCAGTTGTTGTATTTGGGTCAGGGATATCTGTACTATTACAGTTTCTTCATCACACTAATGATTTCAAAGAACTTCCTCACATCCTTTTCAGTCACTTTTCAAGCTACTCACTATTTCACAAAAGCTCTTTCATGCCTTTGATCCTTTTTTGACACTCTTCTCTTTAGCTCATCAACTTTCACGACATCCTTTTTGAAATGGGGAAACAAAAGTTGTTAAACTACTCAGGAGAGGCAAACAACATGGATTTATAGTAGCATGATGGTGTTTTCTATTGTTTTTTTTATTCCTTCCTAGTCATTCCTAACCTGCCCTCTCATTTCTTAGGCACTTCTGGGCACAGAGCTTATTTTTATATAGGATTACCTCTGCTGTCTGATCTTTTCCTGAGTAAAAAGTCAGTTCAAACTGTCCTTACGTATAGAAAGTTAACATTGCATTCTCTTCCATGTGCATTATACTTACATAGGTCTGTACCAAGTTTCATTTGCAAACTTACATCTACACTTTTGATATGAGATCTTTCTGTAGTATTTTTGGTTCAGTCTTCAGGATTTTCATGCTCTGAATGATTTAACACAACCAACAAATTCTCACATCAGCATCTATCCCTTCCTCTAGCCAGTGAATGGAAGACCTTAGGCAAACTGGTGGTGGGAGAGTAGAACAATGACAAGGAGCAACCTCCTTTCATTGAGCAAACTGACCTGACTACACCACCTGGAGCAGCCTGATCAGCTATGAAACAGTCCTTATCAAAACAGTGCCGGTATCAACTGGACCTCAACTACAGCTCAGCAATGCCTTTAGAGAACTCCAGAAGACTTGAGACGCACAACTCCTCCTCAACAAAAGTTAGGGCTAGTCTTTGTCAATATATCACACTTATACCCCTGTTCACTAATCCCATTCACAAATCCCTGACAAACAAAGAAGCAAACAGAAATCGCTACCCTACTGTTCTCAGTCTCCCCAGAAACCTTGAAAAATGGACAGTGGATTTATCACCTTCTACTCCTAGAGCACCAAGGCAGGCCTATGCAACAAGTTACGCACAACAGGCAATGTATGAGCAATTTTGTGTTTTAAGTTCCTTCAACTCTTCAACAATATCACCTCCTGCAATCTACTTTGTCCCTCTCGATGATTCACTCTGATACCCTCTCTAAAAGGTGCTTCAAGTTGGCAGAAACCCTCCAACACACTCCTTATTTTAGGGAAAAACCTCCTGCAAGGCAATCTCCTTAAACTCTTCCTCAGTGAAGCAAGGCTCAAAGAACTTGTTTCACTCTTCTGCTATGACTTTATCTTTCTTGGGCACTCCTTCTACACACCAATCACTTATCAAGCAGGCTTCCTGCTTTTGAGATACTTCAAAGAGGATTTTCTAATTGTTGTCATGCCCTTAGCAGTTTGTTCCATGACTCTTTCTGGCTTACTTTATTGTATTTAATGCATATTTCATGTTCTTTTCTACCTTTCTCTGTCGGAGACAAAGTTTTAACTTCTGAAAGATACCTTCTTACTTTTACTGAGTTCCTTTACTTTGTATGTTACCAGGCTCAGCTTTTTTGGCATATCCGACAGATGCCACGCAATTGCTTTAAGCCTTTACTACACTGTCTTGAAGAATTACATGCCACCTGCAAGTATTTTACATGGTATTTTACACTTTTGGCTACCTCTCACCATCTTATTCATTTTTTTCCTTGCTTTGCCAAGGTGCACTCAGGAGTACTGCCACAACCACCCTTGGCTTTACAGCTCCTGAAGCAACACTGAGTCAAAGTACACTACAATCACTGTTACATCATAGCCAGCTGGCTTTTTTAACATAAAATTCTGAAAACAATTCTTGTTGGCCAGGATCTTGCCCACAGTTGCTACCCACAGAGTGCCCTTACAAGCTAGAAAGTAGGGGGTTTCAGCACCTAAAAAGTTAGTATCTGGGCAAATTTCACGCTGGAGCATGACATAATCTACACAGTGGCAACTGAAGCTTCCCATTATCATCATATTTCCTACTTTTGCAGCTTCCCTACTCTCCCTTAATATATGACAGTCATTGTCAACACCCTGGTTGAGCAGAGAGTCACATCATCCCCATCTCTTCTCTTCCTATACAGGCCTACAAGATCAATTCAGGAGATCCTCTGTTACTTCCCAAAACAGTTATTTCCTCTTTAACAAAAAAGTATGCCACTTCATGCATGTGCGTGCTACTTTATCCTCTCTACATCATCTGTAGTTTGTTTCTACAATATCTGAGCTTCCACAGAGCTTCTCACACTCCAAATATCATATCATGGAGTTGTTTTAATAAAAGTTTTAATAGGTGAAGGGCATAGTTTGCCATGACATGTCACCTTCACCTGTCTACATTTCCTCCCCATTTGGTTTTTAAACTTATTAATATACATAGCATATATATGTATTTAAAATGTTTCAGCCTGGCTGCAAATGTATTTACAGAGAGAGACCATTGTTCTAACATAGACTCTTTTTATTCAAAAAATATTTCTATTTCTTCTTGAATCTTAGCTCCTTTTTTTTTTTTTTTCCCTGAATCATTTTCTCATTTGTGTGTTAGGACTCTCCAGTTGCATCTAGTCCCACATACCAAAAAACTACATGCATTGGAGACTGCAGTCTTTAATCCCCCTTCCTAAAAGCCCGTATGTTACTTCTCATACCTCTCAGCTATTCCCTTCCATGTAATGCAGCCTGTGCAGAACAGCTCAAGAGACCAACTTGACACCATCTGAAATCTGCCACTGTTATAGGCAGCAAGTAACCAGATGTCACCATAAAGATACGTGTGTCAAAGAGACTGGCTGACCACTCTAACTACCTCTGCCAACCAACTGGGACCCCCAGCCTGAGAGGGATATGACTGGTGTCAGTAGTCTGTCACCTTACCATGCCTGTACCTAGCTGAAAAACTGAAGTGTGCCATGCCAAAGGAGTCAGTGCTCTCAGACCATTTACCAGTGAAAGGGAATGGCTGCACACAAGAGGCCAGACTGGTGGCATGGAAAGATTGCAATTCAGATGGAAACCATCTGCCTCACAGATCAATTCTGCTACTTCTATAATTACATCAACATTTCTGCACCAGGTTGAATTTAAATGCTGTTGCCCCACTCAGATTTCTTTTTATGGTACTAACACAGGCATTCTGCAAAGGTTATTACATGTGAATCTGTTAAGACTTAAATAAAATAAGTATAAAATTAAACGTGATGTATTTCATCTCCAGAAACTGAGGCTGTAGTTTAAAACTGCTCCTAAGTTCAAGACACTGCTGTCTGCAACATCTTAGCACTGCAAGCTAGGCTATAAAATTTAACCATACACAACTAGGAGCAAAGTTCTGCACTTTGAAATTCCTTTATCCAAGCTCTGTGTCTAAGCAAGAAAGTCTCACTCTGCTGTTTAGGTACCCACATTAATCAAAGTAAGAATTAAAGACTTAAGTATCAACAGGAACCTGGGCTGAGGGGTCAGGTTCTCCAAGCACTTCCAACTTTGACCCCAGACATTGCAAGATGCTTGGAATTTGACCCTCCGTGCTAACAAACATAGCAAACCGCAGCTCATAAAGTACGTCGGGAAGTGGGGGAGGGGGAAGACATCCAGGGTTTTGCCCTCCACTTGTTGGCATTCCACAGACCCCACACAAAGAGCTGCGACACCACAGCACTCACTGCCTGCACCTGACTGCAAAAAGGCTATTCCTGAAAAAAAAAAACGGAATGGAGAGTGTGATTCAAGGCTGTAAAGTGTTCAAATGATGCACTTGCTAACGCCGGATCTGTTGAGTCTGAAACTGAAAATACCATCTAAAAAACACTTCATGACTCTATTTTAGAGTTTCAGAAAGCAAGCATCCTTTATCAGGCCTGGCGAGGGAGTGATCTCCATCCATCGTGTGCAGCAAGACAAAAGCTGGGCACAGAATTTATTTACCACTTACACGCATATGCATAAATTTCCCCAGAAACTTCATGCATTCCGTTACTTTCCAAGGATTAATTTTAATGTTATTATGAACTTTGCAACAGCCAAATCTCTTGCTGATTTGAAGCTGGCTCCAGCTCTGTCTGACCTTGTACTTGAGATGGGGAGACACTCCAAACAGCAGCAATTACAGAAGCAGACACAGATCACACTGTACACAAGGCGTTACCATCTCCAAAGAACAAACAGGGTCAAGAAAAAGCACCAAAAGAAAACACACTGTCAGAGGGACAGTCTGCCTAACTTTCAAAGAACACACTACTCAGAAGCTACTTTGGCTTAAACAAAAAATCATGGACTAGTTTGGGTTGGATGGGACCTTGAGGATCATCAGGTTCCAAGCCCCCAGCCACGGGCAGCGACACCTCCCATTAGTCCAGGCTGTTCAAGGCCCGATCCAACCTGGCCATGAACATCTCCAAGGACAAGGCAGCCACAGCTTCCCTGGGCAACCTGTGCCAGTGCCTCACCACTCTCAGCGTGAAGAATTCCTCCTTATGTTCAGTCTAAATCTGCTCCTCTCCAGCTTATACCCATCACTCCACGTTTTTTTGCAGTAGTAACTACTTTCTGTAGCAAGACTACACACACAAGTTGGGGGGGTGGGGGTGGGGAGAGAGGAAGCTTCCCAGCGCAGTGTTTACTTCACGATCCGGACAGGAGCGCCTGCGCACGGGAGCAAGGGAAGCCCCGCCCGCCGGGGCCTGCCCGGGCCACGCCCACGCCGCTTCCGGCTTCCGCTGCGCCCAGGAACCCGCCCGCGGCCTCGCCTCACTCCGCGCCGGGGGGCGTGGCCTCGGGTGGTCGCTGCGGAGAGGGCGTGGCCTAAAGGCGTTTGTGCAGGGGGCGTGGCCTCGACGAGGGCCGCAGCAAAACGGTCGCGGTTAGTGGAGGAAGGGGACGTGGCCTGTAACGGAGGAGCGTGGCCCGTAGCGAGTGTGGGCGTGGCCTCTACAAGGGCCTCAGCGTGGTGGGCGTGGCTTTATGATAGGGGGCATGGCCTATGTGAGGACGCCGATGAGAGGGCGTGGCCTGCGTGGTGGGGGCGTGGCCCGCGCCGGGCGAGGCGCGCGGGCCAGGCCCCGCCCCGCCCTTGTGCAAGGACCGGGCCGCGCGGCGGGGGGGGAGCGGGCGCGAGGCTGCCCCCGAGGCTCCGCCCCCCGCGCTCCCGGTACCCGCGGGGGCAGCACACCCCCCCCCCCCCCAAGCTGCCCCCCACCACCACCACCTCACCTCTCTTCCTCTCCGCCGCTCCCCCCGCACCGGGGCTACCGGCAGCCTGCGACCCCCGCAACAAGTCTGCAACAAACACGCCTCCGCCGCGCCCCGGCCCTCCCGATCCACGGCCTTTGTCTGCCCCCGGGGCTCCGCACCGGGGAGGCGGCGGTCGTCCAACCCCCCGGCCCCATTCCATCGCCGCTTCCCGAAGGCGGCGGAGCCCGGCCCCGGCGGCTGCAGCCCGACCTTTTGTTATTAAACCGATGCGCATCTGCCCGGCCGGCGGCGCCGCCGCCCCGCACGGCGAACCGGAGGCGGGTGGTGGAAGGAGATAAATTAGAAATTAAAATAAATTTGTAAAAAAAGAAAAAAGAATACAAATATACCTTGCCGTCCCGTTCCCGCGGCCCTTATGCAATTCCTCAAGGTTACCGCCGTTGCCAGGGGACGCGGAATGGAAATGGAAACAGGCGCTGAATAATCGCGGGAGCAAAACTAAAAGTTACCAGCCCCCGCCCCGGCGGAGAAAGGTCCAGATCGAAAGCAAAACAAGGAAAGGAAGCGGCGCGGCCGGCGGCGCTTGGAAATCCCCCCGCCTCCCGCCGGGCCGGGGGCAGGGCTGCTGAGAGCGGCGCCCACACCGCCGCGGCGCCGAGCGGCGCTCACCGCGCCGGGCACCGCGCCGGGCACCGCGCCGGGCACCGCGCGGGGACTGCGGGAACCCGCCCGGGGAACCCGCCGGGGAACCCGCCCGGGGCCGCGGCTCAGCGCACGCTGCCCCCGAGACGCTCTGGGACTCGGCTCCTCCATCCCCCCCCGCCTCTGCCCCCTCTGCCGAGCCGGGCTGGGTGGATGATTCCGTACTGGAGGGTCTCTCCGGGGCTGCGGTAGCACCGGTGGCTCCTGCCCCATCCGTTCGTGTTTCTAAGGCAGAGTCTCGCTCGCGTGTTGATATCTTATATTTTTGTCATAGCTCCGATCACGACGAACACAACTCCCCAGTCATGGCTGTCCCAAGGCCGTGGCTTAGCTGCTCGGGCTTCCCCCAAGACCTTGTAGAAATCATAGAATCATAGAATAACCAGATTGGAAGAGACCCACCAGATCATCGAGTCCAACCATTCCTATCAAACACTAAACCATGCCCCTTAGCACCTCGTCCACCCGTGCCTTAAACACCTCCAGGGAAGGTGACTCAACCACACCCCTGGGCAGCCTGTTCCAGTGCCCAATGACCCTTTCCATGAAAATGTTTTTCCTAATGTCCAGCCTAATCCTCCCCTGGCAGAGCTTGAGGCCATTCCCTCTCATCCTGTCCCCTGTCACTTGGGAGAAGAGGCCAGCTCCCTCCTCTCCACAACCTCCCTTCAGGTAGTTGTAGAGAGCAATGAGGTCTCCCCTCAGCCTCCTCTTCTCCAGGCTAAACAACCCCAGCTCTCTCAGCTGCTCCTCATAAGGCCTGTTCTCCAGCCCCTTCACCAGCTTTGTTGCTCTTCTCTGGACTCGCTCCAGAGCCTCAACATCCTTCTTGTGGTGAGGGGCCCAGAAGTGAACACAGTATTCCCTACAGTTCGACACCTCCATCACTCCCTTTGTCTCTTCCCCCTTTGCTGAGGTGGGAGTCATGGTCTGGGTCTGGGACACGCGTGCTGAGGGTCTGTTTGGTGCTGGGTGATTCAGTACTGAAGGTTCTCTGCAGCACCAGAAGCTCCTGCAGCATCTGTCAGTGTTTATAAGACAAGGTCTCGCTCATGTGTAGGAATCTTACCTTTTATTCATAGCTCAGACCACGACGAACGTTACTCCCCAGTCTTGTGCATCAATAGGACCCTACCCTGGGATGCATGAGGCCGTGGCTCAGCACAAGCTTTCCCAAAGGCCTTGTGGGAATCGGCTCCCCCATCACTCCCTGTGTCTTTTTCCCCTCTGCCGAGGTGAGAGTCACAATCTGGGGCTGGTGTGGAGGAAAGTCATGGAGCGGGTGATCTTGAGTGCGATCATGAAGCACTTGCAAGAGAACCGGGTGATCAGGCCCAGTCAACACGGGTTCATGAAAGGCAGGTCTTGCCAGAGTAATCTGATCACGTTCTATGACCAAGTGACTAGACTCTTGGACAAGGGAAAGACTGTGGATGTGGTCTTCCTGGACTTTAGTAAAGCCTTTGATACAGTTTCTCCTAGCGTTCTGCTTCAGAAACTGTTGATCTCTGGCCTGGACAGGCGCACACTCTCCTGGGTGAAAAACTATTTGGCTGGCTGGGCCCAAAGAGTGGTGGTAAATGGAGTTAAATCCAGCTGGAGGCCAGTGACAAGTGGGGTTCCCCAGGGCTCAGTCCTGGGTCCAGCCCTGTTCAGTGTCTTTATCAATGACCTGGATGAAGGCATCGAGTGCTCCCTTAGCAAGTTTGCAGATGACACCAAGCTGGGTGGAAGTGTCGATGTGCTGGAGGGTCGGGAGGCTCTGCAAAGGGATCTGAACAGGCTGGACTGCTGGGCTGAGACCAACGGCATGAGGTTTAACAAGGCCAAATGCCGGGTCCTGCACTTGGGGCACAACAACCCTAAGCAGAGGTACAGACTGGGAGAAGTCTGGCTGGAAAGCTGCCAGGAGGAGAAGGACCTGGGGGTGTTGGTTGACAACCGACTGAACATGAGCCAGCAGTGTGCCCAGGTGGCCAAGAAGGCCAATGGCATCCTGGCTTGTATCAGAAACGGCGTGACCAGCAGGTCCAGGGAGGTTATTCTCCCTCTGTACTCTGCACTAGTGAGACCGCTCCTTGAATCCTGTGTTCAGTTCTGGGCCTCTCACGACAAGAAGGATGTTGAGGCTCTGGAGCGAGTCCAGAGAAGAGAAACGAAGCTGGTGAAGGGGCTGGAGAACAGGCCTTATGAGGAGCGGCTGAGAGAGCTGGGGTTGTTTAGCCTGGAGAAGAGGAGGCTGAGAGGAGACCCCTCAGTTGTACTCTCTACAGTTGTACTCTCTGAGTTGTACTCTCTACAACTACCTGAAAGGAGGTTGTGGAGAGGAGGGAGCTGGCCTCTTCTCCCAAGTGACAGGATGAGAGGGAATGGCCTCAAGCTCTAGCAGGGGAGATTCAGGCTTGAGATAAGGAAAAAATTCTTCACAGAAAGGGTCGTTAGGCATTGGAACAGCCTGCCCAGGAAGGTGGTTGACTCGCCTTCCCTGGAGGTGTTTAAGGTGAGAGTGGATGAGGTACTTAGGGGCATAGTTTAGAGATTGGTGGGAATGGTTGGACGATCCGGTGGGTCTCTTCCAACCTGGTTGTTCTATGATTCTATGATTCTATGATTCTAAGCCTGGTTTGACACAAACTCAAAATTTCAGTGAGGTAATTAAAGGTGTAACCACACCAAACAATTAGAAACATGGGGGATGGGGAAACAAGTTTTCCTTATTGAGCAAGGGAAAAAACTAAAGTGTATTTGAATGTTTCAGTGAATAAGGAAAGGGGGAAGAGAAGAGCAAAGATAGAGTGGAAAAGAGGAAAAGATATAGAAATAAGATATCACCACTCCAGAGTTCCAGCAACAAAGTTGCATTGATCCAGGATGGCATGGAAAGAAAATGGAGCAGAGAGAGGTGCAGTAGCCAAAGCGGCTGGCTTTTTTCTGTCCTAGTTCTCAAGGGTCATTTCATTATTGTGTTCATTCAGTCCTTCTAGGAGATTCTGGAAAAGGGCCTCGTGATTAACAACCCCTGTAAAACTTATTCTGTCATTTATCAGATATTTGATCAGCAGTCAGGGTTGCTTCAGGGTGAGAGTCAAGGCTGGAGATAGGACAATGGCTCATCTTCAGTTGTTTGAGGAAAATCTTCTATCTAGTTCCTTACTGTCAGTTACAGGACAGGACGAACCTTGTGTAAGAGGGAACCTTGTATAAGAGGGACAGACTAGGGACTCTGACCAGGATGGAGGGAGTAACTCTCTGTCAGGTGTGATTAGAGAGCAGTAAAGTGATTGAAAGTGAGAAATTTCTAACGAACTTGTTCCCACTCAGAAAGGAGACCTTGCAGGTCATAACAGCTCTGTGGAAGGATCAGTTCAGTGCTCAGGAACTGTCACAGAGCTGTTGTGGCAAGCCAGGACAGAGTGGAACAGGAATCATGGGGAGAGAGAACAGCGAAGATAACTAAAAATATGGAATGACCTTGATTGGAATGATTCAAGGATTCCAGGGACGAGGAGTTTTTAGCCTGGAGAAGTGAAAACAACAGAAAACAATCTGACAAGAGAGAATACACAGTCATAAATAAAGTAGCGATGGGTGATTCTTTTGAAACTAGCAGGTGGCAGATTTAAAGCGAACAGAAGGAGGTGGATCTTCACACAGCAGGTAGTTAAACAGTGGGACACTCTGCTTCCAGGTGCCAAAATTTCATCATAGGGGATCCAAAAAAGAGCCCCAACACATTCACAGGAGAATACCACACCACCACCCACTATGTGCTATTAAATGTAAAGACATGAACACTGCATCAAGCAGCCCACTAAGCCACAAATTTCTAGGACCCAGAAGCTGTTTGAAGAATGCCCTTGTCCTAAGCCTTGAAAAAGGCCTGACTGGGAATGGAAATACCTGGAAATGGCTCAGGACAGGGCAGGTGCCCAGTGCTGCTCCCTCTGAGCTAAAGGAAGAGCAGATCAAGCTGGCTTTTGCAACGTTCTGTAGCTGTTGTAATTTCTAATATGTTCTTTTAATTTGTTTACAGAATGAGCCAGCTGTGAAAAGACTGTCATTTATGTATCAGCAGATGTTGCGGGGGGCGGGGGGGGAATGGTTGCCATTGTATTAGTAATTTAAGATCACACTGGGAGGACTGCTTATTCACCAATTCGCTATGCTGTGAATGACATTAATTGGTTTTGGTCAAATAAAACACAGTTGGCTTCCTTGAGAAACATTAGCCAAACATTGACCAGAAATTGCTGCTCACTCTTGGCATTTCTTCCCACTGCCTTCAGCCCATCTCATGGGGCACGTTCAAGGATTTCAATGGGGAATATTCAAGGTGTTAACAAAGGTATTTCCCTCCACCTCTTCTAGCAGCAAGCTCACAGGTTATACCAGAAGTATTCTTTGGTTGATGATGAAAGGTAAAGGTTTTTGTTTTCCAAACTTATCTTAAAGCAGTGACTCATTCCCTCCAAAAAGAGACTTTTACCTCTCTTAGCTTTGCTGTTTCAGTAAGACCTAGCAGCTTTAAAATTAGAAAATTTAATCAAGCAGTATTAAATAGCCACAGCCTTTTTCTGTAGAATCACCAAAGTTTGCATCTTACATTTTTAATCACCTTCTTTAGGGATCCAACTACTGCAATCAATTGGCATTGGTGAGACCGCTCCTCGAGTACTGTGTTCAGTTCTGGGCCCCTCACCACAAGAAGGATGTTGAGGCTCTGGAGCGAGTCCAGAGAAGAGAAACGAAGCTGGTGAAGGGGCTGGAGAACAGGCCTTATGAGGAGCGGCTGAGAGAGCTGGGGTTGTTTAGCCTGGAGAAGAGGAGGCTGAGAGGAGACCCCATTGCTCTCTATAACTACCTGAAAGGAGGTTGTAGAGAGGAGGGAGCTGGCCTCTTCTCCCAGGTGTCAGGGGACAGGACAAGGTGAAATGGCCTCAAGCTCCACCAGGGGAGGATTAGGCTGAACATTAGGAAAACAATTTTCACAGAAGGGGTCATTAGGCACTGGAACAGGCTGCCCAGGGAGGTGGTTAATTCACCTACCATGGAGGTGTTTAAGGTGAGGGTAGACAAGGTGCTAAGGGGCATGGTTTAGTGTTTGATAGGAATGGTTGGACTCGATGATCTGGTGGGTCTCTTCCAATCTGGTGATTCTATGATTCTATGATTCCCATTAGCATTCCACCTCTCCTTCACAAAAAAGAAAAAAAAAGTGACTATTCTGGGCTGGGCTTTGGGTCTGTGTGAAAAAAAGAACTTGAAACTAGGAATCTTTCAAGTTCCAGAAGATAAATAAACCAAACAGATTATTTAAAAAGTTTAATAATATTTTTGAGAAGTTTAATAATGTTTATGAAATTTTCTCTTGTTGTTGTTGTGGGGCTCTACCCTGTCTTTAAGTGGAGGTGACTATACTGTCATTTTGGTTCTTAAAGGCACTGTCACAGGCATAGCAACTTCTTATCTGTAGAACTGGAATGGTAGAATTTTCTCATGGAGTTGGGCCCCAGACTTAGGTACTAACACACAGCTGGCCTGTTTATTTTTCTGGTCTGTTAAAGTAGGGAAGCTCACCAGCAGAAAGGTGTTGATAATTTGCATTACAAGCCACTGCTTATCAAGAAAATAAATCAATTGTAATAGTCTTATAATTCTTTCTTTAATACTATTACTCATGTCTTCGCAAGTGCTTACGCCTATTTTTAATCACAATGCACAGTGAAATTTATTTTCAATTTTAATTTGTCCTGTGAAAAACATTCTGCTGCTGATGTAATCTGTAGTGCTGATATTTTTAGATAAATACATAGTAATGACACCTTTCTTAAAAAACAAGAGATTTCTGATTATAGTTAAGAATTTAAAAGATTTGCTTGCATAGTACTCTAACACAAATTACCACCCTAAGTATAATGGGAAAAATGTTGGGTAACAACTTGTAGTTCATTTCTACTCTAAAAGCAGTTTAATTCAATGAGGGGTTTCCATGAGGGAATATGGTCAGAAACAACATAATAACACATGACTGACGCCTTTTCTACTAAGGAATTTTTATACCTACCTGATCATATTGGTCTGGCTGCACCTAGGTGCTCCTGGAGGACAGGTTCATGTGTTCTGAGCTATTTTATATATATATACAACACAGAAAAACACCATTGAGGGCTAGAATATCTATTCACTTTACTCATCACTACTTTTATTTGGCTGCAGTACTTCAGCCCCACTGCTCTGCCAGCTCAGCTGCTTTACACAGTTCATTTTCTTTAGCAGGAGAGAAAGAACAAGGAATTTGTGTAACACCAGCATTGTGAGGTGGTTTTAGTTATTAATGGCTCCTGGCCCTCACAACAAATTTTAGGAAGGAAATCAGTCCTTTAAAACCATGTACGGCATCTTGACATTTTAGGGCTGGAGCCTGACAGAGAAGACCCAGATGGGAGTCAGACTGCTTCAGCAGATCCTACCTGAAAGTGATCCTGCTTAGCTCTGCTTTAACAGAACGTTTTGCTGAAGTGGAAGCTTTTATGGCAATTTGCCCAGTGAAACTCAGGTAGAATAGAAAGGTAAGTAGTGTATCGCCTATTGGCTTGACAAAGCAGAACAATTGCCTTTTTATTCTGGATAGTAATGAGATATTAAGAGCTTTGCTTCATATCATATGTAAACATAGGCTTTTATTTATTAACTCAAAACATTATTGTTAAAAACAGGTCAATTCTCTTAGTTGAGGGAGTAGGGACTGTTTCTTTTTTTTTTTTCACTTTCTGTTGTGGTGGATTCTCACAAGTAAAGAAGCCTTTCTAGGGACACTGGTCACAGAAATGCTCACCAGGCATATTCCCCAATCAATCACTGTCAGAAGCAGCTTTTCTGGGCATCCAGCCGACATCAATAGGTTTGGTCGGGAGAAAGGTCCCACCCTATGCTAGGGGGGGTTGCCTCCGCTCCAGAGCTGGAGGGCAGAGGGAGCTGATGCCTGGAACCCTCACAAGGCTGCCCTGGCCATCACCTGGCAGATGTGCATGGCTGAACCAGCATCCCACCTCCCATCCCTGCCTCCTGCCGTCCAAGCCCCTGTGCTGGGCAGTGGGACAGGGTGGCAGGAACCAGGTGGAGATGCAGATCGGGCTGGGATGTGGCCACCTCACCACCTTCCTCAAGGGTGGTGAGGACAGAGAGATACCAATGAGGGGGAGGGTCCTGCTCAGAAGGTCTCCTGCTGGCCCCTGTCCTGTCTGTCCCTGCAGCAGTCTCTGATGCTAGATGTCTGGGGGCTACTTAAATATAGCTCAAGCCTTTCCTCTTTGGTGTGCTCCTCAGCTCACACAGCCTAGGTTCACAGCCCAACACGACTCCTAAGAAAAAAAGAGGAGATAATTATAAACATGTAATTTAATGCTCTCCTGCCGTAAGTTAAAATGGTCACTGCAAGATACAAATTCATTTCCAAGTCAGCACTCTCTTTAAAGCAGGCTTCTCCACAGCCTCTGCACACCCAGCTGCCAGTCCCTCCAAAATTAGAGCAGATGCAACAATATTTTCTGAATGCACTGAAGTAGCTGGAGCTGAGCTCCTCTGTTCCACCTTCAATCCTAGCCTGCTGAGACGAGCAAGTTCATTTTCTGAAAGGCAGCAGCTGGCCCCGCTGAGCTGTTTCCAGAGTGCAGCTTACCTGTGACTCATCTCCCCTGCAGCCCATCTCACTGCACTTCTCTTTTGACAAGTCATTTCTGTCACTCTGACAGTTTGCCTTC
Organism: Clamator glandarius; assembly: GCA_033459285.1. Lineage (NCBI taxonomy): Eukaryota > Metazoa > Chordata > Aves > Cuculiformes > Cuculidae > Clamator > Clamator glandarius. Next base: position 2,343,136 of record JAUNZM010000080.1, read on the forward strand.
TCTCAGGTTTGCTAAGCCTGCACAGCTGAGGAGAGATGCTTTCAGAGGCGAGCAGATAATCAGTGTCGGAGGCTGAAGAAGAAAGCTAGTAAAAGCTAAAATCAATTTTAAGTCATCTGTTCCCAGAGTTTGCCATCATTACTTAGGCCTTGCTGTACTACTGGAATATTGATAAGGCATATATATGAGGAAACCACCTTGGGAAATACAGCTATAATGCAGCTGGAAAGGTTCTGAGCATTTGAGTACAAAGGGATCTCAGAATGCTGGGCAGGGTTGCTTTATCACTTTAAAAGAAAGAGGTCGTGGGAGGTGAGGGAGGAGGAAAGCTGCTGGCTATTAATAGAGAACATGAGTAGGAGCTTTATTTTGAATGGTTTCTTTAATTAGTGACATGCAATGCAGAAACAAGGCTCTCCTTGCACTCTACCTGCTGACTTCCCAAGCGCAGATCACTGAGAGGCAGATGGATGAAAAACATTTCCATGCAGGGGAGTTTTAAATAGGCCAAGCTAAAATGACCAGATTGAAAAATAACCAGATCAATCAACCTTGATCTTTAGAGACGATCTCTGAATGCGGGTTATTGGACTCCGAGCTAGCTCAGACTCAGAAAATGCAAATTACCTTTCCAGCCTTTCCTGCCTGCCCTGAGGTTTCCCTGTTACTCTTATTTCTCTCAGGCATCATTTTTTTTATGTCTATGTGGATAAGCTCCTAGAGATAATAGGTATCTCATCTTATTCAGTTTTACAGTGCCCATTTCAAACATTGTATGGTGCTACAATAAATAATATTGCTATGTAGAGTTGTTCTGCAGTAACACCATTTATTTGTACTTGTGTTTTCAGTATCTCAGAGAAACAAACACCAACTAGAAGCAGCTATTTAGGTGATTTAAAGCTAGGAGAAGCCTTGCTTCCTTAGCTGTGTAAGATGTGGCACAGCAGCTGGACGCATGAACCCAAGTGGACTCCAGTAATGTATTTAATTAGTGGGACTATTTTGAAACACACAACTCAGATGCTTGTGGTTACTATTTGCATATTTGCACCTTGCTTTAAATAATTACATGTGGGGTGGCAAATCCTCCTTCTAATGAAAGAAGAAAGGAGTGCTCCACAGGTATGCAAGTCATGGTGCTGATAGGCAGCAACCAGCCCTGCAGGAAAGCTTTAGTATGTAGTTATCAGAAGCAGGGGCGAGGGCAGACATCTGCCTGGCCAAGACAGACTTCCTTCTTTCCCAGTAAAGCAGAACTTTGGGAATGCTGACTCACCTGCTGCCTGTGTAGTGGAGGTGGAGGAAAAGCAATTATGTATAATTGCACTGTATTTCTTTTCCTCCTGCGCCACTGTTTCCCTTGTGGAGTGGATCTGGCTGAAGAGCCAAGAGTTCTCAGTGTTGGAAAGCCTTATAAAACTATACCTTGGGCTAAATATGTAAAAGCCTGATAAGCAGGTGCTAATAGTTCCCAGTCAGTTTCAAAGAAAGGGTAATATTTCAATGTTTGGCAAGCTAACACTTAGTGCACATAAACACATAAAGTGTTAAATAGTTTGTGGAATAGTTGCAGAGAACATTTACACAAAAGCTGTTAGCAGATCTGCTGATAGTGTTCGTACAGGCTTCCCCTCTTATTTCCAACTGTGTATTTAAAGTTTTAATCACATTACCTCTCCTCTCTTCCCAACCTGGAGAATCTTGTTTCTTCAGAAGAACATTTCAGCTCATCTGCAAGTACTTATAGAACCATAGAATCGTAGAATAGTCTGGGTTGGAAGGGACCTTAAAGACCATCTAGTTCCAAGCCTACTGCCATGGGCAGGCACATGTCCCACTACATCAGGCTGCTCAAGGCCCCATCCCACCTGGCCTTGAACACCTCCAGGCATGGGGCAGCCACAGCTTCCCTGGGCAACCTGTGCTAGTGCCTCACCACTCTCATGGTGAAGAAATTCTTCCTTATGTTTAGTTTAAATCTGCCCTTCTCCAGTTTATAGCCATTGCCACCAGTCCTGTCACTATAATTCTTTGTAAACAGTCCCTCCCCAGCTTTCTTGTAGCCCCCCTTCAGGTACTAGAAGGTCACTATATGATCTCCTAGGAGCTTCTCTTCTCCATGCTGAACAACCCCAGCTCTTTCAGCCTGTCCTCATATGGGAGGTGCTCCATGCCTCTGATCATCTTTGTAGCCTCCTCTGGACCCATTCCAACAGCTCCATATCCTTCTTATGTCGAGGATTCCAGAACTTGCTCCTCTGCAGGTGCTGGTCCATGGCAGGTTGTCCAAAGCACTGCAATTTTTTGCAACTAGCCCTGTCAGGAGCAACACCTCTCACTTCTCCAAGCAAGAAGTCACAGTCTATCCAGCTGAATGGCTTCTTCCCTTCAGCCAAAGCCCAATGCCACTGCATTAAATGGTTTCAGGTGCAAAAGGAAACAGACACAGCAGGTAATGGGTAGCTCTGAAAAGAGCTTTATTATTTAGCCTATTGCCCCATTTGATCACTTAGGGACAGTAAAATACTTTTAACTCCACCATCACTCTTCTGCCCCTTTACCTGATACCACAGCTAAACTGTAATATCAACCAAAAAAGATTAAGGTGCACTATTGTTTTTTCTCCTCGAGCCATAGGTTGTGGTTTGTGGTAGTCATGATGAGCTGAGGGCACAAGGGATCCCTGTCATCTGGGGATCCTTCTGTCCACAGCCTATCTTTGTTCCTCTGTGTTTACAGTAAACTGGGAATGGCAGAGACATAGTCCTCAGCCCACCTGACCCAGCATGGGTCTTCCAAGCTGGAAATTAAACCTCTGGAATACAGAAACCTGATGCACTGCCAGGTACCCTGGAGGTGAGATTTCTCCTCACTGCCTAGTACAGTGCCAGTGGGGCTGGCTGAGCTGCTTGCATCTTTAACAACATTGAAAATCCTGGGCTAAATTGACTTTTATTATTTCCCTTCAAGATCTCACTTTAAATCTCATTAGATCTAAGTTTCAGTTTTCCCATTTCCCAATCAAAACACTGCAGGACCTTAACAAGTTGAGTTTCATTATATTTGGTGGCTACTGTCCCTCCTATGCACCTCCAAGGCATGGAATAAAAGCAGCCTGGAGATGGGTGACACCTACAATGCTGTTGAAGTACGCCTGCCATCAGTGTTTGGAGTGTTTTCCAACATTTTGCAAGTTGGCAAAAAAAAAAATCCTCTTATTTAGAAAGGAGGCAAATAGTAAACTTCACTGCAGATACCTTATCCCTTGCAGTTATGGACAGATCAGGACATGGTCAAAACAAGCAGAGTGAGGGAGAGGAAGCTTGCCTCCGCATTTTTACTCTTTTTTTGGTTCATATTCTTGGGTACAGAGGTTTGTGACATTCTGCTTCAACCTTTTGCAGGGCCCTTGCACAGAAATGCTTTGACACTCAGTGCCAGCATCTGCCTGTATGTCCGTGCCGGAATCTCGTTTCCCAGCTTAAGCTGGATACCACCCTGGGTTCATTTTCCTACTACCACAATTGGTCTGATAATAAGCAATGTGGCTTTCAGCTTAACCCAGAGTAAGCCAATCATTGAAATCAATTAATGGCTCCCCAATGCTTTGTACTTGTAAAGTTAATGCTAGATAACAAAAGAAAGGTGATTGGTTTAATGGGGTTATCAATCCTATGAAGTGTAGCTTTGGCTTTCTTTTTGTTTGTTTTTCTTTTTAAATAATCTCTGGCATTAAAATGAATGAATCCTGGAAGGCCATGCTTTCTTTGGAACGTTTTTTTCTCTGCTCGCTGTGTGTTACAACATCACATTAACCTCTGGGGTGCTGGAGAACTCCATGATAAGCCATGCAAGAACAAATTGCCCATGGCCAGCTATCGCTGTCACCCTCTCTCCAGAGGGGTGACACATGCACTTGTTTTGATAAAAGTTTGTGTTTTATTTTGCCTCTCAGCCAGCTTTTGTAAAGAAAAGAGGCCACATTTGTGACCACATTTTGTCAATTCCTCTTCTCCCTGGCTTCACCTTCCCTTGCCTGAGTCGAGCAGTGCACAGAGCAGAGGTGCAGGGGAGCTGGGGAGGCAGCTGCAGTGCAACCCCTGCCACAGTCACGGGCACCAGCTAAGGCAGGCAGGACTATTCAGAGCCCCCAGAAAGCTCTGAGGAGAGCTCCCCCCTTCATACGTGTGGCATGAAAGGAACATAAACAGGAAGCATAAAGCCACAGGAAATTCGACGACCAAAGTTTCCCCGTTCATAGAAGAATTAATTTTAGTAGCTCTATCGCTATGTCTTAGGTCAGTAAAAAGCATTAATTTTCTCACTCTGCTCAGACCTTTGGTAGGAAAAATACAGTCGTGTTAGGTTATGGATTGCTTTGTGTTCTGCCTGCCACAGTGTTTCAACCCAGCCCTAAAAATTCACACCAGAGGATGCTGAAACCCAGCTATAGGGACACGGCTCCAGCCAGAACCTGGGAAGACTAGCTCAGTGGGAATATTGTCTTGATTTAAATGGATTTATAGAGCTTGGCATCTGTGAAAGTTGCTGCTGTCACATTGTGCACACGCTCAGATGTCAGTAATAAGATATCCTTCAGTTGTTCTATGTGTTTCAGTCACCAGGACAAGGCTAGTAACTACTCTGTTGTTTTGAAGTAAGGGGGAGAAAATAAAGTGTTTTGTAGCATCTCTCAGGAGAGTGATTTTAATCCTCCATACCTTTTTTAGCTGCTTCTCTCAGCAAAATTCTCCCATCTATGAATTACACAAATGAGCAGGCTTTCTCTCAAACCCTTCAGCTCTCATCAGTGAATGAAGGGCGCTCCATACTTGCATCCTCCTCTTGTCCTCACACATCTCTCCTCAGGGATTTCTTCATCCAGACACAAACCTCACTCTGCCACTGTCCTACTGACTAATGAAAACACTCCCTGTTCCAGCACCATTCTCCTGTCAAACTGAAAACCAGGTGGTCCTCAGAAGCACGACTGAAAGGAACATGAAGTTTCCAGGTCCGTCTGTTCTGAATAATATCTGTCTGTCAATCTGCTTGCACTCTGAGCTGGTGGGAAACCAGCATGGAAGGACCTCAGCACCTCTTCGTACATGTGAGCAGCCCACGAAGGACACAGGCAGAGCTCATCTTACCTGCAAACTCACCTGTGAAGGATCCTATGATTTTCCCTTTCTAGGGCATTGCTACAGCTACAACTCTTGCTTAAGAGCTCCCCATCTTGGCCACCACCAATACTTTGAGGGGGCTTCATGCAGGTGGTTTCCTGGAGGTGGCTGTGCTGTTGGCTTTACCAGCTTACCACTGGTCATTGCTCTGTCCTTTTGCTTCTTTCTGTTGCCTCACTGTTCTCTTCCAAACATAGTTTTCTGACATAGCCTGCTTGTCTTTGCTTTCAAGGCCTTTCCTTGTCCCCATCACCCACCAAAGTGCTCCTCAACTTCCTTCCCACATATCACCCCACTTAGATAGCGCTTTAGAGCAGGATCCTGCACAGCTCCTCTCACCTCTGAGATTTCTTCTTAAAACTTTTCATAGTAATTGCAGAAAACTTCACAGTAGGTTGATACTGCTGCCTTTTACACTGCCCAGCACCATCTCCTTTTGCTGCCCTGCTGCACCTGTCTGCCATTTCCTTCCCTGTGCTTCATTTGTGAAGTCCTTGAGGTTGTAAAGTTTGGGGCTTTCTAGGAGGCAGGAGCTTTCTTTGACCTGCCTTGGCAGCACAGGTCTGGCAGCAACTCCTGCCCAAACTCATGGCTGTTCCCTTTTCTGCCCATCTCACGGTGCTACAGCTCTGGGCTGAAGCAGGTACCCCCCCACCTGCTGGGTCACCCACCTCTTGCACTTTTCGCTCATCACCACCTCCTTTGCCCTCTCTTTCTCCCAAGCTCCACCACTGCAGCTATTTGAATGCAAATTAACACCGACGATTTACGTGGAGGTTTTTATTTCTGCTATTCAGGATATTTCCCTGATTTTAGGTTTTTGATGGTTTACTCTTTTTTCCTTGCAGGAGCTGTTGTGTTTTACTTTGGAGCTAAGTCCACCCAATGTCTGGACCACGATCACCTTCCTGAACACTTGCAGCAACTGTCCTTCCTCTTCCTTATTTTTCTCTTTTTCCTGGCCTGTTCCCTCTAGTCCTTCATCCCCAGTTTTGTAAGACAGGCTGCTTCCTCCTCTCTCCCCCTCCCTCGGGCCACTTTCTGAGCATTTTTTTTAGCCACTTCTCTTTTTCTCACTCGCTGTGCAGCTGTAGATGACGCAGGGTACAACATCCCAGGCACACAGTGGAGTAACCCTCCACTTCCAACTGCTTGCCACAGCACATTTTAATCTCATCAACAACTGCACCAACTATTTATAATCATCTCTGATTACGTTCTTAAGGTCAATGTCCAACTTAAAAGACTTGGAGTAGCTGATACTCTGCTGCAAAGCCTTCCCTCTCCCAGAGGTTTCCAGTGCTACTGGGCAGTATTTAAAAGCTGTAGTCAGAGATGCCACCTCCTTCTCAGGTCTCCCACCTCACTGATGCCCCTCTGGCTTCCCCAGCACCTCCTGCTGCCTCCTGCAGAGGTACCTTTGAGGAAAGCTGATCCAAAGTACTTCTGTTTACGTGCCCTCTAAAACAAAGACATTTACGCTCAATAACCAGTGTGGTTGGTAAGTAGGTATTCTTTTCATACAGCACTGACAGAGCACTGGGATTTTCCTCAGAGTGCCTCTACCCAACAGTGAATTCAGAAAACTTTATATACACAGAGGTGTCTTCATATTCATAATTCCTTATTCCTGAAATATCATTGCATTAATCCCATCCAGAGATGTTAAGGCTTGGCCATACCTGGGCAGTTAATCTTAACGACTGCCTGACAAGAAGGTAAGGGTTGTTAGAGTTATCATAGTTGTTAATCTTGTTTTAACATATTGCAGCTGGACATTCCACTTCACCATTTACAAAATCACCATTTCACCCCACAAGTCAAGCCTGCACTCACTTTGTGCAGCTAACATCACAACCCAAAACACCACTCATTTTCCATGACTGACTTGAGGTGATACCGGCTGATTCTTTCCTTGGCTGCTTCTCCCATCCTCCATACTTCCAAGGAGACATTTTGATCATAAGTGTCGTGTAATCTTGTATACATCCTCTCCTGAGCAAGAAAATGTTAATGAAGAGTTATGGACCCTTGAGTGAACCTTATGCTGCTTTAAATGTCAGGCCTAAAGTAGCACAGTTCACTTGGGGTTATTTATTGCCTTCCTGTGGACTTAATACTAACAACAGGCAGCCTGGATGGAGTGAACCAGACATGTGGGGTCACCAGTCCTATCATCAGTCTGAGCAATGGGACCAGGAGAACCCATGTCAGGTGAGGAAGCAAGATGGGAGAGCTGAACACTGGGAACTAGCTGAGGGCAAGGAGACAAAGAAGGGCCGAGTGGCTCTGCAGGAGAACAGCTTTATCCAGAGAAGGTTGTATCTGCCTTTAACCAGCTTTTTTGCATTGCATCATGCAGGAGAGGAAGCTGCTTTTAGCTGAATGGGATAAAAGGGAAGCCAAAATGTTCTGGTTTATTACCAGAAGCAGGCAGGGAGAGGAAGAGGAAATGCTTGTGTCTGTTAAGAAGGATCCTATAAATTTAAATCCCCCTGTAAGGTAGTGTTTAGTTTTAATCATGTTTTTCTACCAAAGAGTGTAAATTGCACGGGGCTAGTGTTTTCCTCTGCTCTCCTTAACGATCTTGTGGTTAAATAAATAGAACTAATATTTTCTTAATGGTTGTGGAGCACTATGATAACACTCTTCATCCACATTTGCATCAAATGATACTCTCAAAGCACTCAGATAATATTACTGTAGCTTTATGCATATGCAGAAAAACCTGTTATCTGTTCTTCCTTTAGAGGCAGTAAGGTGGCTTTGCATGACCCCTTTCTGCATATAATTTGAACCCAAGAGCACTTATAAGATCATCTAGATTGGTCTTCTACACACTCCACGCTATTGAATTTCACTAGGTAAGTCCCTGGGAAGCTCACCATGTTCAGCTACACAGAAACTTTTAGGTCTTGTGTGCAGCAGGCAGAGGCAGAACTCTACTGCTGGTCCTCTGACACTGGAGCAGCAGGGGTGAGCTACTGAATCCTGTGACAAATCCTGCCTACAAATACTAAACAAAAACATTTTGGAAAAAGACTGCTGTGTACTTTGTTTTATTTTGAGGTGCTTTAATTATGCAGCTGTCATCATCACAGAAACCTTGGTCCTGAGCAAGAAAAAAAACATTATGTTGCATTTGGTTGGAAAAGTCAGGTCTTTGTTTTTGATTTTGTGATTATCCAGGCAAATTCCAAGCTCAGAATGTGATTTTTGAAGATTTTTAAAATTTAAGAGCTTACAAGGCAAGTTTGATACGGGGCTATTCCGCAAAATAAGTTCTTCTCTCTGGTTCCAGGAACTTATTTTCACAATGCACACAAAGCGAGATATTTTACCATCCTTCCTCTCAAAGACCATCACCATGGGAATGGCAGAAGAGTTTTTTGGGGGGTGTTGTTGGTTTTTTTAAACAAACATTACAGGACCATCACTGGTACAGCAGAGATCTGCAGGGGAAGATACTCTATAGTTGAAAGAGTCTAGGATAGCAGAAACAGCCCTTTTTGCCTGAAAATGAGCTGATTCTGGTTTACTTGCATGTGCAACAAAAAAGGGGGGGAAGAAGCAATGCAAAGTTCTCATGTGCTTCGAGATGTCAGTCCCAGGATGTCATAAACAATCGATCTGACATACAACAAACAACCACTGAGAAGTATGAAAGGGTTGCTTCACTCCAAAGGCTTTTGGTTTTGGTTTTAAATTCCGCAGTAATGTGAGTTTTGGAGACTATTGTGCTACCTGCAGTGACACCCTGTGGTGATGATGCAGTAGTTTGTCTCTGAACCCAGAATTCTGCTGGGACTGTCCTGCTGCCTGCAGTCATTAGCAGGAGAAAATATGCAGCTGGACGGTAGTTTTTCCTGGTAATTAGTAGTATTCCTTATAGAACATGAGGATATAAGATTTTTTCCCATTGCTGTTATAATTTAGCCATTACTATGCACATATCTAAAAGTGATCTCATATGCATGGTGCCTGGCCTCAGCAGAAAATAAATAAATGTGAGATTATAGTTAAAAATATAAATTGCATACACATGTATAGTAATTTAGTTTAAAAATTCAGAAGAAATCATATAGACTTCCAAGAAGAATGCATTACGTATATAAGAGCACCTAGTAACTTATTAATGACTGTAAATTTTGAGTAAGTTAGGGTTTTTATGTTATGAAGCAGTGTGGATGCTGTACTTAAGGACAGGCTCTTTCCACAGGACTGGCATCAGCATTTTACTTGCCTTTTTTCTTTTTGCAGATTTGAAATATGCACTCTCAGAGATTGTTGAGGGCAGAGGACAGGCAGATTGCATTCAAAGTAAGGATTTGTATTCCTAAAAGGGAGCACCTGACTGTGGTATAAACCAGACAGCATGAATTCCCTCCCCAGTTTCAGCCTGGTCTTTAGTTTCTTCATACTTCCATTGCTTAGTATCAAATGCTTTTAAAAAATCCAACACACAGATTTTTATCAGTTTTGCTAGAAAAGCAAACATTATTAAAAATCATAAGGTGTATCATATCCCATCTTTGCTAATTTTATTGTTAATTTGTGAAAGGTTTGTAGTTCTGGTGTCTTTTCAAATAAGCAGACGACTAAGTTCAGGCTTTTTAAGAGCTTTTTGGACATGATTTAGTTAATGATCCAGTTAGCTGTGCAAATACATGCATCTAAGGTGAAAACACAAATGTGCTTCTCAGCTCAGCTTGAAAACTGTGAAGGCCTCCCGTGAGAGAAATGATGATCAGTATACTCAAAACTGTGTAATGTCTCCATGCAAGCATTTTTACTGATGCTGTGAAAAGCCAAACTCAATAATCAATGCCAATTTGATTATTAAGCAGGTATTCCTTTAATAAATGGTGTGGGATACACATGGGTTAATCCACTAATATGTCCAACTATTGAGGCTGGTTATGTGACTTGTATCCTGGTTAAACATACATATTCAGATAGATTCCCGGAAACATGTTACATGTCCATTGTTTCATGTCTATTGTTTTTCCAGGAACTTATTATCATAGTTTAACACCCACTCTTGTATGCACATCACAATTTCTTTGTGCCTTCAGAAGCCTCTGATGGTCTTTATCTTACCTCCTTCCTCTTTGTGTCCTCTTGGTGAGCTCAGGTCTGTCCCTTGTTCCTGATGCAGGACTGTCCTTTCAATACTTGATTTGCTCCCTGTTTCAACCAGTAAACAAGCTAAACTGTTACAATCACATTCTTTCTAACTGCAAGCTGGCCAAGATCTGATTCTTATTATTGCTTTAGCTAATTAATTCCTTTAATATAATGATTTATTCCTTCCTTCACTACTTTCACCATTAGTCTCTGTGAAGGTCCTCATATTTAACATACCAATTTCTTTCCTTTTCTGGAAAAAAAAGCCATTCTCCTTCACATTTCAGGTTTGTCAGACAGCATGTTGACTCATTGATTTGTGAAAAGATACGTGTTAGGAAAAAAACATATTGGGCTGTATCTGGCAGCCAAGGACAGGTAAGGTTGCTGCAGTTCCATGTCCTCAGGTCTAACCAGTATGGAAGCTGATGTGCTCCCAGTAGACACAGAGCACATGCATCTACCACTTACATACACATGTACGTGGCCTTTCAGGTAGTTGTAGAGAGCAATGAGGTCTCTCCTCAGCCTCCTCTTCTTCAGGCTAAACAACCCCAGCTCTCTCAGCTGTTCCTCATAAGGCCTGTTCTCCAGCCCCCTCACCATCTTCATCGCTTTTCTCTGGACTCCAGAGCCTCAACATCCTTCTCGTGGGAAGGGGCCCGGAACTGAACACAGGATTTGAGGAGCGGTCTCACCAGTGCCAAGTAATGATCAGCAGACTACTCACGTGACCAGTCCTTCTTGTCTCTTTACACATCTCTTTTCCCTACAATTGTTCCTTTTCAAATTGTGTAAACCCATCCATTTCCCTGCCTGATTCCTTCCCTAAACATCCCATAACAAGTCCCATGCAGTCCCCAAATGCTTTTCCTTTGCATCCCATTGACATGGCCCACAATTACTTGGCAGGTGCTCCTGCATTGACTCACCTTTATGGGTTTCACACCATCCTGGATCCTGGGCTCAGCCCTGGGATGAGCCCTGCACAGGGTGTCCCTGCCTCCAAGTACATAATTTGGATTCCTGCCTGTACTTGTGCTCTCACACCTCTGGGCTTGCAGAGATGGGATATTGATAGGCCCCTGTGATGGGCTTGGGAGTAGCCCTGGAAGGGCAGACTATTATTTGGATTTCCTCTCCTGCCCTCGTTTCTCTCTCCTCCTTTTGCTCATGAGAGGCTTTGATCACACAGCCCAACAATAAAAAGATCGTTTAACTGCCCCTTTATCAGTAGAGCCTGTCATAATACTGACTGCCAAGCATGTGCATTTGGCCAAGTTTTTAACATAAATCACTTGTTCCTTTCTCCTTTAGCTTCACTCACACTGTGCAAGGCAGCTTCTTCTCATCACATTACGCAGTCTCCTTTCGCTTTACTTCCACTTCTCTACCTCAGCCTTCCGATTTTCTGTGATTTATCCAACCAAAACCTACAGAGCTATAAACTGGCAATTGTGCCTCTCTGCTACCACTCTCTTCTATTGTGTGTGGTCCTCACACACCAAGCAGACACCCTACAGACAACCACTCACTTGTACTAGTTCCCTTACACCTGTCCTGAACACTTTCCCTATTACAAGCTTCCATCCCACCACCTCTTCCCCCACTTCCCCAGTTTCAAGCTTTTGACTTTATCGCATTTTCCAAATCACTTGGCTTACCAATCCTGTTCAGACCTCCTTGCAAATGGAGTCAAGTGTTCAAAGACCATCCTCCCTCCCCACTCTCTCCCTTCTCCAACAGGCTATGTCTCTGCCCACAAGTCCCATGGACTGGAACACCAGCCCTTGTCAAGAAATAACCAGAAGCCTCCTGGCACTCTGGAGGAATTTCCTGCCTTGGAGTAAAATGCAGCTCTTGTCCTGAAAGGTCCAACAGGAGTAGCACCGCTTTCCCTAAGCCCTGCCTCTGCATCTTCCTAAACGACCAGTTCCTAGCTCTAGCTTAGCTTTGGCTCGCTCTACTTGAGTGACTGTTGGGAAAGTTGTAGAAAAATTTTTCCTTAAAAAGACCAAGAGGAATCAAGATCATAACGTATTCAATCTAAGGGTAGAGCAAACTCCACGACAGGATTTTTTCACAGCAAAGTAACTAAGAATTCAAGGAACATTACTATTCCCTATTACTTTGAAATAAATTAACTTAAGTCCTGTCAGACACGTAAAACATACAACTGTGCAGCTGCTCATTATAATTCACAAACTACAGGAGGAAGCCTACATAAAGGTTTTTGTAAATGTTACTTTTAGGTACATTTAACAGGACCCTATTTAGTCATGTGTAAATCTGCCTGGAGCTGAAGTTTCAATCAGTCCAGTTAGACTAAACCTCTCTCACAAAACATTGCTACGAGAGGCAAGGTTGCTCCTGCTCAGCAGGCATCCCCCACCGAACTCATCTACAATGGTTAAAATCCCCTCCTCAGTATAACTTTTGAACCTGCATTTCCCATGTCTCAATCACTACTCTTATTACCTGGCTATAGGGCGTAGTACAGTGCTTTAAAGCAGCCTCATTTCAACTGTCAGTGGTAAGGCAGATGGGAAAGAAAAGGGAAAGTAGTATTTTGAGGAAAAGGGATGTAATTGAACTTAATTTGCAAAAGCTATCAGATCCTAAACAAATGATACACATAGAAAAGCATGATACAATTTAGGAAAAAGTATTTAATTTAAAGGTAAAAAACCACAAATGCCTCTGGAAGTGAACATCAATTGGCTAACACTGTTTCTGCTACACAATTTAAAGAGTTTTAAGTCTTGTTTTGCAAGCACCCTAGTAGCCCTTTACTGGCCCGTCTTCATCTCATCTTTTAAAAAGCGCGCCTCAAGCTGAAAGGAATAAAAAAATGTTTTACAATTTAGTAAAATCCTATTCCACAAAATTCAGTCAAGTGATATAAATTTACTATGTTAACATATTTTAGCTAAAGTCTTGTCATTAACTTGATATTAGACTTAAGAAGTGAAATTTCTCCAGTACCACAAATCTAGGTTTCCACACAGATAAAATGTGGTACACACATAGCACAATGCAAACTCACTCCAATATATGGCCTGAAAGAAGAAAGCAGACTATTCAGAAGGTAGACTTCCTTTTGCACCAATTCTTTTAGCCCCAAATATGCACCAACAGCTCCCCCTTAGGGAGCTGCAGAAAAAGAAATTTTGGACCCTTGGTCACTCAGCTTCAAGGTCAGTAGTACAAAATTTATTTTTAAATAGCTACCGTGCTGATATAATACAAAAGTTATAAAATTATCAGGAAAAAAAATTGACTGTATTCTAAACATGCTTCCTAATTGTATGTAAAAAATGAAATGGCTGTTTTCCACAGTTTATGTCTTAAGTTCTAAAACAGGTTTAGGTTTGTTTATAACTTAAACTTCAAGAACTCTAGTTAAGAAGAAAGGTATGACAACACTACTATCATATTACCATTATTAGTAAACATATCACATTTTGAATCTCCTTCCTATTGGCAAAGATATGAAACCAAACTATTTACAAGACCTGTTTCTTTTCTCTGCCCTTTCAAAGTGAAATATAGCACCAAAGAGATCTAACAAGTGATCTGGCCTTTCTTCAGTCTCCTCCTCCTAATCTTTCAAGCTACTTGGAGAATTCTTTTCAAATTTCCCTGTGTTTCAGCTACTCGAGTTTGCATTTCTAACATAGCCATACTATGCTTTGCTTCTAATAAGGAACATACCTAATTTTGAGACAGTTCATTATGCCACACACAGCAGTCAACAGTAATCGAGCTTTAGAAGTGGTATTCCATACTAACATTGTATATAAATTACAGATAAAACAGGAACTGAAAAATCATAAGGTGAAATTCTTTTAGCAAGGGAAGTAAAATTCTTTGGTGAGCATGGATACAATGCATGGGATCTGCTTCTTCGCATTAAAATCCTGCCGAGTCGAGGAGGACTCATACTCTGCCACTCTACGATTTACACGAGTCAAAATCTGCATGAGTTCGAGCTTCCTTGCATGCTCCTTCAGCATCCTGCACAGTGACTGAATAAACCAGGAGCCTTCAGCTGCATTCCTCCAGGAGTAATATCCTACGGAATAGAGAGATGTCGCATTGATCAGATGTAGCAGCCTCTGATATGGGACAGGATAGCAATTAGGGGAACAATGCATTGTTTCCAATAGCAATCGGTGTTTTAAAATAAAACCTCAAAACCACGAATCAACAAAGCTTAGACTCTATAATCCCCTTATCTTTTTTCCTAGATTAGAAAAAGTAAGTAGGTGGAAAACTAAAAGGCAGAAAAACTATCTTCTGCTGCAAGTCTTAGCCATTAATCACTTACTCCTTCTTAGTAGAGTACACCTAGACAAAGAAGTGGTAACAATACAGATGGAGCCAATATGTAAAGTGGATTTCAGCATCACTATCCTCAGGGCTACGTGCATGAATTAAACACTGGAGCCTATTCCTGCTAACTGATAACATACAGGGCATACTATGGACTCTACCACTGCTATTTTTGCTTAAGGATGCAATGAAAATAGAGGTGACATACACTGGTGCTTATTCCACTTCCGTATATGCATCAGCAGATATCAGATTGTTTTGTTCTCTCAGAATTAATATCTTTTATTTCCTGCTGTAAATTATTTGCACAACTCAGACTAACTGAATTTATAGCAGATGAACGTTTGATGGTTTGCTAGTGAGAATGATGTATATTCAGGGTGGGTTTTTTGTGGGAACTGAGAGAAGCAACTACATCAAAAGGAAATCAAATCAGGAGAGGAAAAAAAGATTAAGGAAAGAACATTCATATTTCCATGAAAGAGAACAAATGAACTAGTTACCCATTGCCTGGATCCAACTGCAAATTGTCATTTAGGGTATCAACAGAAGCTGACATCTAGATACCGTTACAGGCCCAATAATTTCTTTGCAAGTCTCTCACCTGGAGCTGTAGAATAGGCATAAAGGAAGTCTGCTTCTACAGGTATTTTTTGACACATTGTTTCTTCCGATCCACTATCTGCCTCAATACCAGAATCTAATTCTGTCCCTCTACAAGCCTATTTGGTGGAAAGAAGAACAGAAAATAAAATAAAAAATTAATTATAAATAAAGGTAGTGATCATGATCAGAATACTGTTTTTTTTTTTCCATTTTAAAGACAGCAATACCCCAATTAAAAAACTACAAAAATAAGAAGAATGTATATGTCACATTTCCATAAGAAAGACGCAGAAGAGAAGTAACTAGCATTTATTTAAATTAACTACATAGTTGGTTAAGACAGAGATTCACTCAAAATTGCATTCAGAAACTCACTAGAATATTTGCTAGGGTTCAGAAAGTCTTTACTTAATCCACAGAATTAAGGTAATGCAACATCAGCTGTTACAAATATCACCTTCCTAATAGGGGAGGCTGGGCCACATTTAAACCTAAAGAGGATCTTATTCTCAAAGTAATTCCATCTAAGTAAATTTTAGAAGTAACTCAGTTTTTTGCACTAATAATTAATGGGGAACAAATGTTTTCAAGTATCCAGCCGATTTAATAATCATTGTTCACACATACATCACCTGAATGAAAAAGAGCTTAGGTTTTCCTGCTAAACTTCTGCATCTGTCACCTCTGAAAAGGCTTGTGAGTGCTTTCAGTTCAAGAGGGCCATCAGTACCGTAGATTAATCCTTCATCACCGTGGCTTAGCAACACACAAACAAAACTGCTTCGCTTGCTGTGATCTTCTTCAGAAACTTGAAAAAAAGAAAATCATTATCTTACCTTCTTGCATTCCCTAAAAGCTTCCTATGTAAAAGAGGTCTTTAAAAAACAATTCTCAGGTTTACAAAACTCCAACCAGTTTTTACTTCTGAACAAAAGGAGCCAGCCTACTTTATTTCAGAAGGCTGGACACAGAAAATCCCAAATTAAAGGCCAACTCTACCCATTCTAAAACAAGGCCACAGAACTATGCCAGTAACGCCATGAGGAGACAAAGTGGCCGTTCCCACAGTGTCTGAAAGCCTGACTGGTCCACCTGCCTCACACAGTAAGGTTAACAGTCTCATGACCTCGGATCAGATTGATAGGAAGTTCTGAATTTTGTGAAAGGACCGGGAAGCCTTACCTCTCTTTTCAGAGATGCTTCAACTGCCTGGATTACATGGGAACTGATTTAGCATTGAAGTTACTGCTGCAGCAACCCAGGCACTAGTATTATCCCCCTCTCTCTAACTCTTGCCCTGTAGCAAGGTCTAGCAATATTTTTCAAGCCTTTGTATTTTGTACTTAAAGATAGTTAAGTTTGGTATAAAGCATTTGTAGATTTATATTTTTTCCCATCTTGTGGTATGCAAAGAGCATAGAACAGATATTCTCTGATGTCCTTTGTTGCCCAGTATTGTGGGGATTGTACTTGAGGACTGAGATGATTCTTTTAAAGGTAAGAAAAGATACAAAAATGATTTAAAAGAAAGGATCCAAAAGGCATTCTGAGTGGAAAAAAAAATCCAGAAGATAGAAGAGTTTGTAGGTAGAAAGAGTAACAGTTCCAAAAGCTGAAATCTTCTGTTTAGAGCTTGCCAAAACTCTGAATTTCTACTCTGGAAAAACTGAACTACTTGGATTTTCTTCAGGCGATGCACACTCAGGCATTTCCATGATCTATGGACAAGCACCATATCTAGAAGAGTCAGGAAAGGCTGGGGTTTTAGGACTCTCTAGTTAGGCTGCAGTCTGTAGATTACACTGTCTATTTGGAGGCCTTATAGCACAGGTAAGACAGAGGCCTTGAGCCACAGAATCTGACTTTCCATGTTCAACTACTGTCCACCGACATGCTGCAATTATACTAACAAATTAAACATGTCTGGGAGCACTCTCTAGCATAAGTATTAACTGGCACTAAAGAACCTATATTCACATTAGAAAATACTTAACATTTGAAAAAAAACAATCACCAAAACCAAACCTGCAGATAGCTCCAGGCTATCTGAATGTTGGGAATAATCCCTGGAACAACTTTACTATTAACCTGTGATCTGGAACAGTCTGAAAGAGTACCAGCAGACACGAGCCATAGTCACACCAGAAAACCTTCTAGCAGTTAACTAGAATAGACTGTGTTCTAGGGCTACAGATACCTCTAGGCACCGTTTAATTTACTGTCCTAGATGTAGCCAAGTCCAAGCAAAGCAGGACTAACAAAAACAGGAGCATAAAGCTGTCACTTAACAGAAGGGTGTTTTATTTTACAAGTCAAACAAAATATCAGTTGTTTCTCTAAAATAGTAATTTAATCCACACGCTTGCAGTTTTGGTCCCTCAGTCAGAATCCTCCCTGGATCAGAAGACCTCTTGGGCCACACCGCTAAGCATATAGCACAGAACCCCTCTACCTAATTGTGCAGGTTTCTTTCCAACTCACAGAGCTTCAGTGATCCCAGGGTCAGAATATAAATCAGTCTGCATTTACGTTTCAGCATTTTTCCAGCCTTCTTTAGAAGATGAGAAAGGACACGGAGACAACGGTCATGGCACAAAAGATGGAGAGACAGCTAAGATGAATAAACATAGAAACTATGATGTACATGTCATCCTTAACAATAAACCACAGGTAGGTGTGAAATATCATCTAAAAGAATCATGGAAGAAGAAATGCGAAGGCTAAAGAAACAGTGGTTGATTGAACACTGAACATATTATCACTTACCCTTTTTCAATACTTTAAAAATGTCTGCACATGAAAGATCATTGTTGATCTTTATTTTATATCCCAACTTCATAAAAACTTCCCTGACACTTGCAGCATCTGCATCTGTTCCTGAACGGGGCAACATCCCTATACATAAGAGAAATGTATTATTTTTCATATGGTAAAGATGGCATACTCTGATTGAGCCAAACTCTTTTCTCACTTATACCTATATAAGTCTAGCATATTACTCTATTATTCCAAATCCCCTCCAACAGAAAAAAACATTGCACTGTTACACATGCACCCCATGCCCTTCTCTTTGTACCTACATCGTGATTTATCAGTTTCTTTTTTTTTATTTTTATCTCTATAAAAATATAGAAAAGGATTTAATTTACGAGATGGAAATTACGAATAAAAGAGAGGACAGACTTATACTACCAATCAATTTTTCTCCCTATTACTGCTACACCCTAACATGTTTTCTCTATGCATATTTATAAACACACATTTAAATGAATCACACCCATTCAAACCACTTAATTTCTGACTGCAATCAAAATCAGTCTGCATATTTAATTTTGAAGAATAATACATGCCACATATTTATCTGAATTATAGCAAAACCTAAAAAATTTGGAAGTGGTACCGGTGTGTCTGTGGAAATTCTTATTGTTTATTATTACACATTCCCCCATCTCTGGATAATCCATTCTGTAACTGTACTCTGGCAGAATTCCAGAGTCCATAGACTTGCTAGCAGGTAGGTTCTTCCTGCATAGAAATCAGAGAAAATTTAAGTATTAATTTCTGATCTCTCTTCTCTAGTTTCAAGATAATAATAAAATAAGATTATTTTCTCAAAACCAATTAAACTGGTAATGTTTGCAACTTATTCCATAGAAGTTCCCTCAGCAAATTTGCCAATGACACCAAGCTGAGTGATGTGGTTGACACGCTGGAGGGAAGGGATATTATCCAGACGGACCCGGACAGGCTTGAGAGGTGGGCCTGTACAAACCTCATGAACTTCAACAAAGCAAAGTGCAAGGTCCTGCACCCGAGTCAGGGCAATCTCAAGCACAAATACAGGATGGGCGAAAAGTGGATTGAGAGCAGCCCTGCAGAGAAGGATTTGGGGGTAGAGGTGGATGAAAAACTGAATATGAGCTGGCAATGAGTGCCTGCAGCCCAGAAAGCCAACTGTATGCTGGATGGCATCAAAAGAAGTGTGACCAGCAAGTTGAGGCAGGTGACTCTGTCCCTCAGCTCCACTCTGGCAAGTCTCTATCTGGAGAACCGCACTCAGTTTTGGGGCTCCCGGCATGGGAAAGACATGGGCCTGCTTGAACAGGTCCAGAGGAGGACAAAAATACAATCCAAGGGCTGCAGCATCTCCCATACGAGGACAGGTTGAGAGAGCTGGGGTTGTTCAGCCAGGAGATGGCTCTGGGTAGACCTTGTAACAGCCTTCCAATACTCAAAGGGGACCTAAAGGAATGCTGGGCAGGGGCTTTTTATCAGGGAGTGCAGAGACAGAATAAGGGGGAATGGTTTGAAGCCAAAGTCTCAATCTAAATTTAGGTAAGATATTAGGAAGAAATTTTTTACTGAAAAGGCAGCGAGGGACTGTCCCAGGTTGCCCAGAGAAGCTGTGGGTGCCCCATGCCTGGAGGTGTTCAAGGCCAGGCTGGATGAGGCTTTTGAGTAATGTGGTCTAATGGAAGGGGTCACCATCCATGGCTGGGAGTTTGGAACTGGATGATCTTTGAGGTCCTTTCCAACCCAAACCACTCTATGGTTCCAAGTTACGTCTCTAAAATCAGTCAGATAATCTCATTTAAGACTAGTGAAGACTGTACTTGCCCAAAGGTTAAAATAAATAAAACAGCTTTGTATAGATATGTCCCATATAAAACTTTCCTTTCATGCTTGGCAAAATGTACCCATACTCAAACAATAATGCAAACAATTGTAGAGCCTTTTGCAGTAACCTTCCATGCAGCTTGTAACAATCTTAAAATTTAAAGAACGAAGAAAGAACTGTGTCTAAAATATTAATGTACAAGAGGATATAAAATGTATTTTCAGGAAACCAATGATTATATCAATCAGAGATCAGTTGGTTTTTTTTACTATCACCTTTTGAAAGCTGTGTACATGGGGGCCAGATCAGCTCTGCGATTGCAAATCTATTCTGTATTGTAGCCAAAAGCCATACTAGTGTTGAACTTTCACAAGTAAACATTCAAACTCGGAAAATGTAATTCTGCCTCAACACACACAGCAACTACACCACCACTCACGACTCTGAAACTGCTGCCAATTTTACTCAGCCCACCTATACTCAAGTCAGTATGGATTTTCTCATTTAAGCACATGGGTAAATAGTTAGAAGACTGGGGCCCACTATCATATTGTCTTCTGCAAATGAAAAGTTTGTAATGCTCTTGGATATAATTCTCATTGGAATACTACAAAGAATGACTTCAAAACCAAATTAATTTCCCAGAGAGAGTGTACTCTGCTGACAGTGCCACACCAGCGTAACAACTAGCTGTCACCAGGAAGAACTGGCATGCATTTCCTTCCTTCCACACCTGTAAATTCCCCCTGCTCTTGCCCTTCTGCACATATAACTACAGCAGGTCAGCTCAATTAGCTAAACTGGCTGCCACAGGGTCACCTCTAGAAGCAGTTCAAGGAAGGGCATGAACATTCAGCCTAGGGCAGTCTCTTTTCAAGAACAATTGACCAATTGATTAAACCATTAAGCCAAACCTAACTGCACTGCAAGTGTGTTGCTTTTTAGTTCCTTGAACGTACATATGGACAGTTTTGTCAGAGATGCTACATTTTCAAAGTTATTACAACAATTCTAATAGTTACTTATGAGTATTACAAGTCACCATAATTGATACATTTCCTTTTAGCATTATTGCTTCTATGGCTCTCATCTTCTCTTACAGCACCAGATTCCTCAAGATTTGAATTTAGGACTTAAACCAAAAGCACTTCACTTACTCTTTGGAAACAGGAATAGATTTTGCATCTATCAAATCATCCCCCAAAAGTGGTCCATCTCCTCTGTCTGCCATTATGGCTCTCAATTATCAGCTTGAAAACATAAGAAAATAGAAATGGTTGACAGTTAATTTTCACATGAAATAATAACTTCAGATTGCTTAATTTTTGTTAGGTTTCCTTAAAGCCTTACACAATCAGAGGGCAATTTTTTACAACTGTAGAGAAAAGAGAAATGTTAAAAGTATTCACAGAGAACAACTTCAGCCTAGGAATATTAGTATTGGTAAACAAAAGCAGCATTTCTTAGTAATCTCTACATATCTGACATTGGAAGAATAACATGAAATATTTTTTCTAAACTATTGTGTTCTCTGGGAAAAATTGTCTGCAGAGCCCTTTGACCAAATAATTGAAAATGCCCACAAAAAGCAGCGTAAGAGACAAACAAATTAAAAACAATCTTTAAAATGCTGTAAGGTCCTTATATGCATTAGTCAAATTCAGTATTATGGATATTGTGTCATATATGGATCCTTCTATCTCACTAAGACAGAAACTGAGATTGAAAATCAAGGAGCACAAGTTATTAGATACATAAAAGATTAGACTTTGGGTCATAGTATTTCAAGAAATAAACAACTTGTCTGCATTCCATTTCAAATGAAACATCACTGCATCCAATCCTGGTCAGTGTGTGAGAAAGCAATTGCAATACAAATAACAAAAAGACAAAAATAGTTGTTCAAATAGTTTATGAAATGAACTCTGTGCTGTAGGCTGCTATTTATATTTGTTCAGAACATAAGACATTATAAATGATAAGCCAGAAATCAATTTAAAAGTAATAAATTTCCTTTCCAATTACTCTGTGTATACTCATGGGATCCATCACCACAAGTTACCTCTAATTTAAGATTCAGAATAGCATTAAGCATCATAAAATTAAATCGCCAGATAGGACAAAATAATAAATGCTTAGAAGTGAAATAAATGCTTAGACCCAAGGAACAAACAAGGCACTGCAAGGCAAAAATTTTAAAATTGCTTAGTGGGTATATTTATGGTAAACAGCAATGTATAAATAACGAGACCAAGCAGAAAGATATGCTGCTTAGGCATGATAAAGATTCTCATTTAAGGCCTAGGTTCCTTGATGGTAAACTATATTTGCCACCCTATACGATCATTTAATTATCATATTAAGTCTCTCAACTTCATAGCTATACTCTAGATGGTACATCATGAACGTACATTTTCTGCAACCAACAATTACAGATGCATCAGAAGCAATAATCCCAATATGGATAACCCTCTTTATTTATTTCTTAAAAGACATTTACTTACACTTCTAGTAGCTTCAAAAGATCTTCAAGGTTACTCTGAATACAGTTTCTTTGTATCTTGAATGACTGATGTAATCAAGAAATCTTCTTGCTCACGAAATTATTCCAGACTTGAGAACTGTAACATGTAAATTAGGAGTACACACAAAGGTTACTGGAAACTAAATTACAAAAGTATCCAATAAGCTTGATATTGTAAAAATACAATTTCTAAAATACATTATTGCTTCATATTTTAGAAATTTACTTCAAAAACAGCATCACAGGGCAGGAACTACATCTACAATGCTGAACTTGCCTGCCTAGCACTGTGATCTGGATTTATTCATCCTAACTTCAAAGTCCAATTCCTTAGAAATTCCCCATGTGAAAAAGACAAGGACTTCCAAGATCTGTGGCAGGACAGTGATCCAACCCTATTCCTTATCACTGGGCAGGGAGCATTAGTGTTGACAACAAAGCCTAACCTAGAGTGACAACTGGTGTGTCCACCCAGCTGTAACTGAAAAGCAGAGATTCTGATCCCTAGGAAGTGGAAAGAACGGCTTTCATTGACAAGCATGCTAGAGGCTCCCCTGCTACAGCACAGCCCTGTTTCCAGGAGTTTCTATGCCTCTTTCACCACTATACCTACCACAATCACTCTTGGCTTTGGTTCCCAGCTTTCTGTAGCTCTCAGTCTGACACTTCTGAACAAAACTTTATTTTGTAGGAAAACATAACGAGGTCATCCCACAATTCTGATGCAACTCCTTCTGGAAAAGCAGTATGTGCAGAAGCACGACCCAAACCCCTCCTTGTGGCTGGGATTAATAGGACATATGGGGAACGGGCTAACTTATTTTCTTGTTTGTCTGCCAACAGTAATGAACACTATCTAAGAAAAGCACACCCAGCTCCATTATCCAAATTAGCCAGCAGGTGTACTGAGAGCAGCACAGCCACATCAGCGTGGAATTCAACTTCTGCTAAAAGCCCAGGTGTTCATCCCAGCTGCCTGGCACTGTGAAGATCTGCAGTGCCAGCGCTCTAAGTACATGAACCAGCTAGTGTAAGCCTGTACAGGTGCGGTCACATGAACCGTGGTCACCTCCTGTTGACCATATGAGCCAATAGTAATAACTACTTAGAGAAAGGCTCAGCTAAAGTATAGGGAAAGCCAAGAACCCTCTGACCAACAGATGAGACCTTGGAATCACTATGGAGAATAGGCAATCATTAAGCTGTCTTGAGTTCACATTAGGTGTGCTCCAACCAAACTGCTGCATCCCACTAGGGACTGGTTTTAGTAAGCTGGTGGGAATAACAGTGAACAGCAGCAGACTGAAGATTTAACGGAGATCTAACAGACTGGGACCACTGAATGCTTCTGTAACACAACTGTTAAAGCACACCGCAAACAATAAACAAGATCTCCAGCATTTAAGTGATCTTAAATTAAGACTTATCTCCTTCACTGTCTTGCAACCTTAAAACTTTAAAACTGCTGTCCTTGATCGAATGCCAAAGAAACAATGACATCTGAAGTGGCTAGCAAAACCGACAATTACAGTGAACTACAGAACCTTGTTTCTGAAAAATGCAAACCACATTTTGTAATACCATATCATAAAAATATTTATTCCTAAAGCCTCTGTAAGGCTAGCTTACAGTCTACATTTTCAGTTGTTTAATGGAGTGTTAGAGCTTATTGCATTCTATTGCATCATGAGAGAAGCTTGCCCAAGAGCCTTTACAGCAGCTAGATAGTGAGGAAAAGCTGAGATATTTAGATAATTAGATATTTAAAATATGCATGCTTTGTCTTCAGAGTAGAATCAGTAACTCACCTTCAGTATCCATCAATTTCCAAGCACGCACCTTAACACATCAAGTCACCTGCACTTCTCTAAAGAACAACAGACATCCACAAAGTGACACCTCCTCTGTTGCCAGGCGCTCAAATGTTTTCTGCTCTAAAAGCACCAGTCAGATTTAAGAGCAACGCCCTCTGGGGGATGATGCTGATTCTAGCAGACCACTAAGAATTGCCTCATCTTGGTTTAGGTAATGCAACGATGTCATATTCTGTCAAGCATATTTCCCTGTAGAGATGATCTCATACATTTAGGGAAGAATAGTGCATTAAGAATTCAATTACAAAGTGTTATTCTGCTCCCTGATATTTTTTTCCTCCGAAAGCTTAGGTAAGAAGAGCTTTCAACTCTAAGGAAAACATAAAAAAACAAGTAGCTGAAATGAGCCACAGCATTTTTCTAATCTAGCAGAGTAAATTTTGTCAGGTTTAGGAAGCTTATTTTCCAATATTTTATTGGAAAAAAGGAAGGTGGGGTTTAAAAACCCTCCAAGACAGTGATAGAGGTCACAAAGCTAATGCTACAACGATCTTTACAGGTAATAAGTAGTAAAAAATAAAGTGGTTCAAAAAAGGTCCGAACATATGCTCAGCAAGCTACAAAAATGACCATAATCTCTCTGTACAGCAATAAAAGCAAAAAAATTTTTTTTGCCTTACACAAGTTCTTCCAATGCTTTTCTTTTCATAGGAAAAATGAAAAATAAAACTTATTTTGCCTGGACCTAACAAAAATAAATCCACATCATCATATATCACCCGTGGCCATAAGAACCACCAGGTTTATTTTTGAAACAATATTTATTTGCATTTTGAACTGATAAGACAAATCTATAATATAGTGATAAAAATAATACCAAAGCTTCTCAGACAGGGAAGGAAACAAACATCTAACTGAACTGTTTCTAGCTGCCAACTGTATCTTGAAATATGCACACCACAGGAGGCAAGACAACACATGTTCAGTATATATCAGCTACTACAAAGCAATGACTGTAGTAGTATTAAAATACCAGTCCAAAACAGAAACCAGTATTATAAAACATGTCCTTAAAGATTAGAAAAGGGTAGTTTTCCACCTCACATGACTGCAAAATGTCAAACATTCAAAGGGGGCATTGTATGTACATAAAAATACAGACATAGCACACTTCAATACTAATGCAGACATGGAAATAAACAAATTCCCATTCTACATTGAATAATGACAACCAATAATTATCTAATTAATAATGGAAGGAAAATATAGAAGCTGACTGTGTGAAAAAAACAAAACCATTTGAAATATACCAGCATGCTTTCTGCGTGGCATTATTGACACCTCATCTGGAGTACTGTCTCCAGTTCTGCAATCCTCGACATAAGAAGGAGCTGGAGCTGTTGGAACGGGCCCAGAGGGGGGCTACGAAGATGATCAGAGGGCTGGAGCACCTCCTGTACAAGGACAGGCTGAGAGAGTTGGGGTTGTTCAGCCTAGGGAAGTGAAGGCTCTGAGATCTTATAGCGACCTCCCAGTAGCTGAAGGGGCTACAAGAAAGATGGGAAGGGACTGTTTACAATGGCTTGTAGTGATAGGACTAGAGGCAAAGGGTATAAACTTTAGAGGTAGATATAGGCTAGACATAAGGAAGAATTTCTTCACAAGGGTGGTAAGGCACTGACCAAAAGCAAATGGACTTTCAGTTAGCTAGTATTAATCTGCAAAATCAGCAAGAAGCGCTGATGGCACCCTTACCCTTCCTTATTCCTTCACCTGCATCCAATCACCACTGCAACAAATATTATGGAGCCTGGCAAGGTCAGTAAGGCCACGGCGTGTTATTTTAACACCTACCAGTGATGAGAAGCAGATAATTAAAAGAGGAGAACTACCAGCTGGAGGGCAAAAGACTCGATTAGCAACACCATCCTTCAGCCTCGCAGGGAATAGGCTGACAAGCCCTGCGCCTCCAGCTCCTGCCCGTCTGGAGGGACGCCGGGAAACATTTGCAATTAAAGCACTTCCTGCGTTTTCTTTTGTTTGGGCAGCTTCTCCACAACCCCAACCTCAGCTCAGCGAACGCTGCCCTCACCCTCTGGGCGGCCAAGATAACCCGACACCCGAGCCCCCTGCTCCCCCATCCACGTGTCTAGACTTAGACTAGACATAAGGAGGAATTTCTTCCCGCTGAGGGCGGCGAGGCGCTGGCACAGGCTGCCCAGGGAAGCTGTGGCCGCCCCATCCCTGGAGGTGTTCAAGGCCAGGTGGGATGGGGCCTTGGGCAGCCTGGGCTGGTGGGATGTCCCTGCTCACGGCAGGGGTGGTGGAACTGGGTGATCATTATGGTCCCTACCAACCCCCCCGCCCCGTCCCGGCGCCGCGCCCCGACCTGCCTCCCCGCGTCCGGCGGCTCCGCTCGGCTCTCGGCGGGCCGGGCGGCCCCAGGCTCCGCTCCGCCTGCGCGGGGCGGGGAGCGCTCGCCGGGGCCAATCGGCTCGCCGGGAGCCGGGGCGGAGCGGCAGCGCCGGGCAGGGCCAGGGGCGGGCTCCGTGGGGAGGCGGAGGGAAGGCGCTTTCCGCTTACATGCGTATGAATAACCGTTCCCGGGAATCTTATGCTGTTACGTTCCCAGGACTGATTTGAATGTTCTGATGAAACTTTGCGACAGTCGAAACTCTTGCTGACTTTGGAGCTGGCTCCAGATCTGCCTGACCTTTCAGAATGAAGGAAGAAATAGAATCACCAGGTTGGAAAAGACGTCTTGGATCATCGAGTCCAACCGTTCCTATCTGCCGCTAAACCGTGTCCCTGAGCACCTCGTGTTTTAAATGCCTCCAGGGGTGGTGACTCAACCACCTCCCTGGGCAGCCTCTGCCAGTGCCCAATGACCTTTTCTGTGAAAATTTTTTTCCTGATAGAATCATATATATCACAGTATCACTCGGTTGGAAAAGACCCCCAGGATCATCGAGTACAACCATTCCCATCAATCACTAAACTATACCCCTCAGCACCTCATCCACCTGTCCTTTAAACACCTTCAGGGAAGGTGACTCAACCACCTCCCTGGGCAGCTGTTCCAGTAAGCCTGAACCTCCCCTGGCGGAGCTTGAGGCCATTCCCTCTCGTCCTGTCCCCTGTCACTTGGCAGAAGAGGCCAGCTCCCTCCTCTCCACAACCTCCTTTCAGGTAGTTGTAGAGAGCAATGAGGTCTCCTCTCAGCCTCCTCTTCTCCAGGCTAAACAACCCCAGCTCTCCCAGTCGCTCCTCATAAGATTTGTTCTCCAGCTCCTTCACCAGCTTCGTTGCTCTTCTCTGGACTCGCTCCAGAGCCTCAACATCCTTCTTGTGGTGAGGGGCCCAGAACTGAACACAGTACTCGAGGTGCGGTCTCACCAGTGCCGAGTACAGAGGGAGAATAACCTCCCTGGACCTGCTGGTCACACCATTTCTGATACAAGCCAAGATGCCATTGGCCTTATTGGCCACCTGGGCACACTGCTGGCTCATGTTCAGTCGCTGTCAACCAACACCTCCAGGTCCTTCTCCTCCTGGCAGCTTTCTAGCCAGACTTCTCCTTGTCTGTAGCACTGGACAGCGTTGTTGTGTCCCAGGTGCAAGACCCAGCATTTGGACTTGTTAAACCTCATACTATTGGTTTCAGCCCAGCAGTCCAGCCTGTTCAGGTCCCTTTGCAGAGCCTCCCTACCCTCCAGCAGATCCACACTTCCACCCAGCTTAGTGTCACCCACAAACTTGGTAAGGGTGCACTCAATGCCTTCATCCAGGTCATTGATAAAGACATTGAACAGGGCTGGACTCAGCACTGAGCCCTGGGGAACCCCACTTATCCAGTCTGATCCTCCCCTGGGGCAACTTGAGGCTATTGCCCCTTGTCCTGTCCCTGTCACTTGGGAGAAGAGGCCAGCACCCACAAACCATTTGTTGTAAGCTGCTAACCTATTATATATTTGAATATTATGTATAGGTTTTGTGATTTTAGTACTAAAATATAGGATTAGCTTGAATAATAACCTTTAGCCAGCCTGTGCCTGGATACTTATGCTTAAATAAGGAATTTTAACAAGGCTGCAGTTAGAAAGAATGTGACTGTATCTAATTAAGCCAGATAATGGGGACTAGTGCAACGATAAGTGAAACAAGAAACAGCTAGGACCACATGCAACCTTGATGAGGTGCCCAGGGACTCTTAAGAGCACGCACAAGAAGAGTTGAGAAGTTCAACTGTGAGGAAGACCTACGGCCTTCATCCCGAGACCCCTGACGACCCCCAGAGGGCAAAGCTCGTGTGCCAAGGGGAGGAAACTTATGTAAATAAATTCCAAGAACTGATTATAACAGACACACTTGTTCCAGGAAAAGCTATGGATATGTATGCTTTGACTGTATACAGCCTTTGTGAATTGCGTTCAAGTTGCATGCAGATTAGGTGAAGCCATCCCCGGCATGCCCAATATCGCATTGAAGAATATCTTACTTAATAATCAAATTGGCATTGAGTATGGCTTTTCATAGCATCAAGATAGAAAATGCTGGAAACAGGTGATGGCAGCAGCAGACACACCTGTTCAGCACAGATCATGCTGCACACAAGGTGTTGTCATCTTCAAAGAGTGAACAGTGTCTGGAAAACACCATTTTAACAAAAACACACTGTAGAGGGACAGGCTGGAGAAGTGAGCCTGTGTGAACCTCATGAGGTTCAACAAGGCCAAGTGCAAAGTCCTGCACCTGGGTCGGGGCAATCCTCAATTTCAGTACAGGATGGGGGATGATGTGATTGAGAGCTGCCCTGCAGAGAAGGACTCCAGGGTGCTGGTCGACGAGGAGCTCAACATGAGCTGGCAATGTGCGCTCACAACCCAGAAGGCCAACCCAATCCTGGGCTGCATCAAAAGAAGCGTGGCCAGCAGAGCAAGGGAGGGGGATTCTGCCCCTCTGTTCCTCTCTTGTGAGACCTCATCTGGAGTATTGTGTCCAGTTCTGGAATCCTCAACATAAGAAGGAGATGGAGCTGTTGGAACAGGGCTACACAGATAATCAGAGGGCTGGAGCACCTCCCATATGAGGACAGGCTGAGAGAGTTGGGCTTGTTCAGCCTAGGGAAGAGAAGGCTCCGAGGTCTTACAGTGACCTTCCAGTACCTGGAAGGGGCTACAGGAAAGCTGGAGAGGGACTGTGCACAAAGGCTTGTGGTGATAGGACAAGGGGGAACGAGCATAAACTGGAGAGGGGCAGATTTAGACTAGATATAAGGAAGAATTTCTTCACCGTGAGAGCTGTGAGGCACTGGCACGGGTTGCCCAGGGAAGCTGTGGCTGCTCCATCCCTGGATGTGTTCAAGGCCAGGTGGGATGGGGCCTTGGGCAGCCTGGGCTGGTGGGAGGTGTCCCTGCCCATCGCAGGGGGTTTGGAATTGGATGATCCTTAAGGTCCCTTCCAACACAAACCATTCTATGATTCCACGATTCTGTGTAGCTTTCAAAACAAAACAAAACAAAAAAAAAACCAACCCCAAACCCCACAACTGCTCAGACCAAACTGAACTGCACTTTATATTAAATCAGGAGTGCAGGGCGCGCGCCCCGTTCCCGTGCGCCGCCGCGCGCTTCCCGCTCCCGCCACTTCCTGGCGCGGGGCGCGCCGGGACCGCGGGGCACAGGCGGGGGCACAGACAGAGACACAGACACACAGACAGAGACACAGACAGTCAGAGACACACAGACACACACACGCGGGGATACGTGAGCGGAGTGTGTCACACGGGAGCCGCTGCCCCCCTCTCCGTCCTCCCCCCCCCCGTCCCCTACACCGAGAAATGCTCCCGGCGCCAGCCGCATCCTCACCTCCCAGGTCAGTCGGTTTCGTTTTAATTCGCAAATTGACCTTTGGCAGCAGGAATCAGAGTTCGGCTCTGGGAACTCAGTTTCCCAGCTCCTCCAAACAGGCACCAGCCTTCTTTCCGGCTTCTTATCGCCAGGTCTCATGTCATAGAATTGCGAGTAGCACTTATTTGCTGATAAAATACTGAAAAGGACAAAGTCTTCGAAGCAAAGGCAATAATATTTTACAATTCAGCGCTGAATTGGATGCCCTTTGTGAGAATTAATTGATAAGTTTTGCTGCAGCTGGTTTGTATGCTTAATTATATCATTATATAAATCTCTCTGGTAAGGTGTAGCTGGTTTAGGTCAAGAGATAAGCTGCCTTATGGCTGCGAGAATTTATTAGAATCACAGAATCATAGAATCACCAGGTTGGAAGACACCCACCGGATCAAGTCCAACCATTCTTATCAAACACTAAACCATGCCCCTCAGCACCTCATCCACCCATCCACCAGGGAAGGTGACACAACCACCTCCCTGGGCAGCCTGTTCCTGTAAGCCTGAACCATATTGATATGCTTGGTTGTCTTGTAAGATGTAGGTGTTTCAGGTCAGGAGATAACCTGAAGGGAGTCTCCAGACATGGTTGGATAATCTAAAAAAGAGTTAACGTTCTTTGAGGATTTACGTGGTTCTTTGACTAAAACTAGTATATATACCTACTGCTTTTGTAAGACGGGATGCCTTTTTTAGAAGGACATCCAGTTTAGCGCTGAATTGTAAAGCAAAAATATTATTGCATTTGGTTTGAAGACTTTGTCCTTTTCAATATTTTACCAGTGAATGCGTGTTTCTCACACCTTCTAAAAAAAGACATCCCATCTCACAAAAGCAGTAGGTGTATATTTACTAATTTTAGACAAAGAGGTGAGTAAGTGGTTAAAGAATGTTTATTTTTCTTTAGGTTATCCAACCATGTCTGGAGTCTCACTTCAGATTCTCTCCTGACTCAAGACAGCTCCATCTCACAAGTCAGTTAAGCACACCAGTAAATTCACACAGACCTGAGAGAGGTCTTGACCTAAAACAGACACATCTTACAAGACAATTAAGTATATCAATGAATTGTTAGAACTCTAAGAGAGTGTTTATTCTTTCAGGTTATTTATGCATGTCTGGAGATTGTCTGCGTAGTATCTCTTGGTACGGCACAGATTTATATGACAAGATAATTAAACATACAAACCAGCTGCAGCAAAACTTATCAATTAATTCTCACAGAATCATAGAACGGTTTGAGTTGGAAAGGACATGAAAGGTCATCTAATTCCAGTCCCTCTGCTGTGGGCAGGGACACCTCCCATCTGATCAGGCTGCTCTAGGCCCCATCTAACCTGGCCTTGAAAACTTCAGGGGTAACATCCTACATTTTTCATAAAATTCCTCAAATCTTAATTGTAGAAGTTACTTCTCCTGGTGGGAGTTCAAGGTGGAAATTTGATGCTTCTTGTTGCTGAGGAAATTTGTCAGTCCGCCACAGTTCAGCTCGACATAAGGATAACTAAGCTAATTTTTGGTAACATTAAAAAAGGTAGGGATAAAGTCAGTTAGTGAGTTCTTCTAAGCGTGAATCAGTAGCTGAGAGGAAATCTCGTTTATTGTTGTTGAGGAACATGAATTCTGCTGTAGAGCTATGTTGCATGATACACACCAGCCAGGAAACCAATGTAATCAGGTTGTTTTGAGCAGCAATTGATTTGCATGTCTAAGCTAGTTTCTCAGCAGATGTGGGTAGTGTGTTTTGTTCATAAACATTACAGACTTTTGTGTATGCTTTTTTTTTAAAAAAAAAAGTAGGGGCAGATATGCTGAAATAATGTGTTTGTCTTAGACTTGACATAGGCGGTAAACTAGCAAAACTCAGACAGGCTTAGATGTACCATGGGCAGAAATGTGGGTGTCCAGGAACCTTTACTGTGGAAAACTTGGAGGAGGATTCAGAGGATCTAAAATTTGGTCTTTGGGGTCCATGAGAGTATTTTAATTTTAAATGACTTGTGGATCCAGCTTGTGAAAAGTTTGAATACTTCTGCATATAGTCAGTTTTGGTTTTATCTTTCATTGCAACTGGGAGGTTGTTTTGAGAACCAAGGGCTGGTAAGTGGCTATACTGGACTGAACAAAGAGATGCGCCTTAATATTTTTTTAACTTCTTGCCCCTCTTCCTCTGTTTCAGTTTCTTAGCAGTTCTCTTCAATGATTTGCAGGTGCCCAGAAAAAAAAAGTTAATTAAACTTACAAATAATGACACATATAACGATGTGTGTTTACACTTTAGATTGCTTTGTAGCATTTGATTACAAATGAGGTTGCAAGATGGCAAGTACTACTGCATGGCATGCTGTTTCTTGAAAAGAGATAAGATTGCTGTCGTAAGTTTGCAGGTGAGATTTTAAAGCAGGCACATTAGAGATTGATAGCAAAGGTCACCAGTAGCGAACGGAGTCATCATTTTGGATTTCAATTCTTTTACCTTGAGATACAGAGCTAAGAGCTAGCGTTACTGAAATCTTAATTTTCCTCAGGAACTGAAGTGCTGTACTACCCGTACAAATTAATTATTTCATTTGTCTCTCCAACCATAAAGCAGAAATAATAGTATTTTTACATAAGGTGCAATCAAAAATAACGGAATCAAAAGCACCCATGAATACAGGATATATTAAAAGTGAGTTATAATCAGAAATTGGTACTGACTTGACTATTTGTAATTGGTTTAGGGCAAATGAAGAGAAAATGGGAAGAAAGAGTGAAAAGAGTGGAAGAACTAGCTTCTTACTATGAGAGAAATCCTCTTCCTCCAGTTTATAGACCAAAACTGTCTGAAGCCTTTCTGCCATCTTCTGTTTGGAAAATATTTTTTCGTCAGGCTGACGCTTTCAGTTATGTAAAAACCTGCAAAGAGGTAAATTATTTGTTAGTTCAGTGTCACGGCTCTTTAGGTACCGCCAAGGTTGACCTTCAATTAAAAGCTTGGTTGACAGTAAAGGCCTTATCAGATTGCAAGATATTTTCTCCCCCAGTCCTGAAACAGCAAGGCTTGTTTGTTTGTTTATTTGGTTTTTGTAGAAGCTCATGCTATTCTGGAGCTAGCTCTAAGTACTAGTTTTAACAATTGAATTGATATGTGGTGTTAACCTCTAACCTCTAACAACAAAGTGATTTTTATTAACATTGTTGTGATATGTTCCTTCTGAAGATAAAGGAGCTGTCAAGGCTGGCAAGAGAATGGAAAGGTAGTGGGAGCTGAGGAAAAATGAGGAAGAAAAAGAGATGAACAGGAGGTAGAGACAAAATAAACACAATACAATTTTCCAATGCCATTAGGGTGGCAAGTTCAGGTGGTAAGAAGTGATGAGCAAAATAAACATTCTGCAAAATGTATCCTCTGTTTTCAGTTCTCTGCACTTAATGCTTCTCAAATTGATTGCTGCTTTTAAAGAAAATACCAGTTTCTTCCCACTGTTTTAGGTGTTTAAGTAATCCTGACAGTCTGTTTTCCAAAATGCATTCTTACTGGCTTGGCAGTGGCTTTTTTTTGCCCATTTTCTTTTTAGATTTCCAATTTCAGATTTAAATAATGTAGAGTGTAAAGAATATTTGCTATAAAGCCATATGCTGCTCTCATATCCACAAGACTGTTCCTTTCAGGACATTACTCCTGCTCCCATTAGATCCACTTACCACTGATCAGAAAATAGATGGCTTTGCCGAAAAAAACAGAGTTTACATTAATGCACAGCAAAGAAAAGCTTCAAATTTTCAGTCACGTAACTGAAATCAGAATGATGTTCTTAATTAAAACCAGGTGCTGTGTGGGTTGAAAAAGGATAGGTTTTCTACTACTTGTAGTTTTCTAATATTTACTAACCTTTGATCAAACAAATAATATTAAAGTTGGAAATTCTGAATATTTTAACTGGTTCTTTGAATAAAAAAAAAAAAACTTCGATGTTTTTATTGAAAAGGATGTTCATGTATTTGCCCTGGAAAATAACACACAAAGTGGACAGAGGTTTTACCTTGTGACAACGTACAAAGAGCTTTGGTTTTATTACACGTGAGTATTTGAAAAGGTACCCTATGCATTATTATAAGATAGTAGCATACCAGATCTACTCTTATCTGGTAACAGCTCTTAATGGTAGCCCTCCCCAGTAGCCGTGTGCTGCTCTGGCTAGCACAGAGCTGTAGTGGGTGGCCTGATGTTTGATCTTGGCAGTGGGGATAAAATCTTCATATGGACAAACCAATCTATTCTATAGTGGGTTTCAGCTTTCTCTCGAGTTATTATCTGGGAATTAAGGACCTCGCCTACTGAACTTAAATCTTAGAGCAGTAGATTTGCTTTTGCTGTCAGCTTTCCTTGGGGGATCATACCAATGTGACATAAATATATTTCTATGATTAGTCATGCACCATTTAAAGTGGGCATTAATATAAATGTTCAGCTACTAATTAGTGGTCTTGTATTTGTTTCGACCATTCCTTAAATTCTTAGCAGCATTTCAGTTGGCAGTATGTATTGTAAGACTTTGGAGGGGATAAGGAGAGTACTTCACAAATTTAAACTCTAGGGCAGACAGATATGTTTGTTGATACTTAATGATGTAGTTAGCATCAATTTTTTCAAAGCCTTATAAGGCTGTTGCTGTTGTTTTAATATGGATAGTTGATAGAAAAATAAAAGAATATTTAGGACTTGTGGGATTCTTGTTTGCAACTGAAACGTATATTTATTGTGCGAGGTTGTGATTTGCTTTTGTTTTCCTTAGCAAAAGTTATAAAACAAGTCTTACGCATTGCTATGAAGTGATTCCTGAAAAACATGTGTGCAAACTTTATTTTGATTTGGAATTCTACAAACCAGCAAATCCTGGTGCAGATGGCAAGAATATGGTTGCAAAGTTAATTGAGGTAAACTGGAGCAAAGTCATCTTGTACATTGATATTAATTTGTTGTTGCTTTAATTCTTGATTATTCTGTAGTAAAATGAAAAAGAACTAGTGGTTATATTTAGTGAAGTAAAAAGTACTGTTTTAATTAAAGCCGAGAGTCTCTCCTTTAAATGAAAGGGGAAAATGGAAAATGATGGTTGTTGGAAGGGTTATGTTTACTGATATGATGTTTGTGTTTGCAGATTGTTTTATCTGGTCTGCCACTTTAAAGCTGTAAAGCTAAAGGAGTATTTAGGTATTTTTCAGAGCAGCATCAGTGAAAGTGGCGACTAACTCTAAAAAACAGCTGTTACTCAGTTCTGCTTAGGTGTGATTTTAGGTGTCTTCGGGTGGGAGTTTATTATAATTGAATTAAATTATGATGTAGAGAACATTAGGTGACTGCACTTATCAATTTAGTACCTAAAATTAAATACCTTTGCCAGTTATCAATTTTATAAAATTGTGCAGATTTCCATTTTACTGCAAATTTTCGGTTGGAAAATGAGCTCCACTGCAAATTCAATATGGTGGAGGTGAAAATAAAGCAGGCTTTAGAAGAGTATCTTCTGTTGCAATAAAATCTCTTTGTGAGTGGCCATTTATTTTTAAGACTTCTGGTGTTTACATTTCCCTATCTAGAAAGCAACGAAAGAAAACATGACTGAAGTAGTTCCTTTATGAAAAACCCTTTATTGACACAGAATCCAGAGGCATTTACTCCATTGCAGATCAGTTCTGATCCCCAAGTTAAGAAGAGAACCTTGGATTTGCTGTGTGTGGGGATCTGAGATGCTAAAATCCGAAGTTTTCAGATCTTTAGGTTCTGAGTCCCAGTCCTAAATAAGACTAATCACAAGCTTTTTAGGGGGTAGAGCTATTTTAGAAACAAATGTCTTCTGTTTTCTGCTTATTTTTTGTTGGGTCATACCAATTAATTAGCTAAATTGCATCAATGAATTAGCATACCAACCCTTTCTATCATGATGCGAGGTTAGTCTGCATTACAAGCATTGTTACTGTGGGTATGAACTGCTTTGTGGTGTTAAAAAACAGATGATAGAATGGTTTGGGTTGGAAGGGACCTTAAAGAGCCTCCAGTTCTAACTCCCCTGCCATGGGCAGGGACATGTCCAACTGGATCAGGTTGTTCAAATCCCCATCCAACCTGGTCTTGAGCACCCCCAGGGGTGGGGCTTCCATGACTTCTCTGGGCAACCTGTGACAGAGCTTCACCACTCTCACAGTATAAAATTTCTTCCTAGTATCTAATCTAAACGTACTCTCTTTCAGCTTAAAACTGTTACCCCTCATCCTGTCACGCAGTTCCTGATAAAAAGCCCCTCCTCGGCTTTCCCGTAGGCGCCACTCAAGATAAAGCCACTAAATTAGACTCTGACCTGAAAATCTGCACTATTAGTATATACAGTGACCTGCTTATTTCAGGAAATACAGTTTATGTCAAATTTGTTTAAAATTTGCCATGTTATGATTTAGTTTGATTATTTGTATGCTCAAAATGAGACTAAAATAAAAATAAAAAATATGTAGAATCTGTATTTGTGTTAGATTTTATAGATAACCACTATTAAAAATGCTAGAGAAAATAGCTTAACTGATGTTTATCATTTCAGCTTGTCTGCCAAAAATTGAAAGAGCTGTATGGTGTAGACTGTTCAGCCAAAGATGTCTTGAATTTAGATTCCAGTACGGATGAAAAATTTAGTCGACACTTAATATTTCTACCCCAAAATACTGTATTTAAGGATAATATTCATGTTGGTAAGTGCGTTCTTTTCTCCTAAAAATAGAAGGTGAATTTTTTACTTTGTGCAGTGCCATCTCACATTTGAATATTTATTTTTATAGAATTATATGTGGAAAAAACATGTATTCCCAGCAGAAATAATTACCTGTTTCTTTTTCATTAAGCCTCATTATTTCTCTGCTCATATCCTACTTAATTTTTCTAGAATTAGGATTTGTGTTTGCAAAAATGTAACATTTTTCTGCTTGTATGTTTCATTTAAATAAAGTGCTGGCAAGACTGGGCTTACAGTATGATTATGACTTCTTAACGTTCAGGTTAATTTCAATCTTAAAAATTGAAGATCAGATTATTGGCTCTAAGTACAGTTGATTTGAGCTCAGCACAGGGTCAGAAAGGCAGGATGAAGATGGTTTCAAGCCAGCTGCGCATAAACATGATTAAGAGAAAGGTGAAAACAATTTTCATTGTTGATATAAGTTGCAATTTCATGGGATATAGCAACTCCAACACAAAGAATTGCCAGTTCAAGTGACTCCATTTTTAAAATCAGTATAAGAATTTCCTCCTCATTTCACAGAAATATTTTGAATGTACTTTTAGAATACTGTTTATGAAGCACTAAGGTGCTAGTGGTGAGCATTAAGGAAAGTGAATCTGGAAATTCTTAATTTCTTCTTGTAGATGTATTCTGTATGATGTGCAGTAAAGCAAGTTTATAGGCATACCTTGAACAATGAGGGTGCAGTGTAATGTCACCTCAGTTTTGTCTGAGTGAAGCAGGAACTAATGGAAAACAGCTTGCCCAGTGGTGGAATTAAAATTTGTATTAATCTACAAATGCAGAAGTTTGTGTTATTGCACCTGAAGCCTTGTTTATCATTTCCTAGTATTTGAGTGTTTGATTTTGTAACCTTTGTTACAAACGAACAACTATGGTAAGGGAGAGGAAGCAGAAATGCTGTTTGAGTGTACCATATTAATACCCTCATGGGCTATTAGAAGGGATGAAATTTAGATTTGTGACGTTTAGCTTTGCTGTTAGTGTTCAGGAGGAACTGTGACAACAGCAGCAGAATTACATGTATCAGAAAGACATTATGTGCTTTGTTACGGGGTTTCCACTGGCAGTAGAATAGGAAGAACTGGTAATTTGGGTCATGCTCAGGTTCCCGCTTTTATTGTCCCTGCCTATCACAGCAGGGTTGGAACTGGATGATCTTTAAGGTCCCTTCTAACCCAAACTATGCTATGATGCTGTGATTCTATTCTGCTGTCTGCTTGGTCACAATCTGTCTGATAGTCTTTATGCCCAGTCTTCTTTTTACTTTCTCACTCTTACCTCTAGCTCCACACTATCTCTCATTCTGGTCTTGAGTAAAGCTTATACTGAATTTTGTCTTTTTTTTTATACCACCTGTGCTTTTTAAGTAGCTTCTTACTGTGCACTGTGTATATCCTAGCAGGGGATAGGCCTTTGTCCATGTACAGATTTTTTTCCCCAAATATTTTTAATATACACACGTGCATCACCTCAGACCAAGATTTTTATCCTTACTCCAATATAAAGAAGCCACAGGATTTCTCAGAATCAAGGTTTTTTTTAACATTAAACCCCCTATTTCTCATTCTTAGGGGTAGTAGAATCTGTCTCCTTAAACTTTTTGAGGAGTATCTTACATGGCAAGCTAGGCTGATTGTTAAACTTACAAGCAAATGCTTATAATACCGGCTGCCAGCCTCAAGCATGACAAAGAGCTGCTATTTTGTATGTGACACTGTGATAACAGCTAGAAACCCCCAAGACTTAAATGGAATTGCTGCAATTTTTAGTTTAAAAGTATGGTCTTTAACTCTGTTGCTGTTATAAAACTCTTAAGTAATACATGGTTGACAAATTATTTGGTATGACAGTAATTTTAGCCTGTGATCTTGATAACTAAATTACATTAGTCAGTTCTTTCAGTGGAAGCTTGAACTGTTTGTTCTAGTCCATTAGTTCAGTGTTCGGCATCTGCACTGTGATGCAACTTTGACATGTTTGCTGTCGGACTTAAAATATATTTACAGATTGTGTACTGATGTTCTACCTTTGTCTTTTCAACGGGATGTTGAAGTCACAGTAAAAATTCATTTTTTTATAATTGAGATATGTAAATGTCGGTGTTAAGTTCATGCATATTTCCATAACATTACACCTTTTATATTCATTAATATGTCATAGTAACCTGCTTGACCAATCTGCCTTAAAGCTTATTAGCTTTGTACTTTGTCCAGAATACTGTGCTGAAGTAAGTGACTAAAAATGCAGACAACTTCATAAAGTACTTTCTTTTGAAAGATACAGAAGACATTTATTTCGATCTTGTACTTTTATCTAGGACTTCAAATTTAGTTTGGGAAATTGTAGCCGCAGTCTATGCATTTTGGTTTTGTTATATTGTCTTTATTTCTAAAGAGATCATTGCCAAGCCCACTCACTTCTCTCTGTTCTCAGTAGTAAAATTGCAAAGGGGAAGATTAGAGCTGTATGATGCAGTTAATACACAAACCATTGTATATTTTCTCATATTTTAAAAAATAAGTTTAGTAAAAATCGTTGTCAGGCGTGGCTTTTTTTAGTCCAAAAGATTTATTTAAAAAAATCAGTGGGGGAACCCAGACTATAACCACTTCCATCTTGGCTGTTTTGAAAAATGTTTGTACAGGAACAACTAAGTTCGTTCTGGGCTCCTAAGTAACATTATCAGCTTTTGGGTTTTTTTCGTTTGTTCTTAAGGTAACTTTGTGAGAGCCGTTTTGCAGCCTGCCATGCAGTTAATGGAGAGTAAAGCAGCTGTGATTCCAGAAGGAGGAGCAGGCTGTGTTTTCCCATGTTCTGCAGAAGCAGTTGGATTAGATGGTTCTCTTACAAACCTCATAGAAGCTGAAGCTGCTTCCAAAAGCTGCTCAGTCACTGCATGCCAAGCAAAGGATGTGGAAACAACACAACAGGGAGAAAATTCAGATTTTTGCTTTCTAATAGTAAAGGATAAAGAAGGAGCCAAACAACTTTTTGTGGATCTAGGTAAATATAATAAGTGCATTTACACTGATTTGTGATGTGAAAAAGTTTAAGAAATGAGATATTGATTATAGACAATAAGAACAACAGTGTCAGAATTTAAACCAAATACAACACATCCAGAAACTGTGATCATAAATGCTGTACTTTAAAGGAGCCTTAAATTCTTGGTCCATGGAACTTATATTAAGTATTTTGTTCTAAACTTTGAAGAAACTCTTGCCACACAAAAGACTCTGTAATTAATTTTGTTCCTAAGGACTTAAGTGTTTCTGTTTGGATTATATTTATAGATATATTTATAGAGGATAGTGTTTATTTATTAGTATTTTTATATACTCAGTTCAATTAGAAGTTGCTTAATTATGGAACAGGTCATACAGGTGCGGCCTTCTGTATTGTTCTGCCTGGACGGAGCTTTTTTCCCATTTGGAATGGCAGTTATTAGGTTTTAATGACAGAATAATAGAAAATTTGGGTTGGGCACTTCATGCCCCAGTTGTGATTAGCCTGCTCATGGTATTAAAATGTTTAAAATCTCCAGGATTATTACACCCATAATCAAACTGAAGTTTGAAGGTTCCACCCTTACCATCCCCATATCTGGTTTCTCTGCTTATTGCCCTGTCTCAGCAAAATGCTTTTGTACAGCCCTGTTTTGTGTGCTTGAGGATTATTCATCGTGTTGTTTTCTCAGACTTCTCTGAACAACCCCCACTCCTTCAAAGCTGAATTTGGGATCACTTTTATTGCGAGCCTGTTCAGTCTGTCTTGTATAAACATAATCCCAGAGATGGCCCTATGGAAGGTTTCTCCATTACTGATTCAGAAGAATTCCTTCAAGCATATTTGTGAATGGACATGAAAGAAAAGCTAATTGTTTACTGTGTCACCTTTTAAGAATTTGATGTTAGTCCCCAAAAATTAACAACCTTCAATATTTGTGTTACACACATTACTTCAAAGCTGGAAAGCTAAGATCAAATTAAAATAGCTGGAATACTGAATTACATCATGAGGCTGCTAGAAAGTGATGTAATGTTCTTTTTTGAGTTCTTTAAGTTCTTTTATTTTCATTAAAAATTAAATACAACCCACAAATAAAGCACCCACCTCCTCAATAAATTCTTAGGCCAATTAGGGAGTGTTTAAGATACCTGCTTGTTTTTTTGTTACTTGTTTTTGAGATTGGAATTAAGTTTTCCTGATATGTGCTTCTGTGTCTGGTCCACAGATAACAGTTTCAGAACTATTAAGTCCCTCCTGGTTAAAATAGTTGTGCAGCTTTTTATGCTCAGCTGTGTTTCCCAAAGTGTGTAAGCACCGATTTCTTACACTGAAGGGAAACTTTTAGCATTGATAATGCCAGTATGATTAAAATGCCTCTGTTGAGGTGCTGAGTGTTTGTCTTAATTCTTCAGTAATGTAAAGATGTGCCTGATCTTGCTTTGTTGCATTTCTTCTATGGGAGATGAACCAAAGTCAGGAAGTTTCCATCCATTCCTTAGACCCTTAGCTGGGCCCAAGGAAAACTGTTCAGTTTACAAGTACTAAGTATCTGAAAGCCTAGCCACCATTGTTATGCTAAGAAATACTTATTTTCCTGTAGGAGTTTATACAAAGAATAGAAATTTCCGGATGTATAAATCATCAAAAGCAGGAAAAAATGTGATTCTGAAGATAGCAGAGGATAATCAGTTTGTCCCTAACTGTGAAAAGAAAGTTTCATTGGAAGAAGCATATTTTCTTTCTTCTTTGATCTGCAACATCAGGTAATTGTTTAATTCTGGTGGAAATTAAAATATTTTTAAGTACTTGTTTTAGTGATTTTAGAGATTTTTCTCCTGCAGCAGTTACAGATTACTGTCAATGGGCAGCTATTCCATGAACATGTAATAATATAAGACTTTCCAGTAGAATTTCATGAGTTTGAGGAAAAAATGTCTTGGAACACCCCCATTTGTTTATTTTTTTAACCTACCTTCAAACGTTTAAAGAAGACAGAACATGTGGTCCATCTTTTGAGTGTGCCACATTTCTCTCTGCTCTCATTTCTCTATGCTGAAATGTAACCATTACAAAGTTTGGCTGGATTCTGTATAGTTCTTAAAGGAAAAATTACAGATTTCCAGTCAATTAAATAGAGAGTCAAAATATTCTCTGAATTATTATAAAAATATAAAAATAAATTTTGTATTGCATGCCAGATTTCCCATTTGGTACAGGCACATCCTGAGGCTGGATAGTGGTATATAAACCAATCAAGTTTTCTGTATCTGATCTAAACTTCTGATATATCTTGTCCTGTACCAACTGTATCTTAAGATGATCCTAATCGTTACGGCAGCAGAAAGGTTAAAATGGTACCGCCATGTGTAGACTATTACATGTGATATTTTTATTTAACGCATGTATTGGTCATGACTTCAGTTTTTATATCCTGACATGTTCATTAGTCTGAGTGGATGCCAGTGGCTCTGCAGTCTTTAAATGGCTGAGGTTTTTGCCAGGAACTACATTTTCTGTTCTGGTGGAGGAAACCCTGCCCTCTGCAGGTGTATGCCAGAGGAAACCATCAAAATACAAAGAAAAAGTGCCCCAGGGACAGTGAAAGGGAGCACAGAGTCCCAGGGTGGCTGAGGTTAGGTGGGACTGCTGTAGCTCATCTGTTCCAAGGCCCCTCTGCTCTCAAGCCGGGCTACCCGGAGCCAGCTGCCCAGGACTGTGCTGTTACGTTACAGTATGTTATAGCATACTGTGTTACGCTGCAAGTATCACATTTTCCTTTGTATTCTCTCTTTCCTTCAGCGTGAGGGGTGACACAAAAGTTCTGTCATCTGACCTTTCAGAGGAGGAGAGAACAATGCCTGCCTTTTTAAACAGAAAAACTACCAGAGGCAGCAGAGGTACCTCAAGCCTTTTCTACTTAAATCAGATGTACTGTGACTTACACACCTGATAACCTTGACAAGGGCTTTTCTTCTGCCTGCTCTCTGCAGGAAGCAGAGTACAGCCGTACCAAAGGATGCTCTGCAGTGCTTGAATGCCACTTACCTTCCCCTCCTGCTCCCAGAGCTGTCACGCTTTTTCCCAGTTCCCTCTGTATTTTGTTGGAGGTGGGGTGGGTAGAGGCTTAAAGATCTGCAGGAAATTTACTGGTGGATTTATCCCTGCGTTTATTTAAGGATTTGGTGTTATTCCTGTGGATTTTCTGTTTGAAGTCTATATAATGTATAACAGCGTCACATATTACCATGACAAAACCAGTAATGATATGTGTACATGACCTTTGTTTTAACAGATTCCATGGAAGGATACCAGGAGTCACCATATCCAGAAATCGATTCTTTTGTTCGTTCTTTGGTTAATAAGGATGGAGTGCAAGGAGGTAATGATTGCTTTACTATTTACAAATGAGTGTTCTCCAGCAGTATTTTTAAAGAATTAATTTTTTTCCCCCAGGGATAAGGCGATGGAATTATTTCTCTCTGGAAGAAATACTTGTATATGATATTTCTGGTTACCGTTGGTGTGAAAATATTGGAAGAGCTCACAGAAGTAACAACATAATGTATGTTCTTTAACTATTCACTTTAAACAGTTTTATTTATTTTCCTGTTCAACTCTTATTCTATAAATAGTCTGAAAACTCTCAGGGATAGAATCAGCACCTGTTATAATTTCTACTCTCTGTGGGGATATGACCCTTTTTTTACTTAAACCCCCTCTCCCCCATAGTTAACTTTGTGATAACAAAACTTGTACTTATAATATTTCTATGAAATAATCTGCATGCTATTTAAAATATGTGCCTAAAGATGATAACATACAAATCCGAGTATGTGAAACGTATTAAGTGGCACTGTGCTTTGATGATGCTTAGCCAGGAAGCTGAGCAATCAGAAATAAAACAAAGAAAACAGTCCACTTTTAAAATTTACAGTACATCTTAAGTTCTGTTCTTATGTTACTAAAACAACAAAGGTAACACCTGCTACCACGTGTAGTCAAGAAGTTTTGCCAGTGACTCTACAAGGACTCTGACTTCTTGTTACTTTAGCGAAATAGGTGTTGAAAAGTCAGGTTTTTAGATGACATTAGAAT
This sequence comes from Clamator glandarius, assembly GCA_033459285.1. Taxonomy (NCBI): domain Eukaryota; kingdom Metazoa; phylum Chordata; class Aves; order Cuculiformes; family Cuculidae; genus Clamator; species Clamator glandarius. Next base: position 2,387,129 of record JAUNZM010000080.1, read on the forward strand.
TGCAGTAAATAATTAGTAGAAATATTATCACTTAAACATAATTCTACATAACATTTAAAATAACTGAAAGATTAGGAATGCGGTTTTTGAGAAATACAGGTAGAGCCTGCCTCCCCAGACATTAGGCCGGATACACTTGGTGTTTCTAAAGCACAGCTGAAAAATCTGGGTTACGAAATCAGTTGCCAGGAAACAGCGATTTTATCTGGGCTTTATAACAAAATTATCCATAGCAGCAACAGCAGCAACAAAATCTTACCTTACAGTTCGGTCCCATAAACTAATCTTACTTTAATGACATATTCTTCCAAGTGTAATGTAATGATTTAGTCACCATTTAACTTTCAAATGTGAGTCTTAAATATATTTTTAACTTGAGAAGCCTGAAGTTCATTGAAAAAATAATGAGCCTCTACAAAACAAGTATGTAATAAGTATGTCAGAGTATGAAAGCAATATCCATAGATGGGGACGAATAAAACCTATTCTTTTAGTGTCAGAGTTTCTTACTGTCCTTATTCACTTAATTTATGTCCTGTTACTAAAAACTAAATTATTTTTTTCTTAGGATTCTAGTAGATCTAAAGAAGGAAGTCTGGTATCAGAAGTGCCATGATCCAGTCTGCAGAGAACAAAACTTTAAATCACAAAGTATGTTTTCTGTGATTTCAAAGCAATTATGTTTAATACCTTTTGGAACGTTAACTTTAATTAATGCAGTATATTTGATTTAGGTTTTCCATTACCACCTAGGATATGTCTCCTGTCTCTTTTCAATGAGGTATGTTTCTACCCTATGAATAAGCTGAAGTTCTTGTAGGTAAAGCTGCCTCTGGGAGTCATTGAAAATCCCCACTAACGTGTGATCTGTTGAGCTCCATGCAGTAATTACCCTTGTGTAGAATAACTCCTCAGAGCAGCTGTGGTAGCTCCATATATTAATTTTTAAGTTCTCAAGCAGCAGATCTAACACAAGAACAGATAAAGCTAAGTTACTGGAATAGCCTGACTTCACCTGAGACTAATGATTATCTTCTGTTTTGGTCAGAACAGCAGCTCCCAGCGCATAAAAGCACAAGACCACTGCAGGTGCAGAAAGGCAAAACTGCCCAAGTTAAGCTCTGCTCTTAGGCCACCTAAAATAGAAGCGCTTCGGGAATGCTCAAGTCAGTCAAATTTAAGTCAGTGACCCTTGACATTGAGGTTCACTTAACTCCATTTTAGTGTTTTAAAGCAGCTGTTTACCCACACAGGTAGAATATTTAAACTGAGTTGATACCGCAACTAGAGTCTAAGCCCTGAATATACTTGTTTTTGCACTGAGTAGGCAATAGGAATTGGCCTGTTTTGCAACTTTTAAATTTACACTTTACACTTTTAAATTTCATACTGCAGAATGGCACATTAAGCTCTACTTAAGCAAATCATCAATAGTTGTCAGGGTCATTTGACAGTGTAATTTAAATGTGTTTTCAGACCCTGTCACTTTCTTTAAACAAACACTAAAATTACTGTTGACCTTGTATTATTTTAAGAAGCTGTATGCAACAGACTACTTGTAGTTTTCTAGAAAAAGAGCAAACTTCTATTCCTATTAAAAGAGGCTTTCATAGGTTAATTTGGCTATAAATTAATGTGCTGGAAAACCTGTCTTGTTGGCCAGCTTTCTATAACTTCTGCCACATGTGACAGTATGACTTTTGGACTTCCAGATCAGTTAAGGTTAAAAAGGCCATTTTCATATGGAGTAAATAGTATTCTTGTTTCTAAAAGGAAGAAGAGTATGTGCTAATGGATGAAAGAGGGACCACAGAAGAAAAAGTAAATCCGCATTCTAATATGTCAGACTTGTCAAAAAGCTCAGTATCTCTGGAACAAACCTTGTCTGAAAGCTTGCTGGTGTCACACAGCGAGTGGGACAATGCAAGTGATGATGCCTCTCTCCTAGAAGCTACTGAAGATGTGGAACTAGCTGAAGCGGCAAATGACAGTGTGAATCATGACATGGAAGAAATTCCAGATGAAGTTCTTTTGGAAGCTTTAAAGAAACAGGATGCTTGTAATAAAGGTGGCAGCTAAGCACAGACTTGGCTGATAAACAGGTCACCAGCAATGAAACCTGCTTTAACACAACATGCGAGTCGCATGCCTTCCGTGAAAGATATTGCAATGCAGTTTAAAAATGCACTTCCAGAGCTGCAAGACAAAGAACTGAATAAGAAACAAGGGTGCTCACAAGTGGATGATCGTCAACAAGCACAGGGAGATGATGGAAGATTACCTGGCGGCTAAGGAGTACTGGACTGAAAACTCGTCATGAATGCTGCTCCTAGTTTAGCACTTTTAACACTGGCTGTGCAGTTTCTATTTTGTTAGTTAGTTGCATGTTCAAGTTTTACTGATAAGCCAAGTAAAATAGACTTCTTTACTTCCAGAAATGGGAGGAAATTATTTATTTTAAATACAAATTTAATAAAAAGATTTATCTATGACTAGTTCAACCAAAGCCTCTATGTTCTCTTTTAAGAGTATATTTTGCTTTCAAAATCACATTACTCAAATAGCCCAACATTGTTAATAGAGCACAAAAATGTCTTACTACTTTAACTGGAATTGTTGTTTCACAAATTTCACTGACCTTCTGAGTAAGTTCTCAGGCAGACTTTTTGACAATAGAAAGATAAAATCTGATTAAAGAAGTCAATGACTTAAACACTGAAGCAACATAAAGCAACAGTGCTTAAGCTTTTAAGCACGGACCATTCTAATAATTGTTGTAACTAATGTTAAAAAGTCTATTAAAAACCACAATGTTTCTTTGATAACTTCCCTCTTTGTACAGCCAGAGCCTCTTCCAGTTTTTTATTAATATTCTTAAAGTGTCTTTCTGCTCCTAGGATTTTCCGCGACTCCACCAGAAGAGCAGGTAGGCTGGAAGCTCCATACTGTTGTTAAAGAAACAAAAGGACAAGACAACATTTTTAACTGATGGACAAACCACTTCTTTCTATATTTCTTTTTCCTCTGTCTGAAATGGTGCAAATGATTTTTAAAAGCGAAGAACAGCCAACATTCAGGAGTCCTCTGAAATGGCAGCGGTTCCCTTACACATGGCAGGCCCATAGCATTGTATACGTAAAACTCCACACCAGGTCATGAGCCATGGTGAAAATGGAGGGAGTTCTAAGAGTACATGAGAGGTTAATCTGGTCATGAAATACGAGCAGTGTTCTTTTAATTAACTGTCTTACAGACCAGACAGGTGAGGTACCGGAGCTTTCCCTAACTTTTCCCTAACCAAAGAAATTGATTACGTGCTTCTCACTATTAATCGTTCTTTGGTTTCTACAAAAAGGTTAAGCCCGAGGACAACCATTACATTTGGATATCCTTTGAATGCCTGGACATAGGCAAAAAGGTAACAGAAATATTTTATTTTCTAACATGAGGTAAAAAAAAAAAGTGAGATACTGCAGTAGTTACACCAATGATTGTCACGTTGGTTTCATAAAGATAATTAACATAATATTGCTCTTTAATGTAAGTTAAACATTAATGCCCATCAGTCCAGGGAAGAAAAATGTGTGTGTGTGGAAGCTGATGCAGAACAATTCAGAAACAAATGCAAAATATGGACTTACTACCACTTTTTCTTTTGGATTTTCTTCTGTATAATCCAAACAGTCTTGCTGTAGCTCCTTTAAATTGGTAAGTAATTCAGTTGCTTCCTTCAAGGAAGATTTCCTTTCTTGCATCTCAGCATATTCCCTTTGCAGTTTTCTCAGTTGTGGTTCAGCTCTGAAAAAGGCTTTGATGACTATATTTGAATATTTGTTTCAGAAGTAATTACGAACATATTTCCTCTGAAGAAAACTTATGGGAAAGTTCAGTCACAAATACAAAGCATACGTTAGTATAACACACTGCTTAACTAGAACAGTTAGCACATCATTATTTAAACAGGAGCACGGGTCCAAATTGTCCCCCAGAAAACTCCAAACTTTTCCATGTCTTCTTGAGTCTGACAATATGGCCACTCTCTCTTAAGCACTTAAGTTTTTCAAGTGAAGTTTCATAAGGTGCTCTGCATCTGCACAGACCCGCTTGTAGGCAGAAGTGTTGAAGTATACTCAGGACCTGCAAAACCTGCAAACTAGATACACCTCTGCCTAAGTAAAATAACGGGCTTAATCTGTTAAATTAGCACTGCAAAAACTCAATGCCAGCAGCCATGTTCACGTAATAGTGTTGCAGCAGAAAAGCTTGCTTAAAATTATTAAAACAAAACAAATAAAAAACCATGAAGACAGCTTTCAATCCGTGCAGGAATTCAACTCCTTGTTAATGGATGTCTTGAATGATTTGAGTGAAGTTTGTCCTTAATTCTGCAACGAAACCATGAATGTCATGGCCAACAGAGAAGGGGCTTTCAGTCTGCCTTTGTGGCTCTGAGCCCATGGTTCCCTAGAGATTTAGCATGTATGGTATGCGTTCCTTCAGCATAAAGCTTGTCACTAGTACTCAGCTGGACTTGGAGAAGTCTAATGGCTCTTCTAAAGAACATAATTTCTGTGTTGTGTATCTAAATGATACTTAACAATGCCAAGTTAGAGAAGCGGAATTGTGTGGCCACATGAAATGGAAGCAAACCATGTATCCAGAGGCATCACTGCCAAATTGCAGAGATGAAATACATTCTCTGACCTCAAAACCAAAAAATGCTCTGCAATGCCTCTGGAAATTTATGATTCAAAACCTTTGCAATTCCAACTGTAACATTAGTGGGTTTTTTTTATGAACACGTGGTCTGAAATACCATCCCAGTTACCAGTCAGCTAAGAGAACTTGCAAGAATGACTACCTAGGCAACTGAAATAAGGAAAGAAAAGGTTATCCTGAGCATTTGTAAAAACAGAAAGCAACAGAAGTAGTTTCATCAAAAAGAAAGAACAAAAAACATTACTTTCACTTCATAGTTAGAAAATACCACACTCCTCAAGTTCTTCAGCTCCTATTGTGCATCATTAAAAACATACCCCATTTGCTCTTCTCTGAGTTGCAACAGTCGCTGCCTTTTCGTTTTGATGTCTGTTATAACCTGAAAAAAACAGTGAGGCAAGTCTTTGAGATGGTTTCTGTAACTTCAAAGGTAAACAATTCAAATAACCGTTGACTTTTTTTCTTTTGAGGTTTTATGCTTCTGAGTCTGTGTGTAAGAGACTCCAAGATATCAGACCTTAAAAACTGTTGCATTTTAAATTCTTATTTTAGACATTTTAAAGAATATTAAAGTGTTGAACTCCCATCTCCATCCAAAATTTCTCTTAAGGAACACTGCATTTACAAGCATACAAAAGGAGTTTGTGACATTCTAAACTGAAACATGATCTTGCAGGTGTTTGTTTCCGTTTGAAAAATGCAGAGCAATATGAATATACTTTCAGTACAACTGCCATAACTAAGGAACTAAGTATAATTAAACTTTCTTTAATCCAACATCCAATTAAAACAAACCCCCAACTAATTATAAATTTAAACTTAGCAACCATAATTCTGATTTTAAACAAACACCTAAGAGGCAACATAAGTATAACTGAATGGTTGCGGATACTAGATGTGTATAAAAATTTTCATTTAAAATTAACAAGATTTTAGCAGATTATTGCTACCTCTGAGAATAAACTTTCTACTGACTTGTTAAAAGCTGTTTTGTCATTGAAAAGCTTTCAGAAGAGGTTAATCTGGGCAGAAAGCCTCTGGCAGCCAGTGCCTATCCTGCTCTCAAGTACCCCTACTGCAGGGCATTCACCTCTCCTGACAAACCAGTGCAATATTTTTCTGCTCTTACTCTGCTTCCTCCTCCTGTCAACATTCCCCAGAGTGTGTATTTTCAGTTATTGCACACTCTGAATGAACAGAGGAACTACCTTTCTCCAAACAAAAATCTTGCATGTATTTAGGGAATGCAGATCCCTTAGACTTCTCTCCTTTAAACTAAACAATCCAACTCTGTCCTTACAGGTCACTAGCTGTGCTGCTCTCTTCTAGATTTTGTATTCCTTTATTTTTTTTATAGAATAATTTGCTTTCCAAAGGCTCCATCAGTGCTCATAAAGGGTAAAAAAAAGGGTAATTCACACTCACAGACACCCACATATCTTAACACGCCTGCCTTCTATTTACAGCAGCATAGCAATCTGTGTGTAGAGTCTGCAATCCATCCTGTCTCCTCAGATCTTTTAAAAAAACTCAGCCTCTGGTGCTTCCCTGGCCTCTACTTGTGCAGCACACTTTTTTGGTGGGGATTATTCTACTTCTTTTAGTCAACTTTTTGACGTTTCAGTGCTGACTTCTGCCGGCTGTACAGTCTAGTGACAGCACGTTGTTCGGATATGTATTTACCTTAGCGTTTTTTTTCTTCATATTCTTTAATTCCTGGGCTTCCGCTATCTACAGAGGAAAAGAATTACAGGATGATGATGGAGCTTGATTTCATTGCTATTGTCCTAAAAACACGGTTGCAAGAATTGCTTTGGAATAACATAAGAAGCTATTTAAATGAAAACCAACACTGGTTCAAAGGAAGGCAAGTTTTTCAGTTGTGTATCAATTTTTAACTCTCTCCTCATACCAGGCAAAGACTGCTAGGCATCTTGCACTCATTAGTGCAAGTAATACTCCTTGTACCAATCAATATAATAATACCTAGCTTAATTTTTCTGTACCTTTATAACAAATGTATAAATCTAGCCACTTAAAAATCTGCTCAATTCTAATAAATCACTTAGAACTATAGTTCTAGTATTGCTCCATTGTAGTTACCACAATCCTACAAAGTTCTCAGTTTATTTTACCAGTTCTAATTAGTAAGAAGAAATCTTAAGTCTTCCAAGCTAATAAGCTTTTTACAGTTGGGTTCAAACTGTTAATTAAAAAGGATGATTTTCTCTGACCTATGTTAGAGGCCTTAGGCCTTTACACCAGAATAAAGATTAAATCATACCTTTTAAAACTCTAGTCTGTGAGATTTTGGAAGTGTTTGACATAACAATTTGCTCATTCAAATTATGCAGTTCTCCAGTTCTACTATGTAATGCTTTCAATATGACAAACATTAATGTTTCCCTATTCTAAAAAGCTGTCAGTTTTGCAATGTACTTGCATGACAGCAGTGTTGTGTCTAAAGAAAACTGTCACGAAAGCCATCACAAAGGCTGCACACAACATACTGTTTTTATATTGTTTATGCTGACAAAAGGTTAGGAAATTTAAAGCAGCATAAAATAAACCTGTAAAGGACAATATAAAACCACAGACATTTTGACTACAATGTAATATACAGTTCTATAGTCAGTACTGCAAAAATAATTTTATTCACGGTGTACTTACAAGAGCAGTGATTTGGTCTTTGAAAGCAGAACAGAAGCCATCGATAGCTTTTCTGCAAATATTTGAGTCTATCCTTTGTCTGGAGAAGTGAGAGGGGCAAAACACAACCCATTTGGTTTAGTAAAGAAGGAATTTAATCCAAAAACATTAATTTGAGTAATGAATAAAGCCCAATGTTAAACAGCTAGTAGGACAGGCAACTGCAGATCTTCCAGTTACTAGTAATACTTTAATCGCCACATTGGAAAACATCAGCTGAGGTGTCTTGTTCTTATGTTTGGAAGAATATCAAGTTCCTGGAGATCACCTCAATATCACATACCAAAGATATTTGTATCACAGAAACCTAATAAGCACTAAAATAATGTAACCATACAACACTGCATTCCCTAAAGGACAACCCATTAGCAAACACACAGATAATTTATTTTTAAAACTGTGAGCATTCATCCATAGGAAAGCAGAATATTTACCTGTAATTTGCTGCTATCTTCTCAAATTCAGCCAGAACAATATCCAGTTCTGTAATATCTCTTGGAGATCTTTTCAGGTCTTCAGGACACCAAACCTGTACAGAACGTAGCTCATCCACTGAAATAACAGGAAAAAGATAAGCATTGTACAATTTAGGTACATGTTCTAAAATAATAGCAAAGATATTGTGCCCACCATTAAAACAACCAACTAAAAGTTATAAACGTTTTAACATGAAACTTGAGAAGAGGGAAATATGAATCATTTCATCTGGCTGAGCAACTACAATAGACTCATCCACGAGCATTTCTGAATTTGGGTGATAAATTATATATACGCTACATTTCTTATCTTTCATAATTTCAAACAATCCAGGAACATGTTATTACAATAACTGATAAAACTATACAGTTTACTGCAGATACAGCTGTTTGTGCTGTAAAAACTATTAGCATGAGTCTGGACAACCTCAAGAAATCATGAGTTGTCATATAATATTTGTATACATTTTATATTAATACTGTATATGCTTAAAAAAAAAAGCCTATACAAATATGTTTCTTCAAACTTTCCAATAGTATTATTAACTAATGCCACAAGAGGTTAAACCATAGGTCTTCTCACACTCCCACACGTAAATCTAGTACTTGAATGTAGCAGGGTACCATTCCAAGGAAGCAAGATGACACCTGAGAAACAGTTTATTGAAAAATGCCAATGTCTTGAAGCTCCCTGTGTCAAAGGTCTTTATATGAACTGCTCTGCTTTTGCTGCTAAGTTACTGCAAGCTCTGCCCCACAGCTGATGCACCAGGTTTCCAGATCAAGGGATGAGCTGAAGTGTCTCACAGCCTCATACCCAAGCTTCGTTCCAAGGGTAACCAGGCTGCATGCTAGAGGTAACACACACCTATCCTTTACTCCTTCAGGGGAATAACAGACAAGGCCAGGGATGCAAATCATGGGAGTCAGAGCTTTGTGACACACTAGTCCCATAATTTAACCACTGCTGAGGAGTGTCCAGACCAAAACTTAAACAAAACCATCCCATTTCTAGAAGCAGTATGTTGCCACACACCAGAAGTAAATACCACCAAGTTACGGAAAAGCATTCATCTTAAATGAGGAAAAGCTATACGGGAGTTTTCAAAGGTCTGCTTTACCAGAAGGATCTGACGTGGTGTTCTCTAAAGGCCGCTTCTTCTTTGCCTGGAATTGAGTAGTGTTCAGAACCTTCTGTGAAGTAAAAAACAGATTAAGTTCAAAAAACCCCTAGGTTCACTTATTCAAAGTTCTGAGAACCATCAATTAGGCAGAACACACATAAGTGTTTCACCTTTTCACAAATGAAACATCAGTAACATTTACTGAGGTTTATTTTGCCACAATCACTGCAGAGCAATCTCACTGCTGAGGGGCAGCAGCTGCCTGACTGTGCTGACAGACTGATGTCAGCCACTGGCTGTGCAGAAGCAGGAATGTCTTAAGGAACATACACCTCTCAGTTCAGCATAATCATCAGTCAATATTAACAGTTCTCTGACCAGCAGCGCCTCCTGACCTTCCTTTTCAACTGCATTTTGTCCCAATTCTTTCTCTACTTTGAACAGTTTGTGATACCCGCAGTAATTCTACAACAGCGTTGCATACATATGGTTTATTGACGAAAGACTAACACTCTGTACTGAATTTTACAGCACAATTTTCACCAATTCTGATAAATTTATATAACTAAAAACCTTCTATGCAAACCTCTGCAGAGCTGCTCTTATCATAGGCCCACTTTCTCAAGTCTGTAGATGGTTAACTCTTCCTCTGTATACGTGAAAGCTAAGTTTCACACTAATTGCAGTCTAAGTGTGGAAAAACACTCATTCAAAATGGAATGATTCTTGACTAATTCCAATATATACTCAAATTTTATCAAAGAAGAATTTAATTGCCTCATAAATATGTTCTTACTTCAATACCGAACAACTACCAATGACTTGTATTCCACTTAGTACGTCATTCTTTAATCACAGAATAACCAGGTTGGAAGAGACCCACTGGATCGTCAAGTCCAACCATTCCCACCAATCCCTAAATCATGCTCCTAAGTACCTCATCCACCCTCACCTTAAACACCTCCAGGGACAGTGACTCAACCAGCTCCCTGGGCAGACTATTCCAATGCCTAACCACCCTCTCCGTGAAGAACTTTTTCCTTATCTCAAGCCTGAATCTCCCCTGGCGGAGCTTGAGGCCATTCCCTCTCGTCCTGTCCCCTGTCACTTGGCAGAAGAGGCCAGCACCCTCCTCCCCACAACCTCCCTTCATGTAGTTGTAGAGACTAATAATGTCTCCCCTTAGCCTCCTCTTCTCCAGGCTAAACAACCCCAGCTCTCTCAGTCGCTCCTCATAAGATTTGTTCTCCAGCCCCTTCACCAGCTTTGTTGCTCCTCTCTGGACTCGCTCCAGAGCCTCAACATCCTTCTTGTGGTGAGGGGCCCAGAACTGAACACAGGACTCGAGGTGCGGTCTCACCAGTGCTGAGTACAGGGGGAGAATAACCTCCCTGGACCTGCTGGTTACGCCGTTTCTGATACAAGCCAAGATGCCATTGGCCTTCTTGGCCACCTGGGCACACTGCTGGCTCATGTTCAGTCGGCTGTCAACCAACACCCCCAGGTCCTTCTCCTCCTGGCAGCTTTCCAGCCAGGCTTCTCCTAGTCTGTACCTCTGCTTGGGGTTGTTGTGCCCCAAGTGCAGGACCCGGCATTTGGCCTTGTTAAACCTCATGCCGTTGGTCTCAGCCCAGCAGTCCAGCCTGTTCAGGTCCCTTTGCAGAGCCTCCCGACCCTCCAGCAGATCCACACTTCCACCCAGCTTGGTGTCGTCTGCAAACTTGCTAAGGGAGCACTCAATGCCTTCATCCAGGTCGTTGATAAAGACACTGAACAGGGGTGGACCCAGGACTGAGCCCTAGGGAACCCCACTTGTCACTGGCCTCCAGCTGGATTTAACTCCGTTTACCACCACTCTCTGGGCCCAGTCATTTAACCAGTAATCCACCCAGGAGAGTGTGCGCCTGTCCAGGCCAGAGGCCAACAGTTTCCAAAGCAGAATGCTGTGAGAAACTGTATCAAAGGCTTTACTGAAGTCCAGGAAGATACATCCACAGCCTTTCCCTCGTCCAAGAGTTTAGTCACTCGGTCATAGAAAGTGATCAGATTACTCTGGCAAGACCTGCCTTGCATGAACCCGTGTTGACTGGGCCTGATCACCCGGTTCTCTTGCAAGTGCTTCATGATCGCACTCAAGATCACCCGCTCCATGACTTTCCCCGGTATCGAGGTCAGACTGACAGGCCTGTAGTTCCCCGGATCCTCCCTGCGCCCCTTCTTATAGATGGGCACGACATCACCCAGCCTCCAGTCCAGTGGAACCACCCCAGTCATCCAGGACATCTCAACCTCCCCAGTCATCTAAGAACATCTATTCCTGATATCAAGATATTTGAAACAACGTATTCATAGATGAGCAAGAGAATGGGCAACAGGACACAGGCACACCTGGGATATTCTATTCCCCATTGACATGATGACTGTAGCTTTAAGCATTTCACTTGGCCATCTCACAGGAATACTTTGAGGGTTAATTATTTGGGACACAATTAAGTACTACGGAAGTACTAAGAAACAAATGAAAGATCTTGCTCTCTGCTCCTCTCTCGTGCAGGCATAGCATGAAGTTAAAATTAAAATTGAATTGACTGATATACAACTTTTTCTGTACCACATTCTCCTCAAGGCGGTCATCTTCAGGACCAGCTGTGCTGAATTTCTGAGCATCACCACCAGATCTTTTTGAGCGATGAGCTTTTTCACTAGGAAAAGAAAAATACTCACATGAAAACACATTCCACAGTGAGAAAGACAGACCTTCAGCCATATACACAATGAAGTCTTAGGCGTGGGGAACATTTTGTACTGCTGTGTCATTCAGGTTATTCAGTTCATGTCTCCTAAACCAATTAACTAAGTTGTAAATGCCACATAAGGAGAGAACAGAATCTTTATTCCTCGAAAGCAACCCTCTCAACAATTTAGAAATCCATTACTAACTGACCACTGGGGTAGCCATCCTGTTTTGAGGAGAAACTTCAAAACAGAAACATCATTATTTAAGATATTTTAGCAGGAATGGAGAAAGCTTTCTTGGTGGGGAGCAGGGTTAGAAATTTAAAAAGTACATTCTCATACAAACACTGTTATCATCCTGCTATTTCTTTCACCTAAGAACTACTTCAGATTTAAATAAAATTTTATTTAACAAGTGAGAAACATGCTAATGTGTATTAAAAGTTTTTTTTAATTAATTTTCTTTGTTATAGTTTAGCTGGCTTTTACCCATTCTGCAATTTTTCTACTTAACTTCAAAGATATCAGCATTTAGAGGACTAAATGAATACCTCGCGGAGACATCTTAAAATTTTTAATATAAATAAAAACTTAAGTACTTAAATCAATGTGCTGCTTACAGAAGACAGAAACTAACTTATTCTCTCATTTCTTTTTCACATGCCCCACTCTTACTCATTTGGTTTCTCATCTGGATAATTTTAAGTTAAAGCATCTGTTTCATAAGCAACTAGGGAAACCAGACAAACAGAACATTTTTCCCCGTTTAATCTAAAAATATAAAGATTAAGTTACATGCTGACTTTTTTTTTTACCAGACCTTCTTCCTGTATTTTTCATTTGTGGAGCTGAAACATGGCCAAGTGACTCATTTTGTGACTGTTCCTCTCCATAAGCATCCACAGCGGTGCTGTGCAAAGGGTGATCTATGAAGAATAGAAAAGAAGTTATATGAAAACTGTTCTCATCTGTGCAGGCAAAGAGCATGGAAACGCTAGTGCTGCCTGCCATTCAGCATTTAGTTAAGAATTTTGTTGGTTTGCTCACTAATATGAAATAAATGTTATTGAAAGTATTATTTGAAGATTAAGAAAAATACATAGAGTGAAAAACTTCATAGTTTCTATACTCATCCACCTGCTATTTCTTCACAAACTGAAATCAAAGGCACATCAAAGTTAAGTGTGTATGCATGGCATACAGCAAGCAAAGTATTTTGTTATGGCACACATCAATCTTCTATACACTTAAAACAACTACTTTTTAAATTTTACATTTATTTTAGCATGGATTTCTAGCTGCTTTATTAGATACTATAAGACAGTTACAGATGCTACAGAAAGCTTGTAACTATAGTATTCCTGAAGGTAGGTACCAGAATAGATTAAACCTCTGAGAATCTTAAGGTTTTAGCCTTTCATAGCATATATTTCTTCCTTCAAGCACCATGCCACAAAATATTAGCATTAGTGGGCATCCTTTTCATAGTTTTTAACATATATCACAGAAGTGAGAGCTTCTCATTTCACAGACTTTCCCTTATGACAACCCTTTTGCTATACTGCACTTCAAAGCTCTTTTTCAATGCTGTTTCTAGGAGTTATGGGTATATTTCCATGATTTTCTTAGAATAATAAATATTACAGCTGAGAAACAGCTCTTTACATTTTCTCAGCAATTTCTAATTGCACGGTTTTAAGAGTTCTTTTTCTTACTGACATTAACATGTATATATATTTAATAACAGAAGTTCACACAGGGTCATCTATTCCAGCTAAAATTATTCTCTTTCAGTACACTGACGCTCCATTGCACAAATCCACAGGGAGCATCAAAGCAATTTTAATGCTTCTCCAAAACCAGTATGTTTTTATGATATTACATTTTGTAAGTAGAACAACATCTCTGTGCATGCCTAAGTTTGCTGTCACACATATTCTTAAAAGAACCAAAAAAACCCTTCAAAATATTTGTAATTTAATGAGTAACTTAAGATATTGAACTTTCCTTCTAAATGTAAACTCTTACACAATTGCAATGTTACATTCCATAACATTCTACCATTCAGACTATAAAACTTGAATAGCCGGTATTTTTCTCTCAATTTTTACTTGCACATATTACAATACTATATTTGTTACTTCCTAAATGACAGAAAATAACACCATGCTAAAAAACCTTCTCTCTCTCCTGCCCAATAATTTTCTCTGACAAAGAAACAATACCTTTTCCTAAGGAAATGACGGAATATTTTACCAGATGATTTGTTCACAAAAATCACACACTAAATTATGTTGGAGTTAATACTAACCAAAAGAATCGTCGAGCTCCTCAAGCTGATTTGTGTCCGCAACCTTCGATATCCTTGAGACATCTGGTTCCTCAACTGGAAGCAATTTCCAGCGAGGATGGAAGTTGGCTTTGCTTTCCTGGATGGGTATGAAATTATTAGCTAACTTTTTGAGTGTAAAATAGATTAAATGTGACAATAGATTTCAAGAACATTTGACTAGAAATACACTTCACCTAGATAATGTCAGCTACTGAGCTGTTATATAAAGTATTTGAAACGTGTTGCAATGGTACAAAAATGATATATTCTGCTATTTGATACTATAGCATTTGGTTTGTCTGATTTTATAAAACTAAGTGTGCAAGCTCAGAAATATTATAAAAGTCTGGTTTCTATACTCTCTGACCTTCTCCTTTTCAGGCAATGAAATGTTTCTTCTTTCATCTCTGTATTGCATGAATGTCCATGCTTGTCCAATTTAATGATTCTCACGTTAAAGAAATTAAAAGCTATACACAACATCTTACAAAAGGTGGAATTTATACATCAAGTATTACACGGATGCTTCTGTAAAGCAGAAGAATAAGGGAGCATAATACTGGTTTATTAAATGTCTGTAAACGTGTCATGTGTGGAAGCAAATTTCCTCAATCGCTTGTGTGTGTGCATGAAGAGTGCACTGCAAGAAGAAAACACCAGCTTCCTGAGCTTGTAGTTTTACTAGGACTTGGCAGCCTGTCACAAATTTTGCTATGATATTGAATAGAGACACATAAACTATGCCCTCTTTAAGCTGTTCTCCTGAATTTTATGGGAGTGTTTTCAAACTTTTGCCTGTTTGAAAGACAATGGACCATTCTGCCTGATGATGCACTCCTAAAAGAAAAAAGAAGCAGCAGCCCCTCCACACTCCAGACTCGTACCAGCTGGAGGCTGCACACACCAGTTCCCAGCACAGCCCCACAGTAATGCACCAGTACCATAAGGGTACAGTGAGACAGCAGAATGCTTGTTGACTTAATTCTGCTCAGTCTAGTAAAACTTACCTTCAGTTCATTACTGGAATGATTTCTCTTCATCTTCTTCTTAGAGGACATACTGCAGGCCAGATGGTCTGTGCTGCTGGATGTGCAGCTGGGGGCATGGAGCTGTTGAGGCTGCTGGATGTGTGGCTCAGGATGGAGCTACTGAAATACCGTCCTGGATACAAACCTGCTTTGTCTGCCTCAGCACCTGGAAGAGGATGGGAAGTCTCTCTTAATTCAATGTACAACTCAATTTCTTAACTCAGCGTACAGCGCGAATAGATGACTGCAGCCCTACGAGCCGTAAGGAAAATGATTATCAGTAAACAGAACAAATGTCACTGGCCACTTCGGTGTTCTGCTATGCTGTAAGTCAAGTAATATTGTGTTGGAACTCAGGAACAGATTCAATAACAGCCTGTTACTGAATAGAATCATATAGCTGCAACTGATATACCAGAACTCTAATGTCAGGCATACTTCTTTAGCTTACATGACACAGACTGCAGACAGAGTGGTTCATGTACGATGATTTAAACATATGTCAGTTACAAAATAAGGTGTGAATGAACAGTATACTCATAAAATTAATGTGATTTACACATGTAAATGAATCATCTTTCACTAGTCTCATGAAAAATGTAATGTGCGAGTCAAATCTGCCTAACTCATTCCTATGACTTGCCACCTGAGATGAGAGAGGCTGCTGGAGAAAGTTATTGTAATCATTGCCATCGATGCTGAAAATGTCTGGTAAGCATCAAAGGCAGAGTCACCATCGCTTGTTGCAAACGGGCTCTATTTGATGCTTGATCTGAGATAGCCTCTAATGTTAGACAGTATAGATTCTGTATAACATGGCATTATTTGATGTACATACGTAACTAGGAAAGTTCAGTAATAAAGAGATCATATTTTGAAGGATCAGTAGCTGACCAGAGGAAGCATCTGTTCCTAAAATGAAACTGTATTTCAAAGAAGCACACAGACAGCATTAAACACATGCATCACAAACAGATCTTGTTTCTCAGGATACCTAAGCGTTAGGGTATCATCTACAAACTACAGTCAGTTTATTAACATTTGCAGTCGCAGATGTCCATTACACTTTCGAGACAGGCATTCTGTAAGAGATGGACACAAAACATGTTTGCCTTGTGGAGACAGCTTAAAGGATGGCTCAGCCTGCCCACAGCATAGACAGAAGGAAGAGGGAAGATTTAGATAAGACTGGCACAGGTTGCCCAGAGAAGCTGTGGCTGCCCCATCCCTGGAGGTGCTCAAGGCCAGGTTGGATGGGGCCTTGGGCAGCCTGGGCTGGTGGGAGGTGTCTCCTGCCCAGGACAGGGGGGTTGGAACCGGATGATCTTTACGGCCCCTTCCAACTCAAACCATTCTACAGCTCTAACCTCCCGTTAAAGCAGCGGCACTGACCTCGCCAGCCCCGCTCGGCAACGGAGGCGCCACAAGCCCAGGGCGGGGCAGCCCCCGCCTTCCCGCCGCGCTTCGAACGGCGGGACCGGAAGCGGAAGTGGCCGTGACCCCGCCCACAGAGTCACGTGGGGGCGGGAGGGGCTGCTAGGAGGGAGCGCGAGAGGGTTTCGTTGGAACTGAGGGTTCCGTTAAGTGATCGTTGCCTTCGAAAGTTAGACAGACCGTCCCTTCCTCTCCGCCACTACACCGTGCCCCTGAGCCCCTCGTCCTCCCGTCTTTTAAACACCTCCAGGGATGGTGACTCAACCACGTCCCTGGGCAGCCTCTGCCAGTGCCCCATGAACCTTTCTGTGAAAAATTTATTCCTGATACCCAATCTGACACCTCTCCCTGTCTCCAAGGCAACGTTAGGCAGAGCTGGAGCCAGCTGCAAAGCGGCAAGAGACTAAGTGTGGGAATGAATTGATAAGTTTTGATTTTATCATAGCGTTACTGGGGTAGAAAAAAACTCTTAGATCAAGTCTAACCACTTTATCATCTGATACTGAGCCATCTCCTCAAGTACCTCAGCTACCTGTCTTTTAAATAGGTCCAGGGATTTATCTTGTCATGCGAGTCTGTCCTGTATGCAGGTGACAATCTCCAGACATGGATAAATTACATGAAAGAATAAACACTCCTAGAGTTGCAAGAACTTATTGATGTGCTTAATTGTCCTGTAAGATGTGCCTGCTTTAGGTTAAGACATAACTTGTCTTCAGGCTGCGAGAATTCACTGATGTGCTTAATTGACTTTGAGGTGGAGTTGTCTTGGGGCAGGAGAGAACCAGAAGGAAGGCCCCAGCTGTGGTTGAATAACCTAAAGAAAAAAAAAAACAAAACAGAAAACCCCAAAAAACCTGTTTTTTAGGGACTTACACAGTTCTTATACTATTTTTAGCCACTTACCACTGTTTTTGTAAGATGATATGGCTTTTTTAGAGAGGCATCCAATTCAATGCTGAATTGTAAAGTATAAATATTATTGCCTTTGCATTGAAGACTTTGTCCTTTTTAATATTTTACCAGTGAATAAGCATTTCTCACATTAAAATTAGTCTTTGGAAGGCAAATGAATGCATATGGATAAATTTTCCCAGGTAAGTGGGAAAAAAAATACTGTCCCCAGCTCTTGTCTCATTGCACACAATGGATGTAGATCACTCCCTCCTGATGCCTAGGCCTGATAAAGGATGCTAGCCTTCTTAAAGTCCAAGATGAGTCTTGGAGTTTTATTTAGCAACATTTTTTATATCGTGCCCATGCCTTTTCAAGAGATAAACAAGCAAAAAAGTAATATTGTTTCCTTATTCTATCATAGAATATACTGAGGTGGAAGGGACTCACAAAGATCAAAGTCCAACTCCTGTCCTTGCATAGAACAGCCAGCTCCAAAATTTACACCATGTGTCTAAAGACCAGGCTCAGTGCTGTGACTGATTCCCTGGGGTGCCTGTTCCAGGGCTCCACCACCCTCTGAGTGAAGAGCCTTCTGATGGGACCTTAAAGACCATCCTGTTCCAGGCTGCCCACCGCTAATGTAGGCAAGGGCACCTCCCACTGGATCAGGTTGCTCAAAGCATCATCAAACCTGTCCCTTGAACACTTCCATGGATGGGGTATTCACTTCTCTGAGCAACCTGTTACTGGCCATTGTTCCACTGACTTTTTTTATTATGAACTACACTACAACCTCCCCCCCAGCCCCCCAAGTTTTCTTAAACATGATCATTTCTCCAACAATAACTTGACATCTAAGGTTAAAAACTCAACTTACTAGTTAAGGGGGCTTTTTTCATGCATACATCTTCACCCACAGGTAAGGGTGTTACTCCAAAGACCTGCTGCCACCCCCCCATCTTTTTCCAACCAAATTACCTAAGCCACAGTGAACAATCACTTTGGGATTAACAGGTGGAATGGTCTCTTTATACTTACAATTTACTGGCTCTAGCACTCAGCCCTCCAGAGCAGTCCGTGAGCCAAATGTAACAAGCAGTAGAACACACTACACTCAGCACAGCTTTGTTTCTGTAGTGATAAATTAAGAACATAAATCTAAAAGATATGGTTGAGAGCTGGATACAAGGAGAGGTGTGGTGTAAAAAGTCACTGTCTTTCTAAACACCAGACATGTTTGAACATGATACTGAACGATATAAAATAGTTGAGTTTAGGAATGGATGAAGGAACACACAAGATTCTTCAAAAGGAGCAAGCCCACCATGTCTAGGAAAGGAAGTGTGCCTGTTATTTCACAGTAACATTAAAACACTCTAAACATTGTCTTGGTGGCAATGCTTTACCTACCATATTCTGATAAATCTGCCCAAGAACTCTTTCACCCCATGCTAAAAGATGGGTGCATTGGTATAAGGTGGGGGGGGGAAGAGGAGGAATGATGACAGAGGAAGGACAGTCACTACCCAAAAGCAGTATAAGATTTTGAAAAAGCTCCAGATTTCATTCAGAAGTTGTTTAGGATAAGAATGCTACATAACCATCAGAAACCATACTGAAGACAAAGATAAAAGATACTTAAGAATACTGATGAGGTAAGTTATACAACAGCATCCCTTTTCTTACCGATACTGGCCAAAAACTTGCACATAAATATCAGACCAAAGCAGAAAGTTGCATTCCAGAAGTAAAGTGTCAATCACCAGTGTTTATCCTGTTTAGTGTGTTTGTAGCACTGGAGTTCTACAGCTTCTTAGAGTTCCCAAATTACAGCTTAACTTGTTAGGCAGCAGCATCTTCCCTTGATGAACAAACACTTCACTGAGTTGAAATGCAGAAATATTTATTTTGGTTTCCTTCATTGGTTTTGAAAATTGTTTTGGTTTTATAAAACATAGAAAGAGCCAACACTAAGCAAACATTTGAATTCTGATGTAACAAACTACTGCTCTAAACAGTTGACTTGTATTTGTGTTCCTTAATTGCACACATGTATGCTACAGAGTAGTGCATTACAATCACACACAAATCATAGTGCAAACCTTCTTGTGCTTGTATTTTACATATATCCATGTTTTCAAAAAACAGCAATGAATGCTAATGCAAAACCAACTCTTAAGGATAGCAAAAGACTTATGCTGTAGTAAGGCTTATTTCTGCTGATTTATCAAACAAAAGATAACTAGTTATTTTGGAATTTATCTGGGAATTAGGTTTTCATCCCTGAACAAATACCTATCCTGTGCCAACAGTTTCATTGGCATATATAAATACTTCCAACTGCTGCAAAGCATCAGGCAAAAAACATTCTACCTGATCTATTTTGCTATTCAGTGAAGAATACTTGGTGGCTTATACATAAAGCACAGAAAACTGAGAGGTTATGTCAGAAGCTCTTCCATTTATAGAGGACCTGGCACATTTTAAAAAAATGCATTTTAAATACACATTCATTACAGGGAAACAAGTGGCTAGTACAGGTGCAAGGTTTACCTGACTGTTAGCATAGCCCAGCCTCCTGAACGGTTTGTTTATAGGTCTCTAGTGTTCTTGCCAGAGTTAAGATCTGTTCATTTACAGAGCTGGCATTGCTCTGGATTTGTGTTAAGGTAGCAGAAGCTACACTCATTGAATTAACTGCATACACACTTAGAGTGCATAACCACCAAATGCAGGCTTACTGAGGAACTTTTATTCACCAGTCTCCTTTGTGTGGAGTTTGTAACTTCTGCTTTACAAAAGTACACCTCAGAACTGGCTGCAAATACAGAAGGGAGAAAAAAAACCCCTCAGATTCCTCGTCCCAGTTAATATTAGGACTAACACAAGATGGGATAGTAGATATACAACTGTAAAGATAGGTTTTTTTTGGTGGTATGTCTTTTTTTTCACTAGATGAAGTAATCCTTCTGAGGATGCAAGGTACTTGGAGGCAATTTCAAATCTGCCAAATCCTTTGTGGAATTGACAACTGCAAAATATACTGCAGACAGCAAACATGCTGGCAATGAGAAAACCTTAGTTCCTTGGCAAAGGAAAGTCACATTTTTTTGGCCAAGGAAGTCTTAAATAACTTACATATAGTTACCATTTATAGTTAAGGCTCTTTCTGGAAATTGTAGGTCACCATAAAAACAGTATGCAACACGACTTGACAGTAAGGCAGTGTTCCATTTCTTCAATGTTCCTATGGCAAGTACCCATTTTTGTACAAGTTAATGATTGCACAGTTTCCTTCCCTATGTTTGCTGTAGTAAAATTACAGATATGAAGGCCAACAGTAGACAGATGCGTGCCACTTTCCTCATTCCACTCCGTTACATTTTGGCATTAGCATAGAGTTCATCTATCTGTGACTGGAAACATTTTCGCAGTTCTGGTCTCTTTGCCTTCAGTGTTGGTGTCAGCAGGCCATTTTCAATAGAAAACATCTCAGTGTGCACGAAAATGTCTTTGACCTGGAAGGTAAACAGTTACTAGAGAAGCTGCATTCCTTGAATTAGACAAGGCTATTAAAAAACTGCCCAGATACCATAAAGCCCAGCACTTCAAAAGTTTTCCAGATGCAAATTGAAAGCAGTTTCTGGAGAGTCACATTATATTACAGTTGAGAAGTTTAAAGAATTAGGTGGTCAGTTCTCACAAGCATCTTACCTGTTCAAATGACTTCAAACCAGATTCTTTCCCGATCCTTATCATGTCTTCCAAAATGTGCTTTTTGAGGTCCTGTGGATACAGGAATAAGTTGCAAAGCTTGAAAAAGCAGACACAGAACAGCTAACACTTTATATAGGACTCACCTTGTTTTTGCATAGCTCTTCATATGAGCCTTCAAATCCCTTTTTCTTGGCCCAGCCACACAACGTCTCAGGATCAGGTACCACAATAGCTATTAAGAAGGCCTGAAAAGAAATTAATGTCAACATTAGTTGATGTGTAGTTCCTACACATCCCTTAAGTCACTATTGGGTTTTGGACTGCATTTCTGATCCTGCTGTAAAGTCAGCAGCCTCCTGCTACTCAAACACAAGAGTACAGTTCAGAGCTCACACTTAAAATTACTCTTGTCAAGACCCACATTTAAGTTTAAACTTGCAAAAACCTGGACATCTTGTCAGAGCATTATTTATTTTCCCCGTACACTTAGAAACTTATAAACAGTCATTAATACTTTATTAAACTAACCCAGGTCCACTGTCTGGTCTGAAACTAATTCCAGAACATGTTATGTAACTGCTGGAGTTGAAAGTGTATTCAGAAGCAAAATAGTGATGTTGAAAAAGTTAAGATTTCAGTCCTAACGTATGGGCTGTGGGAAAGGAAGAAAGGAAGACTCTTCCGCA
The DNA here is from genome assembly GCA_033459285.1 of Clamator glandarius. Lineage (NCBI taxonomy): Eukaryota > Metazoa > Chordata > Aves > Cuculiformes > Cuculidae > Clamator > Clamator glandarius. The sequence goes on from JAUNZM010000080.1 coordinate 2,408,987, forward strand.
GTCTTTGTGGATTCTTTTTAAAATTACCTGAAGAACACTTACCTGCAAGCTCTCTCCATGGACAAACACCTGAGCAAGTGCTTCGCATCTCAGATACACATTTTCTATTTTCTCTGGTGCTATGTACTCTCCCTGGGCTAGTTTAAATATGTGTTTTTTCCGGTCAATGATCTTCAATGTACCATTCTGTTGACAGAAAAAACGTTGACTCAGAAGAGGCACTTCAAGTGAGAAACCAATTCACACCACTTAAGCTTGCCACACAAATACAGTACAATAGTTTTAGAGCCAGAGTCCTGTCCAGGTAGTGTTAGAAAAAGGATCTTCATCCATCTAACCTAAACTAGGTAAACCCTCAGGACTGGTGCTGCTAATACATTTCTTAGCACCAGCTACAGATCTGCCTACAACAGTTATCCTCCTAAAATTACTTGTCTTTCACTTGATTCATTGGTGTTCAATACCAAATATATTTCATAGAATCATAGAATAACCAGGTTGGAAGAGACCCACCAGATCGAGTCCAACTGTTCCCCTATCAAACACTAAACCATGCCCCTCAGCACCTCGTCCACCCGTGCCTTAAACACCTCCAGGGAAGGTGACTCAACCACACCCCTGGGCAGCCTGTTCCAGTGCCCAATGACCCTTTCCATGAAAATTTTTTTCCTGATGTCCAGTCTAATCCTCCCCTGGCAGAGCTTGAGGCCATTCCCTCTCGTCCTGTCCCCTGTCACTTGGGAGAAGAGGCCAGCACCCTCCTCTCCACAACCTCCTTTCAGGTAGTTATAGAGAGGAATGAGATCTCCCCTCAGCCTCCTCTTCTCCAGGCTGAACAACCCCAGCTCTCTCAGCCGTTCCTCACAAGATTTGTTCTCCAGCCCCTTCACCAGCTTCATTGCTCTTCTCTGGACTCGCTCCAGAGCCTCAACATCCTTCTTGTTGTGAGGGGCTCACAGGATTCAAGGTGCGGTCTCACCAGTGCCGAGTACAAAGGGAGAATACTCTCCCTGCTAATAACTACAGATGTACATTTCAGGTATGTAAGTTCACTTACTGGTAGCCATTTCCCAATATCTCCTGTATGAAGCCAGCCATCTTTGTCCAGAGCTTCTGCTGTTTTTTCAGGATCTTTCAAATAGCCACGGAATACATTTGGCCCTTTCACACATACCTGAAAACAGCCACTTGTTAACTTCCCTGTATAGTAGCACAGTGTTTGTTAACATACTTGCAATGAATGTCTGCTCCAATAGTTCTCAATAACCCCACTAGACAGCTAAGTTTATGTATTAGGACAGAAGTTTCTACTCATGATGTTTGAAGACCTAACGTCTTCCATCGGTATAATGCAGAAGCACTCAGAAACCTGTTCTCTTCTAGTCTAGCACAGCGTTCCTATCTGTTATTTAAATAATCTGAATTTATTAGAGGAAATTTATTTTTATTTATCTGAAGAAACTCTGCTGTATCCAGAGATGTTACCCCTCAGCCTGACAACATATTTATTTCAGCTTTGGTAAGCAGCTGGAACATTGTGCTAAAACTAGTGATTAAAAAAAAAAGTCAAGCAAATTACATGTTTATTTTCCAGAAGTAAACCAGTTAATACCTTAGAGCTTACATTTGCTGTAGTAAGAGTTACAGGCACTCAAAAATTCTTTATAAAATAAATCTATTATTTCTTTAAATAGGAGGTTGCCTGGATCACCATCTGCCTATCAAGTAGAAAACTAGCAACTTCTCTGAATGTAAGTGGATGCATTAAATGCATAGGCATTAGAATCAAAAAGCATGCTTACAAAGTATAAGAAAAGGACCAAAAGGATTAAAGGTTTATAGGTGAAGAGGTTGCCAGAGAATCAGGTCAGATCTCACAAGCCAGATTAAAACAGTTAGTAGAGTATCTGTCAGTAAACCAACATGGAAGTAAAGCAACTTGTCAAGAACATGAAGTAAAGCCTGAAGTATCCAGAGATGAACCCAGATTTACGTATTTCATTCTCAATGTAACACCCAAGGTTGTGTGAGTTTTCTTTGCTGGGAAGAGGGAGGATACAGGACAAGGATTCTTATGATTTATGGATCATCAGGACAATAAGATACCTCCTTTGAAATAAGAACAGATAAGCAAGTTAAACAAGATTGAAGCAAAATTTAAGGTGTCCACTACACACAACTGGTGGGGAATCAGGAGTCCAAAAGCCTGGAAAGCTCTATACAAGAGTCCTCTGAAGCAACAAAGGATTCAAAGCATCACACCAGCTGGGGAGTGGCTTGGCATGTATGGGTAACTGTAGACAGTAATCAGGTCTGGTCAATAGTATCAGGATTCTAGAACAAATCCTGAAGGATGGAATAGAAAATCCAGTTTTAAGTCAAGGCCAAACTGAGAATAAATATTAACAGGGCTGATAAAATACTAGCCCAATCTAAGATTAGTGCAGTTATAAAACAGGCAAGGAATTGGCTAAAGAATCTTCAAACACTATTATAAGTTCTCAGACTAGAAGAAATTACTGATGTAATTACTGATGTTCAGAGACCAATACCTGAAGAACTCAAGTATCTTCTGTGCTTGCCTCAGCACATGATAAAGGCATGCTGGTGAGCTACAATACAGTGAACAGAAGTTGTCAATAGGATCAGTGTACTCATGACTGCTCCGATGACCTTGCAGAGACAGTAAAACCCAAGTTATGTTGTAAGAACAAAGTAGTTTCTGCTATAGAGGAGTTTATCTGGAGGGATATGAGTAGAGGAGCACTACATGTTCAAGGCAAAGGCTGAATGATGAAAGGCTTAATTTTTCATGGCTCCTGCAATCATAGGATGGCAGCAAGCAACAGCTTTTCCCAGTAGAGATAGATAAAAGATCTTCTGTATCTTGCTAACTGGCACTCAAGACCTCATCTGCATACAGGCCTATATAATTCTATCGACAAATTTATTCTTCTTGAACATGGATAACTGGCAAAAGTTAAAAGCAAGTCTGATAGAACAGACAATACTGAAAACTTACTCTCAAGAAAGGAAGACTAGGAGTGTTTAGTTCAGATGAAAAGCAGACAACCAATGAAAAGGAAGATCTATTTTAGGCAGAGGATGGGAGCCTATTCTACACATATAGGCTTCAGTTCCATGAAATAAAGTTACAAGACTTCTTTGTTAAATTCAGAATAGTTCACACTGAGGAAGTCAAGACTGAGACTAAGATAATACCTGACATATTAAAGAGCTACTGTATTTGTGTCTAAAGTAATTCCTAATGCAGCAAGCTTTCACAATAAGGACAAGCAAAACTGTTTTACAAGTTTCTTAAAAGCTACTTCACCGTTTCTCATCATGACCATTTATACTCATTTCTTCTGGCAGCTTTAAAAGCTTATTTCAAGTGAAGCAAAAATTATTGATGAAGGAGTAAATATGGGGTCACGTGCAAGACAGGAAAGAATCCTAACCTTACTCTCTACTTGCAAACAGTTTCCCACCACCAAGCTCAATTAAATCCTTACGTATTTCTGGAAATTAAAGCCCAGTGATTTGCCTCTAGTCTCATAAAAATTACAACCCAAAGAAAGATTATATTGCTTGCAGTTACAAATTAGTTACTTGCTTAAGCTAGTTTTTATTTATCCATTTCTTAGCCCACAACTGCCCCCAAGGCCTCTCAAATGCATATGAGAGATACCATATTTCATTTGATTTCAGGACTTGGGGAAAGTTAGTTACTACATGGACATGTGTTCAAAGTATATACAAAAAAGTTCAAGCTGTATGTATTTTACTTGAAAAAATATTAAAAAGAATATAGCATGACATACAAGCTGAGTCCTCAAAGTGCAGTTTGTAAAACATGTTTGATTTGTGTTACAGAACAAAGTTCAGAAGAACATGCAGACAATTGTCACAAATCATTAACAGCCATGATGGCATCTTATCTCCATTTCTCTTAACACTGTTCCAGCCACTTGAAATTACCTTATCTTGCACATCACAAGCTGGCTAACAGGCTACACATCAGCCATTCTCAGCACTTAGCTGTGGGAGTTCAGGGAAACCCTCTGCCAGCATTTTACTGAAGGATAAATGCAGTAGAAGAAAGCCAGCTTCTCAGCTGTCCCACAGCTGGAAGGCAGCACATTGTCATGCAACCACAAATACAAAATAATCTGTTATCCCACAGTAAGCTGCTTTTTCTCCTCTCCAATATACTATTTTCTGGTTTGCTTCTGTAAATCATAAGCTTACATTGCATGCAGGCAAGGCAGGCATCTTTGATTTTAGGTAGCAGGCTACATTCAGCACTATTACTGAACTTGGACAGTTAGATGCTATTTCAGGAACAAAAAATCATCCAAGATTTCATAAAAGGGTCATATTGACCTTACAAAGTTACTTACCTCACCCTCTCCTTTGGCAGCCAAGTAATTCATTTCTTGAACATCAACAAGCTTGATGAAGCTGCATGGCATGGGTGCTCCAACATGACCTGTTAGAGAGTAGCACTTCAACAGCCTGAACTGCTTTTTAGTCAGGCTCTTAAAATAATAAAGTAGTTATGTGCTAAAGCAAAAAATATGGAAACTGAATTCCAGTAATACGCTACACCAATACCAGTACAGTAACAGCTTAAATTTGCTGGGATTGAAACACTAAATTATCAGATATACCTAGGAAGTTACAAGGTTTGCCTTTTCTTAATCAGGATCCTCACTCTACAGACATATTTGAGTAGCAGAAGTTTGAGTAGCAGAAGTCCTTCTGTAGTTTTAATTATCAGTATTATTTCAGCTAGGGAGCTAGAGATTGAACAGCTGACAGAAATGCAGACTGTTCCAACACCAAAATACAATGTATATTTCGAGCACTGTTTATACACAACATATTCCAATTCTGTAAAAAAATACAAGGGTTGATATCTCCCTTTCTCCTAAATCCACTTCAACTTAAAAGCACAAAACCTAAAGTTTGGCTTACTGAACATTCCTAGCTATTCAGAGGTAGAAACTTCAAAGGATCCCTTCAGAACTTTTGTACTTCATTTGAAGAAAAACAATCTTATACTTCACAACACGTGTACTTCAGAGTAAATGTTATCATGGGCCTCTGTAGCGTCCCAAAATTTGACAGGCAAACCACTGAGCACCGTACCTGCTGTCCAGTCACCAGGCAGTGACAACGAGCATCCAGCTGTGCATTCAGTCTGTCCATAACCTTCATAGAACTAGGATGTGAAACCAGAAGATTTAATGAAGGAACCGTATGTTGAAAATAAGATTTTTAAAATGAAATCAATATTTTCTTTTTCTAGCTGTCTGAGTTTAGCAAAATATCCAGCATCTTCTAAAAAAAATATATATATTGCTATACTGACATTTTATCAGAACACAGTTTTAAGTGCTAGTAGTTCACCTTCAGTTTCAGTATTTACTCAGTTTCACTCCATCTCACATGCAATGTGACACCTGTATATATCAAAACCAAAAGCAGCAGAGGGAGCAAGAGGAAGAAACAAATAGCGGCACTTAGCAATGACTTCATTCACAACATTTAAGGGCAAGTTGGTTCAACATAGCCAGCAATGGAATCCCTATATCCCATCACAGCTCTGTTATATACAGGATAGGCTTCCCTTTCCTGAGCCGAAGACATTGCTATATGAGCATACTACTAAAGAACTTCAAGAAGTCAAAGAAGCCTCATTTTAGTGCATTTTCATGTTTTCCATCCTTGACATTTACTTTCACACATTTGTTCCATCCTGTGCTGTTGTTATTCAGTTTTTGCCTCAAAAAGCATACACTTTGAAGAGGTTCTGAAGATAAATGCAAAGTGTGAAATCTGATTCTCTGCAGTCTCCTCTTCAAACCAACACAATATCAAGTTGATTAGATTCTCTAAAGTAGTTAGGAATACTTCTGTAGGCAAGTCCAAATCCCAGAAACTTAATGCAAGAACATTAATTATTGCTTACAGTAGCCTCCAAAAATCTTTCCCTTAAGACAGTTCAGCTGGTTACTTCAGTTGTAATAAAGACTATGGGATGAATACAGAAATCTCAGGGAAATCTCAGGAAACTCTGGAAAGGAGCATGCACTTGCAGGAATGCCAGAGAGTTAACCATATGATCAGAAGTACTAGAAATGCTCTAACAAAGCTGGAGTGAGATGTTAAAATCTTTGTTTTAGGATTAAGGCCAGGAAACTCACCTGACAGCCAAGAGCTGCTCTCAGGAAGGTCAGTACACTTGCAGATACAGGTGCTGCTCCCGTGACCATGAGCCTTACTTTTCCTCCCAGACTTGCCTATAACAGACAAGATACTGTTGATGTCAAAAGCTTTTTAGAGAAATTCCTGGAGTTGTCTTCCATCCCACTCTCAGCCACTGTTCACCTACAGTGCCACCCACAAGTGTTAGAGATTAGAGTTTTATCTCCTAATGCAAGCTTTCTTGCAGTGTTTTTAATCTAATTAATGGCTAGAAGAAGCAATATCTCAAACACTTTACAAAGACTATGTGGTAGTGACACTGCCATGTACACACAGTCAAATGTCCAGAAGCTTAAGTTATGGCCTTACAGCAATGACTATTTTTAACTGCATTCTATCAGCTTCTCATACATCCTGAATACTATAAAAAGCAGTCACAGGGGCATGTTGTACCACCAAGGTTAGGGCCACAACAAGCGCCAGATATAATAGCAGGCATAACTTACTAGTGACTAGTGAGGAGACAGTACAGGCTACAGGTGGCACTAAGTCACATTTAGCATTCCTCCTTCAGAAGGACAGTGTTTGCTTTCAAAGTGGCAAGCAAGAGAAGCACCAGATTTTGAGAAACCTCTCTAATATAATTAGCTGGTACTATAAGAACAAAGGCAATTGAAAAATGAAGTTGGAAATAAGACTGTTTTGTTTTTCATTCTCACTAGCAAAGTAGCCTTTAAAGTGATGAAAGCCATATCAGATTATGGGCATTCCAATTAGATTCAGCAATTGCAAACCAACACCTATAAACTAATAAGCAGGTAGAATATAAAGTGATGGCTCACACTTTCAATACTAAAACAACAAACTGCTGTTCTGTAACATGAAGCACAGTTGGAGCTCAATTCTCAAAATACTAATCAGCAAATAAAAAAAAAAAAAACAAAGAAGTTCCAACACCCACCATACAAAGAGTCATAGAGTCTTTCATGCATACCTGTATTTTACGGAAGATGACTTTATCCCAGAAACTATTATTTCTAACTATACCACTTCTGAGTTCTGCTTCTTTCCTCTTGGAAGCAAAATCCAACAGCCACCTTTTTAATGAAGTATCTGCCTGTCCAAAAATCTGTTAAGAAAGATGCTCTGTGGTTAGAAGCCTTGCAAAATACCATTCTGTTTTCTTACAGAAGCATGCATAGACACTCTTAACAGTGAAAACCAAGACAATTATAAAACTTTATTGGTAGGCATCTCAACTCTGGCAAGAAATAGCAGTAGATTTTGGCCTCTTTACCTCAGTTCAAGAGACATCCACCAAAATTAGCACTTAGTTCTTGCTTCCTAAACTGTGATGCTTTTTCAATGTATAGGATTTTTATTCAAATGAATGAAGGGAAATGGATGTTTTCCTTTCCCATTCCAGTCTGATCAAAATTTGAATTGAATATAATCCTCATCATATTCTGGAAAGTATGTAAAGTAACACAGGGTTTTCCTGAAAAGACACAGGTCCCCTCAGAAATACCAAACAGATCTGTCTGCCACATATAAACTTGCTTTTTAAACCACTTCTCAAAGGCTCCTTCTAATTGTTCTCAGGAAGCCACAGAGCAGACTCAACAGCAGACCACAGATTCACTTGGAAAGTGAAAGACCAAGCATCTTTTCAGCATTACAACCCTCACCTCATTTTCCCGCTTGTTAACTTCACATGCTAGGTTACTGTAAGGGAGCATGAGGCTGAAACAGCGTCACAGATGTACAAAAAGCCTCAGGACACCAGAGTTAACAAGCAAGAGGACATCATGAAAGATGAAGAGTTTCCCAAGCTTTGACTCTGTTTCTTAAATTCCAGTACAGAATGCATAGGCTGAGGGGTTATGTTTTAAGCACTACAGGCAGGTCTCAGGATTTCCTCCCCTCCAAATGGATCAGAGTTGCATTATTTGTTCCTGGGGCCAAAGAGGATCTTGTATTACTTGCTGTTCCTCTAGCCTCATGATTAGAGCACCGTTCTAGCTAGGGCAGCATAAACAGCTTTGCCATTCGTTTAGCAGTCACAGGACTTATGTCCTTCAGCTCATCTAGCTGTATCCTAAGAAGAGCCAACTTATCCATATGCAAAAGGATAATTTAAAATCTGAAGTCCAAGAAAGAATCTACTTCTGAATTCCCAGCCCTGATGACACTGGCAAGCAGTAAGCACATGAAAGACAGGCTGCTGACACACCCTCTGCCCAGCACTTGGTTTATAGTTCTCCCTACTAGAACACACTGACTTCTGTATCGGAAACTTGCACGCATCCAGGCAAACACCTGACCTTGGTATGCAAATTCCACTCCATGAGTCAGATTCTAAAAGCGTGGTATGCAGATGCTAAGCCTCATGTTCGTGTTGTAGCCTGAACTTAAATAACTTGCTGAGAGCAAAACAGTAAGTCATTAATCAACCTAGAGAGAACCAAGTTCCCCTACTCAGGCTTTAACACTAGTATTCACCACCTGGAAGTGTTTTAATACAACCAGTACTGCTCCTTGCTGTTGACAGGTGTCCTGAGACCCCCCCAGTTTGGTAGAAAGCCAATTTAACATACCACACCACAAGTTACTCCTACCCTGCCAACACAAACTTCACGAAGTCTAAAAATCCTGCAGAAGTCTAGACTTACGCCTGGGGACTTACCTTGTCAAACATTCTGTTCAATAGTCTTGGTACTACTGGAAATACAGTTGGCTGCAGTGTTTTTAGGTCATCCATAAGCAGCCTGATATCCCCTTGAAAGAATCCTATCCGAGCTCCATGGCACAGAACCACACACTGTTGGAAAAAAGCAAGCACAGGGTGTATAATGTATTCTAGCAGCGTATGTATGAATTCACCTTAAATCCATTCAGCTTCTGGACAAGTTCTGCCACATTCTCAGGCTATAGGATGAGACTGGAAAGGCCAAGTAGCAACACATGCCTGGCATACACAAGCCAAGGACTTTGATAGAACAAGATACAGCACAGAAGCTTCTATCCAAAAAGGGCAGTTAACCAAACAAAGCAATGTGACTCACATGTAGCAAAATATTAATAACCTTACTTAAAAATACTAGACCTATTTATTCCTTGTATATACTAAGGAATACTACATTTAAAGTCAGCATAAGCTGCTTCACTGGTCCAGTGAGGATTTCTGCTTGTGCTACTTGATTCCCATTCACTTGCATTTCTTGTAAGGTGATAAAGATGCTTTTTAGAAGATTCTAGCAGAGCCACTGCTTAATTCTGCATCACTTCAGACCCACACCAATGAAGACAGACTTAATCCTGTTGTGTTCTGTCCCCTAAGAGTCTAAAAGCTCTATCCCCAACACCTATACACCCTCCTTCTCCTACTTTGTTTGGGCTTCATTTATTCCTTTCAACATCTCTTGTGTTTTTCTATACCTACTTGTTTTTCCTACTGCTTCCTCTGTAACACCTCTTCCTTCATTCCCTGGCATCCATTCTCATCCCTTCTGTATGATATGTGCTGAGGTGTCACTCCTCCCCTTCACCTGCACCTTGCCACCATCTGCTAAAAAGCAGCAAATGCATCAGTCCAGATGGACTGAGCAGCAGCCTTTGCTATGTGTGAAGACATTTATTCTGTCAAGTTCACCAAATCTCTAACTTAAGAAGCCAAAAAAGAGCAAATAACTTTAACAGAGGCAGGACTCTAAAGACTATTTATTAGAAAGCCTGTGTTCATATCCACCCCATACAGTAACATATCTTTTCTCCTTTCTACCAAAAGCATTCTTGATTGATCTCCTTGTGTAAATATACAAGCAATTGCTGACTTTGTAAAAAAAATCTCAAACAGCAGAGGAATATTAAGATCCAAATAATTTCTTCGTTTTATTCTTCAGAACACATTTCCATTCTGTTTCTACTGCACGATCAAGAGGAATGCTGTTAGCTACAGACCTTGTAGCTTCTACAGCAAGACAGGCATCAGTAAAAGACACTAAAGTATAACTAGTATGCAGGTCACCAAGAGTGCTGAAAGCCTAAAGGCACCAGTACACCTCAGTTAACCTCTATTCCCAATCTTCATAACATACATACATATATACACACGCATATACACACACTTGAGGTAGAAAGCTCACTGCTCTTGAACTGAAATTACGTGACACTGACCCCACATGCTTTTTCACACTTGCAGATGCTGTTTATTTCCCTGCACATATTGGGACACATCTACCATCAATGTACATCTGTATATTTGAAATCTCACTTAAGGGATAGGTTAATTCAACGTCAGTAACTATGGTAATTAAATCCTTGTGCTTCTACTGCACATAAACCCAGGGAAACTACATCCTTTCAATAATGCTCAGAGGTCCTTAAGACTGCCAGTATTAGGACAATCTAAGGCCCCTTATCCTCAAAATATGAAGCCTCAGGTTTTGCTATATGGTAAAACAAGCTAAGAGAACTTTGAAGTTTGTCATTAAACTGCCTTAAAAGCCACTTTCATCTTCTGGAAGATAACTCCACTAAAAAAACTCCTTTTATTGAAGTTTCTTGGAAGCAACAGTAAGTTAAACCAACTGAAAAATTAGTTTTGTTTAAGCAAGCAGGATGCCACATCATGAAATAAATTTGTAAAGCTTGCAGACTAAAATGGTACAGATTTTTTTTTTTAAGTGCACTGATTACATTAGCGGGAATTTCTAGGTAGTGTATGTATGCTAAGGGATAGTCTCATGTTCTTGTAAATCAGTTTCTTATTAACCTTAGCTCTATAGTTAATGGCTATATCTTAGCATGAAAACCAGTTGTCTACTACTCACTGAATACTGTTTACAGGATATTGTTTTCCTGAGCCTTACCTCCAGCTTTCATACATATGTGCAAGAGTCAAAAAGAAAGTGTTCCTCAGTAGTTCAGTACAACAAACAGATGCTTACCTCAACAATTCTCTCAAACATATGAGCCAAGGGCAGGAATGATATCAGAACATCATCAGAAGAAGGTAGAAATGTTTTCTGAAAATGTTAGAGTTTAAATTTTATTTTAGTCATTGATCCTCTATTTTGCCTAAGTAAAACACAACAATGAAATCTAGCATCTAAACTTTAGAGCACAGTTCTCATTTCAGCTTTGTTTATAATCAAGCTGTACTGTCTTTTTTATTAAAAAGCAATAAGTTCCAGCATCAGTAAACACATTGCAGGAACAGTAATCTTGGAGTTGAGTACAGTGATCAGATTACCACAACTTATCATTCGTATAATCATGAATAGAAGCAAATTCCAAGAGAAACCACATAAGGTTCCGTTATATGTATTGGGACAGAGGGGGGAAACAGAAAATTTAAGTAGTACACCTTGAAGGTTTAAAAAAGTGCACATTTTGATCTTAGATCAGAAAGTTCGTTTATCCAATTTACCACAAGGTTGACACCAGTTTACAATAAGGCTGATACCAAAAGTACCTTATGTGACCTAGCTCTGAGACTAGTTGCCCAATTTGAAACAGTTCTATATTGAGAGTACTTGGCAAAATAAGCATAATTATATTTAATTACATCTGTATGTGTTAGAACAGTCTTAGCTAGCCTGCAGATGAACTTTAGTAGTCTACTGTAAAATAAAACTTAACACTGTATCAAGGAAAAATACAATGCTTCTCACTCATTTATGCAGGGGCTTTAATTATTTTGGGGGGCTTAAAATGCATTATAGCTTCTCCTGTCCTTAGTGGAAGAAGGCTAGCTTCCACAGAAACGCTCTAATACAGAGTTAGCACTAATGACAAACACTATAAACCCTTCACAGAATGTAATGTAGAGTCACATCAGGATCTTCAAAACATTTTTCTTTTATCAGAGCAAACTGTTAATTTGTCAGGTTCTTGACCCTGACAGAAGAAACCAACGTTGACTTCTGACCTACCATGGGCAGAATGCTATTAAGTTACTTTTTCACTTGGATCCTACCAAAAGTTAAAGGCCAAAGTTTATGAGACTTCAACATTTGTTTTACTGTCAAGATTATTCCCTTCATGTAGATACACAACGTTAAACATTGTGGCTTACCTCTGTAGTTTTCACAAAAGCTGAAGCATTGCTGACTATGTTTTGATGAGTGATCATAGCTCCTTTGGGGTTCCCTAAGGAAGAAACACACCAGGATGCAACAGTGAAATTTAGATCCTTTAATTTACCAAGCAGTGGTAAAAACAATCTAATAGCATTTCAATCATTCCCTTTGATATTAATACCTTTCTTTGTAAATCAATTAAACAAGGACAGGGAACTTGCTAACACACTTTCAAGAAGAGCTGGTAAGTTTAGTAAGCATACCTTGAAGTCGTAAATATTCATAAGGGCAAATCCTTTAAGAAATCATGCTTATTGGATAAGTAACATAAGTAATTTCTCATTAAAAATTCAACATTTCAGTGAAGATGCAGCTATCAAATCCAGACTTAATTTCTGTTCTTACCATCTGCTTTAAAAATATAGCTCTTCCCTATTGTGCCCTGCCAATGCTGAATATTATCTCACTAGTGTTAAGCACATGACATCAAGACAGTTTTTCTGGTTTGATCTTACAGCAAGGTTTCATAGAGATAACAAGTTTTGCTAATATAATACAAAAAAGACTATGGAAGAATTTGAAGTCTGAAGTCTGTTTCGGAGTCCTTATTATAATGGAAATACAAGTTCAATACTTATTTCCAAGCCTAAAGATTTAACATCTCCACCTCTCAATTCTGCAACACTGTATTGATCAATGGGTAAAGAAAGGGAACCTTACCATAAAACTTCCCCATTTACTACTTGCCAAAAAGCTGCAGCAGCAGGGGAGAGTCTTGGGGAAAAATAAAGAGGAGGGCTTCTGAATTAATTTTGCATATACAGGATAATAAATCTGCATAACAACATAATGAAGTGTACCTGTTGTTCCACTGGTGAAACAGATGACTGCTAGATCTTCTGGCTTTGGAGGCTATGAGAGTTAAGAAAGTATTAGTATGGTTAAGATAGCATGGAAAAACATTTTTCTTGGACAAAAACACTGAAATACTAGTGTTACTTTTGAGATAAGAAGATTTACTTGTTTGATCTACAGGGTGCTATTCAGCTTCAGATTAATTAACTTTAATACCATACTTACCATAGGTTTTTGTCTGTGTGCTTTTCCCAGCTCCTGGAGAAAGGAGAGAAAGAGGAGGCAGTTTAGACACAAGCACATAACCTTTTCTGTTTTAATTTTACCAGACAAACATTACCAAACACCATAACATTCTATCATGTAGACTGTCTATTAAAGAACTTGATCTTACAAGAGGGTAGCTTTTAAAGATATATAGAATTACTACCACGTTCTACAAATACAAAAAAGAACTAATCTAAAACTCGGAGGTTTTTCCCAGCTAGTAAACCAGAAGCCACTCACTAGGGAAGCTCCTGTTTAAGCAGTGTTATGACAAGTCACAGCAGACAATTCTTTACCTCCTGCAGAAGTCATTAGCCACTGACAACCTATGAATAGATGAAGTAAGATTCAGCTCAGTAAGCACCTTGCACCAACAACATTTTGTGAGAAGGAATACAGAGTTTCCCAAGAAGGGTCACTGGGTGTTCATACTCCTTTTATACTGAAGAGTATACAGCACAAGATTCTCTCCTCCAGGACATCTTCTCCTTCCCTATTCCTCCTTGGGATTTTTCAGACCTTAACATTAGTGATGCCATACTTTTTTAGGCAGAAAGGAATGGATACCAAAGAGATCCTTTCATCATTAAGGATACAGCAATTAAAAGGAAATATGTGAAAGCTGATGTTCAATATCCACAAGCTTTAAAGTTTTAAATCAAGACTTATTACCGTCATGCCCATTTAAGACTAGAAACAATACTAGCTTAAGGATTTAAATTAAAATGGACCTTTTGTTAAGAATACCTTCAGAAGCACCCTTTCAGAGCAGACATCAACCTCACCATTGCCTTTACTTTTCAAATACACAACAGCATCAAGCATTCCTTTACTAGCTCTAGACTTCCTTTTGTATGATGCATTTCTTAGATTACCCCAAGATGTTTAAGAAAACCAATGTCTGGAAACAGTTACCGCTCTCATACCTGTAAGTCTGCCCTTTTGAAATAGTACCATTATGCAAAAATTTGACCCTATGACAAGTAGCTGTCTGTTCAAGACAACAGCATCCGCATTTCAAGTACCATCAGAAGGTCAATACTTCCCTACAGCCTGTTTTGAGTAAGACCTGGTATTTACTGAATACACAGCTAAGATCACACTTCTTTTGATCTCCTAGTACAGAACTTCAACTTCTCTTCCTAGTGAGGAGCCATTTATTCACAGCTACTCAATTCTACGTAACTACAGCATACATACAGATACTAAAACATCAGAAGTCAAGCTTAAGGCATCTGGGAGATACCTAGAGTAATTGGTCATATAACCTACAAAACACAGCTGAGTAATAAACTCAAGTCAGAAAATCCTGAAAACAAATACTTAAAGCCAGAAATAGTAATTCTAATCTAAGCTCCTACATAGTCCATAGTTGCCTTTCGTGAGACACCAAAAGCCTCTATCCACTGAAAAAAAAACTGACAAAATGTATTTCCACTCACCAAAACACTACCAGAAATATTTAATATTTGCCTAACTGATGAGATTTAGATAAAAGGCTCTTGGAAAACCTATTACTGCATTAAGTAGTGGTGTTAAGAGCTACAAAGTACTACAGAAGTTTAGCTATTTGAGTAGTGACTTCCTGACTTAAAGATAACATTCACACCCTAGTTTTGTTTTCTGTAGCTAGGAGATCCAGTGGAAAGCACCCTCCTCTGCCAAGAACAGTTCAACTTAAAGAAAGCAGCTGATTTTAGTATACCAACATGCAGTGGGGACAATCCTTTTCCAAGTTTAACCCAACCCTCTTGCTAGTGAGCTACAGCACTATAAACCACAAACACTGCATAATGTTTTAACCCACATGACAAACTGGCAGCCTTGCTGAGGCTAGTTAACTGCAATACAGTTTATCATCTTTAAAAGATACGCTGCATTTTGGTATCTTTACCAGAAGGTGGCCCTGTTAACATAGCACTTAAGAGTTAAGACACCTGTACAAGACAAGCACACTTATTTGGATTTACTTCAGTTGCAGTGAGGCAAGCCTTGACCAGAACTCTGGCTGGAATCAGGATAAACCCAATTTCATAATCTCAGCGAAGATGTACTTTATGTAATTTGATCTAGGGAAAGAGCTCTTCAAACAATTAGTTATGAAATAAATTCACATAAGGCATCTAATACAGACAAAATAACTACAAGCAAAAGGCTTGCACATTACGTGGCTAAGCAAAATAGTTTATATTTCCGAAACCTGTAAGTCATTCCCCTATGTTACCATAAACTTACCCTGGAAAAGTCGACTGCCATTTACCTCCTCCCTACATTTTGTATATTCAGTGTACAGGGGAAGATGGCATTTTTCACAAGATTAAAGTGCACACAAGCTCTTTTTGAAAGAAGTATTTCTGAAATATTAGTCACAGTATATAACTATCACGTTACTGCTTCACATGGGCAAGCCTTAACACTGAGATCCAATGTTCAGCCTGGACTACATTTTGTTCTGTCATCTTGGCACACACATTTTAAACATTGTGAAACACTACTTGTAAGTTGTTTTCATTCCATTTAAAAAAAAAAAATCTGTGCAAAATTAATGCAAGTGATGATTCAAGATACTTAACAATCTACCCCATTTTGTTCACAGTCCAAAAATCTGTTCAGTCTTCTTCATCCACGTCTAAGTGGGATGAAAGCAGCAAAGTAGGTTAACTGGGCTTACCTCTATTTCTCTCATGCTGAAGACTTCCACCCCACACTTTTTGCCACGTTCCACTAGATCTGTGCCAAAAGACTCCATGATAACAATGGTGTTAAGTATTGGCATTTCTCCCTTTTCCACACTGGTTAGCAGAAGTTTGGCCTTGTCAGGTTTGTCACAGAAAACCAATGACAAGTCAGCTGGTGAAAGAGAAAGACATCAATATGACAAGTTTAGACTTAGTTCCACACGTTTCAGAATGTAATGAAAGGTTCTTCTAAAGAAGGCCACAGTTTTGCCCTCAATTCGCTCTATCATACATTCAACAGTTGCTGAACTACTTCAAGTGCCCTACCTTTGTTCACAATGTATGTAATTGCTTCATTTCCCAGTGTATCATAGAGCGGTACCACCACCATGGAGAATGCATAGCACCCCTGTTCAATGATAACCCACTGCACAAAAAGAAGAGGCACAAGTCAGTTTGCTTAAGATAACAGACCTCCAAGATAGACTCATATTTGGATTCTAAGAAGGTAGCCAATAGGATATAACTTATTTGGACGAGTCTTTCTAAAAAAAGCAGCTGTTAGTATAATTTCTCTAATCTGAAGACATACTATATTTTTATCTGTGGAAAGAATAAAGAAAAAATAACTAATAAGGAAATATGGGAAAGAATCCAAGGAAATAAAATTCAACTCTGCCCACAAGAGTAATTTTAAGTACTTTCAAAAAAACCAGTTAATTTCTGTCTCCTTACTTTACCTATTAATAGAAAGACTTCGAGTAAGAATACAGTGAGTTTATTTCTTTAGTTTTAAGTTATTGAGGTAGCCAAAGCTTTCAATATTCTATATTACCATGGTAGATGAATCAGTGAAGGACTTGCTCATGACTTGACACATTAAATTTATATATGTACAATACTCTTATACCTCTCACCTGCCCCTCATTTGATGGGCAGAGATGCAACATAGGCAGTAAAATTAGAAGTCCTTTGGAAAGCCAGCCCCACAAAGTTTTTCAGCATTTGAAGACTAACCACTCTTCTTTAAAGGAATCTAATCTGAAGACTTCTATTAAAAAAATCTAATTACATCCCTGGAAGCTGCAATAACAAGGATTTGCCTGCTAGTAAGTGTAGTACTCAAACATAATGGGTATTGCAGCCTTATTGTGTGTGATGCAAGCTGACAACACTTTACAGCAAGCTCGATTTCATCCAAAGTACCATCAAGCTGAAATAGTCATGCAATTCTTTCTCCAGACAGTAACTACTAGATGCAATTTGTAAACTTGCTACACCAAAACAGAGTAGCAAGAACTCCTGAAATGGAAGCCTCTGAACACATGAAGAGGCCAGTGGAACTGGAATGTTTCAGGCTTTCTCAAAGAGGGGCAACAAAAATTCTCAGACACTGTACCTTTAGTCAGTTCCAGTTACAGGAACAAACAGCATGTATCTTCAAAAGCTATGAGACCTTACAACTCAACAAGGACTTCATTAACAAGGGTGCTTGCTTCCTTTCCCCACTCCCAAACAGTCACACTTCCCAGTGTTTTTGCAGGTCACTAGCCAGTTACCTCACCCTCATATGATGACAAACCAACATCATTCAGCTCATATCTAGTATAGAGGTTGTTAGAAGTTGCTAAATCTCAGTTTTATGAACTGTTTATTATGGGCAAGTTTCCTAAAGACTTTTCAGTTTGGATTGAAAGTGACCATAAAGATTATCCAGTTCCAACCCCCTTGCCATGGGCAGGGACACCTTCCAATGGATCAGGTTACTCAAAGCCTCATCCAATCTGGTCTTGAACACCTCCAGGAATGGGGCATCTGTGACTTGTCTGGGCAACCTGTTCCAGTGCCTCACCACCCTTGCAGCAAAAAAAAAATCCTTCTTAGTATCTAATCTAAACTCTCCTCTTTCAGATTAAAACTGTTACCTCCCATCCTATCACTGCACTCCCTGATAAAGAGCCCCTCCCTAGCTTTCCTGTAGGTCCCCTTTAAGTACTGGAAGCTGCTATTAAGACTTCCTGCAGCCTTCTCTTCTCCAGGCTGAAAAACCCAAACTGTCTCAGCCTGCCCTCATAGCAGAGGTGCTCCAGCCCTCCAATTTACACAATGGGTAAGTTGTATAACCTGTTCAAAAGGAGTTCTTATAAAAATAGTACAAGGCCAACTAACAGGTAAGTAGTCTTTCATGCAGACATTAGAGACAAGCCTAACCAGGCACACCTATACGAGCCATGAAAGGGTCCACTGGATATTTCTCTCTCAAGTAGCATCCCCCTATATGCGTAACCATCAGCCTGAAGTTTAGTAACTTTTAATGGGATAGGTGGTTTACTACAGCAGACTTCATAAGTCACAGTTATAAAAGCTTCCTGTTGGTGTCTCCAACAGCTCTTGCACATCATTATCAGTACAGCCACCAGCATCTTTATTTCCTGGACTATCAACACATTCTTCCATTTTGGCTTTTAAAGTTAGAAGTATTTAAATATAAATATCAAACCCTGACACTAGTTCTCAACCAAAGCAGAAGCAAGCAACTAGTACCAAATATAGACAGCAGTCTCAAAGTTTCAACTTCTTTTCTGACAGAGCTTTGATCTTCTATCAAGGGACACTGACTATTTCACCATCCTGTTTCCTCAAATCAAAACAACTTCCTCCCTTGCAGAAGAAATCATCTGTCTTCCAGTTACTCAAAGAGAAAGTAAAAGTTTTTATTTCTAAACCCAAGTTTAAGTGAACATTCAAGCAAGTAATATACTAGGGTTTTCCCCATTAGTGGATTTTCCCAGCAGTTGTCTCCTGAACTTACATATGTGAATCATCTTTAAAAAAGATTTCACATAATGTCCTGTCTGGATTAGTAATTATGTCAGGGATGTCACAACAACAATCCAGTATTTTTCAGCAGGGAAAATCCCAGATTTAAAAATTTCTAGTTTAAGCAAGTCTTTCCAGCTCATTCCTAACCCAACTCAAAGCCTGCTGGAGCAATGCCTATTTTGTCTCTGTGATCCAGGAGCAGACCACACTACCACATTCTCCTTCAGAAGATACACTGACCCAGCAACCCAAGCCTTTGTACCCAAAGGTCTATAGAAAAGCAGTTCAAACCGGCACAATACTAATATCTGGCTCCTTTTTTTTCCCACTTCCAGTTCATAATGTTATACACACGAGACTGAATTGAAAAGTAACATTAACAGCTCCTTAGCCAGAGAAACCCCAGCCCTTCTTATTACATTAATAGAACTCTAGCTGTTAGAACTTGAATTTCAGCAAATTTGAAGAAAAAATACATGAAACTTTTCCATACTTTCATCTGTACAAGGCTAGAATTAGGGCTGGTTTTTTTTTTTGGAGTCTGAATTGGAGAAAAGGGTCAAGGGCACTTGTAAGACAGCTCACATTTTAATAACAGCAGGGAAGGCTCAGTGACAACTGAAATCAGAAAAGATCCAACAGCAAGCTGTTACCCACCACTGATACAACTTCTAACCTCGTCAACATTGCAGACGGCTCTAGATAATGACACTCACCTAGGAGTGTTTAATCAAGAGAGACAGCATATTTCTGAGAAAACTTAAGAACCAGTTCTCTGTATTAATACAGCTTTGTACTGAACTAGGTTAATGCAGCAAGTATTATGTCAAGCTACTACGCACATAAACATAAGATAGAGAAATTCAGTCCTACTAAATATATTTAATAAATAAGTAGAGGAGTATTTACTGAATACTTCATAGTATTTTAGAAACAGCAATTTAGAACCACTTTGAGTTAAAACAGACAGGCAATAGTTAATCAATCTAAATATCCCTATAGTTGTCTCATGTTCATAATATAAAAAAGATCACGTGACAAAGAAAAGTAAATTACATTTCTGCCCCTTTATTGAACTGCAGAGAATTTTCAACTTTTGCCCACGTCAGCAGTTCTCTCTCCCAGATTCTTTGTGCCAATAGCCTCTGCGAGAGACAGAACTATCACTTCTACCCATCTTCTATTTGTCCAAATATTTAATCACCAAGTGTTTCTTTGGGTTTTGAATGGTTCAGACATCTTGTTATTTCCTACCGCTTTCAATTACCTCATACTCCAATGTCATTTCTTAAAAGAAAGCAAACTGTGATTACATTCACTAAGTACCACCTTAGCTTCCCATTGAACAGCCTTCTTCTATAAACTGGAAAGCAAGGAAAATGACTTAAGTTTTTTATTCCAATATTTTCTTCCTACTCTCCAGCCTTTCATTCAGGTCTGGGAGCAAAAAACCCAATATAAGACTAACAGTTGTGTCAATTACCAGCGTTGGTTCTTAGCTAAAGATGCCACGTTTGTGGGTCTAGGTCAGCCTTCAGTCTTTTCCCAATACCAAGTGGAATTAATATGGAAGCTCTGTGCACTGTCAAAAAGCAACAGTGCCGTGGGCCACTTCATTAACAGCTAGACCACCAATAAACACACCAACAATTAAATTACCTCAGGTCTGTTTTGTGAAAAGATTCCTATGTATTGAGCATGAGAGGGTTTGAAACCTCGGTAGAGTAATGCAGAGCCCACACACTCAGCTCTGTCTGAAACCTGAAGGGGCAAAAAAAAAAAAAAGCAAAACCAAAGTTAAGAACAAGATCATCAGTACACAACTCTCAACATTATTTTACCTTAAGTTTTACAAAAAGCAGACCAATAACAGGTAGGAAGTAGAAGTATTCTAGGCTATTTTGGAAGTCCTCTGTGACTGATAACCTAAACACTGCAGTGCCATCACACTGCACTGATTGTGGATGCTACAGTTGCACTCAATATTCAGCAGAAGAGCTACTTAATCTAGTTGAATCTGAAAGTGCTGAGTTTAAAGGGTAAGCTCACACACAGAAAAGACTTATGTTGTATCCTTATTCAAACTCTGAAGTGACTCTGGAATCATTCGGTATTGTATTTCTGCTCAGTCACAAACACTACATATGCCATTTCCCTGCTTCCTTCAGTGCCTACAGGAAATACACTTCTCCCTTCAAGAAGTGGGAGAATAAAGAGGCAAAACCCAGCTAGTTTTATAAATGAAGCTTGAGAAGGCAATTTCCCAAGTTCTTTCCACATAGCACAAAACCTGAATCCATGTTAGTCACATGACTAAAACAGCAAAATTTTATTAAATAGATGTTGCACCTAAAGCACCCTGCAAAATCACCTTGGAAAAATTGATGTCTGCTAAGGTATTTAATGGCCTTATCAGTTTAATGACTTTAACAACAGGCAAACTTTACACAAATTTGGAGACAATAACTGATAAATCAGGAATGACCTAAAAGTACACAGCTTTGCATAAAGAAATTTTTAGTGATCATGGATAACGTCACTAGTTACAAATATTAGTTAGCTAAACACCCTAATCAACCATTATTCAGCACTATAGAGACAAGTTGTCAATCAGCACAAGTAGCATCTCTAGATAGGATTTGTCCTAGTGTAAAGTGAGCTTTATGCAAGCACCTAAAGTAGTAGCAGTCAGAGCCCCTGACTACAACTTCAAAGCTGCAGCCCTTCAGAGGCAGCATCCAATTCAGCAATAAGACAAAAAGCTGTCAAGATAACAAAAAGATCTAAAAATAAAACCATTAATAAACCAAGTAAATGCAGGAGATGCTCTTCCCTCCTTGCAAATATTTAAGGCTGTTCCTTTAAGATACTCTAATAGGAACAAGAACCTTTCTGCAACATTCTGCTACTGCTTTAAAACATCTATAAATAATTAAGATGTTATATCACATTACTAGATGTTGGAACCATGGTCTCAGCAAGCACAAGGTCTAGCACTAAGTTAGACAGACTACTCACCTCTTTATAGGAGATCCACTCATATGGCTGGTTTGGTTTTCTAACACCTAGACACGGACCATTATCTAAAAAGGATAGTCAGAAGTTACTCAAAATTTAATCCATTTGCTCTCTCTCAACATCACACTAACTACAGCCTTGGTGTTAAGCCTCTAGATTCTTTGCAGACACCTTCAGAAAACTTTTTAGAGGGGAGATGGGGCAGAGAGGGAAGCTAGAGAAGGACATAGAGGCAACAACATGGTTAAGGAACACATCACAGATTTTATTCACACATCTGCTTCACAAAAGTCAGTTAAGCCTTCCAGAAAGCTCACATCTAATACATTTATCATACTGCCAGGTAGATATCCCCTGTCCCTAACCACATTTCAAAAGAACCCAGACCTTTAGTTCTTGATATGGTGTTAAAAACATTACCTTTAATTTTAGACTTACTTGATACTTGCACACCCCTTTGAAAGATATCATAAGCTGTTCTCACATCATCATAGTAGTACATCAAGGGTTCATCACTGTTAAGAAGAGAAGACCTTCGAGCGTGCTCACCACCCTAAGAAAGCCAATTTGAAAGGTTAGACGCACTATAAGTGAACAGGAATTTCCTGAAGGAATAAACACACCTCAAACATTAAGTTTTCTTATAAGCCTTGAAAAATTCTGCTTGAGAGAACTTCAGTTCTTTTCACCACCATGGGAGATCCACAACATTTCCCAGTATATTTTTTTAAAGAGTCAGACTGCTTCCTACACATTACTAAAAACCTGCCAGGCAAAATCTTATTCCTCAGCTACCTACGATCACACAGAACAAATGAGAACAACAAAAATGCCCTGTGATACTCCTTACTACATAGTGTTTTTCTTAAAAAGTTTTACTGTATTATTGCAGTATAGAGCATCATTAATTCATTAAGCTTTCTAAATAACTTAAGCCTCAGAGCTTTCTAGATACAAGTAACTAAATCTGTGCCTGAACTGTACCATTATCCACAACATCAACAACACATTCATATGCAATCATAGTATCTTCCTGGCCATTGGTTTATTTTCCTGTTTTTAAAGTACCCTGGAAGACCAGAGAGCATCTGTTCATGTATAAGCTAGATAAACAGGTTTATCTGCAGAAGATGACATATTGCCCATGTCCACAGAACCCTTTCTAGCATATTAAAAGTACATCAGTGCGGGGAAAAAAATATAATGCTAAACCAAGTCCAACTCGCTTTAGCAAAATGCTGCATGTAAGGCAGTCCTTGTCACTTCTTATAGAGTAAGTAGAAATATACACTGTGAACATGACCCAGTACAAGTTCATAACTGGCTTAACCCTGAAAATTCATAACATTAGAAATTCAAGAGCATAGTTGCACTCAGATCAACATCTATTCTGTAGGAAGTGAACAAATCATAAATACACGTCTCTGCCCAAAAAGAAAAGCAATATTGTTTGCCTTATTGCACAGGTTTCACAGATCTAGGATAACCCACTTTTACCACCTCTGGAGCTCACCTGAGGAAGGCCAAATAATGCAGTTCATGATGTCAGTCACAGGTAGTATCAACAAGTGCAACGTATCAGTACCACATCTGATGTGCTACAATTCTCACATAAGAGGAAATATAATATAATATCCTAAGCCATTCCTTGGCAACCATCAAGAAGTATTTGTTTTCTCCTCATCTGAGCTACTACTGTTTCATTTACATACCTATTACTCAGCACCACAAACTAGTTTTTGCAGGGCCTGAGGCACTAACCATGCTGCTTAGATACAAGCTTGACTGCGCTATCCCTCTGAAAAAATACACACTCTAACAGCTACTATTGCAAAAAAACCCCACCAGATCTCACAAGTTTTCATTAAAAGGAAACAGCCAGCTTATGGTTCTATATAATTCTACCCTACTTTGGGTAAAAAGAATGAAGTTACTGAATTATGAACAGCCCTAAACTAACAGTTTTGCTGAAAAGCACCCAGCTCCTGGTACGAAGACCATCAAGAGTTTAATGTTATTTTTCAGAGATGTAGTGAAATACATCTGGATATGCTAAATATCCTTTAAACCTGACATTATCTTCCCAGTTTGGACTTGTCTACAAGGCAATATTATGATATTGGTCTACATTTTGCTCAGGAGTAGCAAGAACCACCGTTTTAAGAGCCAGTCCAGAAGGTCCTCATCCAGGATATTTGTGCTATACCAGAAAGAGCTCTGCTTTCAGCATCCTCTTCTGAAAATTGATGGTCATTACAGCCACCAAACATCCGAATCTCACAACTGGAGTGTTTGGCTGATTTCACATGAGTTTTTTGAGACTGTCCAGTACAAAGGCAAGTGCTCAAAAGAGTTGTCCATTCTACCACAGTTCTTAAGGAGCCAGGCAATAAAACATTACAAATACAGGAACCGTCCCTGGTTAGTGGGGTAAGGCAGCACTTGCAGCAGCTCAGGGAGTTGAAGGAAATTAACCCATTACACAGCAAGTGCTGGACATGAAGTAAAAACTTGGAATTGGCTCTGAATAGCAGCAGCTGAAGGAAACAAGTTTATTCTACAGAGGCACATACTACTTTATCAATGCCTATTTGAGTCACATAAGATAGCTGCTTTTATTCAAGCCATGGCTTTGCTTCTTGCTGATACAGGCTGCTTTGGATCCAGAGGCAAAAGACTATTTCCATCTTCCTGAGAGGGAAAGTACACTAGCAAGTGCTGCTTAGATCACCAACATACATGTCCTAAAGAGCAAGAAGCATCAACTAGAGTTTTCAAACCAGCCATGTGATTTTAAGCACGTAAACCCTAGAGCACACACAAAACAACTAAAACTGATCACTCAATAGGGAGACAAGCATATGTCTAATGGAATGATTCTTAAAAGACAAGGCAAGTTAAAGTTCTGTTAATGTATCAGGAGAACATAACTGAATAAACTGAATTTCCATAAACTGAATACCTTTCTGTATTTGAATGTTAAGGGGAAAAAAGCCAGAGGCACAATCTAAACTACTACTACTAGAAAAAAATCATCATTCTAGTGTTTATATCACACAGATTCACAGAACACGCAGAGTTGCATGGGACCTCTAGAGATCTAGTCCAATCCCTTTGTTAAAGCAGGTTCACCTACTGCAGGTGGCACAGGAATGTGTCCAAGTGGGTTTTGAGTATCTTCAGAGAAGGAGATTCCACAACACCTGGGCAGCCTGTTTCAATGATCTGTCTTGAACTTGAGCCAAACAGAAGTACTTGGGCTTTTAACGTAAGATATAATCTGACAGACATGCACCTGCACTCAAATCAATAGCCAAAGTTGTTCAGCTATCAGTCACCAATGGAAAGAGCAATCTAAAAGCAGACAGATCCAGATATGCCTACAACTATAGATACTAAGGGTGCAAAACACAGGACTAACACCCTGTTTCTACTGTAACTGTAGCACTTCAACAATATAGTGAATGATTCAGTACAGCATGAGCGTGAAACTGCATTGCTGACAGTCTTCATTTAAAATTACCCTTCATGAAATCTTGTCTTCCCTCCCACAGACAAAGGATTCATGTGGATGATAAAAGATTTTTTCACCTGTATCTATGAAGTTCCTTGAAGAAATCAAGCTGGCAGCTTTGAAGACAAAAGGGTTTCCTCCTGTGAAATTTAACTGTAATACAAATACTTTAAAGATGGTGCTCTTTAATTGTGGCATCTACTCTAGAAGAGCTGATACTTTCAGTAACTTTGTGCCAATACTCAACCAACCACACAATCTTTATGCTCACTCAGTGACGGTTATTAACTGGGTCACTGGGTGCTGGCCTACCAAATCAAGTCTTCCCAGAGATGGGAAGTGACCTGGAACAGCAGTAAATAGGATCTTTTTCCTCCCATATGAAGCTGGGAGATTTATTATCAGAAAAGGTAGAAATCCTACTACAGTCACTGACTTCATTTAACTTTGACAGAGGCCAAGGAAATAAGTCACAAGTAAGACTTTAGCATAAGCTTATTTATAGTTAAAAATTATCATAAAAATGAGCAGGTAGATTGGATACTAAAACAGTAAAGAGCAACTGCCTTCTGCTGTGTCTTTTTTTGGAGCACATTGCTTACTCCAAAGACTTTATAATATTGTATCGCTTAGCCAGAAAAAATGTTAAGATATAATTTGAGAGCAGCATGTGATACTTTTCTTCTGTGAAAATGCATCTTAGCACACAAAAAAATGGAGTAAGCGAAGTAAAATTATAATGTAGTGAGAAATGGAGTGACATGCAGTCTATCCACATAGAAAAGTTTGCTGTTGTCCTGGTTTTCAGCTCCCCATCTGGCAAGAGAGCCTTGTGGCCAGTAACCTCAGTGGGCAACAAAGAGCCACACAGTCACTTGCTCGTGCCTCCCCCTTCTGAAGGTCACTGGGAGGAGACTAGAAAGGAACAAAGCAAAACTCATGGGTTGAGATAAGGACAGGAAGGAATCATTCACAAATTACCATCACAGGTAAAACACTCAACTTTGGGGAAAAGTCATTCTCATTTATTACCAAACTAGGGCAAGATACTGAGAAACAAAGCCAAACTCTCAAAAGGTCCACTTTCCCCTTACCCTTCCCTTCTTCCCAAGCTTCACTTTTTCTCCTGATTTTCTCTACCTCCTTCTCCCAAGCAGCACAGGAGAATAGAGGTTGTTGTCAGTTCAGCACACATCATCTCTGCCATTCCTTCCTCCTCAGGGAGAGGACTCCTCACTTTTCCACTGCTTCAGCATGGTGTTCCACGCAAGACAGTTCTCCACAGACTTGTCCAGTTGAATCCTTCCTGTGGGCTGCAGTCCTCCATGACCTGATCCAGTAAGGGTTTCCACGGGGTTATGGCCTCCTTTGGACACTTCCACCTGCTCCAGTGTGGGGTCCTCCACACACACTCCTCGTGGGCTGCAAGGCATCAGCCTGCTCAGCCATAGCCTCCTCCGTTGGCTGCAGGGTAATCTCTGCTGCCGCGATGGAGGTCCTCCAGATGCCCTTTCTTCACTGACCTTAGTGTTCTCTGCAGTGCAATTTTTCTCATATCTGATGTCTCCAGGGCTCTCTCCCACATCTTTCTTCTCTCTCCATCACTGCACTGGACCAGTCCAGCCCAACCAGTTTAGTGAGCCCTGGCAGCCCAGCTGCAGTCTGGGTAAGGGGAGAGGCCTGCACTCCATCCCTTCTCCACTGCTACCCCCTCACCATTTCTTTCCCCCTTCTTAAAGATCAGGAACATCACCAGAGTCACTGACTGGCTTGGCCTTGGCTAGCAACAGGTCTGCCCCAGTGCCAGCCAGCCCCAGCTTCTTAGCAGCTTCTCACTGAAGCTGCCCTTGTAGCCCCTACCCCCACACCGAAACCCTGCCATGCATACCAAGCAGTTGTAAAGGGAGATTTCAGTTGCAGAAGCTTATATACAAAAAAATCTATAGTGGTAGTTTTTGACTATCAAGAGTAATCCAAGAAGCCATCAGCCTTACAATACAACATTTCCATCAGTATCTCCCTTGAAGACCACCAACTTTCAAACCTGTTTCTTTCCTTCAAAAAGAAGAAAGACTTTTGCTACCCTGAAGAAATACAGAAGCAGTCTTGAAAGAATTAGTAAGTGGCAAAATCTTGACTTCTAGTGAACAGGGTAATTGATGCAACTGCTGCTCAGGAAACCCCAGCAATGTAATCAGTTGTCTGTATTTGCTTACAAGCAACAGTACCTCCCAGTCAGGCTGTTTCCATATTTGGCATCACTACTAAAAAAACACCACCTAAAAGCAACTCCACCTGCCTCTAAAAAGCATAAGACAAAAGCTAACCTAGCATACGCACAGTTTAGCAGGTGGTTGCTTTAATTTCAACTTACTCTATGGCCGGGATCTTTTGGCAGGACTAATATCTTTCCACAGATCGCTTGAGGACAGTTAGTACCCTCCTCATGCCTGTAACCCAATATAAAGTCTCACCTGTCAGCTATTATAAACTGAATATTATAACAGAAAAGTTTTAGCTTAATCAGTATATACCAGCATATATATATTCCGACCCCAAGATCTAATTTAATAGGTCACGAGCTAAACACATGCCCAGAAATTGAGACTACATTGTGCCACTCCTAACACTCAAAAGTTTCCTGCCACCAGCTAGATCAGAAGCTCAGTTATCAGCACAAAGTCTTTTTCTCCCATGCTAGTTACTACCACTATGATCTCAACCCTCAGATTGGTTTCCAGAGTCAGAAAGCCAAAAAAAGAGGCCAAGCCATATTTCAGAAAAAAAAAAAAAAAAAGCAAAACCTGAATGCATTCCTAACCACTGTAAGTTCAGAAACTTTTATGTAAATGAGTGTTTTGTTTCTCTCAATGTTGCCCTTAGGCTTCAAAATTCAGTGAACAACAGCACAGGTCAAGTAATACTCACCTCTACTTCCACAGACTGCATTGCTAAATCACATGGTGGTTTTAGCGCTTTTGGTCTTGTTGCATACCAGTAGGTTGTGAGAGCAGCAAAAGCACCAAAGCCCATCAGCGTATTTGTCGGAAGGGTGCGCACATACTGTCTGACATCCCCAAGTTCTGGCATCCGTAGGTGTCTAAACAACTCATGTGCTTGCATGGCAGTTCAGTGCAGTTGTCCCAATACTGGAATCTGTTGATATGAAAGAAGGTTACACACAAAGCTTTGAAATCCCCTTTTGATTCCCTGTTGCTGTGGGAGAGCAATGTATGCTTTGCCTTACTGTCTTCCCACTACCAAAATAATTTGATCTGCCACTACGCTGGCAATACATTAGACTTCTGTCCTGTGATTAAGTAAGCAATTACTGGTTTATACTCTAGAACAACTGGTAGGGCTGACAGGAGGCAATTTCTGCAAGGTTTTAATATTGCTTTTAGCTCACAGTGCATTTTAACAGTTTTTGCCTTTTTTAAAAAAAGGCAGCATTTCACAAATTCTCAATATTTACTTGTAGAGTAGCTGTACTATAGGACTGTTTAAACAGCAACTGTCAAAAAGAAGTCATGGAGAGGGAAGGCATGGGTGTAAGATGTTAACTTGCCTGCATTAGCCTAACAGAGAACATCCTAATTCTACAGCAGGAAAGCAGGAGCAGGATTTTTTTATCTCCTAAGACCATTAAATAAATTCACTCTCTCTTTCTTACTCTCCTGTCAATCGTACACAGAAAGCTCACTTCAGCAAGCTGCCTTCACAGCTGATATCCTTTCGTAGCTCCTCTATACTAGCAAGCTTCCTATTTCTCCAAGCCGTGCCAGCAATTTATCTCTGGTCAAGAGGCAGACTAAAGCAGCATCTAAGGAGGCGCAAGGCAGCAGCACACAGCAATATAATCAGGCGCAGGAAGCACATTTGATTTGTCACGTTCACACAGAAGGAAGAGCTGAAAGAGGCTGCTCCCCAACATGGATATTGCACAGCAAGAACCAGCCGTGGTAAAAAAAAAAAAAAAAAAAAAAAAAAGATTGCAGTCAGCTCAGCTGGTGCCCTCCTCTACCGCCAAGGTCTCTCAGGACATTTGTCACATGCCAAACCCACCAGCTCCTGCCCACTAGGTGAGAGGTAAGCAGCAAGCAGCCAGCCTGCCCAGGGCCAATGGCAACCGGCACCCAGTCACCCCACCGCCTGCTGAAGGGCACCTGCTGTCCGCCACGCTCACCAGCTCAGCCCCTGCCACCCGGGAACAGGCTGCAAGAGCTGCTCTCGGGGCTGGATGGACGAAAGCAATGCTTTCCTGCTTGCTTCAAGAGCAGATGCATTTACTCAGATAAGTTAGATCCAGCCGTTTCCTATGGGCAAATTAAACAAAGGGTCTAAAGAATGTCAAAATGTGTGTTTAAATAGCTAGAACATACTGTGCAACAATACACCACAGCAGGATGGCAGCGCAGGAGATGCTGAAATCCAAACAGGCAGAATTATATGCTCATTAGTTTTTAAACCAACCATACCAGGTTAAGATTTCATATTTCTACAGGAAAATCTCTAGTTAACAGTCTACTCTTGAAATCTTTACAGCTACAATCAATTATTCAACCAGGCAACAAAGCAATTATATAGTTCACTAAAAGTCTAACTAGTATTTGGATAAGAATTTGCTAGAAACAGCAAAAAGAGCCATAAAAATAGTTCAAAGGGCCCATGGTTTCACAACATTAGCAAAGGGACAGGCAGAAGTACGGCCACAGTTAGATGCAGCATCAGGATGGAATCATGTTCCATCTCTGGAAGGGTCCTGGACCCACTAAGACCTCCCCAGCCTGCTGGCACTACTTGTCCTCACCCCTTTTCCCTGCTCATGTGGCACAGCCTCTTGATAGAGGACTCCATCACCTATACCTGAAGCGCAGGGCCCCTACAGAAATGCTTTTTGGTTATTTTGACTGTGACACACAGCAGATTATGCTCAAAATCCACAACATATCCATTAGGCTCTAGTAACAGAAGGTAGAAGAGACCTGCATATACTAACAAGGAATCTCCTAACCTTCCCTAGGTGTAAAAAAGAAATCAGTTACTGACTTAATAGTTAGGATTACCATGCTGTGGTCACATTTTATGCCTTAAATCATGCTCACTAGCATTGCAGGCATGAAAGCTACCTCTTCAGTTTTAACACATGCAGCTGTACTGTAAGAATAGAAAGTCATTCCAACAAGGAAGTCTTAGCTTACAAGTTAATTTGGGGTATAATCATAGGCACCATATCATGAAACTAGAAAAAAAGGAGCTATAATGTATAAGGTCTAAAAGCAAATCACAGTTCTTTCCTCCTCAAGTCTCACAATAAGCACCTTTTAAAACAGATACTTGTTTTCCTCTCTGCATTAGTCATATGTACTGCACACACAATGTATGATTTACATATGCAACATAGAGTTACTCTTTCAAGAGGCTGTGGTGCCATTACAGCTAGCAAGAACCAAGTAAGCACAATCATTTCATTCATGAGTTCCACTGTAGTCAATGAACTGCTATGATTTCAGCCCAGATGGAGATGCACACCGCTATTCCTTTCCTTGACCAGTTATTTGTAGAGCAGACAAAAATAAAACCTTTCTTGAGCAGTTATACCACAAGTTATCAGTAATGATACGGTTTACTGTTCTGTTTTATATTGAGGTATGACTTCATTAAACTTGCCTCATCAGCACAAACAATGTTAGGACAGAGTTTTCTGCAAGACTAAGCAATTCCTAGCTTTAACACTATCTGCTAAGTCACATCAACTCTTGTTTTATGTATTTAAGACAAAACCAGATCCAACAGGGAGAATATATTTGCATTCTTAACATATGCATCCAAACACACCCCATCAAGAAATGAGGCTTCAATACCTCCCAGCCTTCTCTGATTTATCTTAATATTTGCTTGGCTTATGCTCCAATCACATCAGACATCCAGGTCTTTACCATGACCAAGGAGAGCCATTTAAAACCTTTAGACTGAGGTACAAAGGTCTTGCTAGCAGAGGTAGGATCTGGCTTTCAGTCCTTTTCCTGAAGGAAGGACACAGCTAAATCTGCTCACTCAAGACAAGCAGAAAAGCCACACTCTGTACAAACTCAGGTCCTACAATTGCTTCTCATTCAGACAGGAACTGGACCATAAGGCACAGCCTCAAACTCAGCTCCAGTGCTAGTCAGGACAAAGCAAATTTGAAGATAGCTGGAGACCCAAAGGAAGACGATCCTGGATAAGAGAAGTACCAGTCTGATACTCAGGTAGCAAAAAAAAAAAAAAACCCAAAACTTAGAAGAGAATGGACAAAGTTTGAAGTTTCTTCCTCAATGCAACCAACAGACCTTAGTTTGTTTGAGAATTTAGAAACAATACCAGACAGATATGGGAAATCTGTTTTAATTAAAGGGCGAAACTGTTTGAGATTACTGCCTGTCCTGAGCACCTCCACAGAAACAGCAGTTCCCAAAATCCAGCCCATGAAAACATCTCTCTGAACTCATAGTATCCTTTTGGTTAAGGAGTTCTGCAGGGCTTGGACAAAGCCAGCTCTCTGCTCGCACACATGCGCACATGCACCCCACAGCACCCAAAACTCATTCTTTACAGCACAGCCAGTATCTCAAGGCAACGACCCAAGCTGGCAGGACTCCACCGTTCTCTGCTGCTCCTACTCTCGGCGTACAATGGGCTATTTAGAGTGGGCAGCAGCCTGCCTATTGTCTATCCATAGCCAGACATCGTTCGAGTGCAACGGAAGAGAACAGGAGAGCAGCCGCCAGCTTCTGTGTTGCAAAGAAAACAACCCCAAGAACCAATGGCCTCTTCATCTCCATCCTAATATTTAGATGAACAGCACACTTGCACTGCAGTGACCTGACATAAATGCAGGTCATCATGTGCGGTAAAAGAAGCTGCTGTGTTTCTACAGCCTCTAGCAGGCAGGAGAAAGCTATGGAACAAGTTGCCCATTTCTTAGCACAAGCAATACAGCCTTAAGATGTTTTCACTGCGATACACTGGAACATGGGACTAGCCACCTATATTCCTTTGATTTACCCTGACAGCCACTTGTGTTGTTTTCTTACTCTTACTTGTTACGCTGCACAGCTCCGATTTACTGAAGTCTTTCCCCATTCATCCTGTGAAAGGCCAAGTGCAGCATCACATTCTGGCTCCTTTGAGTATAAAAGGGGATGCAACAAATAGCTTTGGCCACTAAAAAGAAAAATCCTTTTGTCTAAATAAAATACATAATCCTAATCTCAGACTGCATTTACAATCAGCTTAAATGTGAGCCAGTCCAACCTGTCCCAGATACATGCTCCCACAACCCTCTGTGCAGGCCAGGCACTTATCCAGTTGTACAGTTACATTAGGGAAGTGATCTGACAAACACCATTTTCCTGGGCTGGTTCTCAGCTAGATCAACTCTCATCTGGATGACCAGATAGCCATCAGCTCCCAGAAGATACAACAGCACAGCTGGGGAAAGGGATGGACTGTTAGAATACTAAACCTTACGCATAAACTCCAAACACTGCACCCAAGTTCTCCCAGGGTTTTCTCCTGCAGTCAAGACAAACTTGACTGAGGTCTTCAATCACTTGTGATCAAGCCAAAATAAGCAGGAAGGAAGCCACAACCACCCTCAAGATCAGCAAAGGAACACAGGCAGAATGAGAATCTACCTATGAAAGAGAATCCTCAGTTTAAACCTCATATAACACGAATACAACAGCAAGATCATAGAATGGTTTGGGTTGGAAAGGACCTCAAGGATCACCCAGTTCCAGCTTCCCTGCCACAAGCAAGTACACCTTCCAATAGATCAAAGTTCCATCCAACCTGGCCTTGGACTCCTCCAGGCATGGGGCATCCACAATGTTTCTGGACAACCTATTCCACTGCCTCAGCACTCTCATAGTAAAGGTGTCTCTTGTGGTGCAGCCTGTCATGCCATGGGTGACAACAGCCATTCCTTGGCCACAAAGGACTTTCCCCAAAAGCACCAAGTACTGCTTACCTGTCTAATACACTACTCTGCCATCATCTTCCTCCACTACACCCCCAAATTAAAAATCTAACCATCTTTTCTTACCCAGAATCACCTAGATCACCCAGTCAAGATACAGAGATATAAACCCTACTTTAAAACCACTAAGTGACAGGTAACACTCTCCTGCAATAGCAGAGGGAGGAATTCATCCCATGCAGGGAGAAGAGCTAGCACAACCTTAATATTCACCCCCCACCTTCCAGCCTCCCTTCAGCTCCCACAGCCTGGATCTGAGCAACCACAGGGCACAATGCAGTAGTCCAGGTTGCCACTGCTGGCTCAGTTCCTTTTCCTGCATTTGGGACAAGGCAGGACTAGAGGGAAGCAGCCTGCAAGCTGGCTTGAGCCCTATAAATTGGGCCATGGTGACTTACTTCACAAACTGCAAAGACTCTTGCCACAACCTTTAAGAAGCGCTACACCCGATACTGATGTGTCAACACTCTGTTCTCATCTATACGGAAAGTCACAGCCCTGTCCTCAGACCTTTGGCTGCAATCCTCTTGCAGTCAAATAGAACACCTGGATTCTTGCCTCTTAGTGATGTCCAACAAGTAATCTGAGTGCACACCAATGAGGTCACAGGAGTTTATTCAAGTTCAGGACCTGAACCACATGACAGCAACCTGCTCAATGCCTTTTGTGCAATTGCAGTCCTCCAGCAACACTTGGTAACCTTGCATATTAAAGAAAGCCAATACTTCCTACTAAAACCTTTGAGACAGTGACCAATTTAAGCTTCCTTTGATCTACGCCTATACACACACACGTGTTACTAAGCAGTTGTACCAATTACTCATCTTCCAAGACCACAGAAGATGCTTATGAATCTGTTTTGCAGCTTAAATTACTATCCATTAGAACAGCATCCCCACAACTCTGATTTGAAAATACATCATGGCAATACTCCTAATCTAATCTCAATCCCAATACAGTTCAGATGAAAACCACCCTACAGAAGCAAACTGTTACAAACCAGCTGCTTTCTCGTGGCATTAACAGCTTGAATAGACCATACCAACTTATTTATTCTACTCCTCCCAGGAAAAGGCTACTACTCAAAGCCCAGTATGTAGCGTCAAGTTAACACATGCTTCAAGTGCTCACCTGAGACTCTGCAAGAATTAAGTTCTTACTTGTACCTCTGCCGCCTAGAGTCTAGCAGGAGGTAACCTGGGTCAGGCACATAGCATCACACTAGATAGTGCTTGCACTCAGAATGATGTTTTTAAAACACAACCCTTAACACTGCAAGGCTGAACAGATCAGTACATACTTATGAGAAGGAACTGGTTCACCGAGTGACCTCCACCAGCATCACAAGAAAGATTATGACAAACCAAGTAACCTCTTGACCTCAGGTATTAAGGTATCCATGTATTTCCTATGAGTCAGTGATAGCAAGGATTTTCTTGTTTTCCTAGGAAACTAATCCATCCTCATCAGGCTATTAATGCAGCCCAACTGCAAAACAAAATGAAGAGTTCTGCATTTAAGAACAATAATCCATACAGAAAGTCAAAAGTACTTTTCTCCAAAGAGGACATGAGGAACTCCTCTTATAAGCCTTAAACAGCCTAACTAAACAAAAGCCACACACCATTTTTCCTCTAGATATCCATAAAACAATGGATGCTATTTTCAGTCAGTTTTGAATACACTACCAGTACTACTAAGATTCATATCCTAACCAAAAAAAAAAAAAGGAGTATTTTACTGCATTTTGCTCCCTGTAGATGAATAACTCCCGACATGAAAAACAGCAATAGAGAGCAGAACCTTTGTCTTACTGAGTGTCCTTGTTTCAGGATTCAGGTAGGATCTGCAGAAATACAAGTCCCTCCATCTGCAGGCAGGGTTCAGCCTACTGTCTGTAAAGGTCAATGCTGTACAGCAGTGCTTCCCTGAGCCACATGGCATTGTAAACTCCCACACAAAACCATTAACCAATGAACAAATCGTCTCCCCTCTTACTTGTGAGCATTTCTGGGGAGTTACCACTGGTTATATTTAACACAGCCAAATATTTAACATAGCTGCACTTGTAATTTAGCACAGCAAGGAGGTACAATACAGCAGGCAGTCTATACGTTGGACAACTAGAAGCCCAATTTATTAAGCAACGTATACCCTTGGGCTAAAACCTCACTCTCCCTCTCCTGCACCTTTGAAAAACTTTGTAGCATTAGCCTTTTAGAGTCTATTCATTCCAAATTAACTGTATTACCAAGATGTAAAAAAACCAAAACAAGCAACCACAAAAAAAAAATCTACTCCTGTCTTCTATTGTTCACATCAGTCAAAAGGCTATTTTCTTTGAGGAGAAGGAAGAACCACCTGTTTACTCTTCCCCACTGGAGATCTACACACCCTGGACAGAGAAGAAATAGCCCACTTCTATCTCCTCTAAAAAATTCCAAGTGGTATTCATTTCTAGTGGAGCAATGAGAAAGAACCAGCTAGAGACTTCATACAAGAAACTGGAGCTTCACTTACCCAGATAACTATTTAAAGGCTGCCTTTCCTTCTGTTTTGAAGGGCTGGTTTCATTTCTCCACCAATACCGCCTTTCCACTTGCCTGTGAAGCAAAAAACTACTTGGAAGTTTGCTTCTCAAGCACCGAAGACTTCCCTCCAACCTCATGCTGGCTGATCTGTAGTCGTAAAACAGCATCTACCCAATTTAGAAGCTGCCTCTAAATTTATTATAAGCATGCAGGCCTCAGAATAGGTTAAGGACATTTGCTCAAGACCTTGAACCGAGTACAGTACACACAACAGCTACTCGTAATTACAAGCATTAGGTGATGGGGGAAATCTACCCTCAGACATTTTATTTACTTCAGTACAAGCTGGATATCCTCGGACTTTAGGCAGTAACAATGTAGTTCCATGAGAAACTTTGTGTTTCAGGTTTTGCATTATTAATACTGCTGTCGCCGCAAGAGTAAAAAGAAAGGTAATTCTCCAGAGAGCTCAGCGCCTTCTCACACTCAATTCCTTGATCCGAGAAACCTGATCCGAATCTCCTGATCTGAGCAACCTCGGCTCGCAAGTTTGAAAGCACGTTCCAAAGCAGAGAAGCAAATACAAACACTCCTGAGCACGGTTCCTCCTACAGCAAGGTGGATGAATGGCACACCCCCGTGCTCCAGGAGGAGGTATCCCGGGGGGCTCCACAGCGGCTTCTCTAGACGTCACCCTTCTCCAGAGCCCAACCGCGCCCAGCCAACCCCACACGGTACCGGGGGTGCCTGGGTCCGAGAGGTGCCTGTAACACCTCCGACAGCTCATAGAGGCGCCCTCGGGGAACGCAGGAGGCTGCGGGGGTTGCCATTCCTGTCGGGCAGGAACGAGGAGCGCACGAACAAAAGCGCG
Organism: Clamator glandarius; assembly: GCA_033459285.1. Lineage (NCBI taxonomy): Eukaryota > Metazoa > Chordata > Aves > Cuculiformes > Cuculidae > Clamator > Clamator glandarius. The sequence continues at coordinate 2,445,863 of JAUNZM010000080.1, forward strand.
GGGGGACCCGGCGTAGCCCCCGCGGCGGGGCGGCCTGCGGCCCCCGCCAAGCACCGCGCCCGCCTTTCGCCGCTCCGAGAGGGAAAACAATAAATACGAGCAGCTCCCAGCGCGGGCCGGACCCGCGCCCGTAAGAAAGGATCCATTTAGGAGGCAAGCACCGAGCACCAACCCCGCGGCTCGGGGCTCCGCACACCCTACGCTCCCCGCTCCGCGGGGGCTTCGCGCGAACAGCCCCGCCGCGGGCCCATCGGTGGCCGGGAGCAGGCAACGGGGGAAGGCCCCGGCCTCCGCATTCCCCCCCACCGCCACCTCGCTCCAAGAGCCCGCCTCACCTCCCGGCTGCGGCGAACGCGCCTCTGCGCGGCTCCCGCGGCGCCGCCCTATTTAAGCCGAGCACGGCGGGAGCGGCGGCTGCGCGCGTCGAGCCCGCCCCGAGCCACGACGGGCGCTAGGACCTAGCGGCGCCGCCACTCGCCCCGCCCCCGCCCAGCGTCCCTCCGCCCCCCCAGCGTCCCTCATTTCCGCCCAGCATCTCCCGTTAGCGCACCGCATCCATCGTTCCCAGCACCACGTCCCTCCGCCTTTGCCCACTATCCCTCATTCCCTGCACTGCATCCTTCTCCGGCTGACCCTGCCCCGCATCCCTCTTCCCCTGCCCCGCATCCCTCTTCCCCTTCCTCGCATCCCTCTTCCCCTTCCTCGCATCCCGCTTCCCCTGCCTCGCATCCCTCTTCCCCTGCCCCGCATCCCTTTTCCCCTGCCCCGCATCCCTCTTCCCCTGCCCCGCATCCCTCTTCCCCTGCCCCGCATCCCTCTTCCCCTGCCCCGCATCCCTTTTCCCCTGCCCCGCATCCCTCTTCCCCTGCCCCGCATCCCTCTTCCCCTGCCCCGCATCCCTCTTCCCCTGCTCCGCATCCCTCATTCTCTGCCCCGCATCCCTCCCCCCCTCTCCCGCTGCCCGAGGGAGGTTTTTCCTACGGCTTTGTAAAAGGCACCTGTATCGCCTACAAACAGGCTGAAAGGCTGTATGTTTCAGCACTGGAAGAGGACAATGGCCTTGTTGCAGTTCAGGGAGTCATCTCTTCACGGCCACTAAATATTTTTTTTTTGGAGGCGGGTGGGCTGCCCGATAAAGCAGAGGCACCCGGGGTGCTGTCAGCAGCCTCCGACGCTCACCCCAACTCTCTGTGGTTCAGCCCCGTCCTCATTGCTCCCTTCTTCCACCTGTCAGTCATCAACCCACATCTCAAAGTTCCACTGCTCTGCGCTGCCATGGGTTTCCTGTGTGTTGTGGGTGTTATCTGGGTTATTTTAAGTGTGTCCATGATTTAAGACTATACACATTCATATATATGTATATATATAATAAATTATTGGAGGTACTTCTATTATACGTAAAGCTAAGCGCTGTTTCCCAATGTTTCCATTTACGGTACAGTATACCAGGCATGGGACTTGCTGCAAAATAGAGTTTTTAACAAAGGAATGAGCCTAGCTTCAATTTTTAGCACAAAGGAGGAGTGCACTTGTGAAGCTGATAGTACCCACTTAGCTACACTTGGGTTCACATAGGGGCTCAGAAATGCAAAATAAATTCCTTTCTCAGGAAGGGAAACGGAAGCGTGTAATCCAGGAGTGAATCTGATTGACTGCAGCTGCTCATGGGCACGGAGTCTGTAGCGCCACTAAAGCTAGTCCCAATAAAGCCCAAAAGCACAGACAGCATGGACATCAGCTGCCCTGCCACGGCTGGGCTCTGCTGGTTTGTTCCTATTGCACCACATGTAGACGGAGCCAGACTCTGCCAAGTGATTTCTGCATTACATCCAGGGTTTTGGATGGAGGAATTGAGTGATACCACCTCGGGCACTGGTGACTTCATGCTTTGTCTTGAATGCATCTAGGTTCCATCTGCCAACCACCAAAACTCATTATGATTTTATCTACTACGCTAATTAATCCTTCATTATCACATCTTTCTCCACATCTAGGGAAACAGGAGCTGTACATAAACAAAATTGACAATGACGGTACTGGACTGTCATACACAGGGGAGCTAAGGAAAGTGGCTCCTGTGAATCTCTGTGGTCTAGGACCCTTTAACAACTACATGTGCATTTTTAATTAATTTGAGACATCACCAACTCTTTATCTGTGTATGGGGCATACAGGCTCTAAATCTATGTAGAGAAATCAGCTGCCATTAAATACATCAGGTAAACCAAGTAAGTAAAGAGATCAAAAAAAATTATTCTGGCTTTCTTGTTTAAAGGAAATTCCCTGTATTCCAGTCTGTGCTCTTTGCCTCTTGTCCTTCCAATGGGCACCATTGAGAAGAATCTGCCTCTGCCTTCTTTCCCTCCAAAATAAGTATTTATGCACACTGACAAGATCCCCCCTACCCTCAAGCTTTCCCTTCTTCAGGCTGAATAATCCTAGCATGTTCAGCCTCACCTCACAACAAAAACTCCCAGTCTCTTTACCATACTCACGGTCCTTAACTGGATTTTCTCCAGCATGTCCATTTCTTTCTTGTACTGGGGAGCCCAGACTGGATGCAGCTCTCCAGATGTGGCCTCCCCAGTGATGACTAGAACGTAAGGATCATCTACTTGGCTGCTTGCATGTGGGTATGGATCACTACTGAGCCTGGAGAAGGTAATCCTTTAATCAATTAGCTTTCTTGGACCTCTATTTGCTCCAGAATCATTACATTAACAGGGCAATTATCCTGTAAAGAGATTACCTAAAATAGAAGATTTCTATTTCGGCAATGTATGGATATTAGAGAATTTTCAGTACCAGTATATGCTTTTCCCAATAATATTGATATCAAAGTACTGTTCTTATATGTATGTATCAACAAAGCAAAATAAGCATCTGCCAGAAAAAGAAATCTCTCAGCTATGTTCTTTTTGCTTTTTAATGTTCTTTTTACAGGGCATGCACATTGCTCTACTGAATTGGGTTATCCTAAGTATATAATCGGAGAACCATCCCATGGGTATAATTTTTTTACATAAAAGATTGCCTAGCCTTCTACCACACTATATCTGCATCTGCTAACACTTAAGTGGAATCTCAAGAGAAGAAAACAAAAGAAGTGTTATGTAAATGAGCACTTTACAATGTCTAGCATATATTGTGATTATAAAGCATGAGCTACTGAATGCATGGAGCTGTTACTTATGTCCCATCAACCCTCTTGCTAGTGGGAAATGGAATAAGCTGAGATGATGAGTCAAGGCTGGAGTCATGCAGAGACTCAGCGGGGAAGAGCAGCAGTGAGTATCAGGACCAGAGACAAGCTTGGGATGTGTGTCTAGGGCCCATCCAGGAGATCGGGCTGGAGACAAGCTAACTGCAATATCCCTCCAGGCTCCAGTCAGGAAAAATACATCAAGAATCTGGGAGAGCACGAGACAGGCCTGGGTATGGCAAAACCCAGATCTGAGCTCAAGTGGAGCCCTCACTGGGGTGGGGTGTGGGTCTCAGTTGGGGCTGCTCAGGGCCATCTACAGGTACCCCCAAGGTCCTGACAGTGGCACCAGTATGCCCCACGTTCACAGAAATATATAGCATGTGCCTGGCTGCATGTCACATGAGGTATTAATGGAATGATAAAATAGATTGGGATGGAAGGGCCACTTAGAGGTTAATTGGTCCAAGTCCCCACAAACGAGCAGGGACATCGTCACCTTGATCAGGTTGCTCAGAGCCCTGTCCAACCTGACCTTGAATGGTTGCATGAATGGGGCATCCACATCCTCTCTGGGCAACCTGTTCTGTTGTTTCACAACCCTCATAATAAAAAAATCTCTTCCTTACCTATTTTAGTTTAAAGCCATTACCTCTTGTCATATCGCAATAGGCCCTGCTGAAAGGTTTGTCCCTATCTTTCCTATAAGCCTTCTTCAAGTACTAAAAAGCGACAGTATGGTCTCTCCAGAGCTTTCTCCAGACTGAACAACCCCAACTCTTTCAGCTTATCCTCACAGCAGAGGTGTTACATGCCTCTGATCATTTTTGTGGCCCTCCTCTGGACCTTCTCCAACAAGTCCATGTTTTTCCTGTGCTGAGGACTCCAGATTTGGATGTGGTACTCCAGGCAGGGGTCTCATGAGAGTGGAGTAGAGGGGGAGAATTACCTCCCTTGACCTGCTGGCTGCCCTTCTTTTGATGCAGCCCAGGACAGGGTTGGCCTTCTGGGCTGCGAGGGCGCATGTTCCTACCACATATCAAAAGACAGTAGTGACATGGGGACCTCTTTGAGGGTTTATGACTGCTGGAGCTGTGAAGAAGAGACTAGAATAAGATATCATCAGCTTGCAACAGATAAACTGGTTTGTTGAGGACAACTGAATCTAATTATTTCTATACCATTTTTTCCAGGTTTATGTCATTATACAGGTGAATTTTCATCTAAGAAACAACATATCATATTGGGCACAACAGCAAATATCCTAAAGGTAAGAGTCCCCCAGAAGCAAGAGCCTCTGTCCTAGGTCAGAGAGAAAAATATATCTGGGGAGATTCCTGAAAGCCACAGTCATCTGTCTTCCTTACACATGAATGAGCACAAACCCAAACACAACGATGTCATGAATGAGCAGAGCCAGCCTAAACCATGCCTTGGTCACACTTGTTATGTTACCTTAAAGAGTTCTTCAACTCAGAAAGACAGCATTTAGTAGTCATGAAATTATTGAATTCCATGAAATACAGGTCTTCTGAACACTGAGATACCTAACCAGGAAAATAAAATGTTTATAAAATCCTCTGTATAAAAGCACAGGTAAAACCCCAATTGTAAAACTTCTATTGCATACCAGAAAAGACACAATATATATATACATATACACATATACACAAATGCACAGAGAGAGATTTGTCAGGAAAAAAAAAAAGAAACAAAACTAGAAAGCCAATTTAAATAGTAGCTACCATGTTTTCCAACATGTATGACCTTGTTGGGTTTTGAGGATTTTGGGGGTATTTTTAAATACAGGAAGGATTTTTCAGCTATGCCTAATATTCCTTCTACTTTCTGTTACTGTCTCTGTTTATCAAATATTTCTCCTTCTCCTGCTTCCTACTCCTTTGAAGATAAATATGTAGCTTACGGTTTGGGATCTTCTGATGACCAGCAGCTGTATGAACTCGCGAAGTCCCCAGTTAGTTCATACTGAGCACATAGGAACTGCCCTTCCCATAGCACTAGGGTGTCAGTTTAAACCCCAGAAGATATGAAGAAGTTAGAGGAGTCCTATGGAAATAGTATTCTGTCCAGGAAAAAGAAGTCAACCTGGCCGTAACTGACTCAGCTCGCTTATGTCAGGGTAATGGAAGTGTTATTTCTTCAAATGACAAGGCACCCAGGTAATGACACAGGGCTGGAAAAGCCAGTATAAAACATCAACACATTAAACTGTACTAAATCCAGTTCATTTGCCACCAGTCCTGTTCTTTGAAATCTGGTTCACAGGCTTCATTTCTCACCACTGTCTCCTCCAAGCTGTACATGTGCACGAATTTACTATCAAGTTTACAATTTGCTTCATCCAAACGATCAACATAAAGCTTTTCAAAAAGGAGAGTTATTTAAGTAAAACCACAAACATAGGAAGGATGTTCTGCTGTTTTTTTCTGCCAGCTCAATATGAACAAGCCAACTTGTTCACTTTTTCTCTTCTGAAATAGTTCCCCAGTCATCATTCCTGTGTCTAACTATCTATTTGAAGGTCAAAGGCATGACACAAAAAAGATAAAGTTTACATACTTTACTGCCAAAATCTGCTTGATAACAGAAGCTGCAATGTGTAAAGCAATATTACTGAAATACATAAACCAACAATAATGTTCCATCTACTTAACTGAATATTAAGTGAAATATTACACAGAGATAATCAGAGCAAGAAAGCTCAGAAGTTAAATATTTATTATGTTTAAACTCCAACCAAGAAGCAGAGTGTTTATGTCAAAAAGTGAAGTATAATCTCCTCTGCTGGAACATATTCCAAGAACAATCTTGTCTGGCTGACAAAAGGACTAAGTTTATTTTGTAGCGCTTCCAGTTCACCAGCACACTGAACACAAAACCGAACAGCAGAGCCACAAGTACTGCCAGACTACAGTTTATTGAATGCCCCTCGCCAGCAATGACCTCCAAATGCACAGCATGTTTTCACATTCTTCACATACCCACACCTCCTTTCAACTATTTCCAAAGAGTATTGGTGCACAAGCACAAGTTCAGCCCTGGGAGCAGGCCAGACGTCATGGCAAGGAATATCTGCTTTTAAAGGATGTCTCAAGTTGAATGTACTTTCTTCCCCAAACCTGACAGGTAAAAAGTGTGCTCCAGTACTGCGAAGATTCATTTGGGCTCGTCCAACACAAAGTTAGTGCCTACAGGGATCAGAAAGGGAAAAGAGAAAGAATTAATGAGGGCAAAACCCCTTCCAAAAACCAAAGAGCTTGATTTTGATATTCTGATTTTAAGTTAGTGCCTAGCATTTGAAAAAGCCTCAATGAACTTAATTTCTTACAAAGCACATCTGCACACTGGAACATGTACATCAATCCTGTCATTTGCATTTTCATATAACACAACACTTAAACTGTTTGTGTAAACAGAGCTCTGCTTTTGAAAGGACAGTCCCATATCTCAGCTGCCCAAGCCCATCAAGTGCCAAACAAGATCAGCCTGCAGATGCCAGTCCAAAATAATGGGCAAGCAGGCCTTGGAGGTTATCAGCTACTTTAGATTCAACAGAGGGGGAAGATCCACAGGAGCCATCCATGTAAGCCACTGAGCACAAAAAGATGCTGAAGCACGGGCTTCTGGAAAAAACACCTGATTCCCTCATGTGGCAAGCCCTGCTCCACTACTTTGCTGGTGTGGGACAGGGAGACTAAGTGCAAGGAGCTTAGGCTGGCAGCTGCAGTAGCTCAGGCTTTAGTTAATGCTCCTTCTTGGCTAGAAAACTGAGGCTGCACACTCTTTCATGGTTTGGTGCAAGACTGTGTTCAGCAGGGCAAGAGTTAAGAGCCAATACTCAGGTTAACATTGTGAAGAAGACAAGCCCTGGGAATATTTTGAATGAAAGACTCGTAGGACATGGGTAAAATCAGCATGGCCAGTATATTCCCCATTAAAGTATTCCACAACAAGGTACGTCAGTAAACTACATCTTCATTTGCATTAAAAACCAGTCCGGGGTTTAAAAGAACAACTTGTTGAGGCCCTCCATCATAAGTCACCTGTATTGCCTCTGGAAATGAGTGGAAAATAATCGAACCTTCGCAGTGCCGTGAGGTGATTCACAGAACCGTTGCTGCCCAGGAAAACAAACAGGTCTGGCTTCTGAATAGCAAACCTGCGTTTGCAGGAAATAGACATGAAAAACAGGCTAAATATGCCTCTCATTGGTAAAATGAAAATAAGCACTGTTGTTCCATGTCTATGTTTCCAGAAATCGCCATTAACCAAATAACCTGTTGAGCACACATCCAGTTGTCTACACAAGACAGCTATAAGGCATTGCTATTGTTTCTCTGCCAGTGAGAACTGGCTAGCATGCACTCTGCTATTGTGCACGGACCCAAGCAAGCTTTAGAATTAGGATGCTGAGTAGTTCTTGGAAGTGAAGTTTCCCTGTCCCATTCCCAAATAGCACAAAATGGTCAAGCCATCACTTCTGACCTGGTTTTCCCCCAGCCTGTCCCACTGGCGTAATTACAATACCTACCACCCCAATTACCCACTGTGAAGACCTGACTTCAACACACCCCTGAATTTCTCTGATTCCAGCCATGGTTTGCCATCACTGCCACCGTCCATCACCTCGTGCAGCACTGCAGCTGGAGCAGAGGGATCCCTGGTGTTGGATGCAAGAGGCTCTGCCCCACACAGAGCTCATTTGTCCTTACAAAGGCAGCATGACAGCACATATATATTCTCCTTGGCTGAAACGAGAAACAGAGCTTATTAAAAACCAACAGATCAATAAGATGGGTGAAAAGAACAACCATTTTAAATTCAGACTTAAAGTTTAATCAAAATTATTTAAATTTATTAAGTCAAACTTAAGTCTAGGTTAGCTAAACCAAAAGCAATTATTTTACTTCAAGATATGCAGTAACTTTACGATTTCTTTTCCTATTTGATCACTCAGTCATTACTTGTGTTTTGAAGTTAATGAATATTACAAAGACATTTAAGAAGAAATTATACATCCGATCAATTTGGAAAAGCAATTTCAATCTATGCTCCCTGCAATAGCAGCCAGCACTGCCTGGACTATCTGGTTGCTGTAACAGCAGCGCTGGGTGCAGGCACTTGCCAGGACAGCAGGCAGGGACTCTTAGCAGCACTGAAAATGTGTTAAGTGCAGGGTTCTCCTGCCAGTTGCAAGCACTTTGCATACTTTATACCAGACTGCTCTGCCAAACTGCCTCACTGCCCTCCTGGGCTCTGTTTGCTTCTCTCCAGAGAGGTCACTGCTCGCTCCTGCTGGCTGGCACATGCTGCTTTTGCTTAAAAAGGGCAACAGGTGGCAATACTTGTTCCAAGGTCGTAGAAGAGTCTGTGCCTTCCCACCTACATGGCAGCAGGTACCACTGCAGTTATGCATGTGGTTTCCATTATATGAGGATTTGCTGATAGAACTTAAAAATGTACATGTATTTCAGGTAGATTTTCAGTTTTTTTAACTTCTATTTGCCTGAAGTGACCATGGAGAATGAGAACCCAGAGGTATTAGTGTGGAGGGCTGAGTACCTTTTAAAAAACTGCAAGATTAAAATAGAGTCGCAGCTGAAATTCCTAAGGGTTGAAACATGGTTTGGCACAAAATATTGAGGAATGCAGCAGATACCAGTTTGACTTGACTGAGTTAATGATAAGTTGAAAACTTCCTAATAAACCAAGACATGGATATTTTTACCTACTCGTTTTTGTGTTTATTAACTTAACACCTACCCGGTTAAATACAGGTGCTGCTCTTTTAATGGAACCCATGCTGTCTTAGAGTGAAACCACAGACATCATAATTGTTTAGCAAACCTCAAATGTGGCCAGAGTTCATCATCCTACACTGCCCCTTCAGATTTTGATATTAAAAAAATTGCAAATGAGCATGTTTTAGAGGCTCTTCCACATTACAAAACTTTGCTTTCCTCTCCTTGACTAGCTCACCTTATCAGGCAATATAAGGCAGAGGCAAACTTCAGATAGCCTTTAGAGATTATCTGGTAACGGCTTAAAAAATTTAGAAGTTTTAAACTAGCTGTTAACAAAAAATAAAGGAAAAAACAATCTAAGAGCTAGTAACCGTTCCAGAAATTTGAATAGTGTTTTTCCCCTTATGGCAACTGCTTTATCCTTTGTAAACGGCATAGCTCCACTCTCCCTTCATTCGGCAGGTTACCTCCTCGGCCCGGGCTGCAGGGCACCTGCAGGTGAGCACACATGATCCTCATGTTCTGTGCCCATTTTGGAAAGAAAGCAACATTACGCTGGGTGCATCCCATAGCAAGTCCCTCTTACTATTCACAGACTCATCTTGAACTGCTGATGGTAACTGCTGAAGCTGAAAGATATCTTTTAGCTTTGTAAAAATATGAGTTCAATCACTTTTCTTCTGTACACTCCATATTGTCTCGTTCCCTTCAAAGGCTTGTCCAATGCAAGTTCCTGTAGACTGCTATCTACCCCACTAACTACAGAAAAAAAAACCCCAACATTCAAAGCCCAGGCTATAAACCCTGGAGCAGCTACAGTCACAAACCACGCTGCCTTTTTGGAGATCTTGCTTTCACAGGGATGAAAAGACCTTTATTGTGTTCCCAGAAAGCAATGGAGGGCATGGCTTTTCCCTGTGCAGAAGCAGTTTTCCCTCCCATGAGAAAGCAGTACGAGCTTGCCACAAAAACGTGTCAGCATCCAGCAGCATCTTGCAGTCATTCAGAACACAAAGTAATAACTACATCATCCTGAGCTTCGGGAAAATCTACCCAACTCAAGCATGGCAACAGATGTTTCCTGAAATCTGTTATCACCTACTGTCGTAGGGGATGGTGAACCATAAGGACATTTATCACAAACTAATTGATAAGAATTGTGAATGGAAATACAAAGGAGGCAAGGGCAACGCAGAGATCATCTTCAACTTTTTCAACCAGTTCAAACAGGCCATATAGAGTAATGGTCTCCTTCTTGTCACTATAGTAACTAATAAGCCAGCCCTCAATTTTTAGTAGTCCTTTAGTGTGATTACCTACACACAGGAACACTGCGGCCAGCTAAGAGCCTCATTCAACTTCTCCTTTCCCCTAGCTTCAACAGATTCTAGATTAGAATATTAATAATTCATAGTAGGTGCAGTGTACTGCCTAGGAGATCTGTTGCTGCTTAATGAGTTTGTATCTACAGTAAGACGGCACTGGTTTTACACACTTGCATTTACTCTTGGTACAATCAGATTTTAAATACACATATAACTTAAGAACGCATATGTCCTAAAATGCAAGTTCTCCAGCAAGTGGATAATTCCCTTCAGCATCCATAAAGGATTCCCACACAAGGCAAATGGATTTGACCAAAGTGTCTCTGACAATTTAAAAACTTGAAGTATCTAAACACTCCATGATATTAAAAAAATTCCTCAACAAAGAACCATAGCTGAGCTTTTCCACTGTGGTGTGTTGGTACAGCAGCAGCACCCTCCTGCCAAGCAGGGACTTCTCTGCAGGACATGCAAATATAAAAGGGCCTCCTCACCAAATTACAATTGCATATCACCTCTGGTTTGAGAAAAAGCAGCCTAAATCTGGGGAAGCGTAATTCTAGATAATGTTTTTTTTGAAGAAGGCTCTTGTTTTTTACTTATTTGAAACCACAGCTGTAAAAGTAATTAGTTAATTATCCTTAAGAAATAAAAAAGTGAAACAAATTAAAAATGGAAGGTCAAAAATGCTCCTTCAAATTTATAGGAAGCTACTTGTATATTTCTGATAACATTCCAATTTTAAGATCTATGTAATTATTTTTGTGCATCAAAATTCCTTATAAATGACTCCAAGTCCAACAGAAACAAGTTCACTTTTGGAAAGAGGCTTTCAGGTTAGTCTAACTCTCTCAGCCCTACTTCCACTGAAATCCAAGACAAGATTCCCCTTCCCCTGGCTTTCCACATGGTAAGGTCTAGTAAAGAGAAGGCCATCTCCAATCTGACTCTTTGAACCAGCAACTCCAAGTCCATACTTAAATCTCTTGTAAAAAAAATTAAATAGTTCGTTCTTCATCCTCAGACACCCTTGTTTAGCTCAAATGTTTTTGCAAGGTGGAAAGAGGGCCAAGAGTGAAAACATGTGGGTGGTGGAGAGAAGCAGGGGGATTTGCAGCCCTGTTGAATTCCCCTTTCTCCCCCAGGAGCCACATTTCTGTCCTGCTTCCTTCCACACAAAAAACTGGGTTTCTTCCAAAGCAAGCAAACAAATGGATTTTATTTCAGTCCTTCAGGTCATAGAAAAGCACTTGCTTGGGATAGTTCGGTCATGATTAGTAATTCTTTTTCCTGTATGCATGCATTAGAAATAAGTCCAGAACTCACACACTACCCTTCAGGATGGTTATGAAAAATTCATTTTCTGCATGATGCTATCTTGTAGACTTTTGTTTTCCTTTATTTGTTTTATTCATGCATGGTTTGTGTGCATACATTTGAAGTAAACCTATTCAGAAAACTACACTTATTTAACAGTATTAGAGTTGCTACCAATTTCACAGGTGACAAAAATACTTGGGTTGAGTGGAAAGACAAAAAAATGTTCAACTAATATCCAGTTTTGTCAGGGGATCAACAAAGTGCTGAATATTGTTGTTTATATGTACAGCACTGGGAAGTACATAGTGCAGATTAAATTCAGAAAGACTAGAGAGAGACGTCTAATCAAAAGATCTCTGCACAACTGAGAAGCATGCATTCGATATCTTACCTTGACTGAACGGGCTTGCAAGTAAGTACAGGACATAGTGATTATACACCTTAGCAGTACTGTAACATAATAACTAAAGCACCAGGCATCTAATGCTATATCCATCCTACATTTCATCAGGCTACATGTCCTGATAATATCCAGATTACTTTCCAGGTAAAGTCAATAGCAATATCAAAGTCTTTGGACTGTGGATAGGAAGAAGATCTTGTCAGGGTAAGTCAATTGATGAAAGGACATTTTAATATCTTAATCATTACTTCCTAAGTTGTTTTTTTGTTCCAACTAGAGTCTGTGCACTGACAGTCTACATGCTCTTGGCACACCATGATCACATTTTCCAGGAGGAGCCCTTTCCTCCTCTACACTGCTACTCCAGCACAGTTATCCTACATCTCCCACACCAGGACAACAGGGCAGTCTTGGCATCAAGATTTATTCTACAGCATTAGAAATGATCACAGGTTGCACAGGGTGCAGATCACATTGCTAAATTGTGGACCAAGCTGAAAGATGCAATGTTTAAACCAATATTTGTCTGAGGCTTATGTAGGGGACTAGTAACCCAGTAACAGGGTTGAGCTGACGCATACACCACTGGGTAACCAAAATCCGAGACTGAACCAAAAGAGCAAGCCAGCAAGGACTTCTGAGACCAACATCACTGGGTTACTTAAAAACATCCACATACTCTTGTGCTGCTCCCTGCAGCAGGGCAGCGGGGTCCCCCAGAGAGCTACTATCACATCTAGGGAAGGAAATACTTCCAATTTGATTCTCAGGAATATGGCTGCTAGCCAGGAGAGATAAATTAGAAATGAAAAACCTTCATGAGCAGATGCTGGGTTAAGCAAGGTTTTAAGGAAAGAAAACCAAGGACCTTTCTGCAAGTTAGGAGAAAACCATCATTTTCATGGTAAAGACTCCATCCTGCATTTTAGGTGCAAAACCCCGACCCAGTGAAACCTTGTAGATCTTTTCCATTCAGTTCACTCAGGCCCTGCAGGCAGCTCACGTGATTCTTTCCACAGTGTAGAAAAATAAAGGAAGCATAGGTATCAACTGAGTAAAAGCCACCCATGTGAATAAGTGCTACAGAGACAGCTCTGTGCTAGTGCTCTCAGTGACACAAGATTACTAAGTAATCGGCAAAATTAGCTCAGAGCTGACACTCTACTTAAATAGACAAACAAGTCCAGATGGCTTTGAATGGCTGATTATTCATCATCGTTGCATAGAACGAGCATGACCTGAGAAGAACAATGAACGCAATTCCCTCTCTGTAGTCACTAGGAGCTGGAGAGGTTCAGCCTTCAGTGGCCATTTATCTCCTTGTCACAGCAGAACACGGCACAGTGCAGCATTTCAGATAAGTTTCCATGCTCCAGATCATGCTTCAGCTTTATTCTCCTCCAATACAGCACATCTTTGACAACGTGTAGACTCCTACACAGAGCTAAGCATGGATCACCTGCAAGGAAACAGCAGCAGATAAGCTATGAGCAAGGACTTGCTTTTGTTTTCAGTTCCAAGCCAGCATCACTGCATGAGCACAGAAAGCTGTTCATTACCATTTGTGGCAATTAGAAGATGGAAAGTTGGTTAATACCTTCTCTGCCTTCCTGCAGGAAGGGAAAAGCAGAGGTGTCTCCAACTCAGGGGAATTATTTCAACATCATCTACCCTTTGTATCAGCCCGTACACTGCAGTGCCATCAGGCACAGTCAGATGCCAAATACTGTATGTCAGAGCAGTTAACTGCTCCCCAATTTCTTCAAGAAATCATGCAAACATTTTTTAATGAGAATGCAGACCAAACTTGTCCTTTAAATTCTAGAAGAAACTATGATCGGTAATTGTTCTTCCCAGCAATTCTCTCTTCTGTGTAATGAGTTGAGCCCAAAGCTAAGCTCAGTCACCCCCGCGCCTCCAAAGACGTATGTAATCACATCACCCTCTGCAGTAACAGGCTACTTTTCCCTATTCCCCTACCCAGCTTCACTTAGACAGCAACTTAATTCTTGAAATGTCATACAGGCACGAGCATGCCATGCTGTTGCACACATCATCTGTTGAAAGACCAAGTATCTGAGTGTTATTTTGCTGGAAATACTGTACTATTTGTTCATCTGAATATTTATATTTTGCTACCTTATGTTCCTCACATCTGTTTGTGGAAGGTCACATTCAATTAGCACATCCAAGTCCAGTATGCAGTGGTCCGTCTCCTCCCTCCTGACTAGCCCAGTTAGCAGGAAAAGCTCCATGACTACCCAAACAAAATGTCAGCTACGGTAATATGTTGAAAGAAGGTATTCAAGTAGCTCCTGTTTCCCTGGATTAGCTTTATCATCTTATTCAGTGTGGACTGCTAATATTTCATTTATATAGTTACCTACTCACATACACACCACACAAGCCTGGTGTTTACAGGCAGTGGAGTTGGGAACCTGCAAAGCTTAAAAAACTATTTGAAGATGACTGGTTGGAAAATATTTTCTATTTTTAACTAACTGTCTCGTAATTATGTACTTCTCACTTCCTTTCTCCTTAGCATGGTTGCACGTAGTGATGGGAAATTTCATCAGAGATTTAGCCCCCAACTCTAAACCCACTGTGTCCAAAGGCAACTCTCTCACATTTCTGCACTACTGGTCACAATCACCAAAACCAGACCATCTTCCATATAAATTCAATAGTAGTGGTAAAAGCCCACTGAACCCTTGGAATTTGCCCTCTCTCCTGGGTACAAAATCTACTTCGGGTTCGGTTCAAGAATTTTATGTGTTAATAAGTTGGAAAGGGGAAAAGTACTTAGGGTTAATTTATTTCCAGGCAGGCTATGCCCCCCCATTTTTGGCTGGAGAGAGGAACTTAGCCCTGAAAGGCTTTTTTTAATAGAGCTGACACTTCTTCAGAAAGGGTGGAGCAGCTGAGTTTTGAATCGATCACCTCTCTCTACAGAGGTGTTCCACAGCTTTGCCACTTAACAACCATGCTGCTGGGAAGCACTTCACACCAGAGCAGCCTGATACAGCCAGGGCTTGAGCTACGCATTCATCTGTGCTCCCTGTGAAAGTCCAAGAAAAAGAGTGTTTGTTCAGGTTTATACAGGTACTGGCATGTTTGTTCAAGGATGTGTCAAAGAAACAAGGAGTCCTGAGCTGTACAAAGATATTCTAATACTGGAGCTGCCTTGAAGGAGGAACTCCTTGTGCTTCAGAGAGCTCTTGTGGTGCAAGGTGGGGGTCCGAGATCTGACTGGATTAAGTTGTGCTACAGCAGTCCTGAGACCACGCTGCCCTGAGTAAGCTTCAGGCACTCAGATAAACTCAGCTTATCGGCTCTGCAAAGGGATCTGAACAGACTGGATCAATGGGCTGAGACCAATGGGATGAGGTTTAACAAGGCCAAGTGCTGAGTCCTGCACTTGGGACACAAGAGTCCAGTGCAGCGCTACAGGCTTGGGGAAGAGTAGCTGGAAAGCTGCCTGGCAGATAAGGACCTGGGGATGTTGGTTGTCAGCGGGCTGAACATGAGCCAGCAGTGTGCCCAGGTGGCTAAGAAGGCCAATGGCATCTTGGTCTGTATCAGAAGCAGCGTGGCCAGCAGGATCAGGGAAGTGTTTCTGCCCCTGTACTTGGCATTGGTGAGACTGCATCTCAAATACTATGTTCAGTTTTGGGCCCCTCACTGCAAGAAAGACATGGAGGTGCTGAAGTGTGTCCAGAGAAAGGCAACAAAGCTGGTGAAGGGGTTGGAGAACAAGTCTTACAAGGAGTGGCTGAGGGAACTGGGGTTGTTTATTCTAGAGAAAAGGAGGCTGAGGGGAGACCTTATCACTGTCTACAGCCATCTGAAAGGAGGTTGTAGAGAGGTGGGTGTTGGTCTCTTTTCCCACGTGACAGGTGATAGGATGAGAGGGAATGGCCTCAAGTTGTGCCAGGAGAGGTTCAGACTGGACGTTAGGAAAAACTTCTTCACTGAAAGGGTTCTCAGGCAATGGCACAGGCTGACCAGGGAGGTGGTTGTGTCACCATCTCTGTAGCTAATTAGAAGACAAGTAAATTAAGTGCTTAGGAATATGATTCAGTAGTAGACATGTACAGTTGGACTCAATTACCTCAAAGGCCTTTTCCGACCTAGGGATTCTATGATTCTATCTACATGAGTGCTGGAAGAAGGGACTAAGTTTTCAATGCTGGAACACAGTAAGAAGAAAAAGACTCATGCTCTGCAGTAAGGTCAGAAAAGTTTGGACAAACCTGAAGAATAAATGTTCAGACACTGTATCTTAAAAGTATTGATCACAATTCTGAAACAGGAACAGAAATAACACCTAATGCAGAAATTGGGAATTTAGGAGGTGGGGCAATATCTGACCCTTGCACAAATCTGGACTATAAAAGCTGGTTGCTATCTAACCGATTATTTGTTTTAAATATGTATTTTGACCAATGGTCAAATAGCAGCAAAGAAATAGTCTGGCTTTTCCCTCAGACCCACAGTACACAGGAGCATAAACTACATAGCTGTTAAGTCTACATGCATCTTTCCAAGCAGAGTTTTTTGCTCCCTTATTCCCAAGGGCTATATTGGATCAGTGACCACAAATTTAATTTGTACACCAAGGGCTCCCTGGCTCCAGTATCCCTGTCATGACAAGTATTCCTTTTCCTCGTCCTTTATCCCCAAGGCTTATCCTTCCTCTCTCCTGGCAGTAGTTTTCCTGCTGTCTTCCTGTAGAACTCAAGTCATCCAACCCAAGCACATATCCTAATGTCCCTTCCCACACCCAACTCTTCTCCCAAGCACAGCATCAGGACAGTTTACACCCCCCGGCTTCAAGAAGACAACCCACAAACCTTCCATCACCATTTTTTCCCCTGCTATAAGCAGCAGTCTGGACATTCTGTTGTGCATCCAGAGAGGAGAATAAACATCCAAAAAAAAAGATCCCTAATTCTCTTTCCACTCTAGATAAGAATTTGAACAACAAACTTCTGGGAGCAAGGGTGACACCAATGTGATGCGCTTCTTAGGCAGCAGCTCTGGCTTCCAGTTTGCAGGGATTGAGCACAACCCAGTGAAAGCTCTGAGGACATCATGAGGAGAAGCCACAGCAGGAGACATTCCATGAGGTTACACCTCCTGTTTCTCCATTTTCAGAGTAATATGAGGACAGGCTCTGACCCATACCACACTGCATCAAGGCAAGCTCTGATCAGCACAGAGGTAGAACCCAGGATTAACTTCGGAACTAACTTCTGGACACAGGTCTCCAGCAGCAGCTGCCTTGAGAAGCCATCTGCTTCCACTGCATGATGCAATGGATCATCAGCTTCTTACGCATGTGATGCAGCAAGAGAGAAGAGGAAGTCCTGAGCCATTCTATGTCAGCATGAATTTCTACTATATTAAGAAACTTCCTGGGGGCTATGCAGCCAGTCAGCTGTGGTCAATGGAAGCCTGCAAATCCTCACGGCTTAAAACTGAAAGGAGACAATTGTCAGCTCTGATTTCATTCCTTGTATGCAGTGGTTCTCTGATGATCCCTTCGTACCCCAAGCTCCACTCAGACAGAAACTGAGAATATGTTATTTACATCAGACAGCATCTACACAGCAAAAGCTCTGGCACAGAGTCCTTGCAGGACTTGAACGGGGAATGGAGAGCTAGAAATCAGTATTTATGGGGACACCAGTCTCCTCTCACTCCAATAAGTGCTCTCTGAGATTTTACTTCTCAGGTAACATGTTATGTTAGACAAAAGCCCTACATTATGTTACATGTCTTCTGCAGAGATTTTGTCTAATCACTTTTTACTGCCAGGGTAGTTTTGAAAAAAAGATACAACCTGCATATAACGTGAAGTGGAGTCACTCAGGTACTCTCTGTTCCCTTTAAGGCAGAGAGGAATGAGAGTAGTAGTATGGGAGCTTAAAAGTCTCCACCTTGGCAGAAAGACAATTCCCCCTGGTGTATCTACTGCCTTCAGGTACAGCTATCTTTCCACTATCACCTCCAAGTCTTAGATGGGAGGTGGTGGGGCTATAAACAAATCATGGACAACTTTACAGGGCTGCCCAGAGGGCAAGCTGGAGTGTGACTGTGGAGAGGTTGATATAACTGAGCTGGCCTTTCAAGAATTCCCTTTGAAGTTGAATATATCTTATTTCCAATCATTAAAGAAAACAGTCAGCTTTTGTTTTACTACAGAAAAGAGGGTAATCATCTCCTAGTGCTCTGGTCAATGCTTTTTTTCTTCCACAACCTCATTTCCTAATTTCCTTCCAGATATACAACTGCCACAGAACCAGCCACAAGACACTTACACCTTTGATTACTTCAAAAGTATGTCTCCTTTAACAATGAAGATCTTTTCTTGTATTTTATGGCATTATCATCACTAGCAGAAAAGTCACATTTTCAGGCTTTTGAGTCTGACCCTCCTGAGGTCAAGTTTTCTGCTGACACATACCCAGACCAAACCAGGACTGTTCCCAACTAAGTCACAGTGATGCCGATTCCTTTAGGTTTCTGAAACTGCCCTGGGATTTAGCCCAGAATGGCACTGTCCAGACATCTCAAATCTCAGAGCAGCGTTATCTCATTTTCATAGATTGGGAAAGAAGGGCAAAGAGAAGTGCACTGATTTGCCCACGCAGCAAAATTAATACCAAGAATAAGAGCAACCCCAAAAAATATTCATGCCCCTATGCCTACTGCTAAGACTTTAACAAAAAGTAGCAAGATGAAAGTATATATTTTTTTCCTCTGTTATTGCAGTGTCTAGTCATTAGAGAATAAGCCTGAAAAAACAAGGATTGCTACTTCTACTTCAAGATCTATGTTGCAAAACTTCCCTGATGCAATTCAGGGAAGGGTAGCAAAAGATACAATCCCATATTGACACAGTTTGGCACGGGTTCCTGGTGTCAATGTGACAACACTTGAATGAGCTGTGATGGTTTATTTCGCCCAGAAAATTAATAACCACATCCATGCTAGTTAGTAAGTGCCCTGCCAAAACACACCTTCTCCAGTCTTGACTGTGCTCTCCACTCAGGATGGACTGTTGCAGCTAGTATTCATAACTCCCTTTAGTGCTGAAGTAACTTCTTGAGTACTAGCTAAAAAAACTCACTAACTCACTCATACTCTGTACATTCTCTCTGTACATTTCCCAACAGCAAGTATTTTTCTCAAAGAACACAAAATGTGATAAAACAGTTCTCAAAGCAGAATAATGTCAGTACTCTACTTTGTAACTGTCAGCTTTGACCTTTTCCATGGTATAAAACATATTTGATACCTAAGGTCATTGTAATAGGAGTCAATAATAAGTAGTCTTCATGTTGCAACCATTGCACTGACTTTTTTTACTCTCTCATTGCTCACAGCTTAACAAACTCCTGAATTTCTTTTCTTGCAGACATCCTTAGAAATGATGTAGTGACACCGCAACTTGAATCACAATGTCGACTCAGCATCAAAACTAGTGGGTCTCAGTTCAAATGCACAGCAAAGTCATAAACTTAACCCCTGGGCTTTCCCTACTTACTAATACATTAGCAATAAGATCTCTCATTTCTAAAATGATATTCAGGTCTTTATGCCCTCTGTTATCTTTCAGGATTCCCACTGTATAATTGGAGCCTGGACACAAAAGATGCTCCTTCACTCCTTATGGTGACCATAACAAAAAGAATCAAAAAAGAGTCTCCCTTCTAATTGTCAAGAAAAAGGTCCACAATATCTATGCTCAGGCAAAAACTACTGGTAGGATGGAAGTTTGTGCTCTAGGCGTTTTGGTTTCTTTAAGTAGAATTATGTGTTGAAGCTGATGTTTTATCTGATCTTTCCCCATCAAAAAAAACCCCAAATCAAAACAAAAACATCTGAAGGAATGAAGTTAAGGGTGAATGTAGAGTGGCTAATGTCACCAATGCTGAGTTAATACGTGACTAAGCTTTGACTTAGGTTGAACTGTCACACAAAGCTCTTCTGTGTCCTCTTCCTCCTGAAGTTCCCCAGCAGCTTTCAGCAGCACTTGCCCTTCCCAGGATTAGCCTAAATTAGGTCAAAGTTTATCTGAGGAGGGACTCTCTTTTCTGCTTTCTGTTTGCACACTGCTGGGGATGAGAAGATTAGGGGCTTCTTCAAGTTGTGAAAAAATAAGAACCAGTGTTAGGATCTGTCAGACATGCTGGCATAAAGATAGAAAAATTCTCCAGAGTTAATGATAATTTAATGAGGAGCTGCAAATTTTGGAGTTCAGACTCAAATTCCCCCTTGGGCCTATAAACCCCCAGAATAATGGTACTGAACTCCAGGAATTATTCATCTTTCAAACTCATGAAAAGAAATCTGGAGTCCTAGTGGTGGCATTGATTTTTCATAAAATAGTTTTCATAAATTATTTTTGCTAGTAAACCTGGGGGCAGGAGGGTCACTTGTGGTGAATTTTTTTTTTACAAAGTGAGTTTAAGATCATTTGAACACCCTGAGATACTCAATGATCTGGTGGGTCTTTTCTAACCTGGTGATTCTGTGTGTGTGTGTGTGTGTGTGTGTGTGTGTGAGAGAGAGATATGTTGGAAACTTGTTCAAATTAGTGTCTTTCCAGAATAAAGCTTCCATCCCCTCCATCCTCTACTGATCCACTATGGATAAACCTCTTGGTCAGCGGGAAGACCTTATGGAGTTTCAGGAAGAGTAAATCACAGAAGGAGGAAGACTTAAATAAGCAGCATCACTTTCCTTTAATGATGCACTAAGGATAACACAGTGCTACAAAAAGACGTAGAGGAGACCATGTAAAGGTGTAATAAAAGGTTTTCCAGACCTTTATGTGGCTTTCCCTGGACAGTTGTCCCACTGCTGGAGTAGGCTTGAGATGTTTTATGCAGCACAAAGGAAGAATAGTGGTTATCGCAGAAACACAGGATCGAGGGAAAAATTTGTCAGATTTTATATTTACCTGAAAGATATGAGAGGAAAGTGGGCAGGAAAGTAGGAAGGAAGTCAAATGCAGCCTCATAGGATATGAAGTAAATGGAAGTAAATGTAAACTTAGTTTGCACACACAGTGCTGCTTCCTGAGCCGGTTTTCTGACAAGCAGAACAGCAAGGATGTTCAGTTTGAACAGAAATATTATTTTTTTCAAAAAAAGCATACAAACTGCCTAAATAAAGAAACGATGATGAATAGAAAACCTATATCCTTCAGGAGATCACAAAATCCTTCCAGGTTACTACAAAGCAACTGTTGTGATTCACATATTTAACATTCAGTGTTTACAGAAATCTGCAAAGTAACAATACTGGTTAACAGTGAGTCCAGAAATTTTACCCAGTTAAGTGCAGACTGTGAGAACCTTGCTATCACTACAAAGCCAGCAACCCTCTTTTGAATGTGATGAAGTTATGGCCAGATGGGAAAAAGATGGAGAACAGAGAGAGAAAAAAATTGTCTTGTGAATGTCACTGAGAAGGTGGTTTTTTTGATACAATCCATTTAGAGACATTAGTGTAAGCATACAACAATCCTAGGATTATAAAAATGAAAGGCCAGAGGAATTCTGAACATAAACACATTTTTACTTTACTGCTGTGCAGAAAATAATGCCACCCTGGTGAAGGCAAAGCAGTCTCTTCACAGTCAATTGTTGAAAGGACAGACATTATATAGGAAATTATACAATAATGTAGTCATCAATAAGGGCTAACATAAATACGAAAGTGCCTGTAACCCAGACTAATGCAACTGTTAAAACTCCTATGGCTTTCTGGAATTGCATTTGCAATCAAAGCCTTGCAAAATAATCGGTGAGCAAAACAGGCACAAAAGCTAACTAAGATTCTGAGCAGTGTTTTGAGAGAAGGTGGTAGAAAAAAAAAAGATAGAGAATTTTCTCTTTTCACTGCAAACATCCAACTAATCTGCTATAATTTCAGGATATGTTCATCCTGCTCTTGCAGACATATAGCTTATGAGGAGCAATCCTGTTGCTTGCTGTCAGTTACCTTTATGAACAAGGGGTTTTGGATTCTGCCCTTAAACAGAAAACGATTCAAGACACTTGCAGACTAGACCAAAAGGTGAAGTAACTACAGCACTGTTGGCAATTTCATTTCACAGGGCTTGCAATCTCGTGGCATTTTCTCCCACAAGCCCACATTATTCTTGCTTACAAATAAGGTGTGCAATAATCTACAGTTTAAAAACCAAGAATACTTACAAATTACTTAGCTTTCTACAAGGAAGAGCCCCCTTATCCACTGCCTACAGAAATTCATGTAAATATCAGTCATCCACACAATTTATTATCAGTTTATTAAATTCTTATTAGGAGTCATGTATGTATACATACATATATATATATGATATATGTACATAGATATATAGATAAATCAGACTGGTATTTCTGCAATAACCAGTTGTAGTCTACAGAAATCCCAGACTCACTAAGGTGAAGCACTTTTTTCCTACAGCCCTCCTTCCTAAGGAAAAGTCATCTCAGATGCTAAAGCTGAATTGGGGATTATCTTTATACAGCAAGATCTTGGCTACATGACAGAAAAAATTAAAGGAGCTTGCCGATCAGCTAAAATACTACAGCTCTGAGTATGTTTGGATGACAGCCAAAGTCTTGGAATTGTTTTGCCATGAAATCTGCTTTTAGACAGGAAGAACAGGAAAGTTTACAGTCTGGAAAAGGCTTCACGATGAAAAGCTTGGAAATCAAGCCCATTATTCACATCCAATCAAGCCTGCCCCTCCCTGCTCCTTGCTCCCCTCTCCATCCTCATCCCAGGCATGCCCATGCATACAAGTGCACCCACATGCTGCACGTGTTCTGCGCCTCTCACATGCTTTTGGACATTGTTATCAACCAGCCACTCAATATTTAATTCAAAATTAGATTGCTGATTTGCCTTTTGAGAGAGTGATGCTTCACGCACGTAATACAAGTCATAGAGATGACTGTCCTTTAAAACAAGATCTTTGCCAGTATTATTTGTATTATACCCACTCCAAACTTCCTGGCTCCTAAAGATGAAGTAAGTTCAGGGTTAAGAAGAGGTTCTACTTGCTTTTTCCTCTGTTTGCCTGCACTGCAGCCTTTGATCTGTAATTGCATTTCAGGTATTATATACTCTCGGTTTCTGCACAGGCAGTACGGCATAGATACATATTTAAAATGCAGACGATGTATAGACTGTATTGCTTTTGTGGCCATAATAAAGGGAGATCTCCACAGCCACTGTGGCTGGTGAATTATCGCAGCTACACTTCCACTGCAGGCAGCTACACTTCCACTGCAGGGTCTAATCCTGGAAATCACAAGCAATTTAAAAGCAGAGCTTGCACAGCTGTGAAACACCCCCAGAAGCAGAGTATTTGGCCAACTTTCCTTCATGTGGGACACCCAAAGAGCACCCTCCATCCCTACCCAGGCCTGCAGGTAGCTGAGCATCCATCCTTTACGCCCAGCAATGAGTGGTGGAGAAGCAGCCCCATCAGTTGTGAGAACACTTGCTCTGCACTGATCCAATCTCTGTTTCCATACAAACTGTTCAAAAGGTTTTCATAACTTCAGCTTGTCACCACCCTTAGTATTAAGACTACATAGTTATTGTGGTGAGTTCACAACACTAGATCTAGTTTCACAACTCCTGCTATTCAATCAAAACTACCTTGCATCAGATGGCGACAGTCTAGGGTTTGCTAAGCCAAATTTCTGTATGAAGTTGCAACAAGAGGACATCGCAGTGGCAGGCTTTGAGCTAGCTCAGGTCCCCTACTCTTTCACACTGGCTTCAGAGTGCATGAATGCCACAAATTTCACACTAGCTGATCGAGAGCACTGGGTGGAAAGACCACTGTATGTCCTCAGCTGATCTGTGCTTTGCTATACCGGCACTGCTTGAGCCAAGCTGAACCGGTACCTGTGCTTTTCCAACATCATCATAGGAATCATAGAATCATAGAATCACCAGGTTGGAAAAGACTCACCAGATCGTCGAGTCCAACCATATAGCCGTGATCACTGACACAGAGCGCTGCCACAAGGGCTCCAGTACTGCTATCTGATTTGAATCCAAATCTGATCAAGCCTATCTCTCACTCCATTTAGCTTTCTCTCCCTTTCTCCCTCCCGCAGAACCCCAAGAAATTTAACCTGGATCTTAAAGCAAGCCATTCTTTTTCAACCTCCCCACAAGTGTTGTAATAGACACTTTTTCTAGACAATTAACTTCATTAGAAAATTTGTTTGTGTAAATTATGTGATTGAAATACTGCTTTGGGACCAACAGGCATTGAGAAAATAATTTCAAATTAACACACAGAGACCATTTGCATCCAAGTTATTTTTGTTTCAAGCTTGGGAGGGCATGAAAATTGTCATATACACATAGGACATGTGGCAAGGGTTTTATTCACTGACGGTTAAGTATCACTATAAGATGTTTAGGCATTGCTTCAAAGCCTTTTGTCTGTGTTACATCTACACTTAGTCATCTATAGGCAATTTCATAATTACAGCTTTAGCCAACTGTCTCTAGGATCATTTGTGGCTGCTACAGAAATACTGAAGTAGTCACACAGCCCCTCATGGCTCTAAGAACTGAACAGAGTTCATTAGGAATCCGAACATAGTTAATTCACAGCTAATGAGAATCTCCACAGCAAGCCACAGGAGGCAAAGTCTGCCTACACCTTGGCTCACAGAAGCCATTTACATGCATAAACTGCTTAATATCACCTTATTCCTTCAGCCTTCAGGAGGAAGAGAGCCTGCAGAAAGGACAAGACCTCTCCTGTAGCTCTGAAAGAGGCTTTACAGACTTGAATGAGGAACAAGTGAAGCCCCTCAGTGCACCTTCTCCTGCAGCCCAGGCAGGGTATTCCCATCTACAGAGAGCCCTAATCTCATGAAGAACATCTTACAAGCCTCGAGAGGACTCCTGGACAGAAACTCTCCAGCACACTTCTGATTTGGCTATATGCTTTATCTATAAGCTAATTTCTCTTGTTATAGAATCATTAGAATCCATGGATTTTATGCATATACATCCTATGCATCCAGGGCATCAAATCCATTGTGTAGATTTTTCAGCTGCTTTTGCCATCATGTCCATGGAGAGCAGGTGAAAAGGGTCTGGTGGCCGCACCATGCTGTAGTCTAGCAGAGCTCAGCTAGCATGGGATATTTGGCTCCTCAATTCACTCTGATCAATGGATGGCACTGGTCAACTAATGGTAGATAAAATGAGGCATGGACCACTTCCAAAGACATGAACTTTGCATCTTAGGTATGTTATTATAATATTACCAGAGTAGTAATGGAAATTGCCTCTATTCCTGAGCAACTGCTGTCATTAAACCTATTTACGTTATCCTGAAATCTGTTTCTTCTGGGGGATACTTTCTGTTGCACGAAGAATGTTCAATTTCTGCAGATGACCAGTTACTGAAAACTATTACACTAGGTGATATGCTATATTATGTTGCATACCTGCTAGGAATGTTTTGTTTATGAAATTATTTTAGTGGTTCAGGGCTTCTTTTTGATCCTGAATAGCCTCAGAAAACAAATAATCTGTTTAAATGCCATGCCTGTCCTTTGAAACACGAAGAATAAGCCATTACAGACATTCCCAAAGGCAATGCCTTGAAGCATGGTTTATTTCCTCTGAGCTTTGCTATCTAAGGTTGTCTGAGTCATGGATTTTCTATGTGCTTAACTGTAGTCTAACTGTTACCTATAAGTATAGTACTGAACTCCAATGTTGCAAGTCCAAGGGTTTCTGATTCCTTCTTATGTATTGCCAGAGATTTGACTTTTCTCTGGCAGTCCCATCACACCAATCACATGTGGTTGTTCTCGAGTGCTCGGAATTTCTCAGCAAAGCTGAACTGTGCTTGCCCCAAGGATGAAGCAAAATGGCACATCTTGCTCTCCCCTTCAGAGAGGTAAAATTCATCTGTATAGTGGTGGTAGAAGGGCTCTGACAGACACTGCAGCCTCAGAGAGGGTCACAGTACTAAAGACAAGTGAGTTCCCTGGTCCCAGGAACAGGCTGCCACTGTCTAGTTCAGCTCTTTGCATGCTTACACACTTCCACAGTATTCAGCGTATTCTTGTTCCCCTTCTCACCACCTGCAAAATATGTGTATATGGTGCTACTGAACTGGGGAGAAGAGAGAAGAGTAAACCAACCAACCTGCACCCCATTAATGCCCCCACCTCACTGCTGGCACGATCCAAGACTTGGAGGGTCCATCTGCCTGGGGTGTGTGTGTGTATCCCAACTCCTTCTTCAGAAAACCATTTTCTCACCCACATCTGCGTACCCTCGGGCAACTGTCGACTTGGCTTGTATCTGGCATCTAGAGACAAAGTTAGATAGCTCAGTTCCTTGTGCCTTCAAATAGTTTAACATACTACAAAGAGGCAGAAATTCAGGTGTCACCTTGAGACATATCGTTGTCTCAGGACTCCTGACAAAGACACTTGGGATCAGATTTCCCCTTCTCTAAATCAAATAACAACCAAGTTCCCCTGAGCAGACTACTGAGCTGGCACTACCTAAGAATGGCAAGGTACTGTGAAAAACTGGTATAAGAGTCAATGGAAACACCAGGTATTTGTCCCTGTTTTCAAATGGGATCCCCTTTCACAATTTATTGGTTGGCTTTGTCGTTAATTGTGTGTGACATTAATTTTATGCTTGCATGCTTTTTTACTTATCAGTCCCAAAGCATTTTGACATAGTATAGTGCAAACAAACAGATGTGTCACTGCATGAAAAATTAAAGCTTGTTGGCACAAAGACATCAAATTCATTAGACTAAAATAGCTTTCAAATCAGTTTCATTTGATAAATCTATACAACTCTCTTGTATGGCTATTACTAAAACTGGGAATACTTAGACTGGCATCACATCATGCACCAACAGCAGAGTATTTGAGTATTTGCACAAAGGAATTCAGTTGTTGAACTGCTATGCATTAGCAGATACTATTTTATTACAACAGATTTCATCTCAAGAGATGTTGTGAAAGACAAGGGGAAGGGAATGCTAGGTTATTATCATTCTCTCCATCTTTTTTTTTTTGCATTATTAAGTTGGTATATGGAATAGTTATATGGGTATTCTTGCAAAACTAATTCTAATTCACTGCATAATCCTATTTGTTTACTTTGGTTCCAAAGAAAGCTGAGTGTAACATGCCAGCATATGTGTTCTCAATACTAGGGCTTTCTGACATGTCACGACAGGTGTACTTTATCTTATAGCTGGCATCTACATATTTATTTTTTTCCTGGAATAGTCTTAGGAGAATGGTTTCAGAGAGACAAAAAGGAGGCATCTGTTCTGATTAGGAGTTGTAAGAGAGCAGGAAAAACTTAACAGTGTGTAAAACTATACTATGAACCTTAAGTTCCAAAGGGAAACTAGTCATTGTTTTGTTTGCAGTTCAAGTTCAAAATGATCCCAAACTATACCAAACCCAACTTGCTTTAGCTGAAAGAGAATACCTGCATTTGAAAAAAAAGTCAAGAAAAGGACGCTGGATCACACTCAAGGCTTTTGCCTTCAAGCACTGCAGGTAGACTGACAAAGACAAATATACCCTGACCTGAAAATCCAGTACAGTATCTAATTTTTCTCACACTTCTCATTTGGATTAAACCCAAAAAAGGGAGGAGAACAGGCTTGAGGTAGGTTGTCTCTGCTGTACTGCTGTTACTTGCAATCCCCACTACCTCCATCATTCACATGCAGCCCTGTACAACCTCTCTTCTGCTGTGTTATTACCTGAACTTCACCTGGCTCTCTCCAGCCAGACTTCTGATTCAACACTTTTCTTCCTCTGCCTTCTCCATTTGTTGCAATCATCCACAGTGATTCCATTTTCTACTCGAGGAACTACACCATCCCTCAGCTGTATGTTTTCATTGTCATCACAACTTCATTCAGTTCACAGTCTTTCTGTCTGCCACTCAGAAGGGTGTTGATTTAAGGCATCCTTTGCAAACAGTTCCTCTCCAATATATAGCTGTTCTTTGTCCACCAGCTCTCTCAGCTTTTTCCTGAGAAACACCTTTGTCCTGCAAGATGTGGTTTGCAAGCAACGATTACTCTCTGGCCCTTTCTTCTTGGCTTCACCTACTCTCATTTATCCATTAGCACAGTGTTAATTCTCAATGTTCCATATCCTCTTCTACTTTTGATTCCTTTTCTCTTCCCTTTTATTTCACCTTCTGCCTATCTAACCAGTCCTACTGGTTCATCAACATCTGTCACCCAGGCTGATGCTGCAGATCATCTCTGAGAGAAGAGTAAGGACAGTCTCTCTCATCACAATAGTGTCCTCTCTCCTCTTCCAGAGACACCGTTTAACCCCGTTTGGCTACTGCCTCTAACATTATTCCTTTCCACTAGTCCTCTTTGCACAAGATTTTGCCAATTTCACACAATGGACAACAAACGCCACCAGTCCTCAACAACAAAACAAAACAAAAAAATCCCAGCCATCACATCCCCCTCAAAACAAACAAACAAAACCCATCAGTCAGAGCTTATTCCATAAGCAAGAGAGGAAAAAGAGCTTTCAGATCCTTGAATGAAAATTTACAGTGTCCTTTCAGAGTAAGCATCAGTATTTCCTTCCAAATATTCCAGAGGGGAACCACCAGCTACAAACATAGTTTGCCCAAGGAAGGACTCTGCAGAATAACTATGTAGCTGGTAGAAGAGCCTCAAACCCAACCTGCTCCTTCTGTGATGGGGCCCACTATATCAGCCGGGTATCATGCTCCTGGGCTCACTTCCAGCACTTCCATGCTGTTTGGTTAAAGAGAACCAGCTGCTCCTCTACATCCTTAAAAGCTTTTGCTCGCTGTTACACTGCTCTTTTCTCTAACTCCTCATTTGTACTGGTAATTCCATCTCCTCTGAGTGATGGATGTGGTCCACATCTGCTCCCCTCACCCTGGCCATCCTTGCCTCCCAATGACCAACACTCACACTTAGTCACTACCTTCCTAAGATGCTTTGCTATTTTCCTCCTTCCTTCAATCCTAATGCTTTCTTAATGCACAGCTACACTAAAAAAAGCCTTCAGAAAGACCTTTCAAAAAGGTCTGCTGGGACCACAATCTATTAAGCTGTACTACAGCTTCTCCGTTTTCTTCTGGCTTGCCAAAATTCCTTTAGCCTTTGACCCAGATTGAGCACCTTGGGGTGGGAATATTTGTTTGCTCAGAACCTAAGAGCACCTGACCCAAGAGCAACCTCCTAGGTGCTGCAGTAATTAACAAGAACAATTCAGTCAGCTATGGCAGAATATTTCACAGCCTGCCTGCTTTACAGAATGAGATATTTCCTTCCTATTTTGAGTACCTGGTTTACTCAGCTGTCTTAGTGGTCCTTAAGCTAAGTGGGAGGAAAGGAGAAAACTGCATGTGAATCTTAAGATGAATAAGCAGAATGATGGCATTCCTTGAAGGCAACAGCCTTCATGCTGAACATAACTTCATCTGAACAATTACTGGCTTAGTTCCTGTCTTGGTACACAGAGATTTCAAACCCACAATCTGTAGGTCACTGTGCTTTTTTCTGCAGCTCAGTAGAAGTAGTTGTAAATTTGCATCAATCTCAACAGTTTCAGGCCTCCACTTCACCATTTGCTTCCACTACATTTTCTTTTTTTTCTTTCAACCTTTTCAGTAGAAGAGTTCAGCTTGTCATTTCAAACTACTCTTTCAAACTACATTTAATTTTAAAATAGACTGAAAGCAAAAGAGTGTTTTATTCAAGCCAGTGCAGATTTGTGGGAACTCTGTTTCAGAAAAAAAAAAAACCCTGAAGCCAAAATTGTATCCATTTCTCCATTTTTTCCCCATTTTCACCCAAAAAATATTATTAGCACAACCACAGTCTGCAAGTAACTGCCTTAGCCTACATAGTACATCATCTTTTCCTGGTTTCCAGTTCAGCAAAAAGATGGATAGATTTTAACAATGTTTTTCCACTGACACTATGGTGCCATCCCCACAGCAACCCCACTGCAGATTCCTGAGTGCCATCTCGTGGCTCTCTACCCCTTCACGCCCTAGACCTGTGCAGGCACACCTTGGTGGCATGGTGCTCCTCCAAAACACTGGCTTGGGCTACGTGCCCAAGAACCACACCTGCATGAAGCTGCATGGGCAGACTGCCTGGGAAACAGCCCTGCAAAGCCTGTGGCCACGTTGCTATGGCATATGGTGCAGCAGCCAAGATATTCCAGGTGCCTTTCCCACGACCATCTATCAGCCCCTATTCAGTTTCTGTGAGCAGAGGCGGTCAGATCCCTGAAGCCTGATGTGGACACAAGACACATTTTAAACACATCAACCAGCAAAAGACATCTAAGGTGCATTCTGGCCTCATGGATTACATAAATCTGCAAAACCAGGCTGAGCTAGGCTCCTTTCTCAGTCCCCAGCACCATGGGCAAGAGGGGCAGGACACAGCTTCCCACACTTGAGGCAGACTTTGTGACCTTTACACTATCTGAGACTCCAGCAGATAGAGTTTCCCGGGGCCTGGGCTTGTCCTCTCCACACTCCCAGCACCAAGCCTGCGGCTCACCTCCGCCTAACTTGCAACACTGCATTTTCCACGGCGTTTCGTCACACTGCTGTAGCAATTCAGACCAATACATAGTCTCTTTCAGGCTGTCTTTGCCAACCCCATTGTGACATTGCATCTTGGAGCAATATGTACCCGTCTATAAACTGCAAAACTATTTAAAAAGTGGTCGTCTCCGCAGTTTCTTCAGACTGAAGAAGAATGTGTTGGGAAGATAGTGTTTTGCAGGCAACAAGTGTATGTCCTTTGCATGTAATGAGTCATGTATTTGCTGGGAATCCACCTCAACGTTTTCCTTGGTGTGCAAGGTAGATAGAGCGGAGGAAACCACAGCTGTTATGGGAAAAAGTTATGTAGGTAAAAGGTTAAAATAATGTCATTGGCTTAGGCTTCCCGCAAGTTATCTGAGATAAATGTTAACCATTCACAAATACTGAGGTGCCCTGAGGGGGACAAAATAGGATTGCTCTGCTCCCATTGGTACAGATAATTAGAGGTTATTCCAGAGAAGAACATTGAGGCAAAAGATAACCTAATAAAGAAGGGAGGAGGTTACAAAAGCTGACTCTCATTTTCACAATAATGGCACAGGATTCTACATTAAAAAAACCCAAAACAATAAACAAACAGAAACCTCAGGTCTCCTGGCAGTGTGGCAAGCATGGTTTTTAATTAAAAACACACAGAAACATCCATGTTCCTGTATATTAATATTCACATCTGCACATTTCAATGCGCTAACTCACCCATGCTTCTCACTATTGGCCCAGGGCCCACATAAATATAATTATACATATTTTATTTTATAGGTGGGACCATATATCTAAAGGCTAACCAGATCAGACTAGGTTTACACAATCCAGTCAAAGACTAGAGGAGTTCCTTCACAGCTGTCTGGCAGCTGAAACAGCTCTTTGGTCCCACTGAAATCCTTATAAGCCTTTATCTCAAGCCACAAAATGTTCTCAATATGTTGCTGAGGAAAATTATGCTCATCACACTGGTTTATACAAATTTAACTCAAATATCCTTTTAAAATACATCATTCCTATCTACTGCTTGTCAAGCTTATTTGTGTTATATCTGTAAAAATCTGTAAACAATGCTACAATTCCATGTAAAACAGAGATTATTGTGTTTGCAGGAGAGTTTGCAGGCAGAGGTGCCCCAGAGCTGTATTAGTACCATCTCATGATGGCGTTTTGAAATATTTTTTTCTTAAAACATTTAAGTTGTAAAAATACCTATTTGTTCTTAAAATCCTTTATTAAGTTTACAGAATTTATAGTGAAAATTTCAGGTTAAAATTCTTCTGTTTTATCTTAAAATGCAAAGTGCAGACTGACTCAATCATGGTAATCATGTATTCATCTAAAAATTCTGATTTCAGTGACAGTTTCTTGAGTAACAGCAGAGGTCTTAAGTCCCTAGCTTAAAAGCTACTTTCAAAGCAAGTAAACAAATAAATCTAAAGATCACCACACCTTTCCTGCCAGGAGAGTCCCTAGTTGCAAGACATAGATCAAATTAAACATCTGGCAGAAAATTCAGAAATGGCAACACTTCTGGGCATCTCACCTCAAGTAATTCCCAAGACATTACATTTACACTACTTTTTGGGTTAATATCCCTCTTTCTTTCCCACCAGCAAAAAGGAAAAGAACTACCTGAAGCACAAGAGTAACAGAAGAAGGAGGTATAATTGTAGGTGAACCAATATTATTTTTCAGTGCTGGAATGTCAAGATTATCCAGGTTTGCTCCTTGAGATCCTCCTGAATAAAATCTGCTGCCTCACTAAAAACAGCTGTCAGTTCTATCAGTCTTCCAGGCGTTGACCAGGTCACCACGTTACCAATGAAAAAAAATCAGTCCAGCCACCACTGCTCCACAGCTCAATTCCTCTTGAGCCATCACAACACCTTTCTTTTCTCTGGTCTTCACTAGAGTGCTCATTGCTCACACCTATGTGCAGAGTGAGAGGACAAAAGCAAGTCAATCTTGTAGGGAATCAGAACATTAGACTGATGCAAAACCAGTCCTACTCCTGTGCAGGTAGACCTCAGACAACGAAAGACACTGATTTCTGTCATAGTGCTGACTCTCTGTGTTTACTGAACCCAGGAAAAGAAAACAGGAAAATAATCTTGGAGAAGACTTAACCTGTTTTTTACCTACAAACCTTCAGGCTCAGCAAAAAGGAAGGCAATCAGGAATCAGCCTGATTTCTGGTAACAGGAAGCTCCAAAGCACTTCTAAGAGATTCCAGTCAAGCAAGACAGGTAAAGCCAACTGTGAAACATTATATACAAGAATGAAGAGTAAGGTGCCTCATAAAATTGAGACCTATAAGCAGCATGGTTTTGAGCACATAAAGAAAGGGGGGAAAGGATCTTTGACTGGTGGGAGATAGAGAACTACCTTTGAAAAGCTTTATGAACCCCTAATTAGCTACATAATTCGCACCTGGGACAAAAAGCCATTTGGCATTATGCAGCTGGGAAATCCAGAATTAACTTGGGACAAAGCAATGAAAATTTTCTGGTTAAAGAAAGGCACCCCATCACACTGACACAGAGCAACTCCACAGTGTACAGCAATACATGAATACTGTGAACACAGAGGAGCATCTAAAGCAGCTGATGAAAGCAAATGTGAATCGGAAAGACGTGGAGTGCCAAAGTCCACAAGGAATCAGAGAATACTCTGGAAAGATGGTCACTGCCAAGTGTTTTTCTATACTTCACACGTCAGTATTATTGTGCTCTTAGCATGCCAAATCATTGCTTAAAGGGCCTCCCCCTTCCCCTGCTCCCTTGAAAAATATTGACATCCCCAAGCAGATGATTTGTGATTTAGGCTACAAACTTCTATAATACGCAGAACGAAAAGACTTGTGAAGATCAAAGTCCAGAACTCTGCTAACATGTCAATCCAAGTCAAATACACTCTGTTTGGTCTCTCATGGACTGTGAACTACAGCTGTCAGATGAACTACTCTGGACCAAACTCTGAAGAAAGCCATTGAAACACCTAGCACGTGTTTCATGCTGGTCTCGCCAGCATTCAGGGTGGGGGCTTATTATAGATCTAAAGAAGGCTCAGAATTAAACCAGATTTCATCTGGAAGCACCAGAAGGCTAATTCCTAGCATGTTGCATTAGAAAAGATGAATGGCAACTGTGCGGAACTTGAAGAACCTCAATGAAATACCTCAGCTGTGGAAGAAAACGTATCCAGCAAAGACAACAAAAGAAACATGCAAGAAAAGCTACCCAAAGAAAAGCAGGCACCAATACATTGGTGTCAGAAGGAAGGCAGCCACTGTCTCCAGTGTGCCTGGGGAGAGTGATCACTGCACTGCTGTACAAAAATGACTCAACTGTGGATCTTATTTTTAGGGATGTAAATTACCTCAAGCATTGCGCTGGATGTCACTGAGATTAACTGAAGGGTCAGGTCTCTTCTTCTCTTGTGAGATACCTGGGGCGAGGCTTAAAACTCCTTTTCAAATGCAACCCCACAACTACCAAAAATGTCAGATAGAAAACCCCATATTTTCCTACCAAAAGATAGTAAAAATGAGGTCAAACTGTGGAAAAACTCAAATCCATTGTTTATTCTCAACCTAGTATTGCTGCAACAAGCCTCTATCTGTTGGAAGAGCTTTGCCCATTCTGTGGGAGATACCCTGGATTGTTTGCCAATCTTCACAGCATGTTTACAGGTCAGATTGTATCACCTTTCATGAATGTTCTTTTCTAAGAGCCACAGGAAAACAAAAACACCTCAGTAAAAGCTTATTTAGCCGCTTGGCTATTTGTTTGTCAAGTCTAGAGCTTCACTGAGAAACCTTTCAAACTGATTTAAGAGTACAGATGTCACTGGAAAAGAAACAGTTTTAAGTGCAGTCTTACTAGCAGAATAGTTAAACAAGCACCTGAGTTTTGCTGGCTTCAAATTTCTAAAAAACCTAAACTTTCTGACAGTAACTCTTATGGATACTGAATGTTGGTGACGCGCCTTCAGCCACCTTACTACAAAATACACTTCTGGGTGTATGGAGACTAAAATTTACACTGGTAAATAAAGGCACTTGAACTCCCAAAATAGTTCTAGAAAAATAAGTTCTCAGAAAAAGAGGGAGAACTGTCTGACCTGAAAAAATATATGACTTCTGCTATCACAGGCGCTGCTGTTAATATTCAGTGACTAGGGTGAAATTTAATAAGAAATACAAATGAAGAATTGCTTTTTAAGCAATTTACTTATCCCTTTTACCAGGGTTGGACAATTCCCTCTAGTGCTCCCTTGAGCTTTGCGTCCAGGCTTTTTAAAGATAAGACGCTTTCTTTGAAAGATGATGACTTTGTGTAATAGGTTTAATCAAGAAAATCAATCTGTTTTTCTTCCTAGATTTCATTTATTATCTTCCTCCTTCTCCCTTCACCTGTTTTGCCTGGGGCTGCACTTTATCTCCCTCTCCATCTGCTTGATAACACAACAGTGGCACCTAGAAAAGTGCTTTGAATGAAAAAGAAGGTATGTACCGTGCTTTGGTAAAGAAGACAACATCCAGTCTAGAATGTCTGTACAAAAGTCATAAACAAAAGCTGCTTCTTTTTCTTTTCTGGTCTTTCGCATAGCTTTTCGAAAAGCAAAAAGGAAGTTGGATATTTGCAGTAACACTTCCAAAAGACCATGAGCCGGTCTTTCGCATTGCTGTCCCCTATGTGGTACCATATCAAAAGTTCCCAGGTATGTCCCAAACATTCCATCTAGCATGGTACCAAGATGCCTGATCTAGCTAAGAGGCTGTTTCCCAGGCATGAGCTGGTTCCTCCTTATAGCACTGCAGTGTATACATCCCTGTCCACGTTAGCTGTGGGCTCCCTGCACCATGTCCTGCTGCATGGAATACATTCCTGGGCTTTTGGATCATTTGAGGATCTTTCTTCTTCTCACATCTCTCTCTGGCAATCACTTGTTCTTGAATATCAGCATTAGAAGATATTTCTGCAACCCAAGCGATCTTTTAGGTATTAAGTGGTGGTGAAAAAAATAAGAAATCTCTCTCTGTTAGCAAACAGATCCCCAAGACCTATTTTAGAGCTTTTGTAACATTGAGGTTAAAGACCAGAGCAGAGCAACAACTGCCTGAAAGCATTTGCCAATTTTATCCCTAATGTAAATTCACTAACTTCAGAAGCAATACAGGAGAAGTGAATTTAGCCTGTAAATCCACACATATGTGAAAAAAACACAACTGTCTTCAGACATCAGCTGCCTTAAATATAAAGGTGCACTTTTAGTGGAAGTAAATATTTATTCAATACAAACATCAGTATCATCCTTAACAGAGAAAGTTTGTCTGACACTTTAGTGTTTTAACTCCATGCTTAGAAAATCAGGAAGATGAACATGCAAGTATAACGAAAAACATTAACTAGGCTGAAACTGCCACTAAGTGAAAACAGAGGATTTCAGTGCCATCACAGACATAATTTAATGCCCTTTGGTTCCCATGGAATTACTCCAATAGATTCACATGGACTGTTTAGGAGTTTAAAAGTACAGTGATTATGAAATAAAACTAGCTTTGCTCTGAAAAAGAATACCCAGGACCAAGAGTGACAGTAGCCATGGCCCCTTTCTCCTTCTGCTCATTGCCCTACACGGTGAAACGCCTGAACCTCTGCGTAAGCACCTGCAGTATCAGCTGCCAAGCCTTAATATCCCTCTGTAGGTAGCAGAGGTGATACAAGAAAATCAAATGTAAAAACACAATTGAAAATATAAACTAGTTAATGCTGCTATAAGTGTTCAACGTAAAGCGCCGTTGTCTCTAAGCTAACTGTATGTTTGTGGCTGGAGAAAAATATGACCCAAAAGGAATAGTTAGGTTAACATCTGTTAATGATTTGTAGAAAGTAATTAAGCTTCTTTCGTGTATGGTAAATGGAAAGAACATGGAAGACCTTAAATCAAGAGACCTGTCTAAATCAAAGGGAGACCATTCTTTCAGCAGGGTCTCAAGCTGATGGTTTGCCAACTAACATGAACTCAGTAGAATCCTTAAGGAAACTGGGGCAAAGGTAACCACTTCCTCAAGAAACCCTCTGACCCAAAACTTGGACACTAGAGGCCATGTGCAGGTAATTTACATAGCAAGTGAGGCTTGTATTAACCAGTAAGACATTAATTAATAAGACAGATAATTGATAAATATAAATGCGATGTAATTATGGACAGAGTTTTGTAAAATGAAGAACAGGATAAATACTATGTGAAATTTTCTTTGGGTGTGCTACTTTTGCGAGGTTGCTTGGCTAGCACCCAGCTTTGCACAAACTGGAATAAAACTCAGTACCTCGATTCTGTGTATTATTAGCTTGCATACTGGGTAAAAGAGTCCATGAGATAACCGAGACAACAGAGAGGCAGTCAGGGAACATCCTCACATGGAGAAAGTCTAAAAATAATTATTCCAGTTTGAGCAAAGCAAAGTTTTTATATAATAATAACCCACACATACATTTACATTGTAAAAGTGAATACCATGACTAGGGTGATTCATAAGACCTTCTCTAAAACAGGCTGCGAATGGTTTGAGAAGCATCCGAAGAGAGGCAATGCCAGCTCACACAGAAAGAGTAATAAAGACCATAAATAAAGAACTAGAAACCCTGCTTGAAAAGATAATGCCTTCACCAATAAAAACTAGCACATAACATGTTTTGAATCGGTCTGTATGTCTGGAAAGGTACTCAGCATATATCAATGGCTGACATGGCTTATCACAGTAAAGGACTTCTCTCAGCTATAATCAAAACACACCTAAAGGCTCTAACATTGACATCAGTAGTTCAATGACTTGCTGAGTCTATTTAGTCTACACCTATGGTGCAATGGAAAGCTGTTTACACAGCACATGCACTGAAATGTATCTGTTTCAGCACAGTCTGTGTTGCTTGCTCGTGCTCTTCACTGCACATTCATTCTTGAGTACCATCATAACAGACAGCCTCGCGTTTCCCCATTATTATTTCAAACCAAATTCTTCTTGGATAGACACAGTTTATCAGACCCTAAGTAAAAACAATCTACAAAGGTGTATGCTGGATTAATAACTTATTTCTACGATATCATCTTTGGACAGCCAGCATCCCTAATTGTCAAGTGAATACATGTTTGCTATAGGTTTTTCATACCAGATGCAACACAAATAGGGGAGATTGTGAATTCCACTTCCATGAAAACACTAGCAAGAAGAAAAACAATATGCAGAATATTGCCTGTGTACATCCCAACCATAAGTAAAAGGATAAAGTGTAGGGAGAGGTTCCAATGCACAGAAGAGAGGATAGAAAGGGAATGAAAAATGACAGAAAGATTCTGGGAAATCAGTCTTATTGGGAAACTTGATGATCTTCCCTTCCCAGTCTGCCTTTTATCCTTTTACAACTGCCCCTGGGTACCCTACACATCCGTGAATGGTGTTAAACATAATTTACTGTGTCAAAATTTCACTGAATGCCTTGTTAATAAAATGAAATATTTCCTCTCTGCTGGTCTGCAGTGTTTTTGTAATTTCCTCAGACTGGCACTCTGTGCTAGGAGAAGCTAGCAAGTGGCAAGCAGCTACCAAGCAGACTGGCAAGTTCACCACTTACATACAAGCAGCTGTTACACAGCCCTGTGTGCAGCAGGCACAGGAAAAACTTTCACTGACTAGACAGCAGTTGCTCTCAGCTTTAACTGTTATCTCTCATTACCCTTCTCCCTCGTTATTGCATGAGGAGTGCAGAGGATCCTGCTTGCCAGAGCAGCGGGGTGAGTTGCTGGCAGCTCCAATTGGACTCCCCGCTGGAGCAGGAGCTTGTGCAACCCAGCTCAGCCCCATAAATCAGATTTGCCGTGACAGGACTCCCTCCTGGCCCAGTTTCTTCATATAGGATTGCCAGTTGTCAAACTAGGCAGAAGGGATAACTTGTGACAGTAAGGGTGCAAAAATTCACGTAAATTAATTTTTACCACTTGTTAATTATTACAGGTTTCCTCTTCCCAGGCAGTGCACATCATCAACCAGGAATAGGGCAGAGGGAAGACTTTGAAGACAGCCTGATGAAACGTGAGGCTCTGCAGATCACAGTCTCCACAAGGAGGAAGAGGCCAGCTCTAATACTGGAGAAATCCGCTAAGATGCTGTTCCCTCAGATGAACTTTTTCTGTGCTTTCACAGAATACAACAGTGTGGGCTGTGCTCAGGCAGCAGCAGAGCCTATTGCTTCATTGAGCTGCCATTTATTAGGTTTTCAAGGGTTTCCAACCCTTCTCCTATGGACCATCTGGTTGCTGTCAGTGCTGTCAGGCACACTGCAGGCTGACTGATGCATCTGCAGCAACTGTTTGTCCAAGGTGACTAGGTTTTTGACATTTCAAATGCTGCATTCCTAAAGATACCAACGAGATTGCTCTCTGCCTAGTACCAAGAACATTCCCCTGGACCGATTTTGGAGGAAATAGGGTTTTTTTTCCAGATTCCTGGCTTTTGCTGGAATCAGTATGACTGATAAAAGCGGGAAATACTCCTACCATGTTCCTTCTGCAGAGATTTATGCAACAGCAGGACAAAGGGGCTGTCGGGAGAAAAGGGCAGGGGGAAAGCAGCTTGATTCATGTTTACCCAGATTATAGGGATCCTGAAGGTACCTCGAAGTTGCTGCTTTACCCCATTGCCTTGAAAAATCTGCTTTGTTGGCACAGCACTTGGCGACATCTGTGTTCACCACACTGAATGGCCCAACTGTGAGGCTGGGGAGCATGAGACCTTCCTAACTTTGAGGTTATTTTCAAAGATACCATGGACACACTGAAAATCACAGAAACTGAGAGGATGCAGTTTTCTCAAGTATTGTATTGCAGCAGACAAACTTCATCTCTCCATGGAGATGAGGGTAGAGCTTTGCTTCTCATAGCCAATAATTTTGCTGACATCTTAAGGAAATTACTGGGAAAAAATGGCATCTCCACGACCAAGCTATTTTTAGGACCATTCAAGATAATTTCTAGACAAACGATATTGAATATGGAACAATCCTCAAAAAAACAGAGAAGCTATCAGCATGGCTTATACAGAACTGATTCAGCATTTGAAACATGCTCTCCTCTAGCTTGTCATTTTTTCCACCCATATTTTTTTTACTTTTCCCCTTCTCTCAGCTGGATGGTGAATCACCATCCTCTGACAATCTCATGGTAATGAAAAAATCATTTGGTTTCTGTTTGCTCCAGGATATTTCCTTATAAATCATGTAAATCTGGGCTCTGCCAATTATTCTCACACCTTTATAAGGTTTGATTTTGTAAAGTTGCCTCAAAGACATTTTTTACAACAGGCAATTTTTGCTCTATAGGAAGCAGTTTGATCAGTAAATAAAGCCAATATCTTATTACCCAAACATATCTCAAAAAATACAAGTACATTACACAAGAGTCTCTTTGCTGAGTATTTCCTCCTACATCATATGGCAAACGCCAAGAACTTTTGTAACCTTTGGTCTACATAACTCTGACGGAAAAGTGATGAAATATGAAGATGTTTCACCTAAAGATGACGGTAAGTAGGGTTCATTGACCTAGAAACAAGAGCACAAAATGTGTGACAGAGCAAAGAAGCTGCACTATTCACATGTGTGATGGTCACATGTCCCCAGATCAAAACCTAGAGTGGTCTGTGTAGTTCTGGAGCGAATTTACGCACGTTCTCTTTGTTAAGCTGCATTGCTAACCACAAGTCAAAGCTGCTAACCATTCAATTCATCTTCCAGGATAAAAGTAAAGTTATCTCTCTTTCTTTGTGTGCTTATTACATAGTCCAATTAGATCAACACATTTGTTACTTTGAAGATCTCATAACTGCAGCCATTCTACCTGCAGAACTACTCAGGTGTCCCATCGTTGTTGGTGTTCTCTGATGAGCAACACAGCTAGAGACCAGACGTAATGAGACAGGTATTCTTAATTGACTGTACTGCATTTAATCTGGTAATAGTGTAAAAATAGCCAAATGCTAGCCTGCTTTAATTTAGATCCAAGCCAGACCGACAGGCGAAAACCTCCCCAACAAAACCAAAACCAAAAAACCTCAAGACTGCCCCCTAATGCCAACAGCAGAACTCTGCTCAGACAGCACTTCTATCAGGTAAAACTTGAGAACTTAGTCAGGGAACGTAGAATTTTCAATCAATAACATGAGCAAAAAAGCGCACATTCTACTTCTTAACCAGCAGGCAATTTCTCGTTTTACACAGATTAAAGGGGAAAAAAAAAAAAAAAAGAAGAAAGAGCTCTGGTGCTACTGATGAATTCACAACTAAACCATGATTTTTGAAACAAATATTCTGTTTCTCAATTATTTATACGCTATAATGTTCCCTAATAATAGTTATTGCTATTGTTATTGTTTTGCTTATTGTTATTACACAGTGGTATTTAAAATGCACCAAAGTTTTTATTTAAGAAACAAATCTACCAATAAGCTTATTCAAAACAAGGTAAATTGGTAATGAATTGGGAAAGAACTAACTTGAGTGATAATATAAATGCCTAACAAAACATACTTGGGATTGCCTTAACTGTATTTTTAGAAATGTATCAGCTGGTGCCCACATTATGGACAACCCATATTGTCACCTGGTGTAAATCCTGAGATATCGTCCATCGGGCATTGCCTCATCATATGGAATTTCATGCACCTACTCACACACAAAGTTAATTTTCAGCAACTTGATCAGAAAAAAAGAAGAGATGAGCCAGAAACTTTAGACCATGGTGAAGATCACTAGAGGGCAGTAGCCAACACCTAATCTCTCCAGGGTTTCCCACAAGGTTTTGAAGGCTTGCACATGAGGGAAGGGCAGAGCAGCCTTTCCAGTGAAGAGGCTGGTGTGTTGAAAGGTGAAAAAGAAACCTTCCTGTTTGCTACAAGCATTAATATCCCTCGACGTTAAGTTATTTTTTTTAAGTTCCTTGTGACAAGTAATAGAGGCAATGCTGTTTCTTTATCTAATGATGTTTGCCTTTAGTATCACAGATGGGCTGTGGAAGAATTGGAATGTCTCTACCTTGCAAATGCCAGCAGCAAACTGTGGGACTAATTCTCCACTCCCTCCCATCTTGTCAGCCACATACTACGTGGCATCGTGATGACATTCCAATCCACATTTTATATCAATCTTCATGTATGTATATGAGGTAACAGTGCAGAACTGAGTACTTTTTATATCAAGGTCATATTTATAATTGCTTCAGTGAAACAATGCCAGATCAGTCAAACGGAGTATGTGATTCCAATGCTTGGCACTGACGTACTCTTCCCTGCTCTCCTTGCTGGCACTGGCACGTCCGTGCTTCATTTTCCCCATCCCATCGCAAAACACAATTTCTTAGAAAAAGTAGTATTTAATGCCTGAAGCTTCACTACAGGCAGGGTGCCCAGGCACACTCCTATCTGTGCCATCAAGGAGGTGAGATATGAATGTGAAGGAAGAATGGACCTTGAGACCATGCACAAGGTGGCTACCTACTCTTATGGTACGTGAAATAAACTTCCGTTCAAAGGGCCATAGAAACAGAAACATCATTAAAGCCAGAGGGGACATGGCTACTTCTTCCCAACCTGGTGTAATTAGTTTATAAAATAAGCCAGATGAAATGAGAAGTCATGGCACTGTATCTAGCACAGACATGGTTTCTAGTGTTCTTAAAAACACCTTCTTTTCATTTAGCAGTACTCATAGTATTTGGCAGATTGTGTTTCTGCTTCAGGATTCATGGATTTCATAAAAAATTACATTTCTATGGTTAGGGGAATGCTTGAAAACCTGACTCATAAAGCCTGGAGAAGGAAAAGCCGACAACAGAAAACCACAAAAATAACCCACCTTACTTACAATTTTAACCCCCTGTTTTTTCACTCAACAGTTCAGGAGCTTGGCTCTTGATCTGTGAGTGCTGGGTTTTTAATATACTCTTACCTTACCCATAAAATGGGGCTTAGCAGAGAATTATTGTTATTTGATCACCATCTGATACCCCTATGACAGATCTACCCAGTTTTGGCAGAAGAATGGCCCTACAAGGTTGGACCAGAGCTCTGTTATCCTCTCTCTGACCTTAGATAGTGGGGCACAAAGGAAGAATCAAAGAAAAGGAGGAGCAGGAGGTGATGCTTACCCAAAATACTTCGACAGCTTTTAAAGGAGTTTTTTTGTATTATACAGTCATGCTTTGCCTGTGTAGCAAAGAGGTCTTGCCTTGCTGTTGCTGAAGGTGTACATACGCAAGAAGTGATTATTTTAAATCCAGGACATGCAATCTAATTTCACACTTGTTTTTGAGAAACCTGTGGGATCTTCACATGCTACCATAACCACTGGGATTGCTTTTTGACCA
The DNA here is from genome assembly GCA_033459285.1 of Clamator glandarius. NCBI lineage: Eukaryota > Metazoa > Chordata > Aves > Cuculiformes > Cuculidae > Clamator > Clamator glandarius. Next base: position 2,488,976 of record JAUNZM010000080.1, read on the forward strand.
GGAGTCTACAAACAAAAGAGGGCTCTTTGGCAGTGTTCAAAGACAAAGAACTTGAAGGACTACCTAAACTTCCCAGAAGCAGGACACTTTTCAGTGCTCAGCCAAAAAGATGGGACTTTCACAGCACATAAACTCAGATAGCGATGGAAAGCCTTTAACTCTTGTAACATACCTTTCCCCAGCAGGGAACAGAACAGCTCCTCTCAGCTGCACACCCCAGACTTCCATTTCTGGTTGTATCCATCTCTTCTCTCTTTGAATAAACAAGACACACAAAACACTAGTTTACTCAAAGCTCCTTCAGGATTCAGAGACACAAGCTATGTCATCCTCCAGCAACAATGACCCCTCTGCACCAAAGAAAAAGAGCCAGCAGAAAGGCCACACACCCAGTAATAATGAAGCTGCAAAAGGCAACTGGATGGGGCTGTAGTCCTTGCCTAGGAGACACAACAGGCTCTAAAGGAACACTGAGGCATCAGTCCTTATCTCTTTTTTTATTTCACAGTACAAACTTTACATTAGCTGCCTTCACAAAGTCTCTGAGATCCTACATCTATCCTGCTTGCTAGAAACCTGGTGCTGCATAGATCTAACAAAAGCCAACTGTCAGTGGAACATGCAAGATCACCGATATCACCTCACTTTTCCTACAGAGGAAGGGAAATAGAGGGATGGTTCTCATCATCTAGTCTCTTTTTCTGCGTTTGCACCATGGTTGCTACAAGACCAACATTTAAACTCAAAAAGCTGGGCACAGCCCATCCATAATGCAGTCCCATCATCCTAAATCTCTCAGAGTCAGCAACAAGGGTACATTTCAGAAATAATTCTCTGGAAGCCACTGTAACAGGGAGTAGTGTTTGGTCCACTTGATCTCTGGGAAGTCGGAGAAAAGCTGGCCTGACCCAAGGATTGTTGCTTTGCTGAAAAGGAGTCCTTTAAGTTTCCAGTCCACTCAATAAACCCAGTACAGAGGGCTCATAATAATAGGATGCTTGAACTATGGCATTACTAAATTAGTAGGTTTTGCAGTGTCCGTAAAGCTCTCATAGGGGTCCCATTTTCCACTTCAGCTAGAAAGAAAATAACAGCTAGGAGTTACAAAGGACTCTAGAGGGAATTAAGCCCTGAAGTCCTATTGAATTAGCATTGTTTACAGAGCTGTCATAAGTATAATGGATGTTAATGAGTCTTTAATGAGAGAAGTTACAATGCAACATGTGGTGAAAGATAATAAACAAAAAGGCTGTGCTTCCCTCCCATTTATTCTGCCTGACGGAGGTGTAGAAGCTCTGAAGCTAAATGAATCACATCCTATTGAGAATGGAGAAAAAGAGCTGAATCTGGACTATAACTTAAACAAAACCAAAACAAATAAACCCCAAACAAACAAACAAACCCCACCAACTCTTTTATGCCAAGCCAAACTGAGACTGAATTACATCAGGACTAAATGTTCAAACAGAGAGCTCACAGAATTACAGAGCTAGAGGATGGCTGAGTTTGGCAGGCACCTCTAGAGGCTGCACCTCTGGTCCAACCTCCTTGCTCAAGCACAGCTGCCTAAAGCCAGTTCCCTAGGACAATGTCCAGACAGCTTTTTCATATCTCCAAGGATGGAGACACCACAGCCTCTCTGGACAACTTGTTCCAGTGATTAACCACTCTCATATCAGAGAAGTTTTTTCCCTGTTTAGGCAGGAACTCCTATGTTTCCATTTGTGCCCATTGTCTCAGGTCCTGTCACTGGGTACCACTGAAAACAGCTTGGCTCCAGCTTCTTTATAGCCTTCCTTAAGGTACTTACATACGTTGCCAAACTTCCCCCTGAGCCTTCTCTTCCTCAAGCTGAACAGTCCCAGCTCTCTCAGCCTCTCCTCATATGTGAGATACTCCAGTCTCTTAATCATCCTTGTGGCCCTTGGCTGGACTCTCTCCAATATGACCATCTCTGTTGTCTACTGTGGAGCCCAGAAATAGACCCAGCACTCTAGGTGTGCACTCCCCAATGCTGAGTAGAGGGAACAGATCACCTCCCTTAACCTGCTGGCAACACCCTTCCTAATGCAGTGCAGGATCCCATTAGCCATCTTTACTACAGATGGTTTGGTACGTTGCTGGCTCGTGTTCAACTCGGTGTCCACCAGGTCCTTCCAGGTCCTTTTCCACAAAGCTGCTTTCCAGTTGATCATCCCTCAGCATGTTCTGGTAGATGTTGTTCCTTCCCAGGTACAGGTCTTTGCACTTCTCTTTGCTGAACTCCGCAAGGTTGCTGAGAGCAACTTTCTCCAGCCTGTTGAGATCACTCTGGATGGCTGAATAACCCTCTGCTGTTCATCACAGTTTTGTGTCATCAGTGCACTTGCTGACAGTGCACTCTGCCCCATCATCCGGGTCATTAATGAAGATATTAAATGGAACTAGATCCAGTATTGACCCCTGAGGTATGCCACTAGTTAATGGACACTAGACTTCATGCCACAGATCGTCCCTCTCTGAGCTTGGTCATTCAGCCAGTTTTCAATTCATCTCACTGTCTGCTCATCCAGCTCGCACAACATTGGCTCCTCTATGAGTATGTTACAAGAGACAATGTCAAAACAGGGAGGTAGACAGTATCCGCTGCTCTCCCCTCATCCACCAAGTCATTTGGTTCTTTGTAGAAGGTTATCACGTGGATCAAGCACAACTTCACCTCTATGAAGCCATGTTGAGGGAAAGTTTTTACTTTTTTTAGTTTTTACTTCTTTTAGTTTTTAGTTTTGACTAAGACTGGAGAGGAGGCGGTAGACATTTTACCAGCATTATACACATCATTGCAGAAAGAATCCTTGTACTTTCTGAACCAAATCTTTCAGCTGTTATTCACACCAGGCAGCCACTATGTCTCGCTATTTAGACCACCTCAGTCACAAGCAATCTAAGGCACACCTCACCAAAGATTCATGGCTACCTAAATCCCTCATGAGAATGTCAGCATTCTCATTTTGATGGGCTGTAGTTTAAAGAGCAATACGTCCTGTCTCAATGGTGATGTGGCTGAGCAGATAGCTACCAGCAGCAAACCTGCAAACATCTCTCCACTGCTTCGGGGGACCCACTTAGTACAAGCACACAGCAGGCTGTCCCTAGTTTCAACATATGTAGACAAAGCTGTGTCAGGTCAGGTCTTCTGCTGAGGTAAATCAGTATAACAGATATAACTACATCTGGTTTTAATCAGTGAAGCATTTTTTTCCCATATAATTCTGTACACATTAGCTATATACATAAAAGCCTGAAATTTTACATCTGACAAAAAACAGCCCACAAAGGAGATACTACAAATTACAGGAGTACATGAGAGAGAATGACTCAAATCACCTCTCCTCCAAAAATCAATACCTTTAGAAGCCCTTTCTGCAGGTGCTACCCAGCAGTTCTCTTTTCTGATTTTTTACTACAGGAGATGTCCTGTCAGATTGCACGGTGCTGTCAGACAGACTGTTGAGCAGGGCTGCTCCAGCAATATGGTCAATAAAAGATCATAGTTCAGTAGAGAACGAATGAGTCTGCAGGCAAGGGAACAGTCACCTCTGTGTGATCTTGAGGGAGGATCATTTTAGGGATGACCAAGTCAAGCTGCTGAGTAGGTGATTTAATGCATTTTGAGGTATTCTGTGTAACCACTGACACATCTGTTGAAGTCCTTAAATAAAGCGAGACCTTTTTCAAGTGCCCCAATTTTAATCTTCCTCTTCTGTTGTCACAGACATCCACAGCATTATGATGCTGAGGGTGACAGGCAGACTGCAGATTACAACATGTATTCAAATCAGTAAAGATGAAAATGTGTAAAATTACAAAAAGTAAGTCTTTATGAATATAACAGCCTTCTAATTTGCATTCATACAAAACAGAGTAACCCAAAAGCAAACCAGATCAGATTTAACATTTATCAAAGGCTTTTAATCCTGAAGAACAAAGTGTATTATAGGAACCTGAACATATATAAGTCTACGGGACCTGATGAGATGCATCCCAGAGTCCTGAGGCAATTGGCCGACGTGGTTGCCCAGCCACTTTCCATGATATTTGAAAAGTCCTGGCAATCAGCAGAAGTCGCCAGTGACTGGAAGAAAGGTAACATTGTGCCCACTTTTAAAAAGGGTAGAAAAAGACAATCCTAGGAACCACCGACCTGTCAGCCTCACCTCTGTGCCTGAGAAGATTATGGAACAGATCCTCCTAGAAGGTCTGCTAAAGCACACAGAGGACACGGAGGTGATTAATAGCAGCCAGCACGGCTTCACCAGGGGCAAATCCTGTATGACCAACATAGTGGCTTTCTATGATAGGGTAACCACAGCAGTGGACACGGGTAAAGAGACAGATGTGATCTGTCTGGACTTCTGTAAAGCCTTTGACACAGTCCCTCACAACATCCTTCTCTCTAAATTGGAGAAATACGGATGTGATGGGTGGATGGTACGGTGGATAAGAAACTGGTTGGAGGGTTGTACATAAAGAGCAGTGGTCAATGGCTCAAAGTCCAGATGGAGATCTGTGACAAGTGGTGTCACTCAGGGGTCCGTACTGGGAACAGTGCTGTTTAATATCTTCATCCATGATACTCTCAGTGAAATTGAGTGCACACCAAGTTTGCCTATGACACCAAGCTGAGTGGTGTAGTTGCCATACCAGAAGGATAGGACGTCATCCAGAGGGACCTGGACAGGCTGGAGAAGTGGGGCTGCACGAACCTCATAGGTTCAACAAAGTCAAGTGCAGAGTCCTACACCTGGGTTGAGAAAATCCTTAATTTCAGTACAGGATGGGGGATGATGTGATTGAGAGCAACCCTGCAGAGAAGGACTCCGGGGTGCTGATCGATGAGAAGCTTGATGTGAGCTGGCAGTGTGTGCTCACAGCCCAGAAGGCCAACCATATCCTGGGCTGCATCAAAAGAAGCGTGGCCAGCAGGTCAAAGGAGGGGATTCTGCCCCTCTATTCCTCTTGTGAGACCTCATCTGGACTATTGTGACCAGTTCTGGAATCCTCAACATAAGAAGGATATGGAACTGTTGGAACAGGTCCAGAGGAGGTCTACAAAGATAAGAAGGCTGGAGGAACTCCCGTATGAGGACAGGCTGAGAGAGTTGGGCTTGTTCAGCCTGGAGAAGAGAAGGCTCCGAGAAGATCTTATAGTGGCTTTCCAGTACCTGAAGGGGTTACAAGAAAGCTAGAGAGGGACTGTTTACAAAGGCTTGTAGTGATAGGACTAGGGGCAATGGCTATAAATTGGAGAGAGGCAGACTTACGCTAGACATAGGGACGAATTTCTTCACAACAAGGGTGGTGAAACATTGGCACAGGTTGCCCAGGGAAGCTGTGGCTGCCCCATCCCTGGAGGTGTTCAAGGCCAGGCTGGATGGCGCCCTGGGCAGCCTGATCTGGTGGGAGTTGTCCCTGCCCATGGCAGGGGGGTTGGAACTGGATGATCTTTAAGGTCCCTTCTAACCCAAACTATTCTGTGATGATTCTATGAAATTACACTACAAAACACACTTAAAATGAAATGTGCCTCCTCCGAGGTTAGAATACGACAAGCACATCGCAGCACTCTGGAGCACTATTGATAGGGAAGTTCCATCTGCCACCACAAGCACCAAGAGATACTTGGTGACTTTTAAGAAGTTATGATAACGATCAAAGTTTTAGATTTTTTAGGATCCAAGTTTAGTTTTTGTGCATTGTTATATCTCATAGCATGGAAATACCACCATGTGCTGAAGCATAAATAGAGCTTCCTTGAGCAGTCTGAGCTTTTGAGGACAGTGCCCTGTAATCAACCAAAAATTGCCACAGAGTCATGACTACAAGCAAGGCTTCTTCTGTGAATGACCTTCTTGGGATGGAGTCCCAAGTTCTGTCATGTTTTCACCTCCTCCCTGCTGATGCTATCATTTGTGGCAGATGGGCATGGTCCTTCAAATGGGTCAGAGGAGGAAGACACAGAGGTTATATCCAGAAGGAACAGTAGGATTTAGGTAAGAGGTACATCTGCAGCTGGGGTACAAGATGATGGCCAAGTAGCCCCAGACTTGGAGGTGAAGAGTGTTACGAGCTATGCAAAGACTGGAAACTCCCATTCCAAACTTGCCTGGCCATTCTGGCCATTCTAGCCTCACTGAGAGTGCAAGAATAAACAGACTCACGGCAAAAGCCTGTACAATGTCAGGAGGCAGAGTCAGAATATGTGCAGCTGAGGGTTAAACTTTTGTGGTTCAGATCATTGCTTCTTCATGGATCCAGGATTATCAAGTAATAAAGTTACCTCCTCCTCTAAGTAGGATCTGCGTTCTCCCATTCCCTGCCAGCCAGGAGAGATCAGCCAGGAGTCTGACTGCCATTACGCATCAGGACCTCCAGGACCACTCTCCAGAGCCCCACACTAGAGCAGCAGGCAGGCACTAGGCCAACGTTAGCCCCAGGAACATTGTGACACTTGACGCTGCACTCGATCCACCAGTTGCATTGACAACACTTTCCACAGGAGTCTCGACAGTGGCTTCTTGCACACACACAGTGCCAGTGATTTATTTCCATGCCTAATATCTGCAGCTTGGTGAAGTGATTGTATATAAACCCAAGGCTATATAGGAGTCAAAAAAGAAAAGGTATTTAAGGAATAAAGAGGAGACAATCTGTTTACAATGATTAGGTCGTAAAAGACCTCAGAGATCATCAGCTCCAACTGTATCTGTCTACTATTAGATCACACAAGCACCTCATCTACTTGCTTTTTAAACACCTCTGGGGATGGTGACTCAACCACCTCCCTGGGCAGCCTGTGCCAGTGCCTGATGACCCCTTCTGTGAAAAAGTTTTTCCTAATGTCCAATCTAAACTTCCCCTGATGCAGCTTGACACCATTCCCTCTTGCCCTATCACCTATCACTTGAGAGAAGAGACCAACACCCACCTCTCTTCAACCTCCTTTTGGGTAGAGCAATAAGGTCTCCCCTCAGCCTCCTCTTCTCCAGGCTAAACAACCCCAGTTCCCTCAGCCACTCCTTGTAAAACTTGTTCTCCAGGCCCCTCACCAGCTTTGTTGCCTTTCTCTGGACTCGCTGCAGGACTTCAATGCCTTTCTTGTAGTGAGGGGCCCAAAACTGAACATGATATTTGAGGTGCAGTCTCACCAGCGCCGAGTGCAGAGGGAGAAGAACCTTCCTGGACCTGCTGGTCACGCCGTTTCTGATCCAAGCCAAGATGCCACTGGCCTTTCTTGGCCACCTGGGCACACTGCTGGCTCATGTCCCTAGGTCAAAAATTACTTGTCATGATTTTTGCTGATCTTAGTTGCAGCCACAGCCGGTTCCTCCTCCTCCTCCTCCGTCCCGGCCGAAGGGCCGCGCTCCCGGGTTCCGCTCCCCCGCCAGGCCCGAAGCGGAGCGCACGGCGGGGCCGGCGGGGCCCCGGGGCGCAGCCCGGCCGGGGGGGACCCCGGGGTCGCGGGGAGCGGGCGAGGGGCGGCCGAGGTGAGGCCGGGATCCCGGCCGGCCCCGGGGACCCGGGCGGGAGCGGAGAAGCGGCGGTGGGAGGCTGGACGCGGGGGTCCCCCCCGGGTCGCCAAAGAGCCGAGCACGCGTGGCCCGCCAGGAGAAGCGACGGGCGCTCGCGGCGACTTAAAAGATGTAATTTTAAAAGATTAAAGAGTTTTCTCGTGTCTGCCCGGAGAGGGAGACGCCCCTGCGGCTGCAGCCTCGCCCCGAACCCCCGAGGGGGCGGCCAGCGAGGAAATAAACAACTTCCTTCGAGTAAAAAACTTCTCTCGCAGGTGCCCGCAGCTGGCGGTTAACACAGGCGGTAAGAGGATCAACTCCATCTCCGCCAGGGGAGGGGAGGAGGAGAAAAAAAAAAATAATAATGGCCCCCGCGTTTGCTATTCAGAGTTTAGTTAATTTGGATGATAACGGTTAGTGTTTAATCCCATTGTACGAGAATGAATATACCGAAACCTACACGGCTCTCGGAGAACCAAAGCGGCGAGCAGCACCGCGCCCGGGGCCGCCCGGAGGGACCGCGGCCGCCGGCTCCTCTGCTGCGGAGGCGAGAGGGCTGGGGTCGGCGGTGCCCTCCGAAGGGCACCCCGGGGAGGCCAGGCCGGGGAAGGTTCTCACAGAATCGTGGAATCGTCCGGTTGGAAAAGACCTTTGAGAACGTGGAGTCCAACCGTACCTGTCCGCTACTAACCCAGAGCATCCCTGAGCCCCTCCTCTAACTGTGCTTTAAACTGATGCAGGGATGGTGACCCAGCCGCCTCCCCGGGCAGCCCGTGCCGGTGCCCCGTGATCTTTTTGGTAAATCATTTTTACCTGATGTCCTATCTAAGCCTCCCCCGGTGCACCTTGAGGCCATTCCCTCTCGTCCCATCACCCATCGCTAGGAAGAAGAGACCCAGGACCATCTCACTATAACCTCGTTGCAGGTAGATGTAGCCAGGAGCCCTCAGTCTCCTTTCCTCTGGGCTGGACCACCCCAGTTCCCTACGGGTTTTCATGAAATCATAGAATCACTAGGTTGGAAAGGACCTGCTGCATCATCAAGTCCAACCATTCCCATCAATCACTAAACTATATCCCTGAGCACCTCGTCCACCCGTCCCTTAAACACCTCCAGGGAAGGTGAATCAACCACCTCCCTGGCAGCCTGTTCCAGTGCCCAGTGCCCCTTTCCGTGAAAAATTTGCCTAATGTCCAGCCTGAACCTCCCCTGGCACAGCTTGAGGCCATTCCCTCTCGTCCTGTCTCGTGTCCTTGGGAGAAGAGGCCAGCTCCCTCCTCTCCACAACCTCCCTTCAGGTAGTTATAGAGAGCAATAAGGTCTCCCCTCAGCCTCCTCTTCTCCAGGCTGAACACCCCCAGCTCCCTCAGTCGCTCCTCATAAGATTTGTTCTCCAGCCCCTTCACCAGCTTTGTTGCTCTTCTCTGGACTCGCTCCAGAGCCTCAACATCCTTCTTGTGGTGAGGGGCCCAGAACTGAACACAGGATTCAAGCATCAGGATCAGGCACCGGCCGCCCCACCCCTGCCCCCCCCCCGGCTCCCCCCGCCGGGCCCCGCGGCTCCGTTCCTGGGGGGGGATGGCACCGGGCAGCCCCGCGGCGCCGTGCCGGTCCCGGAGGCGCACGGGCGGCCGCGGCGAGGGCCGGGGGCGGGGGGGGGGGGGGGGCGGCCGAGCCCTCGTTGGCGGCGGCGGGGGGCGGCGGCCGGTGCGGGGCGGTGCGGGAGCCCCCCCCGGGGCGGCCCCGTCGGGCGGTGCGGGCGGCGCGGGGGCTCCGGGTGCGCTCGGCGGGCTCGGAGCGCGGCTGCCCGGGCGGAGGGCGGCGGAGAGGAAAGCTGACAATGCTGTGAAAATATGTTTGCAGAAAATAGACAATTGTTGGATTAAACGTATTCAAGTATGAAATAATGCCTTTTTGTGTAAAAAACCTCAGCAATGTGAGCGTACAAAAGTTCCCCTGTGGCAGTTTCGTGCTCCCTTTGTGAGCTGCGCGCTCCGGCGTCTCCACTTGGCGCGGTTAACTCGGAGCCCCCCTTTAAACGCGATTGTTTCTTTCTTTTTAATGACATTTACCGGATCAAAACATGCTGTTAATTCGATCAGAAAGCTTTGCCCTCCTTAACAATGCCACAATAATTTCTCCTGAAGTTTGTTAAATTGACCAAAATTAGGCAAATGAATAGGGGGTCTGTCGGCGACCCCGCTCGCAGGTGACACCGAATAATGCACTCTCGGACCAGCTGCGATCCCCTCTTTATTTGCCCCTCTTTTCTTTGACCCGCATTATTAAAATTTAGGCCCAATGAAACTATTCATACTTTTCAATGGGACATTTTCCTATAGGATAATAGGCTACAAATTGAGCCTCTCCAAAGGAGACGGGGGGAGCAGGGGGGGTAAAACAACAACGCACAGACGCGCACACCACACAAAAAAAGGAGCGTCGTGTGCCAAAGGCTGGCGAGAGCCTCCCCGGACCGGCGGAGAGAAGAAAAAAAAAAAAAAAAAAAAAAAAAAAAGAGGGGGGTGAGGGAAGGGGGGGGGATATCGTGTGCCAGCCCCCCGGTCCCACACCTGCCGGGGTGTCCCCGGCGCATAAAGCGGTGTAAACAAAAAAAAAGCCTCGCTGCCATCTCTTATAAAGATGGACGTGTCACCAAGTCGTGTGAGAAAAGCCTGAGAACAAACGGGGCCACTCCGTCTCCAAGGGTTCTCCCTTGAACTGGGCGGAACAGCCTATTAAGGGCTTACTTAATTACTTTAATGACTCTGGACAGGCTTTAAAATGCAGTCAGCGCCGGGACTGGGGGGGGGGGTGTGGGATTTGCAGGCAGGCGGCGGGGATGGGGCCGGGGATGCGGCGAGAGGGGCGCAGGGCGCGATGCGCCCTGCGCCCCTCTCGCCGCATCCCCGGCCCCATCCCCGCCGCTATTGTGGGACCATCACGTGTGTCCCCGAGGTCCACGTGGGGTGACACAGCTGGGCCGCCCCCCGGCTGCGTGGAGGGGGAGGAAAAGCCAAAAAAAAAAAAAAAAAAAGAACTCCGCAAACCCTCATCCCCTCTCTCGCCCCCTGATCTTTAATGCATACATTCCCCCGGCGCCGCTCGCCCCTAATCCTGTGGGATCAGCGGGGACGTGGAGGCCCCCCCCCCCCCCCCCCGGCTCGGGGTCCCCCCCAAGAAGTGATGGCTTTATAAAGGGGACGGGAGGAGAGCGGGGAGGCAGTGACGCGATGGCCTCCAAGCTCAAGGAGAGGAGGGTGAGTGGCCGTCCTCCTTTGCGCGCACGGCTCGCCGGGGGCTCCCGGTGGCCCCGGACCCCTCATCGCCTTCCCCTTCAAAGGAAAACACCCCCGCACCCCTCAAACCGACCTGCCGGGCCGGGGCCGCCCGCACAGACGGGGATCCTCGGGGGCGGGGGGGACGGCGGAGGGGACCCGGAGCATCCCTCCCGGTACCTCGCCGCGCCCGGCGCCGCCGCTCGGAGCGGGGTCAGGTCCGGCTGCCCGGGACGGGTTCGAGGGGCGGCTGCCCCGGCCACATCGGCCCCGCCTGCTTCGTCCCCCTCTCCTCTCCTCCCTCCTTACCCCATCCCGTCTGTTCGGCAGAGGACGCCGGTTTCTCACAAGGTGATTGAGAAGCGGAGGAGGGACCGCATCAACCGCTGCCTCACCGAGCTGGGGAAGACGGTGCCCATGGCTCTGGCCAAGCAGGTAGGCGGGGGGGGGGGGCGGTTTAGGGGGCCCTGCGCCCCAGTCCCCGGGGCGGGGAGGGCGTGTGGGGAGAAGAAGTCATACCCCTCCCTTCCCCCCCCCGCCCCCGCAGAGCTCGGGGAAGCTGGAGAAGGCGGAGATCCTGGAGATGACGGTGCAGTACCTGCGAGCCCTGCACTCGGCGGATTTCCCCCGCGGCCGCGAGAAGGGTAGGTCGGGGAAAACCCTCGGTGCGGGGCGGCCCCGGCTCCCCCCGGGCGCGCCCTGAGGAGCTCGGCTCGACCGCCTCTCCCCTTCCAGCAGAGCTGCTCTCCGAGTTCGCCAACTACTTCCACTACGGCTACCACGAGTGCATGAAGAACCTGGTCCACTACCTGACGACGGTGGAAAGGATGGAGACCAAAGACACCAAATACGCCCGCATCCTGGCTTTCCTGCAATCCAAAGCGCGCTTCGTCTCCGAGCCCCTGTTGGCCTCCCTGGGCTCCCTGCCGGAGCCGGACTTTTCCTACCAGCTGCACGCCGGGGCCGAGTGCCCCGGGCACGGCTCCGGGGAGCCGCTGCCGTCGGGGGGGCCCTTCCCCTGGCACGGAGCCGCCCGCAGCCCCTCGCTGCCCTACCCGCTCCCCAACGCCGCCGTGCCCCTCGGCGGCCCCGGCCAGCAGCGCGGCGCCTTCCTCTCCTCCGTGCAGGGGCTGGACCGCCACTACCTCAACCTCCTCGGCCATTCCCACCCCAACGCCTTCGGGCTGCCCCCGGGGCAGCATCCCCCCGTGCTATAGAGACTCGGCCCCGACCGACGAACCCTATTTATGACCGCGGACTCTGCGAGTTGCGCACGGGGAGGCTGCAGGGGGACGGAGAGCGTGGCCCCCTCCTTGCGCCCCCGCCCGCCCTCCCTTCCCACCTCCGGGTGCTGCGCCCGTACAAGCGACGCCTTGGAATAAACGTTTATACCCGGCGCCCCTTCTTGTTTGCGGGAGGGAGCCCCTTCGGGTGGCCGCGGGGGTGGAATGGGGGTGCGTGTCTGCCCCCTTCCCCGCCCAGGGGAGCAAAACACGAGCGACACCGGCGGGGGGGAGGGCGCTCGGTGACCCCCCTTCCAGCTCCCAGGTCGCCACTGGGGTCCAGGAGAGCCGAAGGGAGCGCTGGAGGGGATGGAGTGCCGGGAGGATGGGATACCAGAGGGATGGAGTGCCGGGAGGATGGGGTACCGGAGGGATGGGGTGCCGGGAGGATGGGGTACCGGAGGGGATGGAGTGCCTGGAGGATGGGGTACCAGAGGGATGGGGTGCCGGGAGGATGGGATACCGGAGGGATGGAGTGCCGGGAGGTTGGGGTACCGGAGGGATGGGGTGCCGGGAGGATGGGGTACCGGAGGGGATGGAGTGCCTGGAGGATGGGGTACCAGAGGGATGGGGTGCCGGGAGGATGGGATACCAGAGGGATGGGGTGCCGGGAGGATGGGGTACCGGAGGGATGGAGTGCCGGGAGGATGGGGTACCGGAGGGATGGAGTGCCGGGAGGATGGGGTACCGGAGGGATGGAGTGCCGGGAGGATGGGGTACCGGAGGGATGGAGTGCCGGGAGGATGGGGTACCGGAGGGGATGGAGTGCCGGGAGGATGGGGTACCGGAGGGATGGAGTGCCGGGAGGTTGGGGTACCGGAGGGATGGAGTGCCGGGAGGATGGGGTACCGGAGGGATGGAGTGCCGGGAGGATGGGGTACCGGAGGGGATGGAGTGCCGGGAGGATGGGGTACCGGAGGGATGGAGTGCCGGGAGGATGGGGTACCGGAGGGATGGAGTGCCGGGAGGATGGGGTACCGGAGGGATGGAGTGCCGGGAGGATGGGGTACCGGAGGGATGGAGTGCCGGGAGGATGGGGTACCGGAGGGATGGAGTGCCGGGAGGATGGGGTACCGGAGGGATGGAGTGCCGGGAGGATGGGGTACCGGAGGGATGGAGTGCCGGGGATGCCCCTCGGGGGCGGGCGCTGCCTTCCCACGCACCATGGAGGGAAGCGTCCAATAGGCACCAGGATGCCCCGCGTGTTTTGCCCGCGATTTTCCCCGCAGCGCAGCCTGTTCGGAAGGGGAGGGATAAGGCAGGAGGCGCGGGACGGGGCGGAGAGGGAAACTGCGGAGCGCCGAGAATAAACGAAATAAAAAACTCTCGACGCCTCAGGACTCGCTGCTGGTGCGGGGTTTGGCTCTCTCCTGCCTTGCTTAACCGGGCGATCGCGGTCCCACCTGGCTCCGCTGACGTCCCCGGGTGTCGCCGCATCCTCCGGGACCCCCGCTCACCCCGGGAGCCGCCGAGGGGTAAATGATCTTATTCCAGTTGGGGGGGAGGCTTTGAGAAGGTTTGACCCGGGTTGTTTGCCCAGGTCATGGAATGGGCTGACCCACGATTTGTAAACCAACCCGACCCCTTTATTCCGAAACAAACAAAAAGACCTTCATTACAATGAGTCAAAAAGTAGAATGTGTATCTTCCATTTAACCTGTAAATACAGGAAAAGCTGCTATTTCAGATTAGCGGGGGAAAGGTCACCCGGCGGGATGATGCACTGAGTCAGCCGGGGAGGTGGCTAGGAAGCGCATTTCCTCGGGACACCTTTAGGATGGAAAATCCAGCGGGAAACCCTCTCTCTCAGTGTCCAGAGAGCAATATGGGAGGAGCAAACACGTCCAGCGGCAGCAGGACGGCTGGTGCCTGCTATCAAGCCATGTTCTACACTCATTTTCACCGGTGTTGGGTGTAAAATACGCAGAAAAATCCTACATTATTCTATTCTGTGAGCCTTAAACTTTTGTGAACCCTCCTTGGCATTGAAGCATTAAAGATAGAGCATTTCCCTGCAAATCTAAATTATTAATATATTCAGCATTTGGGTCCCTGTTAACCAAATTAAACAAACCTTCCCCTTGCTAAGTAGATTTTCTGTCTGAGATTAGCAGAGGGCCACCATGATCAGAATTAGGGTCATTTACATATAATTTTGCAAACTCGCAGTGGTCCATGACAGTCTTTGTATCTCCAACGTTGCTATTCTGGATTTTGTTCTTTTCTCCTTTCGTTTTCATTTAGCTGTGGAGGATAAACCCTGCTTTGGCTTTACAATGACTTTGGGATAAAAGTCTCCCCTCTCTGCCCTTGCAGTGCTCTGAGCTCACCCTCCTGGCTTTTGCCCTAAAAAGTATTTTGGCATCCACTAAAACCAGTGGTATTGGGGATGGCAGCCACGATGCCATCTCAGCTCTGTGCATGGGTCCTGAGAGGCAGCAGGGCACAGAGCTCCCCGGGGACAGGCACCCTCTGTGTTTTGATGGAAGTCCAGTTCATTTGGGTTTTTTAATACTTCTGTGCCTGGAGGGCAGGGGTTTTTAGCTTTTTTAATTTCCCTCCCCCCCCCCCCCAATTCCTTTAGCTCTGCTGTAAGCATCTCCCAACAGCTCTGGTGGGAGCAGCTAGGAGCTGGATGTGACATCTGGTGGGAGCAGGTAGGAATGGGATGTTACCTGTGCTGGGCCAGTTAAAGGCCGCACCTGGTCTCATCTGGGGTGCCCATCTAGGCTGACAATGATCATCTTCTGACATGGCAGTTGCCATTTACTGGTGTCTGGCAGCAGCTAGCACAGGAATGAAGGGTTTGTTCCTGAAAACAAACTACTTTACCTCCCAAAGCCCCCCAAACGCTAGCTTCTCCGTTACACACCTGCTTGGCTAAAAATGCTTATCATTAATTACTTGCTTTATTATTTCCTGTTCCTTTTCTCCTGCTACAGTCTTTCTCCTTCTCAGACATTCAAATCTCACTTGCTTCATTTTATCTTGCCTTCCTTTCTCATGCCTTTTATGTTCTTTCTTCTACTTCTTCTTCTCCCTGTTATCCAAACTCCTCTTTTTATCCTCAGGCTTTTCAAGTCTTATGTATATGGCAATTCTGCTCATTCCAGAAAACACTTGTACAGAATAGTCACATCACAGTGATTTCTTTATGCTGAAAGCAAAGAAACATTTTGGGATTGATGGTTTGCACAACGGGAGTTCACAGTTCTGCATCTGACACTGACTCTCACTTGTCATTTATTCAGGGTTTATGCTGATCTTAGTAATAATGCATTATTTAAAACATCTCCAACTCACTAAGTTATTATAAAGTTTTGCCTGCACTATTATGAAAGTTAAAAAATCATCAATTAGATGAAAGAGACATAAGTAGCCTGTGCACACTCTCTCTACCTTAAAAATACAGGTTTTAAACAGGCAACAGGTGAAGCCTGGGAGGAAGCATTACTCTGTTGCTTATAATGTTGAAATATGTAGAAAAGATTTATAATTTTTGACCATACATAACATGGATCAGATTGCTTATTTCTTCCCATAGTTTTGCACCAGTCTGAAGGCATAATTCAAAGAACCAGGTGCTTTGCTAGCAGTGCCACACTGTGAAGTTTCCAGCCTTGGAAACAGAGCCCAAGCCACAGAGCACAGTCCCTGAATTTATGCCAAAACAATCATTTTGGGGATAAATTATCAATCAGGTCACCAGCTGATAAGGAAATACTTCTATTTTACCTTGGGTCAGTGGCCCTGCACAGGACCACAAACAGTTGTGTCAGCACATCTGTAGGAGCTGAGCCATGGGTTAGGAAAAAGCAGCTGAGAGAAGGAGGAGGAACACTACTGATGAAGGCTCTTAATCATAGATGCATTCCAGTAGTGATGCATGTGATAGCTGGCTTCCTAGTGGTATGGTATGATCCCTTTCCCATGGTACTAAAGATCCTGCCAGTTTGTAAGTCTTGTTGTCCCACTGCCTGTGGGATGCCACTGCTGTTCTTGTTCCTCTCAGGCTCACAAGTTCCCTGTGGTAGCCTGCACAATTTGACTAGAAGCGCTTAGGAGAGCAGAAGGTCTCAGGTGCTAGGGTACAATGATCACCCTATCCAGATCAGCTTCTTTTCCTACTACCATGTTCTCAGAGCTAAACAGTGTCCAGAAGCCCAGATGGGTGTTTTCCCTGCATAAAGTGACATGAATACAAGGAGGAAGAGACTTTTTGTTTGCCTGTTGCTCTCAGGACCTATCTGTATATTAGATGCATAGTGCTGAAGCAGCTATACACCTGTCCAGCAACAACCTTGCAAAGGCAGTCTTTTGGAAAAGAAATCCTCCAGACAACAGTTTCATATTTGCTGAGTATGAGCTGCAGCATCTGATCTCACAGATACGCCTCCTGCCTTGGATGAGCACACGCACTCTCACCTCATCCTCTTTATTTCTACCTAGCTTGTCTACAGATTGTGTAATGGACTTGAGAAGGAAAAGAACACTAGTCTCTCTCCAAGATGTACAAGAATGGCATTTTAATATGTATATAGGTTAAAGAACTGATATCTACCCACATATCACACTGCACACAGAGAGGCATGTTAAAACAAAGTTCACTTTAAAAGGCGTGAGAGAGCAACATCAAGAACAATTGGATAAAGCATCTGATGTGAGGAGAGAGGAGTAGTCTGGGGTATCCAAATTAAAAATATTAAGTTCAGTTCAACTTAAGAAACACTTTGTTTAACATTCATCTTCAAGCTACAGCAACTGTAATGTGCATTATGTTTCCTCAGCAACGATACAGTTAATTAGGCTGAAAAAAATACTTTTGTTAAGAAGAAATAAAACTTCTGCATGTGTGCCCCCAAAAGTTTAAAGAAAATTTAGTTTTTAGTTACCTCAAAATGTAGTCCTAGTCCATGTACAGATTTTCTAATTAAAAAATTGAGAGTCTTTGAATAAGGGATTCCTGCAAGTTAGTAGGGAATAACAGTGTCTATGACTCAGTTGTTGTTCTTTTGGCAAACATTATGAGGGTAGTCTTACCCCTGATGGGGGCTTAACCCAGAGCACATAGAAGGATTTACATCAGCTCACTTTGTGGTTCTTTATTTACGGACTATATCAGTCTCCTGCTAGCTTTGTGGAAACCCGGCAGCTCCTGTGCTCTGCGCTCATCTCTGCCTCTGGTGAATACCAGCACTCTTTTTGTCCCATGAAGAGTGAAGACATTTAGAGTAGGAGCACTTACTCGTAGCCACTCTGCCCCTATAAAGCCACTTCTGTTCTCTTTGATGGAAACTGTGTGTCCTGGTTAGTCCTTTGAAAGAAGAGATTAGATGACAGTGCGCTAGGAGAGAGTTTGATCTAAGGTATCAAAGAGAAGGAGAACAGGCCTTATGAGGAATGGCTGAAAGAGCTGGGGTTGTTTAGCCTGGAGAAGAGGAGGCTGAGAGGAGACCTCATTGCTCTCTATAACTACCTGAAAGGAGGTTGTAGAGAGGAAGGTAATGGCCTCTTCTCCCAGGTGACAGGGGACAGGACAAGAGGGAATGGCCTCAAGCTCCACCAGGGGAGGTTCAGGCTGAACATTAGGAAAAAACTTTTCACAGAAAGGGTCATTGGGCACTGGAACAGGCTGCCCAGGGAGGTGGTTGAGTCACTTTCCTTGGAGGTGTTTAAGGGACAGGTGGATGAGGTGCTGAGGGGAATGGTTGGACTCGATGATCTGGTGGGTCTTTTCCAACTTGGTAATTCTATGATTCTATGATCTGATATCAAGTTGCAAGCAAGAAGCTGAGCTCCACATAGTGACAGGGTCTGAGTGCTTTCTCCATGCCAGGGAGGACTATGGCTTTCACACATTCATTCTCCTCCTCTGGAGGTATATGTGGCCTGTGTATAATGCGTTTTGTGTACCATGTGTATACTAACTTATACTATGTACGTAGGAAGCCAATACAGACCCTCTTCCATAGTACAGCTGGATTTCTTTCACTTTTTCTCAGTATTTCCTGGTCTTGGTTGTGCTTTGCTTAAATGTGGGTTTGTTTCTTGTATCCTCAAAACTTCCCATGTATGCTACATTAGCACTATTCCAGGGGATGAATCCACAGAGTTTAGCCTTTAAAATCTTTTATTACTAAGATCTAGAATTGGTCTTTTTTTTTTCTTTTTCCCAAAACTAAAATGTCCTTTAATTTACCTTGAGCAATCTCATGGTTTGATGCAGACAGATAATTGATCCACTTCTAGAACATTACTCAGTACAACAGGTGTTGCCACTATAGCTGTTTTTCTGCCAGAGGTGGTAGGACAGAAATAATTTACCATTGCTAACGAATTGATTGTAGAGTTTTCAGGATCTGGAGAGGGACCAAGTACAACAAAACCTATGGAACAACATAGGTTAAATCTAAAAATGAGAAAAGTGTAACAGGGAGAGAAAATATATATATGTGTGTATATATATATAGAGCGTATAACACAACGTTATATTACAGTGTTCTAAGGAAATCAACAAAATCTGTGTCTTGCATATTCCACTGTAAAGCCTCTTTTTATCTTAGGATGTAATAATAATTTTTCTGTGCCACAAACTTTTTTTTCATACAGTATCTTCTCTTAAAGAAATGAGAAAAAACATATCTCAGAGTTTTATTACTGAAAATATTGTAAACGTTCTGTAATATCTGGAGAAGGAGAGAAAGTAATTGGAAAAAGAACACGAGCATGAATACATCCTTTGCTGCATAACGACAAAGCTTGATAGACAGTAAAGATCTATGAAAAAGAGTAAAACAACGATTAAAGGTACCGCTGTTTACAGCAAATCACTGTCTGCAGGAAAGCCAGCATGTTAAAGTAAACAAGAGACTCCTATAAGCTTGTTACTATGTGTAGGTATTGTGGGCCAAATCTTTAGCTAGTACAGGTGGGCAAAACTTCCTGCAGATTCCTGAAGCTAGAGGTGCTTCCATGTGGAGGAGACACAATGGAGTTGCACCAGCAGAAAGCTTACCAAACAGGTAAGTGATATTTCAGTGGCTCCATATGCTCATTTTATTAACTCAGCTATGCAGCTGCATGTTTATAAAGACATATGAGCTTCTTCCAAAACCAGGCTGTATCAGATTAGGTCAAATTTAGCACCAGAATGATAAACTTCATCCTCTTCTAGCAGGAAGTTATGGGCATTTTGGGACTGGAGTTCTGGAAACACAGCGATAACCCCTGCTGCCAGCATCCAGCTTCCTACAGGCTTTTCAAAGAGTCTACCAGGCACTGTAGCTGCAAACAGGAAACAATCAAGGTGATAAGATATTTCAGGAAAATGCCAACAAGTTGGAACCATCATAAACATAAAAGAAAAATCTTTTCAGTGGTCTGATAATAGAAGGATATACTGAAATTTATGAGCATCTGACTTGAAACCGTTAGATATCTCAAATGTAGCTGTCTAAGAGTGAAACAATCCCCCTTTTGAATCGGGAAGGAATGCAGGATCAGTAGGTCAGATTCAGATATACAAGTCAGATTCAGATATACAAGGGCAGCTGAATCCCACCCTCACAGCTGTCTGGCAACTAGCCTAATTTATCTGCTCAGATATTTCAGAGGGCTATACATCTCCATGCTAAAATAACACATTTAATTAAAAGAAGTTCAGCTTCCAGTAACTCAGCCAAATAAAAATTTCTTCTAGCTCATCTCCAAGACCTGTTGCTCATTTTTAAAAAAATAAGAACCCATTTTTCATGTGCCTGTTATTCAGACAAGTCCAGCCATGGAACTGAAACGGCTGATGAGTGTTAAAGGGCTCCAGTGGCTGGTTATTCCAGTTAACCGATATTTTTATTTTTAATGTACTAGTTGCATGTACTGCTAGAACAGGAAAGAATTTGGGGTGGGGACAAATGGGTTTTTACTATTTCCCTCCAGCATGCACTGTTTCAGAAAAAAAATGAGCCATCCACCGAAAGTCAGTGTCCTTTCTCCATGGCTTGGTTGTCAAAATGTCAAGCTCAGAAGCTGGAGCCCTTCCATGGCACTGGTTTGGCTCTGAGGTGCCTACATAATAGCAACCATGTTATTCCCCTGCCACCTTTGTCAACATGAAGAAAAGGATTTCAGGAACTCCGTGTGTGAAATGTCTACATATAAAATCAGAAAATCAATATTCTTAAGTAAACACACACCAAGGGAAAATTTTGCAATTGATTTAAATGGAAATCTGTTCTCCTCTCATTGTCTCTTCTCTATTACAGTCACTAAAATTTTACCAGCTCCGGCTGAGCAGAATAATGCTGCATTCTCATGAACATACCTACAAACTGGCATTTCCTGACAAACAGAGACATGATGGGATAGACAACATTTAACCCTTTCTTCAGAAAAAGTTTTATTTCTTTCCTTTAGGCTTCACCACCAGTCAGTTTTGCCGCTAACGTGTCTGCTTCATGCATTTTAAAAAGAAAGCTTACCTTTAGCCAGCTGCTATTTCGGCACTAAATCCCCTGCTAATCTAATTTTGTTACATTTTTTGAACAGATTGCTATGTCAGAACACAGTTTTGTGACCCCCATTTTTTCTCCCATTAAAATAAATTACGTTTGCTCTGACCACCAGGATGTCTGAATCAACTGAGCTTCTTCATAACCATGTGTTATCTGTTCCTTTTTGGTGTGGACAATGCT
This sequence comes from Clamator glandarius, assembly GCA_033459285.1. Taxonomy (NCBI): domain Eukaryota; kingdom Metazoa; phylum Chordata; class Aves; order Cuculiformes; family Cuculidae; genus Clamator; species Clamator glandarius. Next base: position 2,509,778 of record JAUNZM010000080.1, read on the forward strand.
TAGCATAAGGAAAATATGCAAAGCTTGCGGAGTAGCCAAATGTCTCACAAACTAAACTCTTGAAAACCTGAAGTGTCATCCTTATTTATAATGGAAGTTTCTCCGGCTTGCAGAGTTCACGTGACATTTCAGACTGGATGTCAAAATTTCCTTCAGTACACCAAAAATCAAAATGTAATGGCCCTGAAAGACTGAAAGGAGCATCAAAAATAGATAATTACTATTTTGGAAAAAAAAAAAAAGAAGTTACCAAGTTACTAGCCAAGTAAGAATGTGCTTAATTAGAGAACTCCCAGGAAAGTCTTTTGAGGTCTTCAGAATTTTTTCTAAGAATCATAGTTTTATGCCAACAGACATCAGACTGCTAAAATGATGCTTGCTCAGATAAAAAATACTCCGAATGTGCGTTAGTGAGTAGATCTCTGGAGGCATCACCACTCACCTTATTTTCACCATGATTTTCAAGATTGTACATCTTACTAGTTCAACAGAAGATATATCATCTCCTGACCGAGCTACTAGGAGTTTATTTCATCTAAATCTTCAAACTCCTTCTCTGTTTCTGGGTAGTGTTTATCCAGCAAGCTTTTTATACACCTGCACAGCTTGAGACAGGGAAGGAAACTGATGCATAAAGTTACAAACAAGATTCTGCCTGTTACCATGCTGATACAATTTCTCCTTGCAATTGGTCTCCTACCACGTTCAGCTGCCTCTACAGATCCGATATATCACAATATCACAATTTCCCAGTGGTCCCAATGATATGCTCCAGGATTCACTGGAGTCCTGAAATTTTCCAGGAGCTGAGATTACCCAGGATACAAAGACCGGAATGAATTTTCACAGCTACTCAGTAGGCAGATGAGATCCTGGGAGCAGGACCCTACTGACAAAGGAACACAAGTCAAGATTAAACTCCACGTTACTGCCAGGTTGCAGTATGAAATTCCCCTCTCATTTCTCATTTCTTCTTGTGTTTGTCAGACCTTAATGTAACTACTATTTTGTGCTATGGAGTAGCTCACAGTTTCTGCACTGTTTTACACTATATCCACCTAACCACTGCTCAGAATGTATGCAGTTCACAGTGCTGACCCTGCAAGGATTTGCACGTGACCTCAGCCTCCTGCACTTGGCTTGCTTTACTTTACTGAGGGCTGCTTCACTCAGATTTCACAGGAACTAGATTGAGGGAAAGTGTTGGTATCACAGAGATTTTGGAGGAAATTGCAGGTTAAGAATAAAACAGTGGTCATAATTGTGCATTCTTTCAATACCCCTGAAAAGGCCAAGACTAGTGGCTATAAAACCGTCACCTGTACGCTTTCAAGTAGCACCTCAGATGCAGCCCTGAGATTCCCTACAAAATTTTAACCCAAGGGATCATAGTCATTTCCACCCCAGTGAAAGACAAGCTGCTCTTCAGGACAAAGAGAAGGAGTAGTATTGCAGGAGCAAGACACCTATTTTTCTATACCTGCCCAGGATATCTTCCACCAATGCTTTTTGGATCTGTTTATTTTCCTTCTCTTTACACTCAGATCCCAGCCTGAATGGAGGTCTCAAGAGACTAGGTTGCCCTTTTCCAAAAGAGAAAACATAATCCTTTTTTCCCAATCATACGATGCCTCTTCTTAACTAATATATCAGAGCCTGGGTAAGTAAGAAACATTCCTTACCAGTGAGCAGAATTTCAGGTTGGTTTTCCTTCTTAAAAGGTAACCACAGGTACAACATTGCTGGGCAGCACTGTTTTAAGTACGGCGGATCAGATGCTGTCCTGGTTTATAACCTCCGCCAACCCAAGTGAACGCAGGAGCTGGTAACTTCACACATACGTTCTGAAGGTCAGGATGCCCAGATACAATGCATTTGAGGATGCATTTTTAGGGAGTTTCTCTAGCCCACCTGGCATGGCTCAGGAAGGTAACTCAGCCTGTGTGTATTTACCTTGCTACCTAGAACAGAATAAGCAGACCAGGGCACAGCACAACCCAGGCAGGCTCTCAGGGCTTGTAAATCACTCTAATGGCAATAATGGTTGCGCAACTGAGATGCAAACTTCGATTTCATATTTTAATCACAAAGTGGAAAACGTGAAGCCTATCAGCAGCTGGCAGCTTTGCCTGCCTTTCCACCCACACTCCATGGGAGCGTGGCTTCAAAGTGCAGCAGCACACTGAACTATCTTCTGCTCACCATGAAGCGGAGTGTAAAGCAGCTTTTAAAAAGATGAAGCATCTCCAGGTGGTTAAGGGCACAGAGCTACAGCGAATGTCTGTGGTTGGCATAACCGTAGGCCGGCAGGGTTAAAAGGAAGGCTGCCCAAATTCATCTAAGACCTGCAAGTCTTGAAACACGTAAACCCAACATGCGTCAGATAAAGAAGCCAGAAAGAAAGGTGCCCCCTAATGAGTTTTTTTTGCGCTTGGTTGAGCGAAAGGGCTGCTTCAGGAGGCTAATAACTAAAAACCTTCCAGGCTTTTGTCCGGAGAAATGGCAGGCACTTTCCATCCCTTTTAAAAAAAGAAGGCCTTTCGGAGTCTTCACGAGAGATGTGGATTTTAAGGGCGACCTTAGGTCATACAGAACTAATCAAGCGAAAACAATAAGAAAATTAGACTGACAGTCAGCAAGTATCTGAGGACTTTATCAAAAAGAATTAGGAATGGACAAATTCACTGGGAGCAAAGGATCAGATCTGCAAGGTGGCATTGTGTGATGGGATTAAATTATTTATTCATTGTTAATTTATTTATTTATGTATGTGCAAATGACCTAGCTGCTGCAGGTGCTGAGGAGTTTCTGAAAAGGCCCAGTTTTAGAGCCAAGGCTAGAATATTGGTCCATTTAACTCATTCTTTTCCTTAAGGCGATCAAACAGTGACTTTTATCTAGGAGATAGAGGAGGAAAACCATATGTGTACTGGGAATGATGCGGGGTCTGAGCAGCACTAAGTACCCAAGTATTCCAGTCTCATTCAAGAATGCTGTGCAGTTTAATGTCCAGCAAATTAGCAAATGAATGCTTATGTCAATATGTGAAAAATCCCTAGTTGGTTTAAACAGATAAAAAGCCTCTTGGGAAATGGCAGAAAATGCAGGCTTTCTCTCTCTTTCTTTTTTAAAGAAAGAAAGAGAAACAGTACTTATTAAATTTTTGCCAAACTTACAAACATTTGCAGAAAACAACAACAGTTTGGGTCTGGATGCTGGATCTTATATATACATGAAATATTTCCAATGCTGCTACTGCAAAAATACAAGAAGCTTTTGCCAGGTGCGTTTTGAATCACATACTTCCTATTCAAGAAGGAAACGGTAAAATCTGGGACAGCTACAGGGACTGTGAGATGCCATCCTGCTACCCCTCTCTTAAAGGCACAGGAGGTCAAAAACCCTGGAGAGGATCCCTCTTTACATTTTGCCCTGATTTATAGAATCAGTCTTGAAGATGAAATCCACAAACACTTCTTGTTTTTCCTCCTCCAAATTTAACAATTGATGGGAAAGGGTAAAAATTGTCATCTAATGTTTCCCTTGACCCAGCAGAGCAAAGCCACAGTGGGGACTCTGTGTACGACATGACCCTGGGGAAAAAAGGAACACGAGATCTCAGCATGGGGGTTGGAGGCAAGAAGTCACACATATCGAAAATGACAGAGTCACGTCAGTTAATGCCATGTGATAAGGGAGTCCTGCTGTGGTTTAGGTCTTTCTGCAGAGATACACTTGAGGGTTGACCAGTAAGGAAGATTTTTCACTAAATCCAGAAAGGGGTTAGAGACATTTGAGCAGGACAGATTATAATGAATTATCTTTCTTCAGGATGAGCATCAGCAGCTATGCTGGGGATAGTAAAACTGCTCCATGAGACAAATGGAAACCTACACGTTTTGAAAACAGACAGGTTTATGTAGAATGTCATCTTACATACTTCTGCTTCATCCACAGCACTTCCCTTATGGCCATTTGTAGGCCCTCTCCTCAAAACCAGATTTCTTTATGTCATTTTGGAGTAAGGGCTACTGAAGAGAAAAACAGAAGGCATTTTAAAGAACAAATGTCTTTAATAATACTAAATTTGAAATATTACCACAAATTAAAAGTTCAATGAAAGAATTTCCCAGGCCATGCAAAAAAAACACAGGCCATGTAGAAAGTCTGCCTCTTCCTTGGAGCCAAAAAATCCTTCTTTCTCCCTTATATGTTAATGTGTGAGGATGAATTCAGACAGTACAAATGTCGGCATTTCACTAACAAGCTCCACAGAGAGATCATGGAACTTGTTGAACTATGGTCTTATTTCATGGGCTGTCAGGGTGCCTTTGAGAATGGCAGCAGTGAAAAGCAGAGCTACATAGCGCTGAGAGCTCTGTTGTCTCAGGAGTAATCAGCACAGGCCAAATCTCTTCTTGCCCATAGTTTCAAATGGATGGTGTCCTGGCTTCAAGAGAAACACCAGTATGCAAGGGCACGCTCTAGTACTATCACTGAATTTCATGTCCTCAAGACTATACAATTCACCTCCTATGATGACTTTGATTTCAAATATATTGACAAGGTTTCTTGCTTTTCTCATTGGCAAATTTCACCACTACCTGTCTACTTTTGGTGTCAAAGGCACTAGATAAAATACTACTATTTCCATTAGTATTACTAATATTGAAGGTAGAATACTTTCAGTATCTCACCTACCTGCCCACGTATTCGTGTTCAGATTTCTTTATTAATTCCTATTTTCCCCAGCTTCAGTGTTCATTTCCCAAATTGTGCAGAATTATTATTTTTTTTTATTGCTCCTAATTAAGATGTTTTCCTTAACGTCCCAGCTACATTTTACACAGAAGAGTCAAACGGGCTATGAGTCCTTCTGTTGAGGAAGCAATCTGGCTGCCTATCTAAGTGAAAACAGCTGCCTCAAGGCAGAATGGAAATGTGGACTTGAGTTCTGCAGGCAGGGCTCAGCACGGGACCAGAGGAAAGACAAGGTAAAAGGTAGCTTAAACTAGCTCTCATCAGTACACATCGCCAAGGCATGCCCAGAAGACCCTCCCCTTTGCTCCATGCATGAACAATTGCCCTCTGAATGTGCAGCAGCCACCCATTAATGTTTTCTGCCATCAGAAATGAAATATGGCAGACTAGAAGAGGGAGACCTTGCTAAACCTGGAGCTCTGCCCAGGCGCACGGGCAAGTACTCTCAATGGAATATTTTTCCAGGAATTTCAAGAATCTGAAGCTTAGCCTCAAGTGAGATCCCGTCAGCTAATGCCTATATTACCATTACCTCTGAAGTACTATTGGATGTGGTTGCAAACTACAAAATATAAAATTATCAGAGGTTTCTATAGCCTTTCACAGGGAGTACAAGGCTGAGCTAAAAGCAGGGATCTTATATTGCTTACCATTATTAAATTCCAATATCTCTAACATTATTGGGTTTGTTTCAGTGTCCTGTTGTTAAAATAACCCTTTCACTTCACAGACTGTGTGGACAAGTACATGGGATGCTCAGCTCAGAGTCAGAAAGGCTATGCTGCAGTCCCATTTTTGCCATGGCAATTAAGGATGAGTTCAGGCACAGTTTCTGCCTCTGATTTCCAGTAGGTGAATCAGATATCATATTGCTTTTGTATTTATAATGTATCACAGCTTATTATTATTATTATATAAATTAATAATTATTATTATTATTATTATTATTATTATTATTATTATTATTATTATTATTATTATTATTATTATTATTATTATTATTATTATTATTATTATTACTTCCCTTATTTGTTGGGGGGTTTTGTGGTTTTTTTTTTAATTCTAGTACTATCATCAATTCAAGATTTGCATCCACAGAGCCATTCTGCCTAGAGCAGCACCCCCTAGTTTAGGCAGACAAGCTTTTGAAATCCATTGCATTTTTACAGCACAGAAGGTAAAGGATAGCACCAGAGACTTTTTTTCAGCTGGATATCACACTAGCCTTCAAGGAAGAGGCAGTGGAAGTCGTACACGGGGATACTTGTTTGTAAGTAAAGTTAATTAAACATCCAAAAGTGCAGGAAATATATCAGAAAAGAAAAATCAGGGAAGGAACGTAGAACTTCAGCAGCCAGGAAGTAGCATCAGGAAACTGGACTTTTCTCTCATTTGGAAGGAGGCAGTTCAAGTAGGCTCCAGGAAAGTCCAGTCACCGAGCTCAAGGTGCAGCAGCTATAGCCTAGTTGTTACAGACTTCAGAGATGTTTGCACTTTACAAATAACAGCTTTCACTATACAAACAGATGGAAAGTCGTTGTGAAATTAGTGTGCTATTTCTTTATTTAGCTAAGTGCATGTATGTTTACACCTCCCGAAGGGAGAAAAAAAAATAGCAGTGATTAAAAGGTGGACTGAGCGATAAGTTAGACAAAACACAAAGTTATGCTACGGTAAGTGTCAAATGAAAATTCTGTCTTTTTGAGAAAAGACTTTTCAAAGCAGATTCACAGATTTTATTGAGGCTCAAAGATTTCTTCTTCAGAAGAAGCAAAGTCAATTTAAACAGATGATAACAATTTTTATAACAGCTTTCAGCAGAAAGGCTGCAAGTAAAGGGGGACAAAAAGCAGAAGACCATAGAAAGAGATGTGCAAAAGTAGGAGATTATTAAGAAAGATACTATTAAAAATGCTTCCTAAAGCTGAACAGGTAGTTTGCAGTAATAAATAAGTACAGCAGTAAATGACACAAAGAACCCTCCTTCAACCAGAGGAAGTTTGGATTGGTTGACCCGATGCTCAAGACAAACACGAAGGTGGCAAGTGCAATACAAATCTGCCCTTTGGCACCTGGTTCATGATGGCAGTTGCTACTACACAAGTGTTTTCAAGTACGTTTTATATGTTCTCTACTTCTCAAAACATGCAAGTACTTCTAACTGAAATACTGAGTTAGTTACCAGCTTCAAATGTTAGAGGGTCTGAGATGCTAGCGTATTCTGAACTAGCAATGTATTCCATTCCCTGAAACACTGCCCTGAAACAAAATCTTTCAGGACTTAAAAAAGATGTTATAGTATTCTATAACTTCTATTTTGTGTGGGAAAAAGGATGAATCTTTACTATTCTTGCTGCGTGGTTGGTCATGACTTCTCTGTGCTCTTTTATACAGTATACATTCTTCTGAGCAGTGTCTGAGATAATACATGAAATACACATAGCAGGAAGTTCAAACACTCAGCAGCTTGGCCCTACTTAGGTGTTTCAGAAAATTAAACTGGGAATTACAAAGCTGTTTGTCTAGCACACATGAGTATTGCAGCCTCTCCTAATGGTCCCACAGAACTTGGTTTTGTTTACTTTAAAGAGAAGATATAGAGGAAAAGAAGTCACAGAAGCAGGAGTTATTTTGCTGGATACCACCAGAACAGAGTGCCTTAAAAATTCTACACAAGTAGTATTTTTCTATAGAGACTCTGCCCCTCCCAGAGACAATATAAATAATGTTTCTCATACTTTTATCTGGGATAAGTATATGAAAATGCAATTTATGTACAATCAAATATGATAATTATTAAAAGAATGGACATTTTCACATTTCATGTTGCCAGGGGAAAAAGAATCCAACAAAATGTATAGATTGATTTTTCAAAATCTTATGATAGGCTGCTCAGTGAAGGCAAACAGCTTCACAAGGTCTTACTAGAAAAAAGAGGGGTAAAAAAAAAGCATGTATGACATCACACATCCCTGGAATGGAGAACACTTCTTTCTCCTTTACAGAAGCACAGGAAGTCACAGTGGCAATTCAAAGCTGCATTAGAAAACCAGCATGAAATTATAAAATAGCAGTGAAAGAAATATTTTACAGACCTTAACTGCTCTTGGCTGATTGGCAATTCATGTGCAAGTGTCTGGAAACCAAGACTAGAAACTAACTAGTTTATTCCTGTGTTCATGGTACATGAAATGAGTGGCTGCTCATGAAAATTAAATTTATTTTTAAATATCTTTAAAGATTTTTAAAAGATCCTAGTTGTACTAACCTAATTGCTACCAGGCACAGAGAAATTGAATCAATTCCTGAATACCTGGGTCTAATCTGAATCTGAAACCATCCGAACGTGGCGTTTATGTTTAGGATGTACACTACCTACTCTGGCCCTAGAGTGGTTCTAGTGGTCATGCATGAACTTCTGAGGCCACTGACATCAGTAGTCAGGCACCAAAGCGCAATGCTTGCGACGTAGGTAGCAGGTCACCAACGGCAATGAGATTGATAGTAAGAAGGCTGGTACACGAGTAGGAGGGAGATGTCAGGCTTATCTTCACATAGACCATCACTGCAAAGATTCTTTGGTCTGTAGTTACTTTAGCCTTTCAGGCTGATTTAATTAGATTTATACGAAAATTAGATGAAGCAAATTATGAAGGGAAGTATAATGAAAAAGGCCCATACCAACATCCCATTTACAATACGACTACTTCAAACCTATGGGCAGATTTGAATCACAGTGATGCAAGAAGTAGCATTTTCAATATCAACAGAATCATAGAATGGTTGGGTTGGGTTTTGACTGGACTAAAACCAGATCAGAACATGCCGAGATGTCTACAAACCAGGTCTAGCTGGGACACAGCACCTCACATGCCTCTGCGCTTCACTGCCAGAAAAAAAGGGCAAGGATTGGTGAAGATACACTGGAAAATGGGAAGACTTATTGTGCTTCTGTTTCTGTAACAAACTTGCTTGGCATGCACTTCTGACTGTTACCTGTGCACTCATGTGCTGTTGGCTGACGGCTCAAGAATGCAGGCAGGCTAGGGCAGGACATCAGCGCTAGTGGCTGTGCCAGATGGCTCTGCTCTAGCAGAGGCTGTAGTGTAATAATAATAGTGCTATAAGCTGCAATTAATTGGGTTTGTGTACTAACTTCCAGCTTAGCAAGGCTCATGTTACCTGAGCATGTCACATACCTGAGGATGGAGGCTGGAACCTTCTGTTTGCCCTTAGATCTCTCATCTAGATTCGACTCAAACAAGTTCGACTTTAAAACATTTTAAAGCAGCCTTAAGTCTGCCTTAAAGTTTCATCAGCTGGAAGAGCTCTCTCTAATCCTTTTTTGACCCCCAGCCTTGCCAGGTCACTCTCCAGAACAAGGCTTACAGAGTCCAGTTCCCCCTGGCCACTGCCAGCTGCCTCCTCCTCCCTCTCTACTCTGCAGGGTAGAGTGAACGGATGCACCAATACGAGCACTTTGCCCACCAAAGGTTTCTTTGCAGAGAAGAGATGTCCAGATGCAAACTAGGGTGGCTTTCCAGGTGTTTAGTAATTCAAGATCTACCCCACTACATGGACAGAACAGCTAAGGTGGGGAAAGAATTTTCACTTGAATAAAGAGCAGAAAACTTGAGGTTAAACGTGGGTGTGCTGAGAGGGCAGCAAAATGGACTCTTGTTGAAGGTTATCCTCAGACATGAGCTAGCTGAAATCTGAGTGCTGGAAATGTCAATGTCAGAAAATCTGGCAGGGGAAAGCGTTGCTGCCCCAAGTGCCAAGCTTCTGCTGGAGCTCCCATACTTAGAGCTGCTTAAATGGGATAGAGTTTTGTCTGCTGTTTAGAGAACTCACAGCCATCTCACAAAAAATACAACCCACTGTTGTCATCAGGACAAGAGGGACTGGCCTCAGGCTCTGCCAGGGGAGGTTCAGGCTGGATATTATGAAAATATATTTCATGGAAAGGGCCATTGGGCACTGGAACAGGCTGCCCAAGGAGGTGGTTGAGTCACCTTCCCTGGAGGTGTTTAAAATATGGGTGGACAAGGTGTTGAGGAGCATGGTTTAGTGTTTGATAGGAATGGCTGGACTCGATGATCCTGTGGGTCTTTTCTAACCTGGTGATTCTATGATTCTATGATTCTATGGCACCTCAAAGCTTTGCCGGCACTTCTCCGGTAACCCAGCTAGCCCCCCAAAAATTCCAAACAAAGAATAGTATTGGAGCATTGTGTCCAGTTCTGGAATTCTCAACATAAGAAGGAGATGGAACTGTTGGAACGGGTCCAGAGGAGGGCTACAACGATGATCAGAGGGCTGGAGCACCTCCTGTATGAGGATGAGGATGGGCTGAGAGAGTTGGAGTTATTCAGCCTGGAGAAGAGAAGGATTTGGGGAGAAGGCTCCAAGGAGACCTTATAGCGACATTCCAGTACCTGAAAGGGGCTACAGGAAAGCTGGGAAGGGACTGTTCATAAAGGCTTGTACTGATAGGACAAGGCACAATGAGTATAAACTGGAGAGGGGCAGATTTAGACTAGACCTAAGGAGGAATTTCTTCACCATGAGGTCAGTGAGGCACTGGCACAGGTTTCCCAGGGAAGCAGTGGCTGCCCCATCTAGTGGCAAGGGCGTTCCAAAAATACCACTTCGGTTTTCCAGAAGAGGAATTTCATATGGAAACATTTCCACATTGTTGTACACGTTTCCAGTTTAACTAAAATCAAAACCCCAAAATTGCAGAATATTATAGACCGCATATCCCATTTTAAAGGCCTATGGAGATAGATAGCCGCTGAGAAAAAAAAATAGAGTAAAAAATCTCTACCCATACTGCATTGAAATACATTATATATGAGCAACTTTTACATTTCGTTCTGTAGCACAAGCTGATTGATGAGAAGCTCAACGTGAGCTGGCAATGTGCACCCGCAGCCCAGAAGGCTGACTGTATCCTGGGCTGCATCCAAAGAAGCGTGGCCAGCAGGTCAAGGGAAGCGATTCTGCCCCTCTGTTCCTCTCTTGTGAGGCCTCACCTGGAGTGCTGTGTCCAGTTCTGGAATCCTCAGTGTAAGAAGGATATGGAGCTGTTGTAATGGGTCCAGAGGAGGCTACAAGGATGATTGGAGGGCTGGAGCACCTCCCATAGGAGGATAGGCTGAGAGAGGCGGGGTTGTTCAGCCTGGAGAAAAGAAGGCTCCAAGGAGACCTTAATAGCGACCTTCCAGTACCCGAAAGGGCTACATGAGAGCTGGGGAGGGACTGTTTACAAAGGCTTGTAGTGATAGGACTAGGGGCAGATTTAGACTAGACATAAGGAGGAATGAGAGTGCTGAGGCACTGGCACAGGTTGCCCAGGGAAGCTGTGGCTGCCCCATCCCTGGAGGTGTTCAAGGCCAGGTGGGATGGGGCCTTGGGCAGCCTGGGCTGGCGGGATGTCCCTGTCCAAGGCAGGGGGGTTGTTCCCTTCCGAGTTCCCGAAGCAGAGGCCTCAGTGGGGAGCGAGGCGGCCCCTGCCCCGCGGCGGGCCTGCTGCGCCCCCTGCAGCCCCGCGGCCGCCGCTCCCTCCGGCTGCGACTCGGCCGGGCAGCGGGCGGGGAACGGCTCCGTCTGCAACGCTGCTGCCTCAGCTCCTGCAGAACTGGAGGAGCCGCAGGTCGCTTTGTCAGTGCCTCTATAAAAAAACAGATTTTTTTTCTCCCGCTCCCCGTCCCCGCCCGCCGCCAAGTAACTAATACAGCACGACTGCATAACGCACCCTTCTGCTGTCAGAAATAAATCGAGAAGAAGTATTGCGAAACCTAATTTCGATCTAAAACTTCTGGAGGAATAAGAAAGGAGCCGAAGCACGGATCTGAAATTTATTTGCTTGAGAAAGCTCTGCCGAAAGGCATCCTCCGTTTCTCTGTCAGGCCCCTGTTTTCCCACCTCATTTTACAGCTGCTGTGACTGAGGTCAAGTGATATGTCACTCTGTCAGATCACACAGCGAGTCAGTGGCTCTTCCCGGATTAGAACGATTCCACACAGCCCTCTGAAAAGATTTGTAACAAATGTCAGCGCTGACCGTCCACTGTTTAAAGCATATGTTTAAAGCTCTTAGACATCTCAGTCAAAAGGTATTGTAAATATAGTGACAAAGCTAGTAAATGCATCGCTGTGGAGTTTTAATAATGGCAAACCAGAATCTGGCGGGGATAAAAACCCGCTTAAAACTGGTCACCTTCACCAGGGAATACGCACTCTGTTTTGGAGCCATTCCAATGCCAGAAAAGGATTTGGTTTCCCCCTTGTCCCTATAGCAGCCAAAATGGTCAAGATGTTGGTGGCTCAGCACAGGCTGGTAAGGTCACAGGGCTGGACAACACAAAATAGCTTGAATATAACTTTCCTTTTCTTGCTTGTTTGCACTCCCAGCCATTGCTTTCAGTATCTTTTTCTTTTAATAAAAAAGGAAGCATGCTTAAAATCGTCATCCTGTTACACACCACACAGACAAAAATGCCTGATGCTGTGGTCTTGCCTTAATTCTTTACTAATGTCATCAAAATATAAGAAATTTCCTTGCAGAAGTCATACTTGTGTAGAGAGAGAGATAAAACATGAGTTTAAAATGAAATCACAACCTAATACACAACAGCACTCCTTTATAATCTCATCATTTAAGCAAGAAAGATATATCCCAGCTGTTTAGAAAAAGACCATCACAAGGCTCATAGCTGACTCAGGTCCCACTGGAAACTTGTTTGAGGTTTAGAAGCAACACAGAAGTTCAGAACAGTGTAGAAGGAGTGTGACTAATGTGATAGTTCTGTGAGCAGAACCTAAAAAAGAAGGAAAGAAAAAGTTGGGAAGACTACAGCGAACTGCTTTCAAAATCTCAAGACAACATCAACAGAAGTAAATAACATGAATTCTTTATTATATCTTGTGAAATCTTGCCATATTGTCGTTCTCTTTG